>JAOPSE010000032.1:25767503-26992351 GCA_029449295.1 Zea luxurians | reverse complement strand
AAATGCAAGTGGACACACTACCATTTTCTGTTAATACAATAGATGTCGCATGCAAAAAGGTCTTAGTTCGGCCCGAAATGGCCGATAAAAGCAAAAACAAAGACATCATCATTGACGATCCTCGCACCTCAAATATATCGTAGAATGAGGATGCTCGAAAAGCCCTGGACAATAAGACTAACAAATTCGGAAGCGCCAGGGGACAGACATAATTAAGGAGCCGAGCACGACAACCTGACCTGAGCATCGCGTACGGTCCGGCACCTACGTGCGGGCAGTCTGGTGCTCATAAAGATGGTCCGACTGGCTCAGCCAGACAGTCCGCCCATGGCCGGAGGCGTCAGCATTCACACAAAGCAAGGAAAGAGACACGAGGATAGAGCCAACATGACGCACATGATCGGCTAGTAAAAGCTGGCCCTACCTTCGATCAATTGCTAGCCAAAAATGCTAGCAAGAAGACTGTTCCATGTGATCGGTCAATGAAGAAACCCCAGTCACCTGCTAAAACGCAACGGCCGAACAAAACGGCCCAAAAGGCGACACAACAAGCACCTCCTGTTCATCCTATGAGACCAGGGTACTTTCCACCCGTTTATTCATTGTCGGTATATTATCCTGTTCAAATATGGAATGGTACGACGATGAATCCATGGCACATGTATAGTCCCTTTGTCTATCCAGACTGGGGGCACCTCCATTATATTCCTTTTGATCCATTGATCAAATGGTCATGGCCGAGCAAGATACAATCTGAAACGGCCTTTATATATTGGTGCTTTATTGAATGACCTCCATTTTGAAAAGTCGATGGCTTATATCAGGTTTAGTTCATATGCTTTTGGTTCGTCAACCTTCACCAAAAGGTAGGGGGCATATGTTGGAAACCAAAAGGAGCTCACGGACGGTTCGGCCCTATGGCTGGACGGTCCGCGATCCGGACTGTCCGCGTTGGTGGCGCGGACGGTCCGCGCGTGCGTAGAGACAGTTAAGGTTCCTAGTTTCTCGTGGGATTTGTTACCTAAAACCGCGGGATTAACTCAGGAAATAGTTTGAAGCGGATCCAGACCTCCCCCTTTATATAGATGAAGGGTTACGACCGATTGAACCCCCCAAACAATCGATCAAATCAAGTCTATTTCTCATTTTTACCTTATGCATTAGGAGTAGTTCTAGTTTAGCCCTAGTCTAGTATTTCAATCACCAAATTCTCCGCTTCTCTTCGGCTCTACGTCGATTAGAGGAGTCTAGGTCGGCCTGCCGAGCCTAGAAGACACCTGGGATCTCTCCTCCCCGACAGGGTCCCTCTCAGGAGCGAGATCCAAGCGCCGTCGGTGACCTTCACCGCCCCTACGCACGCACGGACCGTCTGGCCCTAGAGCGCGGACCGTCCGACACGTCAGGCAGGGAACCATAGCCCTGCGTCAGGTCGCGGACCGTCCAGCCCATGGCCGCGGACTGTCCGCGCTTGTGTAGAGAGCACCGCCGGCGGTTCTCACGCAGTGATTGGCGTCCCAAAAAGGCACCAACAGGTTGCAAGGGCCCTACACCCATAGAGCTAGACCTCAAAGTTATGGATATAGTCACAACCACTCATATGCGTGTGGCACCCTACACGAGTAGCATGCACATAACAGTAATAGTTAAAAGATAGGTGTTGCTTCACCGTCTTCCATGAGGATATAAACTCGCCGTCACCGAATATTGAAGTAGGGGATGATGAGGTGTTGAAGAGGTGATGTCACATGAGGACAGAATATTGAAGTAGGGGATGATGAGGTGTTGAAGAGATGATGTCACATGAGGACAATGATCACCAGAGTCAATGCAGAGAGACGATAGCAACCCTAGCCATAGATAGAACGTGTCGCCTGGTGGGAGTTGAACGACAATGAGTGGGGGATATGAATAGAAAAGAAAATGATTCAATCATATAAACAATGGTAAATGAGTAATATTTCGGAAAGTTTGGATGGTATAAATCAGGAAAAATTGGATAGAAGAAGGTTCCGGGTTGAACTAGAGAATTATGTAGATTTTTAACCATCTCTTCACCTCTCATACCTCTTTGGTTGACATTCAAGGTTTTTTATAGTAAATCTAGATCATAAAACTAAACCAAAGAACCCTCAACGAGGTGGTGCTTGTAAGGAAAATGGACATCAACTAATTTGTTTGGTAGCGTTTACGTTTATAGTTCAGATTATGCAGCGTGAACTTGGACAAAAGGTAACAAGGTGATCAAGGTGAATGTCTGTACCCTAAAACTAGGGTACCCCCTGCTACTGTATAAAGATACAGTGCCCACGCAGCTATCTCTTAGTCACGTGGTAAAGATGTTGTGTGTGGGACCAGGCCATGACTCGCCCCAGTCACAGGCGACTACTCTAGGTCCACGGCAGCGCTCAACTCCACCACATGGGCAGGTTCGGAGCCGCCACGTGTCCAGAGGAGGTGATATACTCCAAGGCATCAACAGTAAGTCCGGACCCCATGAGAGAGCGCCGAACCTCTGGATATGCAGTCCGGACCTCCAAGGTTGATCCAGGACCGCCACGTGTGCAAGCCGGACCCCTGGAATGGGATCCGGACCCCCCGTAGGGGGTCCGGGCTACCCCCAATGGGGTCCCGAGGTCCCAGGACATAATATACATGGGCCTTGAACAGGACCCAGGCGGGGGTCCGGTGTCGACACGTGTCCAGACCTAGTCTGGTGCGGACCTGTCCGCATACACTTCTGCTCCCCGCCCAGGCGGAGACCCGATGCTACCACGTGGCCTACTGCACGTGACGTAAGCCAGCGGGCAGAGCCTGACGTAAGGCCTCCGGGTTACGCGACCTCTGCATTTATTGAGGATAAGGCGCGCCGCCTGTCCATTCCACTGGCAGGTGGTGTGCCGCCTCCGCATTTAATAAGACCTGTCCATTCCACTGGCAAGAGGCGACCTGTCTATTCCGCAGGCGGCGTGCTTGCCCATTCCACTGGCAGGCGGCACACCCATTCTGCCGCGTGCACTATGCTCATCATTACTCGCACGTTACCAAGGAAGAAGCCGCTGCGTATCAATACTACGCGGACTGCGAACATCATGGCGTCAGGAGATTGCACAAGCGTCACTTGCATTAGTTACTCCATGTATTCCTCCCATTATGCTCCTAGGTCCACATGTCGGGGCTCAGCATCCTTGTATATGCCTCCCTTGAGCTATAAAAGGGAAGGCACACAACGTTACAAGGCAGACCCAACTTAGACTCTCAGACTCACACACAAGTTCTCTAGACTCAAGCTCAAGTGCTCAGACACTCAATACAACACACAATGGAGTAGGGTTTTACGCTCCAGCGGCCTAAACCACTCTAAACCCTCGTGTCCTCTTGTGTTCTTCCCATATCCACTCACCAGGCAAACCGCTAAGGCCCCCTCCTCATCTCAGGATTTAGGGCGGGCGCATTCCGCCACCCGGCCGGAGAATTTCCTCTCCAACATTTGGCGCGCCAGGTAGGGGGCTTGGCTTTAGGTTTTTCACTTGTTTTTCTGCTCGACACGATGGTCCAGATCATTGAGCACCGCAGCTTGACTCCTGAGGACTTCCTCATGGAGGAGGAGGCTACGTCGTCCATGCCACGGGCCTCCAACCGCCCTGCGCCTGGTGCTACTGTTGTGCACGCCGTGCAGCAGCACATGCCAACACAGACATCTCGAGCTCCGTCAGGGGTTGCTCCTGGGGCGTTGTCTACGGCCAGGGAGTTGCTACACCACCCTCCAAGATCCGCGGCCTCGCCGAGGGCCATGAAGAAGTGGCGTGATGATGTCGGTCGTCTTCTTGGCATGGCGCAATCTGGCTCGGCCAGGCCCAGGCCTCGGTCGTTCCAGCGTCAGCACGAGGCGTCGGCATTAGTGCGCTCACCCTCGGTGAAGGCCGCACCGACTGAGGACATGCGGGAGGAGCTCAATCGCAGGCGTGCGGGAGAGGACGCTCTAGCCTCTCTGGAGAGGCCTGATAACCTGCAGGCAGAACTCAACCGTAGGCGTGCGGGCGAGGATGCCCGAGTCTCTCTGGAGAGGGCGCGTGAGCGCCGGCAGAACATCGAGGGTCGCAACCTCGATCTAGACTTCACCGAGGTCATGCCGCAAACTCCAAGGGGTGCCCGAATTCAGGCGGGAGTTCTTGCGGGTATATGTCACCGCTATTACGGCAGCAGGTGGAGACACTGCTATAATGGCAACATATTTCCATGTAGCCTTGTCTGGGCTTGCCTGGACCTGGCTCATGAACCTCGCCTGGGATCGATCTACTCCTGGGAAGAGCTTCGTGCGCAGTTCACAGCGAACTTCGCTAGTGCTTATCAGCAGCATGGCGTGGAGGCTCACCTCCATGCAGTGAGACAGGAACCTGGGGAAACTCTCCGGGCTTTCATCTCCCTCTTCACTAAGGTACGGGGCACTATACCTCGTATCTCCGATGCTTCCATCATCACCGCTTTCCGTCAGGGGGTACGTGATGAGAAAATGCTGGAGAATTGGGCACGCAAGACGTGGAAACTGTCACCACGCTCTTCGTTCTGGCTGACAAGTGTGCTAGAGCTGCCGAGGGCCATGCATGGCACTCGGCACCACAGATCGGGGTTGCCCAAACGGGTGGCTCGGGTGCCGTCGCCCTCGCCCAGGACGGCAAAAAGAAAAAGAAGAAGAACCGCGGCCACGAGAGGCCACAGCCTACCGCTCCGGTCGTCGCAGCTGCGACTGGGGGCCAGAACGAGCACAACAAGCGCCCACGGCCACAGGGGGCAACAACGGCTCATGCCCTATGCACCCCAACAGTCGCCACAGCGCCTCGGAGTGCCGTGAGATCGTCAAGCTCCTGAAGCGCGTCAGCGAGCAGCGCGAGCAGACTCCCAAGGATGGCTCCCCACCTCGTCGCCGGCCTGGCAAGGAGAGGGTCGGCGACGACGACGCGGCCATGGGAGAATGGGACCTCGGGTACCAGTCACCTGAGGGGGTCCTGAAGGATGTCTTCACCGGAGACTCTGACTCTGGTGGCGAGAGCGACCGCCGCAAGAAGTTGTACGTTATGTACGGCGGGAGCTGAGAGCTCACCTCCCACAGGAACGTCAAGTCCCTACGCTTAGAGGTCCTTTCGACGGTCCTGGGGGTCCTGAAAGCTACTCCACATCAGCGGTGGAGGAGCACCACTATCTCTTTCGGGGCATCCAATTGCCCCAACAACATGGCAGGGGCCGTTGTACTACCGCTCATCACCGCCCCTGTCATCGCCAACATGCGGCTGCACCATGTGCTGATTGACGGTGGGGCTGGACTCAACGTCATCAGCCATGCCACATTCAAGCAGCTGCAGATCCCGGGGTCCCGACTGGGACCCTCTCGTCCATTCTCTAGAGTGGGCCCACAACCGGTGTATCCCCTTGGGAGCATCACGCCCCCGGTTACATTCGGGACAGAGGAAAACTTCCGCACCGAGAACGTCCAGTTCGACGTCGCGGAGGTTAACCACCCCTTCAATGCCATCATTGGCAGACCGGCCCTATACCGGTTCATGGCCATTGCCATTACGGGTATTTGGTCCTCAAAGTGTCGTCCCCTACTGGGGTCCTCACCGTGTGGGGCGATCGCACCACTACGGTGACGGCTGTCGAGAAGCTGCACGCCCAGGCGGCGGAAGCTGCTCGCTCGGACGACGGAGGGAAGGACCCCTCGACCTCTGGTACCAAGGTGTCTGCCAAGGTGCCAAAGGTGTAGCCGTCCGGAGCAGACGGCGGACCCGTCAAGACCATCCAGGTCGGCGCAGACTCCTCCTAGACCACCCGCATCACGGGCAATCTGGGGGAGAAATAGGAACTCGCGCTCGTCGCCTTCCTCCGGGCAAATGTTGACGTTTTCGCATGGGAACCGTCACATATGCCTGGGATCCCCAGGGAGGTAATTGAGCACCATCTGAAGATCCACCCCAACGCCAAGCCGGTAAGTCAGAAGCCTTGGAGGCAGTCCGTTGAGCGGCATGACTTCATCCGTCAGGAGGTCCGAAAGCTGCTAGACGCTGGCTTCATCGAAGAGGTTCATCACCCAGTGTGGTTGGCCAACCCAGTCATCGTCCCAAAGGCGAACGGGAAGCTTCGGATGTGCATCGACTACACCAGCCTTAATAAGACTTGTCCCAAGGACCCGTATTCACTTCCACGCATAGATCAGATCGTGCATTCTACCTCTGGGTGCGACCTCTTGTCCTTTCTAGATGCCTACTCTGGTTTCTATCAGATCCAGATGGCTAGGGAAGATAGGAAGCATACCGCTTTTGTGACAGTGGATGGGCTTTACTGCTATGTTGTAATGCCCTACGGTTTGAGAAACGCCTTGCCAATTGTACGGGCGATGAGTAAGACCTTCGGAAACCTGATTAGGGATAGGATAGAGATATATGTCGATGACATCATGATCAATACTAAGAGGGGGTTGACTCTAGTGGAGGACCTGACCCTGGTCTTTGACAAGCTGCGGGCGACACACATTAAGCTGAACCCAGACAAATGCATCTTTGGTGTCTCCGCTGGGAAGCTGCTGGGATTCCTGGTATCGCACCGGGGCATTGAAGCAAACCCGGAGAAGATCAAAGCGATTGAGGCAATGAGGCCTCCGGCCCATATCAAGGACGTTCAGAAGCTTACGGGGTCATTAGTCGCCCTTAGCCGCTTCATTCAAGGCTGGCTGAGAGGGTGCTGCTTTTCTTCAAGCTGTTGCGGAAGTCCGGCCCATTCTCTTGGACCGAACAGGCAGAACGTGCCTTCCAGGAGTTGAAGCAGCACCTTGTGTCCCTGCCGATACTGGTAGCTCTAGAGCCAAGGGAGCTACTGTACTTGTATATTGCAGCGTCTGTAGAGGCGGTGAGCATGGTGTTGGTCGTCGAAAGGACGGAGCAACACTCCCAGGGGAGTCTGGAGGCTCCCCCAGGAGAAGGTGGTGATCCGACCACCACGGACCTTGAGATCCCGGGGCCAACCATAGGGGTCCGGACCGTTCAGAGGCCGGTCTACTACGTCAGCGAGGTCCTCCACGGAGCAAAGGCTAGGTACCTTGAGACGCACAAACTTCTCTATGTTGTACTTATTGCGTCTAGGAGGCTGCGCCATTATTTCCATGCACACAGAGTTGTGGTGGTGACCTCCTTTCCGTTAAGGGCCATCCTCCACAACTCTAACGGCACAGGCAACATCACCAAGTGGGCTGCAGAGCTCGCTGAGTTCTAGCTGGACTTCCAACCTTGCCACGTTGTCAAGAGCCAGGTCCTGGCTGACTTCATCATGGAGTGGACACCTCCCCTGAATGCTCCTGGGGGTCTGGATCCCGATTCGGACACCACACCTGCGGAGCCCAGGGGTCCGGTCTTCACCGAGCCCCACTGGACACTCTTCTTCGACGGATCCGCCCGTCAGCAAGTTGGCGGGGCTGGGGTGGTCCTCATCGACCCAAGCGAAGATCAAGTGAAGTATGTGGTGCACCTTGAGTTCAAGGCCACCAACAATATGGCTAAGTACGAAGCATTGATCTTCAGCTTGTCGGCTGCCCTATCCCTGGGGATCCGCCAGCTCCTCGTGATGGGGGACTCCCAGCTAATCATCAAGCAAGTCCACAGGGAATGTAGCTACAACGAGCCCAGACTCGCAGCTTACCTCCTCCATGTAAGGAAGCTGGAAAATGTCTTCACTGCCCTTGAGCTGCAATATGTTCCTTGGGCTGACAACTCGGCGGCAGATGAACTCTCCACGAGGGCATCAACTTGGGCACCCGTGCCCGAGGGTGTCTTCGAAAGACGGCTGCTGAGACCCACCGCCTAGCCTGCCGAACTGGGCGAAGGGGGCGAGACTAGCACCTCGAAGCTAGCGGACCCGGTGGCGTATCATTAGCAGAACCCACCAAGGATTATCTGTGCTACAGGGGGGTCCCGCCTATCCCTTAGTGCCACAGCCAGTATCTCAGAGTGGTCCCGATGCATGGATCTCCGAGATCCGGGACTACCTGAAGGAAAATATCCTTCCTCAAGATCATGTGTCCGCAGAGCACATAGTGCGGTTGGCTAACCGATACGCGGTGGTGGAAGGGGATCTCTACCGCCGTGGCGCCAACGGCATTCTTATGCGGTGCATCACCCAGGAGGAGGGTCGTGAGTTGCTCACGGAGATCCATGGACGTGAGTGCGGAAGTCATTCCTCATCCCGCATGCTGGTCGGTAAGGCCTTCCGGCACAGCTTCTACTGGCCAACCGCCCTCCAGGATGCAGCTGAGATGGTAAAGTCCTGCAAGGCGTGTCAATTCCATGCAAAGCAGATACACACACCAGCTCAGGCTCTACAGATGATTCCACCCTCCTGGCCATTTGCCGTATGGGGGGTGGATATCCTGGGACCATTCCCTAGGGTCGTCTGCGGGTACCGCTTCCTCTTCGTCGCCATCGACAAGTTCACCAAGTGGCTAGAGGTCACCCCTATGGTCAACATCACCCAGGGTGCTGTTGTTGCTTTCCTTAGGTCGATTTTCTATAGATTTGGGGTCCCAAGCCATATCATTACGGACAACGGGACCTAGTTTACAAGTCGGCTCTTCCAGGAGTATGGTGAGGGCATTGGCACCCAGCTCTGCTTTGCGTCTGTGGCTCATCCCAGGAGCAACGGCCAGGCGGAGAGGGCAAACGCAGAAATCCCTAGGGCACTCAAGACACGCACCTATGACTGCTTGAAAAAGCATGGTGCAAATTGGGTCAATGAGCTTCCATCCGTGCTTTGGGGGAACCGGACCACACCCAGCCGAGCCACCAGGGAGACCCCGTTCATCCTGGTCTACGGGGCCGAAGTCTGCCTTCCCTCGGAAATCATTATGGGCTCCCCATGGGTCTAGTCTTTCGATGAGTCTATGTAGGAATAGCTACGGCGTGAGGACGTGGACTTCATCGACGAGCGCAGATGGCAAGCGGCGATCCGAAATGCACGGTACAACCAGGCACTCAGGCGCTACCACCAACGGTTCGTGCATAGTAGGGAACTCAGGGTCGAGGACCTGGTCCTAAGGCAAGTACTGAATCGAGAAGGGCTCCACAAGCTCTCCCCCAGCTGGGAGGGACCCTTCAAGGTATCGGAAATATGCCGAACCGGGTGCGTCCGCCTTGCTACAACTGAAGGAGAGCCTCTTCCCAATCCTTGGAACATATAGCATCTCCGTAAGTTTTACCCATAAAAGCAAAGCTGGGGAATTTGGTTTTCTTCTCTTGTAACTAGGTTCTGCATACCGGTGAGGTCCACCCTCATAAACCCGGTCTATTGGCCTACACTCATACAAGTTATAAGGAAAAGATTCACCCCCCCAGATTTGTTTTTTGTGATGGTTTCATTCTGCTTCAATTTACAAGCATTATTTTTTTTATCTAACCCACCCATACAGTTCCTACCCTTGCTGGTATAATGATGTCCGAATTGAGTAAGCCAGGCTTGCAGTTTATGACCCTTCTACAAAGGCAGGGGGTCCGGTAGCCTGGGGGCCAGTTCTAGAGAATGGGTGCTCGTTCCCTGGGGTGGTCCGGAGCTATGTAGCCGCTTAGCTTGGTTCCGTACCCTAAGCCTGCACGCTCCACCACTCTGAGACGAGTACCCTAGTATTTAGAACTATAGTCCTGTGGGTCCGGTATCCTGGGACCCAGTTCTAGAGAATGGACACTCGTCCCCTAGGGTGGTCCGGAGCTGTGTGGTTGCTTAGCCTGGTTCCGTACCCTAAGCCTACACGCTCCACCACTCTGCGATGGGTGTCCTAGTATCTGGAGCTATGATTCAGGGGGTCCGGGCACACGACTTCGCTTCTCAGGCTAAATCTTGCGGGTCCTATTGCATGAATCAAAGGATAAAAGATACCAGTTGGTGGGTCCTATGGATGCGCTACTAAAACCTCCTAGCCAAGCTGTGTACAGGTCCAGGTCCCAGTCGAGACTACCTCCTGGGGGCCGAGTTACCAATTCTTTCTTAGGTATACTGGTATCCAGCCTCGACACGTCGAGCCTACATCCTAGGGGGGCAAGTACCAGGGAGAAGTTGGTAACGATGCACATAGCAAGGACAAATAGCATACAGATAAGTGTTGTTTGATTAATAATTCTCAAAAGTATCTTACAAAATCAAAAACTATTACAAGCCGCTCTCCAGCGGGACCCTTGCTTTGTCTCTGCAGATTAGATTACTCGTCATCAGCAGGATCCCGCTGGAAGCGCTCGACCACCAGCTCCACAGTATCTTGTACGCCCTCTAGGGCGGCGTCTTCAGTGTCGACCACCGGACCAGCGATCACCGGCTCCAAGGATATGGCCAGGTTGTGGCTCCGGAAGCATGTTAAGATGTACTCAATCACCGCCCGGCGGAGCCTGCCGCCTTCGGTCTCCAGGCGGGCGCCAAGAATCTGGTCTAGGCGTCGGAGGCGGTCGGCGGCGGAGTCCAACACCGGGAGCGCATCAGAGATGGACGTCGGTAGCTCCGACACCGGGATGGTACTCATCCCCAGCGGCACCAGTGCCGTGCTCGCCTCGCCGGCCCATGCGGCGATGCGCTGAACCCTAGCGCGATGCTCCACCTGAAGGTCTTCAAGAGCCTTCCTGGTAGCCTCCACCGCCTGGGGGCCCGGTGCTGCCTGCGCCGCCTAGAACTGCTGGATCCGCTCCTCCAGCTTTTGCTCCTTCTCCGCCTCGAGCTCATGCTCGGCCAGCAACTTGCCCTGCCTTTTGAGCATTTCCTCCTGGAAGGCGAGGTCTGTCTCCCGCCTGGCAAGATCCGCCGCCCACCTGTCCAAGGACGCATCCTTCTCCCTGAGGTTCTCCTCGGCGAGCGCAATGTCACTGGCCTTGTCCTCCAGCTCCTGCTCCCATTTTCTGATCTTCTCTACGGCCTCCACTTGATGGGCCCGTTGGGCCTCTAGGGTCTGGTCCAGGGCCTTCAGCTTGGCCTGGAGCTCTGTGGTGAGAGCCTCCCTCTGGCTCAAGGCCTCCTCCCTCTTGGCCAACCTCTTCTCCTTCTGGCTCGCCTCCAGCTCCCTGGCGTACACCTTCTGGAGGTCCTTTTTGTAATCTTTGTGGTTCCACGCGAGTTCGGACCGCTCGGAGGTGAACTTGCAGGACGCCGCCTTTGTGCGCTCCTCCAGCTGGGTGCGCCAATCGCTGAGGCGCTGGTGCTCGGCCTCCAGCGCCTCCCACTCCCGCAAAATCGCCGCCTCAGTCTCGTGAAGAGCCTCATGGGCACAAGACAGCACCCGGGGGAGGGGAACTGGCGCTGTTTCTAGCTCGGCGCCGGACCGGAGCCGCCGCCCAAAAACCACCTCTGTCTCCTCTAGAGTGGGCGACAAGATGGAGCTGGACGCGCCCTCCGTGTCACCCGCAATGGCGGGGGTGCGTGCAGTAGGGACCTCCTCTGCTGCTACCGACGGTGTACTCGATGGCATCACTGTCATTGAGGCTGCGGTAGCCGTCGGCGCAGTTGGGGCCTTCTCTGCCGCAGTGATGCCACCTGATGCAGACGCCGCTGCCGCCGGACCCCCGGCTGAGGCTTGGGGAGCCGCTGGCGTTGTTTGGGCAGCAGCTAGAGGCGGACCGCCGGCACCACTCCCAGCAGATCCCTGCTATTGAGAGCCGGACCCATCGGTGGGCCTAGTGCCTGGCGGAGAAGGTGTGGCCTTAGGGGCGTTGGAGGAGGAAGCCCTAGCGAACAGACGATGGGTTAAGGCCTATCGACATGATAATTAGACTTATGGGAAAAAGGCTATACTTACTTGGGGCCTTGGACTTTCCAGCGACCCTAGAAGCGGGGCGACCGCTGCTGTTGCTGTTGCTGCTGCTGATGCCCCTGGGGGAGATCACCCCCAGGTGGTGGTGGCGGCGGCAGGACCGATGGTGGTGGTGGCGACGGGCCCGATGGTGGTGGTGGCGGAGAACTGACGCGCCTCTGCGCGCCCTGTGCCTGGGAGCCGGCCTCCTCGGCCCCGCCAGCAGTCCTCTGACGCTTCTGGGGGGTCCGAGACAAGTGACCCGTCGGCGCGACGCAGCCGGCATTGCCTCTCTTCCTCCGACCCCCCAGGTGCCACCTGGGGTAGAGGAGCTGCTTGCAGGTCCCTTGCCCCTATCCATGGAGCTAGGGGCCACGGCGGCACCGGTGCTAGGAGCCCTATTGGCGGGCTGGGGACCCCCAGCCAGTACACCGGGGATCTAGATCCCACGGAGGGGGTCCCGACCGCCAATCTGATGAACTGCCACGCCGCTCTCATCGAGGGTCGCCAGCGTGGCCAGGACCGCCGTTCGTAGCCCTGGGTCATCACACAACGTCGGGATGTCTTGGGGGAGAATCAAAGATTCGGGGACAAAAGACTCACCAGTAATCTCCTTCATCAGGAGTTCCAGCTCCTCCCAGGACAAATCGGTGCCCGGCCCACGCTGGATACGACCGATGTCATTCGGGCCAGTAAACCAGCAGCACAGGCGCGACCTCCTCTGCAGCGGCTTGACCCGGCGCTTCAGGAAGTCCCCGACCACATGCATGGAGGTCAGACCACCGGTTGCCAAGGTCTTGATCCTCTCCAGCACGGGCAGAAGCTCCGGCGACAGCGATGGCTTGGTCCTCCAGTGCTTGTGGTCGAGGGATGGCCCGTTGCTCGGCAGGACAAGGCGATCGTTGGCCTCGGCGCTGGCGATCACCCAGTCGCCGCGCCAGTTTTCCCACCTCGCGTCGTCGAGGGTGGAGATGTAGGCTACAGTCGAATCCGGCCTCGTCTAGAAGTAATTGAGAGCACTTAGAGGGGGGGGGGGTGAATAGGTGATCTTGTAAAACTTGAAACTTAAGCCACAAAAACTTGGTTAAGTGTTAGCACAATAATCGCCAAGTGGCTAGAGAGGAGTCAAAACATAATAACCACAAGAGATCAATCACAGAGATGGCACGGTGGTTATCCCGTGGTTCAGCCAAGACCAACGCTTGCCTACTCCATGTTGTGGCGTCCCAACGGACGAGGGTTGCAATCAACCCCTCTCAAGCGGTCCAAAGACCCACTTGAATACCACGGTGTTTTGCTTGCTTTTCTTAATCCCGTTCGCGAGGAATCTCCACAACTTGGAGCCTCTCGCCCTTACACTTGAAGTTCACAAAGAAGCACGGAGCAAGGGAGGGATTAGCAACGCACACAAGACACGAAAATCAGAGTGTCACCACGCACACAAGTCGCAACAAGAGCTCGCAACACAACCCAATGAGTTCACAACTCCACTAGAGCTCTATATGCTATCACAAAAAAACAAATGCACGGAATCGAGGTCTTGGTGCTTAGGAATGTTGTAAGAATGCTTGGTGTCCTTCTCCATGCGCCTAGGGGTCCCTTTTATAGCCCCAAGGCAGCTAGGAGCCGTTGAGAACATTCCTGGAAGGCAGATCTTGCCTTCTGTCAACTGGCGCACCGGACAGTCCGGTGCACCACCGGACATCCACTGTTCACTGTCCGGTGCAGATTGCTTTCCTTATTTGGCGAAGCCGACCGTTGGAGTCTGAGGGCCGTTGGCGCACCGGACACTGTCCGGTGCACACCGGACAGTCCGGTGCACCAATGTGACCGTTGGCTCGCCCACGCGTCACGCGCGGAATCCTCGGCCGACTGTTGCCTCGGCTGACTGTTGACTCACCGGACAGTCCGGTGCACCACCGGACAGACCGGTGAATTTTAGCCGTACGCCGTTGATGGTTTCCCGAGAGCGACGAGTTCGCCTGTGGACGGCTCACCGGACAGTCCGGTGCACCACCGGACAGTCCGGTGAATTATAGTCGTACACCGCCGTCGAAGTCCCGAGAGCAGCATGTTCTCACGAGCCAGCCTGGCGCACCGGACACTGTCCGGTGCACCACCGGACAGTCCGGTGCACCCAGACTGAGCAGACTTCGGCTGAACATAGCCATCTCATTTCCAATTCAGTTTTTCCTGTTTCCAGCACTTAGACACAATACATTAGTCCATAAAATAATGTACTAAGTCTAGAAACATACCTTTTAACATGATTTTCACTTTGTCCACCACTTTGCATAGATTAGCTCAAAAGCACTTGTGTTGGCACTCAATCACCAAAATACTTAGAAATGGCCCAAGGGCACATTTCCCTTTCAATCTCCTCCTTTTTGGTGATTTATGCCAACACAACATAAAGCAACTAGAATACGTGCAATATCAATGCAAATGAAAACTCAAGGTTGTTTTGAATCCAATTTGACATATATGGATCACTCTATGCCACCACTTGGTTTGTTTTTGCAAATCAAACTCAAATTCCTATCTCTAAGTCAAATCCACCTGTAGAGACATAAAGAGAGGTATTCCAAAGAAATTGGATCAAGGATTTCAAAAACTCCCCCTTTTCCCATAATCAACACTTCTCCCCACAAGAGGCCAACTTTTGACATAAGAGACAATAAAAGAGTTTTGACAAACCAAAAGCTCTAATCTACTATTTTCAAAATTTCTCAAGTGGTAGCTGATCCATCTATTGCTTTGGCCTTTATTTTCTCCCCCTTTGGCATCAAGCACCAAAACGGGATCAATCTTGGCCCTTAAACCCCATTGCCTCACCAAAATCTCCAAATAAGAACACAAAGGCAATAAGAGTACATGAGATGAACTTGGAATAAGTTACCCTCTCATCAAAGTGCAGTGGAAGTCTTTCATGGTCCAAGTCCACCTTTTCCCTTTCAAACCTCCTTTGAGACTAAAACAAGCAAACTCAAGCATATGGTTAATCTCAAAGGGTCAAGTTGTAGCACAACTCCCCCTAAATATGTGCATCACTTGCACAAGGACTTGTGAGGTCCTGGGAGAGATTGTACAACTTGAGCACCATAGTAAGCAACAAAATGCATAAGGAACATGATCAAAGGCATAAACACATGTATGCTATAAATCAATCCAAGTTCCGCGAATCTAGGACATTTAGCTCACTACGCAGCCTGCAAAAGGTCTTTTCATCTAAAGGCTTAGTGAAGATATCGGCTAGCTGGTTCTCGGTGCTAACATGAAACACTTCGATATCTCCCTTTTGCTGGTGGTCTCTCAAAAAGTGATGCCGGATGTCAATGTGCTTTGTGCGGCTGTGCTCAACAGGATTTTCCGCTATTCGGATAGCACTCTCATTGTCACATAGGAGTGGGACTTTGCTCAGATTGTAGCCAAAGTCCCGGAGGGTTTGCCTCATCCAAAGTAGTTGCGCGCAACACTGTCCTGCGGCAACGTACTCGGCCTCAGCAGTGGAGAGGGCAACGGAAGTTTGTTTCTTAGAGTTCCACGACACCAGGGACCTTCCTAAGAATTGGCACGTCCCTGATGTACTCTTCCTATCGACCTTACATCCAGCATAGTCGGAATCTGAATATCCAATCAAGTCAAAGTTAGACCCCTTTGGATACCAGATCCCGAAGCAAGGCGTAGCAACTAAATATCTTAGAATTCGCTTCACAGCCACTAAGTGACACTCCTTAGGATCGGATTGAAATCTAGCACACATGCATACGCTAAGCATAATATCCGGTCTACTAGCACACAAATAAAGTAAAGACCCTATCATAGACCGGTATGCCTTTTAATCAACAGACTTACCTCCTTTGTTGAGGTCGGTGTGTCCGTCGGTTCCCATCGGAGTCTTTGCGGGCTTGGCGTCCTTCATCCCAAACCGCTTTAGCAAGTCTTGCGTGTACTTCGTTTGGGAGATGAAAGTGTCGTCCTTGAGTTGCTTCACTTGGAACCCAAGGAAGTAGTTCAACTCGCCCATCATCGACATCTCGAATTTCTGCGTCATCACCCTGCTAAACTCTTCACAAGACTTTTGGTTAGTAGAACCGAATATTATGTCATCGACATAAATTTGGCACACAAAAAGATCACCATCGCAAGTCTTAGTGAAAAGAGTTGGACCGGCTTGCCCAACCTTGAAAGCATTAGCAATTAAAAAGTCTCTAAGGCATTCATACCATGCTCTTGGGGCTTGCTTAAGTCCATAGAGCGCCTTAGAGAGCTTACACACGTGGTCGGGGTACCGTTCATCCTCGAAGCCAGGGGGTTGCTCCACGTACACCTCCTCCTTGATCGGCCCGTTGAGGAAGGCGCTCTTCACATCCATTTGGTACAACCTGAAAGAATGGTGAGCGGCATATGCTAGCAAAATACGAATTGATTCCAGCCTAGCCACAGGAGCGAAAGTCTCCTCAAAGTCCAAACCTGCGACTTGGGCATAACCTTTTGCCACAAGTCGAGCCTTGTTCCTTGTCACCACCCCGTGCTCGTCCTGTTTGTTGCGGAACACCCACTTGGTTCCCACAACATTTTGCTTGGGGTGAGGCACCAATGTCCAAACTTCATTACGCTTGAAGTTGTTGAGTTCCTCCTACATGGCCAACACCCAGTCCGGATCTAGCAAGGCCTCTTCTACCCTGAAAGGCTCAATAGAAGAGACAAAGGAGTAATGCTCACAAAAATTAACTAATCTTGAACGAGTAGTTACTCCCTTGGTAATATCACCCAATATTTGGTCGACGGGATGATCCCTTTGAATCGTCGCTCGAACTTGGGTTGGAGGTGCCTGAGGTGCTTCTTCCTCTTCAATTTGAACATCCTGTGCTCCCCCTTGATCATGCGCCTCCACTTGAGGTACCTGCTCGTCATCTTGGGTTGGGGGATGCACCATAGTTGAGGAAGACGATTGATCTTGCTCCAATTGTTCCTGAGGCCGTACATCTCCAATCGCCCTGGTGCGTATCGCGGCCGTTGGAACGTCTTCTTCATCTACATCATCAAGATCAACAACTTGCTCTCTTGGAGAGCCATTAGTCTCATCAAATACAACGTCGCTAGAGACTTCAACCAAACCCGATGATTTGTTGAAGACCCTATACGCCTTTGTATTTGAATCATAACCTAATAAAAACCCTTCTACAGCTTTGGGAGCAAATTTAGAAGTTCTACCTTTCTTCACAAGAATATAGCACTTGCTCCCAAATACACGAAAATAAGACACATTGGGTTTGTTACCAGTTAGCAGCTCATATGAAGTCTTCTTGAGGAGGCGGTGAAGGTAGACCCGGTTGATGGCGTGGCAAGCCGTGTTCACGGCTTCCGACCAAAAGCGCTCGGGGGTCTTGAACTCTCCAAGCATAGTCCTCGCCATATCGATGAGCGTCCTGTTCTTCCTCTCTACCACACCATTTTGCTGAGGTGTGTAGGGAGTGGAGAACTCGTGCTTGATCCCCTCCTCCTCAAGGAACTCCTCCACTTGAAGATTCTTGAATTCGGACCCGTTGTCGCTCCTTATCTTCTTCACTTTGAGCTCAAACTCATTTTGAGCTCTCCTGAGGAAGCGCTTGAGGGTCCCTTGGGTTTCAGATTTATCCTGCAAAAAGAATACCCAAGTGAAGCGGGAAAAATCATCAACTATAACAAGACCATACTTACTTCCTCCTATACTCAGATAGGCGACGGATCCGAAGAGGTCCATATGAAGCATCTCCAAGGGTCTTGATGTTGTCATCACATTTTTTGTGTGATGAGAGCCTCCCACCTGTTTCCCTGCTTGATAAGCTGCACAAGGTCTATCTTTTTTGAAATGAACATTGGTTAGACCTATCACGTGTTCTCCCTTTAGAAGCTTGTGGAGGCTCTTCATCCCTACATGTGCTAAGCGGCGATGCCACAACCAGCCCATGCAAGTCTTAGCCATTAAGCATGCATCTAGACCGGCCTCTTCTTTTGCAAAATCAACCAAATAAAGTTTGCCGTCTAGTACACCCTTAAAAGCTAGTGAACCATCACATCTTCTAAAGACAGACACATCTACATTTGTAAATAGACAATTATATCCCATTTTGCATAGTTGACTAACAGACAACAAATTATATCCAAGAGACTCCACTAAAAACACATTAGAAATAGAGTGTTCGGATGAAATAGCAATTTTACCTAACCCTTTTACCTTGCCTTGGTTCCCATCACCGAATATTATTGAATCTTGGGAATCCTTATTTTTGACGTAGGAGCTGAACATCTTCTTCTCCCCCGTCATATGGTTTGTGCATCCGCTGTCGATAATCCAGCTTGACCCCCCGGATGCATAAACCTGCAAGGCAAATTTAGGCTTGGGTCTTAGGTAACCAACTCTTGTTGGGTCCTACAAGGTTAGTCACAATTGTCTTAGGGACCCAAATGCAAGTTTTGTCACCTTTGCATTTGGCCCCTAACTTCCTAGCCAATACTTTCTTACCCTTTCTACAAATGGCAAATGAAGTATTGCAAGCATGATATATTGTAGATGGTTCATTAACTTTCCTAGGAACATTAACAACATTTCTCCTAGGCATATTATAAACAACATTTCTCCTACCAACATTTCTATCATGCACATAGGAAGAACTAGAAGCAAACATGGCATGAGAATCAAAAGCATCATATGCATTATAACTCCTATAAGCATTTCTATATTGTCTCTTGTCATGATACATAAAAGCATGGTTCTTTTTAGCACTACCAGCCATAGGGGCCTTCCCTTTCTCCTTGGTGGAGATGGGAGCCTTATGGCTTGTTAAGTCCTTGGCTTCCCTCTTGAAGCCAAGTCCATCCTTAATTGAGGGGTGTCTACCAATCGTGTAGGCATCCCTTGCAAATTTTAGCTTATCAAAATCATTTTTGCTAGTCTTAAGTTGAGCATTAAGACTAGCCAATTCATCATTCAATTTGGAAATTGAAACTAAGTGATCACTACAAGCATCAACATCGAAATCTTTACATCTCTTACAGATAGTAACATGCTCTACACAAGAGTTAGATTTACTAGCTACTTCTAGTTTAGCATTTAAATCATCATTAACACTTTTTAAAGTAGCAATGGTTTCATGACAAGTAGATAGTTCATAAGAAAGCATTTCATTTCTTTTAACTTCTAAAGCATGAGATTTTTGTGCTTCTACAAATTTATCATGTTCTTCATATAGCAAATCCTCTTGCTTTTCTAGTAACCTATTTTTGTCATTCAAGGCATCAATTAACTCATTAATTTTGCCAATTTTAGTTCTATCTAATCCTTTAAATAAACTAGAATAGTCTATTTCATCGTCGTCACTAGAATCACTAGAAGAATCATAAGTAGTACTGTCTCGAGTACATACCTTCTTCTCCTTTGCCATGAGGCATGTGTGACGATCGTTGGGGAAGAGGGAAGACTTGTTGAAGGCGGTGGCGGCGAGTCCTTCATTTTCGGAGTCGGAGGAGGAGCAATCTGAATCCCACTCCTTCCCGATATGTGCCTCGCCCTTGGCCTTCTTGTAATTCTTTTTCTTCTCCTTCTTGTTTCCCTTTTCCTGGTCACTTTCATTATCGGGACAGTTAGCAATAAAATGACCAAGCTTACCACATTTGAAGCATGAGCGCTTCCCCTTTGCCTTGGTCTTGCTTGGCTGTCCCTTGCGACCCTTAAGCGCCGTCTTGAAGCGCTTGATGATGAGGGCCATCTCTTCATCATTGAGACCTGCCGCCTCAACTTGCGCCACCTTGCTAGGTAACGCCTCCTTGCTTCTCGTTGCCTTGAGAGCAACGGGTTGAGGCTCATTGATTGGACCATTCAGTGCGTCGTCCACCCTCGCCTCCTTGATCATCATTCGCCCGCTTACGAATTTTCCAAGAACTTCTTCGGGCGACATTTTGGTGTACCTGGGATTCTCACGAATATTATTCACCAAATGAGGATCAAGAACGGTGAAGGACCTTAGCATCAGTCGGACGACGTCGTGGTCCGTCCATCGCGTGCTTCCGTAGCTCCTTATTTTGTTGATAAGGGTCTTGAGCCGGTTGTATGTTTGGGTCGGCTCCTCGCCCCTTATCATCGCGAATCGTCCAAGCTCGCCCTCCACCAATTCCATCTTGGTGAGCAAGGTGACGTCGTTCCCCTCATGAGAAATCTTGAGGGTGTCCCAGATCTGCTTGGCATTGTCCAAGCCGCTCACTTTATGGTACTCGTCCCTGCACAAGGAGGCTAACAACATAGTAGTGGCTTGTGCATTTCTATGAATTTGTTCGTTAATAAAAATAGGACTATCCGTGCTATCGAACTTCATTCCACTTTCCACAATCTCCCATATGCTCGGATGGAGAGAGAACAGGTGACTATGCATTTTGTGGCTCCAAAATCCGTAGTCCTCTCCATCAAAGTGAGGAGGTTTGCCAAGTGGAATGGAGAGCAAATGAGTACTTGTACTTTGCGGAATACGATAGTAGTCAAAAGAAAAGTTCGAATTAACCGGTTTCCTTCTCTCGTAGTCGTTGTCGTCGTTGTCCTTTTGGGAAGAAGATGACTCGTCCCTGTCGTCGTAGTAGACAATCTCCTTTATGCGCCTTGTCTTCTTCTTCTTCCCATCCTTTCGTCTATGGCCCGAGTCTGAGTCGGTAGGCTTGTCATCCTTCGGCTCGTTGACGAAAGATTCCTTCTCTTTATCGTTGATCACGATACCCTTCCCCTTAAGATCCATCTCTTCGGGCGGTTAGTCCCTTTGTGAAGAGAACGACTCCGATACCAATTGAGAGCACCTAGAGGGGGGTGAATAGGTGATCCTGTAAAACTTGAAACTTAAGCCACAAAAACTTGGTTAAGTGTTAGCACAATAATCGCCAAGTGGCTACAGAGGAGTCAAAACACAATAACCACAAGAGATCAATCACAGAGATGGCACGGTGGTTATCCCGTGGTTCGGCCAAGACCAACGCTTGCCTACTCCACGTTGTGGCGTCCCAACGGACGAGGGTTGCAATCAACCCCTCTCAAGCGGTCCAAAGACCCACTTGAATACCACGGTGTTTTGCTTGCTTTTCTTAATCCCGTTCACGAGGAATCTCCACAACTTGGAGCCTCTCTCCCTTACACTTGAAGTTCACAAAGAAGCACGGAGCAAGGGAGGGATTAGCAATGCACACAAGACACGAAAATCAGAGTGTCACCACGCACACAAGTCGCAACAAGAGCTCGCAACACAACCCAATGAGTTCACAACTCCACTAGAGCTCTATATGCTATCACAAAGAAACAAATGCGCGGAATCGAGGTCTTGGTGCATAGGAATGTTGTAAGAATGCTTGGTGTCCTCCATGCGCCTAGGGGTCCCTTTTATAGCCCTAAGGCAGCTAGGAGCCGTTGAGAACATTCCCGGAAGGCAAATCTTGCCTTCTGTCGACTGGCGCACCGGACAGTCCGGTGCACCACCGGACATCCACTGTTCACTGTCCGGTGCAGATTGCTTTCCTTATTTGGCGAAGCCGACCATTGGAGTCTGAGGGCCGTTGGCGCACCGGACACTGTCCGGTGCACAGCGGACAGTCCGGTGCACCAATGTGACCGTTGGCTCGCCCACGCGTCACGCGCGGAATCCTTGGCCGACCGTTGCCCCGGCTGACTGTTGACTCACCGGACAGTCCGGTGCACCACCGGACAGACCGGTGAATTTTAGCCGTACGCCGTTGATGGTTTCCTGAGAGCGACGAGTTCGCCTGTGAACGGCTCACCGGACAGTCCGGTGCACCACCGGACAGTCCGGTGAATTATAGCCGTACACCGCCGTCGAAGTCCCGAGAGCAGCCTGTTCTCCCGAGCCAGCCTGGCGCACCGGACACTGTCCGGTGCACCACCGGACAGTCCGGTGCACCCAGACTGAGCAGACTTCGGCTGAACATAGCCATCTCATTTCCAATTCAGTTTTTCCTGTTTCCAGCACTTAGACACAATACATTAGTCCATAAAATAATGTACTAAGTCTAGAAACATACCTTTTAACATGATTTTCACTTTGTCCACCACTTTGCATAGATTAGCTCAAAAGCACTTGTGTTGGCACTCAATCACCAAAATACTTAGAAATGGCCCAAGGGCACATTTCCCTTTCAGTAATACGCACCAAGATGGTCCTTGGCCTTCCCAGATTTCACCAACACGAAGAAATGGCGGAATAGGGAGGTACAGGGGGCCACCCCTATGAACATCTCGCAGAGGTGGACAAAGATGGCCGCCTGGAGGATGGAGTGGGGCGTAAGGTGCTGAAGCTGGAGCCCGAACTCCTCTTACAGCAGCAGGAAGAAAGGTGAGATCGGCAACGCCAACTCGCAGGAGATGTAGGAGACGAACAAAACAAACTCCCCGGCGGCGAGATCACCGAGGGGAGACGCGCCGGCGCGAATCCTTCCGACGAGCCCCAACGCGCTCCACCTGAGCAAGCCGCACACTAGGTTGAGCGCCGCCTCAGTCTGGAAGCGGTCGAGATGAGCTAGCGAAGCCATGGCAACTACGGTGGCGCAAGCGTAAGGCTGAGGAGCGCGAATGCAAAGGGGCGCTGAGAGCTCGAAGGCGAAAGGGCACAACGATTGGGAGAGAATGCGAAAGCGTAACTGCTGCACGCGCGGTGAATCCCTTTTCAAGGAAGACTCTCCCGCTCGCGCCCCGAGACGCTGCGGGAAATCCCGTCCGACGCACACCTAACACCCAGGCGGCCCAGTCTCTGACACGGGGGCCCGGGTCCATAAGTCATACAACTGGTGTGCTAGACTCCGAGTGCGAAAAAAGCGAACCGTCACGCGGGGAGCGAACCGCCGCGCACGATCGCGTGCCGCTTCGGGGCCGCTACAGAGAGATATTTTTTAACCAAGGCGGCGGCAACGAGGTGCCCCGCGCGTGGCCCGATGGAACCGCTAGACGTGGGGCCATGGGTGGTCAGCCGCGGGGACAGATATGGCAGTTGACGTGACTGAGGGCAGATTGACTGCGCGTGTGTCGACAGATGCGCTGGATTAATGTGGCGCGTTAGTAGGCATGCTAAGAAGGCACCCCAATCACCGCTCAGGCCATATTGAGGCAAGGTACAAGCTTTGGCCCCACCTGTAGGCTCGCATCCTCCCCTAAGGTGGGCCTAGGGGGCACTGTCGGTATCCTAAAACTAGGGTACCCCCTGCTACTGTATAAAGACGCAGTGCCCACGCGGCTATCTCTTAGTCGCGTGGTAAAGGTGTTGTGTGTGGGACCAGGCCATGACTCACCCCAGTCACGGGCGACTACTCTGGGTCCACGGCAGCGCTTGACTCCACCACACGGGCGGGTCCGGAGCCGCCACGTGTCCAGAGGAGGTGATATACTCCAAGGCATCAACAGTAAGTCCAGACCCCCATGAGAGAGCGCCGGACCTCTGGATATGCAGTCCGGACCTCCAAGGTTGATCCAGGACCGCCACATGTGCAAGCCAGACACCTGGAATGGGATCCGGACCCCCCTGTAGGGGGTCCGGGCCACCCCCAATGGGGTCTCGAGGTCCCAGGACAGAACATACACGGGCCTTGAACAGGACCCAGGTGGGGGTCCGGTGTCGACACGTGTCCAGACCTAGTCTGGTGCGGACCTGTCCGCATACATTTCTGCTCCCCGCCCAGGCAGAGACCCGATGCTTCCATGTGGCCTACTGCACGTGACGTAAGTGAAAGTTGCCTAGAGGGAGGGTGGATAGGCGAAACCTGAAAATTATAACTTTATACCCCAACTAGATCCCTTGATAAGTGGTTAGAACAAGATAATCAATTATCAGAGTATGAAAACTAAGTCCTTTGCTTGCAAAGAGTATTGCTTTCAAATAATGCGGAATTGATAAATCAATACAACTAATAGGTCTATGGGAATAAAGCAAGAGGGCTTAGATAAGAAAGCAATAAAACAAGTTCTTTCTTGCAAGGTGTTGCTCCACTAAATGAGAATGCAACTTGAAGCAACACTAAATGATGATAGCAAAGAATAGTGCAAGAAAACTTAGAGAGGGAAAGAACAAACAAATCACAAGCAATGAGCACTTGAGACACGGGTGATTTGTTTTACCGAGGTTCGGCTCTCGAAGGCCTAGTCCCCGTTGAGGAGTCCACTAAGGACGGGTCTCTTTCAACCCTTTCCCTCTCTCCATCGATCACGTAAGACCGGCGAGCTCTTCTTCTTCTCAAGGATCACTTAAGACCCCGCAAGGATCACCACACACTTTGGTGTCTCTTGCTAGCTTTACAAGCCTCCAAAACTTTGGAGGAAGTTCAATGGGAGTCAAAACTCCACGCGCAAATGAACACAAAGATGTAGCACACACTATCTCTCAATGAACCTCACAAGGCACTAGTGCTAAACTCAAATGAGTAGCTCTCTCTTGCTTGCTCTCTCTTTTGTGGCACTTGTGTTGGTTGTAGTGGTCTAAATCTTGTGTATAGGATGGATCAAAGAATAGAGGTGGTTGGGAGGGCTTGAATATGTCAACTAGATGACTTGGAATGTTGCTTGGGCTACCTCCCTTGAAGTGGCCGGTTGGGGTGGTATTTATAGCCACCAACCAAATTGTAGCCGTTGGAGAAGGCTGCTGGCGATGGGCGCACCGGACAGTCCGGTGCGCCACCGGATAGTGCCTGATGCACCACCAAACAGTGTCCGGTGCGCCGCCACGTCATCCTGTTCGTTAGGGTTGGAACTGGTCGACCGTTGGAGGCTTTGTCCTCATGCGGCACCGGACAGTCCGGTGCGACACCGGACAGTCCGGTGCGACTCTGACCAACTGCTCTGACTTCTGTCGCGTGTACTGTGCTGCACTGTTCACTGTCAGAGTCGACAATTGCACGCAGATGACCGTTGCTCCACTGGCTCACCGAACAGTCCGGTGGCTCACCAGACAGTCCGGTGAATTATAGCGGAGGTGCGCCTAGGAAACCCGAAGGTGAAGAGTTTGAAGTCGATCCTCCCTGGTGCACCGGACACTGTCCGGTGGCACACCAGACAGTCCGGTGCGCCAGACCAGAGAGTACTTCGGTTTCCTTTGCTCCTTTCTTCTTGAACCCTTTTTAATCTTTGTATTGGTTTTGAGTTGAACCTTTGGCACCTGTAGAACATATACTTTGGAGCAAACTAGTTAGTCCAATTGTTTGTGTTGGGTAATTCAACCACCAAAATCATTTAGGAAAAGGTTTGACCCTATTTCCCTTTCAATCTCCCCCTTTTTGGTGATTGATGCCAACACAAACCAAAGCAAATATATAAGTGCAGAATTGAACTAGTTTGCATAAGGTAGTGCAAAAGTTGCTTGGAATTAAACCAATCTTTTTCTTCTACTAGATATGCATGTATGCTTTCTTTTGGACCACGCTTGCACCACGAGTTTTGTTTTTGCAAATTCTTTGGAAAACTCCTTTTAGAATCCTTTTTGCAAATAGTCAAAGGTATATGAATAAGATTGAAGGAAGCATTTTCAGAATTTGAAATTTTCTCCCCCTGTTTCAAATGCTTTTCCTTTGACTTAAACAAAACTCCCCCTCAAAGAAATTCTCCTCTTAGTGTTCAAGAGGGTTTTACAAAATTCTTGAAGATACTTTCTCCTCCTTTTGAACACAATAAGATATCAATTTGAAAACTTCATTTTTTTAAAATTCGTTGGTGGTGCGGTCCTTTTGCTTTGGGCTAATACTTTCTCCCCCTTTGGCATGAATCGCCAAAAACGGATACTTGTGAGTGAAATATAAGCCCTTTTCACTTTCTCCCCAATGGCAAACAAATAAATATGAGTGAAGATTATACCAATGTGGAGAACAATGCGGAATACCGGCAAAGAGTGGATAATACCGATGGAGTTGAGTGGAAGCGTTGTCTTTGCCAAATACTCCATTTCCCTTTCAATTCTATGACTAAGCATAAGAATACACTTGAAGACACATTAGTCATAAACATAAAAGAGATATGATCAAAGGATATATCAAATTAAGCATAATCATAGTTTTATATAACATAGATTGCTCCCCCTAAATATGTGCATGGAGAGGAATACATATTTTGGCCTTAAATGCCAATTGCACATAATTAGGTTAATGAGAACATAGCTATATCATACAGAATGTGAAGTGCATTGTGTCATAGTATAAGTGTGATGCTCACGACAGTTTATGCACTTATGAAAGCATGTTATAAACATCTTAAGCATTTTCCCTTAAGGATTTCAAAGAGGCTTAAGGACCATCCACCTTTGGAACAAAGGTAGCTTATCCTCATTACAAGGTTAAGCTTTAAGCTCTTTGACAATAAAATTACTTCAACTAGTTTCAACAAAGATGCGTTAATGCAGGAATGAAATTTTAAGAGGTTAAACTAGGTATGAAGCAAGGATAATGCATGGACATGCTTTCTCTTCCTTTTATACAAGGTATGCAAAGAAAGTATAGAAAAGGAAGATTTAGGTACAAGTTTAAATGAAAGGAGGTGGTTTTACCCTTTTGTACCTTCACATAGAGACGCTCTCTTTATTGTGCTTTGTCCTCAGTCTTAGCTGCTTAAGACCTATACTCAAGACAATATATGGAAATGTTTTGCACAAGAGAGAGTTCTACAACTAGTGATCCTTCTCCAAGTCATTGTTAGCATATATCAAATGGATCACAAATTGCATAAATGTATCATGAATTCTCCTTTTAACTTAATGCATATCAAGAGAGATATCGATTGATAGTATATACGACACTAAGAAACATGAGTGTTAATTGCAGTTATTCAATGATCAAACAAATAACAGATGTGATCAAAAGAACAACATACGCATTAGATTATCAATTAAGCTTAGAGTAGGAGAATCCAGCAAATATGCTACTTTAGAGTGAAAGGTAAGAATTGAAAAATAGTAGCATACTTCATGAGAAACTCATTCTCATGCAAGAGACTATATAAAATTACTAAGATAAAGTGATAGTCTCAACATAATCAAGATATAGAAAGAGGCTCCCCCTAAAGATATGCATCAAGAATTTGAATGAATTGAATGGATGAATTTACTCTAAAGACAAATAGGGAGAAGCATTATACATCTTGATCAAGGCTCATAAAATTTGCAATAAACAACTTAAGCCTGGTGTTCTTCACTATGAAAGGATTTAGAATACTCACAACCTCACCATTGATTGTTTTGAAGATCTTATTGTCCAAGTAGGTGTTGTTGTACTTGATGTCTTCTCTTTCATGTGAGTGTCCTCCCTTTGTAGTTGTTTCTTTTTCCTTCCAAACTTATTAAAAATACTCAAGAAAGATGTTAATAGCACAAGGGAGTATATGATGAAGGATGATTTCTTTAGTTAAGAAATATAAACAATTCATCATTCATAGGTCACATAGACATGAAGTAAAATCCTTAACATTAGTGTATTTCATTGAGAAAGAGGAATATGCACCTTTTAATCATTTTGATCAATCATTGGAATTTTACTTCTTCATATTGAATTTAGTAATCATTACTTAGAAGCAAATCAATATGAGAACATATATATATATATATATATATATATATATATATATATATATATATATATATATATATATATATATATATATATATATAGCAAAGGCATGAATTGGATTCTAATGGACAAGTGCATTTTTGAAAATGAGATTGAATGCACAACTAGTTAATTTAAGTCCAATAAAGAATCTATTCTTCACATGGATAGAATATGATAATTTAGAGCAGATAACCAATGATGGGAAAAAGAGTTCTCATACCTTTGCTTTTACCTTTCTTCCTTTGGGTGAAGAGTAACTCTTGAGGTTTGTGGCTTTAAACGTGCACTTACTCTCTTGTAGATTTCCATAAGTAAGCTCAAGATATATGTCATTAGTAGCACAAGCACTAGTTTCCCTTTTTGTAATCAATTTGATAATGAATGAAAACATAGATTACTAAAACATGGAAACTTCATAGCATGAACTAGATTATCCATAGATGATGTTATGCTCAATTTTAACTCATAAAACAAGCATAAATAATCCTTTAAGATTATGGGAATAAGTCTAATTCATGATATGGAAAGCGATAAATGTGAAAGAATCATATCCAATTTAAGCAAGTAGAAACACATCATAAATCATTGGATTGATTTTTCTTTTCATGTTAGATTACGCATTTCCAAAGAGAAACTTATTCTCTACAAGTGAGACTACTTGGGTTACTTAAATAAAATCATTAGTCTCACTATTCTAGTTATAGAGAGAGTTTTCCTTTTATAAGTGTCCTAAGGATTTGAATTCCTTACATGACACCTTATTCTTTTAAGAACATGAAATATCTCTCTATATCTGGAATCATGGCAATAATAGAGTGACTAGCGAGAAACATGCCATGAGATACTTGCAACAATTTAAAGCATGTAGTTTGCCATAGTATGGAAATGATGAGTATGCAATCTACCATATGAGAGGAAATTCTTCAAAGAATGGTAATATAAATTTAAAGACATTTGAAGTGCTTCTTTTTCTATGCGACTACACAAGACACATGAGAAATCATAATTTAAGATACTTGCACTTAAAAACACAAGTGTTACCATCCTTCGGCTTTCCTCCATGTTGTAGGCCTTGATTTTTCCGCACAAGATAATTCTTTATTTCCTACAACATCAATATCTTCCCCGAGATGATATGAGTTTTAGACATAACAATTTGAAATAACTTTGGGTCAATCTTGGATATATAGATCATTGAAGATTGATAGCTTGAGTTAAATTGAATTAACTTTCTCAAGCACCCCAAAGCTTCATATCATCTCCTTCTCCTGCAAAGCTTGTCAAGCATATTTTGGTACCATCTCTTGATGGGTCCATCAAGGTTAGTCAACAAAGATCTAGGAACCCAAACGTCCTTTGTGTTAGCACTAGGTAAACTCATTACCTTTCTAGCACAAGTTGCAATTTTGGGTTGCCTAGTTACATGGGAATAAATTGACAAGCTAGGAGTGGGAGTGTTACCAATGGGACAATCTTTGCATTGATGTCCCTTCTTTCGGCATATGTAGCATAGGCGATCTTCAAGTTTTGAAGATTTCTTCTTTCCTTGTTTCTTGCTTGCTACATGGTTAGTGAATATTTTCTTTTCTAACATTATGCCTTTTTGTTTTAAATGGGGACAAGATCTAAATAAGTGTCCCTTCTTTGAGCATTTAAAACAAGTTTTATCATCCTTGTTAATAATCAAGTCATTTTTAATATAGGGACATGACCTAATAGAGTGCCCCTTTTCAAAGCATTCACTACACTTCTTACTTCTCTTAGTGTGAAGTGTGACTTGATTATTACCTTGGATGTTACCTTTTATGGAGGCGTGGTTGAGGCTTTTGGAGGGGGCATTGATTTTCATCTTTTGTTCCTTCCTCTTGGCAATCCTCAAGTCCTTGACATTTTCTTCAAGGGGTTTAGTGCATGCCACAGTTGTTCCCGTCTCAAGCTTCTTCACCATGTGATCACGGTTATCTTGAGAAGGTTGAGCAATGCACTTCCCTTTTAGTTGTGTCAAGCTCATTTTTAGCCTCTCTTTTTCTTCTTTGAGCTTTTGATATGTATCATCGTTTGTTCCTGCAAATTCTAGCTCAAAGGAAGATTTTCTTGTCGATGGACAACAAGCATTAGCACATGGTAATGTAGTTTCAATAATACATGTGCATGAGTGAGGTTGTTGGGATTTTAAGTTTTCTATCACAACCTCATGAGCAATATTTAATATGATATGATCATCCATAAGATTTTCATGAGAACATAGAAGCATATCATATTTTTCTTGAAAAGCTAGATTTTCAAATTTTAGCTTTTCTACTTGGTCCTTAAGTGAGACATTCCTATTTACTAATTGAGCGATACAATGTAAAGAGTTATCTTGCTCAATTGAAATAGTTTCATACCTTTGGACCAAATCAACATGAGAGCACTTTAGCTCCTCATGTTCCTTAGTCAACTCATCAAAGCTTAGCATTTTTATGGAGAGGATATCTTCTAGCCTTTGACGAGCTTTGCTTTGCTCTCTCGCTCTTTTTAGAAGTTTGAGCATGACCACCTTATATTCTTGGCTCAGGCGAGCGTAGAGTTGCAAGAAGCTTCTTTCTTCCTCCTCATCCTCATTTGTGCTTCCGCTATCATTTTCAGTAGCCACATAACATATATGGGAATCGAAATGGGAAGACAAACCTTTTGGAGAGGTGGATTCATCGTTTGGTCTCCATCGTTCATTTTCTTCTTCTTCCTTCAAAGGGTTAGTTTCACAAGGACAAAAGGAAGTAGAAGCACAAAATGAACCATCATATTTGGACTCATCAAATTTATTTTTAATTCTAGTCCAAATATCATGCGCATCACGAATAGATTCATCATAATTCATTATGAAGGCATGATAATCTTCTTTGCTAAGAGAACTACTTAAGATGTCATAAGCTAGATAGTTTAAGCGAATACATCTTTGATCTTCCTCAGAAGCATTTTTCCTATCATAACTAGGAGGAATAATACTCTTGTCTAAATTTTTTTCTAATTGTGGATCTATGGTTCTAAAAGCATTTATCACCCTAGTAGACCATGAATCATAATTAGAACAATCGGAAAGTAATATCTCAAGAGTTACCTTCTTGTTCTCCTGGGTCTTCTTGTTCTTTTGGGATCATCTACGAGCCATCACTTCGAGTTGTTAGACTCAAGATGAAGTGCCTAGCTCCGATACCAATTGAAAGTCACCTAGAGGGGGGGTGGATAGGCGAAACCAAAAAATTATAACTTTATACCCCAACTAGATCCCTTGATAAGTGGTTAGAACAAGACAATCAATTATCGGAGTATGAAAACTAAGTCCTTTGCTTGCAAACAGTATTGCTTTCAAATAATGCGGAATTGATAAATCAATACAACTAATAGGTCTATGGGAATAAAGCAAGAGGGCTTAGATAAGAAGAGCAATAACACAAGTTATTTCTTGCAATGTGTTGCTCCACTAAATGAGAATGCAACTTGAAGCAACACTAAATGATGATAGCAAAGAATAGTGCAAGAAAACTTAGAGAGGGAAAGAACAAACAAATCACAAGCAATGAGCACTTGAGACACTGGTGATTTGTTTTACCGAGGTTCGGCCCTCGAAGGCCTAGTCCCCGTTGAGGAGTCCACTAAGGACGGGTCTCTTTCAACCCTTTCCCTCTCTCCACTGATCACGCAAGACCGGCGAGCTCTTCTTCTTCTCAAGGATCACTTAAGACCCCGCAAGGATCACCACACTCTTTGGTGTCTCTTGCTAGCTTTACAAGCCTCCAAAACTTTGGAGGAAGTTCAATGGGAGTCAAAACTCCACGCGCAAATGAACACAAAGATGTAGCACACACTATCTCTCAATGAATCTCACAAGGCACTAGTGCTAAACTCAAATGAGTAGCTCTCTCTTGCTTGCTCTCTCTTTTGTGGCACTTGTGTTGGTTGTAGTGGTCTAAATCTTGTGTATAGGATGGATCAAAGAATAGAGGTGGTTGGGAGGGCTTGAATATGTCAACTAGATGACTTGGAATGTTGCTTGGGCTACCTCCCTTGAAGTGGCCGGTTGGGGTGGTATTTATAGCCACCAACCAAATTGTAGCCGTTAGAGAAGGCTGTTGGCGATGGGCGCACCGGACAGTCCGGTGCGCCACCGGATAGTGTCTGGTGCACCACCAGACAGTGTCCGGTGCGTCGCCACGTCATCCTGTTCGTTAGGGTTGGAGCTGGTCGACCGTTGGAGGCTTTGTCCTCATGCGGCACCGGACAGTCCGGTGCGCCTCTGACCAACTGCTCTGACTTCTGCCGCGTGTACTGTGCTGCACTGTTCACTGTCAGAGTCGACCGTTGCGCGCAGATGACCGTTACTTCGCTGGCTCACCGGATAGTGAAAGTCGCCTAGAGGGGGGTGAATAGGGCGAAACTGAAAATCTCAAAAATAATCACAACTACAAGCCGGGTTAGCGTTAGAAATATAATAGAGTCCGCGAGAGAGGGTGCAAAACAAATCGCAAGCAAATAATGAAGTGAGACACGCGGATTTGTTTTACCGAGGTTCGGTTCTCTCAAACCTACTCCCCGTTGAGGAGGCCACAAAGGCCGGGTCTCTTTCAACCCTTCCCTCTCTCAAACGGTCCCTCGGACCGAGTGAGCTTCTCTTTCTCAAATCACTTGGGAATCAAACTTCCCGCAAGGACCACCACACAATTGGTGTCTCTTGCCTCAATTACAAGTGAGTGTTTGATCACAAGAAAGAAAGCCAAAGAAAAAGAAGCGATCCAAGCGCAAGAGCTCAAATGAACACAACAAATCACTCTCTCTAGTCACTAGGGCTTTGTGTTGAGTTGGGAGAGGATTTGATCTCTTTTGGTGTGCTTTGCAATGAATGCTAGCTCTTGTATAGTGGTTGGAAGTTGGAAAACTTGGATTCCATGAATGGTGGGGTGGTTGGGGTATTTATAGCCCCAACCACCAGACTTGACCGTTGGTGGAGGCTGTCTGTCGATGGCGCACCGGACAGTCCGGTGCACACCAGACATGTCCGGTGCCCCCGCCACGTCATCAGTGCCGTTGGATTCTGACCGTTGGAGCTGCTGACTTCTGGGCCCGCCTGGATGTCCGGTGCACACCGGACATCAACTGTTCAGTGTCCGGTGCGCCGGTATGGGCGCGCCTGACGTCTACGCGCGCAGAGCGCGCATTAAATGCGCTGCAGGGAGCCGTTGGCGCCGAAATAGCCGTTGCTCCGGGGTTACACCGGACAGTCCGGTGTAAACCGGACATGTCCGGTGAATTATAGCGGAGCGGCTGCTGCGCGAACCCGAGGCTGGCGAGTTGAGGAGGCCGCGCTTCCTTGGAGCACCGGACACTGTCCGGTGTACACCGGACAGTCCGGTGAATTATAGCGAAGCGGCCTGCGAAATTCCCGAAGGTGGCGAGTTCGAGTTGGAGTCCTCTGGTGGCGCACCGGACACTGTCCGGTGTACACCGGACAGTCCGGTGCCTCCGGACCAGAGGTGCCTTCGGTTGCCTCTTTGCTCCTTTGTTGAATCCAAAACTTGATCTTTTTATTGGCTGAGTGTGAACCTTTTGCACCTGTATAACTTATACACTAGAGCAAACTAGTTAGTCCAATATTTCTGTTGGGCAATTCAACCACCAAAATTATTTAGGGACTAGGTGTAGGCCTAATTCCCTTTCAATCTCCCCCTTTTTGGTGATTGATGCCAACACAAGCCAAAGCAAATATAGAAGAATATAATTGAACTAGTTTGCATGATGTAAGTGCAAAGGTTGCTTGGAATTGAGCCAATATAAATGCTTACATGATGCGCATGGATTGTTTTCTTTGTTTTTGACATATTGGACCACATTTGCACCAAAAGTTTTGTTTTTGCAAACTCTTTTGTAAATTCTTTTCAGAGTCCTTTTGCAAGATAGTCAAGGGTAAATGAATAAGATTTTGCAAGGCATTTTCAAGTTTTGAAATTTTCTTCCTTTGTTCAAAATGCTTTTCCTTTGACTAAACAAAACTCCCCCTCAAATAAAGTCTCCTCTTAGTGTTCAAGAGGGTTTTAAGGCATCAATTTTGAAAATACTACTTGCTCCCCCTTAAGAACACGAAGAGATATCAATTTGAAATTTTCCAATTGAAAATCATTAATTTTTAAAATTAGGGTGGTGGTGCGGTCCTTTTGCTTTGGGCCAATACTTTCTCCCCCTTTGGCATGAATCGCCAAAAACGGATACTTAGAATGAAATATAGGCCCTTGAAGTACTTTCTCCTCCTTTGGTCATAAAATAAATGAGTGAAGATTATACCAAAGATGGAGAGTGATGCGGAGCAACGGCGAAGGATGAGTAGTAGAGTGGAGTGGAAGCCTTGTCTTCGCCGAAGACTCCAATTCCCTTTCAATATACCTATGACTTGGTTTGGAATACACTTGAAAACACATTAGTCATAGCATATAAAAGAGACATGATCAAAGGTATGATTATGAGCTATGTGTGCAAGATTAGCAAAAGAAATTCCTAGAATCAAGAATATTAAGCTCATGCCTAAGTCTGGTAAAAGATTGTTCATCAAGTGGCTTGGTAAAGATATCGGCTAATTGATCTTTAGTGTTAATGTAAGAAATCTCGATATCCCCCTTTTGTTGGTGATCCCGAAGAAAATGATACCGAATGGCTATGTGCTTAGTGCGGCTATGCTCAACGGGATTATCCGCCATGCGGATTGCACTCTCATTATCACATAGAAGAGGAACTTTGGTTAATTTGTAACCATAGTCCCGCAGGGTTTGCCTCATCCAAAGCAATTGCGCGCAACAATGGCCTGCGGCAATATACTCGGCTTCGGCGGTAGAAAGAGCGACCGAATTTTGCTTCTTTGAAGCCCATGACACCAAGGATCTTCCCAAGAACTGGCAAGTCCCCGATGTGCTCTTCCTATTAATCTTACACCCCGCCCAATCGGCATCCGAATAACCAATCAAATCAAATGTGGATCCCCGAGGGTACCAAAGCCCAAACTTAGGAGTATAAGCCAAATATCTCAAGATTCGTTTTACGGCCGTAAGGTGTGATTCCTTAGGGTCGGCTTGGAATCTTGCACACATGCATACGGAAAGCATAATGTCCGGTCGAGATGCACATAAATAAAGCAATGAACCAATCATCGACCGGTATACCTTTTGATCCACGGACTTACCTCCCGTGTCGAGGTCGAGATGCCCATTTGTTCCCATGGGAGTCTTGATGGGCTTGGCATCCTTCATTCCAAACTTGCTTAGAATGTCTTGAGTATACTTCGTTTGGCTAATGAAAGTGCCCTCTTGGAGTTGCTTGACTTGAAGTCCCAAGAAATATTTCAACTCCCCCATCATAGACATCTCGAATTTCTGTGTCATGATCCTACTAAATTCTTCACATGTAGATTTGTTAGTAGACCCAAATATAATATCATCAACATAAATTTGGCATACAAACAAATCATTATCAAGTGTTTTGGTGAATAAAGTAGGATCGGCTTTGCCGACTTTGAAGCCATTTGCAATAAGGAAATCTCTAAGGCATTCATACCATGCTCTTGGGGCTTGCTTGAGCCCATAAAGCGCCTTAGAGAGCCTATAAACATGGTTAGGGTACTCACTGTCTTCAAAGCCGGGAGGTTGCTCAACATAGACCTCCTCCTTGATTGGTCCATTGAGGAAGGCACTCTTCACGTCCATTTGATAAAGCTTGAAGCCATGGTAAGTAGCATAGGCTAATAATATGCGAATTGACTCAAGCCTAGCTACGGGTGCATAGGTTTCACCAAAATCCAAACCTTCGACTTGTGAATATCCCTTGGCCACGAGTCGAGCTTTGTTCCTTGTCACCACACCATGCTCGTCTTGCTTGTTGCGGAAGACCCACTTGGTTCCTACAACATTTTGATTAGGACGTGGAACTAAGTGCCATACCTCGTTCCTTGTGAAATTGTTGAGCTCCTCTTGCATCGCCATCACCCAATCCGCATCTTGAAGTGCTTCCTCTACCCTGTGTGGCTCAATAGAGGAAACAAAAGAGTAATGTTCACAAAAATGTGCAACACGAGATCGAGTAGTTACCCCCTTATGAATGTCGCCGAGGATGGTGTCGACGGGGTGATCTCGTTGTATTGCTTGGTGGACTCTTGGGTGTGGCGGCCTTGGTTGTTCATCCTCCTTGTCTTCATCATTTGCATCTCCCCCTTGATCGTTGCCGTCATATTGAGGTGGCTCATCTTCTTGATCTTCTTGTTCAATATCTTGAGCCTCATCCTCAACTTGAGTTGGTGGAGATGCTTGCATGGAGGAGGATGGTTGATCTTGTGCATGTGGAGGCTCTTCGGATTCCTTAGGACACACATCCCCAATGGACATGTTCCTTAGCGCTATGCATGGAGCCTGTTCTTCACCTATATCATCAAGATCAACTTGCTCTACTTGAGAGCCGTTAGTCTCATCAAACACAACGTCACAAGAAACTTCAACAAGTCCTGAGGACTTGTTAAAGACTCTATATGCCCTTGTGTTTGAGTCATATCCTAGTAAAAAGCCTTCTACAGTTTTAGGAGCAAATTTAGATTTTCTACCTCTTTTGACAAGAATAAAACATTTGCTACCAAAAACTCTAAAATATGAAATATTGGGCTTTTTACCGGTTAGGAGTTCATAGGATGTCTTCTTGAGGATTCGGTGAAGATATAACCGGTTGATGGCGTAGCAAGCGGTGTTGACCGCTTCGGCCCAAAACCGATCCGGTGTCTTGTATTCATCAAGCATGGTTCTTGCCATGTCCAATAGAGTTCGATTCTTCCTCTCCACTACACCATTTTGTTGTGGAGAGTAGGGAGAAGAGAACTCATGCTTGATGCCCTCCTCCTCAAGGAAGCCTTCAATTTGAGAGTTCTTGAACTCCGTCCCATTGTCGCTTCTAATTTTCTTGATCCTTAAGCCAAACTCATTTTGAGCCCGTCTCAAGAATCCCTTTAAGGTCTCTTGGGTATGAGATTTTTCCTGCAAAAAGAACACCCAAGTGAAGCGAGAATAATCATCCACAATAACTAGACAGTACTTACTCCCGCCGATGCTTATGTAAGCGATCGGGCCGAATAGATCCATGTGTAGGAGCTCCAGTGGCCTGTCACTAGTCATGATGTTCTTGTGTGGATGATGAGTGCCAACTTGCTTCCCGACTTGGCATGCGCTACAAATCCTGTCTTTCTCAAAATGAACATTGGTTAGTCCTAAAATGTGTTCTCCCTTTAGAAGCTTGTGAAGATTCTTCATTCCAACATGGGCTAGTCGGCGGTGCCAGAGCCAACCCAAGTTAGTCTTAGCAACTAAGCAAGTGTCGAGTTCAGCTCTATCGAAATCTACCAAATATAGCTGACCCTCTAACACTCCCTTAAATGCTATTGAATCATCACTTCTTCTAAAGACAGTAACACCTGTATCAGTAAATAGACAGTTGTAGCCCATTTGACATAATTGGGATACGGAAAGCAAATTGTAATCTAAAGAATCTACAAGAAAAACATTGGAAATAGTATGGTCAGGTGATATAGCAATTTTACCCAATCCTTTGACCAAACCTTGATTTCCATCCCCGAATGTGATAGCTCGTTGGGGATCTTGGTTTTTCTCATATGAGGAGAACATCTTTTTCTCCCCTGTCATGTGGTTTGTGCACCCGCTGTCGAGTATCCAACTTGAGCCCCCGGATGCATAAACCTACAAAACAATTTTAGTTCTTGACTTTAGGTACCCAAACGGTTTTGGGTCCTTTGGCATTAGAAACAAGAACTTTGGGTACCCAAACACAAGTCTTGGAGCCCTTGTGTTTGCCCCCAACAATCTTGGCAACTACTTTGCCGGATTTGTTAGTCAAAACATAAGATGCATCAAAAGTTTTAAATGAAATGCTATGATCATTTGATGCATTAGGAGTTTTCTTTCTAGGCAACTTAGCACGGGTTGGTTGCCTAGAACTAGATGTCTCACCCTTATACATAAAGGCATGATTAGGGCCAGAGTGAGACTTCCTAGAATGAGTTCTCCTAATTTTGCTCTCAGGATAGCCGGCAGGGTACAAAATGTAACCCTCGTTATCCTGAGGCATGGGAGCCTTGCCCTTAACAAAGTTAGACAAGTTCTTAGGAGGGGCATTAAGTTTGACATTGTCTCCCCTTTGGAAGCCAATGCCATCCTTGATGCCAGGGCGTCTCCCATTATAGAGCATACTTCTAGCAAATTTGAACTTTTCATTTTCTAAGTTATGCTCGGCAATTTTAGCGTCTAATAATGCTATATGATCATTTTGTTGTTTAATTAAAGCCATGTGATCATGAATAGCATTGATATCAACATCTCTACATCTAGTACAAATAGAAACATGCTCAACATTAGAAGTAGAGGGTTTGCAAGATTTTAGTTCTACAACCTTAGCATGCAACATATCATTCTTAGTTCTAAGGTCGGAAATTGTAACATTGCAAACATCTAATTCTTTAGCCTTAGCAATTAATTTCTCATTCTCATTTCTAAGGCTAGCAATAGAAACATTCAATTCATCAATCCTAGCAAGCAAATCATCATTATCATTTCTAAGATTGGGAATTGAATCAATACAAACATGAGAGTCAACCTTAGTAATTAATTTGGTATTTTCATTTCTAAGGTTGGCAATAGTGTCATGGCAGGTGCTTAGCTCACTAGATAATTTGTTACATTTTTCTACCTCTAGAGCATAAGCATTTTTAACCTTAACATGTTTCTTATTTTCCTTGATTAGGAAGTCCTCTTGGGAGTCCAAGAGATCATCCTTTTCATGGATGGCACTAATTAGCTCATTCAATTTTTCCTTTTGTTCCATGTTAAGGTTAGCAAAAAGAACGCGCAAGTTATCCTCCTCATTTTTATCATCATCCTCATCACTAGATGTTTCATATTTAGTGGAGGACCTTGATTTTACCTTCTTTTTGCCGTCCTTTGCCATGAGGCACTTGTGGCCGACGTTGGGGAAGAGGAGTCCCTTGGTGACGGCGATGTTGGCGGCGTCCTCGTCGGAGGAGGACTCGGTGGAGCTCTCGTCGGAGTCCCATTCCCGGCAAACATGGGCATCGCCGCCCTTCTTCTTGTAATACTTCTTCTTTTCTCTCCTCTTTCCCTTCTTGTCGTCGCCCCTGTCACTGTCACTAGACATAGGACATTTTGCAATAAAATGACCGGGCTTACCACACTTGTAGCAAACCTTCTTGGAATGGGATTTGTAGTCCTTCCCCTTCCGTTGCTTGAGGATTTGCCGAAAGCTTTTGATGATTAAGGCCATCTCCTCATTGTCGAGCTTGGAGGCGTCAATTGGTTGTCTACTTGGTGTAGACTCTTCCTTCTTCTCCTCCGTTGCCTTGAAGGCCACCGGTTGTGCCTCGGATGTGGAAGGTTCATCAAGCTCGTTGATCTTCTTTGAGCCCTTAATCATGCATTCAAAACTCACAAAATTCCCGATAACTTCCTCGGGGGTCATTAGTGGATATCTAGGATTACCACGAATTAATTGAACTTGAGTGGGGTTAAGGAAAATAAGAGCTCTTAAAATAACCTTAACCACCTCGTGGTCATCCCACTTTTTGCTCCCGAGGTTGCGCACTTGGTTCACCAAGGTCTTGAGCCGATTGTACATATCTTGTGGCTCCTCCCCTTGGCGAAGACGGAAGCGACCGAGCTCCCCCTCGACCGTTTCCCGCTTGGTGATCTTGGTGAGTTCATCACCCTCGTGTGCCGTCTTGAGTAGGTCCCAAATCTCCTTTGCGTTCTTCAACCCTTGCACTTTGTTGTATTCCTCCTTGCTTAGAGAGGCAAGGAGAATGGTTGCGGCTTGGGAGTTGAAGTGCTCGATTTGGGCTACTTCGTCCGTGTCATAATCCTCATCCCCAATTGATGGTACCTGTGCTCCAAACTCAACAACATTCCATATACTTTTGTGGAGTGAGGTTAGATGAAATTTCATTAAATCACTCCACCTAGCATAATCTTCGCCGTCAAAAGTTGGCGGTTTGCCTAATGGAACGGAAAGTAATGGAGTATGTCTAGATGTACGGGGATAGTGTAAGGGGATCTTACTAAACTTCTTGCGCTCTTGGCGCTTAGAAGTTACGGACGGTGCATCGGAGTCGGAGGTGGATGTTGATGAAGTGTCGGTCTCGTAGTAGACCACCTTCCTCATCTTCTTGTGCTTGTCCCCACTCCGATGCGGCTTGTGAGAAGAGGATTTTTCCTTCTTCTCCTTGTGGTGAGAAGAGGAAGATCTTTTCTCCTTCCGCTTGGAGGAGTTCTTCTTCTTCTCCCTTCTATTGGTGCGGGACTCTTCCGATGAAGTGCTCCCTTGGCTTGTAGTGGGCTTGTCGCCGGTCTCCATCTCCCTCTTGGTGTGATCTCCCGACATCACTTCGAGCGGTTAGGCTCTTAATGAAGCACCGGGCTCCGATACCAATTGAAAGTCGCCTAGAGGGGGGGTGAATAGGGCGAAACTGAAAATCTCAAAAATAATCACAACTACAAGCCGGGTTAGCGTTAGAAATATAATAGAGTCCGCGAGAGAGGGTGCAAAACAAATCGCAAGCGAATAATAAAGTGAGACACGCGGATTTGTTTTACCGAGGTTCGGTTCTCTCAAACCTACTCCCCGTTGAGGAGGCCACAAAGGCCGGGTCTCTTTCAACCCTTCCCTCTCTCAAATGGTCCCTCGGACCGAGTGAGCTTCTCTTTCTCAAATCACTTGGGAATCAAACTTCCCGCAAGGACCACCACACAATTGGTGTCTCTTGCCTCAATTACAAGTGAGTGTTTGATCACAAGAAAGAAAGCCAAAGAAAAAGAAGCGATCCAAGCGCAAGAGCTCAAATGAACACAACAAATCACTCTCTCTAGTCACTAGGGCTTTGTGTTGAGTTGGGAGAGGATTTGATCTCTTTTGGTGTGCTTTGCAATGAATGCTAGCTCTTGTATAGTGGTTGGAAGTTGGAAAACTTGGATTCCATGAATGGTGGGGTGGTCGGGGTATTTATAGCCCCAACCACCAGACTTGACCGTTGGTGGAGGCTGTCTGTCGATGGCGCACCGGACAGTCCGGTGCACACCGGACATGTCCGGTGCCCCCGCCACGTCATCAGTGCCGTTGGATTCTGACCGTTGGAGCTGCTGACTTCTAGGCCCGCCTGGATGTCCGGTGCACACCGGACATCAACTGTTCAGTGTCCGGTGCGCCGGTATGGGCGCGCCTGACGTCTGCGCGCGCAGAGCGCGCATTAAATGCGCTGCAGGGAGCCATTGACGCCGAAATAGCCGTTGCTCCGGGGTTACACCGGACAGTCCGGTGTACACCGGACATGTCCGGTGAATTATAGCGGAGCGGCTGCTGCGCGAACCCGAGGTTGGCGAGTTGAGGAGGCCGCGCTTCCTTGGAGCACCGGACACTGTCCGGTGTATACCGGACAGTCCGGTGAATTATAGCGAAGCGGCCTGCGAAATTCCCGAAGGTGGCGAGTTCGAGTTGGAGTCCTCTGGTGGCGCACCGGACACTGTCCGGTGTACACCGGACAGTCCGGTGCCTCCGGACCAGAGGTGCCTTCGGTTGCCTCTTTGCTCCTTTGTTGAATCCAAAACTTGATCTTTTTATTGGCTGAGTGTGAACCTTTTGCACCTGTATAACTTATACACTAGAGCAAACTAGTTAGTCCAATATTTCTGTTGGGCAATTCAACCACCAAAATTATTTAGGGACTAGGTGTAGGCCTAATTCCCTTTCAGATAGTCCGGTGGCCCACCGGACAGTCCGGTGAATTATAGCGGAGGTGCGCCTGGGAAACCCGAAGGTGAAGAGTTTGAAGTCGATCCTCCCTGGTGCACCAGACACTGTCCGGTGGCACACCGGACAGTCCGATGCGCCAGACCAGAGAGCACTTCGGTTTCCTTTGCTCCTTTCTTCTTGAACCCTTTTTAATCTTTGTATTGGTTTTGAGTTGAACCTTTGGCACCTGTAGAACATATACTCTAGAGCAAACTAGTTAGTCCAATTATTTGTGTTGGGTAATTCAACAACCAAAATCATTTAGGAAAAGGTTTGACCCTATTTCTCTTTCAGTAAGCCAGTGGGCGGAGCCTGACGTAAGGCCTCCGGGTTACGCGACCTCTGCATTTATTGAGGATAAGGCGCGCCGCCTGTCCATTCCACTGGCAGGTGGTGTGCCGCCTCCGCATTTAATGAGACATGTCCATTCTGCTGGCAGGCGGCGACCTGTCTATTCCGCAGGCGACGTGCCTGCCCATTTCACTGGCAGGCGGCACGCCCATTCCACTGGCAGGCGGTACGCCCATTCTGCCGCGTGCACTACGCTCATCATTACTCGCACGTTACCAAGGAAGCAGCCGCCGCGTATCAATACTGCGCGGGCTGCAGACATCATGGCACTAGGAGATTGCACATGCGTCACTTGCATTAGTTACTCCATGTATTCCTCCCATTATGCTCCTGAGCCCACATGTCGGGGCTCAGCATCTTTGTATGTGTCTCCCTTGAGCTATAAAAGGGAAGGCACACAGCGTTACAAGGCAGACCCAACTTAGACCCTCAGACTCACACAAGTTCTCTAGACTCAAGCTCAAGTGCTCAGACACTCAATACAACACACAGTGGAGTAGGGTTTTACGCTCCGGCGGCCTGAACCACTCTAAACCCTCGTGTCCTCTTGTGTTCTTCCCGTTTCCACTCAACAGGCAAACCGTTAAGGCCCCCTCCTCATCTCAGGATTTAGGGCGAGTGCATTCCGCCACCCGGCCGGAGAATTTCCTCTTCGATAGTGAACAACACCTCAAAGAAGACATTTGAATAGTCGTTGAAAACTTGTTAAGATCAAGCAAGAGTCAAGAGAAGAAACACAAACACACGAAGAATTCAGCACATCATAGAGCACCGAACGTGACCGATGGATGTCACTCCAGATGGGTAATGTGGATCAACCGAAGACTGGGCTCAAGACTGAGTGCACATGACACCTCAATGTGCATCAGACATGAGGCACCATGCAGGGCACGCGGGGAGTCGGCAACAACAACTTTCTAACGGCTAGATGAGTTGAACGACATCAGACGTATCCGGTGGCACACCAGACTTGTCATTCGTGGCACATAGAAGTATGCAGATTTCCAATAGCTAGTTGCAATGGCTAGCTGATGTGAAAGACATCGAACGTGTCCAGTGGTACACCGGACATGTCTGGTTCAACGCCAAAAAAATTGCTGCACTTCTAACGGATATATATTTTTTGTCTTGGGGGACTATAATACCATCCAACCAACCATTTTCCAAGTGTGGCAGATGAGGAATAATACAAGTAAGTTGAGACTCCATCTAGAGCTTTTAGACACGCAAGTGCTCAATAGAATCGCTTGGTGATTTGCTTAGGTGTTTTGTAAAGTGTTTAAGTTAGTGAGACTACTGATATAACACTTGTTCTAGGTTAACCCCTAACGAGAGAAGTAAGTTTAGACACCCTCAAACCCTTGGTGCTTACGCGCACCATTATTTATGGTTAGCGATGAGAAAATACCACAAACGTCACGTTCATTCTAGAAGCATTGTGGTCAAGATTCAGACCACAAAGGACAGACAAAGGCTATCACATGTATGGTAGGGGCTATTGGTTATCACCAAAGTCCTTTTGTCTTGATACTTACCGACTCCAACTTGAAAAATGAAATGAGCATATCTAACCCCTAGAACATCAATAAGCTAAGTCGTTTTTATGTTTAGTCTTTTGTTTTTCCGAATATAACCTTTTTTTCTCTACAACACCCCCGATTTGCTTAGTACACTCGAGATGTTGAGATTTTCTTACTTCTATTTTTTGTTTGTTTATGGGAAAGTGAGAGCAAACAACTAGTTTTAAGATTGCTGCCGTGTTTTCCATACTGTATGATACAGACTCCTGTGCTTGCAATTGTGCTGGACACTCGACTCCGACACTCCGTAAATAATAGTAGTGAGCAGGGAGCGGTGTCCGGACGCCTGCTGCCTGCAGTGCAGGCCTAGAATTAATTCGTCCATAGTAGAGATGGTAGTGGGGATTTGATTTCAGATTCCCCACCGGAAATTTCTCCATTAGCGAATGAGGATATAGAAAAAAACTTCTCCGCAAAGATATAAACGGGAAAATTTATCCCTCGACGGATAAACGGAAATGACCATTCCTCATCCCCGTTCTCCACAGGACTCGTTAAACTTGTATAGGACTATGTTTTTTGTGTACCCGTTAACAACAAAAAATAATAATTACTTTGTCAAGAGACTAATAATTATACAAATGTGTTTATTTTGATGTATGTATAATGGTTTCTTACATCTGACAATGTGTATAAGTGACAATGTTTAACATTAATAGCAAGAAATATATGTTTTAATTATAATTTAAACGGGGATAAAGATCTCTGTTGGATATTTATCCTCGCCGGGAACAGGGATACAAAATAAATGGTTCCTCCAGGCGTTTATGGGGATCTCTACCGATAAATTTTTTTGGTCGTCGCGGGGCCGGAATGTGAAGCTATTCCCGGGCGGGTCGCTAGCCACACGCCGAGGCCACGGCCCACGGTCCAAAACAAAACAGGTCACTACGCGTAGATACAGGCCTACTGATTCACACGTAGTGCTAGAGACTAGAGAGCGGAGGCGGCTCTGCGCCTTTCTCCGCTCGCTCTGAATACACATTGAACACTACTGATTCCCACGCGTCTTGTTTGGTTCGAGGATCATCTATCTTCTCACTCCTCATTTGCGTATTGTTCATGCCCCGGCTGTGTGGCTTTGGCTCGATCGTCCCGATCCAGTCCTCTTGTTCTCAGCTTGGATTGCAGTTGCACCCCCTCTTGTTTTCAGCCGCATCCCGTTCCGTGTGTGGATCGGAAGACTTGCATCTCTATGCTACCGGCTAGCCTCAAGAAATGCAGCAGCAGCAGGAGCAGACGGCCGGCCCGGCAGGACAAGAAATGATACGACGTGGAGACGATGCAGAGAGATCGAAATTCAGGGATCGGTTACAGTTTTCAGTGTAGCCTCGGGAAGCCACGTAGTAGGAGTACGCAGCAGACGCGCGGCCGTCTCCTTCAGTCCTTCTCTCGCCATGATTGGCGACGCGAAATCCTCTACACCACCTACGGCTCTACGCTAACATAACCCGATTTGATAGGTGCTTTTCTCTGGCTGTCTGCCGATGGACCGGCTGCTCGTCCGATCCATTCATCCATTCTCATCAATCGACACACGATTTGATTATCCGTGCACAACAGTCCGGTCTGTTTTGGCTTGGTTAACCTGTGATGTCTTACACCTGCAGCAATCTATACAGTCGGCTATAATCCGAAGCGAGCAAAAAATCCAGTAAAAGAAACGATTGTGTGTCATGGTGCGTGGAGTAGCTGCACTACTGAACTACTGTCTTTTTTGTATGTAACCAATCAGCACAACTGCAGTTTCAGATTTAACCCGGAGCGAACAGAAATCCAGTAAAAGAAATGATGGGTTCTATTTTTTAAAGTCGGTTTCGGTTATGGAGGGTAAGTGAAAAGGTACTGAACAACGATATTGCAAATAGGATTAGAACCGTCACTATAGAGCTTCTGTGTACTTGGTGGGTGAGATCCTTCTGCTATATATGGTTCATGGTTGCTAGCCATAAATTGGTGCATTCAATTCGGAGCTACTACGACCAAGAGCTCTTTAATTTCTTTCAAGCTGGCCCTGGGATCGATTATTGCTTAAGCTCAAGGCATCATTGGTTTCCATGACAGACACCTGCAGCTCTAGACCCCCAGGCCCCAGCAACCCATCAGATGATCAGAATAGGAACTTCTCCTCCTGCTCTCACTCATCGTCTGGAGTTAACTTCATGCAGCTAGACTCTTGCACTGATGATGGTGATAGCAACTGCTCCTCAAGTCCAGTTCTCTCAGCCCTCTCATCCCTGAGTGTTGCTGTTGCAACTAGCAGTTGAGCTCTCCTCTCCTCTCGTCTCACCATGCATTACTGTAGTATACGTAACAAGAAGCACTTGATGGCCTAACAAGACAAGCATGGTAGTAGGAGTAGTACTACAACTCATTCTCTCTCATTGCTAGCTGCTGCTCGGCAGACCTATGGAACGGGATGAAGGACCTTAGGTTTGTGTAGGTGCAGATAGGGTCCGCCATTGAAGAAAGGGTAACTGAGCAAACAGAGATAGAGAGACAAGTCTCTAGGCAGCAATCATGCTCGTGGATTTTTAAGTTTAAAAACAGTATCACTTATCTCTACTATATAAAGCATCAGTTTTCATAATAAATAGATGTTTATAGATATATGACACCATTGATTTTTTTCGAAAACTTTGATCACTCGTGTTATTCAAACTATTTATTTAAAAATGTAAAATTTTAAATCAATCGCATACTACCGTAAGTGATAAAACAAATCACAACAATAAATGATAACTCATTATTTTTGAATGAGACGAGTGGTCAAACTTTTTTAAAAATAATCAACGGTGTCATATATTTATGAACAGAGGGAGTACTGTATAAATAGATTCTTAGCTCAATAATTTAGCTATAAATGAATCAATCTCTAGCATATTGGATGGTCTACTGGTCTATTTACTTTTCTCAAAATCTCCTCGCATTTACCCATTTCCTGTATCCCTTTCACTATAATTAATATGTTATTGGAATAATTACCGATCAATATATAACTATTGATTAAGAGTATGTACAACCCAGAGATTATGCTCGTCTCTTGTATTTTTCAATTAAGACATGTCAATATACTTTATATTAAATAGGGATAATAATGTGATCTTTATCATGTTATATATACTAAGGACATATACAACCTAGAGCTTCTTGATTGATTTTATATGCATAAAAGACATCTAAAAAACTACATCATATAATGGAGTGTCTTCAAAATCTGTCACTTATTAGGGACTAGCGGTGATCTAGTGATCAGCACAACTGCACAAGGATCAATCAGTTACTGTGTAGAATGAATGATATCACTGTGCAGTGGCGGCTAACATGCCGGCTCATATGCTGGCTACTGGACTAGCTAGAGAGGAAAGGTGTATCTATTCATTGGAGAGGCTCCAAGTCTTCTGTCTGTTGCGCAACAAACTAAGGGTCCCTTTGGATTTGAGAAAAAAACACAAAGGAAAAATGAACGACGGTTAGTTACTATTCATATATATAGATTGATGAGTTATTTATCGAACCATTGTTTGGATTGTTTCCTTGTTTTCTATGCCGTTCAAACATCGTGTTTCTTGTGTTTTCCCAGATCCAAACACAAACACTCAATCTTATAAATTTCTTGTGTTTTCCATTCCTGTATTTTGCATATATATAAACATTTTTCATATTCTAGCATTTTCCAATTATACGTTCCAAACTAGAGAGCTGCATGCATGTATTTCCACATGTACGTACGGTTGCACAGAATTTGTAGATAGAGCTGTCCCGGCCGGACTGGGATCGTATGCCACAGCCGGCCCACATATACCACAGTACCAGTACAAGACTAGTAGAGTGAGACAGCGAGCCACAGCCACCCGTACGTACGCAAGCAGCACGCTTGGGTACTGAAAAACTTGCGCGTTTAGTTCAATGCTGCCGCAGGCTACCACGCGTACCTAGCTGGCTAGCTACGACATCGTCTCTGTCCACGGATTTGCGTCCAAAAAATATGAATGTGTGTCGTTTCGTATTTGAGTAATACCGAACGGTGTTTAATACACGAGAGCTAAGAATTAGGTTATCTTAGTCACCTTACCTATCATCATACATATATTTAGGGCTCGTTTAATAGAGCTCGACTCCATGGTTATTTATATTTAGCTCTGAGACCTGATTCTCTAATAGAGTGATTCCGAGTGATTCTCTAGCAGAGGTAAATTTATTTACGAAATCCGTTTAGCAAATAGGTCGTGAAGTGATTCCTGAGAGATTAGAGAGTGACGAGTAGGTTGGGAGCGGTGGAAAGCCACTTTCTATTACAAAATAGAAAGTACATTCACTCCACTTCTACCATGAAGCAGTTCAAATTTCTAGGGGGCGTGGAGTGAAACTAGTCACCAATCTGGGCTTGTTTGGTATAGCTCTGCTCCATGATTCTGTAGCTCTGAGAGCTGATTCTCTAATAGAGTGATTATGAGTGATTCTCTATCGGAAGTGAATCTAATTGACGAAAATCGTTTGACAAATAGGCTGTAAAGTGACTCCTGAGAGGTTAAAGAGTGGAGAGTAGGTTAGGAGTGGTGGGAAGCAGATTTTTTTGGCTCCTATTTTCTAGTACAAAATAGAGACTAGATTCACTCCACTCCCACCATAAGCAGTTAAGATTTTTATCGTTGGGATCGGCAGAAGTGATTCTCATTGGGAGCGGAGCTATAGGAGCTCAGCCAAACGCTCCCTTTGTACTAGAGAGTGAGAGCAAAAAAACTGCTTCTCGCTGCTCCCAACCTGCTCCCCACGCTCTAACCCTTGAGGATTCACTTCACACGCTATTTGCTAAACAATTTTTATCAGATAGATTCACTTCTACTAGTGAATCATTTGGAACCACTTTATCAAAGAATTGTCTCTCCGAGCTACAGAACCAAGCAATGGAGCTCTACCAAACGAGTCCTTACTGTTTGGCTCTGCAAGAGTGATTCTCGTTGGGAGCGGAGCTGTGGGAGCTATGCCAAACACCCCATTAAACTACACTCTACGAACAGTGCAGTTTACAGTGTACAACTGTATTTTGTATGACCATATAGGTGAACTGCTGAATATGTTCTTATTAGTTAACTGAAAAATTGGTAGTGAAATTAGTTAGCTGACAAATAGCTAGCTAACTGTAAAGCCCAAAATTTGTATAAGAAGAAAAAATGATAAATAAATAAATAAATTTAAGATTGTGCTTTAGGGATTTTTTTAAAACCCTTTTTGGATTTCTCATGCTTTTGAATGCTCAAGTTAAAAGGAAGTAGGCTAGCCAAATAATAAAATAAATAACTATAGAAATAAACATTTCAAGCTAGAACTTCATTTGTTATGCAATCAATTTCTATTTTATGGTTGAACCATGAATCAAATTTGAATTTGAAACAAATTAAGAAAATGGAAAATAGAAAAAAAATAAAAGAGAATGGAAAGAAAATTTGAATTAAGCCATTTATCCCCTTAACTATGAAGTATAAAATATTAACGAATGAATAAATACAGTAAAGGTAAATGAAATATTTATGCGAACACATGTTGAAGTACTGGTTTGATGCATTTTCGAAACCAGAGATTTAAATTTGAATCAAATTCATATTTGAAATGAGAATAAAGAAAAAAAAAAGAGAAAAAAAAAGAAAAGGGAAACTATGCGCCTGGGCCTAATCTCTGGCCTCGGCCCATCTTCCCTTCTTGGCTGCTCGGCCCAACTAGCGCGCGCCGATGACCTCACTCCCGCATGGTGGCGCTGACATGTTGAGCCCGCAAGCCAGCCCCTCCACTTGCACGCGCCTCAGCTCTCCCTATCGCTGACCAGTGGGCCACCCATGTCGGATCTATCCTCTCCCACCTTCAACTGACCGCGCGGAGCTCCCCCGCGCATGCCGGATCCGCCACACAAATTCGCGCCGCCAGCTCGGGGCCATCTCTCTCGAGTCTTTAGGGGAGCGGGCCACGCCTCGACCTGGTATTATAAGTCGTGCCCAAGCCGCCAGTTAGTTACACTCTCACCCAACTCGCGACCCAGGAAACAGGGGGGAATCGTGTGCGCAGCCGTGGGGGGAATCCTTGTTCCACCGCCGGTTGGTGCGTGGTGTTGGGTCAGGAAGCTTCGCCTGAACCCCTATTCGTGCTTGCTGTGGTGGCCGGGAGGAAGAACGGTCCCTGTGCCTCCAATTGCTCGTTGTCGTCACCACACCGTCGCACTTCCGCCAATCGTCGCGGCCGGTGATCCTCCTGCGATCACCTCCGATATGGACCGTTCAGTTGTGTACACCTACTTCTCTGCTTTCTTTCGGCTTAGGGAACGCTCGGGTTGGGTCAAGGATCGCCGGTATGGGTTGCTCCGGCGATGAAGTCCCCGCGCCTCGATGTGGTCCGGTCTCTGCGCCACCCGATTGCCGGTGAGAATGTCGTCATCAGGCTCTCTTGTTCCTCCTCTTTGTAAATCTCGGATTAGCTGTGATTTTGGGTGCCTGGTCATGGGATTGTTGAACCCCGGTGATGCCTCCGCCGTGAATGGGGTTGCGCCATCGGCCGGATGGGCGGTGGAATGGCGTGGGGAAAGAAGATAGGCGCCTAGCCGTTGGATTTTGGGCCAGCGGTTAAGATTAGAGCGAGTCAGATTAGATATACTCCGTCCGATCGGAATGGACGCGCGGGATTAAATATGTGCATACCGGTTCGATGCTTCACTCTAGACCGTCGATCGCGGATCCGGGGGCCCTGATCTGATAAGTGGCGTGGATAGATATCAGGCGTAGATCTCGGATCCATCGACCCATGTGTTGTACCGGTTCACTTATAGCGCCATCTAATCGTGACCCTTGATCTCAGATCTGACGGTCCATATCAACAAATACCCCTTCGTCGTGCACTTTTCTTAAAGAGACCCCGAGAAACAACTGAATCAACCCACCGTCCATCTGGCTAGATTCTGAGTCTTAGGACTTTTATGCGTGTTGGGGGCTTGTTCTCAAATGCTAAAAGTTAAGAACAAGGCAACACAGAAAATGTTAAATATTAAGGTCCTTCGTCCTCCACTTCGTTACATCCTTTCGGGACATAAGGAATTTCGGGCGAAGGTTACGAAGGACGCACCTTCGTAAGCATAATAACATAGGGTGGAGCATTCATATAAACCATGAGATATAAAATGGACATTTAAATGTTAACATAGAATCATTTCCATTTCAATTAATACGAATGAATATGAATGACAAATGTACCTTCGGTCCTGAGGAAGGCAGGAATACAAGTGTAATGCGAAGGCAAATGACAGGTTCGCGTGAACAGTACAGAGGTACTGTTCATCTATTTATAGGCACAGGTCGCAGCCTGTGACAAATTACAATCATGCCCCTTACAAATGTTTACAACATTGACTCAGACCTATATGAATAAAAAGGTCATTCTATCTCTATGTCGGTTTAAAACGCCGAAGCTCCATGAAAAGGAACCTTCGGCCATCTCTTGAAGACGACTCCAGCCGAAGCTGCTTCTTCGTGTGAGACCTTCGGCGCACCGAAGCACGACCCCAACAGTAGCCCCTTTCGCGGTGCTAGATCGTTTTTCGTAACGAGCTTGACCCGTGAAAAAAGAGCCTCTTCAGCTTCGGGAAGCCGAAGGTCCAAAAAACACCTTCCCTGAGCTCGTTGCGGAGAAACGATCCGGATTCCGGGCACGTGCCAGGCCCACCTTGCAGAGTTACTGTTTGATCTTTGCGGTCCACTGCTCAGCGAGTACAAGTGACCGCCCGTCTGGTGTAAAAATCTTGCCGCTTCGCCTTCTTACCTGCAGCACTATATAAACAAGCGGGTAGGTGTGAAGTTACCACAACATTCATTGCTATTTGCACTGTTTTTCTGCCAAAATTTTCCACCATAGCCGAAGCTTGACACTCATAATCGAACGAAGGTCCGTCTCGACGCTTGCTTCGTCAGAAAGGAGAGCTTCGGAGAAAAGGAAAAAAGAAAAAAGTTTCTAACTTCCCCAAACTAAGAATTACATGGCACGAGTGCGATCTACTGCCAAAGTTGTGCGCGAGGGAGACGAAGCCGAAGGTTCAGATACTGTGCCCATTTCCGAAGCGATGCAGCGCTCCGGTCTAGTTACTGCGGAAGAGAGGCCTGCTGCCGAAGCAAACCCGACAACAGCCGAAGAAGAAGAAGAAAACATTGATGGGACTGACTCCGAAGATGACTACCACATTGCTACGCCCAGCAAGCCCAGTCACCTGGATTTTGGAAAATCAACTGTTTCAAAAGCTGAACTGTCGAAGATGGTGAAAGCGGGTTATTTCACTGAAGATCAGAAGAAGCTACTCCGCTTCGGGGGAGAAGAAACCACCCCGAAGCCAGGGAAGGATGAGATTGTTATTTTTAAAAGCTTTTTAAAGGCTGGGCTGAGATTTCCTCTGCACAATATTATTGCAGAGATATTGAGGAGGTTTGGTATCTTTTTTCATCAATTGACTCCTAACGCCATCGTTAGGCTCAATGTTTATATCTGGGCCCTTCGGAGCCAAGCTGTGGAACCTTTTGCCGACAGCTTCTGCCGGGTTCACGAATTACACTACCAGACAAAGGCCAGAAAAGATGGACTTCATGAAAATTTTGGCTGCTATAATTTTGCCTACCGAAAGACAACAAAGTGCCCTGTCATCAGCTACCGAAGCAAATGGCCAGCAGGCTGGAAATCTGAATGGTTTTATGTGAAAGTTGACGAAGACAGGGAAAAATTGGTACAAAGCCCTCTGGAGTTAATCTTCGGAGAAACGAGGCCACGCTGCCGCATCGGCGACTTAAAGGGTCCTACCTGGGCTGCTCTGGGTGAGTTTGAAATCATTTCAAAACATATTGGCACCAGGGATCTAGTTCAGGAATTTTTGGCATTCAGAGTCTTCCCTACTCTAAAAGAGTGGGAAATGCCGAAGCTGAAGGGAGAAAAGAAGAAGGGGGAGCTGGTCCGTCTGCCCTATCACTTTAAATTCAAGAAATACTTTAAGAAGCCCTGCAAAGAGTGGTTAGAAACAGTTGAGACAATGTGCAATGAAATCTTGGGGAATTATTCCAAAAAGGAGGATCAATTAATGACAGCGGCCTTCGGCACCCGACCGAAGCGAAGGCTGAACCGAGTATTTGATGCCCTGGGCTTCGAGTACCCAGACTATGAGCAGTTGAACAAGGGTGCCGAGGGCCTCAAAAGAAAAAGAGTAACTGAAATTCTGACAAAGGATGAAGAGCAACCAGCAGCAGAGAAGAAAATCCCGAAGAAAAGGAAAATATCGAGTCCGAAACGGAAAATATCCGAAGAAGAGAGGACCCCCACACCGCCTTCTACCAGCGACGTGGATGAAATTTTAAAGGTAATGACTGAACCTATGCCCACGAAGCTAAGTCCATTAGGGCTCCGACTGACGAAGCTTTTTCAAAAGGTGGACGAGCCGGATCAGGCGAAGATGAGCAAACACAAACGGCAAAGAATCATTGCGGTAACTGAAGTTATCGATAAGACACCTCCAAGAGCTTCAGTTCAGAAAACAGCAGCTGCCGAAGGCACCAAGAACATTGAAGTCGCCCCTTCGGAGGTCGCGGCTGGCGAAGCCGCTACAGCCGAAGAGGTTAATTTAGAAACAACCATTGAGAATATTAACAAAATTTTGGAAGACATAGATGCAGAAGAAGCCGGTGCTGCTACTGAAAAATCCATGGCCACAGTGCCTGAAAAAGGAAAAGAAATAGCCGAAGATACTTCGGATGACGAAGCTTACTCCTTTCAGAATTTGATTGGGCAGAAGCTGACAAAGGACGAAATAGAAGAACTTAAAGAATATGCCAAATCCTGCGGCTACAAGCCAGGTGCCCTCCTATTTGGAGGTGTAGATGATGAAAAACTAGGCTGCATTCGAGACCAGACCGGTGCTAAGGTAATCGGTACTCTATCAAAGAGTATCGGTTTTCCGAAGCTAGAGTCAGACATCAGCCGCTACCGACGACAACATGTCGTTGGTAGTTTATTTTACTCCAACTTCAAGGTGAACAACTTGCCACCTAATTTTTGTCGCTTCTAATAAAAACATGTCTGACGAAGGTTGTGTTCGTGCAGAGTATGCTGCTGAGCAAAGCCTTGCAAATGCAACAAGATCTTGAAGATAAAAAGCATGAAGTTATAATTGGAAATTTGGAAAACAAAATAAAGGAGCAATCAGATGCTTTCGAGAAGAAGAACTTTGAGCTCCAGGCGACCGAAGGTTTATTGGCGGAAGCTGAAGCAAAGATATCAGAACTGAATACGAAGCTTCTGCGCCAGTCTGAGCAGTTCGAACGAGAAAAACAAGATCTTAGTGCAAAACTTGAAGCCGAAGCTCAGCAAAATTCAGATTTGAGAAAACTACTGACAAATCTTCAAGAAAACTGCTTGAATTTTAGCAACAAGTGCATTCAACGACTAAGAAAGATTTTTTACTCAGTTGGAGCCAGCAGTGAAAAATTCACCCCCTCAGCTGAAGATCTGCCGAAGAGCTTCGAACATATTGAGGGGGAGATTGACGAGCTCGACGAAGTCATAGCTGGGCATGGTGACTTCTGTGCCTGGGTGGCTTCTCGGGGCACTGCTGCTGCATTTCTGAAGGCCGGCTGCGACCACGGAAAAATCGTCAACAGGCCCAACTTCAGCTTATCTCCATCAATCCTGGATGATATGCCTGACCTCGCCCGAAGTATCTCCAATAGATTTATAAAAATGATATGGACAAAGGGCGGGCGGGAGAAAGCTGGAGACGAAGCACGCAGTCATCTTGAACCAGTAAGAAATGATACTTCGGAGTTACCTTTTCCTTTGCTCTTGATTTTTACTTATAATCTCTTAATTCATGTAGGATGTCGAAGGTGAAGATGATGCCTAAGTTATGTTGCCGAAGCTGCTGCCGTAGCTGAAACTTGATGAAGATCAGTAGAAATGTTCTGTAGAAAAACTCAGGATGTTTTTGTAACAATTCTTGTAAATACAATTAAACTGTCTTCAAGGAACTTTGTACATACCTTGTAATATTCTTACCCTTTGCTTGAGGCGCTTTGATGTGGACGAAATCAGTTTTTTGAGCCGAAGGCGAAAAAACACCTTCCCTTCTTTTCGTACACAACGAAGCCTAAAAGACCACTTCTTCTTTCTGCCGAAGCTTTTCTTTACAAAAGAAAACATAAAAGACTACTACTCTTTTCTGCCGAAGGTCTTCTTTACATAAGAAAACATAAAAGACTACAACTCTTTTACACAACGATTCATAAAAAACCACTTCGACACTTTTCTTTTACATAATGAATCATAACAAACCATTTCTCCGAAACTTTTCTTTGTGCCGAAGCAACCACTTAGGAACACAAATGCTATGAATGAATGCTTATGCATGCACATGCCATGATGTAATGTAATGTGCAAAGGAATGTCCGAAGCGTATGTTCGAAGCCACATTCTCAACGATTACTTCTTTAGAATCGACCACACATCAGCTCTGCATTCCCTTGGGAACGACTTTGGAGCATCTTTGCCTTTTACTTAGGCAGTATCAGCGTTGACTTTTCGCTGTAAGCTCTGCATCCCCTTAGGGACGTCTTTGGAGCTTCTTCGTCTTTTACTTAGACGGTATAAGCTCTGCATTCCCTTGGGAACGTCTTTGGAGCTTCTTCGCCTTTTACTTTCGGCGGAATCAGCGTTGACTTTTCGCTGTGAGCTCTGCATCCCCTTAGGGACGTCTTTGGAGCTTTTTTCTCTTTTTCAGTTTCGGCACTCGATGGTGCGCTCTCAGCTTTTACATTTACATCTTTTGGGGGATTTTGCTCTTATAAAACTAAAAAGGAAAATTACATGTGATGGCCCCATTAAAAACCTTTCTCCCCCTTTGGAAAGGAAAAGGGTGCCATAAAAAAGAAAAGAAAAGGTAAAATTACATCAAGTTATACATAGAACCGCCGAAGCTCATCGGCATTCCAAGATCTTGGAATTTCTTTTCCATCCATGTCCTTTAGTCTGTACGAACCAGGCCTTGACGAAGATGCTACTAAGAAAGGTCCTTCCCATTTCAGTTGCAACTTGCCCACTGTATCCGGGTTGGCCACTCTTCGAAGCACGAAATGTCCTGGCTCAATATTTTTTAGCCGGACTTTTCTATCTCGCCATTTGATTGTTTCAGCCTGGTATTTGTTGATATTTTCCACGGCCTGAAGCCTGATCCCTTCTAAGGCATCTTTTTCCACAAGGCAAGTATCTTCGGCACCTGATTCTGCCGAGGCTACCACTCTTATTGATCCAGCCTTAGCTTCTTCTGGAGTTATTGCTTCGTCACCAAATAATAACTTGAATGGGGTAAAGCCTGTAGACCTTGATGTTGTTGTATTGTGGCTCCACACCACTTTGGTCAACTGATCTGGCCATTTTCCCCTTGGTTGATTAAAAATTAGCTTCATTATTCCTGTCATTATGATGCCGTTGGCCCTTTCAACAAGCCCATTCGACTCCGGATGCCTTACTGATGCAAAGTGGATCTTCGTGCCAATTTGGTCACAGAAATTTCTGAAATCTTCGGAGTCGAACTGTGTTCCATTATCTACAGTGATAGCCTTCGGCACTCCGAAGCGACAGACAATACTCTGCCAGAAAAATTTTTGGACGGTGGCCGAAGTTATTGTGGCTAAGGGCTTCGCCTCAATCCACTTGGAAAAATATTCCACAGCTACTATAACATATTTTAGGTTGCCTTGGGCCGGTGGCAATGGACCCAACAAGTCAAGACCCCACCTTTGCAATGGCCAGATGGGTTGTATCAGCTGTGTTAATGACGAAGGTTGTTTTTGATCTCTTGCACATTTTTGACAACCTTCGCACTTTTGGACTAACTCCGCTGCATCCGAAGCTGCCTTCGGCCAATAAAATCCTTGGCGGAACACTTTTCCAAGTAACGGCCTGGATCCAATGTGGGATCCGCACAAGCCTGCATGTATCTCCTTCATCAACTCTATACCTTCGGCCCTAGACAAGCATTTGAGCAGCGGGGCACAAACTCCATGTTTGTATAACTCCCCTTCTATCATGACATAAGGACGAGCTCTTGCCTCTATCCTCTTATTATAAGCTTCGTCATCTGATAGAAAGTTTCCCTGAAGGTAAGAGATTATTTCTGTTCTCCAATCTTCACTGTAGACAGGAGAAATGTTAAGAACTGCTCTTTCAAGTAGCTCCACTGAAGGTGCCTTTATTGTTTCAAAGAACACGTCCGAAGGTAACGGCAGCCTCTGTGCTGCAGACTTGGCCAACAAATCAGCATGCTCATTCTGCCCTCGAGGGATATTCTTAACAGAAAATCCTTCGAAGGAAGCTTCGATCCTTCGGACCGTGTCTAGGTACTTTTCAAGCTTCGGGTCTTTAGCCTTGCAACTTTTGTCAATGTGACCCGAAACAACCTGAGAATCAGTTTTAAGGATCGCCCTTCTGACCCCCATTGCCTTTAGTTTCCGAAGACCCAGGAGCAAAGCTTCGTACTCAGCAATATTATTTGTGCAGCTGAAGTCAAGTCTTGCTGCATAGCAAGTTTTGACCTTGGACGGAGAGACCAACACAGCAGCTGCACCTGCTCCGAAGGTTCCCCAGGAGCCATCACAAAACACTGTCCATGCTTCGGCATCTTTATTTGCTTCTTCGTCCTGAGCCCCTGGCGTCCAGTCGGCAATGAAATCTGCCAATGCTTGAGACTGAATTGAGGATCTATGCACATAATCAATGTAAAATTCATTGAGTTCCGCAACCCATTTTCCAATACGCCCAGTAGCTTCTCTGTTCCTCATGATGTCCTTCAACGGCTGCGAAGAGGGAACAATAATGTTGAATGCCTGAAAGTAATGCCGAAGCTTCCTGGATGCCATTAAAACGGCATACAATATCTTCTCCAGCTCTGTATAATTTTTCTTTGAGACACTGAGGACCTCAGACACAAAATATACTGGGACCTGCTTCTTAGCTTGTCCATCAGACTTCTCCTGGACAAGCGCCGCACTTACTGCTGAGTGCGAAGCTGCCACGTACAACAACAGAGGAGCCCCTGGCGTTGGTGGAGTTAATGTTGTGAGATCTATTAAGTATTGCTTCAGCTCTTCGAAGGCTTTTTGCTGACTTGGGCCCCATTGAAAGACTTCAGCTGACTTCAGCACCTCGAAGAATGGTAAGTTTCTTTCTGCTGATCTAGATATAAATCTGTTGAGAGATGCCAGCCTTCCTGTCAATCTTTGGGCCCCCTTTCTTGTGGTTGGTGGCTCCATTCGAAGTATAGCTTCGATTTTATTTGGGTTAGCTTCGATTCCCTTCGTTGAAACCAAACACCCAAGAAATTTGCCCTTCTTCACTCCGAAGACGCATTTTTCTGGATTCAGCTTCAGACCAGCCTGTCTGAAGCTGGCGAAGGTCTCCTGCAAATCAGCAATATGATTTTCTTGCTTCGTGCTCTTTACGATAATGTCATCAACATAGGTCAACACATTTCTGCCTATCTGAGATTGGAGGACCTTCGCAGTCATTCTGCTGAAGCTCCCTCCAGCATTCTTGAGCCCCTCAGGCATCCGAAGATAGCAATATGTACCACTTGGGGTTATGAAGCTAGTCTTCGGCTCATCTTCCTTCTTCATCCAGATTTGATGATAGCCTGAGTAGCAGTCTAGGAGACTCATGAGCTCCGAAGAAGCTGCTGCATCAACTAAAGAATCTATCCTTGGCAGCGGAAATTCATCCTTCGGACAAGCCTTGTTGAGATCTGTGAAATCAATACACATTCTCCACTTGCCATTGGCCTTCTTCACCATAACAGTGTTAGCTAGCCACTCTGGGTACTTCACCTCTCTGATAACTCCTGCACTGAGGAGTCTTTTTACTTCATTACGAGCCCCTTCGGCCTTATCATCAGACATTTTCCGAAGCCTCTGCTTTCGGGGTCTGAAGGATGGATCAACATTAAGCGAATGTTCAATAACATCCCGATTTACTCCACAGAGATCATTAGCTGACCATGCAAAGACATCTTTGTTGTTGAATAAAAACCTTATCAAGGTTTTCTCCTGATCTTCAGATAATTGGGAGCCCAACAACACCTTCTGCTCTGCTATATCTTCGCACAATAACATGGGCTTCGGCTGGTCTGCTGAAGCTGCCTTCTCCCTCCTGAATTTATACTGTTCACAAGCTTCAGCTCCATCTATATTATGGATTGCCTTAGAATCAGTCCAGCTTCCTTCGGCCCTTCTAGCAGCTTCCTGGCTTCCATGAATAGCAATGGGTCCTTGGTCCGAAGGTATCTTCATGCAAAGATAAGCTGGGTGAAGAATTGCTTCGAAAGCATTAAGAGTTCCACGACCAATGATAGCATTATAAGGATACTCCATGTCAACGATGTCAAACACAATTTGCTCAGTCCTTGTGTTGTTGACAAATCCGAAGGTTACCGGCATGGTAATTTTCCCAAGGGCCACAATCTGCCGCCCCCCGAAGCCACAAAGAGGGTGCGTAGCATCATGGATCTTGTCTTCGGGCTCTTGCATTTGTCTGAAGGCTTTAGCAAATATAATGTCAGCTGCACTGCCTGTATCAACTAGGACATTGTGGACCAGAAATCCTTTGATCACGCAAGAAATAACCATAGCATCATTGTGAGGATAATCCTTAAGCTGAAGGTCTTCCTGAGAGAAGGTAATTGGAATATGGGACCATTTTGACTTGATGAAGGGTCCCTGCACTCCAACATGCTGCACCCTTCTCTGAGCCTCCTTCTTCTGCTTCTTGTTAGCCGGCTCTAAGCAAGAACCGCCTGTTATTGGGAGCACCAGCTTCGAAGCCGAAGCACCTTCAGCTTGATTGTTGAACGAAGCCATCAGCTCAGAAAAGTGGAAGTGAGTTCACCGGAGGTGGGCGCCAATGTTGGGGGCTTGTTCTCAAATGCTAAAAGTTAAGAACAAGGCAACACAGAAAATGTTAAATATTAAGGTCCTTCGTCCTCCACTTCGTTACATCCTTTCGGGACATAAGGAATTTCGGGCGAAGGTTACGAAGGACGCACCTTCGTAAGCATAATAACATAGGGTGGAGCATTCATATAAACCATGAGATATAAAATGGACATTTAAATGTTAACATAGAATCATTTCCATTTCAATTAATACGAATGAATATGAATGACAAATGTACCTTCGGTCCTGAGGAAGGCAGGAATACAAGTGTAATGCGAAGGCAAATGACAGGTTCGCGTGAACAGTACAGAGGTACTGTTCATCTATTTATAGGCACAGGTCGCAGCCTGTGACAAATTACAATCATGCCCCTTACAAATGTTTACAACATTGACTCAGACCTATATGAATAAAAAGGTCATTCTATCTCTATGTCGGTTTAAAACGCCGAAGCTCCATGAAAAGGAACCTTCGGCCATCTCTTGAAGACGACTCCAGCCGAAGCTGCTTCTTCGTGTGAGACCTTCGGCGCACCGAAGCACGACCCCAACAATGCGTTAGACCCTGTACTTCTGTTTATTAGAGCGTAGACCAGACACTTATTAAAACTGAGGAATTCGTTTGGAAAATGATTTTTAATGTTAAAATAATTCTAGGAACTCATTTAATTCATAGAAAATTCATTCTAGCCCCAAATTAATCCATTCCAATTCCTATAATTTTGTAATATTATTGTTTATCACGTAATACCACTGTTTTGACATGAATGTCACAATAAAATTTATCTCCTAATCAATCTCATATCAAATATATAGAACCTTTAGAAATTCATAACTCCTCCGTTATAACTCCGATTTGATCCGTTCCAGTTGCGTTAGTCTCGTATAAATATTTACTACGAAATAATAGCATTTATTATACCATGCCCCATTCTTTTATAATTAGATCTCTGTTTAACTTATGTTGGTTAGTCTCGTTAAACTACTTATCATTATAATCTACTAGAATATAATCTATGGTCAATTTATAACTTATATTTAAGTTGAGATAATTATTTATAATATAATCTATAATATAATTTATATTAACCCATTTATAATTTAGTTTAATATTTTAATCACACAGATTTCCTATATAATCATAACCCTTTAATGGTAACTCCGATCTTAGTGGTTCTCGAACCCGCGATCTCGTAGCGACGCGTAGATTATTATTATCCAGTTTGTACTTATGTTTGGTGTAATGTTAATTTTGTCTATACACTGTTTGTTTGTATTGCTGCGACTAGCGGTGAGGTCACGAGGATCTGAAGAATCACCCTGGTAATTGGAATCTCAAGTGCCAGGCAAGTTGTGCCCTTGATCCACTTTTGTTACCCAATAATGTTCTTTGTTATTACTATTCAATGCATAGGTTTAATTTTTATGGGACCCAATAGGACATCCTAGTTTGCTTATCCTGTTTACCTTGTTTACCCCTGAATCAATTGGGTAGTTATGCTATTGCTTTATATGGTTTTCGGGTTAATATTTCATCCATGTTCCAATTATTATGTTATGTTATTTATGTTCATGATAAGATCATTATATTAATTGGAACATGGAGCGACCACCCGGGAAAACAGTGCTACCACAAGGGTTTAATGGGACGCCCTTGGCTGATTAACTAGGAAAGCTAGTGGAGGTCTTCCTTACCCGAAAGGGGCAAGGGCAGTAAGGGAGTGGTCAGTGTAGGGAGGTCCTTGGGTTGACTTTGCTGCGATGGCGGTCAGGCAAGAACCCTGCATTGGAGCTTCCTATATACTGTAGCGGGATTTCTGAAGCTAGTGGAACTTTGTAAAGGCCTCGTAGTGTTACCCTGCCTCGCTTCCTTGGTAGAGGTGTATGGGATTCATGACCCCTTGACAGATGAGTAACACGGCTTGTGGGTAAAGATGCGCAACCTCTGCAGAGTGTAAAACTAGTATACTAGCCGTGCTCACGGTCATGAGCGGCTCGGACCCTCACATGATTAATTTATGGAACCTAAACTCAATTTGTCATATGCATTTGCATGGGATTATTTATTAATTTTGTTCTATTATTTATTATGGTTTGGTATTTACTTACATCTAGTAATTGCTAATAAAAGTTTGACCAACATTAAAAGCAATGCTCAGCTTTAACCATTTTCTTTGATAAGCCTTACACTTCATGAGCTCCCACCTTTGGTGAGTTCATGTCACATTATTCCCACAACTTGTTGAGCGATGAACATGTGTGAGCTCACCCTTGCTGTCTCACACTCCCCCCCCCCACAGGAGAAGAGCAGGTGGTTCAAGTGGAGCCACACATCGAGGAGTTCGATTCGATCTAGGTGGCGTCTCCCAGTTGACTTTCTGGCGCCAAGGATATTTTGGATCCTGTTATATTTATCTTTTATTTCGTAAGACTTCCGCTATGTAATAAGTACTATGATTATTATGACATTTATCTCTATACACTCTGTTATTATATATGTTGTCTTCGTTGGCGCATGTATGAGATGCACCCGGCTTTGTCCCCTTAAAACCGGGTGTTACACTCACTAGTAGAAAAGAGCTCATAGCCTGCGGCACCCATAAATTATCACTGGCGGTTTCAGTTATCACGCGCCAGTAAAAAAACAAGGTGGACCCGACTTAGGAACCGCCAGTGGAAACCCATTTTCACTGGCGGTTATCTTAACACAACCGCCAGTGGAAATAGGGTATTTCCACTGGCGGTTGGTGTAACAGAACCGCCAGTAGAAAGCAATTTCCACTGGCGGTTGGTGTAACAGAACCGCCAGTGTAAATACCCTATTTCCACTGGCGGTTGTGTTAAGATAACCGCCAGTGGAAATAGGTTTCTACTGGCGGTTTTCAAGCCAACCGCCAGTGAACTGTCTGTTATAAATACCCCTCTTCTTCCCCGCGACAGTGAACTGTATGCTCGCAGCCAGCTTCCATTGGAGGCGATTTTGGAGGTCCAGATTTCACAAAAATATAAGGGGGGAGGTTTTGGTCTTCATTTCTTGGAAGAAGGTGGATAAGAAAGGTTGGTTTATGTTTCTTTGTCAATTTTTGTTCATTCTTGCTCAATTTTAGCCACATTTTGGATCTAGGGTTTTACATGTGAAAGAGAAGAGTATAGCTAGGTAATTTTCTCTATTTCCTCAAATGAGGTTGCATAAGATGGTTAGTTTTTGTCTATTCCCTCTCCTTTTTCATGTTTAGTTCTCAAATAAGTTTATCCATAACACATATTTAGTTGCTTAATGAATGGTGAATGTGTTGTATGGAAGATTGGTTTAATTATGTTTCAATTGTCAGTTATTGTTTATTTTTGCTAGATTTTAACTACATTTTGAAACTAGGCTTTCACCATGTGTTAAAGATAGGTTTGGGTATTAATTTTTTTTGTTTATTAGTTGCTAGGAAAGTTTGGCTTATGTTTCTTTTGCCAAATTTTGTTCATTTTTCCTCCATTTTAGCCACATTTTGGATATAGGGTTTCACCATGTGTTAGAGATAAAGTAGTCTAACTACTTTTATTGGAAGAGATAAAGTAGTCTAACTACATTTGTATATATACCGATCAATATGTACTGTATATATACATGCATGGTAATCTGACTTGCCATGAAAACTTCGGACTGGAAGGGTAGGCAGCAGATGTCGCACTCCAACGCGTCCTTCTCCATGGATAGTGTCACAGTCGCCTCTTCCTCATCCTCCAACCCCGACTCTTCCTCATCCTCCATGTGCAGCATGTAATTTTACACGACTTTCTAGAGAGGAGAGGGAGAGGGAGAGAGAGCTATTGTTGCCAATGCGCTCGGAGCAGGTGCAGCACTTACCGTCCGTGCGGATGCAGCACTTTGCACATCCAGAATGCCCGTTCTTGCACTGATTTTACACAGAGCAGAGCATCATGCTGGAGTCTACCGATCATTATGTACTGTATATATACATGCATGATAATCTGACTTGCCATGAAAACTTCGGACTGGAAGGGTAGGCAGCAGATGTCGCACTCCAACGCGTCCTTCTCCATGGATAGTGTCACAGTCGCCTCATCCTCCAACCCCGCCTCATCCTCCATAGAGAGAGAGATAGAGGAGAGAGAGAGATAGAGGAGAGAGAGAGGAGAGAGAGAGGATAGAGAGAGAGAGGAGAGAGAGAGAGAGGGTTTCACATTTTAGCCACATTTTTGGATATAGGGTTTCACCATGTGTTTTATGTTACTTTTTTACAGGTGGTGATGGAGAGGACATCCTGGATGTATAACTTATCAAGGCTAGATCCATCATACATATCCGAGGTCCATAGGTTTATTGATGTCGCTACGAACCATGCTTGGAGAACAAAGACAAAACACATATATTGTCCATGCATGGACTGCAAAAATGCTGCTGTATTTAATGACACAGAACAAATCATATCTCATCTGGTATGCCGAGGATTTATGAAGGATTACACAATTTGGACAAAGCATGGAGAGGGTAGCTCTTCGCCTTATACGACTGGAAACCCTGAGAACATCGACGACAGATTTCAGTTCGTTCACGAGACACACCAACCTCTTCCACAGAGCGAACATGTAGTGCAAAATGTTACTGATCATGGTTACGCTGGAGGAAATGAACATGATAGACCTCATGTTCTGCCAAGTGTTATGGATGAGGAAGATGCAGAGTTGCTAGAGGCAATTGAAAGGGAATTAGACTTACACCTAGTTCCTAAATAATTTTGGTGGTTGAATTGCCCAACACAAATATTGGACTAACTAGTTTGCTCTAGTGCATAAGTAACACAGGTGCAAAAGGTTCACATTTAGCCAATAAAAAGACCAAGTGTTGGATTCAACAAAGGAGCAGCAAGGCAACCGAGGGCACCTCTGGCTGAAGGCACCGGACTGTCCGGTGTGCACCGGACATGTCCGGTGCGGCCAGAGGACTTCGACTCAAACTCTTCGCCCTCGGGAATTTTCGGAAGCCGGCACGCTATAATTCACCGGACTGTCCGGTGTGCACCGGACATGTCCGGTGCTCCAAGGAAGCGCGGCCTCCGGAACTCGCCAGCCTCGGGTCTGCGCGACAGCCGCTCCACTAAAATTCACCGGACTGTCCGGTGTGCACCGGACTGTCCGGTGTGCCAGCGGAGCAACGGCTCCCTGCGGCGCCAACGACTCCCTGCGGAGCATTTAATGCGCGCGCAGCGCGCGTAGACGTCAGGATCGCCCATACCGGTGCACCGGACATCAAACAGTACATGTCCGGTGTGCACCGGACATCCAGGCGGGCCCAGGAGTCAGAAGCTCCAACGGTCAGAATCCAACGGCAATGGTGACGTGGCAGGGGCACCGGACTGTCCGGTGTGCACCGGACTGTCCGGTGCGCCATCGAACAGACTGCTTCCAGCAACGGTCACTTTTGGTGGTTGGGGCTATAAATACCCCAACCACCCCACATTCATTGCCATCCAAGTTTGCCACTTCTCAACTACTACAAGAGCTCTAGCATTCAATTCTAGACACACCAAATAGATCAAGTCCTCTCCAAATTCCACACAACTCCATAGTGACTAGAGAGAGTGATTTGCTTGTGTTCTTTCGAGCTCTTGCGCTTGGATCGCATTCTTTTCTTTCTCACTTGTTCTTGTGATCAATCTCAATTGTAACCAAGGCAAGAGGCACCAATTGTGTGGTGGCCCTTGCGGGGAAGCTTTGTTCCCGTTTGATTGAGAAGGAGAGAAAGCTCACTCGATCCGTGGGATCGTTTGAGAGAGGGAAGGGTTGAAAGAGACCCGGCCTTTGTGGCCTCCTCAACGGGGAGTAGGTTTGCGAGAACCGAACCTCGGTAAAACAAATCCTCGTGTCACACTCTTATTTGCTTGTGATTTGTTTTGCGCCCTTTCTCGCGGACTCGTTTCTTTATTACTAACGCTAACCCGGCTTGTAGTTGTGATTATTTTTGTAAATTTCAGTTTCGCCCTATTCACCCCCCCTCTAGGCGACTATCAATTGGTATCAGAACCGGTACTTCATTAGAGCCTAACCGCTCGAAGTGATGTCGGGAGATCACGCCAAGAAGGAGATGGAGACCGGCGACAAGCCCACTACAAGCCAAGGGAGCACTTCATCTTCATCGGAAGAGTCCCGCACCAAGAGAAGAGAGAAGAAGAAGAACTCCTCCAAGCGGAAGGAGAAAAGATCTTCCTCTTCTCACCACAAGGAGAAGAAGGAAAAATCTTCTTCTCACAAGCCACATCGGAGTGGGGATAAGCACAAAAGGATGAGGAAGGTGGTCTACTACGAGACCGACACTTCATCGACATCTACCTCCGGCTCCGACGCGGCGTCCGTCACTTCTAAACGCCAAGAGCGTAAGAAGTATAGTAAGATTCCCCTACGCTACCCTCGCATTCCTAAACATACACCTTTACTATCCGTCCCATTAGGCAAACCACCAACTTTTAATGGTGAAGATTATGCTATGTGGAGTAATTTGATGCGATTTCATCTAACCTCTCTCCACAAAAGATTATGGGATGTTGTTGAGTATGGTGTACAGGTACCATCCATAGGGGATGAGGACTATGACACGGACGAAGTGGCCCAAATCGAGCACTTCAACTCCCAAGCAACAACCATCCTCCTTGCCTCTCTAAGCAAGGAGGAATACAACAAAGTACAAGGGTTGAAGAACGCAAAGGAGATTTGGGACCTACTCAAGACGGCGCACGAAGGTGATGAACTCACCAAGATCACCAAGCGGGAAACGATCGAGGGGGAGCTCGGTCGCTTCCGTCTTCGCCAAGGGGAGGAGCCACAAGACATGTACAACCGGCTCAAAACCTTGGTGAACCAAGTGCGCAACCTCGGGAGCGCAAAATGGGATGACCACGAAGTGGTTAAGGTTATTCTAAGAGCCCTTATTTTCCTTAACCCCACACAAGTTCAATTAATTCGTGGCAATCCTAGATATCCACTAATGACCCCCGAGGAAGTTATCGGGAATTTTGTGAGTTTTGAATGCATGATTAAGGGCTCCAAGAAGATCAACGAGCTTGACGAGCCTTCCACATCCGAGGCGCAACCGGTGGCCTTCAAGGCAACGGAGGAGAAGAAGGAGGAGTCTACACCAAGTAGACAACCAATTGACGCCTCCAAGCTCGACAACGAGGAGATGGCCCTAATCATCAAGAGCTTCCGGCAAATCCTCAAGCAACGGAAAGGGAAGGATTACAAATCCCGTTCCAAGAAGGTTTGCTACAAGTGTGGTAAGCCCGGTCATTTTATTGCAAAATGTCCTATGTCTAGTGATAGTGACAGGGGCGACGACAAGAAGGGCAAGAGGAAGGAGAAGAAGAGATACTACAAGAAGAAGGGCGGCGATGCCCATGTTTGTCGGGAGTGGGACTCCGACGAAAGCTCAAGCGACTCCTCCGACGACGAGGACGCCGCCAACATCGCCGTCACCAAGGGCCTCCTCTTCCCCAACGTCGGCCACAAGTGTCTCATGGCCAAGGACGGCAAAAAGAAGGTAAAATCAAAGTCCTCCACTAAATATGAAACATCTAGTGATGAGGATGATGATAAAAATGAAGAGGATAATTTGCGTATTCTTTTTGCCAACCTTAACATGGAACAAAAGGAAAAATTAAATGAGCTAATTAGTGCCATCCATGAAAAGGATGATCTCTTGGACTCCCAAGAGGACTTCCTAATCAAGGAAAACAAGAAACATGTTAAGGTTAAAAATGCTTATGCTCTAGAAGTAGAAAAATGTAACAAATTATCTAGTGAGCTAAGCATATGCCATGACACTATTGCCAACCTTAGAAATGAAAATGTTAAATTAATTGCTAAGGTTGATACTCATGTTTGCATTGATCCTAGAAATGATAATGTTGATTTGCTAGCTAGGATTGATGAGTTAAATGTTTCTATTGCTAGCCTTAGAAATGAGAATGAGAAATTAATTGCTAAGGCTAAGGATTTTGATGTTTGCAATGCTACTATTTCCGACCTTAGAACCAAAAATGACATGTTGCATGCTAAGGTTGTTGAACTTAAATCTTGCAAACCCTCTACATCTAGTGTTGAGCATGTTTCCATTTGTACTAGATGTAGAGATATTAATGTTGATGCTATCCATGATCACCTAGCCTTAATTAAAAAACAAAATGATCACATAGCACAACTTAATGCTAAAATTAGAGAGCATGACTTAGAAAATGAAAAATTTAAATTGGCTAGAAGCATGCTCTATAATGGGAGACGCCCTGGCATTAAGGACGGCATTGGCTTCCAAAGGGGAGACAATGTCAAAATTAATGCCCCTCCAAAGAACTTATCTAACTTTGTTAAGGGCAAAGCTCCCATGCCTCAGGATAACGAGGGTTACATTTTGTACCCTGCCGGCTATCCTGAGAGCAAGATTAGGAAAATTCATTCTAGGAAGTCTCACTCTGGTCCTAATCATGCTTTTATGTATAAGGGTGAGACATCTAGATCTAGGCAACCAACCCATGCCAAGTTGCCTAGAAAGAAAGTTCCTAATGCATCAAATGATCATGCCATTTCATTTAAAACTTTTGATGCATCTTATGTTCTAACTAACAAATCCGGCAAGGTAGTTGCCAAGATTGTTGGGGGCAAACACAAGGGCTCCAAGACTTGTGTTTGGGTACCCAAAGTTCTTGTATCTAATGCCAAAGGACCCAAAACCGTTTGGGTACCTAAAACAAAGAACTAAACTTGTTTTGTAGGTTTATGCATCCGGGGGCTCAAGTTGGATACTCGACAGCGGGTGCACAAACCATATGACAGGGGAGAAAAGGATGTTCTCCTCATATGAGAAAAATCAAGATCCCCAACGAGCTATCACATTCGGGGATGGAAATCAAGGTTTGGTCAAAGGATTGGGTAAAATTGCTATATCTCCTGACCATTCTATTTCCAATGTTTTTCTTGTAGATTCGTTAGACTACAATTTGCTTTCCGTATCCCAGTTGTGTCAAATGGGCTACAACTGTCTTTTTACTGATATTGGTGTTACTGTCTTTAGAAGAAGTGATGATTCAGTAGCTTTTAAGGGAGTGTTAGAGGGTCAGCTATACTTAGTAGATTTTAATAGAGCTGAACTCGACACTTGCTTGATTGCTAAGACTAACTTGGGTTGGCTCTGGCACCGCCGACTAGCCCATGTTGGAATGAAGAATCTTCACAAGCTTCTAAAGGGAGAACACATTTTGGGACTAACCGATGTTCATTTTGAGAAAGACAGGATTTGTAGCGCATGCCAAGCCGGGAAGCAAGTTGGTGTCCATCATCCACACAAAAACATCATGACTACCGACAGGCCACTGGAGCTCCTACACATGGATTTATTCGGCCCGATCGCTTACATAAGCATCGGCGGTAGTAAGTATTGTCTTGTAATTGTGGATGATTATTCTCGCTTCACTTGGGTGTTCTTTTTACAGGACAAATCTTATACCCAAGAGACCTTAAAGGGATTCTTGAGACGGGCTCAAAATGAGTTCGGCTTAAGGATCAAGAAAATTAGAAGCGACAATGGGACGGAGTTCAAGAACTCTCAAATTGAAGGCTTTCTTGAGGAGGAGGGCATCAAGCATGAGTTCTCTTCTCCCTACACTCCACAACAAAATGGTGTAGTGGAGAGGAAGAATCGAACTCTATTGGACATGGGAAGAACCATGCTTGATGAGTACAAGACACCGGATCGGTTTTGAGCCGAGGCGGTCAACACCGCCTGCTACGCCATCAACCGGTTATATCTTCATCGAATCCTCAAGAAGACATCTTATGAACTCCTAACCGGTAAAAAGCCCAATATTTCATATTTTAGAGTTTTTGGTAGCAAATGTTTTATTCTTGTCAAAAGAGGTAGAAAATCTAAATTTGCTCCTAAAACTGTAGAAGGCTTTTTACTAGGATATGACTCAAACACAAGGGCATATAGAGTCTTTAACAAGTCCTCAGGACTTGTTGAAGTTTCTTGTGACGTTGTGTTTGATGAGACTAACGGCTCTCAAGTAGAGCAAGTTGATCTTGATGATGTAGGTGGAGAACAGGCTCCATGCATAGCGCTAAGGAACATGTCCATCGGGGATGTGTGTCCTAAGGAATCCGAAGAGCCTCCAAATGCACAAGATCAACCATCCTCCTCCACGCAAGTATCTCCACCAACTCAAGTTGAGGATGAGGCTCAAGATGTTGAACAAGAAAATCAAGAAAATGAGCCACCTCAAAATGATGGCAACGATCAAGGGGGAGATTCAAATGATGAAGACAAGGAGGATGAACAACCAAGACCGCCTCACCCAAGAGTCCACCAAGCAATACAACGAGATCACCCCGTCGACACCATCCTCGGCGATATTCATAAGGGGGTAACTACTCGATCTCGTGTTGCTCATTTTTGTGAACATTACTCGTTTGTTTCCTCTATTGAGCCACACAGGGTAGAGGAAGCACTTCAAGATTCGGATTGGGTGATGGCGATGCAAGAGGAGCTCAACAATTTCACGAGGAACGAGGTATGGCACTTAGTTCCACGTCCTAATCAAAATGTTGTAGGAACCAAGTGGGTCTTCCGCAACAAGCAAGACGAGCATGGTGTGGTGACAAGGAACAAAGCTCGACTCGTGGCCAAGGGGTATTCACAAGTCGAAGGTTTGGATTTTGGTGAAACCTATGCACCCGTAGCTAGGCTTGAGTCAATTCGCATATTATTAGCCTATGCTACTTACCATGGCTTTAAGCTTTATCAAATGGACGTGAAGAGTGCCTTCCTCAATGGACCAATCAAGGAGGAGGTCTATGTTGAGCAACCTCCCGGCTTTGAAGACAGTGAGTACCCTAACCATGTTTATAGGCTCTCTAAGGCGCTTTATGGGCTCAAGCAAGCCCCAAGAGCATGGTATGAATGCCTTAGAGATTTCCTTATTTCAAATGGCTTCAAAGTCGGCAAGGCCGATCCTACTTTATTCACTAAGACTCTTGACAATGATTTGTTTGTATGCCAAATTTATGTTGATGATATCATATTTGGGTCTACTAACAAATCTACATGTGAAGAATTTAGTAGGATTATGACACAAAAATTCGAGATGTCGATGATGGGGGAGTTGAAGTATTTTCTAGGATTCCAAGTCAAGCAACTCCAAGAGGGCACCTTCATCAGCCAAACCAAGTATACTCAAGACATTCTAAGCAAGTTTGGAATGAAGGATGCCAAGCCCATCAAGACACCCATGGGAACAAATGGGCATCTCGACCTCGACACGGGAGGTAAGTCCGTGGATCAAAAGGTATACCGGTCGATGATTGGTTCATTGCTTTATTTATGTGCATCTCGACCGGACATTATGCTTTCCGTTTGCATGTGTGCAAGATTCCAAGCCGACCCTAAGGAATCACACCTTACGGCCGTAAAACGAATCTTGAGATATTTAGCTTATACTCCTAAGTTTGGGCTTTGGTACCCTCGGGGATCCACTTTTGATTTGATTGGATATTCGGATGCCGATTGGGCGGGGTGTAGGATTAATAGGAAGAGCACATCGGGGACTTGCCAGTTCTTGGGAAGATCCTTGGTGTCGTGGGCTTCAAAGAAGCAAAATTCGGTCGCTCTTTCCACCGCCGAAGCCGAGTATATTGCCGCAGGCCATTGTTGCGCGCAATTGCTTTGGATGAGGCAAACCCTGCGGGACTACGGTTACAAATTAACCAAAGTCCCTTTGCTATGTGACAATGAGAGTGCAATCAAAATGACCGACAATCCCGTCGAGCACAGCCGCACTAAGCACATAGCCATTCGGTATCATTTTCTTCGGGATCACCAACAAAAGGGGGATATCGAGATTTCTTACATTAATACTAAAGATCAATTAGCCGATATCTTTACCAAACCACTTGATGAGCAATCTTTTACCCGACTTAGGCATGAGCTCAATATTCTTGATTCTAGGAATTTCTTTTGCTAAACTTGCACACATAGCACATGAATATACCTTTGATCATGTCTCTTTTATATATGCTATGACTAATGTGTTTTCAAGTGTATTTCAAACCAAGTCATAGGTATATTGAAAGGGAATAGGAGTCTTCGGCGATGAAAAAAAGGCTTCCACTCCACTCTACTATTCATCCTTCGCCGTCGCTCCGCATCATCTCTCCAACTTTGGTATAATCTTCACTCATTCATTTCATGACCAAAGGGGGAAAAAGTATTTCTTGGGCTCTAATGATTTCGTTTTTGGCGATTCATGCCAAAGGGGGAGAAAATATGAGCCCAAAGCAAAAGGACCGCACCACCACCTAATTTTATAAATTTGATGATTTTATATTGGTAAATTTCAAAATTGGTATCTCTTTGTGTTCTAAAGGGGGAGCAACTAGTATTCTCAAAACTGAAATCTTAAAACCCTCTTGAACACTAAGAGGAGACCTTATTTGAGGGGGAGTTTTGTTTAGTCAAAGGAAAAGCATTTTGGAACAAAGGAAGAAATTTTCAAAACTTAAAAATGATTTGCAAATCTTATTCATTTACCTTTGACTATCTTGCAAAATGACTTTGAAAATAATTTACAAAAGAATTTGCAAAAACAAAACCTTTGGTGCAAATGTGGTCCAATATGTCAAAAACAAAGAAACAATCCATGCGCATCATATAAGTATTTATATTGGCTCAATTCCAAGCAACCTTCGCACTTACATTATGTGAACTAGTTAAATTATGCACTTCTATATTTGCTTTGGTTTGTGTTGGCATCAATCACCAAAAAGGGGGAGATTGAAAGGGAATTAGGCTTACACCTAGTTCCTAAATAATTTTGGTGGTTGAATTGCCCAACACAAATATTGGACTAACTAGTTTGCTCTAGTGCATAAGTAACACAGGTGCAAAAGGTTCACATTTAGCTAATAAAAAGACCAAGTGTTGGATTCAACAAAGGAGCAGCAAGGCAACCGAGGGCACCTCTGGCTGAAGGCACCGGACTGTCCGGTGTGCACCGGACATGTCCGGTGCGGCCAGAGGACTTCGACTCAAACTCTTCGCCCTCGGGAATTTTCGGAAGCCGGCGCGCTATAATTCACCGGACTGTCCGGTGTGCACCGGACATGTCCGGTGCTCCAAGGAAGCGCGGCCTCCGGAACTCGCCAGCCTCGGGTCTGCGCGACAGCCGCTCCACTAAAATTCACCGGACTGTCCGGTGTGCACCGGACTGTCCGGTGTGCCAGCGGAGCAACGGCTCCCTGCGGCGCCAACGACTCCCTGCGGAGCATTTAATGCGCGCGCAGCGCGCGCAGACGTCAGGATCGCCCATACCGGTGCACCGGACATCAAACAGTACATGTCCGGTGTGCACCGGACATCCAGGCGGGCCCAGGAGTCAGAAGCTCCAACGGTCAGAATCCAACGGCAATGGTGACGTGGCAGGGGCACCGGACTGTCCGGTGTGCACCGGACTGTCCGGTGCGCCATCGAACAGACTGCTTCCAGCAACGGTCACTTTTGGTGGTTGGGGCTATAAATACCCCAACCACCCCACATTCATTGCCATCCAAGTTTGCCACTTCTCAACTACTACAAGAGCTCTAGCATTCAATTCTAGACACACCAAATAGATCAAGTCCTCTCCAAATTCCACACAACTCCATAGTGACTAGAGAGAGTGATTTGCTTGTGTTCTTTCGAGCTCTTGCGCTTGGATCGCATTCTTTTCTTTCTCACTTGTTCTTGTGATCAATCTCAATTGTAACCAAGGCAAGAGGCACCAATTGTGTGGTGGCCCTTGCGGGGAAGCTTTGTTCCCGTTTGATTGAGAAGGAGAGAAAGCTCACTCGATCCGTGGGATCGTTTGAGAGAGGGAAGGGTTGAAAGAGACCCGGCCTTTGTGGCCTCCTCAACGGGGAGTAGGTTTGCGAGAACTGAACCTCGGTAAAACAAATCCTCGTGTCACACTCTTATTTGCTTGTGATTTGTTTTGCGCCCTTTCTCGCGGACTCGTTTCTTTATTACTAACGCTAACCCGGCTTGTAGTTGTGATTATTTTTGTAAATTTCAGTTTCGCCCTATTCACCCCCCCTCTAGGCGACTATCAGCAATGTTGCGTCGTCATACAGATCAATCGATGTTCTTAATGAAAGGTATGGAGTCCCTGAAGAAGGCAGCAGAAGAGCCTTTGTACGACGAGTCTAAGGGTTGTACCAAAGAGTTCACGACGCTCCGGTCTGTGCTAAAGCTGTTGATGTTAAAAGCTAAATATGGTGTGTCTGATGCTGGCTTCGATGCGTTCTTGAGTATTATCGCAGACATGCTTCCAAAGGAGAACAATGTGCCTGCTAACACGTACTATGCAAAGAAACTAATCAGTCCGCTCACTATGGGTGTGGAGAAGATCCACGCGTGTAGAAATCACTGTATCCTTTATCGAGGTGATGATTATAAAGACTTGGAGAGCTGCCCAAAGTGCGGTGCAAGTAGGTACAAGACGAATAAAGACTATCGAGAGGACGAAGAGTGTGTTGCATCCGTGTCTAAAGGGAAGAAGCGAAAGAAAGCCTAAAAAAAGACTTCAAAATCCACGAGCAAAGAAAAAGAAGAAGTAGACTATTATGCGCTCAAAAAGATTCCTGCTTTGGTGATGTGGTACCTCCCCGTCGTCGATCGATTGAGGTGTTTGTTCGCTAATCCTGAGGATGCCAGACTTATGAGCTGGCATGCTTCCGATGAGCACAAAAACGATGGGAAGCTTCTGAAAGGGAAATGTGCCCTTGGGCCATTTCTAAGTATTTTGGTGATTGAGTGCCAACACAAGTGCTTAAATGTGAATTTATGTCCATGGATGAACAAAGTGCAAATCATGAAGTAAAGGTATGTTTCTAAGCCTTAGTACATTGGTTTTGTGTACTAATATACTTGTCTAAGTGTTAGAAACAGAAAGAAGAAGAAAAGAAGAAAGGTGCAAAAGACTTGGCTGTGTACAGCCAAGACTCAGCTCGGTCTGGCACACCGGACTGTCCGGTGGTGCACCGGACAGTGTCCGGTGCGCCAGGCTGACTCGGCGTGAAGAGGCCGCTCTCGGGAATTCGCCGACGGCGTACGGCTAAAATTCACCGGACTGTCCGGTGTGCACCGGACTGTCCGGTGAGCCAACGGTCGGCCGGGCCAACGGTCGGCCGCGCAATCTGCACGGGACACGTGGCCGAGCCAACGGCTAGAAGTCGGCACCGGACTGTCCGGTGTGCACCGGACATGTCCGGTGCTCCAACGGCTCCAAGTCTGCCAACGGTCGGCTTCGCTATTTAAGGAAGGAAATCGGGCACCGGACAGTGTCCGGTGTGCACCGGATTGTCCGGTGCCCCCGACGACAGAAGGCAAGATTGGCCTTCCAGATTTGCTCTCAACGGCTCCTAGCTGCCTTGGGGCTATAAAAGGGACTCCTAGGCGCATGGAGGAGGACACCAAGCAACCTTAGAGCATTCTTGATCATCCACACTCAGTCTTTGCGCATTCGTTTGTCATTCTCAGTGATTCGAGCTCCGTTCTAGTGAGAACTTTGAGATAGTCTTTTGAGCTCGATTCTTGGCCGTGTGTGTGCACATTTTGCTGTGGATTTGTGTGTGTTGCTTTCATCCCTTACTCCATATTTCTTGTAAATCTCAAGTGTAAGGGCGAGAGGCTCCAAGTTGTGGAGATTCCTCGCAAGCGGGATATTGAAAGGCAAAGCAAAACACCGTGGTATTCAAGTTGGTCTTTGGACCACTTGAGAGGGGTTGATTGCAACCCTCGTCCGTTGGGACGCCACAACGTGGAGTAGGCAAGCGTTGGTCTTGGCCGAACCATGGGATAAACCACTGTGTCATCTCTGTGTTTGATCTCTTGTGGTATTGTGTTTTGTTGAGACTCCTCTCTAGCCACTTGGTGATTATTGCACTAACCCTTAACAAGTTTTTGTGGCTTAAGTTTTAAAGTTTCACAGGATCACCTATTCACCCCCCCTCTAGGTGCTCTCAATTGGTATCAGAGCTGTTCTCTTCACAAAGGGACTAACCGCCTGAAGAGATGGATCCTAAGGGGAAGGGTATCGTGATCAACGACAAAGAGAAGGAATCCTTCGTCAACGAGCCGAAGGACGACAAGCCTACCGACTCTGGCTCGAGTCATAGACGGAAGGAAGGAAAGAAGAAGAAGACAAGGCGCATCAAGGAGATCGTCTACTACGACGACAGCGATGAATCTACTTCTTCCCAAAAGGACGATGACCACAACGACTACGAGAGAAGGAAACCGGTTAATTCGAACTTTTCTTTTGACTACTCTCGTATTCCGCAAAGTTCAAATTCACATTTGCTCTCCATTCCACTCGGCAAGCCCCCACACTTTGATGGAGAGGACTACGGATTTTGGAGCCACAAAATACGTAGTCACCTATTCTCTCTCCATCCTAGTATATGGGAGATTGTAGAGAGTGGAATGCACTTTGATAGTTCGGATAGTCCCATGTTCATTAATGAACAAATTCATAAGAATGCACAAGCTACTACTGTTCTTCTAGCTTCTTTGTGCAGGGATGAATACCATAAAGTGAGCGGCTTGGATAACGCCAAGCAGATCTGGGACACCCTCAAGATTTCTCATGAGGGGAACGACGTCACCTTGCTCACCAAGATGGAGTTGGTGGAGGGAGAGCTTGGACGGTTCGCGATGATAAGGGGCGAGGAGCCGACGCAAACATACAACCGGCTCAAGACCCTTATCAACAAGATAAGGAGCTACGGGAGCACGCGATGGACGGACCACGACGTCGTCCGCCTAATGCTAAGGTCATTTACCGTTCTTGATCCTCATTTGGTGAACAATATACGTGAAAATCCCAGGTACACCAAGATGTCGCCCGAAGAAGTTCTTGGGAAATTCGTTAGCGGGCGAATGATGATCAAGGAGGCGAGGTATGTGGACGACGCCTTGAATGGTCCGATCAACGAGCCGCAACCCCTTGCTCTCAAGGCAACACGAAGCAAGGAGGCGCTACCTAGCAAGGTGGCACAGATTGAGGCGGCCAGACTTAATGATGAAGAGATGGCTCTCATCATCAAAAGATTCAAGACGGTGCTTAAAGGTCACAAGGGACAACCAAGCAAGACCAAAGCCAAGGGGAAGCGCTCATGCTTCAAATGCGGTAAGCTTGGTCATTTTATTGCTAACTGTCCCGATAATGAAAGTGACCAGGAAAAGGGGAACAAAAGGGAGAAGAAGAAGCATTACAAGAAGGCCAAGGGCGAGGCACATATCGGAAAGGAGTGGGATTCGGGTTGCTCCTCCTCCGACTCCGACAATGAAGGACTCGCCGCCACCGCCTTCAACAAGTCATCCCTCTTCCCCAACGAGCGTCACACTTGCCTCATGGCAAGAGAAAAGAAAGTAAGCACTCATACTAGTACTTATGCTTCGTCGAGTGAAGATGAGTCTAGTGATGATGATGAGATAGATTACTCTAGCTTGTTCAAGGGATTGGATAGAAATAAAATTGATAAAATCAATGAATTGATTGATGCCTTGAACGAAAAGGATAGGCTTTTAGAAAAGCAAGAGGATTTGTTGTATGATGAACATGACAAATTTGTAGAGGCACAAAAATCCTATGCTTTAGAAGTTAAAAGAAATGAAATGCTTTCTTATGAACTATCTACGTGTCACGAAACCATTTCTACTTTACAAAGTGTCAACAATGATTTAAATGCTAAATTAGAAGTAGCAAATAAATCTAATTCTTGTGTAGAAAATGTTATGATTTGCACTAGGTGTAAGGACATTGATATTGACGCCTGTAATGAACACCTAGTTTCAATTTCCAAACTAAATGATGAATTGGCTAGTCTTAATGCCCAACTTAAGACTAGCAAAAGTGAGTTTGATAAGTTAAAATTTGCAAGGGATGCCTACACAATAGGAAGACATCCCTCAATTAAGGATGGGCTTGGCTTCAAGAGGGAAGCCAAGAACTTAACAAGCCATAAGGCTCCCATCTTCGTCAAGGAGAAAGGGAAGGCCTCTATGGTTAGTAGTGCTAAAAAGAACCATGCCTTCTTGTACCATGATAGGAGACAAACTAGAAATGCTTATAGTGATTTCGATTCTCATAACATGTTTGCTTCTAGTTCCTCCTATGTGCATGATAGAAATATTGGTAGGAGAAATGCTATTCATCATGTGCCTAGAAAGAATATTATTCATGCTCCTAGGAAAGTAGTGAATGAACCTTCTACAATTTATTGTGCTTTAAATGCTTCCTTTGCTATTTGTAGAAAGGATAGGAAAATAGTTGCTAGGAAGTTAGGGGCAAAATGCAAGGGAGACAAAACTTGCATTTGGGTCCCTAAGGATATTTGCACTAACCTTGCAGGACCCAACATGAGTTGGGTACCTAAGACCCAAGCCTGAATTTGCCTTGCAGGTTTATGCATCCGGGGGTTCAAGCTGGATTATTGACAGCGGATGCACAAACCATATGACGGGGGAGAAGAAGATGTTCACCTCCTACGTCAAGAATAAAGATTCCCAAGATTCAATAATATTCGGTGATGGGAATCAAGGCAAGGTAAAAGGGTTAGGTAAAATTGCGATCTCAAATGAGCACTCTATCTCTAATGTGTTTTTAGTAGAGTCTCTTGGTTATAATTTGCTATCTGTTAGTCAATTATGCAATATGGGATATAACTGTTTGTTTACAAATGTAGATGTGTCTGTCTTTAGAAGATGTGATGGTTCACTAGCTTTTAAGGGTGTACTAGACGGCAAGCTTTACTTAGTTGATTTTGCAAAAGAAGAGGCCGGTCTAGATGCATGCTTAATAGCTAAGACTTGCATGGGCTGGCTGTGGCATCGCCGCTTAGCACATGTGGGGATGAAGAACCTCCACAAGCTTCTAAAGGGAGAACACGTGATAGGTCTAACCAATGTTCAATTCGAAAAAGATAGACCTTGTGCAGCTTGTCAAGCAGGGAAACAGGTGGGAGGCTCTCATCACACCAAAAATGTGATGACAACATCAAGACCCCTGGAGCTGCTACATATGGACCTCTTCGGACCCGTCGCCTATCTAAGCATAGGAGGAAGTAAGTATGGTTTAGTTATTGTTGATGACTTTTCCCGCTTCACTTGGGTGTTCTTTTTGCAGGATAAGTCTGAAACCCAAGAGACCCTCAAGCGCTTCCTCAGGAGAGCTCAAAATGAGTTTGAACTCAAAGTGAAGAAGATAAGGAGCGACAACGGGTCCGAGTTCAAGAACCTTCAAGTGGAGGAGTTCCTTGAGGAGGAAGGGATCAAGCACGAGTTCTCCGCTCCCTACACACCACAGCAAAATGGTGTGGTAGAGAGGAAGAACAGGACACTAATCGATATGGCGAGGACGATGCTTGGAGAATTCAAGACCCCCGAGCGTTTTTGGTCGGAAGCCGTGAACACGGCTTGCCATGCCATCAACAGGGTCTACCTTCATCGCCTCCTCAAGAAGACTTCGTATGAGCTACTAACCGGTAACAAACCCAATGTATCTTACTTTCGTGTATTTGGGAGCAGGTGCTACATTCTAGTGAAGAAGGGTAGGAATTCAAAATTTGCTCCCAAAGCTGTAGAAGGGTTTTTGTTAGGTTATGACTCAAATACAAAGGCGTATAGAGTCTTCAACAAATCATCGGGTTTGGTTGAAGTCTCTAGCGACGTTGTATTTGATGAAACTAATGGCTCTCCAAGAGAGCAAGTTGTTGATTGTGATGATGTAGATGAAGAAGATGTTCCAACGGCCGCGATACGCACCATGGCGATTGGAGATGTACGGCCTCAGGAACAACTGGAGCAAGATCAACCGTCTTCCTCAACTACGGTGCATCCCCCAACTCAAGACGATGAACAAGTTCATCAAAAGGAGGCATGTGATCAAGGGGGAGCACAAGATGATCACGTGATGGAGGAAGAAGCGCAACCGGCACCTCCAACCCAAGTTCGAGCAGTGATTCAAAGGGATCATCCCGTCGACCAAATTTTGGGTGACATTAGCAAGGGAGTAACTACTCGATCTCGATTAGTTAATTTTTGTGAGCATTACTCCTTTGTCTCCTCTATTGAGCCTTTCAGGGTAGAGGAGGCCTTGCTAGATCCGGATTGGGTATTGGCCATGCAGGAGGAACTCAACAACTTCAAGCGCAATGAAGTTTGGACACTGGTGCCTCGTCCCAAGCAAAATGTTGTTGGAACCAAGTGGGTGTTCCGCAACAAACAGGACGAGCACGGGGTGGTGACGAGGAACAAGGCTCGACTTGTGGCAAAAGGTTATGCCCAAGTCGCAGGTTTGGACTTTGAGGAGACTTTTGCTCCTGTGGCGAGGCTAGAATCAATTCGTATCTTGCTAGCATATGCCGCTCACCATTCTTTCAGGTTGTTCCAAATGGATGTGAAGAGCGCTTTCCTCAACGGGCCAATCAAGGAGGAGGTGTACGTGGAGCAACCCCCTGGCTTCGAGGATGAACGGTACCCCGACCACGTGTGTAAGCTCTCTAAGGCGCTCTATGGACTTAAGCAAGCCCCAAGAGCATGGTATGAATGCCTTAGAGACTTTTTAATTGCTAATGCTTTCAAGGTTGGGAAAGCCGATCCAACTCTTTTTACAAAGACATGTGATGGTGATTTGTTTGTGTGCCAAATTTATGTCGATGACATAATATTTGGTTCTACTAACCAAAAGTCTTGTGAAGAGTTTAGCAGGGTAATGACGCAGAAATTCGAGATGTCGATGATGGGCGAGTTGACCTACTTCCTTGGGTTCCAAGTGAAGCAACTCAAGGAAGACACCTTCATCTCCCAAACGAAGTACACGCAAGATCTGCTAAAGCGGTTTGGGATGAAGGATGCCAAGCCCGCAAAGACTCCGATGGGAACCGACGGACACACCAATCTCAACAAAGGAGGTAAGTCCGTTGATCAAAAAGCATACCGGTCAATGATAGGATCTTTACTTTATTTATGTGCTAGTAGACCGGATATTATGCTTAGCGTATGCATGTGTGCTAGATTTCAATCCGATCCGAAGGAGTGTCACTTAGTGGCTGTGAAGCGAATTCTTCGATATTTAGTCGCTACGCCTTGCTTCAGAATCTGGTATCCAAAGGGGTCTAACTTTGACTTGATTGGGTACTCAGATTCCGACTATGCTGGATGTAAGGTCGATAGGAAGAGTACATCGGGGACGTGCCAATTCTTAGGAAGGTCCCTGGTGTCATGGAACTCTAAGAAACAAACCTCCGTTGCCCTATCCACCGCTGAGGCCGAGTACGTTGCCGCAGGACAGTGTTGTGCGCAACTACTTTGGATGAGGCAAACCCTCAGGGACTTTGGCTACAATCTGAGCAAAGTCCCACTCCTATGTGACAATGAGAGTGCTATCCGAATAGCGGAAAATCCTGTTGAGCACAGCCGCACAAAGCACATTGACATCCGGCATCACTTTCTGAGAGACCACCAGCAAAAGGGAGATATCGAAGTGTTTCATGTTAGCACCGAGAACCAGCTAGCCGATATCTTTACCAAGCCTCTAGATGAGAAGACCTTTTGCAGGCTGCGTAGTGAGCTAAATGTCTTAGATTCGCGGAACTTGGATTGAATTGTAGCATACATGTGTTTATGCCTTTGATCATGTCCATTCTGCATTTTGTTGCTTATTATGGTGCTCAAGTTGTACAAACACTCCCTGGACCTCACAAGTCCGTTGCAAAGTGATGCACATGTTTAGGGGGAGATGTGTTACAACTTGACCCCTTGAGACTAACCACATGCTTGAGTTTGCTTGATTTAGTCTCGAAGGAGAATTGAAAGGGAAAAGGTGGACTTGGACCATGAAAGACTTCCACTGCACTCCGATGAGAGGGTAACTTATTCCAAGTCCATCTCATGAACTCTTATTGCCATTTGCTCTAAATTGAAGATTTTGGTGAGGCAATGGGGTTAAAGGGCCAAGATTGATCCCGTTTTGGTGCTTGATGCCAAAGGGGGAGATAATAAAGGCCAAAGCAATAAATGGATCAGCTACCACTTGAGAAATTTGAAAATAGTAGAGTAGAGCTTTTGGTTTGTCAAAACTCTTTTATTGTCTCTTTTGTCAAAAGTTGGCTTCTTGTGGGGAGAAGTAGTAATTATGGGAAAAAGGGGGAGTTTTTGAAATCTTAAATCAATCTCTTTTGGAATGACTCTCTTTATGCTTCAACATGTATGTTTGACTTAGAGATAGAGATTTGAGTTTGATTTGCAAAAACAAACCAAGTGGTGGCAAAGGATGATCCATATATGCCACAATTGAATCAAAATAAATTTGAGTTTTTATTTGAAGTGAGTTTGCACTTGTTCTAGTTGCTTTATGTTGTGTTGGCATAAATCACCAAAAAGGGGGAGATTGAAAGGGAAATGTGCCCTTGGGCCATTTCTAAGTATTTTGGTGATTGAGTGCCCTTAAATGTGAATTTATGTCCATGGATGAACAAAGTGCAAATCATGAAGTAAAGGTATGTTTCTAAGCCTTAGTACATTGGTTTTGTGTACTAATATACTTGTCTAAGTGTTAGAAACAGAAAGAAGAAGAAAAGAAGAAAGGTGCAAAAGACTTGGCTGTGTACAGCCAAGACTCAGCTCGGTCTGGCACACCGGACTGTCCGGTGGTGCACCGGACAGTGTCCGGTGCGCCAGGCTGACTCGGCGTGAAGAGGCCGCTCTCGGGAATTCGCCGACGGCGTACGGCTAAAATTCACCGGACTGTCCGGTGTGCACCGGACTGTCCGGTGAGCCAACGGTCGGCCGGGCCAAAGGTCGGCCGCGCAATCTGCGCGGGACACGTGGCCGAGCCAACGGCTAGAAGTCGGCACCGGACTGTCCGGTGTGCACCGGACATGTCCGGTGCTCCAATGGCTCCAAGTCTGCCAACGGTCGGCTTCGCTATTTAAGGAAGGAAATCGGGCACCGGACAGTGTCCGGTGTGCACCGGACTGTCCGGTGCCCCCGACGACAGAAGGCAAGATTGGCCTTCCAGATTTGCTCTCAACGGCTCCTAGCTGCCTTGGGGCTATAAAAGGGACTCCTAGGCGCATGGAGGAGGACACCAAGCAACCTTAGAGCATTCTTGATCATCCACACTCAGTCTTTGCGCATTCGTTTGTCATTCTCAGTGATTCGAGCTCCGTTCTAGTGAGAACTTTGAGATAGTCTTTTGAGCTCGATTCTTGGCCGTGTGTGTGCACATTTTGCTGTGGATTTGTGTGTGTTGCTTTCATCCCTTACTCCGTATTTCTTGTAAATCTCAAGTGTAAGGGCGAGAGGCTCCAAGTTGTGGAGATTCCTCGCAAGCGGGATATTGAAAGGCAAAGCAAAACACCGTGGTATTCAAGTTGGTCTTTGGACCACTTGAGAGGGGTTGATTGCAACCCTCGTCCGTTGGGACGCCACAACATGGAGTAGGCAAGCGTTGGTCTTGGCCGAACCACGGGATAAACCACTGTGTCATCTCTGTGTTTGATCTCTTGTGGTATTGTGTTTTGTTGAGACTCCTCTCTAGCCACTTGGTGATTATTGCACTAACCCTTAACAAGTTTTTGTGGCTTAAGTTTTAAAGTTTCACAGGATCACCTATTCACCCCCCCTCTAGGTGCTCTCAGCTTCGACATCCAGCCAATGGGAAGCAGTGGCAAGATTTCAATGACAACCACCGAGACTTTGCCGATGAAACGAGAAATGTTAGGTTCGCACTGAGTACTGATGGAATGAACCCATTTGCTGAGAGGAGCAGCAAGCATAGCACATGGCCGGTGATCCTCACCATATACAACCTTCCTCCATGGTTGATGCAGAAACGAAAGTACATTTTGCTAACCATCCTTATTTCTGGACCTACACAACCTGGAGTTGACATGGATGTATTTTTGGAGCCCTTAATGGAGGATATGAAAATATTGTGGGAAACGGGTGTTCAAATGTTGGATGAGTATCGTAAAGGTTCATTCACGCTGAGAGCAATTCTTTTTGTTATGATCAACGATTACCCTGCTCTCTTCACATTATCAGGCCAGTTTAAGGGAAAGGTTGGTTGCACAGTATGCATTGATGGAACTGCTTACGTATCCCTTGCTGCATCTAGGAAGATAGTTTACATGAGGCACAGACGCTTTTTATTGGAAGGACACAGGTACCGCATGCGAAAGATGGATAAGTACTTCGACAATAATGGTGAACTACATTCTACTGCTCCATCGGGTAACAATAGAGGTTTCATAGAGTTTTTGAAATAGTCAGGAATATCAAGTTTGTTTTCGGGAAGAAGACAAAAGACGGAAAAACAAGGAAGGATGTCAAACCAGCTTCGGGGGCTATATTCAAGAAGAAGTCTATTTTCTTCGAGTACTTGCCTTATTGGAAAGAGTTAGATGTGCGGCATGCGATCGATGGTATGCACGTTCAGAAGAACGTGTTTGAAAGCATAATGGGCACCTTGCTAGACATAAAGGGCAAAACAAAAGAAGGGCTCAATTCACGCATGGACTTGGTAGATTTAGGCATAAAAAAGGAACTACATCCCGTTCTTCAAGAAAATGGGAAGTACCATCTCCCAGCAGCAAGCTACAATCTCAATGTAGATGAGAAACATGCGATGTGTGTTTGGCTCAAGAATTTGAAAGTCCCATCCGGATTCTGCTCTAGCATACGGAGTATTGTGTCAATGAAAGACCTGACAATCACCAACTACAACTCACATGATTGCCATGTCATGCTGACTACATTCCTACCTATTGCCATCAGGGCTATAAATCCTTTGTTTTTAAAGATGGCAATCACACGGTTGTGCTACTTTTTCAACAGGATTTCACAAAAGGTAATTGGCCGTGATGAGTTGGCATCTCTTCAGGAATTCGCAGTGGAGACAATATCACAGTTTGAGATGTGTTTCCCTCCATCGTTCTTTGATATTATGGTGCACCTTGTGGTGCACTTGGTGCCACAAATAGAGGCATTGGGTCCTATGTACTTGCATGAAATGTGGACGTATGAGCGTTTCATGTCAATACTGAATGGCTATGTATCAACCCGTGCTCGTCCCGAGGCATCCATGATAGAGGGGTACTGTACCGAAGAGGCCATTGAGTCCGGAGGTCCATTCTGCAATAGTATCCTAAAAGACCAGGTTGCAATAGGTCTGCCTCCGTCACGACACGAGGGTAGACTGTATGGAAGCGGGAGGATGGGACGGAAATCTTTCATCCCACCGGATTACGATATAGTACTTGAGGCACATCAGAGCATCCTACATCAGCTAACGATAATGGAGCCATTTATCCAACAACACATCAATGAGCTTCGCGAGCAAAATCCTGGGCATACGGATGATTGGGTAATGAAGCAACATAAGCAGCGGTTCAACACATGGCTAATGGTGAAGGACATTCCACGTGGAGAAACAATAGAAGAACAAACCATCAAGGGCTTGGCATCTGGACCATCACGCCAGGTCACAACATGGCAAACCTATGACATTAGTGGATTCACATTTTGTACCAAGTCCAAGGACAAAAAGAGCATGTCACAAAACAGTGGTGTTCGATGCGAAGCCATAGATGATGAAACTGGTGAGATTATTACATATTTTGGCTTTATTGAGGACATATGGGAACTAGACTATGGTACATTTCAGATCTCGGTTTTCCGATGTCAATGGGTTGAAGACAAACATGTCACGGTAGACAACTATGGGGTCAGAGTTCTTGATCTAAGTAAGGTAGGTTACAAAGATGACCCATGGATCCTTGCTAATCGTGCTGCACAGGTCTTCTATGCTGAACAGATCATTTCTAACAATGAGAAGAAAAGCACCGACAAACCGAAGCATGTAGTTTTTCCTGGAAAACAACAAGCTATAGGAGTTGATGGTGTATCTGATTTAGAGAATTTTAACCAGTTCAACGACATGTCTCTTTTCATAGACCATCCAACCAAGATAAGGAACGTTGAGCGAAGCATCCCACGCAATTCGTTGCCCTGGGTACGCCACGATGGACAAGGCAGAACAATAGCTTCCTAGATTATATACTTGTCATGTAATTGATTATTGTTAGGACTTGTCATGTAATTGATTATTGTTAGCGACAAACCGAAGCATGTAATTGTCTTCATTCAATTTTCGTGGCTACCATTTACAATTTTACATGACTTTCTATTGACTTTATAGAGAGAGAGGAGAGGGGGAGAGAGAGGAGAGAGAGGAGAGGGAGAGGAGAGAGAGGATGGAGAGAGAGGAGAGAGAGAGGATGGAGAGAGAGGAGAGAGAGAGGATGGAGAGAGAGGAGAGAGAGAGGAGAGAGAGAGAGAGGGGATGGAGAGAGAGGATGGAGAGGGAGAGGGGAGAGAGAGTGGAGAGGAGAGAGAGGATGGAGAGGGAGAGGGGAGAGAGAGTGGAGAGGAGAGAGAGGATGGAGAGGGAGAGGGGAGAGAGTGGAGAGGAAAGAGAGGAGAGGTAGAGGGAGAGAGAGGATGGAAAGAGAGGAGAGAGAGAGGGGATGGAGAGAGGTAAAAGTATACTAAACAATATATAAAAGTATACTTAATATAATATATAAAAAGTGAAGTAAAACAATATATAAAAAACTATGTTAATAATAATAAAATACTATTTCTACTGGCGGTTCTCACAGAGAACCGCCAGTAGAAATGGCTTCCACAGACTGTAGAAGCCATTTCTACTGGCGGTTCTCTATGAGAACCGCCAGTAGAAAATATTTCTACTGGCGGTTCTCGTTGTCAACCGCCAGTAGAAATGGCTTCTACAGTCTGTGGAAGCCATTTCTACTGGCGGTTCTCGTTGTCAACCGCCAGTAGAAATGGCGCCTATATAAAGGGTGGCGCGCGGGAGCCGAAAAATTTACAAGTCCCTGGCGCCAGTTCACATTCAAGACGCCGTCAGGCTGCTGGATTTCGACCCCGAGGATTTCGCCGGCGATCGTCCCCGCGCCCGTCCCCACGCCGCCATTCCCGCCCCGCGCCCCCGCACCGCCGTCAGGTTTCTCCCTCTGTCCCTCTTCTTCCTTACCGCCGCCGTCTACCGCGCCGGCAGCCGCCGCCGCCGCGTTCCTAGGGCACGCGCCGCGCGCCGCCGAGAGGGAGGAAGAGAGAGGAAGGAGAGGGAGAGGGAAGAGAGAGGAGGGCACGCGCTACCGCCGAGAGGGAGGAAGAGAGAGGAAGGAGAGGGAGAGGGAAGAGAGAGGAGGGCACGCGCTGCCGCCGCCGAGAGGGAGGAAGAGAGAGGAAGGAGAGGGAGAGGGAAGAGAGAGGAGGGCACGCGCTGCCGCCGCCGAGAGGGAGGAAGAGAGAGGAAGGAGAGGGAGAGGAGGGAGAGGAGAGAGATAGAGAGAGGGAGAGAGATAGAGGGAGAGGGAGAGAGATAGAGGGAGGGAGAGGAGGGTGAGAGAGAGAGAGGAGGTTGAGGAGAGAGATAGAGAGAGGGAGAGAGATAGAGGGAGAGGAGAGAGATAGAGGGAGGGAGAGGGAGAGAGATGAGGGAGAGGAGAGAGATAGAGAGAGGGAGAGGGAGAGAGATAGAGAGAGGAGGGAGAGGGAGAGAGATAGAGAGAGGAGATGAGAGTATTCATACAATACTTATTTTTATTCATATGTGTGTTCATATGTGTTCAAATGTATGTGTTCAATATATATATATATGTGTGTTTATATGTGTTCAAATATATGTGTTCAAATATATGTGTTCAATATATATATGTGTGTTCATATGTGTTCAAATGTATGTGTTTAATATATATATATATATGTGTGTTCATCTAGTTGAATATATACATAAAAATTAAGAGCTAAACTCGATAAAAATCATCGGGTTGAATATATACATTGTAATTTTATCCGTCACAACTCGATAATATACGTATCCGATCCGATCCGAATTCGATCTGAACTCGATAATTTTTCCGTACGACTCTCCCTCTCTCCCTCTCTATACGTCCTATGCGACTCTCCCTCTCTCCCTCTCCTCGTCCTATACGACTCTCCCTCTCTCCCTCTCTATACGTAACTCGATAATATCCATACGATTCTCCCTCTCTCCCTCTCTATACGTCCTATGCGACTCTCCCTCTGTCCCTCTCTCCCCGTCCTATACGACTCTCCCTCTCTCCCTCTCTATACGTAACTCGATAATATACGTAACTCGATAATATCCGTAACACGATACTATACGACTATACGATACTATATGGTTAGGGTTTAGGGTTAGGGTTAGGGTTAGGGTTATGGTTAAGGGTTAGGGTTAGGGTTAAGGGTTAGGGTTAGGGTTAAGGGTTATAGTTAGGGTTAGGGTTAGGGTTATGGTTAAGGGTTAGGGTTAAGGGTTATAGTTAAGGGTTAGGGTTAAGGGTTATAGTTAAGGGTTATAGTTAGGGTTAGGGTTAAGGGTTCGGGTTTTGGGTTAGGGTTAGGGTTTAGGGTTAGGGTTAGGGTTAAGGGTTTAGGGTATTTGTTAATATGAATTTAATTATTGCTTACGTTAATATGTGTTAATATGTATTTAATTATTGCTTATGTATTTGTATATATATAGCTCAATGAGTTCTCCGATCAAGGACCAAGGATTAGTGCCCGAGCACATGGACAAGAGTGTTGCTCAAGAACAATCCAGCAGTGAAGGATATGAAACGCCTAGCGACCCTTTTCCTACCACTAGCATAGATAGGGCCGCTCTCCGTGAGTTGCAACGTGACCCTACTTATGATCCACGAGAAGCTGAGGTAAAAGTACGCATCTTTAGCTTCGTATGTGTACCCTACTGATTTCACATGCATGATCTCTTGTGCATTTTATTACATGAATAGGAGGTCGTGTCTGAATTTCGTGTGATACTCGAAGAATCCGTGGCACGAAACGAAGACGTACCGGAGCCGACCCAAGACGCACCGGAACAGACCAAGACAACAACCGAGACGTCAAGGAAAAGGAAGCAGAGCGATCGAAAAAGAGGTGACAGGGGGCTGAACAAGTTTCCCGACAAAACATACAAAATCTCAGACGTGAGCCCGAAAGGTCAGCCCCTAGCTCCAGAAGAGGCACTACCTAAGTTCCGGAATGCACTTGGGTTTTTAGTTAGAGATAATCTTGACATAACAATACGACAGTGGAGAGATGTGTCAGATGATGTCAAGAATCAAATATGGAATAAGCTATTAATGAGGTTCGTTCTGCCTCGGGGTTCAGAAGAACTCGTGAAGGAATACACGATGAAGCAGCTTGCAATCAATTTCCGAAACTGGAGGTCTGAGATGAACACAAAGTTTGCAAAGAAAGGTCTGGACCCGACCAAAAAATATAAAATCTCAGCAGGTCAGTGGGCAGTATTTCTAGAGCAGAGGAGCAGCCCTGATTTCATATCTCTAAGTGAGGCAAATTCGGAACTATCAAAGAAGAACAAGTACCGCCACCACCTAGGCACAGGTGGTTACAAGCGTCAGGTTCCTAAATGGAGACAAGAAGACGCCGAGAAGAATGCCGCAGGGTTGCCGACGCTGTCCGAGCAACTTGGTGAAAGGGCGGCAAATTGGCTCCGTGCTAGAAAACCAAGGGAAACCGAGACCGGTGTATCTTTTGATGATCCCATTGTCGAAGAAGCGGCAAAAAACATATATACAATGGCAGCTAAGCAGAGCCAAGGAACTTTTAAGCCACAAAGGGAAAGAGACATCCTAACGGCTGGTCTCGGTAACCCTGAGCATCCTGGCCGTGTACGAGGAATCTCGTCTAAGGAAGGATGGAAGGAAGGATTCGGACCACAGTGGGAAGGTCTGTACAGGAAACATGATCGATACAAGGAAGAGATGGCGGATTATTTTAAGGAGGAGGCCAAGAAAGAGTTCAAAGCCATGATGTCTCAAATGCTATCGAATCCTCCTCCAGAATTGATGCAACAGTTGGCGAGTGCGATGTCTGTTCAACAGATGACCACTCCACAGATACAAATAATTCCAGCAGCTCAACCGCCGGCTTCCACAGATTGTACGACATTACCAAGCTCTGTTGCTTCAACGGGAAATAAGGACCGTTATCCAGTTGATGACATCACAAGGCCTGTGGCGTGCACACTGGTTATAAGATATGGTATTAACAATAAACGTACAAAGAAAGTAGCCACAGGCCTTGCGATCCCAGGACGCAAGTTCCATGGAAACGATATTCCAGATGATTATTGCAAAGTAGAAGTGACGACGGTCGTCCAAGGATCCGAGGACGACATGCTAGACATCCCTGGGCCCGAAGGTATCGAGAAACTTGGACAAGCTATCAAGAATTTTATCCTTTGGCCTCGAAGGGATGTCGAATTGCTTGATTGGTCGAATTCGTCGCAGGCGTCGCAGGCCCAACCGTCTCCGCCTTCTCAAATTGTTGTTCCTATTGTACATCCATCATCACCTCCTCAAACTTCACATGCTGCTCCTCATCCTTTTTCTGACCCACCGTCTCCGCCACAAGCATCACCATTCAGGGCTCCACCACCTTCTCCTCCCCATCCTCTTGGTGACCCACTGTCTACGCCACCATCAAGGGATCCACCTTCTCCACAACCATCAAAGGATCCAAGGCCATCAAAGAAATCTAAACTTCCTATTCCAAAATTGGTGTCCCCGTATCAGAAAAAGAAGAGTAAAGCTACTACTGCTGGCACAGCTCGGTTTTTGAAAGGGATTGGACGGAGCCTCACGTCACAAACTGTTGATTTGGCCAAGCACGAGGAGTCTGCAAAAAAGGCTGAGGCAATGGCCGCAAAGATAAAGAAGCCAACTAAGGCAGATTACAAAAACGTGCCTAAAAAATATGTGCCGGGCAGACCTCTGCTACCTCTTGAGAAACTAAGAAAGGTCCCGGCTGGTGTTAAAAGGTTGCATGACTGGTACATGCGGGCATCATCGGTTGGCATCGACACCATCAGTGTGCATATACCAGACCATGCTTTTATTGGTTCGGACCAAAAGGCCGTTGTTACATTCGAGGACATGTGGTTAATGATGAACCTTCAGAGACTCGACGTGCAACTTGTAACGATGTTTGCATTGTAAGTGTCGCTCATACTTCCACATATGTGTGTTATTATTAGTGAGCTGTATAAAATTTCAATATCTGACATGCACGTGTGACTTGCAGAATGCAACATGATCAGCAGGAGATCCTTTACGGTACCAAGCCCAATGCTAGTGCCAGTAAAAGGGTTGGGTATCTCAACCCAATACTTATATCCGAGGAAAGCCACACTTTTAGAATCGGGAAAGACAACGATGAATTACGGGGAAAGACGGACGAAGAAGTTGAGAAGCGTATAAAGGATATGAAGAAGGATTTTGAAGCTCGATACGCCACCTACATAGGACATGCAATGCTTCAATTTCAAGACAGGGAAGCCATAATGGCCCCGTACAACTTTAAGTAAGTGTGATTTTGCATAAATAAAATTAATAATTTCAATACACATGCATCACAAATTTGATTCGTACAGGGACCACTGGATATGCTTCCTCATTTATCCTAAGGTTGGAAAGGTGCTGGTGCTCGACTCCTTGAACTTCGACCCTTCGACATATGCAGAATTCCTCAGCATCTTAGAGCTGTAAGCCTTTTCTATGCATGCATACTTTTATCGATTAAAATTTGAGAATAACATAGTGATTCTATTTGAGATCACAGGGCTTATAGATTCTATAAGATGAGAGGTGGAAAGTACGACCTGTCGAAAAAATGCGTGCCACTAGACATCCATCATCACTGGCCGGTAAGTATGTGATTTTATGAATACATATCATACACAATGTTGCAACTAAATAACCAATCTCCCGTTATGTAGTGCCACAAGCAACCACAAGGATCGGTCCTATGTGGATTCTATGCGTGCGAGTTCATGAGAGTGAACGGACGATACATCACGAACCCTGACAAGGTATTATTAGTAATAGTCAAGTATGTATTTATGTCATTAAAGATGCAAATGTGTTATTATTGAGTATAAATAGATGATGTTTATAAAATTCCTTTACAACAATTTCAACGAGGAAACCCGGAGAACTTGACCGAAGCTGCATTGTATGGCATAGTCGAGGACCTCTGCACATTCATATTGAAAGAGGTCATTCCCGCAGAAGGAAAATATCACGATGCTTCCGGAACATTAGCTTTGCCAGAGTTTAGAATACTAACAGAAATTAGTAGATTATCTCTTAGCCGAGATAGTTATTAGAGCTTAGGTGAAAACTTATGATGTATAGAATGCATGAAGCATATATGGTTGTAAACAGAATACTTTGATGTATATAAATGTATGATAAAATTTAATTTCATGTTGCTTTCAATATCAATATAGATCTATATATATATATGTTTGTGTGTGTGTAAATAAATATATATATAATTCAGTATTGTTTGAAATTTTGAAAAAAGGCGGGAAAACTTCCACTGGCGGCTAAATAAAGAAAACCGCCAGTGAAAAGTGCATTTCCACTGGCGGTTTGCTTTATAAAACCGCCAGTGGAAATGCATTTTCACTGGCGGTTTTCTTTATTCAGCCGCCAGTGGAAATGCACTTTTCACTGGCGGTTCCTTAAGAAAACCACCAGTGAAAATGCACTTTTCACTGGCGGTTCCAAAATAACCGCCAGTGGAAATGCTGATTTCCACTGACCCCTAGCACTGGCGGTACTGAAAAACGCCTGTGTAAATAGGTTTACAACCGCCACTATAGAGCTTCTGTGTACTAGTGACTAACTATTAACTAATTTGCTAAAAATAGAAGTTGAACATTTTTGCTAGTTGTTTGGATGTCTTAAACTAATTTTAGCAGCAACTTATTACAACATCTCCAACAACTCTCAATAACCCTAATCTAATCCTTAATTTAGGGAAATGTAGAAAAAACAACCACACAACAGTTCCTCATCAAACCAGTTTCAAACCTAATTGTATATATGTAAATAGTGTTGTTTACAATTTAAAACAATGTTTTAATTATGATGTAAACAGTGTTTTATATGATTATATACACGATTGTCTAGACAGAGTCTAAGGTTATTTCTAGCGAAGCGTGTATATAGGCGTGCAAAACAATGTTTTGTATTATAGACTACATTTTACATGGTGGAGTTAACTAAAACCATAGCTTTTTGCAAATAAATCTCTAAACAGTGCGGGACTGTATATACTCGAGATTTCCTCCGCACAAGACATGAGAACGTACGTTCCGGTCAATTTGACAAAGACTGGATGTTATTACTCGGAGGAAGCAGATCCAGCCACATGTTGTCTCACATCTGATCCCCCACGTATAGTCGTATACGTTTGGCCCAAACCTAGCTCGATCCATGCATGAAACACGTCTCGTCTCGCCTTCTACATCCTTTTTCTATCACAGGAGAGAGAGAGAGAGAGCGCTCAATGAACTGCGGCATTGAACAATGGAGCTGCAAGAGCAATGATGCACTAGCTAGTGTAATGCAGAAGCAGCGCATGGTAGCTAGCCTTTGCAGTTTGCACCAGGCACCAGCAGCAGCTAGAAGACGACAGACGACAGGGGCTTGGCTGCTAGGTTGCGGAAGGGCAGTTGCCAGTTGCCACAAGGGGAGCCTGGCCCTCTGTATCCTCCTCATGATAGCGCTCTCTCTCTCTCTCTCGCACACACAGTCACAGACACGCAAATGACTTCTGTCTCTAACTCTTCCAAATTCCGAAGCGGCCAATGCAAGAGCCAGCCCCCGGCCGTGTGTCAACTTCACTTGTCTCTCTCCAAAAGATATCGTATCACCCATGGGCAATGGCCATGACCCCCCTCCCAGCCCCAACCTATATCACCTAGCGCAGCTACGCTCTCTTCTCCCGCTCTCGCTCTCTGCATGCTAGCTACCTTCTAGCTATCTAGCCTCTAGCTCCAATGCACTCCCTCCTTTATAAACAAGGAACCCTCCTTCGCCTCTCTTGCCATAGTCCGGACACCGGAGAGCTAGGTCACAGGAGCGCTCAGGAAAGCCGCTGAGATAGAGGCATGGCGGCCAATGCGGGCGGCGGTGGAGCGGGAGGAGGCAGCGGCAGCGTGGTGGCGCCGGCGGTGTGCCGCCCCAGCGGCTCGCGGTGGACGCCGACGCCGGAGCAGATCAGGATGCTGAAGGAGCTCTACTACGGCTGCGGCATCCGGTCGCCCAGCTCGGAGCAGATCCAGCGCATCACCGCCATGCTGCGCCAGCACGGCAAGATCGAGGGCAAGAACGTCTTCTACTGGTTCCAGAACCACAAGGCCCGCGAGCGCCAGAAGCGCCGCCTCACCAACCTCGACGTCAACGTGCCCGCCGCCGGCGCGGCCGACGCCACCAGCCAACTCGGCGTCCTCTCGCTGTCGTCGCCGCCTTCAGGTATGTGCATCAGTGTGCGTGTGGTGTGGGTAGTATGGCCTCTCCTTGCATTGGCACGCCAATCGGCCATCGATCCAATCATATATATCATACAAACGTATAGTACATGTGACTGCAAACTGACGTGCACGCGTGTGCACCGGCGTCATCATCAGGCGCGGCGCCACCCTCGCCCACCCTCGGCTTCTACGCCGCCGGCAATGGCGGCGGATCGGCTGTTGTGCTGCTGGACACGAGTTCCGACTGGGGAAGCAGCGGCGCTGCCATGGCCACCGAGACATGCTTCCTGCAGGTGCTGTAGTACGTTCTTTTCTTGGGGATTGCGCACAGTTTCACGTACGTACGTACGACGAGTTGATCGCCGCGTTCCATCCACCGGTATATATAACTGTTGGGTACGGTGGTGCGCGCGCCCGCAGGACTACATGGGCGTGACGGACACGGGCAGCTCGTCGCAGTGGCCATGCTTCTCGTCGTCGGACACGATAATGGCGGCGGCGACGACGCGGGCGCCCGAGACGCTCCCTCTCTTCCCGACCTGCGGCGGCGACGACGACGACGATAGCCAGCCCCCGCCGCGGCCGCGGCACGCAGTCCCAGTCCCGGCAGGCGAGACCATCCGCGTCGGCGGCGGCGGCGGCAGCAGCAGCAGCAGCTACTTGCCGTTCTGGGGTGCCGCGTCCACAACTGCCGGCGCCACTTCTTCCGTTACGATCCAGCAGCAACACCAGCTGCAGGAGCAGTACAGCTTTTACAGCAACAGCACCCAGCTGGCCGGCACCGGCAGCCAAGACGTATCGGCTTCAGCAGCTGCAGCAGCAGCCCTAGAGCTGAGCCTCAGCTCATGGTGCTCCCCTTACCCTGCTGCAGGGAGCATGTGAGAGCAACGCGATCGAGCTGCCACTGCTCTTCACTTATGTCTCTGGAATGGAAGGAGGAGGAAGTGACCATAGCGTGGGTGGGTGCGTTAATTGCTGTCATTGTCCTAGGTTAGTAAGCATCAGGCATAGGAGTATGTAGTAGAAGCATGTCTGGAGAAAGGCAATAGCGTTTGGGAGATCTCTGGCGGTACTATTATTAGATAGCGAATTTGCATACTATGCAGCATGCATGCGGTGGTCCTCATGTATGTCGGCGTGTGTGTGTGTGTGGTAGCAGCAGCCAGCAGCAGTGAATTCTCTAGTGCAGTGGTGGTGGTGGTTGTAACGTGTAGTTTGGGGGCAGGGGCACAGTTGTGTCGAACTTGTGCGGTTGTCCCTTCCTTTTGTGACTTCCAGAAAAGGGAATGAGGCCTGCCTGCCGTGTCTGCTTTTCCATGCTCACCTCGCCTGTTGTCTGTTGAGACTCCACTCAGCCCTGTTGTTGGTGCCTTGTAGTTCCAGTTCCAGCATATGCAGGTGCAGGAATGACATCTCTACCACTGCTTTCGACTTGTTGGCTAGTTTTCTTCTATGATACTAGTGTACTTGGATTGAATGATCACGTTTGCTGGACTCGTATCTTTGAAATGATCATGTTTGGTTACATATAAGACGATAAGGGTACGTAGTTCAATGTTATTAGAAAATTAGGTATTTTTAGTTGTATTTTAATCTAGAAAAAATATATATATGTATACAAACTAATCGTAATAGAAATACGCATATGCAAACTTAGCATAATAATTATGAACGCAATAAAGAGTAACATGATTGTATACTTTTAGGAAAAAAATAGAGATGGCAATGGGTCTCGATCCCCGATTCTCTGTGGTGAATTCTTCCATTAATGAATGGAGATGAGGAAATTTCGTCCCCCACGGGGATGTACACGGGAAAAATTTCTCCCCTGATAGTTAATCAGAGACGGGGTGAGGAAGCATTTTTCATATCCGTCCTGTTAAATTTACATGTGACGATGTTTTCATGTAATAGTTACTGATAAAATAAACCATTATCTTGTCAAGAGATAGATTGTTGTGCAAATATGTTCATTTTAATGTGCACATAATGATTTCTAACATCTGATAATGTGTATAAGTGAACATGTTTTACATTAATAACAAAGTAAGTGTATTATGATTATAATTTGAGCGGGGACAGGGATCCCAAACAGGGATTTATTCCCGCGGGAACGAAGATAGGGAGGAAATATTCCTCGTAAGTGTTCATGTGGATCCCCGCGGATGAATTTTTTCGTCACATGGACGAGGATGGGAAGCTAAAACTCGATAGAGAATTCCCCATGCCATCCTAAAAAAACATACATAGGGGCGGATATATTGTCACTCAATGTAGTCTGGATGCAGTGTTGATACTTACATAGTTGTGACGATCAATAAAGAAACAATGAGACGACCTAAAGATGACAGAAAGTAGAGGAAAGTGAGCAGTCATGTCACTGAACCATATAAGTCACACTTTAGGACCTTTCATGGGTATCTATATATTACCCACACATCTTATATAATATGACCAACCAACTAACGCATATACGTGTTTCTTCTAGGATGTTCTGAAAGACAATATCCCTCCCTAAATAAGCCACTATGATCATATTGAGATTTTAATCGTTCTACCATACAATAAAGGAGAAACATGCATCTCACATAATCTATGCTTTTTAAGGGGTATCTCAATATCGGTCAACCACTATCTTGTTTCACCGTTCTACTTCACGGGATCTCCAGTCACATAGACCAAAGTTACCACTATGGAGTGACTTCAAATGAGTCTAAAGCTCATCTCCCTTGATGCACCTGTCAGTGTTTGGGACCCGACCGCGCACCCGGGGTTACCCCTCGGGGTGCTTTTGGGTAGGACGGTGTAACCGACTGTAGCTCGATGGTTCGTGCTGGTGCACGAGAGACAGTAGATAATTTTCTACAGGTTCGGGCCGCTTAGAGAGACGTAATACCCTATTTCCTGGTGTGGATCTTTATGTGGTGGGTTACAGGGGGATTCTCTAGTATGAAGGACGCTAGAGAATTAAATAGATGGCTAATGAATGACTTGTCGTTTGATGGGGGTGCCCCCTAGGCCTTATATACTCGACCCTAGGGCGTTACATGCGGGTATGATAACTATGTGCTCCTAAGTAATAGTGAACCGACTGAACTTATCCCCCTATTATCTTGCCGACTTATCCTCGTTCAGTTCCGACGTCTGGGGTGCTGTGCGGGAGAATCAGATCAATGCTACGGATAACGTTTAAATCCATTGAGCCGCCTGGGCTCGAGTTGATCCAATCCTGCGTCGATCCATTCTGCCAGTGATTCCTCCCCTGGCCCACAAAGGGGTGGCCTTGCGAAATAATGGGCCCAGAGTCTTTCGCGAGGCCTTCCAACCTTTTAGTGGACCCGGGGGATATCTGTCCCCCACAAGCCCCCAATCTTTGAGTTGATTTTGAAACAATCGACCCAAAGATTCTACGTCCAGCTTGCAGTTTTGATTTTAGACTGTGGATGCTTTGACAGTACACTTGTCAAGTCGTTGCTTCTGAACTTTGATCGGTCCGGTAAAAACAAACATCTGTTATGTTCCTCGGCTCTTTCAGCGGTCTTCGCTTTATATTTTAGAGATTAATGCTTGGTTACCAGCTTGTAAGGAAAATGGACCCCGGGCCATTTGGCTAATTGAGTTTTGGTGTTTGATGAACAACACAATCCGTGAACTAATAAGTTTTCTAGTGTTTGTGTTTGTAGTTCACAGGATGCAAGATTTACTTGGACTAAGGAATTGAGGAAAGCAACACCTCAAAAGAAGACATTAAGAAGATCCAAGAAAAGTCCAAGTGTGCTGCTGCGGACTGTCTGTGCGAAGGCGCACTGGACTGTCCGGTGGCACACTGGACTGTCCGGTGCCCACACGCCGGACTGTCCGGTGCACCAGGGAACTCCAGCCCAACGGCTAGTTCCAGGTGGCACTCGGAGAGAAGACCACCGGACTGTCCGGTGTGAGCACCAGACTGTCCGGTGTGGAAAAGCCTACGGCGCCAACGGTCACCTGCTCTGACAGGGCAACGGCTAGGCGCACCGGACAGGCTACAGTGCGCTGTCCGGTGCACCACCGGACAGTCCGGTGGTGCAGAGAACTGCAGCTTTTCTCCAACCGCTATTTTGGAGTTGGGACCTATATATACTTCACCCAACCGGCCATTTGAAGGTGTGGGAGCCCAAGCAACATACCAAGGCATATAGTGCACATTTCCAAGAGCTCAAACACCCAAGTGCTTAATAGAATCACTCGGTGATTAGCGTAGGTGCTTTGTGAAGTGCTTAGGTTAGTTAGACCGCTTTAGCGCTTGCTCTAGGTGAACCCTAGTTAGTTGAGTGAGTTTTGTAAAACCACACAACCCCTCGGCTCTTGCGTGAGCCGTTGTAATTGTACCGAGTGGAACGAGAGTCTTGCGAGACCGTGACAACCGCGTTTGTGTCACGGCCACCACCGTGTATCGGAGGGAACGAGGCCCGCGGCGTTTCGGCCGAAAGCTGGATAGTGGAGACGGCAGGGAGCGTCCGAGAGGAGCCGGAAGCGGAGCACCACTTGCGCGTGGAGAAGACCCGCGGCTCTCTACGGAGTAACTCGACCGTGGTGCTTGGCCCTCGCGTGGGCTTCCCTTTGCGTAGGGGCACCAACGAGGATTAGTCGGGACCTTGCATGGTTCCGGATACCTCGGTAAAAATACCGGCGTCATCCACGAGAGTTTGCTTCTCTACTTTGCTCTTTAAGTTTCCGCATTTACATTAAGCATTTAAGTTTCAATCTTGTATTCATACTTATTTAGTGTAGATTGAAACTTAGCCATTGCGGTAGAGATAACAACACTTAGACAAAACCTAGTTTGCACATTCTAGTTTGATTATTTGCATAGGTTTTGCTCTAGGGATTTAATTGTGGCCTAGTTTATTAAAAGTTTTAGAAGTCCTAATTCACCCCCCTCTTAGGCGTCACCTGTTTCCTACAAGTGGTATCAGAGCCCAGTTTGGCTGATTTGAAATGCTTTAGCTTCACCGCTAAAAGAGCCGACGCTTTTTAGAGGAAGGGATGGATACCCATAGGCCACCACACTTCGACGGCACTAACTTCCCATATTATAGTGCTAGAATGGCTTGTTACGTAGAGGTCGTTGATCTAGGTGTTTGGAGAGTCACTCGTGATGGGATGAAACCCCTCAAGAATCCCGAGAAACCCACCACGAGTGAGGAAAAAGAAATTCATTTAAATGCTAGAGCCAAAAATTGCTTTTATGAATCTCTTAGCATGGATATTTTTAATCAAGTATTTACCTTGAAAACTGCTAATGAGATTTAGCTAAAATTGCATGAGCTCCATGACGGCACATCCAATGTCTGTGAGCAAAAACATTGCCTAGTCTTAAATGAGTATAATTCTTTTGCTATGAAAGATGATGAGCTTGTTAGAGACATGTATTCTCGTTTGAATCTAATTATCAATGAGCTCAATTCTATTAGCATTAATAAGCTAGGTGATGCAGACATTGTGAGGAAGATTATCTCCTTGCTACCACAACAAAGATATGGGAGCATCATCACCATCCTTCACAACATGGAGGACTTAAGCAACATGACCCCGACCATTGTGATTGGGAAAATCGCAGCCTTTGAGATGTCGCGAAAAATGAGTCGGGGAGAGGAGTGAGAGCACCTAGAGGGGGGTGAATAGGTGATCCTGTAAAAACTTAAAACTTATAGCCACAAAACTTGGTTAAGTGTTAGAGAGATAATCCCAAGTGACTATAAAGCGAGCTCTTGCGAATCACAACAATCACACGAAAAGCAGTCACAAGAGACACGCGAGTTATCACGTGGTTCGACAAGTACAACACTTGTCTACCTCCACGTTGTGGCGTCCCAATGGACGAGGGTTGCACTCAACCCCTTTCAAGTGATCCAAAGATCCACTTGAATACCACAGTGTTTTTTTCTTTCACTATATCCCGTTTGCGAGGAATCTCCACAACTTGGAGTCTCTCGTCCTTACAACAAATATAAATGTAAAAGCACCAGAGTAAGGGAGGGAAGCAACACACACAAATCCCAGCAATATGCACACACACACAAGCCAAGACTTGAGCTAGAATGAATCGCAACAAGTTCACCACTAGAACAGAGCTCAAATCACTAAGAATGTCAATCGAGTGCGCAAAGACGGAGTGTGAGAGATTAAGATTGCTCAAAGTATGCTTGGTGTACTCCTCCATGCGCCTAAGGGTCCCTTTTATAGCCCCAAGGCAGCTAGGAGCCGTTGGAAGCAATCCAGGAAGGCAATTCTTGCCTTCTGTCGGGTGGCGCACCGGACAGTCCACATCAACTGTTCACTGTCCGGTGCAGATTGCTTTCCTAAATTGGCACAGCTGACCGTTGAAGATTTGGAGCCGTTGGCGCACCGGACAGTCCGGTGCCCTCATCCGACCGTTAGCTCGGCCATGCGTCACGCGCGGATTGCGCGACCGACCGTTGGCGCAGTCGACCGTTGGCTCACCGGACAGTCCGGTGCACGACCGGACAGTCCGGTGAATTTTAGCCGAACACTGTTGACTGTTTCCCGAGAGCGGCGACTTCGCCGCAGACGACTCACCGGACAGTCCGGTGCACCACCGGACAGTCCGGTGATTTATAGTCGTACGCCGCCGTCAAGACCCGAGAGTAGGCTGTTCATCGGGACTGGTCCTGGCACACCGGACAATGTCCGGTGCACCCAGACCGAGCAGCCTTTTGGCTGTACATAGCCAACTTTTCTCCAAAACGATTTCTCGTGTTTCTAGCACTTAGACATAATACATTAGTCTTCAAAACAATGTACTAAGTCTAGAAACATACCTTTAATCTTGATTTGCACTTCTTGAGTCTTTGGCACAAATATCGCTCAAAGCATTTGTGTGGAGCACTTAATCACCAAAATCTTATAGAAATGGCCCAAGGGCACATTTCCCTTTCAATCTCCCCCTTTTTGGTGATTTATGCCAACACAACAAAAAGCAACTAAAAGAAGTGCAACATCAATGCAAATGAGAACAAAAATTTGTTTTTGATTCAAATTTGGCATATTTGGATCATTCTTTGCCACCACTTGGTTTGTTTTTGCAAATCAAACTCAGTTTCCTATCTCTAAGTCAAATTCACTTGTTGAGGCATAGAGAGAGGTATTCCAAGAGAAATTGATCAAAGATTCAAAAACTCCCCCTTTTTCCCATAATCAAACATTCTCCCCACAAGAGACCAACTTTTGACAATAAGAGACAACAAGAGTATTTTGACAAAACAAAAGCTCTAACTCTACTATTTTCAAAATTCTCAAGTGGTAGCTGATCCATTTGCTTTGGCCTTAATTTCTCCCCCTTTGGCATTAAGCACCAAAACAGGATCATTATTGGCCCTAAAACCCCATTGCCTCACCAAAATCTTCAATTAAGAGTAAATATGCAATAAGAGCATGGAGATGAACTTGGAGTAAATTACCCTCTCATCGGAGTGCAGTGGAAGTGTTGCATGGTCCAAGTTCACCTTTTCCCTTTCAATCACCATTGAGACTAAATTAAGAAAACTCAAGCACACGGTTAGTCTCAAAGGGTCAAGTTGTAGCATTTCTCCCCCTAAATATGTGCATCATTCACACATGGACTTGTGAGGTCCGGGGATCCCTTTCACAACTTGAGCATCATATATAAACAATGATATGCATAAAAGAACATGATCAAAAGGCATAGAACACATGTATGCTCTATATCAATCCAAGTTACGCGAATCTAAGACATTTAGCTCACTACGCAGCGTGCAAAAGGTCTTCTCATCTAAAGGCTTGGTAAAGATATCGGCTAGCTAGTTCTCGGTGCTAACATAAAACACTTCGATATCTCCCTTTTGCTGGTGGTCTCTCAAAAAGTGATGCCGGATGTCTATGTGCTTTGCGCGGCTGTGTTCAACAGGATTGTCCGCCATGCGAATTGCACTCTCATTGTCACATAGGAGTGGGACTTTGCTCAGATTGTAGCCAAAGTCCTGGAGGGTTTGCCTCATCCAAAGTAGTTGCGTGCAACACTGTCCTGCGGCAACATACTCCGCCTCAGCGGTGGATAGCTAGGGCAACGGAAGTTTATTTCTTAGAGCTCCAGGACACCAGGGACCTTCCTAGGAATTGGCACGTCCCTGATGTACTCTTCCTATCGACCTTACATCCAGCATAGTCGGAGTCTGAGTATCCAATCAAGTCAAAGGTAGACCCCTTTGGATACCAGATCCCGAAGCAAGGCGTAGCAACTAAATATCTAAGAATTCGCTTAACGGCCACAAGATGACACTTCCTTGGGTCGGATTGAAATCTAGCACACATGCATACGCTAAGCATAATATCCGGTCTACTAGCACATAAATAAAGTAAAGACCCTATCATAGACCGGTATGCCTTTTGATCAACGGACTTACCTCCTTTGTTGAGGTCGACATGTCCGTCGGTTCCCATTGGAGTCTTTGTGGGCTTGGCGTCCTTCATCCCAAACCGCTTGAGCAAGTCTTGCGTGTATTTCGTTTGAGAGATAAAGGTGTCGTCCTTGAGTTGCTTCACTTGGAACCCAAGGAAGTAGTTCAACTCGCCCATCATCGACATCTCGAATTTCTGAGTCATCACCCTGCTAAACTCTTCACAAGACTTTTGGTTAGTAGAACCAAATATTATGTCATCGACATAAATTTGGCACACAAATAGATCACCATCACAAGTCTTAGTAAAAAGAGTTGGATCGGCTTTCCCAACCTTGAAAGCATTAGCAATTAAAAAGTCTCTAAGGCATTCATACCATGCTCTTGGGGCTTGCTTAAGTCCATAGAGCGCCTTAGAGAGCTTACACACATGGTCGGGGTACCGTTCATCCTCAAAGCCAGGAGGTTGCTCCACGTACACCTCCTCCTTGATTGGCCCGTTGAGGAAAGCACTCTTCACGTCCATTTGGAACAACCTGAAAGAATGGTGAGCGGCATAGGCTAACAAAATACGAATCAACTCTAGCCTAGCCACAGGAGCAAAAGTCTCCTTAAAGTCCAAACCTGCGACTTGGGCATAACCTTTTGCCACAAGTCGAGCCTTGTTCCTTGTCACCACCCCGTGCTCGTCCTGTTTGTTGCGGAACACCCACTTGGTTCCCACAACGTTTTGCTTGGGACGTGGCACCAGTGTCCAAACTTCATTTCGCTTGAAGTTGTTGAGCTCTTCCTGCATGGCCAACACCCAGTTCGGATCTAGCAAGGCCTCTTCTACCCTGAAAGGCTCAATAGAAGAGACAAAAGAGTAATGCTCACAAAAATTAGCTAATCTAGGGCGAGTGGTTACTCCCTTACTTATGTCACCCAAAATCTGGTTGACGGGATGATTCCTTTGAATCATCGCTCGAACTTGAGTTGGAGGGGCCTGTGGTACTTCTTCCTCCTCATCTTGGACATCCTATGCTCCCCCTTGATCACACGCCTCTTCTTGAGGAACCTGTTCATCAGCCTGAGTTGGGGGGTGCACCATTGTTGAGGAAGAAGGTTGATCTTGCTCCTTGTGTTCCTGTGGTCGCATATCTCCAATAGCCATGGTGCGTATTGCGTCCGTTGGAACATCATCCTCATCTACATCATCAAGATCAATTTGCTCTCTCGAAGAGCCATTAGTTTCATCAAATACAACGTCGCTAGAGACTTCAACCAAACCCGATGATTTGTTGAAGACTCTATACGCCTTCGTATTTAAGTAATAACCTAACAAAAACCCTTCTACAGCTTTGGGAGCAAATTTTGAATTCCTCCCTTTCTTCACTAGAATGTAGCATTTACTCCCAAAAACTCGAAAATATGAAACGTTGGGTTTGTTACCGGTTAGGAGTTCATACGACGTCTTCTTGAGGAGGCGGTGAAGCTAGACCCGGTTTATGGCGTGACAAGCTGTGTTCACGGCTTCCGACCAAAACTGCTCGGGCGTCTTGAATTCTCCAAGCATCGTCCTCACCATGTCTATAAGAGTCATGTTCTTCCTCTCTACCACACCGTTTTGCTGTGGTGTGTAGGGAGCGGAGAACTCTTGCTTGATTCCTTCTTCCTCAAGGTACTTCTCCACTTGAAGGTTCTTGAACTCGGACCCGTTGTCGCTTCTAATCTTCTTCACCTTGATCTCAAATTCGTTTTGAGCTCGCCTTAGAAAGCGCTTGAGGATCCCTTGGGTTTTTGATTTATCCTGCAAAAAGAATACCAAGTGAAGCGGGAAAAATCATCAACAACAACAAGACCATACTTACTTCCCCTGATGCTAAGGTAGGTGACGGGTCCGAAGAGGTCCATATGTAGTAGCTCTAGAGGTCTTGATGTAGTCATCACATTCTTGTTGTGATGAGCGCTTCCCACCTGTTTGCCTGCTTGACAAGCTGCACAAGGTCTATCTTTTTCGAAAGTTACATTTGTTAGACCTAACACATGTTCTCCCTTTAGAAGTTTGTGAAGGTTCTTCATCCCCACATGTGCTAGACGGCGATGCCACAGCCAGCCCATGCTAGTCTTAGCGATTAAGCATGCATCTAGATCGGCCTCCTCCTTCGAAAAATCAACTAAATAGAGTTTGCCGTCTAGTACACCCTTAAAAGCTAATGAACCATCACTCCTTCTAAAGACAGACATATCTACATTTGTAAATAAGCAATTGTAACCCATATTACATAATTGACTAACAGACAACAAGTTATATCCGAGCGATTCAACTAAAAACACATTAGATATGGAATGCTCGGATGAAATAGCTATCTTTCCTAGTCCTTTAACCTTGCCTTGATTCCCATCACCGAATATGATTGAATCTTGGGAATCTTTGTTCTTGACGTAGGAGGTGAACATCTTCTTCTCCCCCGTCATGTGGTTTGTGCATCCGCTATCGATAATCCAGCTTGAGCCCCCGGATGCATAAACCTGCAAGGCAAATTAGGCTTGGGTTTTAGGTACCCAACTCTTGTTGGGTCCTACAAGGTTAGTAACAATAGTCTTAGGGACCCAAATGCAAGTTTTATCTCCCTTGCATTTTGCCCCCAATTTCCTAGCAACCACTTTCTTATTTTTACATGAAAGTACAAAATCAGCGTTGCAGGCATGAAAAACAGTAGCAGATTTATTTTGCATTTTCTTAGGTACATGATGAACAACATTGTTCCTAGGCATATTTCTACTATGCACAAAGGAAGAACTTGAATCATTAATGGCATGTGAATCATAAGCATTAAAACTCCTATTATGATGAGCATTCCTAGAAAATTTTCTATCATAAATAAATGCATGATTCTTTTGACTACTAGTCATAGGAGCCTTCCCTTTTTCCTTGTTGAAAATGGGAGCCTTTTGACTTGTAAAGTTCTTGGCTTCCCTTCGAAAGCCAAGCCCATCCTTAATAGAGGGGTGTCTACCAACAGTGTAGGCATCCCTTGCAAATTTTAGTTTATCAAAGTCATTTTTGCTAGTCTTAAGTTGGGCATTAAGACTAGCCACTTCATCATTTAATCTAGTAATGGAAATTAAATGTTCACTACAAGCATCAACATTAAAATCCTTACACCTATTGCAAATCACAACATGCTCTACACAAGAACTAGATTTATTTGCTACTTCTAGCTTAGCATTTAAATCATCATTAATATTTCTTAATCTAGCCACAGTCTCATGACAAGTAGATAATTCACAAGAAAGCATTTCATTCCTTTTAACTTCTAAAGCAAGAGACTTTTGCACACTTAGAAATTTATCATACTCTTCATATAAAAGATCCTCTTGCTTTTCTAAAAGTCTATTCTTTTCATTTAGAGCATCAATCAATTCATTGATCTTTTCTACTTTTGCTCTATCTAATCCTTTGAACAGGCTAGTGTAATCAATTTCATCATCACTAGAGTCCTCATCACTAGAAGTAGAGTACTTAGGAGTTTCTCTAGTGTTTACCTTCTTTTCCTTTGCCATTAGACAAGTATGGCGCTCGTTGGGGAAGAGCGACGACTTGTTGAAGGCCGAGACGGCGAGTCCTTCGTCGTCGGAGTCGGACGACGAACAATCCGAGTCCCACTCTTTGTCGAGGTGCGCCTCTCCCTTTGCCTTCTTGTAGGCCTTCCTCTTTTCCTTCTTCCCGCCTTTCTCTTGTTCCTGGTCATTAGTATTGTCGGGACAATTTACTATAAAATGACCACACTTGAAGCAGGAGCGCTTTCCCTTCGTCTTGCTCTTGTTGGGATGCTCCTTGCGACCCTTTAGCGCCGTCTTGAAGCGCTTGATGATGAGGGCCATTTCTTCCTCGTTAAGCCCAGCCGCCTCAACTTGCGCCACCTTGCTAGGTAGCGCCTCCCTGCTACTTGTTGCTTTGAGAGCAACGGTTTGAGGCTCGTGGATCGGCATTGGGCCCTTCAACGCCTCATCAACGTATCTTGCCTCCTTGATCATCATTCGCCCGCTTACAAACTTTTCGAGTATTTCCTCGGGCGTCATCTTGGTGTACCTAGGATTTTCACGAATAGAGTTTACAAGATGAGGATCAAGGACAGTGAAGGACCTTAGCATAAGCCGGACGACGTCGTGGTCCGTCCATCTAGTGCTTCCAGAGCTCCTTATTTTGTTGACCAGGGTCTTGAGCCTGTTGTACGTTTGAGTTGGCTCCTCCCCCCTGATCATTGCGAACCTTCCCAGTTCGCCCTCCACAAACTCCATCTTGGTGATCATGGTGACGTCGTTCCCCTCATGCGAGATCTTGAGGGTGTCCCAAATCCGCTTGGCGTTATCCAAGCCGCTCACCTTATGATACTCTTCCCTGCACACGGATGCTAAAAGAATAGTGGTAGCTTGTGCATTTTTGTGAATTTGTTCATTGATAAACATGGGATTATCCGTACTATCAAATTGCATTCCATTTTCTACTATCTCCCATATACTTGGATGAAGAGAGAATAAGTGACTACGCATTTTGTGACTCCAAAATCCGTAGTCCTCTCCATCAAAGTGTGGAGGTTTACCAAGAGGAATGGAAAGCAAATGAGCATTGGAATTTCGCGGAATTCGAGAATAATCAAAAGAAAAGTTTGAGTTGACCATTTTCTTTTTCTCGTCGTCGTCGTCGTCGTCTCTTTGGGAAGAAGAGGACTCGTCACTGTCGTAGTAGACTATCTTCTTAATGCGTCTCTTCTTCTTCCTATCCTTCTTCTTGTGACTTGAGCCCGAGTCAGTGGGCTTGTCGTCTTTTGGCTCATTGAGGAAGGACTCCTTCTCCTTGTCATTGATCACCATCCCCTTTCCCTTAGGATCCCTCCCTTCGGGCGATTAGTCCCTTTCTTGAAGAGAACGGCTCCAATAACAATTGAGAGCACCTAGAGGGGGGGGTGAATAGGTGATCCTGTAAAAACTTAAAACTTATAGCCACAAAACTTGGTTAAGTGTTAGAGAGATAATCCCAAGTGACTATAAAGCGAGCTCTTGCGAATCACAACAATCACACGAAAAGCAGTCACAAGAGACACGCAAGTTATCCCATGGTTCGACAAGTACAACACTTGTCTACCTCCACGTTGTGGCGTCCCAATGGACGAGGGTTGCACTCAACCCCTTTCAAGTGATCCAAAGATCCACTTGAATACCACGGTGTTTTTCTTTCTTTCACTATATCCCGTTTGCGAGGAATCTCCACAACTTGGAGTCTCTCGCCCTTACAACAAATATCAATGTAAAAGCACCAGAGTAAGGGAGGGAAGCAACACACACAAATCCCAGCAATACGCACACACACAAGCCAAGACTTGAGCTCGAATGAATCGCAACAAGTTCCCCACTAGAACAGAGCTCAAATCACTAAGAATGTCAATCGAGTGCGCAAAGACGGAGTGTGAGAGATTAAGATTGCTCAAAGTATGCTTGGTGTACTCCTCCATGCGCCTAGGGGTCTCTTTTATAGCCCTAAGGCAGCTAGGAGCCGTTGGAAGCAATCCAGGAAGGCAATTTTTGCCTTCTGCCGGGTGGCGCACCGGACAGTCCTATGAACCACCGGACATCCACTGTTCACTATCCAGTGTAGATTGCTTTCCTAAATTGGCGCAGCCGACCGTTGAAGATTTGGAGCCGTTGGCGCACCGGACACTGTCCGGTGCACACCGGACACTGTCCGGTGCACACCGGACAGTCCGGTGCCCTCATCCGACCGTTGGCTCGGCCACGCGTCACGCGCGGATTGCACGGTCGACCGTTGGCGCAGTCGACCGTTGGCTCACCGGACAGTCCGGTGCACCACCGGACAGTTCGGTGAATTTTAGCCGAACACTGTTGACTGTTTCCCGAGAGCGGCGACTTCGTCGCAGACGACTCACCGGACAGTCCGGTGATTTATAGCCGTACGCCGCCGTCGAGACCCGAGAGTAGGCTGTTCAACGGGACTAGTCCTGCACCATCGGACACTGTCCGGTGTACCACCGGACAGTCCGGTGCACCTAGACCGAGCAGCCTTTTGGCTGTACATAGCCAACTTTTCTCCAAAACGATTTCTCCTGTTTCTAGCACTTAGACATAATACATTAGTCTTCAAAACAATGTACTAAGTCTAGAAACATACCTTTAATCTTGATTTGCACTTCTTGAGTCTTTGGCACAAATATCGCTCAAAGCATTTTTGTGGAGCACTTAATCACCAAAATCTTATAGAAATGGCCCAAGGGCACATTTCCCTTTCAAGGAGCCAACTTCCTCAAGACCATATGCTTTTGCATGTGATGAAAGGAAGGGCAAAAAGAAGGCTCCCACTCCAAGTTCCTCAAGTGAAGAAGAGGAAGAAGAAGAAAGTGATGATGATGAAGATAATCAACCTTGCACATCATCCTCCGAGGACAAAGAAACAATCCGATGTGTCGGAAAGGTAATGAGAATGATCCGCAAGATTAATCTAATGGGTGTGCCCCAGCAGGTTGAGGATCTTCTCTTTAACATTGACAGGAAAAAGCAAAGGAAGAGAGGATGCTTCGCATGTGGGGAGAAGGGCCACTTCAGGGACAACTGTCCAAATATGGCCAAACTCAAAAAGGAGAGGAGCAAAGGCAAGGCGCTAACGAGTGTTAGAACTTGGGATGATTCTTCAAGTGAAGATGAACCTCCAAGGACGCGCAGCCACCGGTCCTCATCACGCTCATCACGGACATCACACAAATGCCTTATGGTAAGAGGTAACAAAAGCATTCCATCCTCTAGTGATGAAAGTAGTAGTGATGATGAAGGTGAGGGAAAGCCCTCTGTAGATGAGCTTGCGGAAGCCGTAGAATTTTTTCAGGATGTTTGCACTAAGCAAAAGGCTCAACTTAAAACTTTGAAAAATAAGTTGGTTAGCTCTCAAAATGATTACAAAGGTTTGCTAGAAAAATTTGAAACTTTTACAAACTTAAATAGTGAGCTGTCAACTAAAATTGAGCTATTAGAATCTAGTGCTCCATCCACTGCTACCGATGATAGCCTTATTAAAAAGAATGAAAAACTTAAGGCTAAGTTAGCTAGCTCCCAAGAAGCTATTGAAAATTTGCTAGAGAAAATGGAAATTCTTAGCATACACAATAATGAGCTAACTACTAAGCTAGAAAACATTGGTAGCACCCCAGCAGCATCTTTAGTTGAAATTCCTGAAATTATTAAGAAAGATGCTTCTACTTCCTGCTTTGAATTAATTGATGATTCTAACCCCTGCAACCAAGTCGTTGTTGAGAATACTGTTGTAGAGACATGTTCGGATGAGGTTGCAAAGGAAAATGAACAATTAAAGCAAGAAGTGGCTCGCCTTGGCAAGGCTTTGTATGACAAGAAAGGCAAAGCCAAACAAATCCGACCTCCACAGGATAACACCACTGCGGGAGTGAACAAGCCTGTAGAGGGAGAAACTGTGATTTGTAGGCTATGCCACAAGGAAGGCCATAAGTCTTTCCAATGCAAAGCGATGACCAGGGATAAGCAAAGGCAAAAGCTCAAGCAAAAGCCATCAAGCAAAATCTCCAACACCTACATCAAAAAGATGGATAAAAAGTCTGCTACACCATACTTGATCAAGAAGAAAAAGAATGGAAAGGTGATAGAAATCAAGGCCAACAAGCAAGCCAACAAAGGAAAGGGGGCCAAACGCATCTGGGTGCCAAAGGAAATAATTTCAACCATGAAAAACACCAAGAAGGTTTGGATCCCGAAAGGGAAGTGAGTGGACCGAAGGTCGACGGGAAATTTGGAGACTTGGCAAAGTTGGGATGTATATCATGGGATACATCATATTGGATCAAGTTTATTGCCAAGTGGGTTAGTGAAAATTTTGGACCCAAATTTCCCACCCATGACTAAGGTAACTAGATTTATTGTATTTCTTGTTTTTAGATATGCGTATCTATTTACTTTGTATCTAGTTTACCTTTCTTGCCTAGTATTACATTTGTTATTTACCTTTGTTTAAAATTATGCATACTAGGTAAATCACATGGTAGGATTGCTTGCTTTCAATTCATATACTTAAGCAAACCTACATGGCTTAAAATGTTTATTTAAGCACAACACATAGCTTCTATATCACTCCATAGTAAATGATGCATTAATTGAAAATTTTGAATTCTACAAGTTGTATCATTTAACTTGTATGTGCCAAAAGTTCAGATTATAGATAATTTGCCCCTCTTGATATCAAATCAAAGTGCATGTCTCCTACAAGTATTCAAAACTTGTACGCACACCTTCAGGGGGAGGTTACTCTATAATCTAATACTTTGAGACTAACACCTTTTCAAGTCTATTTCATGTGATAGTCTCATTGTAAGGAAAATGAGGTCCTCGGAGAAAGACAACAATCTTCCACTGCAAAATCTCCAAGAACTCTCATGTCTCTGAAGCTCGCCATTGACTTTCAATTGGTATCTTTTGAGACTATATCTAGTATCATTTACATCTCTTCTCCAATATTTGATTAGACTATATTTCATATCATATGCTTCCATGTTGCTAAAAATGCATAAGTAGTTAACTCATATTCTGTTACCTATGCATAAGGGTAGTCAGTCTTTTCAAATCATGTCTTGCACCTCTAATTTTCACATGCTTTTTCCTAAGTAGAGGATCTCTGTCAGGGGGAGTATTTCTTCATCTCTAAAAAGGGGGAGAAAATTCTTTCTAAAGAGAACACTCGTTTAGGGGGAGTAATCCTTTCAACTGATATCATTCATGTGGTTTAATTTAGTATTCTTCAAGTGGTATCATCTGATAAAATTCTTTATGAGGGCAAGCTTTTATATACTTCCTACATGCTTTTAATGTCTTCCTTTTCGGTGGTTGATGCCAAAGGGGGAGAAGTTTAGGGACCAAAGCAATGAAAACTATATCAAACACCAAACACCACAAATTTTAAAATTTTATATCTACAAATGGTTTTTCAAGTGGTTTTGGCTGTTTGGTCCTAAAATAGGAAGTAAGTGAATTATGGAGTTAGGGTGAGGCTTAAGTCCATAATATCACATTGTGGGGACAAACATGCATCCTAGCAAGTAGATTGCATATTTTTATTCAAATACTTGTATTATTTGCTTGCTTTGGTTGTGTTGTCATCAATCACCAAAAAGGGGGAGATTGTAAGGAAATTGGACCCCGGCCATTTGGCTAATTGAGTTTTGGTGTTTGATTAATAACACAATCCGTGAACTAATAAGTTTTCTAGTGTTTGTGTTTGTAGTTTACAGGATGCAAGATTTACTTAGACTAAGGAATTGAGGAAAGCAACACCTCAAAAGAAGACATTAAGAAGATCCAAGAAAAGTCCAAGTGTGCTGTTGCGGACTGTCTGTGCGAAGGCGCACCGGACTGTCCGATGGCACACCGGACTGTCCGGTGCCCACACGCCGGACTGTCCGGTGCACCAGGGAACTCCAGCCCAACGGCTAGTTCCAGGTGGCACTCGGAGAGAAGACCACCGGACTGTCCGGTGTGGAAAAGCCTGCGGCGCCAATGGTCACCTGCTCTGACAGGGCAACAGCTAGGCGCACTGAACAGGCTACAGTGCGCTGTCCGGTGCACCACCGGACTGTCCGGTGTGCCGCAGAGAACTGCAGCTTTTATCCAACCGCTATTTTGGAGTTGGGGCCTATATATACTTCACCCAACCGGCCATTTGAAGGTGTGGGAGCCCAAGCAACATACCAAGGCATATAGTGCACATTTCCAAGAGCTCAAACACCCAAGTGCTTAATAGAATCACTCGATGATTAGCGTAGGTGCTTTGCGAAGTGCTTAGGTTAGTTAGACCGCTTTAGCGCTTGCTCTAGGTGAACCCTAGTTAGTTGAGTGAGTTTTGTAAAACCACACAACCCCTCGGCTCTTGCGTGAGCCGTTGTAATTGTACCGAGTGGGGCGAGAGTCTTGCGAGACCGTGACAACCGCGTTTGTGTCACGGCCGCCACCGTGTACTGGAGGGAACGAGGCCAGTGGCATTTCGACCGGAAGCTCGATAGTGGAGACGGCGGGGAGCGTCTGAGAGGAGCCGAAAGCGGAGCACCACTTGCGCATGGAGAAGGCCCGCGGCTCTCTATGGAGTTACTCGACCGTGGTGCTTGGCCCTCGCGTGGGCTTCCCTTTGCGTAGGGGCACCAACGAGGATTAGTCGGGACCTTGCGTGGTTCTGGATACCTCGGTAAAAATACTGGCGTCATCCATGAGAGTTTGCTTCTCTACTTTGCTCTTTAAGTTTCCGCATTTACATTAAGCATTTAAGTTTCAATCTTGTATTCATACTTATTTAGTGTAGATTGAAACTTAGCCATTGCGGTAGAGATAGCAACACTTAGACAAAACCTAGTTTGCACATTCTAGTTTGATTATTTGCATAGGTTTTGCTCTAGGATTTAATTGTGGCCTAGTTTAGTAAAAGTTTTAGAAGTCCTAATTCACCCCCCCCTCTTAGGCGTCACCCGTTTCCTACACAGCTTATGCTTTAGAGATCAACATTTTGTCTCTAGGGGTTAAAGATTCATTGGGTGCACCGGAGGTGTACCCAGTGGGTGTAGCCCCCGAGCTTTGAGTGGATTACTAAGAATAATCCACCCAAAGGTCTTTGTCTCCTGCTTTTTTAGAAGTCGTTGGTTCATCTTCGTTCCATGCTTTAGAAATCAGCATTTCTTCGTCGTTCCATGCCCTAGAGATCAGCGTTCTGCCTTCGGGGTTGAGAGTTCATTGGGTGTACCGGAGGTGCACCCAATGGGTGTAGCCCCCGGGCTTTGAGTGGATTACTGAAAATAATCAAAGGTCTTCATCTCATGCTTTAGAGTTTGGCATTATATCATTAGCTTATGCTTTTAGAGATCAGCCTGTTGTCTTTGATTCTTGCCTTTGAGATCAGCAACGCGGTCTACCCATGTCCTGTTAGGTTTGAAATTTATTTGATCATCGACAGATTGGACGTTCGGTAGATGGCTCTTGGCTGGTCTTCATTTCGCTTCGTGCTTTAATGCTTCTGTTGATTAGACTTGTACTTCAGTAGCTATTTTTGGCTTTCCTCCGATCTCTATCAATATCTTCCTTCTGTCTTGATACATTCATTGTGTATACTGTATGGATGTGACTGCTTGGGAAAATCTATTGAAAATTCCTAGACGTCCCCCCTCAATGGGTGTAGCCAAGGGATGGCTTGGTGCGCTGAGCGTTTAGCAAACTGCCCCTGAGTAGTAACTTGACGTGACCGCGGGTTGTAATCATATCGTCCAAGCATTTGACCTCAGTCCCAATGGTGTCGTGTTACGTGAGGCGGCGTCTGCCGCCTGACTTGTTTCTAGGTGATTTGAATGGCTTATTGAATACTTGCGATTGTTCAGTGACCGTGGTAGGAGATGAGCGGTTGCCTCCTGCCCCTATAAATAGACTGCCTGCTTCACTGGTGTCTTCACACATCTCTCGATCGTTTGTTGCTTATTCTCCACTTTTCTCTTCTCTTTCGATCAACTATGGGCAAGAACAAGAAGGGCAGAAGTTCGTCGCACCACTCCGGCGACAAGCGGAAGCGCGAGCCAAGTCCCCCCTCGGTGACTCCGAATACTCGGAGGAGAAGTTTTCCTCCGAGTCTGAGGGGTCACCGGTCTACGCCTCTCCCCTGGTGTCGTCCGATGACTCGGACGATTCCCAAGGGATCGCCGCCGAGGTGTGGACGTACATCTGGGCCATCGAGCGCTCTAGGCTCGAGGGCTCAGATGAGTCGGAGATCTCCTCGGATGAGGAGAACTCCTCCGACTCGTCCGAGGAGGGGAGCGATGGTGATGGTGATGACGACGGCGACGACGGCGATGGAGGCGACGGCGACGACGGCAAGGGCGACGACGGCAGGGGCGACGACAGCGGTGGCAGGGGCGATAGCGGCAGGGCCAGTGGCAAAGCCCCACTGGTTTAAATATTAGTATAGATAAGTAGTAATAGGAGTAGTATTAGTAGTAGTGAATAATGTAGTAGTAATTAATAGTATAGTGTAGTGTAAGTAGTGTAGTGATGTAGTATAAGGTAATGTAATGTAGTGTAGTGTAATGTAGCGAAAAAGGGAAGGAAGGCCGGCTCATAATGAGTTGGTCTTTGAGTTTGTGGAAGAACCCCCCTTCTTTATATATTGAAGAAAATTTCAGCTTGTTCTGAGTATCTCTTTCGCTTTTCCATCGTTCTTTTATAGTCAATCGATAGCTTGCATTCATGCCCAGCGCTGTCGTTGTTCTTAGAGATAACACCCGAGTAACGACTGGTAATTGTTGAGTCGTATTTGGTTTTGCCGGTATTTACATAAAGAAAACGGCTGAGTTATGGCAGGCATTGTCGGCGTCTTTTAGAAGTAACTGCCGAGCTGCTCTGGACCACACCGGCGTTTTTGAGGTAACAACCGAGTTATTCTAGATCGCGTCGGCGTTTTAGAAGTAACAGCCGAGTGACGCTGGGCCACGTTGGCGTTTTAGAGATAACAGCCGAGTGGTGTTTGGTGATGTCGGTGTCTTAGAGGCAACAACCAAGTTACTCTGGGCTACGTTGGCGTTTTAGAGGTAACAACCGAGTTATGGTGAGCCACATCGGCGTTTTAGAGGTGACAGCCGAGTTATGCCAGGAAATCTTGTCTTTCCCGAGTGATGACTTAGCACTTTTTAGAAACGGTGTCTAACCCGGGAAAACCCCATCTTTATCACGTTGTCACACACCTCTGCATTCTGAGCCCTAACTTCATCTTTCTGCCTCAAGCCATACATCTATTTCTCTTTGATTTCGCTTCTGTTCAATCCGCCGACGATATTGCGATGGCGCCCAAGCGGAAGAACCAGAATTCTGCTGCGGTAGTGATCCCTCTTATCGACCCCAACAGCCAGTTGCCCTTCGCAGGTAACCATATGTCTGTTATCTCTGAATCGGATCTCCTCCGCCTTATTGATGTTGGAGTTCTTCCTCCGAAGGAGCTTTGTTCTTGGCGGATTTGCCATGGGGTCACTGTTCCGACAGAAGATACCCACGAATCTGTTGTCTATGTTCCTTTTCTTATCCACGGCCTTGATCTTCCCATTTCTCCGTTCTTCCGTGGTCTCCTTGACTTTTATAATCTGAACCTGACTCATCTGAATCCCAATTCCATTTTGCAAATTTCTATCTTTGTTCATATGTGTGAGGCCTACCTCGGAATTCTTCCCCACTTTGGTTTATGGAAGTATCTGTATCACTATCGACCTGGGATGGCTGGGGGCCAACACCAACTCGTGGGTGGTGCGAGTTTGGAGATGCGTCGTGGGAGGGAAACAGAATACCTTGACATCCTGCTTAAGGACAGCATTAAGGGGTGGCACCTAGAGTGGTTTATTGTGGAAAACCACGGCAAGTCCCTCCCCTCTCGGTCGGGGTGACAGCCAGATGTGTGCACTCTGAGTTGAATTGAGTCTCCTACTGCCTTGGAAGTAACAGAAGCTAGGGTTCTGCTTGCTGAAATCTGTCTGCTGAAGGAGAGAGGTCTGACCGCTGAGGCTGTGGTTGCTGACTTTATTTTTAAGAATATTCAGCCCCTGAAGGACAGAGCATACCCAGCTTACTTGTACAGTGGTGTTACCGACTCGACTCGGGTTACCGATAGGAGAATTCCTGCTGAGGTTCTGGTGAGCCAATTAGACATGATCTTGAGAGGCAAAGTATCAAATGTTGGTGTTCCTGTTGCCTACTCTGCTTGGAATCTGCCACCTCCTAAGTCCTTTTTCAATTTTGTGTCCAATCCTCCTGCTGGTGATAGTGGTCTGGGTCTTAGAGTGCGACCCTCTCCTAAAGATATTGAGGTCTTAATTGCTTCTCTTTGTGATCTTCCCAATGATGAGAGGCAAGTTCATTTTGAGATGCTAGCGAGTCCAAATGATGTAGAAATACGTGCTGTACTCGATATGTTGGCTGGAGAATCTTCTAACTCGGCCCCTGCTGAAACAATGGTTGTTGCGGTTATACCAGAGACTGACAAAACAGTGGACACCTAAAAGCTTGAGGGTATCCGCCCAAAGCATCTTCGTCAAGTTAGCCGCCCAACTGCGCCTACTGAGGAGAAGAAAAAAAGGAAACGGCTTCGGCGACTGTCATGCTTGGATCAGGATGCTGGACCTTCTGCTCCTGTTTGCGAAGAAGTACCAACAGAGGTCTTTACTAAAGTTGACCCCACTGGTGGTGTACCTGCTGAAGCTGACCCCAATGGGTGTGATCGTGCACCAACTGACCCCAACGAATGTGATCCTGTTGAAACTGACCCCCATGGGTGTAACCTTGTTGAAGATGAGCCCAATGGGTGTGATCCTATTGAAGCTGACCCCAATGGGTGTGATCCTGTTGAAGCTGACCCTAATGGGTGTGTTCCTGCACCATCTATTGTCCGCATTTCTGATGAGGACGAAGAAGAGGAACAAGAAGTCCCGCTAATTCGTAAGAATAGCCGGCGTTATAGAGGTAGCAGGGGGGATAGTGATATTCCTTCTCCAGCTTTGTCTGCTCTTGTTAGCCTTCAAGAATTATCCATAACAGATTTTGATCAAACCCTTGAGGATGTCATTCCTGAAGATATGCTGTTGGAACCGATTGCTAGTGATATGATGGATGTTTGCTTTGACACTCCAGATGTGGGATTAGAGGTATCCCGAGCGGTATCTCGCGCATCGTCGACTTTGGAAGGCAGTCTTCGGTGTCAAGAGGTTGGTTAGGATTGCCTGACTTCCATGGAGGTGACTGAGGATCCTTCGGCCTTAGAGGTGGCTGTTGTAGGAAACACAGCCCCCTAGGGTGATGCTGGTGATTACCTAGCCTCCGAGGGTGTCGCCGGTAATGATCTGGCTCTGGTGGGTAGCGCAAGCTGCAACCCAGCGCCCGAGGGTGTTGCCGGTAGCAATCTGGCTCCGATGGGTAGTGCGAGCTGCAACCCAGTCCTCGAGGGTGTCCGGGCGAGCTCTCCTTCCCATACCTCCATGGACGTCCACGTCGGGTCGTCTCCCCCACGATCTGATGGAGTGATAGTGATGCATACTTCTTTAGCTTCGAGTGAGGGAGTCGCCTTAGAGGTCAGCGAGCTAGATGCCAGAATTCTGATATCTGCTAGTGGAGCTGAACCAACCCCCAACGATGCTCTTCCGATTGTTCCAGTTGATCTTCCTTCATCGAGCTACAACACAGCCTCTCATGACTTCGGATTGCCCTCATTCTTTTCTAATCTTCAGGTAACCTAGCTATTTTCGTTTCGTCATTCCTCATAGTAAATCACTTTCTTTGTACTCATTTGTTTTTAATAACAGGCTTTGGTTGACGGGATGTCTGCTCAATTGAGATCACATGGTGCCTCTATCCCAGAAGGAGCTCTGTCTCTAACGCAGTGGAATCCATTGCCGCTTTAGAAGAAGATAGCTGATTTGAAAGTGTCAAATGCTGGTTGGTATCTTTGTTTCTTCCTTGGCTGATTGATTAATTTGTTTTTAACCGTGTATCCTTCTTTGACTGCTTTTTGTCAGATATGGCCCGGCGGTATTCTGAGCTTGAGGAGAAACATCTTCAAAATCAAGCCGACTCAACCCGACGATACTCTGAGCTTGAGGAGAGGTATTCCCAAGGTCAGATCGATGTGGCTTAGGTTTTTGCTTCTTTAAACGACACACATTCTTTGAATTCTTCTCTTAATGCTCGGCTTGATTCTGAAAGGGCGGCTAACGAGGTAAGCTTACTTAATTGGATTTGCCGTGAATTTTGTTGGGGTCGTGCTTCGGTGCGCCGAAGGTCTCACACGAAGAAGCAGCTTCGGCTGAAGTCGTCTCCAAGAGATGGCCGAAGGCTCCTTTTCATGGAGCTTCGGCGTTTCAAACCGACATAGAGATAGAATGACCTTTTTATACATATAGGTCTGAGTCAATGTTGTAAACTTTTGTAAGGGGCATAATTGTAATTTGTCACAGGCTGCGACCTGTGCCTATAAATAGATGAACAGTACCTCTGTACTGTTCACGCGAACCTGTTATTTGCCTTCGCATCACACTTGTACTCTCGCTTTCCTCAGGACCAAAAGGTACATTTGTAGTTTGAAATCATTTATATTCGTTCATGTTAGTAGAAATGAAAATGATTCTATGTTAACATTTAAATGTCTATTTTATACATCATGATTTATACGAATACTTCATCCTTCATTATTGTGTTTACGAAGGTACGTCCTTCGTAACCTTCGTCCGAAGTCCCTTATATTCCGAAAGGATATAAAATGATGAAGGACGAAGGACCTTAATATTTAACATCTTCTGTGTTGCCTTGTTCTTAACTCTTAGCACTTGAGAACAAGCCCCCAACATTGGCGCCCACCTCCGGTGAACTCACTTCCACTTTTCTGAGCTGATGGCTTCGTTCAACAATCAAGCTGGAGCTGCTTCGGCTTCGAAGCTGGTGCTCCCGATAACAGGCGGTTCTTGCTCAGAGCCGGCTAACAAGAAGCAGAAGAAGGAGGCTCAGAGAAGGGTGCAGCATGTTGGAGTGCAGGGACCCTTCATCAAGTCAAAATGGTCCCACATTCCAATTACTTTCTCTCAGGAAGACCTTCAGCTTAAGGATTATCCTCACAATGATGCCATGGTTATCTCTTGCGTCATCAAAGGATTTCTGGTCCACAATGTCCTAGTTGATACAGGCAGTGCAGCTGACATTATATTTGCTAAAGCCTTCAGACAAATGCAAGAGCCCGAAGACAAGATTCATGATGCTACGCACCCCCTTTGTGGCTTCGGAGGGCGGCAGATTGTAGCACTTGGGAAGATTAGCATGCCGGTAACCTTTGGATTTGTTAACAACACAAGGACTGAGCAAATTGTGTTTGATATTGTTGACATGGAGTATCCTTACAATGCTATCATCGGCCGTGGTACTCTTAATGCCTTCGAAGCAATTCTTCACCCAGCTTATCTCTGCATGAAGATACCTTCGGACCAAGGGCCTATTGCTATTCATGGAAGCCAGGAAGCTGCTAGAAGGGCCGAAGGAAGCTGGACTGACTCCAAGGCAATCCATAACATAGATGGAGCTGAAGCTTGTGAACAGTACAAATTCAGGAGGGAGAAGGCAGCTTCAGCAGATCAGCCGAAGCCCATGTTATTGTGTGAAGACATAGCAGAGCAAAAGGTGTTGTTGGGCTCGCAATTATCTGAAGACCAGGAGAAAACCTTGATAAGGTTTTTATTCATCAACAAAGATGTTTTTGCATGGTCAGCCAATGATCTCTGTGGAGTGAATCGGGATGTTATTGAACATTCGCTCAATGTTGACCCATCCTTCAGACCCCGAAAGCAGAGGCTTCGGAAAATGTCTGATGACAAGGCCGAAGGGGCTCGCAATGAAGTAAAAAGACTCCTCAGTGCAGGAGTTATCAGAGAAGTGAAGTATCCAGAGTGGCTAGCTAACACTGTTATGGTGAAGAAGGCCAATGGCAAGTGGAGAATGTGTATTGATTTCACAGATCTCAACAAGGCTTGTCCGAAGGATGAATTCCCGCTGCCAAGGATAGACTCTTTAGTTGATGCAGCAGCTTCTTCGGAGCTCATGAGTCTCCTGGACTGCTACTTAGGCTATCATCAAATCTGGATGAAGAAGGAAGATGAGCCGAAGACTAGCTTCATAACCCCAAGTGGTACATATTGCTATCTTCGAATGCCTGAGGGGCTCAAGAATGCTGGAGGGAGTTTCAGCAGAATGACTGCGAAGGTTCTCCAATCTCAGATAGGCAGAAATGTGCTGACTTATGTCGATGACATCATTGTAAAAAGCACGAAGCAAGAAAATCATATTGCTGATCTGCAGGAGACCTTCGCCAGCTTCAGACAAGCTGGTCTGAAGCTGAATCCAGAAAAATGTGTCTTCGGAGTGAAGAAGGGCAAATTTCTTGGATGTTTGGTTTCAACAAAGGGGATCGAAGCTAATCCAAATAAAATCGAAGCTATACTTCGAATGGAGCCACCAACCACAAGAAAAGGGGCCCAAAGATTGACAGGAAGGCTGGCATCTCTCAACAGATTTATATCCAGATCAGCAGAAAGAAACTTACCATTCTTCGAGGTGCTGAAGTCAGCTGAAGTCTTTCAATGGGGCCCAAGTCAACAAAAAGCCTTCGAAGAGCTGAAGCAATACTTAATAGATCTCACAACATTAACTCCACCAACGCCAGGGGCTCCTCTGTTGTTGTATGTGGCAGCTTCGCACTCAGCAGTAAGTGCGGCACTTGTTCAGGAGAAGTTTGATGGACAAGTCAAGAAGCAGGTCCCAGTATATTTTATATCTGAGGTCCTTAGTGTCTCAAAGAAAAATTATACAGAGCTGGAGAAGGTGTTGTATGCTGTTTTAATGGCATCCAGGAAGCTTCGGCATTATTTTCAGGCATACAATATCATTGTTCCTTCTTCGCAGCCGTTGAAGGATATCATGAGAAATAGAGAAGCTACTGGTCGGATTGGAAAATGGGCTGCGGAGCTCAATGAATTTTACATTGATTATGTGCATAGATCCTCAATCCAGTCTCAAGCATTGGCAGATTTCATTGCCGACTGGACGCCAGGGGCTCAGGACGAAGAAGCGAATAAAGATGCCGAAGCATGGACAGTGTTTTGTGATGGCTCTTGGGGAACCTTCGGAGCAGGTGCAGCTGCTGTTTTGGTCTCACCGTCCAAGGTTAAAACTTGCTATGCAGCAAGACTTGACTTCAGCTGCACAAATAATATCGCTGAGTACGAAGCTTTGCTCCTGGGTCTTCGGAAACTAAAGGCAATGGGGATCAGAAGGGCGATTCTTAAAACTGATTCCCAGGTTGTTTCGGGTCATATTGACAAAAGTTGCAAGGCTAAAGACCCGAAGCTTGAAAAATACCTAGACACGGTCCGAAGGATCGAAGCTTCTTTCGAAGGATTTTCTGTTAAGAATATCCCTCGAGGTCAAAATGAGCATGCTGATTTGTTGGCCAAGTCTGCAGCACAGGGGCTGCCGTTACCTTCGGATGTGTTTTTCGAAACAATAAAGGCACCTTCAGTGGAGCTACTTGAAAGAGCAGTCCTTAACATTTCTCCTGTGTACAGTGAAGATTGGAGAACTGAAATAATTTCTTACCTTCAGGGCAACTTCCTATCAGATGACGAAGCTTATAATAAAAGAATAGAGGCAAGAGCTCGTCCGTATATCATGATAAAAGGGGAGTTATACAAGCATGGAGTTTGTGCCCCGCTGCTCAAGTGCTTATCTAGAGCCGAAGGTATAGAATTGATGAAAGAGATACATGCAGGCCTGTGTGGATCCCACATCGGATCCAGGCCCTTGCTTGGAAAAGTTTTTCGCCAAGGGTTTTATTGGCCGAAGGCAGCTTCGGATGCAGCGGAGTTGGTTCAAAAGTGCGAAGGTTGTCAGAAATGTGCAAGAGATCAAAAGCAACCTTCGTCTTTGACACAGCTGATACAGCCCATCTGGCCATTGCAAAGGTGGGGCCTCGACTTGCTGGGTCCATTACCACCGGCTCAAGGCAATCTGAAATATGTTATAGTAGCTGTGGAGTATTTTTCCAAGTGGATTGAGGCGAAGCCATTAGCCACAATAACTTCAGCCACTGTCCAAAAATTTTTCTGGCAGAACATTGTCTGTCGCTTCGGAGTACCGAAGGCCATCACTGTAGATAATGGAGCGCAGTTCGACTCCGAAGTTTTCAGAAATTTCTGTGATCAAATTGGAACGAAGATCCATTTTGCATCAGTCAGGCATCCGGAGTCGAATGGGCTTGTTGAAAGGGCCAACGACATCATAATGACAGGAATAATGAAGCTAATCTTTAACCAACCAAGGGGAAAGTGGCCAGATCAGTTGACCAAAGTGGTGTGGAGCCACAATACAACAACATCAAGGTCTACAGGCTTTACCCCATTCAAGTTATTATTCGGTGACGAAGCAATAACCCCAGAAGAAGCTAAAGCTGGATCAATAAGAGTGGTAGCTTCGGCAGAACCAGGTGCCGAAGATACTTGTCTTGTGGAAAAAGATGCCCTAGAAGGGATCAGGCTTCAGGCCGTGGAGAATATCAATAAATATCAAGCTGAAACAGTCAAATGGCGAGATAGAAAGGTCCGGCTAAAAAATATTGAGCCGGGACACTTGGTGCTTCGAAGAGTGGCCAACCCAGACACAGTGGGCAAGTTACAATTGAAATGGGAAGGGCCTTTCTTAGTAGCATCTTCGTCAAGGCCTGGTTCGTACAGACTGAAGGACATGGATGGCAATGAAATTCCAAGATCTTGGAATGCGGATGAGCTTCGGCGATTTTATGTATAATTCGATGTAATTTTTTATGTTCTTTCTTTTCTTTTTCATGGCACCCTTTTCCTTTCTAAAGGGGGAGAAAGGTTTTTAATGGGGCCATCATATGTAATTTTCCTTTTTAGATTTATAAGAGCAAAATCCCCCAAAGAATGTAAATGTAAAAGCTGAGAGCGCACCATCGAGTGCCGGAACTGAAAAAGAGAAAAAGCTCCGAAGACGTCCCTAAGGGGATGCAGAGCTTACAGCGAAAAGTCAACGCTGATACTGCCTAAGTAAAAGGCAAAGATGCTCCAAAGTCGTTCCTAAGGGAATGCAGAGCTGATGTGTGGTTGGTTCTAAAGAAGTAATGGTTGAGAATGTGGCTTCGGACATACGCTTCGGACATTCATTCGCACATTACATTACATCATGGCATTTGCATGCATAAGCATTCATTCATAGCATTTGTGTTCCTAAGTGGTTGCTTCGGCAAAAAGAAAAGCTTCGGAGAAGTGGTTTTTTATGATTCGTTATGTAAAAGAAAAGCTTCGGAGAAGTGGTTTTTTATGATTCGTTATGCTATGTTGTGTACAAAAAAGAGAAGCTTCGGTAAAAAGAAGAATTGCTTTTATGCTTTGTTGTATACAAAAGAGAAAAGCTTCGTTGCTCGACAAAAAGAAGAATTGCTTTTATGCTTCGTTGTGTACGAAAAGAAGGGAAGGTGTTTTTTCGCCTTCGGCTCAAAATACTGATTTCGTCCACATCAAAGCGCCTCAATCGAAGGGTAAGAATATATTACAAGGTATGTACAAAGTTCCTTGAGAACAGTTTAAATGTATTTACAAAAGTTGTTACAAAAGTATCCTAAGTTTTTGTTCTATAGTACATTTCTACTGATCTTCATTAAGCTTCAGCTTCGGCGACAGCTTCGGCGATATAACTTAAGCATTATCTTCACCTTCGTCATCCTACATAAATCAAGGAATCGTAAGTAAAAATCAAGTGCAAAGGAAAAGGTAAGTACGAAGTATCATTTCTTACTGGTTCAAGATGACTTCGTGCTTCGTCTCCAGCCTTCTCCCGCCCGCCTTTTGTCCATATCATTTTTATAAATCTATTTGAGATGCTTCGGGCGAGGTCAGGTATATCATCTAGGATTGATGGAGATAGGGTGAAGTTGGGCCTGTTGACAATCTTTCCATGCTCGCAACCGGCCCTCAGGAATGCAGCAGCGGTACCCCGAGAAGCTACCCAGGCACAGAAGTCGCCGTGCCCGGCTATAACTTCGTCAAGTTCTTCGATTTCGGCTTCGATATGATCGAAGGCCTGTGGTAAATTTTCCGCTGAAGGGTTAAATTTCCCGCTGCTGGCTCCAACAGAGTAAAATATCTTTTTTAATCGTCCAATACAATTGTTGCTAAATTTTAAGCATTTGTCTTGAAGGCTTGCTAACGATTTCTTCAACTCTGAACTGGTCTGGACTTCGGCTTTAAGTTTCGAATTAAGCTCCAGCTTCTCCTGATTGAATTGTTCTGATTGACTGATAAGCTTCGAATTCAATTCTGATACCTTAGCCTCAGTCTCTGCCAGCAGGCCTTCGACGGATTGGAGCTCGAAGTCTTCCTTTTCAATGATAGTTGATTGTTCTTTTATCTTGTTCTCTAAATTTTCGATTATAGCTTCGTGTTTTTTGTCCTCCAAGTCTTGTTGCATCTTCAGAGCTTTGCTCAGTAGCATGCTCTGTACAGAAACAACTTACGTTAGTAGTATTTTCATTATTAACAGCAATAAAAACCAGAGAAAAGGTTGTTTACCTTGAAGTTGGAGTAAAATAAGCTGCCGACGATATGTTGTCGTCGGTAGCGACTGATGTCTGTCTCTAGCTTCGGAAAACCGATACTCTTTGATAGAGTACCGATTACCTTAGCTCCAGTTTGGTCTCGAATGCAGCCCAATTTTTCGTCATCAATGCCTCCAAATAGAAGGGCTCCTGGCTTGTAGCCGCAAGATTTGGCATAGTCCTTGAGTTCTTCTATTTCGTCCTTCGTCAGTTTCTGCCCAACTAAATTCTGGAAAGAGTAGGCCTCGTCGTCCGAAGTGTCTTCGGCTATTTCTTTTCCTTTCTCAGGCACTGTGGCCATGGTTTTTTCAGTAGTAGCACCAGCTTCTTCTGCAGCTATGTCTTCCAAAATCTTGTTAATGTCCTCAATGGTAGTTTCTAAGTTTGTATCTTCGGCTGTAGCGGCTTCGGTAGCCGCGACCTCCGAAGGTGCGCCTTCGACGATTGCTGTACCTTCAGCAGCTGCCGTTTTCTGAATTGACGCCCTAGGCGGCGTCTTGTCGATAACTTCAGTTACCGCAATAATTCTTTGCCGCTTGGGTTTGTTTATCTTCGTTTGATCCGGCTCGTCCACCTTTTGAAAAAGCTTCGTCAGTTGGAGCCCTAATGGACTTAGCTTCGTGGGCATGGGTTCAGTCATTACCTTTAAAATTTCCTCCACGTCGCTGGTAGAAGGCGGTGTGGGGGACCCCTCTTCTTCGGGTGATTTGCGCTTCGGAGTAGATATTTTTCTTTTCTTGGGAATTTTCTTCTCCTTTGCTGGTCTTTCTTCATCCCTGATCAGAGTTTCGGCTACTCTTTTTCTTTTATGGCCCTCGGCACTCTTGTTCAACTGCTCATAGTCTGGGTACTCGAAGCCCAGGGCATCAAGTACTCGGTTCAGCCTTCGCTTCGGTCGGGCACCGAAGGCCGCTGTCATTAGTTGATCCTCTTTTTTGGAGTAGTTCCCCAGGATTTCATTGCACATCACCTCAACTGTGTCTAACCACTCTTTGCAGGGTTTTTTGAAGTACTTCTTAAACTTGAAGTGATAAGGAAGCCGGACAAGCTCCCCCTTCTTCTTCTCTCCCTCCAGCTTCGGCATTTCCCACTCTTTTAGAGTAGGGAAAACTCTGAATGCCAAGAACTCCTGAACTAGATCCCTGGTGCCAATATGTTCTGAAATAATTTCAAATTCACCCAGAGCAGCCCAGGTGGGACCTTCTAGATCGCCGATGCGGCATCGTGGCCTTGTCTCTCCGAAGATTAAATCCAGAGGGCTTTGTACCAATTTTTCTTTGTCTTCGTCAACTTTTACATAAAACCACTCAGATTTCCAGCCTGCTGGCCATTTGCTTCGGTAGCTGATGACAGGACACTTTGTTGTCTTCCGGTAGGCAAAATTATAGCAACCGAAATTATCATGTAGCCCATCCTTTCTGGCCTTTGTTTGGTAATGTAATTCGTGAACTCGGCAGAAGCTGTCGGCAAACGGTTCCACAGCTTGGCTTCGGAGGGCCCAGATATAAACATTGAGCCTAACGATGGCGTTAGGAGTCAATTGATGAAAGTAGATACCAAACCTCTTCAGTATCTCCGCAATAATATTGTGAAGAGGGAATCTAAGCTCAGCCCTTAAAAAGCTCTTGAAGATAACAATCTCATCCTTCCCTGGCTTCGGGGTGGTTTCTTCTCCCCCGAAGCGGAGTAGCTTCTTCTGATCTTCATTGAAATAACCTGCTTTCACCATCTTCGAAAGATCAGCTTTTGAAACAGTTGATTTCCCAAAATCCAGGTGACTGGGCTTGCTGGGCATAGCAATGTGGTAGTCATCTTCGGGGTCAGTCCCTTCAATGTTTTCATCTTCTCCTTCGGCAGTTGTCGGGTTTGCTTCAGCAGCAGGCATTTCTTCCGCAGTCACTAGACCGGAACGCTGCATCGCTTCGGAGATGGGCACAGTGTCCGAACCTTCGGCTTCGTCTCCCTCACGTACAATTTTGGCAGTAGATCGTACTCTCGCCATTTGATTCTGAGTTTGGGGAAGTCAGAAACTTTTTTCCTTTTTCTTTTCTCCGAAGCTCTTCTTTCTGATGAAGCAGACGTCGAGATGAACCTTCGTTCGATTCTGAGACTCAAGCTTCGGCTATGGTGGAAAATTTTGGCAGCAAAACAGTGCAAATAGCAATGAATGCTGTGGTAACTTCACACCTACCCGTTTGTTTATATAGTGCTGCAGGTAAGAAGGCGAAGCGGCAGGATTTTTGCACCACGCGGGCAGTCACTTGTACTCGCTGTGCAGTGGACCGCAAAGGTCAAACAGTAACTCTGCAAGGTGGGCCTGGCACGCGCTCGGAAGCCGGATCGTTTCTCCGCAACGAGCTCAGGGAAGGTGTTTTTTGGACCTTCGGCTTCCCGAAGCTGAAGAGGTTTTTTTTCACGGGTCAAGCTCGTTACGAAAAACGATCTAGCACCGCGAAAGGGGCTACTGTTGGGGTCGTGCTTCGGTGCGCCGAAGGTCTCACACGAAGAAGCAGCTTCGGCTGAAGTCGTCTCCAAGAGATGGCCGAAGGCTCCTTTTCATGGAGCTTCGGCGTTTCAAACCGACATAGAGATAGAATGACCTTTTTATACATATAGGTCTGAGTCAATGTTGTAAACTTTTGTAAGGGGCATAATTGTAATTTGTCACAGGCTGCGACCTGTGCCTATAAATAGATGAACAGTACCTCTGTACTGTTCACGCGAACCTGTTATTTGCCTTCGCATCACACTTGTACTCTCGCTTTCCTCAGGACCAAAAGGTACATTTGTAGTTTGAAATCATTTATATTCGTTCATGTTAGTAGAAATGAAAATGATTCTATGTTAACATTTAAATGTCTATTTTATACATCATGATTTATACGAATACTTCATCCTTCATTATTGTGTTTACGAAGGTACGTCCTTCGTAACCTTCGTCCGAAGTCCCTTATATTCCGAAAGGATATAAAATGATGAAGGACGAAGGACCTTAATATTTAACATCTTCTGTGTTGCCTTGTTCTTAACTCTTAGCACTTGAGAACAAGCCCCCAACAAATTTATTGCTTACTGGATGCTTGAGAGTTGATTCTTGTTTGTAGGAGAAGAAACGAGCACTTGCCGCCTCTCGCGATAATCTGGATAGGTTGTATCGTGATGCCAGCACTTCCCTAACTATCTTGGAAAGGAGCCACCACTTTACCATGACAGATCTGGATCATCATCGTCATGAATTGCAAGTATCCCAGGATGAGATCCTGCGGCTTAGGCAGTTGGTGTCAAGCAAGGACTCCATCATCAAAGATCTGCGTGCTTCTAAGAGGTCAGTTGCCCAGGAGCTAGAGGCCGCTCGACTGGCTACCAAAGTTACAGAGGACAACTGCGCTGCTCTGAAAGCCCAGCGTGACAAGGCTATGGACAAAGCCATTCGTGTAGGGCGAATCTTGATGAGAAGGCCCGGTGTAGTTGTTCCTGATGACATTGTTGCGGACGTCAAGGCTACACCTGATGCTTCGAGTTGCCCTTCCTCCTCGATTGCTCCTGCGAAAGACATTGCCAAATAGAGAAGTTTTGCTAAATGCATTTGTGAACTATATGTGTGTGTGATCAGTGCGCTCGAATACTTGGTAGGATTTTAGAATGTGTTCTTGGCGCTGAAAACTATAACTTTTTGTCTCTGATGTTTATGATTCAACAGTCGTTATGAACGTTTGCAGAGGTAAGCATGGCATGCTGGTTTTTGGAATCTTTTCCTAATTTGTGCCAATTGATCAGCTGGTAAGGCATAGAGATCACCCTATGACGAGTAGTCGTGAGCATGTTACGCCGTCTTAAGTCATTGCTGACTTAAGCCGACTGCTCTGTTAGTAGGGTATAGTAGTCACCCTATGTCGAGTAAGCGCGAGCATGTTGCACCGTCTTAAGTCATCGCCGACTGAAGCCGATTGCTCCGTTAGTAGGGTATAGTGGTCACCCTATGTCGAGTAAGCGCGAGCATGTTTCACCGTCTTAAGTCATCGCCGACTTAAGCCGATTGCTCCGTTAGTAGGGTATAGTGGTCACCCTATGTCGAGTAAGCGCGAGCATGTCGCACCGTCTTAAGTCGTCGTCGACTTAAGTCAATTGCTCCGTTAGTAGGGTATAGTGATCACCCTCGGTTGAGTAAGCGTTATGATTCCAAGTTTAATCAAGTCGAAGTCGGTGGATAACCAATAGTTTGAATGCTTTTGAGAGTGAGATCTTTTATTGATGACATATTTTCCAATTACAGAATACAACGTTGCTCCGATAGTTCTTGCTAAGTGTAAAACTTTCTGAGTTGCTCTATATTCCAAGAATTCCCTACTTCCGTGCCATCCATTTGAGTAAGCCGATATGATCCTGGTCGAGTAACCTCCGACACCATGAATGGCCCTTCCCATAGCGGCGATAATTTGTGTCGTCCTTCTCCCGTTAGAATTCGGCGAAGGACCACGTCTCCCACTATGAAAGATCGACGTCGTATAGTGTTATCATGATAGCGCCTCAGGGTCTGCTGATATCTAGCTGACTGAATTACTGTATTCAACCGCTCTTCTTCCAGTACGTCAATATCTTCTAGCCTGGTAGCTTCCACTTCAGCTATGTTTTCGAAGACCAGCCTTGGTGCCCTAAACCTGAGGTCAGCAGGTAGCACTACCTTCGAACCATAGACCATGAAGAAGGGGGTGTTTCCATGCAGAGCTCGACTGGGTTGAGTTCTTAGGCTTCAAACCACATAAGGTAATTCTCTGATCCACTTCCCTGTGAACTTTTTATTCTTGTCGAAGACTTTCTTCCTGAGTGCTTCTAGTATAATTCCATTAGCCCTTTCCACCTGACCGTTGGCTCTTGGATGTGCTACTAACGCATACTTGATCTGAATGCTCCGTTGTTCGCAGAAATCAAAGAATTCAGAGCTAGTGAAATTGGATCCTAGGTCAGTTATGATGCTATTCAGTATCCCAAACCTGAATATTATATCTTGTATGAATTCCACTGCCTTGGCTAAAGTTAGAGAAGCAATGGGTTTGTATTCTATCCATTTGGTGAATTTGTCAATGGCGACTGTGGGGGACAGATATCCCCCGGGTCCACCAGAAGGCAAGAAGGCCTCACGGAAGACCCCAGGCCCATTAATCCGCGAGGCCGTCCCTTCGTGGGCCAGGGGAGGAACATTCAACGGAACGGATCAACACAAGGACGGATCGACTTGAACCCTTATGGTTCGCAAAGCTTAAACGCTATCTGCAGCATTGATCCGACTTTCCCGCGCGGCGCCCTCAGACGTCGCGGGCGAAGGATTATGAGTCGGCGAAACTACAGGAAGATACACTCAGTCTGTTCACTATTACTTAGGAATACATGGTTATCATATTCGCATGTAACACCCATGGTCGAATATATAAGGCCTAGGGAGCACCCCCTCAGAACAGATCTCACCTTCCAGCCATACACCCAACTCTCTAGTATCTTTCATACTAGAGAATTCTCTTGTAACCCTCCACATAAAGTACTCACGCCAGGACGTAGGGTGTTACGCATCTCCAAGCGGCCCGAACCTGTACAAAACTGTCCGCTGTCACTCGTGCGTCAAGCGCGAACCATCGAGCTACAGTCGGTAACACCGTCCTACTCCAAAAAAGCACCTCGAGGGGCAACCCCGGGTGCGTGGTCGGACCCAAAACACCGACAGCTGGTGCGCCAAGTAGGGGGTGTGTTACTGATCCAAGCTAGCTAAATGGCTGTCACTTTCCAGCACAAGATCAGCTTTCGCCCGGGGTCCATGTTCTGCTTTGGGACTATTTCATCCATAGTAGACGAGGAAGGAACTCTGCGTCGCATTGCAGATTTGCCAGAGAGAAAGTCTTCCTCAACAATCTCCGCAAAAGTTGGAGCAAAGCATGAAAAAAGGCAACCTCCAGCGCACAGAGCAAAGACCACCTTCAGCAAGCTAGGAGCTGAGGGCCCGTCTACCCGGAGAACTCCGCTGTCCACCTCTTCGACGGAAAAATGGATACGGATCACAAGGAAAAATGAGGCGAACAAGTTAAAGGATTGTCAAATCGCTCTTCTAGAACCTCCACCCTCAAAGGAGAACAGGAAGAAGCTCGTCGCAACGACGGTTCCATTTTATCCCGACGTCCTCTTCATCGAGAGAGTAGAGTCGTCTCCCGTCTCCGATGATGAGCCAACTGTGCCAGGGGAGGAACCTCCTTAGCGAGAGGCCCGCCGACGCAAGAATCAACGCCGAAGTATCCGACGACATCATGCGGCTGGAGAGCGTGATCCAGCATAGCCCGTCTCGCGAGATGAAATCTCGGAGGTAGGAGAAACCCCGGACGAACGGGTCTTCAGGGAAAGGAGGAATTCCCGATGACGCGACCGTCGGCAAGCTTAAGAGCAAGCTGAGCAGGAAGCAAGACAACACCGGGAGAACCCTCTTCTCGGACGGAACCTAAACCCCGACTTCGCCCAAGCCATGAACACGTCGAGTGAAGTTGGCGGAGTGTTAGCTCGGATAGCCAACGGCCTCCCCCGAACTCCAGACACCGAGGGCTATCGGCGGCTGCTCACTCGGGCGGCGAATCATCTTCTACCTCTCGCTCATCCGCCGAGTGACCTACGACATGCCATCAACAGTCGGCGAGACGCGTGGAGTTCCATCAACTCTTCGCACGAGTGACGGCACGAGAACGAGATCCGGCGCTGAGAAGAGTACGATCGGGATCATGGTGTCCCTGCACGGAGTCAGGCTACTAGAGTTGAGTCGGCAATAGCTTCAACCAGCGGCACAACCCGGGGACGGTCGAGGCGCCACGACAACAACTCCCCTCCCCGGGACAGACATCATCATCACCGACAGGAGGACACGTGTGGGGTATCGGCGCTCACTCCACGTCTTAGGGCCATTCAGTGGCCCCCTAACTTCAAGGTCTCCAACGTTGACAAGTACGAACCTAAGTAGGATCCGGGAGGCTGGCTGGCCATCTACACCACCACTGCCCGGGCCGCTGGGGCGACTGAAGACGTGATGACCGCGTATCTGCCCATCGTTCTCGGGCAAGATGCACTGCAGTGGCTACGGCACCTACCCCGACACTGCATAGACGACTGGAGCGACTTCAGCCGGCGTTTCACCGCCAACTTCCAATCCCTTTCCGACAAGCCGGCGCAGCCATGGGACCTCAAGACCATCAAGCGCCGAGGAGATGAGACTCTTCGATCATACCTCAAAAGATTTTAGACCATGAGGAATCGAATTCCTGAGGTTGCGGAAGCAGTAGTGATCGAGGACTTCTACCGGGGATCTAATGACTCGGCTTTCGTCCGAACCATATTGCAGAAGGCGCCGACTACCTCCGAGCAACTGTTTCGGGAAGCCGACCTCTACATCACCGCCAACGAACGGGCCCAGGACCTCATCGGAGGAGCAAAGCCTGCACCGGCGGCGCCGCGACGCGACACGAACCAACAACCTGACAAACGATAGGAGAAGAGGCCTCGAGAGGAAGTCCATGCCGCCGGACCACCCGCCTTTCGCGCCCGAGGAGGACCCTGTGGGGGCGAACGAACGCTGGACGACATCCTCGATGCCCAGTGCCCGTACCATAAGGACATGCGCCACACCCTCCGGAACTGCAGGGACTTTAAGCACTCCGTTGGGCTTGGACGACCCTTCCAACCTCTACCACCTCCCTCACCTCGAGGGGCGCCGGAGAACCTCGACAGCCCCAACAACCGGAAGGGGGAGGAGGCAGAGCATTCCCGCGCGTTGACGGGGAAGTCAACATCATCTTCGGCGGACATGGGTCGCAAGAAAGCAAGAGGCAATAGAAACTCAACGACCATCAGATATTGGTGGCGGCCACTAGTCCTCCTGCTCCATATCTATGGTCCGAGCACCCGATCACCTTCACTCGAGCGGATCAGTGGCTCAACTTCGACCACCTGGGCAGGTACCCGCTCCTCGTCGATCCAGTGATCTGAGAAAGCAGGGTAAAAAAGGTACTAGTGGACGGGGTAAGCAGCATCAACGTCACCTTCCCCCGAACGCTCCAAGGCTTGGGAGTTCCCCTCAAAGAGCTCCATGAGTTGGACACTCCTTTCTTTGGCATCGTGCCGACTAAAGGAGAATATCCACTGGGACACATCTACATGCCAGTCACCTTTGGAACTCCGAAAAATTACAGAACCGAGTTCCTGAGGTTCGAAGTGGCAAACTTCGACTGCGGGTACAACGCCATCATCGGTAGGCCAGGATTGGCAAAGTTCATGGCCATTCCTCATTATACGTACATGATATTGAAGATGCCATGACCACAAGGAATCATAACTGTGCGCGCTGACTTCTAAGGCGCCGCAAAATGTTTCTGAGTGGCCATTCAGGCGGCCCTCACCACCAAACCGTCAGCGACCTCTTCTGCGCAGGCGATCTCAAAGCCTGAGGAAGGCCTCACGGTGCCTGCAAACGAGGCTCAAGCCGTGACCTCTATGTGGCCGACCGAAGAAACCAAGAGAATCAACCTCGGGTTCGCCGATGAGCGCAAGACCGCCATCATCAGTTCTAGCCTGGATGATAAATAGGAAAGCGCGCTCGTCCGGTTCCTGCAAGATAACTGAGACATATTCGCATGGCAACCTGCGGATATGCCAGGAGTCCCGAGAGAACTGGCCGAGCACAAATTGAAGGTCTACCCCCAGGCGAGGCCGATCCGACAAAAATTACGTCGCTTCACGCCCGACAAGAGAGAAGCCATCCGTGCGGAGTTAGCTCGCTTGGTCGCGGCCGGATTCATTAGAGAAGTGTTACACCCTGAGTGGTTAGCAAACTCTATTCTTGTACTCAAAAAGAATAGAGTGGATTGGCGCATGTGCGTCGACTATACAGGTCTCAACAAACACTGTCCGAAGGATCCCTTCGGACTTCCCAGAATAGATCAGGTGGTAGATTCGACCGCCGGATGTTCTATGTTGTCTTTCTTGGATTGCTACTCCGGGTATCATCAAATCAGCCTGGCAAAAGAAGACAAAGAAAAAAACAACATTCATCACCCCGTTCGGAGCCTTCTGTTACACCTCCATGCCGTTTGGTCTCAAAAACGCTAGAGCGACTTACCAGAGGGTCATCCAAACATGCTTAGCCGACCACTGGGGCAAGCGTGTGGAAGCCTATGTGGATGTTATGGTGATCAAGACAGAAAACTCAGAAAATTTCATTGAAGATTTACAGATGGTCTTTAACAGTCTACGACGATATCGATGGAAGCTTAATCCTGAAAAATGCGTCTTCGGAGTACCGACAGGAAAATTGCTCGGGTTTATTGTCAGCCACTGGGGAATTGAGGCCAAACCAGAAAAGATCGAGGCTATCATGAGAATGGAAGCACCGCGATCACAGAAGAAGGTACAAAGACTTACTGGATGCATGGCAGCCCTAAGCAGGTTCATATCAAGGCTGGGAGAAAGAGGCCTACTGTTCTATAAGTTGCTCAAGAAGGTAGACAAATTCCAGTGGACTTCAGAGGCTCAGGAAGCTCTAGACGCACTGAAGAAATTCCTGACAACACCACCAGTGCTAAAACCGCCACGCCGAGCTACGCCGAGTCAACCAGCTCAAGACCTGCTGTTATACATCTCTTGCATGACTCACGTGGTGAGCACCGCGTTAGTAGTCGAGCGAGCAGAAGAAGGACATGCATACCCAATGCAACATCCTGTCTTTTTCATCAGTGAAGTCCTGGGTCCCTCGAAGAAGAAATACCCTCAAGTTCAAAAACTATTGTATGCAGTACTTCTAACTGCACACAAGCTCCGTCACTACTTTGACGACCACAAAGTCATAGTAGTCACTGGATTTCCAATAGGGGATATTCTCCACAATAAAGAAGCCATCGGAAGAATAGCCAAGTGGGCCTGTGAACTGGGAGCTCATGACATTGAGTTTCGACCTCGCACTGCGATCAAGACTCAAGCACTAGTTGACTTCGTATCAGAATGGACCGAGCAACAAGTGACCGATAGCCCAGAGATTGCAGAAGTATGGCGAATGTATTTCGATGGCTCGTTGAAGCTACAGGGGGCAGGTGCAGGGATCTTCTTCATTGCACCTAGAGGTGAACAACTCAGATATGCTCTTCAATTGTTGTTCCCAGCGTCCAACAATGCAGCAGAGTATGAAGCTTTGATTCATGGACTAAACATTGCCATATCACTGGGCATCAAGAGACTGATGGTATATGGGGACTCCCTGGTGGTCATAAGTCAGATAAACAAAGAGTGGGATTGCTCAAATGACTCCATGGGGAAATACTACTCCGTCGTCCAAAAGCTGGAAGACAATTTTGAGGGTTTAGAATTTCATCATGTGGAGAGAGACCTCAACACGGCAGCCGATGCATTGTCAAAACTAGGATCCAGTCGGACTTAGGTCCCGCCTGGAGCTTTCGTCCAAGAAGTACTGCACCCAAGCATTTCACTAGATCGGGTAGAGGAATGCAATATTCTGAGCAACCCAGAGACAGATTCTGATGACTGGAGGGAGCCAATCATCAAGTACATAAAGAATGAGGAGGAGCCAGATGACAAAAATGCAGCAGAGCGCATCACAAGGCAGTCGGCTCATTATACGCTCATTGGGGAAACACTATACAGAAGGGGCGCATCAGGAGTCCTCATGAAGTGCATTCTTTCAGCTACTGGGAAGCAACTGCTAGATGAGGTCCATGCTGGGCAATGCGGGATACATGCAGCATCCAGGACTTTGGTTGGGAAGGTCTTCAGGTCTGGTTTCTACTGGCCAACGGCAAAGAGTGATGCCACCGAGTTAGTCCAGAGGTGCGAAGCTTGTCAGTACTTATCAAAACAGCAGCATCTACCAGCACAGCAACTGCAAACCATACCTGTAACCTGGTCATTCGCGTGCTGGGGACTGGATATGATTGGACCTTTCAAGAAAGCTCAAGGAGGATTCACTCATGTACTGGTTGCTATCGACAAATTCACTAAGTGGATAGAATTTAAACTCATTGCTTCTCTAACTTCAGCTAAGGCAGTGGAGTTCATACAGGACATAATATTCAGGTTCGGGATACCAAATAACATCATAACCGACCTAGGATCCAATTTCACAAGCTCAGAGTTCTTCGATTTCTGTGAACAAAAGAGCATTCAGATCAAATATGCCTCGGTGGCGCACCCAAGAGCCAACGGGCAAGTAGAAAGAGCCAAAGGGATGATATTGGAGGCGCTCAGAAAGAAAGTCTTCGACAAGAATGAAAAGTTCGCAGGAAGATGGATCAGAAAGTTGCCATACGTTGTCTGGAGCCTAAGAACTCAACCTAGCTGAGCTCTGCATGGAAACACTCCTTTCTTTATGGTCTATGGTTCGGAGGCAGTGCTACCCGCTGATCTCAAGTTTGGGGCACCAAGATTAATCTTTGAAAGCATAGCAGAAGCTGAAGCTACTAGACTGGAGGATGTTGATATACTAGAAGAAGAACGAATGAATACGGTGATTCAGTCAGCCCGGTATCAGCAAACTCTGAGGCGCTATCATGATAAGGCCATACAACATCGATCCTTCGCCATGGGAGATCTCGTCCTCCGCCGAATTCTAACGGGGGAGGGACGACACAAATTGTCGCCACTATGGGAAGGACCATTCATAATAGCAGAGGTCACCCGACCTGGGTCATATCGTCTTACTCAAATGGACGGCATGGAAATCGGGAACTCATGGAATATAGAGCATCTCAGGAAATTCTATCCTTAGCTAGATTTCAAGAGCTACTAGGACGGCATTGTATTCTGTAAATTGGGAAACACATCATCAATAAAAAGACTTCATCCTCAAAGGCACTCAAGATGTTTATCATTAATCTGCACGCTTACTTAACTCGGGGTGACCACTATACCCTACTAACGGAGCAATAGATCTAAGTCGACGATGACTTAAGTCGGTGTGACATGCTCACGCTTACTTAACTTGGGGTGACCAATATACCCTACTAAAGGAGCAATCGATCCAAGTCGGTGATGACTTAAGTCGGTGTGACATGCTCACGCTTACTTAACTCGGGGTGACCACTATACCCTACTAACGGAGCAATCGACCTAAGTCAGCGATGACTTAAGTCGGTGTGACATGCTCACGCTTACTTAACTCGGGGTGTCCACTATACCCTACTAACGGAGCAATCGACCTAAGTTGGCGATGACTTAAGTCGGTGTGACATGCTCACGCTTGCTTAACTCGGGGTGACCACTATACCCTACTGACGGAGCAATCGACCCAAGTCGGCGATGACTTAAGTTGGTTTGACATGCTCACGCTTACTTAACTCGGGGTGACCACTATACCCTACTAACGGAGCAATTGACTTAAGTCGGCGATGACTTAAGGCGATGTGACATGCTCACGCTTACTTAACTCAGGGTGACCACTATATCCTACTAACAGAAGCAGTCGGTTTAAGTCAGTAATGATTTAAATCGACGCGGCGCGCACACGTCTGCTCAATCCAACACAAGCACGTTTGCGACTACTCATCTTAGGGCAATCTCTATGCCTCACGATATAAGAAGAAGTTTCAAAATCATCACACTACATTTACCTTCACAATTATAACTACTGTTGGATTATAACAATAAGAAAATAATAATGGCATTCTGTGCTGAAAACACTTTCTGATAGAATATTCAAGCACACTAACCACATACACAATACATTCAGTGTTTCTACTTAGTAATGTTTTTCTCAGGGGCGACTGATGAAGAAGGGTGACTCAAAGAATCAGGAGCAGCATTCACATCTGTGACTATGTCGTCAGGGACAATCACACCAGGTCTCCTCATCAAGATTCGCCCTGCGCGAATGGCTTTGTCCATAGCCTTGTCGTGCTGGGCCTTCAGAGTAGCAGAAGCGTCTTCAGCAGCCTTGATAGCCAGCCGAGCAGCTTCTAGCTCCTGGATGACTGATCTTTTGGAAGCGTGCAGATCCTTGATGATGGAATCTTTGCTTGACACCAATTGCCTAAGACGAATCTTATCATCCAGGGACTCTTGTAGCTTGTAACGATGATTATCCAAATCCTCCATGGTCAAACGATGGCTCCTCTCCAAGATAGTCAAAGAATTGCTGGCATCGCGATACAACTTGTCGAGGTTATCACGAGAAATTGCAAGGGCACGTTTTTCCTCCTACAGACAAGAATCAGCTCTCAAGCGTCAAACAAGCATTAAGAACACAACAGAGAAAGCCGAGTAAAAGCTTAATTTATTGGCCACCTTTTTAGAGTCAAGCTGAGCACCGAGAGAGGAATTCAACATGTTGGCATCATTCAGAGAAGCAGAAACCCAAGCCAAGTCCGTCTGACCTTGAGAATATTTCTCCTCAAGACCAGAGTACCGCCGGGCCATATCTAGCAGGAAACGGTTAAACAAGGGTATTCAGTCAAAGAGCAGATCAATCAAGTAGCCAAGGAAAAAACAAAATGCACTAACCAGCATTTGCCATCTCCAAATCAGATACTCGCTGCTGAAGCAGCACTGGATTCCAATGTGTTAGAGACATAACTCTTTCTGGGACAGAGGCACCCTGCGATCTCAGCTGACCGGCCATCTCGTCAACCAAAGCCTGACATGGAAAACAAATGAGTACAAAGGCAGTATTTCACCAGGAGTATAGCCAGATCGGGAAAAGTAAAATTACTTGGAGATTGGAGAAGAACGAAGGAAGCCCCAAGTCATGGGAAACCACTTGATGACTTGACGAAGGATTATCGACCAAGGCAATCTACAGAGCATCATTGGGGATCTACTCAGCATCACCAGCAGAAATCAAAACTCTAGCATCACGTACACCGAGCTCTAAGGCGACTTCCTGACCCAAAGCATGCGCTGCCGCCATGCAATCAGAATGTGGAGGAGAAGACCCAATATGGACATCCATGGAAGTATGTGAGGGGGAACCCGCTCGAACACCCTCGGGGGCTGGGTCGTAGCTCGTGCTGCCCACCCGAGCCGGATCATTACCGGCAACACCCTCGGGGGCTGGGTAAACGCTAGCACCATCCTTGGGGAACGGGTTCTCTATAATAGCCACCTCTAAGGCTAAAGGATTTTTAACCACTTCCATGGAAACAAAGCAATTCAGATCGGCCTCCTGACTCTTAAGACCGCGCTCCAAGGTCGATGAGGCACGAGACGCTGCTCAGGATGACTCTAACCTGACATCAGACATATCAGCACAGACTTCCATCATTCCACCATCTATCAGCAGATCTTCAGGGACCATATCTTCGAGAGTCTGATCAAAATTTGCCAGAGACAATTCTTGCAGACCAACGAGGGCAGACAAAGCTGGAGAAGGAACACCACTACTCTCCCCACTAACTATATAGCGCTGACTGTTCTTCCGAAGTAAGGGGATTTCCTCCTCCTTTACCTCATCCTCGTCAATAATACGAGCGGCACACCCATTAGGGTCATTTCTGGCCGGGTTACACCCATTGGGGTCAGCATCATCAAGATCACACCCATTGGGTTCAGCATCATCAAGGTCACACCCATTGGGTTCAGCTCCAGTAAAAATCGGCACAGGAATGTCCTCGGCAGCAGGAGCAGAAGGGCCCACATCTTGATTCAAGCATGACACTCGCCGAAGCCATCTCTTTTTCTTTTTCTTCCCCTCAGCAGGAGAAGTTGGATGACTAGCTCGGCGAGGACGCTTCGGGCGAATGCTGTCAGATCCTCGAACGTCCAAGGTTTTTCTAGGCTCTGGGATAGCTATAACAGCTAATGTTTCAGCAGGGACCGATTTAGAGGAATCCTCAGCCAACATATCTAGCATAGCACTTATTTCTGCGTCGCTCGGGTTTACAGGCATCTCAAAGTGAACCTGTTTCTCATCATTGGGGATTTCACCGAGCGAATCAATAAAAGCCTCAACCTCCTCGGGAGAGGGTCGCACTCTAAGGCCCAGACCACTGTCACCAGCAGGAGGATTTGACACAAAATTGATGAAAGTCTTGGGAGGAGGCAGATTCCATGCAGAATACGCAACAGGAGCACCGATATTCGACACCTTGCCTCTAAGAATCATCTCAAGCCGGCTTACCAGATCCACAGCAGGAATCCTTCTGTTGGTAACCCGGGTTGAGTCAGTGGTACCACGATACAGATAAGCTGGATACGCTCTGTCCTTCAGTGGCTGAATGTTCTTAAAAACAAAATCGGCGACCACAGCTTCAGCAGTCAGACCTTTCTCCTTCAACAAACCAACCTCGGCAAGCAGAACCCTGGCCTCAGCCATCTCCAAGTCTGTGGGGGATTCAGTCCAACTTGGAGTGCGAACATTCGGCTGTCTCCCTGATCGGGGGGGAGAGAATTCCTGTGATTCTCCACGATAAACCATTCCAGGCGCCATCCTTTGATGCTGTCCTTGAGTGGGATGTCGAGGTACTCTGTCTTCCTCCCACGGCACATTTCCATACTCGCACCACCCACGAGCTGGTGCTGTCTCCCGGCCATCCCAAGCCGACAGTGATACAAGTATTTCCATAAGCCAAAATGTGGCAAAACACCAAGGTAGGCTTCACACAAATGAACAAAGACGAAAACTTGCAGAATAGAATTGGGATTCAGATGAGTCAGATTCAGATGATAGAAATCAAGGAGACCGCGGAAGAAAGGAGAAATAGGGAGAGCAAGGCCGTGGATGAGAAAAGGAATATAAATAACGGACTCGTGGGTGTCCTCGGTCGGGACAGTGACCCCACGGCAGATCCGCCAAGAACAAAGTTCCTTCGGAGGAAGAACTCCGACGGAGACAAGGTGAAGAAGGTCGGAATCAGAAACAACAGACATGTGGTTACCTGCGAAAGGCAACTGGCTGTTAGGATCGATGGGAGGAATAGCCGTGGCAGATGAACTCTGATTCTTCCGTTTGGGCGCCATCTCGATCCCGCTGGCGAACTGAGCGGAAGCAAAGATTACAAGGAAGTAGAAAAGGTCTAGATGAAGAAAAATAGGGCTAGGGCTCAGAATGCAGAGGCATGCGACGACGCAGTACAAATGTGGGTTTCCCGAGCCAAATGCTATTTCTAAAAGTGCCCCATCACCACTCGGCCGTTATTTCCAAAACGGCAACGTGGCCTAATGTAACTCAGCCGTTATTTCTAAAACGCTGATGTTACCAGTCATCACTCGGTCGTTATTTCTAAAACACCGACTTGGCCCATTATCACTCGGCTGTTATTTCTAAAACGCCGACGTCGCAAGTAATCACTCGGCCGTTATTTCCAAAATGGCAACGTGGCTCAAAAGGACCCGGCTGTTACCTCTAAAGCGTCAGCATCGCAAAAAGAACCACTCGGTTACCACCTCTAAAAATACTAACAGTAAAACAACCGTTTTTTCTCTACAAATATGCAGGCAGATCTAAAAAACAACTCGACGATTCCAAGTCATTACTCAAAGCATTATTTCTGAGAACAACGGCTACGTTAAAGCATGGACACGATTCATCGATCGACTGGAAAAGGAACGGTGACAAAGCAAAGAGACACTGAATGGGATGAAGTCTTCTTCATTATAAAAGGAGGGGAAGTATTACCAAACATAAAAAACCCACTCATTATGAGTCGGTTTTCTCCCCACTGTTCGATACATTACACTACTACATTACATTTCACTACACTATACTACTAACTACCACTACATTATTCTACTAATACTACTTCTACTATTACCTATCTATACTAATATTTAAACCAGTGGCGCTTAGCCACTGGCCTTGTTGCTGCCCCTGTCGCTGCCGCTGCCATCGCCGCCGTCACCCTTGCCATCACCCTCGCCGCCGTCACCATCACCATCGCCGTCGCCTCCGCCGTCGTTGCCCTCACCATCACCGCCACTGCCGCTCTCCTTGGACGAGTCCAAGGAGTTCTCCTCGTCTGAGGATACCTCCGACTCATCCGAGCCCTCGAGCTCGGCGCGCTCGATGGCCCCGATGTAGGACCACACCTCCGCGGCGATCCCCTGGGAGTCGTCTGAGTCATCAGACGACGCCGAGGGAGAGGCAGGGATCGGCGATCCCTCGGACCCGGAGGAGAACTCCTCCTCCAAATACTCGGAATCACCGAAGTCCTCCGAGGGAGGAGTCGGCTCGCGTTTCCGCTTATCGTAGGAATGGTGTGAAGAGCTCCCGCCTTTCTTGCTTTTGCCCATGGTGGAGTAGAAGGAGGAGAAAAGAGAATAAGCAACAAGCGACAATAAGATATGTGAAGATGACGGAGAAGCAAGCATACTATTTATAGAAGAAGAAGACAACTGCTCACCTCCTACCACGGCCACTGAACAGTCGCAAAAATTCAATATGCAATTCAAATCGTCTGGAAACACGTCAGGCGGGTGGTGCCGTTTCATGTAACACGGCACCCATTGGGACTCAAGTCAACTGCATGGATGATATGATTACACCCGCGGTCACATCGAGTTACTACTTAAGGACAGTTCGCTAAACGCTCAGTGCACCAAGCCATCCCTTGCCCACACCCATTGGGGGGGACATCCAGGAATTTTCAATAGATTTTCCCAAGCAGTCGCATCCATACAGTATACGCAATGAATACATCAAGACAGAAGGAAGATATCTATGGAGATCAAAGGAAATCCAAAAATAGCTGATGAAGTACAAGGCTAATCAACAGGAGTAGTAAAGCACAGAGCAAAATAATGACCAGCTAAGGGCCATCTACCAGGTGTCCAATCCATCGCCGATCAAGTAAATTTCAAGCCAGTGCATGGGCAGGCCGTATTGATGATCACAAAAAGACAAAACTACATGCTGATCTCTAAAGCATAAACTGAGGAGACAATGCTGATCTCTAAAGCATGAGTCTAAATCAAAAACAATAGTTTCTGAAAAATCGTGGAATGAAGATCTTTGAGTGGATTATTTTCAGTAATCCACTCAAAGCTCGGGGGCTACACCCATTGTGTGCACCTCCGGTGCACCCAATAAATCATGAGATCCTGAAAAACAAATGCTGATCTCTAAAGCATAAGCTGGTGGTAAAATGCTGATTTCTAAAGCATCTGTCTAAGTCGGAAACTACAATTCTTAAAGAAGCATGAGATGAGGACTTTTGAATGGATTATATTCAGTAATCCATTCAAAGCTCGGGGGCTACACCCATTGGGTGCACCTTTGGTGCACCCAATGAATCCTTAACCCCAGAGAGCAAAGCATCGACCTATAAGGCGCAAACAGAGTACCGATCGCTGAAGATTAAAAGCAAAAAAAGCTGAAGAACGAACCCAGAAAAAGATGACAGAATACCATTCTTACCAAGTTACTCGGAGCTGGAGGTAACAATTCAGTAGACATGTTTCAAAATTGCAAGCTGGACCTGAAATCTTTGGGCCGATTATTTCAGAATCAACACAAAGATTGGGGGCTTGTGGGGGACAGATATCCCTCGGGTCCACCAGAAGGCAAGAAGGCCTCACGGAAGACCCCAGGCCCATTAATCCACGAGGCCGTCCCTTTGTGGGCCAGGGGAGGAACTTTCAACGGAATGGATCAACACAAGGACGGATCGACTTGAGCCCGTATGGTTCGCAAAGCTTAAACGCTATCTGCAACATTGATCCGACTTTCCCGCGCGGCGCCCTCAGACGTCGCGGGCGAAGGATTATGAGTCGGCGAAACTATAGGAAGATAAACTCAGTCGGTTCACTATTACTTAGGAATACATGGTTATCATATTCGCATGTAACGCCCCACGGTCGAATATATAAGGCCTTGGGAGCACCCCCTCAGAATAGATCTCACCTTCCAGCCATACACCCAACTCTCTAGTATCTTTCATACTAGAGAATTCTCTTGTAACCCTCCACATAAAGTACTCACACCAGGACGTAGGGTGTTACACATCTCCAAGTAGCCCGAACCTGTACAAAACTGTCCGCTGTCTCTCATGCGTCAAGCGCGAACCATCGAGCTACAGTCGATAACACCGTCCTACTCCAAAAAAGCACCTCGAGGGGCAACCCCGGGTGCGCGGTCGGACCCAAAACACCGACAACGACCAACACGTGAGAGTAGCCTCCCTGAGCTTTCTTGAACGGTCCAATCATGTACAGTCCCCAGCATGCAAATGGCCATGTTACGGGTATGGTCTGCAGTTGCTGTGCTGGCAAATGCTGCTGCTTTGATGAAAATTGGCAAGCTTCACATCTCTGGACTAACTCGGCTGCATCACTCTTTGCCGTCGGCCAGTAGAAACCAGACCTGAAGACCTTCCCAACCAGAGTTCTGGATGCTGCGTGTATCCTGCACTGTCCGGCGTGAACCTCATCTAGCAGTTGCTTCCCAGTAACCGAAGGAATACACTTCATGAGGACTCCTGTTGCACCCCTTCTATACAGTGTGTCCCCTATGAGGGTGTAGTGGGCTGACTCCCTTGTGATGCGTTCCGCTACGGCTTTATCATCCGGTTCCTCTTCGTTCTTTATATACCTGATGATAGGCTCCCTCCAGTCATTAGAGTCTGACTCTGGCTGGCTCAAAACATTGCACTCTTCTGCTTGATCTGAGTGTTGGAACTTGCTCTCAGTTGCAAGGGGATCCAACAAGGGTGAACAGTGACGTCAACAGGGCACTCGCGCTAGATGGCAAAAGCTCTGTTAATCTGGCCTCTCACAGGCACTGTGCAGGGGTATTTATAGGTACCTGAGCGCGCAGCGCCTTGAGCTAAGGACGCATGTGCCCTCAGCTACCTAGGTTATCCCCAGAATATTCCCATAAAGTGGGGTTACAGACCGTAATTACAGGGATGCCTTTACAAATTAGGCCCGTAATGCACGGCGGCCACGCGGGGCCCGTTACGATGGGCCGGATCGCACGTGGGCCTCTGAGCTGGATGAGGCCGCACTGTGGGATGCCCTTCGTCGCCGGTCTTCGTCTGGTGCGGAACAAGCAAAGGGTGTCCCTGCCTGTTTTGTTTCTGTTAGCTCAGCTGCTGCAGCGAAGGCTTCGAGCGAAGGGTGGCGCCTTTGCCTTCGCCCCAACACTGAGGAAATGCTCGGGCGTGGCACCTCCTGGACGAAAACTCCAGGTGGGACCTGAGTTCGACTGGATCCTAGTTTCGACAACGCATTCGCTGCTACGTTGCGATCTCTTTCCACATGATGAAATTCTAGCCCTTCAAATTTGTCTTCCAGTTTTCGGACGGATGTACAGTACTTGCCCATAGAATCATTCGAGCAATCCCATTCTTTATTTATCTGACTTATGACCACTAGTGAATCTCTGTATACCATCAACCTCTTGATGCCCAGTGATATGGCAATGTTCAATCCGTGGCTCAGAGCTTCATATTCTGCTGCATTATTGGATGTTGAGAATTGTTAGAAATATGCCCTAGAGATAATCATAGAGATGAGCATATTTCTTTGTATCCATGATATATATTGCTTAATTGAATATCCATGGAAGGCACCTTGTATTGATTAGCAATTATGTGAATTGTTTGTGAGATTCTTTACTTATATGGTTATTCTAAACGATGTCCCTAGTTAGAGTCGATGACTAGCACATGTATTAGCTGATGACTACATTTCACAAGTCATGAACATGGAGATGTTAAACTAATAATGTGGGTGCATGTATGACATGAGGCTGGACCGACCCAACGTGAGATATTGTAATATAGTTCTCTTTTTGCAACATGAATATTGTATCCTTAGACCTGATATTGTCGCATGTTCTCAAGATGTGAATTGACTTACTTAGGGACTATCAAACGCTATTCCGTAACTTGGTAGTTATAAAGGTAGTTTTGGGTTTGTCAGGAAGCATGCTGTGAGGCCTGGTCAGTCAAGATGGAATTTGTCCCTCTCTTTGTGAGAGAGATATCTCTGGGCCCCTCGAGTGATTGGATCAAGAAATGCATGGCCGTGCTAGGGTTAAGAGTTAACCATTGAAAGGATTCCAATTCACAGTATCGAGAAAGAGAGGTCAGCTTAGAGCCAGACCAAATATCGTGAGACAAAGGGAACAACATGTATGTAATGTTGCAATGGTTCGTCTGATATGATCTTTACGTGCGCATAGGAGTTGACATGTCTTGCTAGAGGCCGCTGTCAATTATTGGGCCAAGTAAGAGTACTCGGGCTATGTCTATTTGTACGTGAACCTATAGGGTCACACACTTAAGGGGAAGGAAGCCTAACTCGGATTAGATCCGAAATTAGACTGGGCTTTAGGGTTACTGATGGGCCTCGGTGTCAGAAGCCCACCATAACGCCTATATAATGAGGGGCGGGGGCGCGGTTAGGTTTACCCTAATTCGTCACCAGCAAACGAAGTAGTCGCTCGCCTCTCGCCCTCGCCAAGCCGCCATCGCGAACCTAGCAGTTCGGTACGCGGCGCTTCCTCCCTATACGTGTGGATACCTCGGAGGTGCTACATCTGGAGCACTAGGACGAACCGTGCGAGGATGTGAAGGACGCCGACGACTGCACGGCACTGCTCGACGCGTTCGTCTACATCGAGACGTCTTCCGCTGCTCTGCGCAAATAGTGGTAATTCCATGACCTATAACCGCAGTAGTTCTTGGTTTTATGGGGTTGAAAGTTTTGTTTTGCGCTAGCGTAGCCTCCCCGTAATCCTTCAAGAATAACAACTGAAGAGCATATTTGAGTTGTTCACCTCCAGGGGCAATGAAGAGGATCCCTGCGTCTGCTCCCTGCAGTTTCAGCGAGCCATGGAAATACATCTGCCATACTTCTGCAACCTCCGGGTTATCTGGTACTTGTTGCTCGGTCCACTCTGATATGAAGTCAACTAGCACTTGAGTCTTTATTGTAGTGCAAGGCCAAAACTCAATGTCATGAGCTCCCAGCTCGCAGGCCTATTTGGCTATTCTTCCAATGGCTTCTTTGTTGTGGAGAATATCCCCTATTAGAAACCCGGTGACTACTATGACTTTGTGATCGTCAAAGTAGTGACGGAGCTTGCGTGCAGTTTAGAAGTACTGCATACAATAGTTTTTTAACTTGAGGACACTTCTTTTTAGAGGGTCCCAGAACTACACTGATAAAATAGACAGGATGTTGTACTGGATATGCATGTCCTTCCTCTGCCCGCTCGACTACTAACGCGGTGCTCACCACGTGAGTCGTGCAGGAGATGTACAACAGCAGATCTTCTGTCGGCTGGTCTAGCATGGCTCGACATGGCGGCTTTAGCACTGGCGGTGTAGTCAAGAACTTCTTCAGTGCATCAAGAACTTCCTGAGCCTCTGAGGTCCACTGGAACTTGTCCACCTTCTTGAGCAATTTATAGAATGGTAGGCCTTTTTCTCCTAACCTTGATATGAATCTGCTTAAAGCCGCCATGCATCCAGTAAGCCTCTGCACTTTCTTTTGTGATCGCGGTGCTTCCATCCTCATGATAGCTTCAATTTTTTCTGGGTCAGCTTCAATTCCTTGGTGGCTAACAATGAATCCGAGCAACTTCCCAGCTGGCACTCCAAAGACACATTTTTCTGGATTGAGCTTCCACCGGTACCGCCTCAGGCTATTGAAGACCAAGTGCAGATCCTCGATGAAGTTTTCTGAGTTTTCTATTTTGATCACCACATCATCAACATAAGCTTCTACCCGCTTGCCCTAGTGATCGGCTAAGCATGTTTGAATAGCTCTCTGGTAAGTCGCTTCAGCGTTCTTAAGGCCAAACGGCATGGAGGTATAGCAGAAAGCTCCAAACGGGGTAATGAATGCAGTTTTTTCCTCGTCTTCTTTTGCCAGGCTGATTTGATGGTATCCAGAGTAGCACTCCAGGAATGACAACATAGAGCATCCGGCGCTTGAATCTACCATCTGATCTATTCTAGGAAGTCCGAAGGAATCCTTCGGACAGTGTTTGTTGAGATCTGTATAGTCGACGCACATGTGCCAATCCACTTTATTCTTTTTGAGTACAAGAACAGGATTTGCTAACCACTCAAGATGCAGTGTTTCTCTAATGAAACCAGCTGCGACTAATTGAGCTAGCTCGGCACGAATAGCTTCTCTCTTGTCGGGCGTGAAACGACGCAACTTTTGTCGGATCGGCCTCGCCTGGGGATAGACCTTTAGTTTGTGCTCGGCTAGTTCTCTTGGGACTCTCGGCATATCCGCAGGCTGCCATGTGAATACGTTCGGTTATCTTGCAGAAACTGGACAAGTGCGTCTTCCTATGTGTCATCCAGGCTGGAGCTGATGATGGTAGTCTTGCGTTCGTCAGTGAACCCAAGGTTGATTCTCTTTGTTTCCTCAATCAGCCGCATAGAGGTCACGGCTTAAGCTTCATTCGCAGGTATCGCGAGGTCTTCCTCAGGCTTTGAGTTCGCCTGTGCAAAGGAAGTCGTCGGTGGTTTGGTAGTGAGTGCCGCCTGAATGGCCACTCGGAAGCATTCTGCGGCGCCTTGGAAGTCAGCGTGCACGGTGATGATTCCTTGTGGTCCTGGCATCTTCAATATCATGTATGAGTAGTGCAAAATGGCCATGAATTTCGCCAATCCCGGCCTGCCGATGATGCGTTGTATCCGCAGTCGAAGCTTGCTATCTCGAACCTTAGGAACTCAGTTCTGTAGTTTTCCAGAGTCCCGAAGGTAAACGACATGTAGATGTGTCCGAGTGGGTATTCTGCTTCAGTCGGCATAATGCCGAAGAAAGGAGTGTCTGACTCGTGGAGCTCTTTGAGTGCGACTCCCAAGCCTAAGAGTGTTCGGGGGAAGGTGACATTGATGCTGCTTCCCCCGTCCACTAACACCTTTTTTACCCAGCTCTCTCGGATCACTGGATCAACGAGGAGCGGGTACTTGCCCGGATGATCAAAGTTGAGCCATTGATCCGCCCGAGTGAAAGTGATCGGGTGTTTGGACCATCAATACAGAGCGAGAGCACTGGTGGCCGCCACTAGTATCTGACGATCGTTGAGCTTCTACTGTCTCTTGCTCTCTTGCGACCCGTGTCCGCCGAAGATGACGTTGACTTCTCCGTCGACACGTGGGAACGCTCCACCTCCTCCTCCTTCCTGCTGATGAGGTTGTCGAGGTTCTCTTGGTCCTCCTCGTGATGGGGGAGGTGGCAGAGGTTGGAAGGGTCGGCCATTCTCGACGGAGTGCTTGAAATCTCTACAGTTTCGAAGAGTATGACGCATGTCCTTGTGGTACGGGCACTGGGCGTCGAGGATGTCGTCCAATGTTCATTTGCCTCCGCGAGGTGCCCCTCGCGCACGAGATACGGATGGTCCAGCGGCATGAACTTCTTCGCGAGGCCTTTTCTCCCAGCGCTTGTTGGTTTGCTGGTTCGTGTTGCGCCGTGGCGCGGACGAAGCTAGCTTCGTTCCTCTGATGAGGTCCTGGGCACGTTCATCGGCGGTGATGTAGAGGTCCGCCTCCCTAAACAGTTGTTCAGAGGTGGTCGGCGCTTTTTGTAGTATGGCTCGAACGAAGGCCGAGTCATTAGATCCTCGGTAGAAGTCCTCGATCACTATAGCTTCTGCAACTTCAGGAATATGATTTCTCATGGTCTGAAATCTTTTGAGGTACGACCGAAGAGTCTCATCTCCTCGACGCCTGATGGATTTGAGGTCCTCATGGCTGTGCTGGCTTGTCGGAGAGAGATTGAAAGTTGGCGATAAAACACCGACTGAAGTCGCTCCAGTCGTCGATGCAGTGTCGGGGTAGGTGTCGTAGCCACTGCAGCGCATCTTGCCCGAGGACGATGGGCAAGTATGTAGTCTTCACATCTTTAGTTGCCCCAGCGGCCCGGGCAGCGGTGGTATAGACAGCCAGCCAGCCTCCCGGGTCCTGCTTAGGCTCGTACTTGTCGACGTTGGAGACTTTGAAGTTAGGGGGCCACTGAATGGCCCTGAGACACGGAGTGAGCGCTGATACTCCACATGTGTCCTCTTGTCGACGATTGTGGTGTCGGTCCCGAGGAGGGGAGTTACCGATGTGCTGCCTTGACCGTCCTTAGGTCGTGTCGCCAGTTGAAGCTGTTGCCGACTCTACCCTGGTGGCCTGACTTCGTGCAGGGATGTCGTGATCCCGATCATACTCCTCTCGGCGTCGGATCTCGTTCTCGTGTCATCGTTTGCGTGAAGCATTGATGGAGCTCCACGTGTCCCGTCAACTATTGATGGCGCGTCGTAGATCGCTCGGAGGATGAGCGAGAGGCAGAAGATGATTAGCTGCCCGAGTGAGCAGGCGCCGATAGCCCTCGGTGTCTGAAGTCCGGGGGAGGCCATCGGCTATCTGGGCCAGCACTCCACCGACCTCGCTCGGTGTGTTCATGGCTCGGGCGAAGTTGGGGTTCATGTTTCGTCTGAAGAGAGGGTTCTCTCGATGCTGTCTCACCTCCTGCTCGGCTTGCTCTTGAGCTTGCCGACGATCACGTCGACAGGAGTTCCTCCTTTCCCTGAAGACTCGTTCATCTGGAGTTTCTCCCACCTCCAAGATCTCGTCTCGTGATACAAGCTGCGCCGGATCTCATTCTCTGGCTTCATGATGTCGCTGGGCGTTACGGCGTCGGTTCCTCCATCGGCGAGCTTCCCGCTGAGGAGGTTCTTTCCCAGGCATGATTAGTTCATCGTCAGAGATGGGGGATGATTCCACTCTCCCCTTGATGAAGAGGACGTCGGGGTAGAATGGAGTTATCGTGCCGACAAGCTTCTTTCTGTTCTCCTTTGAGGGCGGAGGTACCAGAAGGGCAGCTTGATGGGTCTTTGTTTCTTTTTTTCCTTGTAATCTGTGTCCATTTTTCCGTGGATGAGGTGGACAATGGGTTCCTCTGGGTAAACGAATTCTCTGCTCCTGGCTTACAGGAGGTAGTCTTCGCCCGGAGCGCTGGAGGTCGCCCTATCTCCTGCTTCGTTCCTACCTTCTCGGAGATTTTCGAGGAAGGCTTTTTCTCCGGTGGATCCGCTATACAATGTAGAGTCCCTTCTTCATCTGCCACGGACGAGATAGTTCTGAAGCAGAACGCGGATTAAGGGCGGAGAGCAATTTTGTGCTGGAAAGTGATGGCCATTGAGCTAGCTTGGATTAGTGACACACCCCCTACCTGGCGCGCCAGCTGTCGGTGTTTGGGACCCGACCGCGCACTAGAGGTTACCCCTTGGGGGGCTTTTGGGTAGGACGGTGTAACCGACTGTAGCTCGATGGTTCGTGCTGGGCGCACGAGAGACAGTAGATAATTTTCTATAGGTTTGGGCCACTTAGAGAGGCATAATACCCTACTTCCTGGATCCAGTGGTGGGTTACAGGGGGATTCTCTAGTATGAAGGACACTATAGAATTGAATAGATGGCTAATGAATGACTTGTCGTTTGATGGGGTGCCCCTAGGCCTTATATACTCGACCGTGGGGCGTTACATGTGGGTATGATAACTATGTGCTCCTAAGTAATAGTGAACCGACTGAACTTATCCCCCTATTATCTTGCCGACTTATCCTCGTTTAGTTCCGACGTCTGTGTAACATCCCAAAACTCTAAACCAGGTTTGAAACCCTAATTCCCCCATTTTTTTCTTATCTTCTATCCCAAAACTCCCCTAGATTTTTTTCCCATCATATGCATACACTTTGTTTGATCACAAGCACCTCACATAGAATTTATTTTCCAACACCTAGATTACCCACTAAATAATTTTGTTCAAAAAGAAAAGAAATAAAAATGTAATGAGTTATAGAAAATAAAAAGAAAAAGAGCTCCCCCCCTGCTGGGCCAATTCTGGCCCATGTCGCGGCCGCCTCTCCTCCCCGCGCCCGCGCATCCTCCCCCCCTCGGCCCATTAGCTGGCCCACTCGCGCGCGAAGCCGCCCGCGCGCTTCCCTCGCTCCCTCTCGCTGACAAGCCAGCCCCACCCGCCAGCCCCTCTCGCTCGCGCGCTCCCTCTCACTGACAGACCGGCCCCACCAGTCAGCCGCGTCGTCTTCCTCACGTACGAAGCTCCGCTGTCCCCTCACTGCCGTCCCCTCCATCGCCGTCCCCTCGCAGCACAGGAAGAGTTCGGCACCGCCCCGTCCTCCCCCGCTTGACCAACATCCTTGCCCAGTACCGCCCTGCCGCAAGAGTCTCATCGGCGCCGCTGTGCGGCATTAATGCTGGCGCTGTGCACCTCACCGGCGTCCGCCGAGCTCCGCCGCTCCCCTCCCCTTGGGCGCCTATAAAAAGGTCACCCCGGGCACCTCCTTCCCCACACTGGCCTCGGCCACTACCTTCCTCCCCTCGCCCGAGCACAATTCGTGGAGCACCACCGTCTTCCCCCTCTCCGGTGAGTCCCCCCTCTCTCTCTCTCTCCCTCTCCGTTGGTCCAGCAAGCAATTAAGTGAACCAATCAGCTCCCTCTCAAAGCTGCGAACCCAAAACACCACTTCACCGCCCCAGTCCCTCACCCAAAGCTCACCGGCGGCGATCCCCGCCGCGGAGCTCCGCCACCTCCCCGCGGGCAACCCCCTCCCAACCCCCTTTAGCCAAATTAAGCCTACCCCTAGGATCGCCAGCCCCTGCCCGTGCTAATCCACCTCCCCGTGGACCAAGAACCGGGCCACCGGCGGCAAGCCGCCGTCGAGCCCACCGGCGGCCGGTTTTTCCCCCGCTCGGTCGGTTCGCCCGCGCCGTCAGACTGCGGCACCGTTCTCCCCCTCCGCTCTCGCTGACGGGTGGGCCCGCAGCGACGCCGTCGCCCCCGCGCGCCCGCACCATCTCCCTCGCCCATGGGCCGCAGCTGGGCCGCAAGCGCGCGCGCGCTCGCGCACGGGTGGGCCAAAAACCTCCCCCCCGGCCCATCAGAGTGGAAATCCCTTTTCTTTTTCTTTTCTTCACCTTTTTCTCATTTAATTAGTTTTCTTTAATATTTTATGCACCAAAAATTATCCAAATAATTTCTAAAAATCCTAAGTAATAATAATGTTAGTAAATGGCACACACTACAATTAGTAGACTACTGTTGATGTATTGTTTATTGACTGTTTTTATAGAAGAAGCGGGGACTGCGGATCCGGAACCCGTAGCCCCGGAGGAAGGGCCAGAGCCCGATCTCCCGGAAGTAGATCTTTTGTGCCAGGAAAGCTTCGACGAAGACAAGTCCATCCTTCCCTTGACGCATGAATTACCTATTCTCTCTACCACTGCCTAGGTCGGGAATTCAGGGTGGGAAAAATTGCATTGTGAGTGAGAGATGGCCCGCATTGACATATACATTCTGGATACGAAATGTGGATTGGGAAAAGGGGAATGTGTTTCTTCAAATAAGGTCTCTTTTCAAAAAAAAACTATGCGATGAAGGGTACTCACCCTCGTCACCTTGGGAGTGGGATGATCAAGGACTCCCTAGTTTAGGGGAGGGCCTAAGGTGTTGGCTCAGCTGGTTTAGGCGTGAGCAGAAGGATTGTCCCCTCATATAAGGACCGGCTTGTCATTTTCACTACCTGTACTCCTTTGTAGTACAACCACTCGAGACTGTGTGGGCAGTCACTCAATCCGAACTCGTGCGGTCCAACCCCAGGGTTAAGAAGGTTGGGGAGCACCGGGAGGATAAGGAGGGGGAAAGTTTTGTCCGGTTTGGACATGGTGGTGGCCTGAATCCTTCCGGATAACCGTTAAGGTTAGGACGTACGAGGAAGGAAAGAGATCTGGCATTCGGGTCTCGCGACAGTGAGATCGCAGAAACCGGGCTAGTGGGTAAAGTGTACCTCTCTGCGCAGAGTTGAAACCTATTCGAATAGTCCGTGTCCACTGGTATGGACGAGTCTGGTATGGTATGACAATTAGAGATTTTTCTATGAGTTCCGTGAATAGGGAAATGTGTGGGTAAGTGGGTGTTGAGAAAGAAACTAAGGCCACGGGAGCGGGAAGCTCAGTGGTGGTTGAGTTTTTGGTTACTTTTAAGACTTTGGGGAAAAACCTTACAGCAACTGTCTTTCTCTAAGAAAATGATGAGTGACTTCAACTCCACCAAATAAAGCATGTATATTATAGGTCTCTTTCTCTCTACGGGAGCGGGGTGGGCTTGCGGAATACCTAGTGTATTCACCCAGATTTATTTATGTTTTTCAGCAGCTGAAGATTTCTTTTCTGCTATGCTTGATTGAGAGGGCTGTGTCTGCACCCAGTTCTGCCTGTGGCTTGGGCTAGTATATTTTCCTACTGCGCTTCTTATTTTGGCTCTCTAGAGCTTGTACCCCGGTATTGTAATAACCTTTATCTAAACTCTATACTATTTGAAGTAAGGAATGTGTTTACTAGCCTCTTGGGACTAGTAATTGTTTCACATTTGAGTCCCAAAGGATCAGGACGCTTCAGGTAGTATCAGAACCCATTGGACTGGCCGTAGGTCGCAGCCCCCTAAAAGCCCTAAAAAGAAGATACCTCTTACCCCAAGAAAAGTCTTCTCTCCTCTTCCCCGATTTTAACAGACCCTTCTTTTCCTATTCTAGATGGAAGACTCTCTGGCCATTAGGACATCCTACTGCTCAGAGGTGGAAGGGTTCCCACATCTTTTGCGAAGTTGTGCGCTTCGCATGGGAACCCGCAAGAAGCCGGAATACGTGTGGAAGGAGTATTTCGAGGGCGGAATGGAGAAATGCTCTATGGCAGTCTACCTGGAAGAAAGCCGAAACTATCCGAACCATCCTTCCTTCCAAGTCACTTTTACCGGATACCGCTTTCCAGATACTTGCTAGAATGTTGCCCGAACAACCCTCCGACAACTATGCCAGAACTACAACAAGGTGATCTTTGAAACCCCCCTTCGCTACTTTCCACCCAGCAACAAGAATACCCCCACCTGGAGGAAAAGACTTCAGGCCCTGTCAGGAGGAGATCCTATTGAGGATGATCCCACCATCGTCTACATGGTTGGATACCTTCACACCCTTGATAACAAATATGATGACCTCACCCTCCACTGCACCCACCTAACCTCCCGGGTGGAAAGCCTGGAGCAGAAAGTCAGGGAACTTTCAAGGGAAAAGGCGTCCCTTCAAGAAAGCCTCGCAATAGCAGAAGGCGAGGAAACCAATACCCGTGAGGCCTACCGCACCCTAAAGATGGACTATGATAAGAAACTGAAGAAGCTCGCCCCTGCAAGAAAAATCCGCAAGAAGACCAAAAGCCAAGGATGTCAGACTGAGCAGAAGGAAGAAGCCCCTCCAACCCTACCCCCTGCTGGGTTAAGGAACTCGTCCGACACCGAGGAGATGTCCCTAGCCAGCCTTGATGACCTTCTCAAGGAATTTGGGGACACTTTAGAGAAGGAGTTCGGGAGTACCCAAGATAGCACTCGCGTGTAATGAACCTATGGTAGCTGTGTGCTGTATTATGTAATGGCTTGATGTAATGAATAAAATAACTAGTAAAAAAATGGCATGTGCATGATAGTGACTCTCCTCCCATGGCATATGGCTTCGGATAAAACCACGCCTACCGCCTCCGGGATTGGAGCAGGTTTTCCTCTAAGAGCCGAAGGAGAAGCTGGCGGAGAAGGGAGTGAGACCCACCTCCCCGCACCTCCGGATCTACCACTAGACCTAGCCCAAGTTCTAGCCAATCAAACCCGACTCATTGAAGTCCTCACTAGAAGTCTGGAAAACCAGCGCCCAGGTGGTGCAAGGCCACAGGACAGGATGGGAGAATTTTTGAGACTCAAGCCTCCCACGTTCGCGGGGTCCAGCAATCCCCTCGATGCAGATGACTGGCTTCGCACGATCAAGAGGAAGCTGGAAGCCATCGGATGCCCCGAAAATCAGTGTCCAATTGGCAGCTCATCAGCTTTCTGGAATGGCTTTAGCATAGTGGGACACCTTCAGTGAGGCCGTCAGAGATGCTACCTGGGCAGAATTCGAAACAGCCTTCCGTGAGCACCATGTACCCCAGGGGATAGTTCAACTCAAGGAGGATGAATTTCGGGAGCTAACTCAAGGCGGGAGAACAGTCAATGAGTATGTGCACAAGTTCACAGAGTTGGACCGTTACGCGCCTGAGGATGTCAGCACCGAGTCCAGGAAGATGGCACGTTTCCTGAAAGGACTAAGACCCGAGCTTAAGACCATCCTCGCCAGCCAAGACTTCCTCAACTTTTATCACGTCTCCAACAAAGCTATCCAAGTGGAAAGGGCAAAAGAGGAAGAAAAAGGGCACCTCAAGAGGAAATTCCAAGTTCTCCGAGCTCAACAGCAAGAGCGTCACCAGAGAGCTCGACCCTTTGGGCTTCCACCAAGGGGATCAAGCTTCAATAAATCATCTGGACCCACTCCATTGCTCTACGGTCAGCAGAGTCAGAGCTCCCTTCAGGCACCCTCCGTTGCAAGCAACCAACCGCCAGCTAATGCCTGTTGGCACTGCGGAGACCCCAGTCACTTCAAGAATAACTGCCCTCAGTTGAAGGCACCCGGGCCGACCTACTCCAACTCGGTGAATGGCCCCAAGATTCCCTCGGCACCTACCTCCAAGGCACCTCCTTCCAACAGCCAGCAGAGCAGGACTCAGTACCAGGGCAGAGCACGAGTCAACCACGTCGACGCTCAAGAAGCCCAGCAAGCCCCGGGAGTAGTGCTTGGTGAGTTCCTTGTTGAATTTACTCCCGCTACTGTGCTTTTTGATTCAGGAGCATCCCATTCCTTTATAGCCTCTAAGTTTGTGGAAAAGCATGGCATCCCCTCTACACCCCTAGCTACCCCTTTGGTCACCCGAACCCCGGGATCAGACCTCCTATGCCAACTCAGGTGCTCCTAAGTCAGAATTCTCTTAAGTGGGGTAGTGTTCCTGGCAGACTTTACTGTCTTGCCATCCCAAGGGATTGATGTGATCCTAGGAATGGATTGGCTAACTAAGCACAAGGGTATCATCAGCTGCGCAAGTAGGACCGTCCTTCTCACCGATCACCAAGGGAAAGCAGTTTCCTGTCAAACCCAGCCGCCCACCAACGATCCAATGATGTTTAATCTGGCAGCAGAAAACATGTCCATAATCGAAGAGTTTGAGGATGTATTTCCGGAAGAATTGCCTGGAATGCCACCAGAAAGAGGAGTGGAGTTCTATATAGATCTCATTCCGGGCACTGCGCCCATCGCAAGGAGACCATACCGCATGGCCCCCATAGAGTTAGCAGAATTAAAACTCCAGATTGCAGAGCTGCAACAAAAGGGGTACATCTGTCCCAGTTCGTCTCCCTGGGGAGAACCCGTCCTTTTCGTTACCAAAAAGGATGGAAGTATGAGAATGTGTATTGATTATCGGTCCTTGAACGAAGTTACAATCAAGAATAAGTACCCTCTCCCTTGGATCGATGACCTCTTCGACCAGCTATAGGGAGCCAAATACTTCTCCAAGATAGACCTCAGGTCAGGATATCACCAACTGAGGATCAAGGAAGCAGACATTCAGAAGACTGCATTCGTCACCAGATACGGGCAATATGAATTCACAGTGATGCCATTTGGGCTGACAAACGCACCCGCCTTTTTCATGAACCTCATGAATAAGGTATTTATGGAAGAATTAGATAAGTTTGTCGTGGTTTTTATCGACGACATCCTCATCTATTCCAAGAATCGCAAGGACCATGAGCGTCACCTTCGAATCGTCCTCGGAAGACTCAGGGCACATTAACTTTATGCTAAGCTCAGCAAGTGTGAGTTCTGGTTAGAAAAGATAGCTTTCCTAGGGCATATCTTGACTGCAGAAGGGATAGAAGTGGACCCATCCAAGGTGGAAGCTGTTTCAAAATGGAAACAACCATCCAACGTCAGTGAAGTACGAAGCTTTCTGGGAATGGCGGGGTATTACCGCCGCTTTATCAAAGGATTCTCCAGCATGGCGAAACCTATGACCGAACTTCTTAAAAAGGACAATATGTTTGTGTGGACTCCGAAGTGTGAAGAAAGTTTCCAGATCATCAGGGAAAAGCTTACAACCGCGCCCGTTTTGACACTACCAGATATACACCAGGATTTCGTCATCTTCTGTGATGCTTCAAGGCAAGGCTTAGGGTGTGTCTTGATGCAAAATGAGAAAGTTATTGCCTATGCATCCCGCTTACTCAAGCCCCATGAGCAGAACTACCCTACCCACGACTTGGAATTGGCATCCATAGTTCACGCCCTGAAAATTTGGAGGCATTATCTGATTGGGAACAAATGCCACATCTTCACCGATCACAAGAGTCTAAAGTACATCTTCACTCAGCCGGACCTCAACCTCCGTCAAAGAAGATGGCTTGAATTGATCAAGGATTATGACCTCGAAATCCACTACCACCCCGGGAAAGCCAACGTGGTAGCAGACGCCCTCAGCCGAAAACATTTCGGGATTAAAGGGACCAACTTTTTAGAAGATTGGAAGAAAGAATCAACTCAGCTAAATACATGTCTGGGAGACAACGGTAGCCTGGAAGTCAAGCCAATTCTAGAAGATCTCATATGCAAGGCTCAACGCCTGGACGCAGAGACAGCCAGACTTATGGAAAGAGCTCGCAAGGAGCAACTTTCGGATCTTAGGACAGATGAGCAAGGAGTCCTCTGGTTCAAGAACCGCCTGTGTGTACCAATGGGAGAGGCACGGGAAGTCCTGCTCAATGAAACCCACAACTCAGCTTACTCCATCCACCCAGGAACCACCAAGATGTACCTGGACCTCAAAGCCAGATATTGGTGGAAAGGGATGAAGAAGGAAATAGCACAGTATGTGGCCCGGTGTGACACCTGTCAGCGAACGAAGGCCGAACATCAGAAGCCTGCAGGCCTGCTGCAACCCCTCCCAGTACCTGAATGGAAGTGGGAAGAAATAGGCATGGATTTCGTGACCGGACTGCCCCGAACGCAGAAAGGGAATGATTCTATCTGGGTAATAATCGATCGTCTCACCAAGGTGGCCCACTTCGTTCCAGTAAAAACCACTTTTGGAGGAGCCGCCCTTGCCCGATTATACCTTAAGGAGATAGTCAGGCTCCATGGCAATCCGCAGAAGATAGTGTCAGACAGAGGAACACAGTTCACCTCAAAATTTTGGAAAGGCCTCCAGCAAGCAATGGGCACCAAGTTAGATTTCAGCACCGCTTACCACCCCAATCATATGGTCAAACGGAAAGAGTCAACAAGATCCTCGAAGATTTACTAAGAGCCCGTGTGTTAACTTTCGACAGGGATTGGGAGTCCAGTTTGCCGTACGCCGAATTCTCATACAACAACAGCCATCAGGCCAGCATCAAAATATCACCGTTCGAAGCACTTTACGGAAGAAAATGCCAGACTCCCCTAATGTGGTCCAATGTAGGGGAAAGGACACTAGAAGGACCCGCCTTTGTTAAAGAAGCTGAAGAGAAAGTTGCCTTGATCCGCAAGAGGTTACTTGAAGCTCAGAGTCGACAGAAGAGTTACGCAGACAACAGACGAAGAGAACTCAGATTTGAGGAAGGAGATTTCGTTTATCTCAAGGTCTCCCCGATGCGTGGTGTCAAAAGGTTCCAAATGAAAGGAAAGCTAGCACCACGTTTCGCCGGTCCCTACCCCGTCATTAGCCGAGTGGGACCCGCAGCATACCGTCTTGAGCTACCAGAATCCATGTCAGATATTCACAATGTGTTCCATGTGTCTCAGCTCCACAAATGCCTAAAAGTACCAGAAAACCACATCGAGGCAGAGGCAATTCAGATTCAAAAGGATCTCCAGTACCGGGAAAAGCCAGTGAAGATCCTCAACTCAGCAGTCAGAAGGACCCGCAACTCAGAAGTGAGACTCTGTAAGGTTCAGTGGAGCAGAGATGGAGAAGAGGAAGCCACCTGGGAAAGTGAGGACTCTCTGAGGAAGGAATACCCTTACCTTTTCTCGAGCCCCGTCTAAATCTCGAGGGCGAGATTCCTTTAAGTGGGGTAGGTTTGTAACATCCCAAAACTCTAAACCAGGTTTGAAACCCTAATTCCCCCCTTTTTTCTTATCTTCTATCCCAAAACTCCCTTAGATTTTTTCCCATCATATGCATACACTTTGTTTGATCACAAGCACCTCACTTAGAATTTATTTTCCAACACCTAGATTACCCACTAAATAATTTTGTTCAAAAAGAAAAGAAATAAAAATGTAATGAGTTATAGAAAATAAAAAGAAAAAGAAAAGGAGCTCCCCCCTGCTGGGCCAATTCTGGCCCATGTCGCGGCTGCCTCTCCTCCCCGCGCCCGCGCATCCTCCCCCCCCCTTGGCCCATTAGCCGGCCCACTCGCGCGCAAAGCCGCCCGCGCGCTTCCCCCGCTCCCTCTCGCTGACAAGCCAGCCCCACCCGCCAGCCCCTCTCGCTCGCGCGCTCCCTCTCACTGACAGACCGGCCCCACCGGTCAGCCGCGTCGTCTTCCTCACGTACGAAGCTCCGTCGTCCCCTCACCGACGTCCCCTCCATCCCCGTCCCCTCGCCGCACAGGAAGAGTTCGGCACCGCCCCGTCCTCCCCCGCTTGACCAACGTCCTTGCCCAGTACCGCCCCGCCGCAGAGTCTCATCGGCGGCGCTGTGCACCTCACCGGCGTCCGCTGAGCTCCGCCGCTCCCCTCCCCTCGGGCGCCTATAAAAAGGTCACCCTGGGCACCTCCTTCCTCGCACCGGCCTCGGCCACTACCTTCCTCCCCACGCCCGAGCACAATTCGTGGAGCACCACCGTCTTCCCCCTCTCCAATGAGTCCCCCCCTCTCTCTCTCCCTCTCCGTTGGTCCAGCAAGCAATTAAGTGAACCAAGCAGCTCCCTCTCAAAGCTGCGAACCCAAAACACCACTTCACCGCCCCAGTCCCTCACCCAAAGCCCACCGGCGTCGATCCCCGCCGTGGAGCTCCGCCACCTCCCCGCGGGCAGCCCCCTCCCAACCCCCTTTAGCCAAATTAAGCCTACCCCTAGGATCGCCAGCCCCTGCCCATGCTAATCCACCTCCCTGTGGACCAAGAACCGGGCCACCAGCGGCAAGCCGCCGCGAGCCCACCGGCGGCCGGTTTTTCCCCCGCTCGGCCGGTTCGCCCGCGCCGTCAGACCGCGGCACTGTTCTCCCCCTCCGCTCTCGCTGACGGGTGGGCCCACAGCGACGCTGTCGCCCCCGCGCGCCCGCACCTGCTCCCTCGCCCGTGGGCCGCAGCTGGGCCGCAAGCGCGCCCGCATGCGCGCTCGCGCCCGGGTGGGCCAAAAACCTCCCCCCGGCCCATCAGAGTTGAAATCCCTTTTCTTTTTCTTTTCTTCACCTTTTTCTCATTTAATTAGTTTTATTTAATATTTTATGCACCAAAAATTATCCAAATAATTTCTAAAAATCCTAAGTAATAATAATGTTGGTAAATGACACACACTACAATTAGTAGACTACTGTTGATGTATTGTTTATTGACTGTTTTTATAGAAGAAGCGGGGACCGCGGATCCGGAACCCGTAGCCCCGGAGGAAGGGCTGGAGCCCGATCTCCCGGAAGTAGATCTTTTGTGCCAGGAAAGCTTCGACGAAGGCAAGTCCATCCTTCCCTTGACGCATGAATTACCTATTCTCTCTACCACTGCCTAGGCCGGGAATTCAGGGTGGGAAAATTGCATTGTGAGTGAGAGATGGCCCGCATTGACATATACATTCTAGATACGAAATGTGGATTGGGAAAAGGGGAATGTGTTTCTTCAAATAAGGTCTCTTTTCAAAAAAAACTATGCGATGAAGGGTACTCACCCTCGTCACCTTGGGAGTGGGATGATCAAGGACTCCCTGGTTTAGGGGAGGGCCTAAGGTGTTGGCTCAGCTGGTTTAGGCGTGAGCAGAAGGATTGTCCCCTCATATAAGGACCGGCTTGTCATTTTCACTACCTGTACTCCTTTGTAGTACAACCACTCGAGACTGTGTGGGCAGTCACTCAATCCGAACTCGTGCGGTCCAACCCCAGGGTTAAGAAGGCTGGGGAGCACCGAGAGGATAAGGAGGGGGAAAGTTTTGTCTGGTTTGGACATGGTGGTGGCCTGACTCCTTCCGGATAACCATTAAGGTTAGGACGTACGAGGAAGGAAAGAGATCCGGCATTCGGGTCTCGCGACGGTGAGATCACAGAAACCGGGCTAGTGGGTAAAGTGTACCCCTCTGCGCAGAGTTGAAACCTATTCGAATAGTCCGTGTCCACTGGTATGGACGAGTCTGGTATGGTATGACAATTAGAGATTTTTCTATGAGTTCCGTGAACAGGGAAATGTGTGGGTAAGTGGGTGTTGAGAAAGAAACTAAGGCCACGGGAGCGGGAAGCTCAGTGGTGGTTGAGTTTTTGGTTACTTTTAAGAATTTGGGGAAAAACCTTACAGCAACTGTCTTTCTCTAAGAAAATGATGAGTGACTTCAACTCCACCAAATAAAGCATGTATATTATAGGTCTCTTTCTCTCTACGGGAGCGGGGTGGGCTTCCGGAATACCTAGTGTATTCACCTAGATTTATTTATGTTTTTCAGTAGCTGAAGATTTCTTTTCTGCTATGCTTGATTGAGAGGGCTATGTCTGCACCCAGTTCTGCCTATGGCTTGGGCTAGTATATTTTCCTACTGCGCTTCTTATTTTGGCTCTCTAGAGCTTGTACCCCGGTATTGTAATAACCTTTATCTAAACTCTGTACTATTTGAAGTAAGGAATGTGTTTACTAGCCTCCTGGGACTAGTAATTGTTTCACATTTGAGTCCCAAAGGATCGGGACGCTTCAGTCTAGGGGTGTTGTGCGGGAGAATTTGATCAATGCTACGGATAACGTTTAAATCCATTGAGTCGCCTGGGCTCGAGTTGATCCAATCCTGCGTCGATCCATTCTGCCAGTGATTCCTCCCCTGGCCCACAAAGGGGTGGCCTTGCGAAATAATGGGTCCAGAGTCTTTCGCGAGGCCTTCCAACCTTTTAGTGGACCCAGGGGATATCTGTCCCCCACAGCACCTTCTATGACATTATATGACATGTCTTTGTAAACTGATCTCATATATTATTAGATATATGGACATAGTCGAACGGAATTATTCTCGAGTTTCTTATTTTTCTAACAGAATTCAATCACCTTTTTACATGCATTGTAAACTTCTTGTTATTCTTAGAACTGTTCACTTTGATTACTATTGTTTAATTATCATAGTTCGTGGAGATAATCGATATTGTTTTTTAAGTACTAGTAAAATCCATAAGAAGTTCACGAAGTTACTCAGCTTCAACTATGTGGTATCTAATTATGTGAGTTTTGTTTCTATAGTTAACCTCGTTAAGGTGGTCTACTCGCAAGACTTCTATGGAACAACACCACCTCCAAATAAGAATATATATCCACTTGCGACATAAATCTTGACAACATTAGATATCTAGTTTACTTCATAATAGTCGTCTAGTACCTTAGGTACTCGACATAGTGGATGCCATAATATCCTTGTACTTTTTTTCTTTTTTTGTTTCCCTTATATTTTGTTTAGGCCTTTATTTTACCTTAATTTCCATTTAAGTCATTGATTTCAATATATATTCGTAAAATTTGTTGTTTCTTTATTTTCTTCTTTTTTAGTTTACCTTAATTGTTCTATTTTATATTTTATTAGTTGTGCCTTTTATTTTCCATATTTCATGGTATGTGTGTCATGTTCGAAAACTATATATGCAATATTTTGTTGTGTATTTTTTGATGTTCGTGTAGTATAAATAGGGTGTTCCATGATTATCCCTATTTATACTAAACCTTTTATTTTCCATAATTTATGGCATGTTGTGTATTTTTTTATGTTCGTGTAGTATAATTTGTTGAAGTATTAGACAATTTTCAGATTAAATATCGAATATAAATGATGACCAAATTAGAAGAACTGAAGTATAAAGTAAAATCAGATGATGCGTAGTGACCAGACATACTGATAGATGGCACGGGTCGGAATTAGCAGGATCCACGACGTCGATGCAGCGGTGCTGATGACGTCTACGCAGCAGGGTTCGACTAGAATATCTCGAGCAGTCGCGTGAGGAGGCTTCCCAAAAACCTTAATTGCTCTGTCCCAGTGCAGGATCTCGAATACGAAGAGTTCCGGAGACCTGCTATCCCGATCGCAGATGCACGTCGGCGGTCGGGATGAAGAGAACTGAAGGCGGCGCAGTTGTGAACAGAGGCGAAAGCGAAAATTGGGATGAATTGGATGCTGGCTGCTAGGCGCCCTATATAGGCCTGAGTCCACGAACCAATAGCTATCTGCGATCCGATCTGTACGCGAAAATCTTGCATTCAGTTTAGATTTTTATAGCGATCGGTTAGGATTTTAAACTTAACAGGCAAGCAACCAAAAAATAAAACGGCAAAAGGAAACCGCGCCCCCACAAGGCGAGGGGCCGGATTTTGGCGGACCATTCACGCGCATGTCGTGCGCCCGCGCCCTTCGCCCCCCCCCCCCCAGCCCAGCCCAGGCGAGCGCGCGCATGTGTGGCTCTCCACACTCTCTCCTCTATCCATGATTTGGTGAGTGAGTGTGGCATCCATATTTAAACTAGTTTCACTCCACTTGGACTAGCAATATGGCACTATTGGTTCCACCATTCCCTGGCCATACACATATATGGGCTTTTGAGATTTTCATGGGATTTAATTGAATTTCTCAATTGGGCCTAGCCCATAAATCCTAACAACCCCCACCAGATCTCAAATGCTCATCTGCAGCTTTGCCACTGTTCACTACTGTTTAATATACTAGTGTTTCAGCACAGACTGTTAAGTTGAACTTCCGCCTAGAACTCCAAGCTACACCAACCCATAACTTGGACAATGGATTATGCCTTGAATTGCAAGTTTTGTGTGAATGGGTTTCACTTAAAGCCATGACCAGTACTTGGCTACCAATAGTCCCCTTCTTGGGTGGAGCATATACGTTGTACTCCAAGGTCTCTTTATGAGTTTACTAGAGATCACCCAAATCTCATAGACTGCGACATTAGACAGTCTAACTCATATAGGTGTGTTCTTTCAAGAATGTTCTGCAGGACAACATCTTTGCTAATACAAGCCAACAAAACACATTAAGACACAAAGCCAACCTGCCTTACAGCATTTGAGAGTATTGCATCTTTACTTAGAGAGGGTCAAAGGTTACTCTCCTCAGTTCACCAATGGCTTGTTCTTCCCAGGACCTAATTCATGGGATCTCCGATCACATAGACTGGGTTTCCACCATGGCAACTTATACGGGTCTCATACCCATCTCTCTCAATGCGATTTCTATCACATTATGTAGTAGTCCCTTTGTAAAAGGATCTGCCAGATTTTTATCTGTTGAAATATAAGTCACACTTATATCTCCGGAATTTCTCAACTTTCTGACAGACTTTAATCATCTTTTGACATGTCTTGATGACTTCCCATTATCCTTAGACTCATCACTTTAGCAATCACTGTCTGATTGTCACAGTTCATAAGGATAGCTGGTATTAGTTTCTCAACCACTGGCAAGTCCATCAAGAGTTCACGCAACCATTCTGCCTCAACGGTTGCTATGTCAAGTGCAGCTAGCTCGGCTTCCATGGTTGACCTCGTCAAGATGGTCTGCTTGCATGACCTCCATGATACCGCACCACCACCAATAGTAAAGACATAACCACTGGTGGCATAAAGCTCGTCTGCATTAGATATCTAGTTCGAATCACTATATCCTTCAAGTATTGCATCCTGACCAGAATAGTGAATTCCATAGCTCATTGTACCTTGCAAGTAGCGCATAACCCGCTCAAGTGTATGCCAATGATCAGTCCTGGGGTTTAACATGAACCTACTCAATTTGCTCATAGCAAACGAGATATCAGGCCTTGTTGCACCAGCAAGATACATGAATGAACCGACAATCTGAGAGTATCTCAATTGGTCTAAACCAATTCTCTTGTTCTTTTGTAGTGTCACACTGGGATCATAAGGTGTTGGAGAAGGTTTTCAATCAGAGAAGCCAGATCGCTTCAAAACTTTTTCAACATAGTGAGATTGCGAGAGAGTAATCCCACCATCTGCCTTAATCAGCTTGATGTTTAGAATCACATCAGCTTCCCCCAGATCTTTCATATCAAAACTCTTTGATAGAAAAGACTTGACTTCATTGATCACATCAATGTTTGTGCCAAATATCAATATATCATCAACATATAAGCACAATATAACTCCTTCGCCCCCACCGTATCGATAATATATACACTTATCTGCCTCATTAATGGCAAAGCCTACAGATGTTAGAGTCATGTCAAACTTCTCATGCCACTGCTTTGGTGCTTGCTTCAGACCATACAAAGATTTCAATAACTTGCACACCTTGCTTTATTGACCCTTTACTACAAATCCATCAGGCTATTCCATATAGATTTCGTTGTCTAGCTCTCCATTAAGAAAAGTTGTCTTTACATCCATCTGATGGACAAGGAGACCATACGAGGCAGCTAAGGAAAGTAGTACTCGAAGAGTAGTCATTCTAGCAACAGGTGAGTAAGTATCAAAAAAGTTTTCTCCTTCTTTCTGAGTATAGCCTTTAGCCACAAGCCTAGCCTTGTACTTCTCAATTGTACCATCAGGCTTGAGCTTCTTTTTAAACACCCACTTACAACCCACAGGTTTACATCCATAGGGTCGATCAGTGACTTCCCACGTACCATTTGAAAGAATGGAGTCCATCTCATTATGAACTGCTTCTTTCCAATCATCTGCATCTGGAGATGCAAATGCTTCTGCAATGGTAGTAGGAGTATCGTCCACAAGGTACACAATGAAATCATCATTGGCATCCTCCTCTAGGACAATTTCATGTGGCTGTTCAGAACTCTCAACAGGTGTACTATGTTTAGGAGTTATCTCAGAACAGTATCTAGAATTGCTATGAATGTCTTTGTTGAGGCGAAGGCGAAGACGCCACCCTTCGCTCCAGACTACGACCCTTCGACGCGCCGCTACACCAACGGAGGCAAGATGACTGGCGCGGCCCACCCTTCGTCCTCTTCATTGCAAGACGAAGGCCAGACTACGACGAAGTCTGGCCGTCCCGCGTCCTCATCTGGCCTGGAGGCCCACTCTAACAGGCCCTGCACGGACAAGCATGTTATGGGCCTGATTTGTAATGGCTTTTCTATAATGATGGTCTGTAACCCCCCCTTATGGGAATATTCTAGGGATAGTCCAGGTGCCCGAGGGCATAAACGTCCTTATCCTGGAACATTGGACACTCGGGTACCTATAAATACCCCCGTACAGTGCCCTTGAGAGGCTAGATTAACAGAGCAATTGTCATCCCGCGTCAAACTTTGCTTGCACTCTTTCCACTTCCCCGTTGGATCCGCTTGCCCAGGAGAGCAAGTTCCAACATTTGGCGCCCACCGTTCGTGCTACGAACAAACCACCTGCGATGGCACCCAAGAGAGCTAGTTCGAAGGCAGCCCCATCCGTCGATGAAGCAGCGAAGGCAGTGCTGCTAGCCGAGAAAAAGGGCAAGGCCCACGCAGACAACACCCCCCAAGAAGCTTGCGAAGACGAAACCCTCAGCAAGAGACAGCGCAACGAACAACCCACTCCCGAAGGCACCCTACGCACCTGCAGCTTCGGAGGACAACCACAAGTACCACCCTGAGGCTTCGTCCCACCAGAGGGCGAAGACGCGACAGAGGACGGCGAAGTCATCGGCGTCTCAGCCGAAGAACAGCTACAGCTACGGGCCCTGCGCATCAAGAACTGCAACCTCCAAAAGCAGAAAGACATCCTCGAGGCCAAGCGCCAACGTGTCACCGCACAAGCCAAGGTGCGCCAAATGATACGAGACGAGGAGCAGAGAGCCCGGGAGCTCGAGCAAGAGATTGCGCTCATGTAGAGCGAAGGCCAGCACGATCTGCAGCACGACCCGCCCCTCCAACAGCGCGCGTGATGCGTCACGATGCCCGATCTTCACGACGTAGGATCAATCTTCAGATAACTAGCTTCAAAGAAGCCAAGATAACTTGCTGCAAGCAGCGATAACTAGTGCAACCTGACAAATAAAACTCGAAGCCAACCACCGTCTTTAACCGGCAGCCTGAATCGAGGATTCGCCCAACCACACTCTCAAAGAACCAACCAACACAGCCTACAATCAATCGAGGAGACCTCGAAGGGAGTAGGAGCACCAATTGGGAGCGGATGAAGCCGCCGCTTCTGCAATCCCGCGAAGGAATTCACAAGAGCAAAGGGGTAGAGATCACTCTCAATATTTGTTAGCACACAGCTGAACAAAGGGGTTCTGTTTTAGATTATCATAAGCTGCCTTACATCATAGACATAGGGGGGTATTTATACTAGTAACAACCAGCCTTAGCGAGGTATAAACACAAAACAAAAGTATTTTCACGTGCTAATGTGAAGGAGCCTCTTCGGGAGATCTGCAGAGCTGATTTCCGTGTGGCTGTTTGACTTCTGCGCAGCCTTCAGTATTTTGACAATAACTTCTTCTAGAAATCTTCAAATGACGTGGGACTGGTTGCATTGGAAAGCTAACTTGATAAGCTTTCTCACCATATATAGCATGCTCAATGAAACTTCGTAGAATGATGCAGTTTAATATGAAAACTTGGTCATCAAGCAGACTGTTGACCTTCTGACCAGTCAGCACTAAAGTAGGTCGGCTGCCTTTCTGGTAGATGTGGTTAAGTCGGCTGTAGAAGCATTGGAAACTAGACTTCAAGAGCTTTCCAAAAAGTACTTATGGGCCTTCATAGCTTTTGGGAATCAAAAGTTATGACTGTTTCTTCTGGACGGTTCTGTAGCGCTGGACTAACTCGGACGTAGCTCTTCTTGCTGATTCGCCTTTGATATGTTTTGTCCTTCCTCTTGGTGAACCTAAGTAATATCAACATACACGACTTAGGTAGCATAAAGTTCGCATTAGTGTTTAATTGAAATTCATAAAGTAGCGCGTGCACCTCTTGCTGTAGCTTCTTAGCTCGGCTACGTGTAATTGGTCCATCAAAGACTAGCGCGTGCACCTCTTGCTGTAGCTTCTTAGCTCGGCTACGTGTAATTGGTCCATCAAAGACTCGGGTTGGTGACGATGTTGGTTGTACTTGAGTTGATGTAGTATAACTTGGGGGTTGTAATGTGTTTCTTAATGGCGTGGTCGTATCATCCTCCTCCCCTTGAAAAGGAGTCGTCCTCGACTCTGAAGTGTCTTCACTTGTAAATGGTAAGAGGTCAGCAACATTGAACGTGTTGCTCACGCCATAGCTCGGTGGAAGATATATCTTGTATGCATTATCATTGATCTTGGCAAGAACACGAAATGGACCATTCCCTCGTGGCTCCTGCAATAAAAGCAATCTAACCGAAGAATTTGGTACACAAAGTTTGTTAGCTCCAAACAAAAATCCATCATGTATATGATATTTCTCCCAACCTTTTCCATCTTTACAATGAATGTATGGTTCTGAAAATTTAGGATCATCATTATACATTTCTTTCAAATTTTCAAGACCCAAAACTTTTACCTCTAGTTGATTCAACAACACATTCCTTCGAGACAAGGCATCAACGACCACATTGTCCTTACCTTTCTTATATTTCACAATGTATGGAAATGTTTCGATAAACTCAACCCATTTGGTATGGCGACGGTTCAGTTTGGCTTGCCCTTTCAAATACTTAAAAGCTTCATGATCGGAATGAATAACAAACTCTTTTGGCCATAAGTAGTGCTGCCATGTTTCAAGCACTCGGACCAAAGCATACAATTCTTTATCATACACAGAATTATTTAATTGAGCACCTCCCAATTTTTCACTAAAATATGCTATAGGTTTTCCTTGTTGCATTAAAACTCCTCCTATCCCAATCCCACTAGCATCACATTCTACTTCAAAAGTTTTAGTGAAATCAGGAAGAATAAGTACAGGTGCTTCAGTCAAACGTTTCTTCAATTTTAGAAAAGCATCTTCTTGTGAGTTTCCCCATTTAAATTCAACACCTTTCTTTGTCAATTCATTTAAAGGAGAAGCGATGGTACTGAAATCTCGCACAAATCTTCTATAAAAACCAGCAAGACCATGAAAACTTCTTACTTGACTTACATTCGTTGGAGCTGGCCAATCCTTGATGGCTTTCACCTTGGATTCATCCACCTCTATTCCTTTTCCTGAAACAACAAAGCCAAGAAACACAACATGGTCTGTGCAAAAACTGCACTTCTCGAGATTAGCAAATAATTTCTCCTTTCTAAGCTCATCTAAAACTTGTCGAATGTGTTTCACATGTTCATCAAAAGACTTGCTGTAAATTAGAATATCATCGAAGTAGACAACAACAAATTTTCCAATGAAAGTTCTTAAGACATGGTTCATTAATCTCATAAAAGTACTAGGAGCATTGGTCAACCCAAAGGGCATTACTAACCATTCATACAACCCAAATTTTGTTTTAAATGCAGTCTTCCATTCATCTCCAGTTTTCATTCTTATTTGATGGTATCCACTTCTCAAATCAATTTTAGTGAAAATTGTGGAACCACTTAATTCATCAAGCATATCATCTAGCCGTGGAATAGGATGGCGATAGCGAACGGTAATATTATTTATAGCTCTACAATCAACACACATCCTCCAAGATCCATCTTTCTTAGGTACTAAAATCACAGGAACAACACAAGGGCTTAAGCTTTCGCGAACAAAACCTTTATCAAGAAGTTCTTGCACTTGCCTTTGTATTTCCTTAGTTTCTTCAGGATTGGTTCGATATGGTGGACGGTTAGGAAGCGCAGCCCCTGGAATAAGATCGATTTGATGCTCAATCCCTCGAATTGGAGGTAGTCCAGCCGGTGTTTCTTGTGGAAACACGTCTTCAAAGTCCTGCAAAAGATCAGCCACAACACTAGGAAGAGATGTTATGTCGTTAGGAGAAATCAAAACATCTTTGTTCACAAGTACAAAGAGTACTTGATATGGGTTGTTCCTCACTTCTCTCAGCTCAGATTTTGTGGCTAGCATAACTAGATGTTCTCCCTCTTCCTTCCTTTTATCTCTTGAATTTGGCTTGTAGCACTCGCTCACCGAATTGTGGATGGCACTCAATTTCTTTTGCTCTTCTCCTCCTCTACTTGCTGCACTAATTTCAGTTTTCTTTTGTAAATGTTCAGCCATGATTTGTTGAGGGGTCATAGGCTTGAGTACAAACTTTCTCCCTTTCAGATCTAGCGTGTATTGATTTGTTCTTCCACAATGCTGAGAATATCGATCATATTGCCAAGGTCTTCCTAGCAGCATGTGACACACAGACATGGGTGCAACATCGCACTCCACTGTGTCAACATACTCTCCAATCTTGAATGAAACTTTCACCTTATAACCAATCTTGATATCTCCTGATTCATTCAACCATTGGACATGATATGGATGAGGGTGTCGCTGCAACTTCAAACCAAGCTTTTCAACCATCTCACGACTTGCAAGATTATGGCAACTCCCTCCATCAATGATCACTTTTACTACTTTGTCTTGCACTTTGGCTCGCGTTTGAAAAAGATTATGTCGCTGTCCAATTTCAGCTTCTTTCATTTGAACACTCAAAATTTGTGTAACCACAAGAGTAGTACCATGCTCAAATTCACATCCCGTTTGTTCTTCAGATTTATCAATGTCATCTTCATTTCCTGCTTCAGCTTCCTCTTCACTAGCTGATGTATATTCTCCATCATCAGTCACAAGGATCACACGATTATTTGGACACTCCTTTACGACATGACCACGACCTCCACACTTGAAGCACTGAATACCACTACTCTTGGCTGTTGAACCCACTGATGTTGAAGTGGATGCTGCTGGTTTATAACTCAGGTTTGTAGCAGCACCGTTCTTTCCACTAGAATTGCCTTGAATATTGGATCGCAGGCCTCCAGTTGAACCTTTTGTTGCTGAGGATGCAGCAGTAAACCTTGAGATCGATTTGCTTCCTCCAGTCATGGTTTGTGCACCATATGACAAGGGCTTGCTGCTCTTAGCATCTTGTTGCAGCTGGCGTTCAGCTTCGGTGGCTTGATGTACCAAATCAATAAGACTTTGGTACGGCTGAAACTCAACAATACGCTGAATGTTGCGGTGTAACCCAGCCATGAAACGTGCAATGGTTTGCTCTTCGTCTTCATACACATTGGCTCTAATCATGGCCTTCTCCATCTCCTTATAATACTCCTCAACAGAGAAACTTCCTTGCCTCAAATTCTGCAATTTATCAAAAAGATCACGCCGATAATGCTTCGGCACAAAACGAATTCTCATTTCTCGCTTCATCTCTTGCCAAGTAATAATAGGGTCCTCTCCATCTTCTTCACGATCACGAAGAAGTTGCTCCCACCAAATCAGAGCATATCCTTCAAACTCAAGAGATGCCATTGCAAGTTTCTTCTCCTCTGAATAATTATGTAGGCGGAAGATTTTCTCCACTTTCAATTCCCATGTGAAATAATCTTCAGGATCAGATCTACCATCAAATTTTGGCATGGTAAACTTAAGTTTCCCAAATCTCTCTTCTTGGTTGACGCCTCTATGATGACGACGACCATAGCGATGTTGAGACTGATCATCCCCAAATTCAGATTCTTCATTGTCATTATTTCTTCGATTCCGGCCTCTTCCTCTACCATATGCAGCACCTTGATTTCTCCTCCCATGTTCACTTGCTCTTCTAGAATAATTTCCTTCATCTTCTTCCCCATCTTCATCATGGTTCCTTACACTGTCGGGGAGTCGACGACGACCTCTGATTTCAGCCATAAGTGTCTGAAGATCTTGTGCCAACAGATCTTGCTTGGCTTCTATGCTTTGTTTGAGCTCATTGAATTGTATCAGGGTGACACATTCTTCAATCTCAACGTTGGGATCCATCTTCCTGCGAAGTTAGTGACAACAAGGCAACAAATATAGGTGGAATATGAAGCTATGTAGAATCTCACAACCTCACCACTCTTACCAACCAAAGCTCTTATGAGTTCCCTGCGGGTTGCAAGAAAATGTGTGGTGGTAACAAGAAAGTGGTGGTTAAGCGAATACAAGACCAGAGTACCGATTATGATGGCTTATATGTGGAGCTTGGTGGGGATTAATAAACAAGGGATACAATCTGAATTCTAGTTGTTGTTAAGTTAAATAACCATCCGACTAGAAGTTCCCTGCCTAGTGCTGACCACAAGATTCGAGTGATGTAAATAGATCAAACACACGCGCAAGAAATTTCAGATTTGATGCATACAAGGAGTATGATTGGTATGCAAGTGTTGCAATCAGATCCAACCAAAATTTGCACCAAATGATAATAGCAAACTGGCTGAATAACTTGATAAAATTTTCAGCACTTGTGCACATAAACAAACTGATTGTTCTTCTTTTCTTTCACAATATTGCTCAACACTTTTTTTTTGGTACTTTTCTTTCTTCTCTTTTTTTTTGATACTCTTTTTTTTATAGAACTAAACACAGAGATCTGATATGATATTGCACACTTTATAATACTTAACAAAGAACTCAACCAGCAGCTATAACTTAAATAGGATCAAAGTTAACGCGAAGGAAATGATGAGGGTTTTCAGATTTTTCTTTTTGTGGATATTTTCAGATATATATAAGAGGCTCAAAGGAAACACAAAGGATAGAGTGACCAGCACTAAACAAAGACTCTAAGGACTGAAACTTAACAAAACTCACTGGAACAACAGATTGAAACAAAGGGCTATGACAAAATATTTTATGGCTTTTGGTGGATAGGACGAACACAAAATATATGTAGCTAAGGGTAAAGAATCCTACCGTGGCAACTGAGGCTTTGATACCAGATGATGCGTCACGATGCCCGATCTTCACGACGTAGGATCAATCTTCAGATAACTAGCTTCAAAGAAGCCAAGATAACTTGCTGCAAGCAGCGATAACTAGTGCAACCTGACAAATAAAACTCGAAGCCAACCACCGTCTTTAACCGGCAGCCTGAATCGAGGATTCGCCCAACCACACTCTCAAAGAACCAACCAACACAGCCTACAATCAATCGAGGAGACCTCGAAGGGAGTAGGAGCACCAATTGGGAGCGGATGAAGCCGCCGCTTCTGCAATCCCGCGAAGGAATTCACAAGAGCAAAGGGGTAGAGATCACTCTCAATATTTGTTAGCACACAGCTGAACAAAGGGGTTCTGTTTTAGATTATCATAAGCTGCCTTACATCATAGACATAGGGGGGTATTTATACTAGTAACAACCAGCCTTAGCGAGGTATAAACACAAAACAAAAGTATTTTCACGTGCTAATGTGAAGGAGCCTCTTCGGGAGATCTGCAGAGCTGATTTCCGTGTGGCTGTTTGACTTCTGCGCAGCCTTCAGTATTTTGACAATAACTTCTTCTAGAAATCTTCAAATGACGTGGGACTGGTTGCATTGGAAAGCTAACTTGATAAGCTTTCTCACCATATATAGCATGCTCAATGAAACTTCGTAGAATGATGCAGTTTAATATGAAAACTTGGTCATCAAGCAGACTGTTGACCTTCTGACCAGTCAGCACTAAAGTAGGTCGGCTGCCTTTCTGGTAGATGTGGTTAAGTCGGCTGTAGAAGCATTGGAAACTAGACTTCAAGAGCTTTCCAAAAAGTACTTATGGGCCTTCATAGCTTTTGGGAATCAAAAGTTATGACTGTTTCTTCTGGACGGTTCTGTAGCGCTGGACTAACTCGGACGTAGCTCTTCTTGCTGATTCGCCTTTGATATGTTTTGTCCTTCCTCTTGGTGAACCTAAGTAATATCAACATACACGACTTAGGTAGCATAAAGTTCGCATTAGTGTTTAATTGAAATTCATAAAGTAGCGCGTGCACCTCTTGCTGTAGCTTCTTAGCTCGGCTACGTGTAATTGGTCCATCAAAGACTAGCGCGTGCACCTCTTGCTGTAGCTTCTTAGCTCGGCTACGTGTAATTGGTCCATCAAAGACTCGGGTTGGTGACGATGTTGGTTGTACTTGAGTTGATGTAGTATAACTTGGGGGTTGTAATGTGTTTCTTAATGGCGTGGTCGTATCAGCGCGCCAGCCGGAGACCTATTCATACCCCAGTGCGGACCCTTCATCCTGCACGCCGCAGCTTTCCAAGGCATCAACTACCTTGATGAGCGAAGCCCCCTAGGTTTGCAACTCCAAGCATCACCATGGCCCGCCAACTTCAGGGCGGGGACCTACCCCAAGTACAACGGCAGCACCGACCCAGCCCAATACATCATGAGCTACCAAGTCGCCATCGCATCATCCGAAAGGGGACGACGCAACAATGGCCAAGTCTTTTATCATCGCCCTCGAAGGCCCAGCCTTGACCTGGTACACCAGGTTGCCACCATTGTCCATCGACTCCTGGAAAGGACTCTGAGACAAGTTTCTGCTCAACTTCCAAGGGTACTGACCCGACACCGATGCCTTGGCTGAGCTATCACTTTTCAAACAGCAAGAGAAGGAAACCCTACAGGAGTACTACCGCAAATTCCTGACTCTCAAGTCCCAACTGTCTTCGGTCGACGACCATATTGCCATACACTACGCCATCAGTGGCCTTCAGGCTGACGTCCTATACAGTCACTGCATCAGGGACCCACCCAGGAATCTCCAAGAGCTCTATCAGCTGTTCGAGAAGTACGCCAGATCCGAAGAGCTCCATCAGTGCAAGGTCGAGTCTTAGAGAAAGCCCAAGGACCCTCCGTAGTCCAGCCGAACCGGAACAAGGCCTTCGTAGTTAGACTCCGGACGGGACAGCCGCAGTCAGCAGCAGGTGCACAACATAGCCAACCAGCACCCCGCCGGCGAGGCCGCTCGCCGTCAAGAATATCCCCCCAGGGCCGCGGCAATGGCACGCGAGGCCGGGGCCAGGGACGGGCACAACAACCGCGTAGATTTTACTGTTTGTTTCACAGCGAAGACTATGCACACCCAACAAGGGATTGCCCAGAAATAAAGGCCACCAAGGACAGAATGTCTCGGGCATAACCAGCCGATAATCAAAGAGTTGTCGCGCACACATACCACCACCACCAACCATACAACAACGTCCATATCCAGCACCCACCCAACCATGCATATCAGCATCATCAGGAAGTACAAGTCCTTCCACCCCCGCCTCCACCTCCGCATCACCCAAACCCACACCACCAAAATCACCCACCAGCGCCAAAGCAGGAAGACTTCGCTGATCAGCCATATCGCGGAGTCATCCACATGATCACCGAAGGATCCAGCATAGACTTCGAGACGAAGCAGCAAAAGAGGGATCACTACCAGAGTGTCAACCATGTCGCCCTCACCGGCCCAGTGGTGCAAACGAGGTGGTCACACGTGCCACTAACCTTCGATGCCAGAGATGTTGATCTGCGTAGCGCACCTCACGTCGACGCCATGGTAATCAACTGCAGCGTGGCTGGCTAGGACCTACACAAAGTCCTAGTTGATAACGGTAGCCAGGCGGACATCATCTTTCTGCATGAATTCGACCGCATGGGCATCAGCCACACCTTACTCAAGCCTTCGGACAACCCCCTATACGGCTTCGGCGGCAAGGGCACTTTCCCTGTAGGCAAGATTGAACTACCCCTGTCATTCGGCGTAGCACCCAATGCATGGAGTGAGCAGATTACCTTCGACATCATCAACATGGTTTATCCCTACAACGCTATAATGGGTCGGAGCTCCATTAATAAATTTGAAGCGGCCATTCACGGACTGTACATATGCATGAAAATTCCGGGTCCGCAAGGGGTGATAACAGTTTATGGTAACCAACAGACTGCGCGCAACATTGAGAGAGACTTCGTTCCAGGACAACGGAACGTACACTGCCTTACAACACAATGCGAAGTCTTTGAAGTAACCCACCCAGTCGCCGCCGAGAAAGTTAAGGCACAGCTACAGAGCAACGATGGAACGAAGACAGTTCCCCTCGATCCGGCAACACCCAAGCAAACAGTCATAATAAGCGAAGACCTGACTTCACAAGACGAGGAGAAACTCATCTCCTGTCTCGCCAGAAACAAGGACGTCTTCGCCTGGTCCGCCCACGACCTGGTCGGAGTCGGTCGCACCGTCATCGAGCACAGTCTGGGCATCGACTCTTCGATGCACCCAAAAAAGCAGCGGTTGCGCAAAATGTCCGACAAAAAAATAGAAGCCGCCAAAGCTAAAGTGCACCGCCTACTGGAGGCCAATTTCATCGAACCAATCACCTACCCTATGTGGCTCACCAACGTAGTGATGGTACAAAAGAAAAGCGGCAGGTGGCGCATGTGCATCGATTTCACCAGCCTCAATAAGGCATGTCCCAAGGACAATTTCCCGCTGCCACGGATCGACAAGATAGTCGATAGTGTAGCCGGATGCGAAGTCATGTCCCATCTCGACTGCTTCTCCGGCTACCACCAGATATACATGAAGGAGGAAGACAAGGCCAGCACCAGTTTCATCACACCCTTCGGCACGTACTGCTTCATCAGGATGCCGGAGGGACTCAAGAACGCTGGGTCAACCTTCTCTCGCCTCACCAAGACGGTGCTCGAGAGCCAAGTGGGCCACAACATTTTCACGTACGTAGACGACATCGTTGTCGCAAGCAAAAATAAAGAAGATCACCTGGCTGACCTGGCAGAGACGTTCGCAAACATGTGGGACGCACGACTTCGCCTCAACCCTGAGAAGTGCATCTTCGGAGTCCGCCAGGGGAAGATACTAGGCTACCTGGTGTCGTATCGCGGGATCGAGGCCAACCCAACCAAGATTCAGGCAATCATCAACATGTCACCCCTGCAATCAACCAGGGACGTCCAGTGTCTGACAGGCAGACTAGTTGCCCTCAATAGATTCATCTCCAAATCCGCAGAGCGGAGCCTACCCTTCCTCAAGACATTGCATGGTGCGAAAGACTTCGCGTGGGGACCAGAACAGGCGGCAGCCTTCGCATCACTCAAGCAATTCTCACCAGTCTAGACCCATCGCTGCCTCTGCTGCTCTACATCGCAGCCTCGCCATATGCAGTCAGCGTAGCCTTAGTCCAAGAGCAAGACAGAGAGGGCACGACCCGGAAGTGTCCAGTCTACTACGTCTTCGAAGTCCTCACGGTCTCCAAGTGCAACATGACCAAATTGGAAAAAATCTCTTACGCAGTCGTCATGGCATCACGCAAGCTATGCCACTACTTCGAGGTGTTCAAAGTGCGGGTCACCTCAGACAGGGGACTAGGAGAACTATTCAGAAACCTGGAGGCGTCCGTCCGAATCGCCAAATGGGCAGCCGAACTCTCCGGGTACCACATCACTTTTGAACCCAGGACAACAATCAAGTCGCAGGTCCTGGTAGACTTCATCGTCGACTGGACTGGGCCGACACTGCAGCAAGAAGAACCTCCAGAGAAGGTGTGGACCATCCACTGTGACGGTGCATGGTGCCATGCGGGGGCAGGTGCAGCTGCAATTATCACGTCACCCACAGGCGTCAAGCACAGATACGCAGCACGCCTTAGCTTCGCCTTGGAATCCGACAAATGCACAAACAACATAGTAGAATACGAAGCCATCATCTTGGGCCTTCGCAAGCAGAGAGCACTCGGTGTCACCACCTGCATAGTCAAGACAGATTCCAAGGTAGTTGCTGGCCAGGTCGAAAAAGAATATTCAACAAAAGACCCCGCACTCATGCAGTATTTAACGACTGTTCGCAGTCTCGAGAGGCAGTTCAAGGGCTTCACCCCACAACATGTGGACCGCGCCAGGAACAAAGAGGCCGACGCGTTGGCTAAGGCAGCGGCCAGGGGCGAGTCCTTGCCCTCCGACGTGTTCTATCACATCATTGGCACACCAGCCGTCCGCAACCTAGAGGGTTTACAAGTAAATAACGATGCCAAAGGCCATCGCATCGTCAACCTCATCATGACTGAAGATTGGTGGGCCCCAATAACCCTATTTTTGCAAGGATACTACCACCCAAGTGATGTCAATGAGGCCAAACGCCTCAAGCACCAAAGCCGGGACTTCGTACTAATCGAAGGCCAGCTATACAAAAAGGGGATCAGTCAGCCCATGCTAAAATGCGTGACTGAAGACAAAGGCGTTCAAATCCTTCGCGAAGTCCACAACGGGACTTGCGGGTCCCATTCAAGGCCCAGGTCCCTCGCTGCCAAGGTAATCCATCAAGTACTGGCCCGCGATAATCTGTGCCACGAATCGAGTCACAAGGTCTTGCGAAGCATGCCAGAAGTTCCCCCCCCCCCCCGCTCCAGCAACCCTTCGTAGCTCACCAAGCCGATCGCCCACACATGGCCACTTCAACGCTGGGGGCTCGACATTGTCGGGCCACTGCCTATGGCTCAAGGGAACCTCAAATTCACCTTCGTCGTCGTCGAGTACTTCACCAAGTGGATCGAGGCCAGTGCAGTATCCACAATAACGTCGAAGACCGCCCAAAAGTTCTTTTGGCAAAACATTGTCTGCCGATTCGGAGTCCCGACTGAGCTCACAGTCGATAATTGTCGGTGTTCCGAGACCGGGGGGTCCCTGAGCCGACAAGTGAATGTCGCCGCCTGCCCCAACCCAGATGGGTCGAGCGCGAGAGCGAGCGCGAAGGGGGGAGAACGAGGCGGCCGGAGACCGGCGTGAGAGAGGTGGGAATCCCGCGGCCTTCGTGTTCGTCCCGCACCCAGGTCGGGTGCGCTTGCAGTAGGGGGTTACAAGCGTCCACGCGGGAGAGGGAGCGAGTGGCCCCAAGCGAGCGCATGTTCTCGTCCTCGTCCCCGCGCGGCCAACCCTCTCTAAGAGGGCCCTGGCCCTCCCTTTTATAGGCGTAAGGAGAGGATCTAGGTGTACAATGGGGGTGTAGCAGGGTGCTACGGGTCTAGCGGAGGTGAGCTAGCGCCCTAGGTACATGCCGTTGTGGCAGCCGGAGAGATCTTGGCACCCAGCTGGTGTGATGTCGTGGCCGTCGAAGGAGCGATGGAGCTTGGCGGAGGGACAGCTGTCGGAGCGGTTGAGTCCTTGCTGACGTCCTCTTGCTTCCGTAAGGGGGCTGAGAGCCGCCGTCGTCACAGAGCATGCGGGGCGCCATCATTGCCTATCTGGTGGAGCGAGCCAGATGGGACGCCGGTCTTGTTCCCTGCGGCCCGAGTCAGCTTGGGGTAGGGTGATGATGGCGCCTCCTGTTGACGTGGCTGGTCTGCGCCCTAGGTTGGGCGATGTGGAAGCTCCTCCGAAGCCGAGGTCGAGTCCGAGCCCCCGGGTCGGGCGAGGCGGAGATTGCCGGCTGGTGCCGGGGCGGAGTCCGAGCCCTGGGGTCGGGCGAAGCGGAGTTCGTCGTCTTCTGGGGCCGAGCCCAAGTCCGAGCCCTGGGTCGGGCGAGGCGGAGATCGTCATCTTCTGGGGCCGAGCCCAAGTCCGAGCCCTGGGTCGGGCGAGGCGGAGATCGTCGTCTTTTGGGGCCGAGCCCAAGTCCGAGCCCTGGGTCGGGCGGAGCGGAGTTCGCCGTCTTCCGGGACTTAGCCCGAGTCCGAGCCCTGGGTCGGGCGGAGTTCGCCGTCTTCCGGGACCTAGCCCGAGTCCGAGCCCTGGGTCGGGTGGAGTTCGCCGTCTTCCGGGACCTAGCCCGAGTCCGAGCCCTGGGTCGAGCGGAGTTCGCCGTCTTCCGGGACTTAGCCCGAGTCCGAGCCCTGGGTCGGGCGGAGTTCGTCGTCTTCCGGGACTTAGCCCGAGTCCGAGCCCTGGGTCGGGCGGAGCAGAGTTCACCGTCTTCCGGGACTTAGCCCGAGTCCGAGCCCTGAGTCGGGCGAAGCGGAGCTTCCTATGGTGCCTCCGGCAGGGCCTGACTGCCTGTTAGTCTTATTCTGTCTTGTGGCACTGCAGTCGGAGTGGCGCAGGCGGCGCTGTCCTTCTGTCAGGCCGGTCAGTGGAGCGGCGAAGTGACGGCGGTCACTTCGGCTCTGTCGGCTGGGGGGCGCGCGTCAGGATAAGGGTGTCAGGACACCTTTGCATTAAATGCTCCTGCGACTTGGTCGGTCGGTGCGGTGATTTTGTCAGGGTTGCTTCTTAGCGAAGGCAGGGCCTCGGGCGAGCCGGGAATATGTTCGCCGCTGAAGGGGGGCCTTGGGCGAGACGGAAATCCTCCGGGGTCGGCTGCCCTTGTCCGAGGCTAGGCTCGGGCGAGGCGTGATCGTGTCCCTCGAATGGACTGATCCCTGACTTAATCGCACCCATCAGGCCTTTGCAGCTTCGTGCTGATGGGGGTTACCAGCTGAGAATTAGGAGCCTTGAGGGTACCCCTAATTATTGTGACACCCCAGTGTCACTCAGGGTTTTTCTCAAAAAGCCAAACCTAGAACCATTATTTTATGTGAACCAAAGTAAGCATGAGCATCAAAATAACTTAAGTAATAATGAAGTCACCAAGTATATACTTAAAAGTGTCATGATCAAAGCAATTGAGTCCCTTAAAAGATCAGATTATGCAACCCTAGTTTAAAAACCCTAAATGAGCCCCATGAGCAAAATTCAAAAAGTAAGAAAAAGGGAGTGAAAAGTTTAAAATTTTGAGTTGAGCCAATTATAAAAATTGAAGTATATTTAATGGGCAACAAGAAAGATTGAGAAAGCTTAGCCAAAATAACTCGAATAAAACCCCAAATCAAGCTTTCCATGTGTGGACTTAATGAGAATTCTGAAATTCAGATTTCTGAAATTCAGACCTTGAGCCAAAGATCAGGGATGTTCACCTTGATCCCTAACTCGAATCCTAATGGCCCCATTGACAAAAATGTGTCTAACTAACCCCTCTGTCGTGTGCCAGAAGATGGCATTGGGACGCGAGCCCTAGACACGACTAAACCTTGGATTTGCCTCGGATTTGCGTAGGGAGACAGACCAGATTTCCTGGCTCCATATCTCTGCAACCAGTAGGCAAAATCCTATGACCCCCACACAAGATTGGTAGCTTGTAGGGAGGAGAAGAGGTTTTGTGCATTGACCAAGGCGAGAGCAGGCTCGGATGAGCGACTACACGCGCCAGAACTTGGGCAGAACGCGCGCTCACACGTGTTCGACCCTGGTCGGCACGCCAGAGCTCGCCCAACCCGCGCGCGCGCGCTCCCTGGCGTCCAGTCAAGTCCGCCGCGCGCTCACGCCCTCGGCCGTGCCCGCCCGCGCCTATAAAGCCTCCCCAGGCGCGCCTCACCTCGCCCCGCACTCACCCTCACCGGCCAACCACTTTTCCTTAGCTCCGGCGAGCTTAATTTCCGCCCGCCATTGCCGCCCGAGCTTCGGCCACCGTGGCCAGCTCCCTCCAGCCACCCTCAAGTCAAGCCAGCGCTTCGGCTAGCTCCACCAGCAGCTCGTGAAGCTTGCCAAGCCCTCGGACCCAGCCGGACTTCACCGGAGGCCCGAGATCGACCTCACCGGACTTCGGTTTTCCGCCGCCGCGCGTGGACCGAGTTATCCAGTGAGTCTCCGCCCAATTCCTTGCGCTCAAGTCTTCTCTAGCATCCCGTGGACCTCCCTGACCCATTTGATTGGACTATCTCGCCGTGACCAGGCCGGTCTCCTCGCCGCCGACGAGCATCCCCGCCTGCGCGCGTGGACCGACCGACTCCGGCCATCTCCGACGGCGTTCCGCACACCGTTGTGATCCCCGAGACCTCCCCTTCATCCTCGACCTCTTCACCGGAACAGTCTCGCCGCCGGTAAGCCCCTCCGCCCTTTTCCCCGCCGCGGCTACTGTTTGAGGTAGACGAAGGACCTCGGGTTAGGTTTTTGTAGAACCCGAGGGGTTTTCTGTAATGTCAGCGACTCATGTGAATAGTAGCCTGAGGACTGATTCGCGAGGAAAAACTTAGAAAACCGCCAGGGACCCCAGTGCAAAGTAGATTTTCATTTAAATCGATTCTGTTATTCTTTTTAAATAACCAGAGAACTTGTAAAATTCATAACTTGATGAATTCTTAATCAAAAACTGTCAAACCAATTTTGCTAGCCTCTGTATATTATAATCTATCATTTAAAAATAGTAAACCCTATGCTTTCTGTTCAAAATTTTAGAGTTTAAAATTAAAAACAGAAACCCACTAAACCTTATTTAATTAAGGAAAATTAGTTTTTCTTCTGTGCTAGACTTAAGAAAATTTGTGGGTATTCAAACCTTATTTAGACACTGTTTAAAAATAGTAGGAACCCCAGCATTAGAAATTATGATGTAGTTTCTCATTTAAAGATGTTTTGTCCAAAACTTAGAGAAAATCAGAAAGATATTAGAAATTAATGAACAGTGATTAATATTATTTTTCCTAGTTTGCTTATGTAACAGAGGACTTAGGAAAAATACAAAGACCATTAATTTGGACCAGTTTTAAATTAAAATGACTTGTTTAGCCTAAATAAGACTGGAAATCAATTATTAAAGAGGCCAAACTATAACCAAAATGCTTAACAAAAATCCAGTGAACTTATAACCACCAGAACCCCACTACAAAAATGCAGAGCACCTCAGTCCAACTTTTTAAGCAAGGGAAATAAATACAAGGTGATAATAAGGCTTTTTCCAATTAAATCATGAACAACCTCAAGTAATGTGATAATGGGCAACCAAAAATTAACTAAGTCCATGATGAGGTAAACTACCAGAGAAAAATGCAAACCCATGAAAAAGAAGCAAACTCTTACCAATTGCTAATGATTTAAGAGAAAAGCCACTTAATTCAAATAATGCATACCACCCCTTCCCTTAAGCAAAAAGATGCCAAACTTCAGAATGATTGCTCTTGCACAAAATAATAACCATGAAAAATGAGAACTCTGTTGTTTGATATTTTTCAAGTATAGTGGTAGTAGAAAGCACCCATTTGGCTAGAAACTTGAGAAAACCATAGAAAAATAACTGAAAGGTATTAATGACTAGAAATTTGTATCAAGTCATGTTATAACACCTAAAAGCCAGCAAAAATAAGTTCTGAAGAATTACCCACTGTTAAATAGTACTTGTAGTTCAAAGCACCCCTTCTACCCTAGAGTTTGATAATTTTGTGCAGAGAAAACTATTCACTTTCTGATCCCCAAATTTTAAGACAGAGAAACACACACCAGTAGCAAGCCACTGTAATTTTTGCAGAATTTTTAGAATTTTATAAAAGCAACTTGTAATTCAAACCTACTCCAAAACATTAAAGAGGATAAAAGAAAAGGAAAGAAGAAATAAACCCCACCTCAATAAGTCTAACTTGAGTACTTATCATTTATCCCTAAGACTTAAAAGGAATTCAGTGGAACCCCAAAATTAAACCTACCACTTACCTTAGCTAAATTTGAACCAGTTTACCAAGTATACCACCCAAGGGTCTTGCATAAGTTAAGTTAACTTTGTTTAACTCAAGAAAGATCATACACCTTTAAAGTTGTGATTTCTAAAAGCATATATCATATCATGCATATATCTTACGCATTGCATTCATTAGATTGTAATCTTGCCGACGGAGAGTACGTGCTCATCCCCGAGCAAGGACCTGTCCAAGAGGAGGACCAGGAGCAGGCTTCAGAGGCTGCTATTGAGGATCTCCCCGCAGCCCCAGCAATTGAAGGCAAGCCCCGGTCTTATGCATAACCATGTTATTATATGCTACTTTACTACACTTAATGCTTGTAGGTCTGTAATGTGCACTTAAGTGTAGGAGTTGCTTGAAACCTCTAGTTGCATGAACTTAGGACTCCTTTTTGAGATGAATACTAGCATACTAGGTCGAGTAGCTGCTTGCTAATCAGGATCTCGGTAGAAGTCGAGTGATTTTTCTAGCACTCACGCGAGGTCAGGAATTGATTGTATTCATCTTGATAATGGGATATATGTTGGTCTATGGACTTGGATCCAGGGAGGATGCCTTGTCTATTAGACGGGAAAAAAAAGAATTAAGGATTAATGTGTGGATACCTGAGTCAAGCTTTTGAACGTACTAAGCACATGCCGGGAAAAATGGTAACCGGTAAACCTAGTACCTGAGTGAAGCCGGGCGCGGACTTTATCCCTCATGCGACCTGAGACTGGTTCTCCCATGCTAGCTATGGTGGGTACAAGTGCGGTCACTGCACGGCGGCAGCCGGGGTCAGTGGAGCATTGTATGCCAAGGCGGTGAGGCCTGGACGCGAACGGGGAATCGATGGGGACAGTTGTCATGTGTAGGGTCGGAGTGCCCTGACATGCCGTGTGTTTAGGTTTACCTTGCAAGGTTAAAACTCGATTCGAATCGTCTGCTTCTCGCAGCTAATGAGACTGCTTGATTCCTTGTACTGCATCGAGTAAGAAGTGAAATGTGGTTACATGAGATAACTTGTTGATTGAACTAATTGATTGTTACCATGTATGCTTAGAAGGAGCAAACCTAGCTAAGTTAATGATGATAGAACCTGGAAAGCTAAAACTTGCTTTTAGTAACAGCTAGTGCTTTTGGCAAACCAAACCCCTCAGCCAAACAGCCGCATAGTCTAGAGGTAGAGGAGTAGACTCCTCACACCGGGTAAGTCTAGCTGAGTATTAGTATACTCAGCCTTGCTTGTGGCACCATTTTTGCAGGTACCATGCAGGATTTGATTGATGGCGTGACTTGGCCTACCACCCTGCCACCGGGTTGGACGGTCGAGTGGGATGTTGCTCCGGCAGGAGAGGAGCATGAGGAGTAGTGGGCTAGGCCTTGCCCATTTCCTCATTATCGACGACATCGATTATCCGCTGCACTTTACTTTATGAACTTTATTTGCTACTCAAAAACTCCGATTTATGTAATAATTCAGTACTTAATTTGAGGTTTCCTGTTTTATTGTATTTCTTCTGTGACTCACCTTCGAGTGAGATTGTGGAATTTGATCCTGGTTAAGTGGCTCTATCAGACTAGATCTGAAGGACTGACGGGTTATTCCGATTTAAGTGTGTCACGGCCCTTGAGGCATGACTTAGGCACTTAAGCTGGAATAATTCGGGTGGTTCTGCCACAGCTGGTATCGGAGCAAATTCCGCCACAGAGAAGGACAATAAACCATGAATACCAATTTTCAAAATCTAAAACTTGCTTAGAAACTGCTAAAGATCGTCAGGACTAGACCGCTAGACCTAGGACGAAAGGCCTTAGGCATAGAGGGAAATAGGTGGCTAATTAATTAGGCCCCGTTGGCCAATACTTATATTTTAGGATGCCCTAAAAAGGCACCCTATTTTCTTTTTGAGAGGCAACGTTTCTTCCAGCATGCATGCATTATAAAACATAGAGGAATTAAAATTTGAGCTAACCCCCTTTTTCTTTAAAACCATCCGGGCTCTCTTTTTCTTTTTCCTTCCACCATAATCTTTATCTTTGACTCCCTTCCGCAGATGAATTCACCCACCCCCGCCAGTGGAGGAGACTCTCGTTTCAGTTCTGACTTCCTTTCTCGCGATGGCTTTCCTTCCATCTTGTGGGAAGTGCTTAACTCCGCTGGTTACCCTACGCCCCCTTTGTACACGGTGCAGTTGTATGAGGAGCATCAGGTACCTCGTTGTCGGGTCTGGCTGACTTTGGAGGCTCATCCCCTTCAGCCGGGTTGGCGTTCTCTTGACTCTGAGACGATTGGACTCAGGACGGACGACACCGTTGAGGCAGCAGCCATGAAGGCTCTGACGACTTTCTGTGGCTACCATCCCCTGGAGATGGTGATGCACCCCTTGGGACTCTTCCCTGCTGAGAAGAAGGATGATCCCATGTGGTGTAACCGCGTGAGCCATGTGAAGGATGTGTGGGCAATGTATCCTGACTTGGTTGGGAGGGTCACTGTTCAGTGCATGAGTGCGCTGTACCGCCTTCAGGCCCTTCAGAGCGATGCTATGACACTTCTTGCTAACACCGCTCGGACTGCCAAGCTCACTCTCGACAGTCGGGAAGATTTTGTGGTCGACCTATCCACAGAGTTGGTGGAGAAGGATCTGCAGGTGGAGAGGCTGAGCCAGCGTATCGCTACCCTGGAGCAGCAAGTGGAGATCCGAGACAACACTATTGATGTCTTGGAGAACCAGCTTCACGATGTGCAGAGGGAACTCGAGGAAGCAAATGACCACTTGGACATGCACCACCTGGAGATGGAGGCCAATGAAGCAGGAAGCGAGGGAGAAGAGGCTCCCGAGGAGCTAGGACCAGCCCCTGGTGCCAATGGGACTACCTCCGCGATGCCCCCTTCACCCGTATCCAGTGTCGCTTCCACCGCTCAGGGTTAAGCAGTCGCTTCGACATTTTTAGGTGGATAGAAACCTATGCGAGCTTAGTAGTATCACATTTTGGACTAGGCTTGTGGGTACTTTCCCCTGATTAATGTAACCCTGTGAACTTTTGAAATCTGTGGGATCTTTGTCACCATGTTATCTTCATTTCGAACTTAATATTATGACTATGGCATTTTTTTCCATATGAAATGATATCTTGCCGTTCGAAACTGTGAGTTGGGATAACAATGGCGACAATCTCTGTTTTCAGATGGCAGCTAGGCAGCGTCGCGGGCAGAACGAGCAAGTTCCCCCGCCACCTCCTCCAGCTCCCACAGTGCAAGAGCTGATGGCCCAGCAGAATGAGATTCTGCGACAGCTCTTGCAGCGCCAGCCCCACCCCCAGCAGCATGGTGGAGGCCAGCCTCAGCGACCTCCGGCTATGGCAACATACCAGGAGTTTCTGAGCACGCAGCCGCCCTTATTCGCCAAGGCAGAGGATCCGTTGGACGCCGACGTATGGCTTCGCGTCGTCGAGTCCAAGTTTCCCCTCCTCACGGGAGACTGCCCTGATGCTACCAAGACCCGCTTCGCCGCACAGCAGCTTCGCGGATCTGCTCGGACTTGGTGGGATCACTTCCGTGCTATGCTCCCTGATGATCGTGAGGTATCTTGGGAGGAATTCAAGACTGCCTTCAGAGGACACCACATCCCAGCTGGCATTCTTGATCGGAAGTTGAATGAATTTCTGGCCCTCAATCAAGGAACCCGCACGGTACTGCAGTATGCGCAAGCCTTCAACGACTTATGCCAGTATGCAGGGTATCATGCTGATTCTGATGAGAAGAAGAGGGATCGCTTCCGCAGGGGTCTCAATACCAAGCTGCGGGAACGCCTCAACACTGTCCGGGCTGATAGCTTCAATGAGTTGGTCAACATGGCCATCTCCCAGGAGGATTGCATTGTTGCTCACCGGGCAGAGAAGAAGAGAAAGGCACCAATGGCAGCACCATCCGCTCAGGCTCAGAGGTTCCGGATTGTTTCCCACAATCAGAGCAGGGGTTTTCAGCAGCAGGCAGGCAGATGGGTGATCAGGCCACCTCAGCAGCAGCAGCAGCCGGCACCCAACCGCTACCCAGCTCCCGCCCCAAGGAACAATCAGCCTCCGTAGCAGCAGCAGTTCCGCCAGGGCAATGGGAACAAGTGTTTCACTTGTGGCAATGTGGGCCACTATGCCAAGAATTGTCCCAGGAACCAGCAGAGGCAGATGCCAGCACCAAATCAAGACAAGGGAAGAAAGCAGAAGGTGCAAGTTAGGCAAGGGAAGCTCAACTTCACTGCTCTTGAGGAAGTGCCAGAAGGAGCTCCTATCATGACTGGTATCTTTTCAGTTTATAATCAACCTTCTTTAATTCTGTTTGATTCTGGTGCATCTCATAGTTTCATTAGCCAAAAGTTCAGTGCTAATTGCAAACTGCCATTCTCTCACTCAAAAGGGTCATTCATGATAGTCACACCTGGGGGTAAAATTGCAACTAATCAATTAAACCAAAGTGTGCCTATTCAACTGGGAAGCCACATTATCAAAACCACTCTTCTTGTGTTGGGATTGGAGAATGTGGATATTATTCTAGGGGCAAATTGGATGACCTTGCACCAAGTTGTGCTTGATGTAGCCAGCCGTACCGTGGAAGTTAATTCTCCTTTCTGTGGGAATTTCACTTTGATTTTACCTAGACAGGGTTCTTCTCAGTCATGTGCTTTCTCTATGACGGAGATACCCCTGAAGAAGATCCCAGTGGTCTGTGAGTATGCAGATGTCTTTCCTGATGAATTGCCAGGAATGCCACCGGACCGGGATATTGAATTCGCCATCGAGTTGCAACCGAGAACGGCCCCAATTTCCAAGAGGCCCTACCGAATGCCACCCGCTGAGTTGGCAGAGTTGAAGAAGCAATTGCAAGAGTTGCTGGATAAGGGTTTCATTCGCCCGAGCACTTCGCCTTGGGGATGTCCAGCACTGTTTGTGAAGAAGAAGGATGAAAGCTTGAGGCTGTGTATAGATTACCGCCCTCTTAATGCGGTAACTATCAAGAACAAGTATCCTTTGCCTCGTATTGATGTTCTCTTTGACCAGTTGGTCGGGGCCAAGGTATTCTCCAAGATAGACCTTCGCTCTGGCTACCATCAGATCAAAATACGAGCAAGTGATATTCTGAAGACGGCATTCTCAACCAGATATGGGCTATATGAATTCTTGGTGATGTCATTCGGGCTGACAAATGCACCAGCATATTTCATGTATCTGATGAATTCTGTTTTTATGCCGGAATTGGACAAGTTCATGGTGGTTTTCATCGATGATATTCTGGTGTACTCAAAGAACGAAGAAGAACATGCCGGGCATTTGCATGTAGTGCTTCAACGTCTGCGAGAGCACCACCTTTATGCCAAGTTATCCAAGTGTGATTTTTGGCTGAAGGAAATCAAATTCTTGGGTCACACTATCTCTCAAGCTGGAATAGCTGTTGATCCTGATAAAGTGCAAGAGGTGATGAACTGGAAGCCACCAACGACTGTTCGCCAGATTCGGAGTTTTCTGGGATTAGCTGGTTATTACCGAAGATTTATTCCGGACTTCTCTCGAATTGCGAAGCCTATTACTGAGTTGCTGAAGAAAGAAGTCAAATTTGTGTGGAGTCAGAAGTGCGAAGATGCCTTCCATGCATTAAGGCAGCATCTGACCACAGCACCAGTATTGGCGCAACCCGACAGCAGCAAACCTTTTGATGTATATTGTGATGCCTCGGGCACCGGGCTAGGTTGTGTCTTGATGCAAGACAACCGAGTCATTGCTTATGCTTCAAGAGCACTCAGGCCTCATGAGCAAAATTATCCCACTCATGACCTTGAGTTAGCAGCAGTGGTTCATGCATTGAAGATGTGGAGGCACTATCTAATGGGAACCCACTGCAACATCTTCACTGATCATAAGAGCCTTAAGTACATTTTTACTCAGGCTGATCTTAACATGAGGCAGAGAAGATGGCTAGAGCTGATCAAGGATTATGACCTGGAGGTACATTATCACCCAGGGAAAGCTAATGTGGTAGCTGATGCCTTGAGTCGGAAGTTGCAATGCAATTGTGTTCTGATGGATTCTCGCATTAACACCTTGTGTGATGAGTTGAGCAAGATGCAAATTGAAGTGATTTCTTCTGGTTCTTTGTCTCACGTTTCTGTTGAGCCAGCTTTGCAAGACCAGATTATCATGGCCCAGCTCAGTGACAAGGGAGTGCAAATTATCAAGAAGAATCTCCATCAGAAGGTTGAGAAGTATAATTGTTTCCGCCAGGATGAGAAGGGTGTGTTATGGTTCAAAAGCAGATTGGTAATTCCTAAAGACCAGGATCTCAAGAGGAAAATTTTGGATGAAGCTCATCTCTCCAAATTTTCTATGCATCCGGGAAGCACCAAGATGTACCATGATTTGAAGCCTTTGTACTGGTGGACCAGAATGAAGAGGGAAATAGCCCAGTATGTATCAGAGTGTGACACCTGTCAGAGGGTAAAGGCAAGCCACTTGAAGTCAGCTGGAGCTTTGCAACCACTACCCGTACCTTCGTGGAAGTGGGACGACATCAGCATGGATTTCATTGTGGGTCTGCCCAACACCTCTCGTCATCATGATTCAATTTGGGTTATTGTGGACCGATTGACGAAAGTGGCACATTTTCTTCCTGTGCACACCACTGATAAGGCTCAGAGATATGCAGAATTGTATATCGACCGGATCGTGTGTTTGCACGGATTACCTCGGACCATTGTTTCTGACCGAGGAGCCCAATTTGTTGCCAGATTTTGGGAACAATTGCAAAAGTCTTTGGGAACCAAGCTAATCAGGAGTTCAGCTTACCACCCACAGACTGACGGTCAGACGGAAAGGGTAAACCAAATCCTGGAAGATATGCTGAGAGCTTGTGCGATCGATTGTGGCAAGAACTGGGATAAGCACCTCTCCTTGGCAGAGTTTGCTTATAACAATAGTTATCAATCCAGCCTAAAGATGGCACCTTTTGAAGCTCTCTATGGAAGAAGGTGCAGGACACCACTCAATTGGTCTCAGTCTGGTGAAAGAGAAGTTTTTGGACCTGACTTAGTGACTAAAGCCGAAAGGAAAGTCAAGCTAATCAGGAAGAATCTAGAAGCTGCTCAGGCCAGACAGAAGAGTTATCATGATAGAAGAAGGAAACCTCTCCAGTTCGAGGTGGGAAGTTTTGTATACCTCAAGGTATCACCCACCAAGGGAATGCAGAGGTTTGGGATCAAAGGCAAGCTAGCCCCTCGTTACATTGGACCTTATGAGATCATAGAAGCATGTGGACCCGTGGCATACAAGCTGAAGTTACCTTCAAAGATGTCTGCCGTTCACAATGTTTTTCATGTATCTCAACTGAAGAAGTGTGTTCGATTGCCGACCGAGATCATAGCAGAGCCAGAATTGGAGATAGAGCCAGATCTATCGTACCAAGAGTACCCCTCCAAGATTCTGGATTGCAAGGAAAGATCAACTCGGGATAAATTGATCAAGATGTTCAAGGTCCAGTGGAGTAATCACTCAGAGGAGGAAGCTACTTGGGAAACCGAGGAATTCCTGAGATCCAACTTTCCCGATTGCCTACCTAAGGAAGCTGGTACGTAATCACCCCCAACCCTCCTCCTGCCTTTCGAACCTAACTTCCAAAAACATGATCTTAATTCAGAATGAAGTAACTATAAAGTAAAACTTAAAAGGACTTCCTTCTGAAGTTGCAAAGAGAATGACATTCGAAGAGCAGTTTATCCTAATAATGGCAATCATCACCCTTTTTCCTATCAGTCTCACCCTTCGCTTTACCCCGGGAGGACTCTGGCCCGAATCTCGGGACGAGATTCCTTTAAGGGGGGAAGGCTGTGACACCCCAGTGTCACTCAGGGTTTTTCTCAAAAAGCCAAACCTAGAACCATTATTTTATGTGAACCAAAGTAAGCATGAGCATCAAAATAACTTAAGTAATAATGAAGTCACCAAGTATATACTTAAAAGTGTCATGATCAAAGCAATTGAGTCCCTTAAAAGATCAGATTATGCAACCCTAGTTTAAAAACCCTAAATGAGCCCCATGAGCAAAATTCAAAAAGTAAGAAAAAGGGAGTGAAAAGTTTAAAATTTTGAGTTGAGCCAATTATAAAAATTGAAGTATATTTAATGGGCAACAAGAAAGATTGAGAAAGCTTAGCCAAAATAACTCGAATAAAACCCCAAATCAAGCTTTCCATGTGTGGACTTAATGAGAATTCTGAAATTCAGACCTTGAGCCAAAGATCAGGGATGTTCACCTTGATCCCTAACTCGAATCCTAATGGCCCCATTGACAAAAATGTGTCTAACTAACCCCTCTGTCGTGTGCCAGAAGATGGCATTGGGACGCGAGCCCTAGACACGACTAAACCTTGGATTTGCCTCGGATTTGCGCAGGGAGACAGACCAGATTTCCTGGCTCCATATCTCTGCAACCAGTAGGCAAAATCCTATGACCCCCACACAAGATTGGTAGCTTGTAGGGAGGAGAAGAGGTTTTGTGCATTGACCAAGGCGAGAGCAGGCTCGGATGAGCGACTACACGCGCTAGAACTTGGGCAGAACGCGCGCTCACACGTGTTCGACCCTGGTCGGCACGCCAGAGCTCGCCCAACCCGCGCGCGCGCGCTCCCCGGCGTCCAGTCAAGTCCGTCGCGCGCTCACGCCCTCGGCCGTGCCCGCCCGCGCCTATAAAGCCTCCCCAGGCGCGCCTCACCTCGCCCCGCACTCACCCTCACCGGCCAACCACTTTTCCTTAGCTCCGGCGAGCTTAATTTCCGCCCGCCATTGCCGCCCGAGCTTCGGCCACCGTGGCCAGCTCCCTCCAGCCACCCTCAAGTCAAGCCAGCGCTTCGGCTAGCTCCACCAGCAGCTCGTGAAGCTTGCCAAGCCCTCGGACCCAGCCGGACTTCACCGGAGGCCCGAGATCGACCTCACCGGACTTCGGTTTTCCGCCGCCGCGCGTGGACCGAGTTATCCAGTGAGTCTCCGCCCAATTCCTTGCGCTCAAGTCTTCTCTAGCATCCCGTGGACCTCCCTGACCCATTTGATTGGACTATCTCGCCGTGACCAGGCCGGTCTCCTCGCCGCCGACGAGCATCCCCGCCTGCGCGCGTGGACCGACCGACTCCGGCCATCTCCGACGGCGTTCCGCACACCGTTGTGATCCCCGAGACCTCCCCTTCATCCTCGACCTCTTCACCGGAACAGTCTCGCCGCCGGTAAGCCCCTCCGCCCTTTTCCCCGCCGCGGCTACTGTTTGAGGTAGACGAAGGACCTCGGGTTAGGTTTTTGTAGAACCCGAGGGGTTTTCTGTAATGTCAGCGACTCATGTGAATAGTAGCCTAAGGACTGATTCGCGAGGAAAAACTTAGAAAACCGCCAGGGACCCCAGTGCAAAGTAGATTTTCATTTAAATCGATTCTGTTATTCTTTTTAAATAACCAGAGAACTTGTAAAATTCATAACTTGATGAATTCTTAATCAAAAACTGTCAAACCAATTTTGCTAGCCTCTGTATATTATAATCTATCATTTAAAAATAGTAAACCCTATGCTTTCTGTTCAAAATTTTAGAGTTTAAAATTAAAAACAGAAACCCACTAAACCTTATTTAATTAAGGAAAATTAGTTTTTCTTCTGTGCTAGACTTAAGAAAATTTGTGGGTATTCAAACCTTATTTAGACACTGTTTAAAAATAGTAGGAACCCCAGCATTAGAAATTATGATGTAGTTTCTCATTTAAAGATGTTTTGTCCAAAACTTAGAGAAAATCAGAAAGATATTAGAAATTAATGAACAGTGATTAATATTATTTTTCCTAGTTTGCTTATGTAACAGAGGACTTAGGAAAAATACAAAGACCATTAATTTGGACCAGTTTTAAATTAAAATGACTTGTTTAGCCTAAATAAGACTGGAAATCAATTATTAAAGAGGCCAAACTATAACCAAAATGCTTAACAAAAATCCAGTGAACTTATAACCACCAGAACCCCACTACAAAAATGCAGAGCACCTCAGTCCAACTTTTTAAGCAAGGGAAATAAATACAAGGTGATAATAAGGCTTTTTCCAATTAAATCATGAACAACCTCAAGTAATGTGATAATGGGCAACCAAAAATTAACTAAGTCCATGATGAGGTAAACTACCAGAGAAAAATGCAAACCTATGAAAAAGAAGCAAACTCTTACCAATTGCTAATGATTTAAGAGAAAAGCCACTTAATTCAAATAATGCATACCACCCCTTCCCTTAAGCAAAAAGATGCCAAACTTCAGAATGATTGCTCTTGCACAAAATAATAACCAGGAAAAATGAGAACTCTGTTGTTTGATATTTTTCAAGTATAGTGGTAGTAGAAAGCACCCATTTGGCTAGAAACTTGAGAAAACCATAGAAAAATAACTGAAAGGTATTAATGACTAGAAATTTGTATCAAGTCATGTTATAACACCTAAAAGCCAGCAAAAATAAGTTCTGAAGAATTACCCACTGTTAAATAGTAGTTGTAGTTCAAAGCACCCCTTCTACCCTAGAGTTTGATAATTTTGTGCAGAGAAAACTATTCACTTTCTGATCCCCAAATTTTAAGACAGAGAAACACACACCAGTAGCAAGCCACTGTAATTTTTGCAGAATTTTTAGAATTTTATAAAAGCAACTTGTAATTCAAACCTACTCCAAAACATTAAAGAGGATAAAAGAAAAGGAAAGAAGAAATAAACCCCACCTCAATAAGTCTAACTTGAGTACTTATCATTTATCCCTAAGACTTAAAAGGAATTCAGTGGAACCCCAAAATTAAACCTACCACTTACCTTAGCTAAATTTGAACCAGTTTACCAAGTATACCACCCAAGGGTCTTGCATAAGTTAAGTTAACTTTGTTTAACTCAAGAAAGATCATACACCTTTAAAGTTGTGATTTCTAAAAGCATATATCATATCATGCATATATCTTACGCATTGCATTCATTAGATTGTAATCTTGCCGACGGAGAGTACGTGCTCATCCCCGAGCAAGGACCTGTCCAAGAGGAGGACCAGGAGCAGGCTTCAGAGGCTGCTATTGAGGATCTCCCCGCAGCCCCAGCAATTGAAGGCAAGCCCCGGTCTTATGCATAACCATGTTATTATATGCTACTTTACTACACTTAATGCTTGTAGGTCTGTAATGTGCACTTAAGTGTAGGAGTTGCTTGAAACCTCTAGTTGCATGAACTTAGGACTCCTTTTTGAGATGAATACTAGCATACTAGGTCGAGTAGCTGCTTGCTAATCAGGATCTCGGTAGAAGTCGAGTGATTTTTCTAGCACTCGCGCGAGGTCAGGAATTGATTGTATTCATCTTGATAATGGGATATATGTTGGTCTATGGACTTGGATCCAGGGAGGATGCCTTGTCTATTAGACGGGAAAAAAAAGAATTAAGGATTAATGTGTGGATACCTGAGTCAAGCTTTTGAACGTACTAAGCACATGCCGGGAAAAATGGTAACCGGTAAACCTAGTACCTGAGTGAAGCCGGGCGCGGACTTTATCCCTCATGCGACCTGAGACTGGTTCTCCCATGCTAGCTATGGTGGGTACAAGTGCGGTCACTGCACGGCGGCAGCCGGGGTCAGTGGAGCATTGTATGCCAAGGCGGTGAGGCCTGGACGCGAACGGGGAATCGATGGGGACGGTTGTCATGTGTAGGGTCGGAGTGCCCTGACATGCCGTGTGTTTAGGTTTACCTTGCAAGGTTAAAACTCGATTCGAATCGTCTGCTTCTCGCAGCTAATGAGACTGCTTGATTCCTTGTACTGCATCGAGTAAGAAGTGAAATGTGGTTACATGAGATAACTTGTTGATTGAACTAATTGATTGTTACCATGTATGCTTAGAAGGAGCAAACCTAGCTAAGTTAATGATGATAGAACCTGGAAAGCTAAAACTTGCTTTTAGTAACAGCTAGTGCTTTTGGCAAACCAAACCCCTCAGCCAAACAGCCGCATAGTCTAGAGGTAGAGGAGTAGACTCCTCACACCGGGTAAGTCTAGCTGAGTATTAGTATACTCAGCCTTGCTTGTGGCACCATTTTTGCAGGTACCATGCAGGATTTGATTGATGGCGTGACTTGGCCTACCACCCTGCCACCGGGTTGGACGGTCGAGTGGGATGTTGCTCCGGCAGGAGAGGAGCATGAGGAGTAGTGGGCTAGGCCTTGCCCATTTCCTCATTATCGACGACATCGATTATCCGCTGCACTTTACTTTATGAACTTTATTTGCTACTCAAAAACTCCGATTTATGTAATAATTCAGTACTTAATTTGAGGTTTCCTGTTTTATTGTATTTCTTCTGTGACTCACCTTCGAGTGAGATTGTGGAATTTGATCCTGGTTAAGTGGCTCTATCAGACTAGATCTGAAGGACTGACGGGTTATTCCGATTTAAGTGTGTCACGGCCCTTGAGGCATGACTTAGGCACTTAAGCTGGAATAATTCGGGTGGTTCTGCCACAATTATGGTCCCCGACAGTAGCCCCCGAGCCTCGAAGGGAGTGTTTGCACTCGCTTGGAGGCTTTCGTCGCACTTTTTTGCAAGGGGACCAGCCTTTCTCGGTTGCGTTTTGTTCCGGTGGGTGCGCGCGAGCGCACCCGCCGGGTGTAGCCCCCGAGGCCTCGGAGGAGTGGTTTCACTCCTTCAAGGTCTTACTGCCTCACGTAGTGCTTCGGCTGGTCTGGTCGTTCCCTCATGCGAGCTGGCCGTAGCCCAGGTGTACGGTCGGGTCCCAAGTTCTCGGGCTGGTATGTTGACGCTGTCAACGGTTCGGCCGGAGCTGGGTTTGCGAGAGCAGCCCCCGAGCCTCTGCACAGAGCGAGAGGGCAGTCAGGGGTAGACTCAGCTTTTTTACATACGCCCCTGCGTCGCCTTTCCGCAAGGAGGGGGGAAAGCGCCATGTTGCCCTCGATGGGCGCCGAACATGGTGTCTCCGTTGAGCTGCAAGCGGGTAATCCGAGTGGACGTCCGTGCCCCGTTCGTTAGGGGTCGGCTAGGGGCCCAGAGGCACGCCCAAAAGTACCTGTGGGTGATTTGCCAGACCCGGTCCCCTGGTGACGGGGTCCGAGGGCTCGATGCCTCCCTCTGATGGGATTCTGTTACAAGATCGTTCCCGCTGGTCTCGGAAATGTCCTAGGGTACCTCGGGAGCGCAGCCCGAGCCTTGGTTATGTATCGAACGTACCCATGGTCATCCCTCACTCGGCGTCTGAGGCGGCTGTGAACCCTTCGGGGGCCAGCCTTCGAACCCCTGATCAGTATTGGGCGCGGAGCCCGAGTAGCCTGAGGCGGTCGTTGAACCCTTTCGAGGGGCCGGCCTTCGAACCTCTGACCAGTAGTGGGTGTAGGGCCCACGCGATCTGAGGCGGCTGTTGAACCCTTCCGGGGGGCCAACCTTCGAACCTCTGATCAGTAGGGGGGCTCGGAGCCTGGTTCCTTCTCGGGGAAGGATCCTTTTCGGGGTATCCCCCTTTCCCGGTCCCTGTTGCAAGAGAGAGAAAGAGGAAAAACGGAAAAGGATACGAAATCGAATGACGCAGCGTACCTTTTTGGACGCGGTCATTATGGCGAAGGCGAAGCGTCGCCCGCTTCTCCTGCCAGAGGCGCCGCGTGTCCCGCTGTGGAGTTAATGCGACGAGGCGAGTGGTTGGTGGGGCGACCGTTGCGCGTGCGCGAGCCGTTCGAGGAACGGATCACGGGCGCGTTGTCTTCACGCCGTGGGAGAGGGCTCTCTCGCTGCCCCCAGATGGGAGGTAAGCTTGGCTGACGACGTGACCGCTGCACCTGCTCGCCTGCCACCGCCATTACTGCCGGCCAACTTTCGGCCGTGTTGACCGTCGCGCCAGGCTGGCGCTGCTGGGCCGCGCGCCGGGTCGCCTCGAGTCGCGGTATTGGTTCCGCAGTCGAGGGGGCGCGGTAGTGGCGCAAGTGGCGGTGGAGTTGCATGCATGAAGCATTCGGCGCGCTGGTTGCACGACGCGTGGGCCTGGGCCTTCATGCCGGGCGTGTTGGGAGTCGGAGAAGCGCGCCCACCTGGCGCGGTTGCATGCCGCCTGCATGGCCGCCCACCCTTTCGCCCGCTGGTCTGGGCAAAAGTGGAGGGTCGCTTGTAACCGCTGGGCGGTTGTGTGCACCGCGCGTGGCGGTTTGGCTTCTTCTGCTCTGAGCCGGCTTGCATGTCGTGTGGGACCCAGCCCCCGCGCCGTAGGGGAGGACCTTGGAGTGTGTTGAAGAAGACTCAGCCCGTGACGGCTGGGGACGCGAGTAGGGAGAACCGCCCTTAAAAGGAGGGTGACCCTCTTGGAAGGCGACCATGTCTTCGCGCTACCTTATGCGTCGTGTCTTTCCACCTTCCAAGCCCCCGGATGGGGGAGATCCGCCGTCTTTCCGCCTCGTCGTTGGGGGAACGCAACTCCGCGGGAGTTGGTACCTTTCAGCCATCGTTCGGCTTCAAGGATTTTCGTCATGCAGCCCGGCTGCACCCCTCCACCGGCGGTCACCCAAGATGGTGACCTCCAGTTTGATGGTGGGGGAAAGCGAGCCGGGCTGCGGCCTCTGCCCCTCCCTCAGCCTCAAGGATTTTCGTCATCCAGACTGAGGTGGAGGATGAGGCGAGTCGGGGGGCTGCCTCCGCGTGGGTCGGTTACCCTTTTCTTCCCCTGGCGTCTGGGGGAGAAGGGCATCCTCCAGCCTCGCGGAGGCTTCCTCCAGCCATGCCGGGAAAGGCGGACCGCTGCCACTCAGCCAGGGCGCAGCATTACGTCCTCCGTCCGGACGACGGTTGCACCGCGTACCGCGAGGGCGGCGCCCATGTTCTGGGCGGTTCTGGCGAGGGCGAAGACCTGCCGGCGCGCTTCGAGGCGTCGGCAGCCAGAGATGGCTTCTCTCCCGATGAGACTGCCAACTACGCCAGTAGCCCTGGGTCTCCGTCTCCCGGCCTGAATGGCTGGCTCTCGTCCTCGGTGGGTGAGAGTCCTTCTGCCGTAGCACCCGCCCCGAAGCCGCTGCTGAAGCTGCTTCGTCGCCCGGGACGGGGGTTGTTGTCGCTGTTGCCGGATCGGGCGGCGGCGAGCTGCCCGTCGGCCCGCGATCGCCCCGCGGGTTCCCCAATCTTGTGGGGTTGTTCGTACCCGTGGAGACGGAAACGGGGTTCCGTTTGTAATGGCACCTTGAGTGCCAGTGTTTTTGTTCATTGTGGCTGTCGGGGCCTGAACATGTATGTAGTTTCGGCACGAAGCCGTGTTTTTCCTCTTTTTCGAGCACTAAGACTCGCCTGTTAGTTGTCTGAACCGCTTCACCAAGCGAGAGTCGCCCCGTGTACAGGTGACGAGTGAGGTATCCGTATCCCGGAGGCGTAGGAGTCCCTCGGCTCGGTCAGCCTTATTGTCCGAGGCTTCTCTAACTTAGTTAAAGGAACCCCTCGGCCGCCCTTCGATGAGCTGAGGCCAGCGGTAGCGGCGTCAACATGAACAGAGGCGGAGTTGGCTCGAAAGGAGAACCTGGTTGGCCGGAGCCTGGCCGGGTCGTCCGTTAGCGGGACCGACGCCGGAATTGACCAGCCGAGGCCTCGGGTCAGGCTGACGTCCTTGGAGGGCAGCTGGCCGAGGCCCTGGAGTGACCGGCCGAGCCGCCTGCTCGGGCCGGATTAACGTCCTTGGAAGGTAACTGGCCGAGGCCCCTGGGTGACCGGCCGAGCCGCCTGCTCGGGCCGGATTCCGGAGAAGACCCTGGCGGCGATGGCCCGGGCGTGGTGATGACGTCGTCCTCCAGAGTGGAGATCCTCGGACCGCGTCGCCGTCCGAGGCTAGGTCGGCCTTGCCGAAGGTGTCGTCGATGCCAAGGGTGCTGCTGCTCCCTTCAGCTGTCAAGATCCGAGCCTGCAGGATCGGATTGTCTTGTAGCGTGTGTTTCCTGCGGCCGCCGAGGCCTAAACACACCCTCGCCGTGTTGAAAGCTGCGTCTCTTTTCCTTTTGTTTCGAGTATCTGGACTTTTTTGTCGGTAACAGAAATGTTTGTGCGAGCAAGAGTTGCTCCTCGCGGAAGGTGATGAGTGAGGTATCCGTATCCCGGAGGCGTAGGAGTCCCTCGGCTCAGTCGGCCTTGCCGCTTACGCGCACTCTTGCCCGCCCATGGGGCTCTGTCACCGACGCAGTCGAGAAGGCTCGAAGGATCGCTTCGGCAGAAGAGCTTTCGAATGTGAAGACTTGTTCAGTCCACAGAATCACTTATCCGAACGTGAGTTACTTATCGCAGAAGGTGACGAGTGAGGTATCCGTATCCCGGAGGTGTAGGAGTCCCTCGGCTCGGTCAGCCTTGGCTGCTTACGTGTACTCCGTCGTTTTCAGGATCCACTTTCGAAGTAGCCAAAAAGCGCGAAAGACATTCTGGCAGAAAAGATCTTTTTTCGAGGAAAATTTGGACGCAGAAGGGGGTTCCCCCCTTTTAGCCCCCGAGGGAGGGTCGGGCTTTGCCGAGGCGAGGCCAACCCTTCCTTGATGACTAAACTTTGCGTGGGTGCGAGGTATATGACCAACTTGAAAACATCTTAAGGGTAGAAGCGACGTAGCTGTTGGATGTTCCAGGCGTTGCCGTAGACCTCGCCTCGACTGTTGGCCAGCTTGTATGTTCCGGGCTTTAGAACCTTGGCGATGACGAATGGCCCTTCCCAGGGAGGCGTGAGCTTGTGCCGCCCTCGGGCGTCTTGTCGCAGCCAAAGCACCAGGTCGCCCACCTGGAGGTCTCGGGACCGGACACCTCGGGCGTGGTAGCGTCGCAGGGACTGCTGGTACCGCGCCGAGTGTAGCAAGGCCTGGTCCCGAGCCTCTTCCAGCTGGTCCAGCGAGTTTTCTCGGCTGACTTGGTTGCTTTGTTCGGTGTAGGCCCTCGCCCTCGGGGAGCCGTATTCCAGGTCTGTGGGCAAGACGGCCTCGGCCCCATAGACTAGGAAAAACGGCGTGAAGCCCGTGGCTCGGCTCGGCGTTGTCCTCAGACTCCAGACCACCGAGGGGAGTTCCTTCATCCATCGCTTGCCGAACTTGTTGAGGTCGTTGTAGATCTGAGGCTTGAGCCCTTGTAGAATCATGCCGTTGGCACGCTCCACCTGCCCATTCGTCATGGGATGAGCCACGGCGGCCCAGTCCACCCGGATGTGGTGATCCTCGCAGAAGTCTAGGAACTTTCTGCAGGTGAACTGGGTGCCGTTGTCGGTGATGATGGAGTTCGGGACCTTGAAGCGATGGATGATGTTGGTGAAGAACGCCACCGCCTGCTCGGACCTGATGCTGTTTAGGGGTCGGACCTCAATCCACTTGGAGAATTTGTCGATGGCGACCAACAGGTGCGTGTAGCCCCCGGGTGCCTTCTGCAAGGGGCCAACGAGGTCCAGACCCCACACCGCAAAAGGCCAGGTGATGGGTATCGTCTGCAGAGCCTGAGCGGGCAGGTGGGTCTGCCTCGCGTAGAATTGACACCCTTCGCAGGTGCGGACGATTCTGGTGGCGTCGGCCACCGCCGTCGGCCAGTAGAAGCCTTGCCGGAAAGCGTTCCCGACAAGGGCTCGAGGCGCTGCGTGATGGCCGCAAGCCCCCGAGTGTATCTCTCGCAGGAGTTCCTGACCTTCGGCGATGGAGATGCATCGCTGGAGGATGCCTGAGGGGCTGCGGTGGTAGAGCTCCTTCTCATCTCCCAGCAAGACGAACGACTTGGCGCGCCGCGCCACCCGCCGAGCCTCGGCTCGGTCGAGGGGTAGCTCTCCTCGGTGGAGATATTGCAGGTACGGGGTCTGCCAGTTTCGATTAGGCGCGACCCCGCTTCGCTCCTCCTCGACGCGCAGTGCCTCACCCTCGGGGGCCGAGGGTACCTCGGACTGAACCGAGGGCGCCTCGGGCCGAGCTGAGGGTGCCTCAGGATGATCCGAGGGTGCCTCGGACTGAGCCGAGGGCACCTCGGGTTGAGCCGAGGGTACCTCGGGCTCGGACGTGTCGTCGATCTTGACGGAGGGTTGATGCAGGTCTCGGGAGAAGACGTCTGGGGGAACCGTCGTTCGCCCCGAGGCTATTTTAGCCAGCTCGTCCGCAGTCTCGTTGTAGCGCCGAGCCATGTGGTTGAGCTCGAGCCCGTAGAACTTGTCTTCCAGGCGCCGAACCTCATCGCAGTAGGCCTCCATCTTCGGGTCGCGGCAATGGGAGTTCTTCATGACTTGGTCGATGACGAGCTGCGAGTCACCACGAGCGTCGAGGCGTCGGACCCCTAGCTCGATGGCGATCCACAACCCGTTGTCCAGAGCCTCATATTCAGCCACATTGTTGGACGCCGGGAAGTGGAGGCGTAGCACGTAGCGTAGATGCTTTCCGAGGGGTGAGACGAAGAGTAGGCCTGCGCCGGCCCCTGTCTTCATCAGCAACCCGTCGAAGAACATGGTCCAGAGCTCCGGTTGGATCGGAGCCGTCGGTAGCTGGGTGTCGACCCATTCAGCCACGAAGTCCGCCAAGACCTGGGACTTAATGGCTTTCCGGGGAGCGAACGAGATTGTCTCGCCCATGATCTCCACCGCCCACTTTGCAATCCTACCCGAGGCCTCTCGGCACTGGATGATCTCTCCCAGGGGGAAGGATGACACCACAGTTACCGGATGAGACTCGAAGTAGTGTCGCAGCTTCCGTCGCGTTAGGATCACCGCGTACAGCAGCTTCTGAACTTGTGGGTAGCGGATCTTGGTTTCGGACAGTACCTTGCTGACGAAGTAGACTGGCCTCTGAACGGGCAATGCATGCCCCTCTTCTTGCCTCTCGACCACAATCGCGGCGCTAACCACCTGGGTGGTCGCGGCGACATAGACCAGGAGGGCTTCTCCGGCGGCTGGGGGCACCAAGATAGGCGCCTTTGTGAGGAGCGCCTTCAGGTTCCCGAGGGCTTCCTCGGCCTCAGGGGTCCAAGTGAAGCTCTCGGCCTTCCTTAAGAGGCGGTACAAAGGTAAACCTCTTTCGCCGAGGCGTGAGATGAAGCGGCTCAGAGCCGCGAGGCATCCCATGACCCTCTGTACGCCTTTCAAGTCCTTGATGGGCCCCATGCTGGTAATGGCTGCGATCTTCTCCGGGTTGGCTTCGATGCCCCGCTTGGAGACGATGAACCCCAAGAGCATGCCTCGGGGCACCCCGAAGACACACTTTTCGGGATTGAGCTTGACGCCTTTCGCCTTGAGACATCGGAATGTCGTTTCAAGGTCGAAAAGGAGGTCGGAGGCCTTCCTCGTCTTGACTACGATGTCATCGACGTAGGCCTCGACCGTGCGGCCAATGTGTTCGCCGAACACATGGTTCATGCACCGCTGGTACGTCGCGCCCGCATTCCTCAAACCGAACGGCATGGTGACATAGCAGTACATGCCGAAGGGTGTGATGAAAGAAGTCGCGAGCTAGTCGGACTCTTTCATCTTGATTTGATGATACCCTGAGTAGGCATCAAGGAAAGACAGGGTTCCACACCCAGCAGTGGAATCCACGATTTGGTCGATGCGAGGCAGAGGGTAGGGAACCTTCGGACACGCTTTGTTGAGACCAGTGTAGTCTACACACATCCGCCATTTCCCCCCTTTCTTTCTCACAAGCACAGGGTTGGCAAGCCATTCGGGATGGAATACCTCTTTGATGAACCCTGTCGCCATTAGCTTGTGAATCTCCTCGCCTATGGCTCTGCGCTTCTCCTCGTCGAATCGGCGCAGCGGCTGCTTGACGGGTCAGGCTCCGGCTCGGATGTCCAGTGAGTGCTCGGAGACATCCCTCGGTATGTCGGGCATGTCCAAGGGACTCCACGCGAAGACGTCGGCGTTCGCATGGAGAAAGTCGACGAGCACTGCTTCCTATTTGGGATCGAACCCGGAGCCGATCCGGATTTGCTTGGAGGCGTCGCCGCTGGGGTCGAGGGGGACAGACTTAACCGTCCACTGGCTCAAAGTTGCCGGCGTGACGCTTCACGTCTGGCACCTCCTTAGAGAGGCTCTCCAGGTCGGCAATTAGGGCCTCGGATTCGGCGAGGGCCTCGGCGTACTCCACGCACTCCACGTCGCATTCGAATGCGTGTTTGTACGTAGGGCCGACGGTGATGACCCCGTTGGGGCCCGGCATCTTGAGCTTCAGGTAGGTGTAGTTGGGGACGGCCATGAACTTCGCGTAGCATGGCCTCCCCAGTACCGCGTGGTAGGTTCCTCGGAACCCGACCACCTCGAACGTCAGGGTCTCCCTTCGGAAGTTGGAGGTTGTTCCAAAGCAGACGGGAAGGTCGAGCTGTTCGAGGGGTTGGACGCGCTTCCCGGGGATGATCCCATGGAAGGGCGCAGCGCCTGCCCGGACAGAGGACAGATCAACACGCGGGAGCCCGAGGGTCTCGGCGTAGATGATATTGAGGCTGCTGCCTCCGTCCATGAGGACCTTGGTGAGCCTGACGTCGCCGATGACGGGGTCGACGACAAGCGGGTATTTCCCCGGGCTCGGCACATGGTCGGGGTGATCATCTCGGTCGAAGGTGATGGGCTTGTCGGACCAGTCTAGATAGACTGGCGCCGCCGCCTTGACCGAGCAGACCTCCCGGCGCTCTTGCTTGCGGTGCCGAGCCGAGGCGTTCGCCGCTTGCCCACCATAGATCATGAAGCAGTCGCGGACCTCGGGGAACTCTTCTGCCTGGTGATCTTCCTTCTTGTCGTTGTCGCGGGCCTTGCCACCCTCCGCGGGTGGCTCGGCCCTGTGGAAGTGGCGCCGAAGCATGACGCACTCCTCAAGGGTGTGCTTGACCGGTCCCTGGTGATAGGGGCACGGCTCCTTGAGCATCTTGTCGAAGAGGTTGGCACCTCCGGAGGGCTTCCGAGGGTTCTTGTACTCAGCGGCGGCGACAAGGTCCGCGTCGGCGGTGTCGCGTTTCGCTTGCGACTTCTTCTTGCCCTTTTTCTTGGCGCCGCGCTGAGTTGATGCCTCGGGAGTACCTTCCGATGGGCGGCCCTGGGGCTGCTTGTCCTTCCGGAAGATAGCCTCGACCGCCTCCTGGCCGGAGGCGAACTTGGTGGCGATGTCCATCAGCTTGCTCGCCCTGGTGGGGGTCTTGCGGCCTAGCTTGCTCACCAGGTCGCGGCAGGTGGTGCCAGCGAGGAACGCGCCGATGACATCCGAGTCGGTGATGTTGGGCAGCTCGGTGCGCTGCTTCGAGAATCGCCGGATATAGTCTCGGAGAGACTCTCCCGGCTGCTGTCGGCAGCTTCGGAGGTCCCAGGAATTCCCGGGGCGCACATACGTGCCCTGGAAATTGCCGGCGAAAGCTTGGACTAGGTCGTCCCAGTTGGAGATCTGCCCCGGAGGCAGGTGCTCCAACCAGGCGCGAGCGGAGTCGGAGAGGAACAGGGGGAGGTTGCGGATGATGAGGTTGTCATCGTCCGTTCCACCTAGTTGGCAGGCCAGACGGTAGTCCGCGAGCCACAGTTCCGGTCTCGTCTCCCCCGAGTACTTTGTGATAGTAGCCGGGGGTTGGAACCGGGTCGGGAACGGCGCCCGTCGGATGGCTCGGCTGAAGGCTTGCGGACCAGGTGGTTCGGGCGAGGGACTCCGATCCTCCCCGCTGTCGTAGCGTCCCCACGCCTGGGGTGGTAGCCTCGGCGCATCCTCTCGTCGAGGTGGGCCCGTCGGTCGCAGTGGTGGTGCTCGTTGCCGAGGCGACCCGGGGCCGCAGGCGCGGTGTTGCGCGTGCGCCCGGTGTAGACCGAGGCTTCCCGCATGAATCGGGAAGTCGCAGCATGAGGTTCCGAGGGGTACCCCTGCCTTCGGGAGGCAGAGCTCTCGGCCCGTCGGACCGCGACGCCTTCCAGGAGATTCTTGAGCTCTCCCTGGATTCGCCGCCCCTCGGTGGTTGATGGCTCTGGCATCGCGCGAAGAAGCATTGCTGCTGCCGCCAGGTTCTGGCCGACCCCACTGGATGCGGGTGGTGGCCTGAGCCTGACGTCGTCGGCGATGCGGTGCTGGAAGCCCTGGGGTAGATGACGTATTTCTCCGGCCGGAGGTTGGCCCGCCCATGCCTGCCCGACGTCCCGACGGACCGGCTCAAGCGCTCCTGCTCCCTCGTCGAGCCTGGCCTGCACCCCGTGGATTTGCTCGAGCTGTGGGTCATGACCCCCCGCCTGAACGGGGACCACAGCTAGCTCCTGTAGGATGTCAACGCGAGGCACCGGCCTAGGGAGGTCACCGTCCTCCGGCATGCCGAGATGGTTGCCTTCAGGGGGACCCCCTAGATCGACGTGGAAGCATTCGCGACTTGGGCCGCTGTCCTTGTCGCCGAGGCTACGGCTACCATCGGAATAGTCGGAAAGGCAGTAGTCGCATGCGGTCATGAAGTCCCGCATGGCACTGGGGTTGCCAAGTCCAGAGAAATCCCAACAGATGTTGGGTTCTGAAAGGGAAATGTGCCCTTGGGCCATTTCTAAGTATTTTGGTGATTGAGTGCCAACACATGTGTTTAATTGTGAATTTGTGTACATGGATGAACAAGGTGCAAATCATGAAGTAAAGGTATGTTTCTAAGCCTTAGTACATTGGTTTTGTGGACTAACATATTTGTCTAAGTGTTAGAAACAGAAAGAAGAAAAAGAGAAAAGGGGAGAGAATGACTTGGCTGTGTGCAGCCAAGTCCCAGCTCGGTCTGGAGCACCGGACTGTCCGGTGTGCACCGGACAGTGTCCGGTGCGCCAGGCTGACTCAGCTCGAACTGGCCGCTCTCGGGAATTCGCCGATGGCGTACGGCTAAAATTCACCGGACTGTCCGGTGTGCACCGGACTGTCCGGTGAGCCAACGGTCGGCCAGGGCCAACGGTCGGCCGCGCAATCCGCGCGAGACACGTGGCCGAGCCAACGGTCGGAAGACGGCACCGGACTGTCCGGTGTGCACCGGACTGTCCGGTGCGCCAACGGCTCGCAGATCTCCAACGGGCTGCAACGGTCGGCAGCGCCAGATAAGGAAACAAATCGGGCACCGGACAGTGTCCGGTGTGCACCGGACTGTCCGGTGCCCCCGACGACAGAAGGCAAGGATGGCCTTCCGGATTTGCTCTCAACGGCTCCTAGCTGCCTTGGGGCTATAAAAGGAGCCCCTAGGCGCATGGAGGAGACACACAAGCAACTCTTGAGCATTCTTGATCATCCACACAAGTTCTTTGCGCATTCGTTTGTGATTCTAAGTGATTCGAGCTCTGTTCTAGTGTGAACTCTGAGATAGTCATTCGAGCTCGAGTCTTGGCCGTGTGTGTGCGCTTTTGTTGTGGATTTGTGTGTGTTGCTTCCCTCCCTTACTCTGTGCTTTCTTTGTGATCATACACTTGTAAGGGCAAGAGACTCCAATTTGTGGAGATTCCTTGCAAACGGGATAGTGAAAGGAACAACAAAACAACGTGGTATTCAAGTGGGTCTTTGGACCGCTTGAGAGGGGTTGATTGCAACCCTCGTCCGTTGGGACGCCACAACGTGGAAGTAGGCAAGCATTGGCTTGGCCGAACCACGGGATAAACCACTGTGTCCCTCTGTGCTTGATTCTTGTGGTATTGTGTTTTGTTGAGACTTCACCTTAGCCACTTGGCATTAATCGTGCTAACGCTTAACAAGTTTTTGTGGCTTAAGTTTGAAGTTTTTACAGGATCACCTATTCACCCCCCCCCCTCTAGGTGCTCTCAATTGGTATCAGAGCCGTTCTATTCACAAAGGGACTAACCGCCCGAATAGATGGATCCTAAGGGGAAGGGTATTGTGATCAACGACAAAGAAAAGGAGACCTTCGTCAACGAGCCGAAGGACGACAAGCCTACCGACTCCGGCTCGGGCCATAGACGAAACGAAGGGAAGAAGAAGAAGACGAGGCGTATCAAGGAGATCATCTACTACGACGATAGTGATGAATCCACTTCTTCCCAAAAGGACGACGACAACGACTACAGGAAGACGGTCAATTCGAACTTTTCATTTGATTATTCCCGTATTCAACATAGTTCGAATTCGCATTTGCTTTCCATTCCTCTTGGCAAACCTCCACACTTCGATGGGGAGGACTACGGATTTTGGAGTCACAAAATGCGTAGTCACTTATTCTCTCTCCATCCTAGCATATGGGAGATTGTGGAGAACGGAATGAAATTCGATAGCTCGGATAGCCCTATGCTTATAAATGAACAGATTCATAAAAATGCACAGGCTACTACTGTTCTCTTAGCATCTTTGTGCAGGGAAGAGTACAATAAGGTGAGCGGCTTGGACAATGCCAAGCAGATATGGGACACCCTCAAGATCTCTCACGAGGGGAACGACATCACCATGCTCACCAAGATGGAGTTGGTGGAGGGCGAGCTTGGACGGTTCGCCATGATAAGGGGAGAGGAGCCAACTCAGACGTACAACCGGCTCAAGACCCTTATCAACAAAATAAGGAGCTACGGAAGCACGCGTTGGACGGATCACGATGTCGTCCGCCTAATGCTCAGGTCTTTTACCGTACTTGATCCTCATCTCGTGAACAATATTCGTGAGAATCCCAGGTACACGATAATGACGCCCGAGGAAGTGCTTGGAAAATTCGTAAGCGGGCGGATGATGATCAAGGAGGCAAGATACGTCGACGAAGCGTTGAACGGTCCGATCAACGAGCCGCAACCCCTTGCTCTCAAGGCAACACGAAGCAAGGAGGCGCTACCTAGCAAGGTGGCACAGATTGAGGCGGCCGGACTTAATGATGAAGAAATGGCTCTCATCATCAAAAGGTTCAAGACGGCGCTAAATGGTCGCAAGGGGCAGCCAAGCAAGACCAAAGCCAAGGGGAAGCGCTCATGCTTCAAATGCGGTAAGCTTGGTCATTTTATCGCTAACTGTCCCGATAATGAAAGTGACCAGGAAAAGGGGAACAAAAGAGAGAAGAAGAAGCAATACAAGAAGGCAAAGGGTGAGGCGCATCTAGGAAAGGAGTGGGACTCGGATTGCTCCTCCTCCGACTCCGACAACGAAGGACTCGCCGCCACTGCCTTCAACAAATCGGCTCTCTTCCCCAACGAGCGTCTCACTTGCCTTATGGCAAGGGAGAAGAAGGTTTATGCATCCGGGGGTTCAAGCTGGATTATCGACAGCGGATGCACAAACCATATGACGGGGGAGAAGAAGATGTTCACCTCCTACGTCAAGAATAAGGATTCCCAAGATTCAATTATATTCGGTGATGGGAATCAAGGCAAGGTAAAAGGGTTAGGTAAAATTGCAATTTCTAAAGAGCATTCTATCTCAAATGTATTCTTAGTGGAGAGTCTTGGATATAATTTGCTATCTGTTAGTCAATTATGTCAAATGGGATATAATTGTTTATTTACAAATGTAGATGTGTCTGTCTTTAGAAGATGTGATGGTTCACTAGCTTTTAAGGGTGTACTAGACGGCAAGCTTTATTTAGTTGACTTTGCAAAAGAAGAGGCCGGTCTAGATGCATGCTTAATGGCTAAGACTTGCATGGGCTGGCTGTGGCATCGCCGCTTAGCACATGTGGGGATGAAGAACCTCCACAAGCTTCTAAAGGGAGAACACGTGATAGGTCTAACAAATGTTTATTTCGAAAAAGATAGACCTTGTGCAGCTTGTCAGGCAGGTAAACAAGTAGGAGGAGCACATCACAGCAAGAATGTGATGACCACGTCAAGACCTCTGGAGCTGCTGCATATGGACCTCTTCGGACCCGTCGCCTATCTAAGCATAGGAGGAAGTAAGTATGGTTTAGTTATTGTTGATGACTTTTCCCACTTCACTTGGGTGTTCTTTTTGCAGGATAAGTCTGAAACCCAAGGGACCCTCAAGCGCTTCCTCAGGAGAGCTCAAAATGAGTTTGAGCTCAAGGTGAAGAAGATTAGGAGCGACAACGGGTCCGAGTTCAAGAACCTTCAAGTGGAGGAGTTTCTTGAGGAGGAAGGGATCAAGCACGAGTTCTCCGCTCCCTACACACCACAACAAAATGGTGTGGTAGAGAGGAAGAACAGGACGCTAATCGATATGGCGAGGACGATGCTTGGAGAGTTCAAGACCCCCGAGTGCTTTTGGTCGGAAGCCGTGAACACGGCTTGCCACGCCATCAACAGGGTCTACCTTCACCGCCTCCTCAAGAAGACGTCATATGAGCTACTAACCGGTAACAAACCCAATGTATCGTACTTTCGTGTTTTTGGGAGCAAGTGCTACATTCTAGTGAAGAAGGGTAGAAATTCTAAGTTTGCTCCCAAAGCTGTAGAAGGGTTTTTATTAGGTTATGATTCAAATACAAAGGCGTATAGGGTCTTCAACAAATCATCGGGTTTGGTTGAAGTCTCTAGCGACGTTGTATTTGATGAGACTAATGGCTCTCCAAGAGAGCAAGTTGTTGATTGTGATGATGTAGATGAAGAAGATGTTCCAACGGCCGCTATACGAACCATGGCGATTGGAGACGTTCGGCCACAGGAACAGGATGAACGTGATCAACCTTCTTCCTCAACGACGGTGCATCCCCCAACTCAAGACGATGAACAGGTTCATCAAAAGGAGGCGTGTGATCAAGGGGGAGCACAAGACGATCAAGTGATGGAGGAAGAAGCGCAACCGGCACCTCCAACCCAAGTTCGAGCGATGATTCAAAGGGATCATCCCGTCGACCAAATTTTGGGTGACATTAGCAAGGGAGTAACTACTCGATCTCGATTAGTTAATTTTTGTGAGCATTACTCTTTTGTCTCCTCTATTGAGCCTTTCAGGGTAGAGGAGGCCTTGCTAGATCCGGATTGGGTGTTGGCCATGCAGGAGGAACTCAACAACTTCAAGCGCAATGAAGTTTGGACGCTGGTGCCTCGTCCCAAGCAAAATGTTGTGGGAACCAAGTGGGTATTCCGCAACAAACAGGACGAGCACGGAGTTGTGACAAGGAACAAGGCTCGACTTGTGGCAAAAGGTTATGCCCAAGTCGCAGGTTTGGACTTTGAGGAGACTTTTGCTCCTGTGGCTAGGCTAGAATCCATTCGCATCTTGCTAGCATATGCCGCTCACCATTCTTTCAGGTTGTACCAAATGGATGTGAAGAGCGCGTTCCTCAACAGGCCAATAAAGGAGGAAGTGTACGTGGAGCAACCCCCTGGCTTCGAGGATGAGCGGTACCCCGACCACGTGTGTAAGCTCTCTAAGGCGCTCTATGGACTTAAACAAGCCCCAAGAGCATGGTATGAATGCCTTAGAGATTTCTTACTTGCTAATGCTTTCAAGGTTGGGAAAGCCGATCCAACTCTTTTCACTAAGACTTGTAATGGTGATTTGTTTGTGTGCCAAATTTATGTCGATGACATAATATTTGGTTCTACTAATCAAAAGTCTTGTGAAGAGTTTAGCAGGGTGATGACGCAGAAATTCGAGATGTCGATGATGGGCGAGTTAAACTACTTCCTTGGGTTCCAAGTGAAGCAACTCAAGGACGGCACCTTCATCTCCCAAACGAAGTACACGCAAGATCTGCTAAAGAGGTTTGGGATGAAGGACGCCAAGCCCGCAAAGACGCCGATGGGAACCGACGGACACACCGACCTCAACAAAGGAGGTAAGTCCGTTGATCAAAAGGCATACCGGTCAATGATAGGGTCTTTACTTTATTTATGTGCTAGTAGACCGGATATTATGCTAAGCGTATGTATGTGTGCTAGATTTCAATCCAATCCTAAGGAGTGTCACTTAGTGGCGGTGAAGCGAATTCTTAGATATTTAGTCGCTACGCCTTGCTTCGGGATCTGGTATCCAAAGGGGTCTAACTTTGACTTGATTGGGTACTCAGATTCCGACTATGCTGGATGTAAGGTCGATAGAAAGAGTACATCGGGGACGTGCCAATTCTTAGGAAGGTCCCTGGTGTCATGGAACTCAAAGAAACAAACCTCCGTTGCCCTATCCACCGCTGAGGCCGAGTACGTTGCCGCAGGTCAGTGTTGCGCGCAACTACTTTGGATGAGGCAAACCCTCAGGGACTTTGGCTACAATCTGAGCAAAGTCCCACTCCTATGTGATAATGAGAGTGCTATCCGAATAGCGGAAAATCCTGTTGAGCACAGCCGCACAAAGCACATTGACATCCGGCATCACTTTCTGAGAGACCACCAGCAAAAGGGAGATATCGAAGTGTTTTATGTTAGCACCGAGAACCAGCTAGCCGATATCTTTACCAAGCCTTTAGATGAGAAGACCTTTTGCAGGCTGCGTAGTGAGCTAAATGTCTTAGATTCGCGGAACTTGGATTGAATTGTAGCATACATGTATTCATGCCTTTGATCATGTTCATTCTGCATTTTGTTGCTTATTATGGTGCTCAAGTTGTACAAACACTCCCTGGACCTCACAAGTCCGTTGCAATGTGATGCACATGTTTAGGGGGAGATGTGTTACAACTTGACCCTTTGAGACTAACCATATGTTTGAGTTTGCTTGTGTTAGTCACAAAGGAGAATTGAAAGGGAAAAGGTGGACTTGGATCATGCAAGACTTCCACTGCACTCCGATGAGGGGTAACCTATTCCAAGTTCATCTCATGACCTCTTATTGCCATTTGCTCTTAATTGAAGATTTTGGTGAGGCAATGGGGTTAAAGGGCCAAAATTGATCCCGTTTTGGTGTTTGATGCCAAAGGGGGAGAAAATAAAGGCCAAAGCAATAAAATGGATCAGCTACCACTTGAGAGATTTTGAAATTAGTAGAATAGAGCTTTTGGTTTGTCAAAACTCTTTTGTTGTCTCTCTTGTCAAAAGTCGGCTTCTTGTGGGGAGAAGTAGTAATTATGGGAAAAAGGGGGAGTTTTTGAAATCCTTGATCAATCTCTTTTTGAATGACTCTCTTTATGCTTAAACATGTGTGTTTAACTTAGAGATAGAGATTTGTGTTTGATTTGCAAAAACAAACCAAGTGGTGGCAAAGGATGATCCATATATGCCAAAATTGATTCAAAATAAATTTAAGTGTTATTTGAATTGAGTTTGCACTTGTTCTAGTGGCTTTATGTAGTGTTGGCATAAATCACCAAAAAGGGGGAGATTGAAAGGGAAATGTGCCCTTGGGCCATTTCTAAGTATTTTGGTGATTGAGTGCCAACACATGTGTTTAATTGTGAATTTGTGTACATGGATGAACAAGGTGCAAATCATGAAGTAAAGGTATGTTTCTAAGCCTTAGTACATTGGTTTTGTGGACTAACATATTTGTCTAAGTGTTAGAAACAGAAAGAAGAAAAAGAGAAAAGGGGAGAGAATGACTTGGCTGTGTGCAGCCAAGTCCCAGCTCGGTCTGGAGCACCGGACTGTCCGGTGTGCACCGGACAGTGTCCGGTGCGCCAGGCTGACTCAGCTCGAACTGGCCGCTCTCGGGAATTCGCCGACGGCGTACGGCTAAAATTCACCGGACTGTCCGGTGTGCACCGGACTGTCCGGTGAGCCAACGGTCGGCCAGGGCCAACGGTCGGCCGCGCAATCCGCGCGAGACACGTGGCCGAGCCAACGGTCGGAAGACGGCACCGGACTGTCCGGTGTGCACCGGACTGTCCGGTGCGCCAACGGCTCGCAGATCTCCAACGGGCTGCAACGGTCGGCAGCGCCAGATAAGGAAACAAATCGGGCACCGGACAGTGTCCGGTGTGCACCGGACTGTCCGGTGCCCCCGACGACAGAAGGCAAGGATGGCCTTCCGGATTTGCTCTCAACGGCTCCTAGCTGCCTTGGGGCTATAAAAGGAGCCCCTAGGCGCATGGAGGAGACACACAAGCAACTCTTGAGCATTCTTGATCATCCACACAAGTTCTTTGCGCATTCGTTTGTGATTCTAAGTGATTCGAGCTCTGTTCTAGTGTGAACTCTGAGATAGTCATTCGAGCTCGAGTCTTGGCCGTGTGTGTGCGCTTTTGTTGTGGATTTGTGTGTGTTGCTTCCCTCCCTTACTCTGTGCTTTCTTTGTGATCATACACTTGTAAGGGCAAGAGACTCCAATTTGTGGAGATTCCTTGCAAACGGGATAGTGAAAGGAACAACAAAACAACGTGGTATTCAAGTGGGTCTTTGGACCGCTTGAGAGGGGTTGATTGCAACCCTCGTCCGTTGGGACGCCACAACGTGGAAGTAGGCAAGCATTGGCTTGGCCGAACCACGGGATAAACCACTGTGTCCCTCTGTGCTTGATTCTTGTGGTATTGTGTTTTGTTGAGACTTCACCTTAGCCACTTGGCATTAATCGTGCTAACGCTTAACAAGTTTTTGTGGCTTAAGTTTGAAGTTTTTACAGGATCACCTATTCACCCCCCCCCTCTAGGTGCTCTCAGGTTCGTCGTCTTCCTCGGACCCAGAGGGCCCGTAGGTCGAGACGTCCGTCAGCCGGTCCCAAGGTGACCGCACACGAAACCCCAGAGGGTCTGGATTTGCCTCTACGAGAGCGCCCGCCAAAGTGAAGTCGCTAGACGGGTTGAGGCTGAAACTGAAAGACGCGGGATGGGAATCGATCGGTACCTTTTGGTCGACGGGCGGTGATAAGGTCGCGTCGGGGACTAACTGCGTCGTCGTCTCAGGTACGAGGGTGACGTCCAGCAAGCTTTTCGCGAGCGTGCTGGCGTCGTCCGCTTGCTCGAGATTGGCGTGTCGCGGGGAGACGGCGCTCGCCTTCGTCTCAAACGCAAGGTCGACGCCCGGTGCGCCCCCCGTCGGGGTGCCGGGGCCGTCGACTCGCTCGACAGCCGACGAGGCGCTGCCTCCTGCTTGGCCTTGGTTGCCCCGCCTCCTCCTCCATCGGTGGGGGAGAGGACAGGGTGAGCTTGAAGGTTGCTCTTCCACCATGCTGGGAAGACGTCGCCGATTCCGCCGCCGGCAGGCGGGTTGTCGGCCGCCACTGTTGTTGTCGCACGATGGTGGAAGGAGTATCATGTCGTAGCTGCCGTCGGGGGATATGAACTCAAGACTCCCGAAACGGAGCACCGTCCCGGGTTGGAGAGGTTGCTGGAGACTGCCCATCTGGAGCTTGACGGGAAGCTGTTCGTCAACACGCAGCAGGCCCCTACCTGGCGCGCCAACTGTCGGCGTTCCGAGACTGGGGGGTCCCTGAGCCGACGAGTGAATGTCGCCGCGTGCCCCAGCCCAGATGGGTCGAGCGTGAGAGCGAGCGCGAAGGGGGGAGAACGAGGCGGCCGGAGACCGGCGTGAGAGAGGTGGGAATCCCGCGGCCTTCATGTATGTCCCGCGCCCAGGTCGGGTGCGCTTGCAGTAGGGGGTTACAAGCGTCCACGCGGGAGAGGGAGCGAGCGGCCCCAAGCGAGCGCCTGTTCTCGTCCTCGTCCCCGCGCGGCCAACCCTCTCTAAGAGGGCCCTGGCCCTCCCTTTTATAGGCGTAAGGAGAGGATCTAGGTGTACAATGGGGGGTGTAGCAGGGTGCTACGTGTCTAGCGGAGGTGAGCTAGCGCCCTAGGTACATGCCGTTGTGGCAACCGGAGAGATCTTGGCACCCAGCTGGTGTGATGTCGTGGCCGTCGAAGGAGCGATGGAGCTTGGCGGAGGGACAGCTGTCGGAGCGGTTGAGTCCTTGCTGACGTCCTCTTGCTTCCGTAAGGGGGCTGAGAGCCGCCGTCGTCACAGAGCATGCGGGGCGCCATCATTGCCTATCTGGCGGAGCGAGCCAGATGGGACGCCGGTCTTGTTCCCTGTGGCCCGAGTCAGCTCGGGGTAGGGTGATGATGGCACCTCCTATTGACGTGGCTGGTCTGCGCCCTAGGTTGGGCGATGTGGAAGCTCCTCCGAAGCCGAGGTCGAGTCCGAGCCCCCGGGTCGGGCGAGGCGGAGATTGCCGGCTGGTGCCGGGGCGGAGTCTGAGCCCTAGGGTCGGGTGAAGCGGAGTTCGTCGTCTTCTGGGGCCGAACCCAAGTCCGAGCCCTGGGTCGGGCGAGGCGGAGATCGTCGTCTTCGGGGGCTGAGCCCAAGTCCGAGCCCTGGGTCGGGCGAGGCGGAGATCGTCGTCTTTTGGGGCCGAGCCCAAGTCCGAGCCCTGGGTCGGGCGGAGCGGAGTTCGCCGTCTTCCGGGACTTAGCCCGAGTTCGAGCCCTGGGTCGGCGGAGTTCGCCGTCTTCCGGGACCTAGCCCGAGTCCGAGCCCTGGGTCGGGCGGAGTTCGCCGTCTTCCGGGACCTAGCCCGAGTCCGAGCCCTGGGTCGGGCGGAGTTCGCCGTCTTCCGGGACTTAGCCCGAGTCCGAGCCCTGGGTCGGGCGGAGCGGAGTTCACCGTCTTCCGGGACTTAGCCCGAGTCCGAGCCCTGGGTCGGGCGAAGCGGAGCTTCCTATGGTGCCTCTGGCAGGGCCTGACTGCCTGTCAGTCTTATTCTGTCTTGTGGCACTGCAATCGGAGTGGCGCAGGCGGCGCTGTCCTTCTGTCAGGCCGGTCAGTGGAGCGGCGAAGTGACGGCGGTCACTTCGGCTCTTCCGGCTGGGGGGCGCGCGTCAGGATAAGGGTGTCAGGCCACCTTTGCATTAAATGCTCCTGCGACTTGGTCGGTCGGTGCGGCGATTTGGTCAGGGTTGCTTCTTAGCGAAGGCAGGGCCTCGGGCGAGCCGGGAATATGTTCGCCGCTGAAGGGGGGCCTCGGGCGAGACGGAAATCCTCCGGGGTCGGCTGCCCTTGTCCGAGGCTAGGCTCGGGCAAGGCGTGATCGTGTCCCTCGAATGGACTGATCCCTGACTTAATCGCACCCATCAGGCCTTTGCAGCTTCGTGCTGATGGGGGTTACCAGCTGAGAATTAGGAGCCTTGAGGGTACCCCTAATTATGGTCCCCGACAATAATGGCAAACAGTTTGACAGCCAGGATTTCAGGCATTTCTGCCTCTCCATCGGCACCAAGTCTGTCTTCGCCTCAGTATACCATCTGCAATCCAACGGCGTTGTCGAGCGCGCCAACGGCAAAATCTTCACTGCCATCAAGAAAAGACTTCTCGATGACAAGAAGGGCAAATGGGCTGACCAACTACCCGAAGTGGTCTGGGCACTAAACACGACTAAATGCTGAGCAACCGGATTCACACATTTTCGTCTACTATATGGATCGGAGGCCATGACGCCGCAGAAAATAAAGCATGGGTCACCCTGAACAAGCGCATCAGCGGTCCCCGACGTCGACGAACCAACGTCTAAAGACCTCATGGACAGAGACTGCGTCTTCGCCCTGCAGGCCCTCAACAAGTACCAGGCTCAAACCAAGGCCTGGCGCGACAACTCGGTCGTCCCAAGAGAGTTTGACCAAGGAGACCCCGTCCTCGTCCGGACCACCCGGATAGTCACGGGGCAAGCTGGAGCCGAAATGGGAGGGTCCATTCATCGTCAAGACGAAGACATCCCTGTTGGGGCCATGCTTCGGTGCGCCGAAGGTCTTACACGAAGAAGCAGCTTCGGCTGAAGTCGTCCCCAGGAGATGGCCGAAGGTTCCTTTTCATGGAGCTTCGGCGTTACAAACCGACATAGAGATAGAATGACCTTTTTATCCATAGAGGTCTGAGTCAATGTTGTAAACTTTTGTAAGGGGCATAATTGTAATTTGTCACAGGCTGTGACCTGTGTCTATAAATAGATGAACAGTACCTCTGTACTGTTCACGCGAACCGGTCATTTGCCTTCGCATCACACTTGTATTCTCGCCTTCTTCAGGACCGAAGGTACATTTGTAATTTGAAATCATTTATATTCGTTCATGTTAGTAAAAATGGAAATGATTCTATGATAACATTTAAATGTTTATTTTATACCTCATGATTTATATGAATACTTCGTCCCTCGTTATTATGTTTACGAAGGTACGCCCTTCGTAACCTTCGTCCGAAATTCTTTATATCCCGAAAGGATATAAGGTGGTGGAGGACGAAGGACTTTAACATTTAACATTTTCTGTGTTGCCTTGTTCTTAACTCTTAGCATTTGAGAACAAGCCCCCAACATTGGCGCCCACCTCCGGTGAACTCACTTCCACTTTTCTGAGCTGATGGCTTCGTTCAACAATCAAGCTGGAGCTGCTTCAGCTTCGAAGCTGGTGCTCCCGATAACAGGCGGTTCTTGCTCAGAGCCGGCTAACAAGAAGCAGAAGAAGGAGGCTCAGAGAAGGGTGCAGCATGTTGGAGTACAGGGACCCTTCATCAAGTCAAAATGGTCCCACATTCCAATTACTTTCTCTCAGGAAGACCTTCAGCTTAAGGATTATCCTCACAATGATGCCATGGTTATCTCTTGCGTGATCAAAGGATTTCTGGTCCACAATGTCCTAGTTGATACAGGCAGTGCAGCTGACATTATATTTGCTAAAGCCTTCAGACAAATGCAAGAGCCTGAAGACAAGATTCATGATGCTACGCACCCTCTTTGTGGCTTCGGAGGGCGGCAGATTGTAGCACTCAGGAAGATTACCATGCCGGTAACCTTCGGATTTGTTAACAACACAAGGACTGAGAAAATTGTGTTTGATATTGTTGACATGGAGTATCCTTACAATGCTATCATTGGCCGTGGTACTCTTAATGCCTTCGAAGCAATTCTTCACCCAGCTTATCTCTGCATGAAGATACCTTCGGACCAAGGGCCTATTGCTATTCATGGAAGCCAGGAAGCTGCTAGAAGGGCCGAAGGAAGCTGGACTGACTCCAAGGCAATCCATAACATAGATGGAGCTGAAGCTTGTGAACAGTACAAATTCAGGAGGGAGAAGGCAGCTTCAGCGGATCAGCCGAAGCCCATGTTATTGTGTGAAGACATAGCAGAGCAGAAGGTGCTGTTGGGCTCGCAACTATCTGAAGACCAGGAGAAAACCTTGATAAGGTTTTTATTCAACAACAAAGATGTTTTTGCATGGTCAGCCAATGATCTTTGTGGAGTAAATCGGGATGTTATTGAACATTCGCTCAATGTTGACCCATCCTTCAGACCCCGAAAGCAGAGGCTTCGGAAGATGTCTGATGACAAGGCCGAAGGGGCTCGCAATGAAGTAAAAAGACTCCTCAGTGCAGGAGTTATCAGAGAAGTGAAGTATCCAGAGTGGCTAGCTAACACTGTTATGGTGAAGAAGGCCAATGGCAAGTGGAGAATGTGTATCGATTTCACAGATCTCAACAAGGCTTGTCCGAAGGATGAATTCCCGTTGCCAAGGATAGACTCTTTAGTTGATGCAGCAGCTTCTTCAGAGCTCATGAGTCTCCTGGACTGCTACTCAGGCTATCATCAAATCTGGATGAAGAAGGAAGATGAGCCGAAGACTAGCTTCATAACCCCAAGTGGCACATATTGCTATCTTCGGATGCCTGAGGGGCTCAAAAATGCCGGAGGGAGTTTCAGCCGAATGACAGCGAAGGTTCTCCAGTCTCAGATAGGCAGAAATGTGTTGACTTATGTCGATGACATCATTGTAAAAAGCACGAAGCAAGAAAATCATATTGCTGATCTGCAGGAGACCTTCGCCAGCTTCAGACAAGCTGGTCTGAAGCTGAATCCAGAAAAATGCGTCTTCGGAGTAAAGAAGGGGAAATTCCTTGGATGCTTGGTTTCAACAAAGGGAATCGAAGCTAATCCAAATAAAATCGAAGCTATACTTCGAATGGAGCCACCAACCACAAGAAAGGGAGCCCAAAGATTGACAGGAAGGCTGGCATCTCTCAACAGATTTATATCCAGATCAGCAGAAAGAAACTTACCATTTTTCGAGGTGCTGAAGTCAGCTGAAGTCTTTCAATGGGGCCCAAGTCAACAGAAAGCATTCGAAGAGCTGAAGCAATACTTGATAGATCTCACAACATTAACTCCACCAACGCCAGGGGCTCCTCTGTTGTTATATGTGGCAGCTTCGCATTCAGCAGTAAGTGCAGCACTTGTCCAGGAGAAGCTTGATGGCCAGGTCAAGAAGCAAGTTCCAGTGTATTTTGTATCTGAGGTCCTTAGTGCCTCAAAGAAAAATTATACAGAGCTGGAGAAGGTATTATATGCCGTTTTAATGGCATCCAGGAAGCTTCGGCATTATTTTCAGGCATACAATATTATTGTTCCTTCTTCACAGCCGTTGAAGGATATCATGAGAAATAGAGAAGCTACTGGACGGATTGGAAAATGGGCTGCGGAGCTCAATGAATTTTACATTGATTATGTGCATAGATCCTCGATCCAGTCTCAAGCATTGGCAGATTTCATCGCCGACTGGACGCCAGGGGCTCAGGATGAAGAAGCGAATAAAGATGCCGAAGTGTGGACAGTGTTTTGTGATGGCTCTTGGGGAACCTTCGGAGCAGGTGCAGCTGCTGTATTGGTCTCACCATCCAAGGTTAAAACTTGTTATGCAGCAAGACTTGACTTCAGCTGCACAAATAATATTACTGAGTACGAAGCCCTGCTCTTGGGCCTTCGGAAATTAAAGGCAATGGGAATCAGAAGGGCGATTCTTAAGACTGATTCCCAGGTTGTTTCGGGTCATATTGACAAAAGTTGCAAGGCTAAAGATCCGAAGCTTGAAAAATACCTAGACACGGTCCGAAGGATCGAGGCCTCCTTCGAAGGATTTTCTGTCAAGAATATTCCTCGAGGACAAAACGAGCATGCTGATTTACTAGCCAAGTCTGCAGCACAGGGGCTGCCGTTACCTTCGGATGTCTTCTTCGAAACAATAAAGGCACCTTCAGTGGAGCTCCTTGAAAGAGCAGTCCTCAATATTTCTCCTGTTTACAGCGAAGATTGGAGAACTGAAATAATCTCTTACCTTCAGGGCAACTTCCTATCAGATGACGAAGCTTATAATAAAAGGATAGAGGCAAGAGCTCGTCCGTATGTCATGATAGAAGGGGAGTTATACAAGCATGGAGTTTGTGCCCCGCTGCTCAAGTGCTTGTCTAGAACCGAAGGTATAGAGTTAATGAAAGAAATACATGCAGGCCTGTGTGGATCCCACATCGGATCTAGGCCGTTACTTGGAAAAGTTTTTCGCCAAGGGTTTTATTGGCCGAAGGCAGCTTCGGATGCAGCGGAGTTAGTTCAAAAGTGCGAAGGTTGTCAGAAATGTGCAAGAGATCAAAAGCAACCTTCGTCTTTGACACAGCTGATACAACCCATCTGGCCATTGCAAAGGTGGGGCCTTGACTTGTTGGGTCCATTACCACCGGCCCAAGGGAATCTAAGATATGTTATAGTAGCTGTGGAGTATTTTTCCAAGTGGATTGAGGCGAAGCCATTAGCCACAATAACTTCGGCCACTGTCCAAAAGTTTTTCTGGCAGAATATTGTCTGTCGCTTTGGGGTACCGAAGGCCATCACTGTAGATAACGGAACGCAGTTCGACTCCGAAGCTTTTAGAAATTTCTGTGATCAAATTGGAACGAAGATCCATTTTGCATCAGTCAGGCATCCGGAGTCGAATGGGCTTGTTGAAAGGGCCAACGGCATCATAATGACAGGAATAATGAAGTTAATCTTCAATCAACCAAGGGGAAAGTGGCCAGATCAGTTGACCAAAGTGGTGTGGAGCCACAATACAACAACATCAAGGTCTACAGGCTTTACCCCATTCAAATTATTATTCGGTGACGAAGCAATAACTCCGGAAGAAGCTAAAGCTGGGTCAATAAGGGTAGTAGCTTCGGCAGAATCAGGCCCCGAAGATGCTTGCCTTGTGGAAAAAGATGCTTTAGAGGGGATCAGGCTTCAGGCCGTGGAGAATATCAATAAATATCAAGCTGAAACAGTCAGGTGGCGAGATAGAAAGGTCCGCTTAAAAAATATTGAGCCGGGTCACTTGGTGCTTCGGAGAGTAGCCAACCCAGACACAGTGGGCAAGCTACAATTGAAATGGGAAGGACCTTTCTTAGTAGTATCTTCGTCAAGGCCTGGATCGTACAGATTGAAGGACATGGATGGCAACGAAATTCCAAGATCTTGGAATGCGGATGAGCTTCGGCGATTTTATGTATAACTTGATGTAACTTTTTATGTTTTTTCTTTTCTTTTTCATGGCACCCTTTTCCTTTCTAAAGGGGGAGAAAGGTTTTTAATGGGGCCATCATCTGTAATTTCCTTTTTAGTTTTATAAGAGCAAAATCCCCCAAAGAATGTAAATGTAAAAGCTGAGAACGCACCATCGAGTGCCGAAACTGAAAAAAAAAAGAGAAGAAGCTCCAAAGACGTCCCTAAGGGGATGCAGAGCTCTGATTCCGCCAAAAGTAAAAGGCGAAGAAGCTCCAAAGACGTCCCTAAGGGGGATGCAGAGCTTACAGCGAAAAGTCAACGCTGATACCGCCTAAGTAAAAGGCGAAGAAGCTCCAAAGACGTTCCTAAGGGAATGCAGAGCTTATACCGCCTAAGTAAAAGGCGAAGAAGCTCCAAAGTCGTTCCTAAGGGAATGCAGAGCTAATGTGTGGTTGGTTCTAAAGAAATAATGGCTGAGAGTGTGGCTTCGGATATATGTTTTGGACATTCATTCGCACATTACATTACATCATGGCATTTGCATGCATAAGCATTCATTCATAGCATTTATATACCAAAGTGGTTTTTTATGATTCGTTATGTATAAGAAAAGCTTCGGCAAAAAGGAGAAGTGGTTTTTTATGATTCGTTATGTATAAGAAAAGCTTCGGCAAAAAGGAGAAGTGGTTTTTTATGATTCGTTATGTATAAGAAAAGCTTCGGCAAAAAGGAGAAGTGGTTTTTTATGATTCGTTATGTAAAAGAAAAGCTTCGGCAAAAAGAAGAAGTGGTCTTCTATGCTTCGTTGTGTACGAAAAGAAGGGAAGGTGTTTTTTCGCCTTCGGCTCAAAATACTGATTTCGTCCACATCAAAGCGCCTCAGTAGAAGGGTAAGAATATATTACAAGGTATGTACAAAGTTCCTTGAGAGCAGTTTAATTGTATTTACAAAAGTTGTTACAAAAGTATCCTGAGTTTTTTCCTATAGTATACTTCTACTAATCTTCATTAAGCTTCAGCTTCGGCGACAGCTTCGGCGTCATATCTTAAGCATCATCTTCACCTTCGTCATCCTACATGAATCAAGGTATCGCGAGTAAAAATCAAGCGTGAAGGAGAAGGTAAGTGCAAAGTATGATTTCTTACTGGATCAAGATGACTTCGAGCTTCGTCTCTAGCCTTCTCTCGCCCGCCTTTTGTCCATATCATTTTTATAAATCTATTTGAGATGCTTCGGGCAAGGTCAGGAATATCGTCCAGGATTGATGGAGACAAGGTGAAGTTGGGCCTGTTGACGATTTTTCCGTGCTCGCAGCCGGCCTTCAGAAACGCTGCAGCGGTACCCCGAGAAGCTACCCAGGCACAGAAGTCACCGTCACTACAGGAAAACAGTTAATTCCTGTCGGCCAGGAACCGACGGGAATAAGCACTAAACCGACAGGAATAAGTAATTCCCGTCGGTTTAGCCCTTATTCCCGTCGGTTGTCAGCCGCCAGGCGTCCCTTGTCGGGGATACGGTTATTCCCGTCGGCCGCCGACGGGAATACGTAATCCCCGTCGGCCAAAATCGAGCCGACGGGAATAAGGGCTAATTCCCGTCGGCTCTACAACCGACGGGCGTTACTAATTAATCCCCGTCGGCTGACCTGGCCGACGGGAGGTAATAGTCAATTCACGTCGGCTATGGTCAAACCGACGGGAATTAACTGGGCCGACGGGAGTTAACCTATATTTCTGCAACAGCAACACCAAATTAGATATTTCTCACACATAACATACACAAAACATATATATCACAAACATATGACAAAACATATCACATAAACATATAAATCACAAACGCATTGACATCACACATCACAAACACATCATTGACATCACACATCACAAACACATTGATATAATTCACACATCACAAACATTTCAGATACGAGAGTGTTTACACAAACATAACGTCCAGGAGTTAAAAACATAACGAGCACGAGTTTAAGTGTTTAAAGATAACCACCACTTGGGTGGTTAGAGCTTTGACCGCTGCCGCCTTCACCACCAGGAGGAGGGTACGCGAAGAGCGAGTCAACAAATCCAGTCCCTGCTGCTGGATCAGACCCACTGCCACCCGCTTCAGGCGTAACCTATGCAAGTTAGCAAATATCAACACGTTAAATGCAAATATCAAAAAGTATACAAGTGTATAAATTAATGGAGAGTTATCAAACGTACCCTATCTCCAGGTGCAGGTATATGTGTCGGAGGGGTGGTGAACTGTGGTGGTGGAACTGGTGTGTTTGCAAATTGGCTCCATTGTGGTGGCGGTGGAAAATTTGATGTCATGCCTTGTTGCTGCATTAACTGTTAAACACATATGTGTTACTACCGAAGATGTTGTATTGAAATATAATAATTTAGAGTTCGGATTATGTGTACTCACTTGATACATCGCTTGATTATGAGCATTGCAAGCTTCCATAAATTCGCGTTGTTGTCTCATCTCTTCGCGCATCCTCATAATCTCCAACTCCTGCTCGTTCGGTCGACGAGAGCATGAGCTACGGGAAGATGAACCCGTCCTCTGAGATCTCACCGACGACGAGTCAATGAATCCGTCGAAGAGTGCGTATCTATAAGTTATTCAAAAAATGTGATTATTGTATAGTCAATTTAGTGTCAACCATATAATTTCATAAGTTAGAGCTTACCGTCCATGCGCTTTGCCACCACCACTTGCGTACACCACCGAGGGATCCACCGGTTCATGGCGCCAGTCGAAGTCAGGGCCATGGCGACGAACCATCTCCTCCCCATATGCCGCCTATACATCATTGACAACCTTACAAATGCAAGAATTTATATACTTTGAACGTTTGAACTTTTGAGCCAAAACTCACCAAGCGATCCGTGGCTGTCTGGCTGCAGAGCTGGTCAGGGTTGTTCGGGTCTGGTCCTTTGTGGCCCTCCTGGTAGACCTCAATGTCACTAGGCTTTTGGCCACTCGTAGCTTCCTGTATAAACAAAAAACATTCATAAGCAATCGTATTATTTGCTGATCGACATAGATAGATCAAACTTACCATTCTTTTAGCTTTTCGTATCATGTCGTCACCGCCAAACTTGTGGTTAGGATTGGTTCCTCGACATTGTCTGTGATGCGCTGACGCTTTCTGGAAGCCTTCAGAAGCCCAATATCGACACCAAGCATAGTACGCATCAGGCACGGGCGCCATCCATGGAACCATCACCTGCACACACACAATGTTACATATTATCAATCACAACAATAAATATAAAGGGTAAAACAAATTGAATACTAACCTCACGATATTGATCCTCAGTCAAATATATCTTTGACGACCCTTCCTTTTTAGTCAAGGGGCCTGCTTCTTCCGGATGCTTTTGAAAATACAGGTTTGTAGCCTGAATTCTCGCATAGTATATGGCATCCTTCACCAGCTTCTTTGCATTGTTTTGGAAGACACGTTCAGCGTGCCCCATGTAATCCTCTCCGTCAGGCAACCGATATCGAAGCTACAACATAAAGAATACAAATACAATGGTATAAGTCATAGATTTACAATATTAAGAAACATAACAAAAATAATAAAGAATTCATACCCAAAAGTCATTACGCACAAGTCCCTGTCTGTCGGTGTGGTTTCGTTCCTTTTTAAACTTGTACTCGTCCCAGGTACTGACGAGCACCTCATCCTCGGTATCACCGTTTGACACCTTCACTATACCAGGGTAGTGAAGGCGGCAAAGAGAACCCAACGTAAGGTTAACCTGAGTGTGGTGTCCCTTGCCGTCAAAGGACAGGTCCTCCCAATTCCTGCATTACACAAAAACATTAACAATACACATAATAGTTATATGAGATAAGTTAATATATTACACTCACCGATCTCCATGTGGCATGATTAAAGTCCTATCAGCCTCTCGCTCTATCGCGTGACGAGGCTTTACTGAGTGGCTTTTTCTTGAGCGACGTGTGCGTGTCGCTGAAGAGCCTCCCGAGCCATCATCCATCGGGTTGTCAGCCGGTTCGCCCTGTTGGCCCCACTGGTCCCACGCCTGTTGCTGCTCTCTCTGGTGGTCCCACTGGTCCCATGGCTGGTGATGCTGTGCGGCCTGGTCCCATGTCACGTGCTCCACCTCCTCAATGTGCTCCACCTCCTCATTGTGCTGCTCAGCCTCATTGTGCTGCTCCTCCTCAATGTGCTGCTCCTCTGTGTGCTGCTCATCCTGGTACATACAACTCAAGATTTATTTGTAAATTTGTAAACAAATTTATTTGTACAAGATATGTTACCTCATCTCCATGTACCGCGCTCAACAGCTCTCGACGTCTGCTGCTGCTCGAAGAACTGCCCTGAAAAAGGCCCAGGCCCTTGAACAACCCTTTCACTGACTTCTTTGATTTTGGCGGCATCCTGCATAAAAAATAAGAAATTATTCATTAGTGCATCAAAAATGACATAATACTTAAAATATAAACAAATGAAATAACAAAACAACTTTACTTGTTAAATATCATCAAAATCAGGATCTATTTGTTCTCTTCTATGCAGAGGTCGCCATGTAACTTTTCTCCTAACAGGTTGTCTTCTCCGCCTCTCCGGAAAAGTTAAGTCGTTAACGTCTGCGACTAGTGAATCTAATGCCGGTGCAGGATCAATATGAAAACTAGTTGGCAACTCTTCTTCTTGAAACACCTCATCAACCTGCTCAAGGTGACCAATTTGATATTCGTCCTCACCAGGAGTGTATAGGCGTTCGCGGGGATTTACATTGTACACAACCCTCCATTTAGACAACTTTTTGCATGGATATGTCGAGAAATAAACTTGGTCTGCTTGATGGGCAAGGATATACGTGTCGTGTCCTTGAAGCAATTTCTCAGGTTGGATCTGTGTCATCCCAAATTCGGTCCTATAATACTTCGGGTCATACCATTTACACTCAAAGAAAACTAGCGCTAAAGGCTTATTTCCAGCAAATGTAATCTCGATTATATTTTTGATTTTCCCGTAATAGCAGGCTTCGTGTCCTTCCATGTCGGTTGCCCTAGTAACGACTCCACTATTTTGAGTGGCGGCCATAGGATGACTTGATTCGAAAATGCTTGAACGAAAGCGATATCCATTGACGTCGTAACGTCCATAGCTTTTGGCAGTTACGCTTCCAATAGATAACTGACGTAAGTCATCATTCAAATTCATTTCCTCCCCAAACTGTCAATCATGCCACAAAGCATTAGCAAATTCTGTAATATTTGTTAAATGAAATTAGCTCTCGGACCCACATAATTAAGACTTACACGGTCCCGAAGCCACATAATGAAATTAGGTCGTCCATGCATACCATCGCGTCGCAATTTGTCTATGTCTCTCGCTGTTGGCCTACCGAGACACCTCATGTTTTGTTCATCAAACTCGCTGTCAAATATTATTGTGTGACATGAGATATTTGATAACATAAACTAATTCACATATGAACAGTTTAAGAAAATAAGTCTTACACAAAGTATTTCTCCACCTCAGGCATATTCGTGAACATGTACAGTAAAGCAGACTTCCGTTCTTCCATACTGAGGTGATATGCCTTGGGTGGACCAACGGCTTTGCCGTTTGTCTGAAAAATCGAAAGATCACTACAAGGAGGCATCTCTCGTTCATCATCATGGTACCTTTTCTTTCGAGCAAATACATTATGTTCTTCTGCAAAGTAACAACTTGTGAAGTGTGCTACCTCCTTTAGTTTAAATTGTTCTGCAATACATCCTTCAACTCTTGCCTTATTGCCCACCATTGCTCTAAGCTTCTTTAATGCTCTTTCTATATGAAACATCCACCTATACTGAACAGGACCACCGACCTTAGCCTCATATGGAAGATGTATAAAGAGATGCTGCATAGGATTGAAGAAACCCGGTGGAAATATTTTTTCCAATTTGCACAAAAGCACCGGTGCCTCTTTCTCCAGCTGTTCCATCACATCTCTTCTGATTTCTTTAGCACACAACTGTCTGTAGAAATAGCTAACTTCAGCTAACGTTTTCACAGCTTCAGAAATGTACCCACGAAACATTACAGGCATGAGCCTCTCCATAATTATGTGGAAGTCATGGCTCTTCAGTCCATTCATCTTCATTGTCTTCAAGTTCACAGATCTTCTAAAACCAGCGGCATAACCATCGGGGAATTTAATATCCTTCATCCACTTCATCACTTCTTTCCGTTGCTTAGATTTCAGACAATAGTCAGCTTTTGGTTTGCCTCCGTTTTCTCTAAGCACCAGGGTTGGACGATCACATATCACTGCTAAGTCCATGCGTGCCTTGTCATTGTCTTTCGTTTTATCAGGGAAATCCATGCATGTATTTATGAGGGCTTGGCAAAAGTTACTCTCTTGATGCATGACATCGATGTTGTGCATCAAAATCAATGACTTAGCATAAGGAAGCTCCCACAAGCCACATATGTGAGTCCAGTTATGCTCCTCACCAAAACCTTGATACCTTTTCCCACTCTCGTCTAGGACAAGTTTCATATGCTCTTCTGTAATTTCTATCCCACTACGTCGCTTGGGCGGTCCCTTCGTGACGATGGTGCCCTTCCTAAATTCCTTTCTCTGCCTTCTGAAGGGGTGATTGAAGGGTAGAAAACATCTATGGCAATCAAAGTAACATATCTTGCCACCAGCACTAAGACGAAAACAATCTGTATCTTTAGCACAATAAGGACACGTCAATCTACCATGCACGCTCCATCCAGAGAAAATACCATACGCCATAAAATCATGAACCGAGAACAGATATGCAACACGAAGATTGAATTTCTGCTTCTTGAAGCAGTCATAGGCTTCCACACCTTGCCATAGCTTCTTCAACTCTTCAATCAGTGGTTGAAGCATCACATTGAGGCGTACGCCAGGATGCTCAGGACCAGGTATAACAAGACATAGGAACATAAACTCATATTTCATGCAAAGAGCAGGTGGAAGGTTGTACGGTATGGCAATGACAGGCCAACATGAATACGACGCAGCGGTCATATTGAACGGCGTGAAACCATCAGTTGCCAAGCCGATACGAACGTTTCTTGCATCGCTGGCAAAATCTGGATCAAATTTGTCAAGAGCCTTCCATGCATCACCATCTGACGGGTGCACCATTAACCCATCTTGTCTGTCCGTACAATCTTTATGCCACCTCATGTGCATAGCGGTCTTCCTCGAGAGAAACAAACGTTTCACTCTAGGAGTGAGAGGCATGTACCGAAGCTGTTTATGTGCAACCTTTGTCACCACCTTCTCCCCATCTTCATTTACAAGCTCCACGTACCTCGACTTCCCACATTTTAAGCATTTCTGTTCTCTGTCATGTTCCTTCCAAAAAAGCATACAGTTGTCTTGGCAAACATCAATCTTCTCATACTCCATACCAAGACCTTCAAGCAATTTCTTGGACTGGTACATGTCTTTCGGCATCTTGTGACCCGTAGGAAGAACCTCGCTAATCAAATCCACAAGCTCCTTGTAACAATTAATTGAGAATGCAAACTTGGACTTGATTGACATCAGCCGGGTCACAAATTCTAGTACGGTCACGTCAGTGTGCCCGTGAAGAGGCTCTTCTGACGCTTTGAGAAGGTCGAAGAACTTCTGAACCTCCGGTGTAGGTGAATCATGATGATCTGGTGCCAGTTCAGGCTGCAGATCCTCAAGCATCTGGTCCATCCTATCAACATCATCTTCACCGTCATCAACTTCTACTTCTGCTGCTTGTTCAACATCTTCACCATGGAGATACCAGACCTTATAGCCTGGCACGAAACCATGCGAACACAGGTGTAGTGTGACCTGCCTCTTGGTGTGGCTCGTCATATTTCTACATTTATTGCATGGACACCTAATATTATCTATTTGTGACAAAGCAGCTGCATGATCCAGAAACATCTGCGTCTTGGCAAACCATTCACTTGTGTGACACCCACCCTTCTTGAAACCTTCATACATCCAATCACGTCTATCACCCATTATTGTGGCTGTGTGTACGAGTAAAGAGTGTGTGTGAGACATTCATGTTTGTACACGTCACACATACATCTATAGGTAAGTAGTAAAACTATATATATATATATATATACATAACATCACCTTCAACACAATAACATGATATTCATTAATTAACAATAATGCAACATCCAAATTTAGATAAACAATATTTGCAACATTTCCAGAACATCAAATTTACAACAAATACCAATATTAAATAAATTGTAATCGCATTACAGTTAACTCCCGTCGGCCATAAAAACCGACGAAAATAAACAATATTTGCAACATTAAATCCATTAAATTAAATAAAATTTTTAGAACATCAAATTTATTAACAATAGCATCAAATTTATCAATATCGAAACCTTCATACATCCTAATATTATAAGTTAAATCTAATCAATAAACAATTAACAATTTTAAATTAATTCTAATCACATGAAACTTAACTCCCGTCGGCCATAAAAAACCGACGAAAATAAACATCTACACACATATTTAGCTATTATAATCACACTCGTATTCACAATTTAGGATGTATACCTCAACGACAAGGCGGCAACGGCGCTCGGGGAAGCGGTCGGGACCGGCGGCGGCACTCGTGGAGGCTCTCGAAGGCGACGGCGGACTTGGGGCTGCGGCGGTGCTTGGAGAGCCGGTCGGAGCGATGGGCGGCGGTGGAGGAGGCCGACGGGGGAGGCTATTGCGGCGGCGGCGGAGGAGGCCGGGGCGGCGTGGTGGTCGGCCGGCCGTTAGGGGCGGCGCCGGGCCGGTACGGGAGTCGCGGCGGCGGCGGTGGAAGGGGCAGGGGCGGTGCCGGACGGGGCAGGGGCGGGGGCTGCTGGGGCCGCGCGGGGTCGGAGCGACGGTGGTGGGAGGCGCGGTGGGGAGGCGCGGCGGGCGGCGGGTCTTGGCGCGGCGGCGGCGGAGCTCTAGGCGATGGCGGCGGCGGGTGTTGGGCGCGGCGCTTGGGAAGACAGACAGACAGAATGCGTCCGCGCGGGCGAACCCGCGCTCATAAACGGTTAATCCCCGTCGGTTTTCTCCCTGGCCGACGGGAGTTAAGTAATCCCCGTCGGCCTACTTTCTGGCCGACGGGAGTTAAGTTAACTCCCGTCGGCCTACTTTCTGGCCGACGGGAGTTAAGTTAACTCCCGTCGGCTGCGTTTTAGCCGACGGGAGTTACATTATCCCCGTCGGTTTTCTCCCTGGCCGACGGGAATTACCCTGGCCGACGGTAATCAATAGGATTCCTGTAGTGCGTGCCCGGCTATAACTTCGTCAAGTTCTTCGATTTCAGCTTCAATATGATCGAAGGCTTGTGGTAAATTTTCTGCTGAAGGGTTAAACTTCCCGCTGCTGGCTCCAACAGAGTAAAATATCTTTTTTAATCGTTCAATACAATTATTGCTAAATTTCAAGCATTTGTCTTGAAGGCTTGTTAATGATTTTTTCAAGTCTGAGTTGGTCTGGACTTCGGCTTCAAGTTTCGAATTAAGCTCTAGCTTCTCCTGATCAAATTGTTTTGATTGACTGATAAGCTTCGAATTCAATTCTGATACTTTAGCTTCAGTCTCAGCCAACAAGCCTTCGGTCGATTGGAGCTCGAAGTCTTTCTTTTCAATGATAGCTGATTGTTCTTTTATCTTGCTCTCTAAATTTTCAATTATAGCTTCGTGTTTTTTGTCCTCCAAATCTTGTTGCATCTTCAGAGCTTTGCTCAGTAGCATGCTCTGCACAGAAACAACTTTTGTTAGTAACATTTTCATTATTAACAACAATAAAAACCAGAGAAAAGATTGTTTACCTTGAAGTTGGAATAAAATAAGCTGCCGACGATATGTTGTCATCGGTAGCGGCTGATATCTGTCTCTAGCTTCGGAAAACCGATACTCTTTGATAGAGTACCGATGACCTTAGCTCCAGTTTGGTCTCGAATGCAGCCCAATTTTTCGTCATCAATGCCTCCAAATAGAAGGGCTCCTGGCTTGTAGCCGCAAGATTTGGCATAGTCCTTAAGTTCTTCCATTTCGGCCTTCGACAGTTTTTGCCCAATTAAATTTTGAAATGTGTAAGCTTCGTCGTCCGAAGTATCTTTGGCCATTTCTTTCCCCTTCCCAGGCACTGTGGCCATGGTTTTTTTCAGCAGCAGTGGCAGCTTCTTCTGCAGCCATGTCTTCCAAAATTTTGTCAATGTCCTCAATAGTAGTTTCTAAGTTCACATCTTCGGCTGTAGCGGCTTCGGTAGCCGCGACCTCCGAAGGTGCGACTTCGACGTTTGTTGTGTCTTCAGCAGCTGCCGTTTTCTGAATTGACGCCCTCGGCGGCGTCTTATCGATAACTTCGGTCACTGCAATAATTCTTTGCCGCTTTGGTTTGGTTCTCTTCGTTTGTTCCGGCTCTTCCACCTTTCGAAAAAGCTTCGTCAGTTCAGGCCCTAGTGGACTTAGCTTCGTGGGCACGGGTTCAGTCATTACCTTTAAAATTTCCTCCACGTCGCTGGTAGAAGGTGGTGTGGGGGTCCCCTCTTCTTCGGATAATTTTCGCTTCGGAGTTGATATTTTTCTTTTCTTGGGAATTTTCTTCTCTTTTGCTGGCCTTTCTTCATCCTTGTCCAGAGCTTCGGCCACTCTTTTTCTTTTTTGGCCCTCAGCACCCTTGTTCAGCCGTTCATAGTCAGTGTACTCGAAGCCCAGGGCATCAAGCACTCGGTTCAGCCTTCGCTTCGGACGGGTGCCGAAGGCCGCTGTCATTAGTTGATCTTCTTTTTTGGAATAATTCCCCAGAATTTCATTACACATCACCTCGACTGTGTCCAGCCACTCTTGGCAGGGCTTCTTAAAGTATTGCTTGAATTTGAAGTGATATGGAAGCCGGACAAGTTCCCCCTCCTTCTTCTCCCCCTTCAACTTTGGCATTTCCCATTCTTTCAGAGTAGGGAAGACTCTGAATGCCAAGAATTCTTGAACCAGATCCCTGGTACTGATATGTTCTGCAATAATTCCGAATTCATCCATTGCCTGTTGTGTTTGACCCTCTGGTGTCATGTTGCAGCGGGGTCGGGTTTCTCCGAAGATCAGCTCGAGTGGACTTTGCACAAGCTTCTCTTTGTCGTCATCAACCTTGACATAGAACCATTCTGATTTCCAGCCTGCTGGCCATTTGCTTCGGTAGCTGATCACAGGAAACTTTGCGGTTTTCCGGTAGGCAAAATTGTAGCAACCGAAGTTTTCATGTAGCCCATCTTTTCTGGCCTTTGTTTGATAATGTAACTCATGAACTCGGCAGAAACTGTCGTCAAATGGCTCCACTGCTTGGCTTCGGAGGGCCCAAATATAAACGCTAAGCCTAACGATAGCGTTAGGAGTTAACTGGTGAAGGTAGATACCAAACCTCTTCAGTATCTCCGCAATAATCTCGTGAAGAGGGAATCTAAGCCCAGCCTTTAAAAAGCTCTTGAAGATGACAATCTCGTCCTTCTCTGGCTTCGGGGTGGTTTCTTCTCCCCCGAAGCGAAGTAGCTTCTTCTGATTTTCATTGAAATAACCTGCTTTCACCATCTTGGAAAGATCCGCCTTTGAAACAGTTGATTTCCCGAAGTCCAAGTGACTGGGTTTGCTGGGCATGGCAATACGGTAGTCATCTTCGGGATCAGTCCCTTCAATGTTTTCTTCTTCTCCTTCGGCAGTTGTCGGGTTTGCTACGGCAGCAGGCATCTCTTCTGCAGTCACCAGTCCGGAACGCTGCATCGCTTCGGAGATGGGCACAGTATTCGAACCTTCGGCTTCGTCTCCTTCACGTGCAACTCTGGCAGTAGATCGTACTCTGGCCATTTGATTTTGAATTTGGGGAAGTTAGATACTTTTTCTTTTTCCTTTTCTCCTGAAGCCTTTCTTTCTGACGAAGCAGACGTCGAGATGGACCTTCGTTCGATTCTGAGAGTCAAGCTTCGGCTATAGTTAAAAATTTTGGCAGCAAAACAGTGCAAATAGCAATGAATGCTGTGGTAACTTCACACCTACCCGTCTGTTTATATAGTGCTGCTGGTAAGAAGGCGAAGCGGCAGGATTTTTACACCAAGCGGACAGTCACTTGTACTCGCTGTGCAGTGGACCGCAAAGATCAAACAGTAACTCTGCAAGGTGGGCCTGGCACGCGCTCGGAAGCCGGATCGTTTCTCCGCAACGAGCTCAGGGAAGGTGTTTTTTGGACCTTCGGCTTCCCGAAGCTGAAGAGGCTTTTTTCACGGGTCAAGCTCGTTACGAAAAACGATCTAGCACCGCGAAAGGGGCTACTGTTGGGGCCATGCTTCGGTGCGCCGAAGGTCTTACACGAAGAAGCAGCTTCGGCTGAAGTCGTCCCCAGGAGATGGTCGAAGGTTCCTTTTCATGGAGCTTCGGCGTTACAAACCGACATAGAGATAGAATGACCTTTTTATCCATAGAGGTCTGAGTCAATGTTGTAAACTTTTGTAAGGGGCATAATTGTAATTTGTCACAGGCTGTGACTTGTGTCTATAAATAGATGAACAGTACCTCTGTACTGTTCACGCGAACCGGTCATTTGCCTTCGCATCACACTTGTATTCTCGCCTTCTTCAGGACCGAAGGTACATTTGTAATTTGAAATCATTTATATTCGTTCATGTTAGTAAAAATGGAAATGATTCTATGATAACATTTAAATGTTTATTTTATACCTCATGATTTATATGAATACTTCGTCCCTCGTTATTATGTTTACGAAGGTACGCCCTTCGTAACCTTCGTCCGAAATTCTTTATATCCCGAAAGGATATAAGGTGGTGGAGGACGAAGGACTTTAACATTTAACATTTTCTGTGTTGCCTTGTTCTTAACTCTTAGCATTTGAGAACAAGCCCCCAACAATCCCCCAGCGCGTACAGGCTAACGACGGCCTCCGGCGAAGACTTAGAGCACTCCTGGAACATTGACAATCTCCGCAAATTTTTTGTCTAAACATTCAGGGCCCACGCGCCCTTGTAATTCACCAAACAATATCATTCCAGCCCGCACTCTTTTCCTCTCGGGCGGTGAGGTTTTTAACGAGGTGGAGCCATGTAATATACCAGCAAAAACCCCCGCAAAAGCAAACACTCAGACGCAACGTGTCGAAAAAGACCGCTTCGACGGTCTTCGACATCCGACCACTCTGAAGTCACCGCGACAGGTAGCGTAGACTACCCTCGCGTGCGACACTCCGCGCAAAAGTCGCCTAAGGGTGCAGCCGGAATAGCACAACAAGTGTGTCAATCGAAGTCTTTTACTAAAGACTCTCCGCGCAAAAGTCGCCTAAGGGTGCAGCCGGAATAGCACAACAAGTGTGTCAATCAAAGTCTTTTACTAAAGACTCTCCGCGCAAAAGTCGCCTAAGGGTGCAGCCGAAATAGCAAAACAAGTGCATCAATCGAAGTCTTTTACCAAAGACTCTCTGTGCAAAAGCCGCCTAAGGGTGCAGCCGGAATAGCACAACAAGTGCGTAAATCGAAGTCTTTTATTTAAAAGACACTCCGCACAAAAGTCGCCCACGGGTGCAGCCGGATCAACACAGGCGTGTGAATATGGCCAACAGGCCACATCATACAAATTACAGTTACATACACTCAGCGAGGGCATCATATATAATATCGGCTCAGCCTTCGGGATGATACCCATCTCCCTATAATTGAACAATATTATTCTCAATTCCTCACCCTCAAAAAGATTTCGTAGATCCCCTTCACCTATGCTCGCCCCAATCGGCGAGGACAACAATTCTCGTTTACCAATCCGGTCCACTCGAAGACGGCCACGCTCCATCCCCATATGATGGTGCCTACCACTTCGTGAAAATTCACCTACACTGTGTTTCGACACCACCCCTCGCTGCCTATACCCAGTATTCGCACTAGGAAGATCCCGACACCCTCCACACACGGTGAAGACTCCGCTGCAGCCACATCTAACGCCGCAAAATAATCCAAGCCTTCATCCGAGGACTCCTCCGACCAGGAAACAAACTCCCAGATTCACCATCAGACTCAAAACACTCAGACACAGAGCCAAATAAATTATCATCGGCAGGCACTACGGTTGAGGCCGCCACAAAATCAGTATTGCCAGTAGCGGTTGCTTGCGCAGGCCCAAGCGTCAGAACCTGCGTAGCAACCGAGGTTCAGTATCATAGAAACAAAAGTTTACACCTAAATCCCTATCCCCTATTCTGCCACCTGCGAAGGCCCTAGGTCTTCGGCAGCTGGTTCAGCCACCACCTTCTCGGTGTCCGCACCCATCAGCGCAGTGGCTGGCGCGGGGTCTTCCCCAGCTCCAGTCGGCGCGGGGGTCGTCGAGGGGCCCTCGCCTGCATCGGATGGCGGTGCTAGCTCCACCCCTGATGCCTCGGGCAATGTGCCATCTAGATCACCAAGGTCCTCAACCTCTTCATCACGTGCCATCTACAGCAATAACACATTCATTCAAAAACCACACAAATACGCAGACATACCCACACATATAACCACACATACGCACCTGATCCATCGCCCGGTAGGACCTCTCACAAACTGTCTCTCGGCCGTGAGGGCCCCACATCCTGTCGAAAAGCACCCCTGCCGACCGCTTCAGCACCGGGTCCTTGACCTAAAAGATTTCGCGTTCGAAGCCTTCGTCCAACTGGTCGAAGACCTCGAAGTGCCCGCACCCCTCGCGGGACAAATCATTCACAGCCCCCTCGCAGGTGACGAGGGTGACAAAGGACATGAGGCCCGTCACAATTGTCGGGAGTACCTCCAGCTCCTCCTGTAGCCACCCAAGGAAGCGGAGGCCCACCTCTTGGCCGGGCGCTTCAAAGGCGGCGGTCCACGCACCCAGCTCCCAGTATGCGTCCATGAACTGCGTATGCGTCCGCTCGACCTCCGTGTGCGTCAAGGCCTCGGTTCTGTCCAGGCAGTTGCGCAGGCCAGTGAGCCTCGCCTCCAGCTCCTCGGCGCGTTGGCGGGCGAGACTGGCCTCCGCCCACGCAAGTTTGGCCTCGGCTTGTGCAGCCTACGTATCAGCACAGGCTCTGTTTGCGTCCCTCCTCTCCTCCACCAACTAACGCCTGAGATCCCCCTTCTCGGCCTCCGCAGCCACCAACCTCTCCGTCAGCCTGCGGCTTTTGTTTTCCGCAGCTGACTTCTCCCGAACAGCATCCGTATGCTGCGCCCGGAGGCGCTCGATTTCGGCAACAAACTTTGAAGTCAAGGCACCCGACACAACATGGTCGGCGAAGGCGGCCGCCTCCCACAAAAAAACCCATGAGACTCTCAACCACATAAAGACAACAAACTAACGAAGTCCAACACGACTTACATGCTTCAGCTGCTGCGACGCATGCCTCAGCTGTTGGGACACAGAGCCCGCCACATCTTTAGCGGCGGCGACCGACGAAATCTCACCGCTCACGCAGAAGTTGGACCACGGGTCCTGTGAAGTACCCTTCGTCCCAACCGCCGCCGTAGGCAAAGTAGCCGCCACCGGAGCCGAGACAACAGCCAGCTGCCCCGCATCCGACCCTGCACCATGTTCTTGTTTAATACCTAGTCCCCGTTAAAAAAACTTACCAACGAGATAATCCTCCACGCAAATGTCCATGTCAAAGTCAGCACCACCCACCGCCGCCTCGTCGGTGCGCACCGGTGACGGCGGCCTTCGCTCCTTCGTGGGCTCGGTCGAGGGCGGCTTGCCCGCGCCAGAAGCGACAGCCCTCGCACCCGCCGAAGACATGCCGGGCCCGGGGACAGCCAGCCTCGCAGCCGATGGTGGTTTACTACTGCCAGGGGCGGCAGACTTCGCGCCTCCCCACGCCTTCTTTGCCTCACGAAAAGGGTCCCCGACCCTAGTGACCGCCTGGCGCTTCCGCGCCGCATCTTGATGATCCTTCTCCATCACTGCTGATACAACAACAGTAACATTCCGCCCATAAGGAAAAATCTTCATTTCACGGGCCAAACGGGACGTAAATATGTCCTCGCCGGCCGCCCGGGGAATTGGAACGTTCCTCGGCCATTGACCCCCGGTAACCTCCAGCATTCGCGCCGAAGACTCCCAGAGTTCGGGCGAAGACATCCTTCCCCCGAGGGTCGCGCAAGTACCCATCAACTCCACAGCAAAACGGTCGGAGACCCCCAATCCCTCAGCTGTAGTACCTAATTTTCTCTTCTTCACGGCTGGCGCAACCTCCCGTGAAGAGCCCTCCCCAGCCGCAGCCGCTGGCTTCTTCCCGCGGCGATCGACGGCCACAGCAGCGTCATCTCCAGGATAGCTGTCGTACGGCAAACTGTTCAACTCGAAGACCCGATTCAAGTGAACGTTGGATCCACAAATATCCCAACTCCGCAGAGCCTCCGTCCTCGGCACATACCGCCCCACAATCTTCATAGCCCCGTCCTCCACTTCACGCACGAATGTGGCTGGGTCCTGGCCGCACAGATCCAACGTGAAGGCCGGACTTCGCACTAGCTGCTCGCCCAAGGAAGGCATATGGCGAGGGCATACTTCACCTAGCGCCCAGCCATGCGCCAAGGGCTACACTCCATAACTAATGAAATTATTCAACCAAATCGCGCCCGCTACTCATGCGGGCAGCACACCGGAGGGCCCCTTCGTCCCCATCATCCTCCGCCACCTCAAACGGTGGGAACGCCACATAACAGTGGGACCTCATCACAGCCGCAGGGAGTCCTGGGAGGTCTTCGACTTCACCTCCCGAGACATAAAACCAATAATCATACCAGTTGCCCCACTTGTTGCGGGCGCAGGGAACTAGTTCCACAACTTCCGCCGAAGTCTTCCCGGTCCTCGGTGTGAAGGTGCACGATCCAAACTGGGCAATCTAGCTTCCAATTTTTCTTTTCTGCCAGTGCAGACAATAATTCTTGGCGAAGACCACTACGGAGGGCTGACCGCCATACGAAGTCACCGCCCAGACATACTTTGCCATGGCCACCACGACATTAGGTGTCAATTGGTGGATCTGTACTTCAAACCTCTGCAAGACCTCCGCCACAAAACGATGCGCAGGTAGGCGAAGGCCGGCGATAAAGAATGCCTCGAACACAACTAACTCACCCTCCAGCTCAGGAATCTCTTCTGCCCCCGGAACTCGCCCAACTCCATTCCCAAAGTACCCCAACTACTGCATGTCTTGCACGCGAACCAAGGAAATCCTCGAAACGCCGAACTCCACCGTGTGGCCTGGCTGTAACTCCACCGCCGCCAAATCGCTCAAGGTATCCTCAGACGACGATTCGGCCAACGGTGCATTCGCAACAGATGAAGAAGAAGACGACATTGCTACGTACCGTCGGCGGCGGCGCGCGGTTTGCTTGAGGCGGGCCAGATCTCCGATGAAGAGGAACAAGGAGGGCAGGCGAGCGAGAGAGTGGTTTCAAAAGTTTAGGATTTTCCGGCGCATAGAAAGGTAAGAGAGCCTGATTCGCATCGCCCTTTTTATACGTAGGGCGCGACGCTTTGGGAAGCCCGCAGTCCAATAGTACCACGTCCATCAACGGTCACCTCAAAAACCCCCACGGGACCACTTCAAGCGAGGGCAGCGTCTCCACCATCTAGCGACGTCTTCGGCACCAGATGACTCAGTCGAACTGGTCCCTTGGAGGGCAAATGTTGGGGCGAAGGCGAAGACACCACCCTTCGCTCCAGACTACGACCCTTCGACGCCCCGCTACACCAACGGAGGCAAGATGACTGGCGCGGGCCCCGCTACGCCAACGGAGGCAAGATGACTGGTGTGGCCCACCCTTTGTCCTCTTCATTGCAAGACGAAGGCTAGACTACGAGAAAGTCTGGCCGTCCCGCGTCCTCATCTGGCCTAGAGGCCCACGTGGGATTCAGCCCACTCTAACAGGCCCCGCACGGAAAAGCGTGTTACGGGCCTGATTTGTAATGGCTTTTCTATAATGACGATCTGTAACCCCCCCTTATGGGAATATTCTGGGGATAGTCCAGGTGTCCGAGGGCATAAACATCCTTATCCTAGAACGTTGGACACTCGGGTACCTATAAATACCCCCGTACAGTGCCCTTGAGAGGCCAGATTAACAAAGCAATTGCCATCCCGCGTTAAACTTTGCTTGCACTCTTTCCACTTCCCCGTTGGATCCGCTTGCCCAGGAGAGCAAGTTCCAACAGTCTTTCATTGGAAATATGTGTTCAAAGAAAGTAGCATCACGTGATTCCATAATAGTATCAACATACACACCAGGAACTTCAAATTTAACTACTAAAAATCTATATGATATGCTACACGAAGCATATCCAAGAAAGACACAATCCAGTGTCCTTGGACCAAGCTTGCGCTTTTTATTAAATGGTACATTGCCTTTCGCCATGCACCCCCAAGTGCGCAAGTATGAAAGTAATGATTTTCTCCCAACCCACTTCTCATAAGGGGTTTTCTCTTCTTTGCCCATAGGAATTCTATTCAGAATATGACATGAAATCAGGTCTGCCTCCCCCCACCATGCCTTAGATAAACCACAAGTGTCTAACATGGCATTCACCAGGTCAATCAACGTACGGTTTTTCCTTTCAGCAATCCCGTTTGATTCGAGTGAATAGGGAGGCATCCTCTCATGAATAATGTCATGTTCTGCACAGAAATTATCGATCTGATCTAAGACGTTTGATCTTTCTCTCTAGTTGGTTTTCAACTTTAGCCTTATAGATTTTAAAGTAGTCTAAAGCCTCATCTTTAGTTTTTAGCAAGTATACATAGCAAAATCTAGACGCATCATCAAACAATGTCATGAAGTATCTCTTGCCACCTTTTGTTAACACACCATTCATCCCACAAAGATCAGAATGTATGAGTTCTAGAGGTGCCAGGTGTCTCTCCTCAGCAGCATTGTGAGGCTTTCGAGGTTGCTTCGACTGCACACAACTATGGCACTTAGAACCTTCGACTATGGTGATATTCGAAATTAAACTCATGGTTGAAAGCCGAGACATAGAGCCAAAATTAATATGGCACAAACAAGAATGCCAATTACTCGCAAGGTCATCAACATTAGCGCAAATATGGTTCATAGACTTATTATTGAAATCTAACAGAGAAAAGCGGAACAGGCCTCCGCAATCATAGCCTTTACCAATAAATTGTCCAGATTTAAACAAAACCAATTTATTGAACTCCAAAACTATCTTGAACCCATCTCTACATAGAAGGGTTATGCAAACGAGATTCTTGTGTATAGAAGGGACATGTTGCACGTTCTTTAGCTGCAAGATCTTTCCCGAAGTAAACTTTAGATCCACCATGCCAGTGCCATGAACAGAAGCATGTGACCCAATACCCATTAGGACGGAAGAATCTCGGGCACCTTGATAAGAAGAGAACAAATTAATGTTAGAACACACATGAACATTAGCACCAGTATCAAGCCGCCAACTAGGTGATTGAAATACTGAGAAGATGAAAGGTAAATTACCATACCCTTTGTCTTCCTTATTGCTAGCGATCACTGTGTTGACATTGCCCTTTTTGCCACGGCGATCCGCTGATCTGGACAATCCTTGGCAAAATGACCCGTCTCGCCACATACGAAACATGTCAGTTCAGCCTTGTTCTTCTTCTTCTTGAAGTTGGTAGTTTTTGTTGGGCTTGTTAGATTTTGTCTTTTCTTTGTCCTTGTTGTGGTTCTTTTGAACCATGTTGGCACTGGAGTGGCCCTCGCCTCCTTTAGATCCCGTGTCCTTAGCCCGAGCTTTCTCCTCAACATCCAGAGACGCTATCAGATTTTCAACTGATATCTCTTGTCTCTTATGTTTCAGAGATGTGGCGAAGTTCCTCCATGTAGAAGGAAACTTTGCAATAATGCATCCAACCATAAATCGGACAGGAAGGACTATCTTAAGGTGGTCGAGCTCCTTGGCTATACACTGTATTTCATGAGCTTGCTCTACAATAGAGCGATTATCAACCATCTTATAATCATGAAAGCTCTCCATGATATACAGGTCACTGCCAGCATCTAATGCACCATACTTAGTAGCAAGTGCATCCCACAACTCTTTCCTGTCTGTGTGCTGAATATTCGCATCAACCAGACGGTCAACAAGGGCGCTAAGAACTACTCTCGTAAAGATAGTATTGGCATGGTCGTACTCTTTCTCCTGTGCAGAAGTCAGTGCGCCCTCAGGTTTGCCTTTACTAACATGGAACACATTCATAGCAGTAAGCCAGAGCGTGGCCTTGACTTGCCATCTCTTAAAGTGCATACCATTGAATTTTTCTGGCTTCAGCGCTTCGACAAAAGCAGCCATAAAAAAACTAGGAAATTGTCTACAATAAGGTTTTTGGATTGTTGAAGTATTAGACAATTTCTAGATTAAATTCCAAATATAAATCATGACCAAATTAGAAGAACTGAAGTATAAAGTCAAATTAGATGATGCGTATATATCAGACATACTGATAGATGGCGCAGGCCGGAATCAGCAGGGTCGACGACATCGAAGCAGCGGTGTTGATGACGTCTACGCAACAGGGTTTGACTAGAAGATCTCGAGTAATCGTGTGAGGACGCTTCCCAAAACCTTATTCGCGCTCTCCTGGTGCAGGATCTCGAAGACGAAGGGTTTCGGAGACCTGCTCTCCCGATCGCAGATGCACGTCGGCGGTCGGGATGAAGAGAACTGAAGGCGGCGCAGTTGTGAACAGAGGCGAAAGCGAAAATTGGGATGAATTGGATGCTGGCTGCCAGGCGCCTTATATAGGGTCGAGTTCGCGAACCGATAGCTTTCTGCGATCCGATCTGTACGCGAAAATCTCGCGTTCAGTTCAGATTTTTATAGCGATCGGTTAGGATTTTAAACTTAACAGCCAAGCAGCCAAAAAATAAAACGGTAAAAGGAAGCCACGCCCGCCGGATTTTGGCGAACCATTCACGCGCATGTCGTACGCCCGCGCCCTTCGTCCAGGCCAGGCAAGCGAGCGCGCGCGTGTGGCTCTCCACACTCTCTCCTCTCATCCATGACTTGGTGAGTGAGTGTGGCCTCCATATTTAAACTAGTTCCACTCCACTTGGACTAGCAATATGGCATTATTGGTTCCACCATTCCTTAGCCATACACATATATAGGCTTTCGAGATTTTCCTGGAATTTAATTGAATTTCTCAATTAGGCCTAACCCATAAATCCTAACATAATTCACATAGTAGCATAAGATGTTCTTGATGTTCTATGATATATTTTAGGTTATCTAGCTAGTATTCATGTGAATCTCAAAAAGCATTATCCATGTGATGTACTCTTTATTTTTCCTTGTTACATGGATTTCGGGTTTTCATTATTGTGTTTCCTTTTAAGTTCAACTCTTCGTTATTTTGATTTTTTTTACCTTATTTATTTCTATATGTTTTGTAGCACTCGTTAATATTTTTATTCTTTATTGTAATCTAAACAAATACTTCAGTTATTTACTTTACTTGTTTCAAGTTTTTCTTTTTTACTTTATATAAAGGGTTGGATATGGTTTAATAACTTAACTATACCATAATTAACATAAAATATGTAGTGTAGTGGTGGAGAATGACATCCTCGAGCAGGGCCGGCCCTGGGGGTTGCGCGCGGTGCCACCGCATCGGACCCCATAGCTAGTGGGGCCCCACCCTATCAAAAATAGTGCCCCCATATCTCTATTCCAATTTCCATGGACCCTGCAGGATAGCGATCACTAACCCCCACCCCATCAAAGTAAAATATTTTTTGGTTGTAGTTGATATGGCAATCACTTATTTGAAAACCAGATTTGAAGAACTCATGGTGTTCAAAGATATATTTGGTATTTTATTGAGATCAACTATCCTGAAGTCATTGAATGATACTGAACTAGAAGAGTCTTGCACCAAACTTGCAGACACTTTCTCTCATAATGGATCATCTGATGTTGAGGTACATGATCTTATTTCTGAATTGAAGATTTTGAAATTTACTCTACCAGATGGCATATTGTCTGCTATGGAGATATTCGAGCACGTCAGAGATTTAGATTGCTATCCTAATGTTTCAATCGCTTATCGAATATTATTTACTATGCCTGTGACGGTTGCATCAGCTGAGAGAAGCTTTTCAAAATTGAAATTTTTGAAAAACTATTTGAGATCAACAATGACTCAAGATAGATTAAATGGTTTGGCAATTTTGTGCATTGAGATGAAGCTGTTAGATGAGATTGATCTTAATGGTATAATCGACGACTTTGTATTACAAAATCTTAGAAGAAATATTTAGCATGATATCATGTGACATGTGACAAGTAAGTGTTATGGCTCTAATTTATATTTGTCATCTTATAAACTTTAAAGCATGGCATAGAAGTTTTTTCCATTGAATGTTCAATAATTTGTGTTTATAATTATATATATATAGTGTATATACTTAGTGGATGGGCCTCTATATTGGATTTTGCCCCAGACCCCCAAAAGGCCAGGAACCGCCCTGTCCTTGAGGCGTAACTTATGTCTTATATTTCTAACATGTGTTACTTTACTAAACCAACAATTTACAAAAGTGTATTACACAAGTGAAAACTACACCTTATTCATGTGATATTCGATCATAAAATTTAATTTTTCTAGCTCTACATGAAGTGTTGCAAAATTCTAATATTAAGTATGGGTATTATAGAATATTATTCATCTGAAGCTATAAATTTGTTTTAAACAACTACAATATTAGTGCCCTAAGTATTAAACATCTTTATTCATCTTTTTCTGGCTCTAAATTAGAACATTGCTCTACTTATCAAAGTATATTTTTCCTTTTCATTAGAGAAATGTTCTTTCGTAAAATTTCATATAAATGTATTTGTCGAGGGGATATCCTTTGGCTAGGTGATAGAATGCACCCGCCTTATCATATGATAAGGAGGGGGTCTAGAGGTTTGCATGGTTGAATGGATGAACACCAGAATCCAAGGGTTTAGAGTTGTTCAGGCCACCGAAGCGTAATACACTACATCCACTATGAGTTGTATTGCTTGAGAGTCTGAAAGTCGTCAATCGAAATGTGAGTTCGACCTCCCCCACTACATCGCGAGTGCCCTCCCTTTTATAGTCCAAGGGGGCACGCTACAAGGGAGCTAGCCGACAGGTGGGGCCTAGGAGTTTATTATAATACGAAACGGAATGCGTTGGATAGATCTTCTGGGCACGTATCTCCTGATCCTTGGCTATTGTGAGGGCTCCTATCGTCCTTCTGTCTTGCTCTGTCTAATCGGAACACGTGCCTTGGTGTAGGGTTGCGGTGTAGTCTGATGTGCTACCGTACGTAGGGGGTGTATGGATAGTGTTGTTATGTCTCCTCCACCCGTCTCTTCATGCCTCGGTAACACACGAGGAACAATAGAGGTCATAATGAAGGACACTCAAGCGGCACACTGAGTCAATACCACTGCCTTGGAAACGCGCGGACAATAGTGTATCCCATACGTTGCAGTCTGAACGCGACGCGTGTATTTAATGCAGGGGTGGGGCATGCCGCTTGCCATTGATGTGGGCAAGTGAGCATCTCGTTCGCACCTAATGCAGTGGCTCACGTCAGGGGGTTACATTGGACACTATCCAACGGCTTACGTCAGGCGCGTCTGGCCACGTGTCAGTACTGGACCTTTGCCTGGGCAGGGAGCAGACCCGGGAAAATGGGGTGACGCAGCATTCCCAAGCCCCTTTCCCTTACTGGGGGCCCCGAATCGTGGTTGAGTGGGTCTGGGCTCGAGCCATATTGGGTCGGACACGTGGCGACACCGGATCCCATCCAGTTTGAGGTCTGGATGGCATATGCGGGGTCCGGAACTAATCTTGCAACAAGAGTACCCTTGTTCTAGGGTCGCGGGGCCCCTCTGGTACCTTCTTTGGGGATGCGACGGGCTCATGTGGAGGCCCGGTTTTCGTATGTGGGAACCTATACTTATAGTCAAACTTGCCAATTATTCCCTTTATGGGAGTCGTGGCAATGGCGGCCCAACCTAGGAAACGAGTCATAGCTGGTCCCTGGCTTCACATGGTGGGCCTTACCTTCAGAGTTGAGCTAGCCACCCGATAACCTCGTGGCTATGGGCCGCCACATGGGTCTCATCTTGTCTCTAGCAGGAGTGGGTACCCCAATATTTATGGTATCGACAATATTCATGCTAGTCTTGTTTTGAAGGATTCACTGAAGGGAAAATAGTGGTGAAATTGGGATCTAATTGGCATGATTAATTTGTAAACCATATTTTTTTAAAAAATGGTCGGAAACTATGATATCATCATGTTATTTTACCGTGCAATGTGTTTGTACAATCTCACCGTGAGGTCAAGTGAAACGAGGCAGAGCTGAGAAACCACTGGCTCAACTTCATGATCCAGCTTCTAGCCCATTGACACGTTGTGCCAGTGTGTCATCTGCGACTCATGCATACTCATGCATATGTGCACCCATGCTTGCTTGTCCAGGTCTGCGATGAGTGCAATTATGGTCCGTTCCAAGGAAGGTGTGTGGTGATGGAGTCGACATCTACTACTGCAACTGCAAGGAGTGGGGAAGGATCGAGATGGCTGTCCCAAGATCGTCAATCTCGGAAGCGCCAAGACAAATAGATCTCTTCTACGAGCGTAAGAAGTACAGTTTTAAGAAGATGGAGCTGTGTGTAGTTCTCGTTAGCTGTGTGATACGTTATCACAGTCTGTTCGTTTGACTTTAATCTATATCAGCTTCTACTGCTTCTATAATACTTTTATCTATATAGGTTATATCTACAACTGCTGGATTTATTATGGGCTTAGCCCATTTAATCAATTAAATCTATGGTGTGTAATTGTGGACAATACCAATAGTACCATATTGGAATTCCAAGGGTCGTTGGCTTGACTTATATGGTGGGAATTATTCCACTTAACTTGAGAAGTCAAGAAACGAATCAGGCATGCCACGCGCGCGCGCGTCGCTGGGCCGGGCCGGGCGTGGTGTGGGTGTGTTAATTTTTAGCACTCATTAACCGCGGGAGTTTCAACTCCGGGTTAAACCTTTCAGATGCTCGTCCCTTGATCAGCTGCATACGAGACCCTTCTCTTTTAGCTTCCCTTCCATGATGAGGTTAAAAGGGGAGAACTCCTGTCGCTTGGTAAGCGTGCAGAACTCTTTCAGAATCATAGTCCAGCTGCAAGTGTGGGTATTTCCATCTCGTAACTCTGCGCATAGAGGAGCGAGAGGACAGGTGCCTCTGAAGCCCTGCCGATCGAGACCTTGCACGGGGAATCAGCAATTAGGTTTTTGGGAAGCGTTTACGCGACTGCCCGAACATCCTTCTGGTAAACATATTCTTCTTCCTGGCGTCTTCATCTCGTACGGCATGACAAGAGAAGTTGGACAAGAATCTAGATCCTCGAAGCGCATGGGAGGGTTTGATCAATTCAGCTCCTTACTGTTTTACATTCTCCAGATTATATATGTTGTCCATCTCTACTGTTTCATATATAGCCATGAATTTATCCAATCTGTTCTGTCATATCATATCATGACATTTCCGATGCCTATCCATGCTAGTAATATACCATATCTGTTTGTTTTAATTTTACAGTCATGTTGTTTATATTGCTATCTATTTATTTTCAGTTGTTCCATCATGATGCATGTACCCTGTTTATATGCTTATTATATTTATATGATTCATATGTTTTATGTTCTCATATTCCATATTGTTATGGATATATTTGACACCATGATTTCTATGATTAATCATCTTTTATATGTCATCACCATAATGTTAATTTATGGAATTAAATGATATGAAAAATGCCTATATTTCTAACAATCCAAAAACCTAATGTTAGGCATTTTTCTGTCAGAGGTTTTGTTGTTGTGTTAAAGCCAGATCCTTTTAATGATAAAAACTTCTTGATTTGGAAAGCTAAGATGGAGTTGTGGCTTACTACAATGTCTTGTTATCATACCGCTGAGGGCAAGCCTGCCAACTTACCTCCTGAGGATGAGGCTAAGTTTAAGGCTGATGACAACCTCTTTCGAGGAGCTGTGATCACCGCACTTGATACAAAATTCTAGAAAAGCTATATCATCCTTCCTACAGGGAAAGAGCTGTGGGATGCACTTGTTGGAAAGTTTAGAGTAACTGACGCTGGTAGCGAGCTGTATCTCATGGAGCAGCTGTATAACTACAAGATTGTTGAGAACCGATCTATAGTGGAATAGGCTCATGAGTTTCAGGCACTAGCTAAGGAACTTGAGCTTTTTCCTTGTCCTCTGCCTGACAAGTTTGTGGCTGGCGGTATAATCGCCAAGTTGCCACCTTCTTGGAAGGACTTTGCTACATCTCTCAAACATAAGAGACAAGAGTTCAATGTGGAAGAGCTCATTGGTACTCTTTATGTTGAGGAAAGGGCTAGAACAAAGGACAATGGAAAAGGTGTTGAGATCTCTACTGCTAATGTGGTGCAAAAGAGAAACTTCCGCAAGTTTAACAAGAAGAAAAACCAGAACAAACAAGAGAACACAAATAAACCTGTTCAAACAGCACAGTTTAAAAAGAAGAGGAACAACAACAAGAGAAAGGGAGGATGCTTTGTCTGTGGCCGTGATCAATATTGGGCTAGAGAGTGCTTGATCGCAAGTTAATTCACACAGGACAAGAAATCAGCTAATGTTGTAACTATTGAAACTGGAGATGGAACATCTGGGTATAGTAATTCTTTACCATTTGTTCTTTCAGTTTGTAATTCACCTGAGTGGTGGATGGATAGTGGTGCAAATATTCATGTGTGTGCTGATGTCTCTATGTTCTCTTCCTACCAAGTCGGGAGGTCTGGCGCCTTGTTAATGGGAAATGGGTTACGTGCTCATGTTCTTGGTGTTGGTACGGTCATTCTGAAGTTTACTTCGGGAAAGACGGCGCCATTGAATAACGTGCAACATGTGCCCTCTGTCAAGAAGAATCTCGTTAGTGCTTCTATGCTATGTCGAGATGGGTACAAAGTTGTTCTTGAGTCAAATAAATGTGTTGTGTCAAAACATGGTACTTTTGTTAGTAAAGGATATGACTACGGAGGCTTGTTCCGCTTATCACTGCATGATGTGTGTAATAAAATAGTGAATTCTGTTAATATTTCTAATGAGTTAGATTTATGGCATTCACATTTTTGTCATGCAAGCTTTGGCTGTCTTATGCAGTTAGCAAATCTAAATCTAATTCCTAAATTTAACTTGGTCAAAAAGTCTAAGTGTCATGTGTGTGTTGAATCAAAACAACCCCGCAAGCCTCACAAGGCTGCTGAGGCGAGGAATTTGGCACCTCTAGAACTTGTTCATTCTAATCTGTACGAGATGAATGGAATTTTGACAAAAAGTGGTAAAAGATACTTCCTCACTTTTATAGATGACTCCACCAGATTTTGTTATGTGTATCTCTTAAAAACAAAAGATGAAGCGTTTAATTATTTTAAGACCTATAAAGCTGATGTTGAGAACCAACTTGAGAGGAAAATAAAACGGTTAAGGTCCAATCGAGGTGGAGAATATTTCTCTAATGTTTTCGATGAGTTCTGCGTGGAACATGGTATTATTCATGAGAGGACACTACCATTCTCACCACAATCCAATGGGATTGCTGAAAGGAAAAACCGCACTCTAACAGATTTGGTGAATGCCATGTTGAGTACAACGGGATTATCCAAGGTATGGTGGGGTGAGGCGATTTTGACGGCGTGTCATATCCTGAACAGAGTTCCAACAAAGAACAAAGAGATCACACCATTTGAGGAATGGGAAAAGAGAAGACTAAATCTCTCATATTTGCGCACTTGGGGTTGCTTGGCTAAAGTGAATGTGCCAATCAACAAAAAGCGTAAACTTGGGCCTAAAACTGTCGATTGTGTATTCCCTGGGTACTCTTTTCATAGCACTGGATATAGTTTCTTAATTATAAAATCTGATGTGCCTGATATGTATGTTGATACTATCATGGAATCAAGAGATGCCACATTTTTTGAGAATGAGTTTCCCATGAAGAATACACCTAGTAATACAAGTCATGAGACTATAATTCCCCATGAGCATGAACTGTCTATTCCTATAGATCATGCTGAGGATCCTCACATACACATCACTGAGGAGGATGACACTATAGTCACTCGAAAGAGCAAGAGACATAGGGTTGCAAAATCCTTTGGTAATGACTTTATAGTGTACCTTGTGGAAGACACACCAACTACCATTAGTGAGGCATATTCCTCTCCTGATGCTGACTTATGGAAGGAAGCAGTAAGGAGTGAGAGGGAATCTATTATGTCTAATGGAACTTGGGAGGTCGTTGACCGTCCTTATGGTTGTCAACCTATAGGCTGCAAATGGATCTTCAAGAAAATGCTTAGGCCTGATTGTACAATCGAAAGGTACAAGGCAAGGCTTGTGGCCAAAGGATATACCCAAAAGGAGGGTGAAGATTTCTTTGATACATACTCACCAGTTGCTCGATTGACTACAATTCGCACAATAATAGTTGTGGCAGCCTCTTATGGTCTTATCATTCATCAGATGGATGTTAAGACGACTATCCTAAATGGAGAGTTGGATGAGGAGATCTACATGGATTAGCCAGAAGGGTTCATTCTGGATGGTCAAGAGAACAAGGTGTGCAGGTTGATAAAATCATTGTATGGCCTAAAACAAGCACCTAAGCAATGGCATGAAAAGTTTAATAATACTCTTACAGTTGTTGGTTTTGCTGTAAATGAAGCTGACACGTGTGTATATTATCGGTATGGTGGGGGTGAGTCTGTTATGTTGTGCCTTTATGTTGATGACATTTTGATCTTTGGATCAAATCTCAATGTGATTGAGGAAGTTAAAATATTCTATCGAGCAATTTCGAAATGAAAGATTTGGGAGAAGCTGATGTCATTCTAAACATCAAGCTTGTTAGAGAAGGTGATGGTGGGGTAACTTTGTTGCAATCTCATTACGTGGAAAAGGTATTGAGTCGCTTTGGTTTTAGTGACTGTGATCCTGCTCCAACACCTTATGACCCTAGCATGCTATTGAGAAAGAATCGAAGAATAGCAAGGGATCAATTGACATACTCCCAGATCATTGGCTCGCTCATGTACCTTGCAAGTGCAACAAGACCGGACATCTCATATGCTGTGAGTAAGCTGAGTCGGTTTGTGTCAAAACTAGGAGATGATCACTGGCGTGCTCTTGAGAGAGTGTTGCGGTATTTGAAAGGTACTATGACATACGATATTCATTATACTAGAAACCCAAAAGTGCTAGAAGGCTATTGTGATGCCAACTAGATTTCTGATGCTGATGAGTTTTATGCCACAAGCGGATATGTGTTTCTGTTTGGAGGTGGCGCTATTTCCTAGAAGTCTTGCAAGCAGACTATCTTAACGAAGCCTACAATGGAAGCAGAACTCACATCATTAGACACTGCTAGGGCTGAGGCCGAGTGGCTCCGTGATTTCCTATTGGATTTACCGGTAGTTGAAAAACCGATACCGACTATTTCCATGAACTGTGACAACCAAACTATGATTACAAAGGTTAACAGTTCTAGGGATAACATGAAGTCTACAAGGCATGTTAAGAGAAGATTAAAATATGTCAGAAAGCTGAAAAACTCCAGAGTTATAACGGTGGATTATGTCCACACATAGAATAATCTGGCAGATCAATTCACTAAAGGTCTGTCATGCAATGTGATGGAAAGTGCATCGAGAGAAATGGGTATGAGACCCATGTGAAATCTACTATAGTGGTAACCTGTAACACCCAGGGCTTTAAGGGATAAAGCTGGGTGCATCTCATACATGCGCCAAAGAAGACAACATATACAATAATAGAGTGTATAGAGATAAATGTCACAATAATCAGAGTACTTATTACATAGCGGAAGACTTACAAAAATAAAAGATAAATATAACAGGATCTAAAATCTATCCTTAGCGCCAGAAAGTCAACTGGGAGACGCCACCTAGATCGAATCGAACTCCTCGTTGTGTGGCTTCACTTGAACCACCTGTTCTTCTCCTGTGGGGGGTGTGAGACAGCAAGGGTGAGCTCACACATGTTCATCGCTCAACAAGTTGTGGGGAATAATGTGGCATGAACTCACCAAAGATGGGAGTTCATGTGATGTGTAAGGCTGATCAACAGTAGGGGTTAAAGCTGAGCATTGCTTGTAATAAGTTGGTCAAATTTTATTAGCAATTACTAGATGTAAGTAAATACCAAACCATAATAAATAATAGAACAAAATTAATAACAAATCCCATGCAATGCAAATGACAAATTGAATTTAAGTTCCATAGTTTAATCATGTGAGGGTCTGAGCCGCTCATGACCGTGAGCACGGCTAGTATACCAGTTTTACACTCTGCAGAGGTTGCGCATCTTTACCCACAAGTCATGTTACCCATCTGCCAAGGGGTCATGAATCCCATACACCTGTACCGAGGAGGCGAGGCAGGGTAACACTACAAGGCCTTTACAAAGTTCCACTAGCTTCAGAAAACCCGCTACAGTTTATAGGAAGCTCCAGTGCAGGAATCCCTCGCCTGACTGCCATCGCAGCAAAATCAACCCAAGGACCTCCATACACTAACCACTCCCCTACTGCCCTTTCCCCTTTCGGGTAAGGTAGTCATCCACTAGCTTTCCTAGTTAATCAGCCAAGGGCGTCCCATTAAACCCTTGTGGTAGCACTGTTTCCTGGGTGGTCGCTCCATATTCCAATTAACATAATGATCTTATCATGAACATAAATAACATAACAGAATAATTGGAACTTGGATATAATAGATTATTATCCCAAAACCATATAAAGTAATAGCATAACTACCCAAATTGATTCAGGGATAAACAAGGGAAAATGATAAACAGACTAGGGTGACCTATTGGGTCCCATCAAAATTAAACCTATGCATTAAATAGTGATAATAAAGAATATTATTGGGTAACAAAAGTGGATCAAGGACACAACTTGCCTGGCACTTGAGATTCCAGTTACCAGGGTGATTCTTCAAATCCTCGTGACCTCACTGCTAGTCGTAGCAATACAAACATAGTATAGACAAAATTAACATCACACCAAACATAAGAACAAATTGACTACTAATGATCTACGCAAAGCCACGAGATCGCGGGCTCGAGAATCACTAAGATCGAAGTTACGATTAAGGAGTTATGATTTTTATAGAGGATTAATGTGATTAAAATATTAAACTATATCATAAATTGGTTAATATAAATCATATGAGAGGTTATTTTCTAAATAACTATCTACACTTTATTCCACATTATAAATTGAGCTTAGATCATATTTTAGTAGATTATAATGGTGAGTAGATTAACAAGACTAACCAACATAGGTTAAATAAAGACCTAATTATAAAAGAATGAAACATGGTACAATAAATGTTGTTATTGCATAGTAAATAATTATACGAGACAATTAAACTTTAATGGATCAAATCAGCGTTAAAACGGAGGAGTTATGAATTTCCAAGGTTTTATGCATTTGATATAAGATTAATTAGGGAATAAATTTTTATTATTGTTTGTATGTCAAAACAGAGATACTAGATGATACACAATAATATTATAAAATTATAGGAACTGGAATGGGTTAAAAAGGAGCTATTATGAATTTTCTATGATTTAAACAAATTCTAGCAATTATTTATACATTAAAAATCATTTTCTAAATCCATTTATCTAATTTCCTAACTTTCTGGACTGGGCGCACTAATACAAAGAGGTTCGGGGTTTCCGGGGTAAACTTTCCAAAACTCAATGTAACCCGAGATGGTCTGCAGGTTGAATAGGTGGAAGAATAGGGACTCTTTAGCAAAGTTCACCGCCCGAATGGGTATCGTGGAACCTGGGTCATCCGATCCAATCCGAACAGCCATGATTACAACACATTAACTTCGAACTGGTATTGAACCCAAGCCACTGGATCAGAATCCTGCGTACCAGATTAAACCACTTCTCGCGATCAGCCCATATTCAACCAAGAGCGGATCAACGGCCTGGATTAAAACTATGTTTTCTCCCCTGGATCCATCCGATCCCGATCAGACGACCCATCACGTTTTGGCTGGGCAGATCACCGCGAGCCGATCTCAGCCACACAGCCGATCAGACGGCCACAAGATCATCCTCTACCTCAGGAACAGTCACCATGCGGCGGCGCCCCATCCACGCCGGCGAGCACGACGGCAATGCCCCAAAACGCGTCCCGGCCACGAAATTCACATCCCGATAGCTCTACACGATGTTGCAGTCACGGCGAAGATGGGGGTTAGTTCCTCACATGAGATGATGTCGAGACGAGCCGCAGCCACGGAGCAGTGCGCCCCGCGGCGACGTCCTGCGCTCCGGTGAGGAATTCTCCGGACCCAAGCGACCTGCGCATCCAAGGAATGGCACGGACGAGCACCATGAATGCCGGCGGACCTCCGAGACCCATCCCCGAGCATCGGTCGGGCGCAAATTTGGAAGTCGAGTGCGGCAATGGCGAGATAGGTAATGAAGGAGTTGCTGATGGCTTTGAGTGCAATGGAGAGAACGTCGCGCGTATAAGTACTCAAAGACCCGGCCAAATAGTCTAGCGGGTTGCGCGCGGGTAGGCGAACTAATCCCGAACAACGCGGCGGAGCACATGGTGCACATGCCGTTTTCGGTTCCGAGCACGAAGCGGAGCTAGCCCCGGGTCAGCAGCGAGAAAATCGGGGAGAGGTTGCATGGTTCATGGGTGACAATCCGAGAAAACTACCGGTAGTCACAAGGTGGCCCACGTGCCCGGATTCCCCGCCATCGTGGTACGGCGACGGACATTGCGGAGTCCGCCGCGGCGCCTGGTCCAACTGGTGCTGTGCGGGGAAGGAGAAGATACCCTGCCATCTCGGGCCCACAGGCAGTGGAGGAAAGAGCGGACGCAGGTGAGCGACTGAGCACTGGAGCGCGAGGAGGGTCTGGTGCGTGGAAGAACGGGCAGAGCATGGGAAAGAGGAAGAGTTTGACTAACCGGGCCCCCCCCCCACAGCGACCACTGCGCGCATAGGAACGGTTACGATCCTGTAGGCAAAGATCCGACGTGGATCACGGTTTCTGTTGAGCAGAGCCTGGCATCTCGGGAGGTGGGAGAAGAACAGTGGGAGCGAGCCCCACAAGTCATTGGCTCGGCAGGGAAAAAGATCTGACCGGCAGGTGGAAACCCTGTGCAGTGGGACCCATATGTCAGCGTGTGCGCACACCAGGCGCGGTCGTCCGATGCGTGGGTGGGCGAGAGGGCAAGCTGAAGTGTGGACTGCAGATTGGGATTGGGGTTTGGGCCGGTTTTGGTGTATTTCAGCCTACGCAACCACCCCCATTCCTTTTTCTTTTCTGATTCTCTTTTTCTCATTTTGAATTTAAATTTCAGATTCAAAATCTTGTGATAAATTTGGGACTTAGGTAAAACATGATATTTGAACGTGGGTGGAATTCATTATTTGATTTTTTGTCCAATATTTTCTTTCTTTTCCCCCTTTCTTAATTATTTACCCATTTCCAAGTACTCAAGTTGGTCTTTACATTTCTAACTTGTATACTAATTTATTTCTATCAAAGTGACTACTATTAAATGTACACACACCACTAAAAGTCATCATGGTGCATAAATTATTTCAGGTATTATTGGTTAATTACTTGCTTTAAAATATGGTGTTCACATGCTTATATTAATAGAGGCAAACATATGAGTGATTCAACTCCACCTTCATCATTTACATTTTTGGGCACTACATAACCTGCTCTATGTGATCGGAGATCCCGTGAAGTAGTGTGGAGAAACAAGCTAGGAGTAGGTTGTGAGGAAAGATCCCTTCCTTAACTCATTTCTGATGCACATCTTTCCTATCTATAAGGCAGGATGGTATTTACCTTAATGTATTCCAAGAATCTTATAAAGGTGAGATATTGTCCTACAGAACATCTTCTGAGGAGTACACCTATATGAGTCAGACTGCTGGTCACAGTCTATGGGACTTGGGTAATCCCTAAATACTCATGAAAGACACTGAAGTGTGACTTATATGCTTCTAAACAGTGGAGATGCCCTTTTGCAGCCTAGTATCAGCAAAGGATTTGAGCGAATCTCATCTCGCACAAAGCTGTCAATTCAAGGCTTAGTCCATTGTTCAGTTGTGAATGAGTGAAACTCTTATTCTAGATGGATGTTCAACTTAACAGTCTCCATCGAAACACTGGTATATCAAAGGATTGTGATTCTGATACTTCATCATTACAAACCATAGAGTTTGGTGGGGATTGTTGGATTTATTATGGACTTGGCCCATTTAATCAATAAAATCTATGGTGTGCAATTATGGACAATACCAATAGTACCATATTAGAATTCCAAGGGTCATTAGCTTGACTTATATGGTGGGAATTATTTCACTTAAGGGCTTGTTCGTTTTGGTGATAATCCACATGTATTGGATGGGATTGAGCTGGTTTAAATCCATAACAAGTCAAAGTACATCCCAATCTCACCCAATACATTCCAATACACATGTAATATCAATAACCGAACAAGGCCTAAGGGCTTCTTCGGTTAGCTCTCAATCCATGTGGATTGAGTGGGATTGGATGGGTTTGAATCCCAAACAAGTTAAACTTATTCTTAATTTTTTCCAATCCTATCCAATCCATGTGTATTAGGAATAACCGAACAAAGCCTAACTTGAGAAGTCAAGAAACGAACCAGGCGTGCCACACACGCGCACGCGCGCGTGCCGCCGCCGTCGCCGGCCGGGTCGGGCTCGGGCCGGGCCGAGCGTGGCGTGGCAAGGCAGGCGGCGAGCGGGCGGGGGCGTGGTGTGGTTGTGTTAATTTTTAGCACTCATTAACTGCGGGAGTTTCAACTCCGGGTTAAACCTTTCAGATGCCCGTCTCTTGATCAGCCGCATGCGAGACCCTTCTCCTTTAGCTTCCCTTCCGCGATGAGGTTAAAAGGGGTGAACTCCTGTAGCTTGGTAAGCATGCAGAACTCTTTCAGAATCACAGTCCAGCCGTAAGTATGGGTATTTCCATCTCGTAACTCTACGCACACAGAGGAGCGAGAGGGCATGTGCCTCCAAAGCCCTTGCCGATCGAGACCTTGCACGGGGAATCGACAACTAGGTTTTTAGGGAGCGTTTACGCGACTGCCCGAACATCCTTCTGGTAAACATCTTCTTCTTCCTGGCGTCTTCATCTCGTACGACATGACAAGAGAAGTTGGACAAGAATCTGGATCCTTGGAGCGTATGAGAGGGTATGATCAATTCAGCTCTTTACTGTTTTACGTTCTCCAGATTATATATGTTGTCCATCTCTACTGTTTCATATATAGCCATGAATTTATCCAATCTGTTCTGTCGTATCATATCATGACATTTCTGATGCCTGTTCATGCTAGTAATATATCATATCTGTTTGTTTTAATTTTACAGTCATACTGTTTATGTTGCTATCTATTTATTTTCAGTTGTTTCGTCATGATGCATATACCATGTTTATATGCTTATTATATTTATATGATTCATATGTTTTATGTTCTCATGTTCCATATTGTTATGGATATATTTGACATCATGATTTCGATGATTAATCATCTTTTATATGTCATCACCATAATGTTAATTCATGGAATTAAAATGATATGGAAAATGTCTATATTTCTAACAACAACAGTCTAAACAGACGACTTTAATCCGAAGCGAACAAGTCTGAGAAGTAAAACATCAATACAATGTACAAAGCCCGACTAATAGAAAAAAATCAAAGCTAAACATTATCAAAGTCCTCAAAGCAGACGCTAATGCTATCCCAAACCAAGGTCCATGTCCTGCTCCTGCTTAGACCAACTCCAGCAGCACTCCGCATGCGGCTTCGTATCCCTATTTTGCGCAGCGAAGCACACTATTCATCAGTCCAGTAGTCTTCGCATCCGTCTCCCTAAAACGCACGGCCTGTACCCGCACTCCCCTTTTCCACGCTTTCTCTCTCCTCTCCGCAGCTCACTGCATGCTCGCGCGGCTGCTCGCGGGCCCCAGGTGTCATAGACTGCATGCGGAATGCAAATATGGAGTCTGCTGGAAACGGAGACGGAGAGGAGAGAGAAACTGTTGGCCGTGCGTTTTAGGGATACGGAGAGGGAGTCTTCTGGAGTTGGTCTTAGCAACGAAAAGAAAACACACATGCCCTGACCTCGCTGTTCTCGCAAGGAAAAAAAAAAAGAAAAGACGCAGAAAATGTGGGAAACCCGGCCCACCCAGTACCCCACCACGCATTATCCTAAAAAAACAGATCAAATCGACGCGACGACGAGATAAAGAAGAGAACCCACCAAATCAAAGGCGGGCACATCCTCCATTCCATTCCGCCTTCTCGGCTCCTCCGGTCCTCCCCACCTGGCCACCACTACCACCTCCCGTCTCCTCGCCTCCTTCCAAATCCACCGGTCGCCATCCGTCCGACGAGGACGGAAAGGGACCGGCGTGAGGGAAACCTAGATGACCCGTTCCTGGGTCGGGACCAGAGAGCCTTCCGGGCTGCGCCTTCCGCCGCCTAGGGTTCCCGCGCCTGTAGATCGGGTTTGGGGGACGAGGAAGGGGAGTGCCAAGTAAGGGAACGATGGGGCCGAGGCGTTCCAAGCGCGTTTCGTGGGCCACCGGGGCCAATCTCTGCAAGGTATTGTGATAACGTCCTCGCCGGAATGGGTTCGTCCGCCGCGGCGCCGCCCAACGGCGAGGAGAACGATTCGCGCCTCACGCTCCCCAACCCATCCATCCTTTGTGGCTTGCCTGCAGTTGACGTTTTTTTTTCTTTTTTTGGCTGTGTTCCTCGTGCTCTTGCTATGCCCTTCATTTCCCCATCTCTGCGGAACGTTCTGATCCATATGTTTTGATTGCGAAATGTGTTCGGCTCGACTGAAACGGACATGCGATCTTACATTCCCAATGCAATGCTGTGGCTGAGATGGGTTCATCTGGCCTCCTCAAATATCCATGATTGCCGTTGTTCCTGGCATGAATATCAGTCGATTCAGCAACAGCTCTGACAAATAATTTTCAAAGAGAATGAATGATCATCTTATATATGAGTTAGACAACAGGGATATGCAAATGAGAAGAATGACAGCTTGGGGACTAGCCAAAGAAATAAATGGCGCCTCAAATAACTTATAAGAAAAAAAGATGAAGAGCTACATGAATTCCATTATACAAAGAATTTATTTACTCTATATAACCTCCATCTCTTTGTTTTAAATGACATATGTGCTTACGTATAGCCATGCAAAGCCCAACCCTTATCTTCTCAGTGAAGTTTGTTTGAAAGCGTACCTCTATTTATGCCTTCTCCAGGCGAAAAATGGAGTCCAGGTTATAAGCATGCATTTAAGTTCAAATTAGTGGATATTTAATTGAAATGTATTGTTCTAATTTTATCCTCTATTGTACTTGTGTTCCAATTTATCCTGTAGTCTTTTTAATGCCAGCCAGACAGCGTAAACAAATAATTGTCAGTTTTGCCACGAATGATTGTAGATTGATAAGATTCATAAGATTGACTTGAGTCATATTGACACTATTTAATCAGTAATTAACGTTTATAAAGATGAAATTATTTTTCACGGTACAGTGTTAACATGTGTGATAAGACATGATTTTGCAAAAAAAAATAAATCATCATCTGCCCTTTTAAAAATATTAATTCATTATTTTTCCATAAGGTTGGCTAAAGTCGTCTTTTTTTATACTCAAGGAAGAAAGTCTATATAGCCACCAAATGTCTATAAACTATAAAGATGAAACTGTTTTGGATACAAACATCTTGTCTCTTTTTTTCACAGTGGTAACGATAAAAAACATTCTTTGTTATCATGTACATAAAACAATATTTTTAACATTTGTCCAAGTAGCAAATTATTACAAGATACTGTCTGGTTTATGCATAATAGCTAAGGATGAAAATTTGCATTACCTGGGAATATTTGAGAAAAGTTCTTTGGAAATATTCGATATCACTAGCGAGCACTAGTGCACAATATATTCTGTATTCTGCAAGCATTCTACTGTTACTCATTTTTAGTGCACGGATGAACATTTCACTTGATTTGTGCAGTTGAGTTGCATTGCACTAAAGGCAAAATCTCCTTGTGTTTTGAGATGACAAATTCCTCTCTGCACAATTCAACGGTTTTGCTTACCTTGGACTGTACTGGTAAGGTCATCAAGTGCTGTTCTATTCCTAACGAATTGATCACACCGAGTGAATGGACTAAAGCAGCATAGGAATTTTCTTTTATGCTTATTTAAAAAATATATAAAAAGGTCTTCGTAATGAATTTTGGCATTCCTGTATGGAAGCTCTATGTTTCATAGCTAACAGGTAGACATGCAAATCCACATCTCACATTGATGATTTTCATAGGACTACAGGAGCTCTCGCAACAGCTAAATTACGTTCAGTAGATCATGAGATTTGTCACACTGCTTTTGCACGATGGATCATTATAGAGGGAACACTAAGTTGAGGGAGGGCATAAATTGTATACATATTGATATAACACTATCTACATAGAAATGTATACTATTATTTATAAGTTAGCAAATATTTAGTTTGCTCCGGAGACATAGCTACATAGATTGATAACTGCAGTATAATAAAAGTGGTTGGTTCCTGGAACGTTAATCTGTGATAGGTTGGATATGGCTATGAATCATGCAGGGCACTACTTTGAAGTTTGGCAAATTATTCAAAATTCAAACTTGTGACAAAATTCAGCACGGCATTTAGTACTTAGTAACTTCCAGTGGTCCACTGCTACAATTTTCTCACATGCTATATCTTATGCATGCTAGCTATCTTATAGCTTATAGTTGAGTAACTGATATTCTATCTGCATGTGGGCATGTCTGATATAGACACAAAATATCATAGCTTAATATGCGGCTACCTGAACTGGCCTGTTTAATTCTAGCCACTTGGATTGTATTGACTTATTATCTTTGTTTAAAAAACACATGGTGTATTTGTTTTGGAAAACCAACTCTGTAAATGCTGACCAACAATTGGTCACATTATCCCCTTTTCTTTTGGGTCCGTGTGCTTGTAACTCTAGTAGTCTAGAGTGCAAATTTCTTTTTATGGGTCAAAAAAAGAACATGCTGTGGGGAACTCTTTTATTCTCCCTTAAGAAAGTGGGCCGCACTATATGTATATGTACAGTAGTCATTTTGTGTATAAAACTCATACTGTTGGATTCAAGTTTTAGAATGCTGTCACAACATATTGTTTTTGTTGCTCTAAGTGATGTATTTTATGCGAAAATAACAGCCAGGGTCTACACTTGAACCTTGAGAGGGCTGGTTTGGTGACCAGGAAATTGGAGGGGATCCATGAGGGAGAAAACCCTTTGCTATTCAAAATTAAATAGCAAGGGGTTTTCTCCCCTATGGACCCCCTCCGATTCCCTGGTCATCAAATCAGATCTGAAGGGTCAATAAAAACAAGCCTAGTAGCCTTCAACTAAGGTAGTAATACTGATATGATTCCTAGAAAGCTAACCTCGGTGCAATCAACTTTCAACTCCATGATTTTCAAAAATGGTCGTAGAACATATGAGCAAGGATCACCAGAACTCGTTTGGAAACTGCAATATGTAGGAGGGAAGGGGGGGGGGGGGAATACCCAACTCTTAGTGCAAACAAGCTAATCACTCTATCTATATTATTGAATTAGTTTATGCCATTAATGAGTGCAATGAAGTTGGCATGGCTTAGTGAATCACTGGCACTAGTGTCCTTTTGGAAAAAGAATTTATCTACCCTGTTGCTTTTTGGTGTGTCTTATTGCTAAACTCATACCCACTCTTGCAAATTGTAGTTCGTTTTAGTTTTGTTAGAAGTCAAACTTCTCTTAGCTTTGATCAAGTTCATAGAAAAATATATTAGCATCTACAATACCAAATTAATGCACTATGTTTTCGAGAGAAAAAACACGATGAAAGAAATATTTCATTGTGGATTTAATGAAAGTTATTGATGTGGTAGATGTTGATGCATTTCTTATGAACTTGGTCAAACATTGAAAACTTCAACTTGGGACAGAACTAAAACAATTTATCTTTTGGAATGGAGGGAGAATCTTTTAGTTCTTCATACATTCACTGTCCTTTGTATGATGTATGACCCAACAGAATCTTTTATTAACATAAGGTACTACAAACAATTGCATCCATGTCATTCAGAATGAGAAACTAAAATATTGTGATGGAATGCCAAATCCATCATTGTATGGAACCAAGCAAGTAATACATATGTGTGTCTTCCTATCAGAAATTATCTTCATGCTAAAGCTGAATGTATGGAATTTATGTTTGGCATGCCTAGAATCCTGTGCATGGATCATTTGTTTTTCTAGTTCAATATGAAGCACTACAACATTAATGATGGCATTCGTTGTTAATAAGTTCAGTTGTGGATTCCGTTGTTTGTTTTTGTCTCTCTATATGTATGCACTGCCATTATACGGTAGTGCTTGCTTCGCTGATTGTATGTTAATGCTTTTTGAGGATTAAGGAAAATTGGTTTATCCATGCTTTTGTGTTTAATTACTACCATTTTATTTATGCATCATGGATGATTCTCCATGCAGTTGACATGATTTGATTGTTTGAATAGATCAAATTGGTACATGAAATATTCTGACTGCTAAACCAATTACAGATCGGTTATGCGTCCGGATATAGTTTTTCTTGGAGATCTAAAAGGCCACTACTTTATGCTTACTAGAATCAACGCGTGTAATTTGTCATATATTGTGGCTACCATGTAATGAATAGATGTGTGATTAGTATGCATGACTGGCAGTTTTCCTGATTCTATTATATTTTTGTATTTTGTGAACCTGTCAGGTAAGGTTTTTTATTTCGGAGGATTCCCCTTCTCAAGCTGGATTGAGACCGCAGGACAATCTCCAAGCAAAAGGCTCATGGTTAATGCATGCAGCTGGCCCAAGCTCAGATGATTCGCTGCCACCTGGCTTCGAATCATTGCAGCCAACAAGCTATCTCAAAATTGACATATCCCAAATCCATGTTATTAGGTGGAGATGCCCACCACAGGTAATTTGGAATTGTAATCTTGAACTAATGGCAGTTTGCCAAGATGAATCGAGATGATTTTCGCAATGCCCCACAGATCAAGTGTTTTTTTATAACTGTCGCAATCTTTGGTTGCAGGTATTGCATAATCCTGTTTGGCTTGTAGCTGCTGGAGAAGAAAGTGAGGAGGTTGCCTTGCAGAATGATAGGATATTTGGAGCACTTGAGGCTATATATCCACGGCCGTCGAACATTCCTCCAAAGTAAGCAAGCTGCATTTTAGTTTGCCATTCTTAAGATCTCTCTCTTCTCATTCCTTGCACTCTTTTCTGCGCCAATCCAGCCCATTTGTTACTCCTGATGTGAAAGACTCCCAATATGATGATTCCCGAACCCAGTTGGTCCCGTTGCTCCCAGTTGAAGAGGATGATGCCTCTGACCAGTTGGAAGAACCACCTGTTGGTCTATCAAGTAGTTACCAGCAGTCAGATAAGTACGACTCAGCAACATTCAGGGTCCCACAAGCCTCAGACGCTCCCTTTACCACTGCGCAGCAGCAGCAGCCGAATGGTTCCATCAACACCACAAGGTCTGGTGCCCCCGCTGAGCCTGACACAGTGGCTGCTGCATCTGCTGCTTACACTGCAATAATTCAGAGCAACCGAATGGGAAATATGATTGACAAAGATCTGCTCGTCGAAATGCTAAGTGACCCTGCCCAACTTGAGAGGTTAATGAAAGAATATGGCGCGCTTAAGCACGAACAGTCAACTAACAGTTCTGTTGCCCCAATGGTGCAAGGTCCACCACCCCAGATGACAGCTAGTGTTCCGGTCTCCTTCCCAGATCACACCACTACTTTTCACAACATAAACTCTACACTGCCGCCTCCACCTGTTCTCAATCGTCTGCCTCCTCCAGCTATTCCTTCAGCAGTTACCATCAATCCACCAGCAAGTTCAAGTCAAGCAATTAGCTTTCCAACTGGCCGAACCAGCGGCTTGAACTATTACCAGACCCTGATCCATCAGCATGGAGGGGAGAGGCAGGAGCCACAGCCACTTCAACAGCATGGAATGCACTTTCCAATGCATCATCGCACTGTCGCTTCCCAGTCTAGCGCCACTGATATCGTCAGCAGTGGTCCTATGCCAGCTAGGGATAAGCAAAGGCCTACGAGGCCTTGTGCTTACTTCAACAGCGCCAGAGGATGCCGCAATGGTGCGAACTGCACCTTTCTGCACGATGTGTCTGCCGCGAGGAAAGAACAGCCAAAGGGATCCAAAAGAATTAAGCTAGACAGTAGAATAGCTGGTCGATATTGAGGAGGTTGCTGCCGGTTGATTTTTTACTCTTCTTTGGTTCAAAATCCTTTTCCTCCTTTTTTTCCTTCAAAAAATGATTCAGTAAATATTGCGCCCCAGCTTCTTTCCTTTCTCTTAGCCAATTTCTATTTGTTTACTAGAAGAACATGCTCTTAGCCCATTTCTCTTTGTTGACTAAAAGAAAATGTTTAGAAGAAAAAAAAATCCCATGATTAAATGGAGATCTGTCGTTATTGAACCAGTTGGACACATGTTAATTGGTGGCAGTTATCTCGTGGTCATTTGTTTTATTTTGTGTGTGTGAAGAAAGAGAAATGCATAGCTGCATACTTCAACATATACTATACCTCATAAATAAAAGTACATAAATCTTATACAGAAACAGAGTCATTTGTTTTGTGTCTTGGTCCATGAAGCCGTTAAACTAATATGTGAGCCGATAAGATGTAGGAAACTTGAATATCATTTTGGTTGATGCACCACTAAAGTATGAAAATCCTATTTTGTCGGACGTGGTGCTTGTAAAAGCTGTCCAAATAGAGGATTTGCACTGTAGACTGTTTATAGAGTGAAGTTTGAAATAGAAGAGTGAAGTTTGAAATAGAAGAGATAGAGAATTTGCACTGTAGACTGTTTAAAGAGTGAAGTTTGAAATATAAAAAGGGATAGGATAGAGACAACCTATGGTATTCCAGTATATAAGACATTTCATATGCAATTGTTAATTTTTATAATATTTAATAACTAATGATTTTGCTAAGAATTTGTAACTACTATAATACAAACTAAAGTTAATAGTATTAGATTTGTTGAAAAATGTAATATACAACAACCACAAGTCATAATAAGATCAATATAAAATAAATAATCAGATGAAGTTTGAAATAGGGAAAGAGATAGGACAGAGACATACTAAGGTACTCTAGTTTATAAGGCATTTCATATACAATTGTTATTTTTTATAATCTTTAACTAATGATTTTGCTAACAATTCATAACTACTATAATACAAACTAAAGTTGATAGTATTAGATTTGTTGATAAATATAATATACAACAACCATAAGTCATAATCAAGAACAATATAAAATAAATAATCAATAGTCAATGTATAATTTAGAATATAGTGTAGGGTCTGAGAATACCTTACAAACTGGAGTCGAGAGTATCTTGAGACCTCCAGAAAGTTTGTTGAATGAATACCTAGTTTTTATACCGATTTTATCCAAATATTGTAGAAACTATAGTGACTAATAACATGGGCCCACGTGTTAGTGTCATGGTTGAAAAGATTATGACATTAGTGTAATTCTGTTGGGATAAACAATTTAAATTATTTTATAATAATTTAAATTGTTTTATAATAATTTAGATTATTTTCAAAAATAACAAAAAAATAGCTATGCTTTTTAACATATTAACATCATAACATCCACATCATATTAAGCATAATAATGGAGTATTATATGCTCAATATAATAGAGACAAACATGCAAAGTCAACGAGAATTTTGGATTTTTGACATTACAAAGGTTGTCTCTTTTGTTACAATTGCCACTTAGCCTATGAAATATGGATTTGTTTGAGTATATAAAATTTGGGTATATTGACAATTTTGCAAATCCTACTCTTTGTAATGGCAAATATCATAATCTCTCCCTAAAATAGGGGTAAATCTACAGTTACACTAAAAATCAGGGGCACTGGCACAATTGTTCCTTTTCTTTGTATCTACACTTAACACCGTTAAGTACACTAAAAAGTAGAGACATACAATAGTTTTGTTTTGAAAAAACAGGGGCAAACACGCAAAGTCTAAATAAATAGAGGTAAATCTGCAGTTACACCCCTAAACAGGGGCACTGATGTAATTGTTCCTATTCTATTTGCTAATTGGGGCACAATACATAGGAACTGATTATGGGAGCTCTAGTTTGTAAAAAAAATATAGATCACTTGATAGAGAAGTGAAAGGGAATTAGGCTTACACCTATTTCCTAATTGATTTTGGTGGTTGAATTGCCCAACACAAATAATTGGACTAACTAGTTTGCTCTAGTCTATAAGTTCTACAGGTGCCAATGGTTCACAATAAGCCAATAAAAAGACCAAGAAAGGGTTCAAGAAGAAAGGAGCCAAGGAAACCGAAGTGCTCCCTGGTCTGGCGCACCGGACTGTCCGGTGTGCCACCTGAAAGTCGCCTAGAGGGGGGGTGAATAGGGCGAAACTGAAATTTACAAGATTAATCATAACTGCAAGCCGGGTTAGCGTTAGAAATAATAATGAGTCCGAGAGAGAGAGGGCGCAAAACAAATCGCAAGCGAATGAAGAGTGTGACACGCGGATTTGTTTTACCGAGGTTCGATTCTCGCAAACCTACTCCCCGCTGAGGAGGCCACAAAGGTCGGGTCTCTTTCAACCCTTACCCTCTCTCAAACGGTCCCGCGGACCGAGTGAGCTTCTCTTCTCAAATCAAAACCGGGAACAAAACTTCCTCGCAAGGACCACCACACAATTGGTGCATCGGACAGTCCGGTGCGCCCGACCAGGGTGCCTTCGGTTGTCCCTTGCTCCTTTGTTTGAACCCTTTCTCTTGATCTTTTTATTGGCTTATGGTGAACCTTTGGTACCTATAGAACCTATAGACTTGGGCAAACTAGTTAGTCCAAATATTTGTGTTGGGCAATTCAACCACCAAAATTAGTTTAGGAAATAGGTGTAAGCCTAATTCCCTTTCAATCTCCCCCTTTTTGGTGATTGATGCCAACACAAACCAAAGCAAGTATAGAAGTGCAGAATTTGAACTAGTTTGCAAAATGTAAGTGCAAAGGTTACTTAGAATTTGAGCCAATAAATATTACTTACTAGATATGCATGGATTGTTTCTTTATTTTTAACATTTTGGACCATGCTTGCACCACAAGTTTTGTTTTTGCAAATTCTTTTGTAAATTCTTTTCAAAGTCCTTTTGCAAATAGTCAAAGGTAAATAAATAAGATTTTTGCGAAGCATTTTCAAGTTTGAAATTTTCTCCCCTTGTTTCAAATGCTTTTCCTTTGACTAAACAAAACTCCCCCTCAATAAATTCTCCTCTTAGTGTTCAAGAGGGTTTTAAGATATCAATTTTGAAAGTACTACTTTCTCCCCCTTTAGAACTCAAAGAGATACTAATTTAAAATTTATCAATTAAAAATCATTTTTTTAAAAAAATTAGGGTGGTGGTGCGGTCCTTTTGCTTTGGGCTCATACTTTCTCCCCCTTTGGCATGAATCGCCAAAAACGGATACTTTGAGTGAGATATAAGCCCTTTTCTAACTACTTTCTCCCCTTTGGCAAATAAAACATATTAGTGAAGATAATACCAAAGACGAAGAGTGAAGCGGAGCGACGACGAAGGATGAGTAGAAGAGTGAAGTGGAAGCCTTTTGTCTTCGCCGAAGACTCCAATTCCCTTTCAATATACCTATGACTTGGTTTGAAATATACTTGAAAACACACTAGTCATAGCATATATAAAAGAGACATGATCAAAGGTATACTTATAAGCTATGTGTGCAAATTAGCAAAAGAAATTCCTAGAATCAAGAATATTGAGCTCATGCCTAAGTTTGGTAAAAGTTTGTTCATCTAGTGGCTTGGTAAAGATATCGGCTAATTGATCTTTAGTATTAATGTATGCAATCTCGATATCCCCCTTTTGTTGGTGATCCCTAAGAAAATGATACCGAATGGCTATGTGTTTAGTGCGGCTATGCTCAACGGGATTATCCGCCATGCGGATTGCACTCTCATTATCACATAGAAGAGGAACTTTGGTTAATTTGTAACCATAGTCCCGCAGGGTTTGCCTCATCCAAAGCAATTGCGCGCAACAATGGCATGCGGCAATACACTCGGCTTCGGCGGTAGAAAGAGCAACCGAATTTTGCTTCTTTGAAGCCCAAGACACCAAGGACCTTCCCAAGAACTGGCAAGTCCCCGATGTGCTCTTTCTATTAATCTTACACCCCGCCCAATCGGCATCCGAATAACCAATCAAATCAAATGTGGATCCCCGAGGGTACCAAAGCCCAAACTTAGGAGTATAAGCCAAATATCTCAAGATTCGTTTTACGGCCGTAAGGTGTGATTCCTTAGGGTCGGCTTGGAATCTTGCACACATGCATACAGAAAGCATAATGTCCAGTCGAGATGCACATAAATAGAGTAATAAACCTATCATCGACCGGTATACCTTTTGATCCACGGACTTACCTCCCGTGTCGAGGTCGAGATGCCCATTGGTTCCCATGGGTGTCTTGATGGGCTTGGCATCCTTCATTCCAAACTTGGTTAGAATGTCTTGAGTGTACTTCGTTTGGCTAATGAAGGTGCCCTCTTGGAGTTGCTTGACTTGGAATCTTAGAAAATACTTCAACTCCCCCATCATAGACATCTCGAATTTTTGTGTCATGATCCTACTAAATTCTTCACAAGTAGATTCGTTAGTAGACCCAAATATAATATCATCAACATAAATTTGGCATACAAACAAATCATTGTCAAGAGTTTTAGTGAATAGAGTAGGATCGGCCATGCCGACTTTGAAGCCATTAGCAATAAGGAAATCTCTAAGGCATTCATACCATGCTCTTGGGGCTTGCTTGAGCCCATAAAGCGCCTTAGAGAGCCTATAGACATGGTTAGGGTACTCACTGTCTTCAAAGCCGGGAGGTTGCTCAACATAGACCTCTTCCTTGATTGGTCCATTGAGGAAGACACTCTTCACGTCCATTTGATAAAGCTTGAAGCCATGGTAAGTAGCATAGGCTAATAATATGCGAATTGATTCAAGCCTAGCTACGGGTGCATAGGTTTCACCAAAATCCAAACCTTCGACTTGAGAGTATCCCTTGGCCACAAGTCGAGCTTTGTTCCTTGTCACCATACCATGCTCATCTTGCTTGTTGCGGAAGACCCAATTGGTTCCTACAACATTTTGATTAGGACGTGGAACTAAATGCCATACCTCGTTCCTCGTGAAGTTGTTGAGCTCCTCTTGCATCGCCATCACCCAATCCGAATCTTGGAGTGCTTCCTCTACCCTGTGTGGCTCAATAGAGGAAACAAAAGAGTAATGTTCACAAAAATGTGCAACACGAGATCGAGTAGTTACCCCCTTATGAATGTCGCCGAGGATGGTGTCGACTGGGTGATCTCGTTGTATTGCTTGGTGGACTCTTGGGTGTGGTGGCCTTGGCTCTTCATCCTCCTTGTCTTGATCATTTGCATCTCCCCCTTGATCATTGTCGTCATCTTGAGGTGGCTCATCTCTTTGATCTTTTTCTTCATCAACTTGAGCCACGTCCTCATTTTGAGTTGGTGGAGATGCTTGCGTGGAGGAGGATGGTTGATCTTGTGCATGTGGAGGCTCTTCGGATTCCTTAGGGCACACATCCCTAATGGACATGTTCCTTAGCGCGATGCACGGAGCCTGTTCTTCACCTACCTCATCAAGATCAACTTGCTCTACTTGAGAGCCGTTAGTTTCATCAAACACAACATCACAAGAAACTTCAACAAGTCCTGAGGACTTGTTAAAGACTCTATATGCCCTTGTGTTTGAGTCATATCCTAGTAAAAAGCCTTCTACAGTTTTAGGAGCAAATTTAGATTTTCTACCTCTTTTAACAAGAATAAAGCATTTGCTACCAAAAACTCTAAAATATGAAATATTGGGCTTTTTACCGGTTAGGAGTTCATAGGATGTCTTCTTGAGGATTCGGTGCAGATATAACCGGTTGATGGCGTAGCAGGCGGTGTTGACCGCCTCGGCCCAAAACCGATCCGGTGTCTTGTACTCATCAAGCATGGTTCTTGCCATGTCCAATAGAGTTTGATTCTTCCTCTCCACTACACCATTTTGTTGTGGGGTGTAGGGAGAAGAGAACTCATGCTTGATGCCCTCCTCCTCAAGGAAGCCTTCAATTTGAGAGTTCTTGAACTCCGTCCTGTTGTCGCTTCTAATTTTCTTGATCCTTAAGCCGAACTCATTTTGAGCCCGTCTCAAGAATCCCTTTAAGGTCTCTTGGGTATGGGATTTTTCCTGCAAAAAGAACACCCAAGTGAAGCGAGAATAATCATCCACAATAACTAGACAGTACTTACTCCCGCCGATGCTTATGTAAGCGATCAGGCCGAATAAATCCATGTGTAGGAGCTCCAGTGGCCTGTCACTTGTCATGATGTTCTTGTGTGGATGATGAGTGCCAACTTGCTTCCCGGCTTGGCATGCGCTACAAATCCTGTCTTTCTCAAAATGAACATTTGTTAGTCCTAAAATGTGTTCTCCCTTTAGAAGCTTATGAAGATTCTTCATTCCAACATGAGCTAGTCGGCGGTGCCAGAGCCAACCCATGTTAGTCTTAGCAATTAAGCAAGTGTCGAGTTCAGCTCTATCAAAATCTACCAAGTATAGCTGACCCTCTAACACTCCCTTAAATGCTATTGAATCATCACTTCTTCTAAAGACAGTGACACCTACATCAGTAAATAGACAGTTGTAGCCCATTTGACATAATTGCGAAACGGAAAGCAAATTGTAATCTAAAGAATCTACAAGAAAAACATTGGAAATGGAATGGTCAGGAGATATAGCTATTTTACCCAAACCTTTGACCAAACCTTGGTTTCCATCCCCGAATGTTATAGCTCGTTGGGGATCTTGGTTTTTCTCGTAGGAGGAGAACATCTTCTTCTCCCCTGTCATGTGATTTGTGCACCCGCTGTCGATGATCCAACTTGAGCCCCCGGATGCATAAACCTACAAAACAAATTTAGTTCTTGACTTTAGGTACCCAAACGGTTTTGGGTCCTTTGGCATTAGAAACAAGAACTTTGGGTACCCAAACACAAGTCTTAGAACCCTTGTGTTTGCCCCCAACAAACTTGGCAACTACCTTGCCGGATTGGTTAGTCAAAACATAAGATGCATCAAAAGTTTTAAATGAAATGCCATGATCATTTGATGCACTAGGAGTTTTCTTTCTAGGCAACTTAGCACGGGTTGGTTGCCTAGAGCTAGATGTCTCACCCTTATATATAAAAGCATGGTTAGGGCCAGAGTGAGACTTCCTAGAATGAATTCTCCTAATTTTGCTCTCAGGATAACCGGCAGGGTACAAAATGTAACCCTCGTTATCCTGAGGCATGGGAGCCTTGCCCTTAACAAAGTTAGACAAATTTTTAGGAGGGGCACTAAGTTTGACATTGTCTCCCCTTTGGAAGCCAATGCCATCCTTGATGCCAGGGCGTCTCCCATTATAGAGCATACTTCTAGCAAATTTAACTTTTCATTTGCTAAGTTATGCTCGGCAATTTTAGCATCTAATTTTGCTATATGATCATTTTGTTGTTTAATTAAGACCATGTGATCATGAATAGCATTAATATCAACATCTCTACATCTAGTGTAAATAGAAACATGCTCAACAGTAGATGTAGAGGGTTTGCAAGATTTTAATTCTACAACCTTAGCATGTAATATATCATTTTCACTTCTAAGGTTAGAAATAGTAACATTGCAAACATCAAAATCTTTAGCCTTAGCAATTAATTTTTCATTTTCAATCCTAAGACTAGCAAGAGAATCATTCAATTCCTTAATCTTAGCAAGCAAATCATCATTATCATTTCTAAGATTGGGAATTGAAACATCACAAACATGAGAATCAACCTTAGCAATTAATCTAGCATTTTCATTTCTAAGGTTGTCAATAGTCTCATGACAAGTGCTTAGCTCACTAGACAATTTTTCACATTTTTCAACTTGTAGAGCATAAGCATTTTTGACCTTAACATGCTTTTTGTTCTCCTTAATAAGGAAGTCCTCTTGAGAGTCCAAGAGATCATCCTTCTCATGAATAGCACTAATAAATTCATTTAATTTTTCCTTTTGTTGCATGTTGAGGTCGGCAAAAAGAGTACGCAAATTATCTTCCTCATCACTAGCATTATCATCACTAGAGGACTCATATTTAGTGGAGGATTTGGATTTAACCTTCTTCCTTTTGCCGTCCTTTTCCATGAGGCACTTGTGGCCGATGTTGGGGAAGAGAAGTCCCTTGGTGACGGCGATGTTGGCGGCGTCCTCGTCGGAGGAGGAGTCGGTGGAGCTCTCGTCGGAGTCCCACTCGCGGCACACGTGGGCATCGCCGCCCTTCTTCTTGTAATGTCTCTTCTTCTCCTTTATTCTCCCCTTCTTGTCGTCGCCCCTGTCACTATCACTAGATAATGGACATTTAGCAATAAAATGACCGGGCTTACCACATTTGTAGCATACTTTCTTGGAGCGAGGTTTGTAGTCTTTCCCCCTCCTTTGCTTGAGGATTTGGTGGAAGCTCTTGATGATGAGCGCCATCTCCTCGTTGTCGAGCTTGGAGGCGTCGATGACTCGATGGGTGTTCGACTTGGAGTAGCCTCCTCCTTCTTTTCTTTCGTCGCCTTGAAAGTGACCGGTTGTGCCTCAGGCGTGGAGGAGGTGCCTTGCTCGATGATTTTCTTTGAGCCCTTAATCATTAGCTCAAAGCTCACAAATTTTCCTATAACCTCCTCGGGAGACATTAGCTTATATCTAGGATCACCTCGAATTAATTGCACTTGTGTAGGGTTAAGAAATACGAGGGATCTAAGAATAACCTTGACCATCTCATGGTCATCCCATTTTTCGCTCCCGAGGTTGCGCACTTGGTTCACCAAGGTCTTCAAGCGGTTGTACATAGCTTGTGGATCCTCCCCTTGGTGAAGCATGAAGCGACCGAGCTCCCCCTCGATCGTTTCCCGCTTGGCGATCTTTGTCACCTCGTCTCCTTCGTGCGCGGTCTTGAGTACGTCCCAAATTTCCTTCGCACTTTTTAACCCTTGCACCTTGTTATACTCCTCTCGACTTAGAGAGGCGAGGAGTATAGTGGTTGCTTGGGAGTCAAAGTGGTGGATTTGGGCCACCTCGTCTGAGTCGTAGTCTTCATCCCCTACGGACGGTACCTGTACACCAAACTCAACAACATTCCATATGCTTGTGTGGAGTGAGGTTAGATGGTGCCTCATTTTGTCACTCCACATATTATAATCTTCACCGTCAAAAACCGGTGGTTTGCCTAATGGAACGGAGAGTAAAGGAGTACGCTTTGAAATGTGGGGGTAGCGTAGGGGAATCTTACTATACTTCTTGCGCTCTTGGCGCTTAGAAGTAATGGATGGTGTGTCGGAGTCGGAGGTCGACGTTGATGAAGTGTCGGTCTCGTAGTAGACCACTTTCCTCATCCTCTTGTGCTTGTCGCCTCTCCGATGCGACTTGTGGGAATAGGATTTCTTCTCCTTCTCTTTCCCTTTGTTGGAGGAGCTCTTCTTCTTCTCATTCCTCTTGGTGCGGGACTCTTCGGATGAGGTGCTCCCGTGACTCGTAGTGGGCTTGTCGCCGGTCTCCATCTCCCTCTTGGTGTGATCTCCCGACATCACTTCGAGCGGTTAGGCTCTAATGAAGCACCGGGCTCTGATACCAATTGAAAGTCGCCTAGAGGGGGGTGAATAGGGCGAAACTGAAATTTACAAGATTAATCACAACTGTAAGCCGGGTTAGCGTTAGAAATAATAATGAGTCCGAGAGAGAGAGGGCACAAAACAAATCGCAAGCGAATGAAGAGTGTGACACGCAGATTTGTTTTACCGAGGTTCGGTTCTCGCAAACCTACTCCTCGTTGAGGAGGCCACAAAGGCCGGGTCTCTTTCAACCCTTACCCTCTCTCAAACGGTCCCGCGGACCGAGTGAGCTTCTCTTCTCAAATCAAAATCGGGAACAAAACTTCCCCGATTGCCTCGGTTACAATGGAGTTTTGATCACAAGAACAAGTGAGAAAGAAAGAAGCAATCCAAGCGCAAGAGCTCAAAAGAACACGGCAAATCTCTCTCGCTAATCACTAAAGTCTTGTGTGGAATTGGAGAGGATTTGATCACTTGAGTGTGTCTAGAATTGAATGCCTAGCTCTTGTAAGTCGTTGAGAAGTGGAAAACTTGGATGACTTGAATGTGGGGTGGTTGGGGTTATTTATAGCCCCAACCACCAAACTAGCCGTTTGGTGGAGGCTGTCTGTCGTATGGTGCACCGGACAGTCCTGTGCACACCGAACATGTCCGGTGCGACAGCCACGTCACCCGGCCATTAGGGATTCGACCGTTGGAGCTCTATCGCTGGGCCCGCCTGGATGTCCGGTGGCGCACCGGACATGAACTGTAGGGTGTCCGGTGCGCCAGCATGGGCGTGCCTGACCTCTGCGCGCGCTGGCGCGCATTTAATGCACTGCAGGTAGCCGTTGGCGCCTGAAGTAGCCGTTGCCCCGCAGTTACACCGGACAGTCCGGTGTACACCGGACATGTCCGGTGAATTATAGCGGAGCAGCCGATGCGAATTCCCGAGGCTGCCGAGTTCAGAGCCGCGTCCTCTTGGAGCACCGGACACTGTCCGGTGTACACCGGACAGTTCGGTGAATTATAGCGCGGCGCCTCCGAAATTTCCCGAAGGTGAGGAGTTCAGCATCGACTCCCCTGGTGCACCGGACACTGTCCGGTGGCGTATCAGACAGTCCGGTGCGCCCGACCAGGGTGCCTTCGGTTGTCCCTTGCTCCTTTGTTTGAACCCTTTCTCTTGATCTTTTTATTGGCTTATGGTGAACCTTTGGTACCTATAGAACCTATAGACTTGGGCAAACTAGTTAGTCCAAATATTTGTGTTGGGCAATTCAACCACCAAAATTAGTTTAGAAAATAGGTGTAAGCCTAATTCCCTTTCACCACCGGACAGTGTCCGGTGCACCACCGGACAGTGTCCGGTGCACCAGGGAAGATCGACTTCAACTCTTCACCTTTGGGTTTTCCAGGCGTACCTCCGCTATAATTTACCGGACTGTCCGGTGTGCCACCGGACTGTTCGGTGCACCAGCGGAGCAACGGTCATCTGCGCGCAACGATCGACTCTGCAAAGCAAACAGTACAAGTCAGATGTCAGAGCAACGAGTCAGAGGGGCACCGGACTGTCCGGTGTGCCACCGGACTGTCCGGTGCCACATGAGGACAAAGCCTCCAAAGGTCGACCAGCTCCAACCCTGACGAACAGGCTGACGTGGCGGCTCACCGGACACTGTCCGGTGGCGCACCAGACACTGTCCGGTGGCGGTCCGGTGCGCCCATCGCCAGCAGACTTCACCAACGGCCAGATTTTGGTTGGTGGCTATAAATACCATCCCAACCGGCCACTTCAAGGTGTGGGAGCCCAAGCAACATTCCAAGTCATCTAGTTGACATACTCAAGCCCTCCCAACCACATATATTCATTGATCCATCCTATACACAAGATTTAGACCACTACAACCCACACAAGTGCCACAAAAGAGAGAGCAAGCAATTGAGAGCTACTCAATTGAGTTTAGCCCTAGTGCCTTGTGAGATTCATTGAGAGATAGTGTGTGCTACATCCTTGTGTTCATTTGTGCGTGGAGTTTTGACTCCCATTGAACTTCCTCCAAAGTTTTGGAGGCTTGTAAAAGCAAGCAAGAGACACCAAAGAGTGTGGTGGTCCTTGCAGGATCGAGAGTGATCCTTGAGAAGAAGAAGAGCTCGTCGATCCTTGTGTGATCGGTGGAGAGAGGGAAAGGGTTGAAATAGACCTGTCCTTAGTGGACTCCTCAACGGGGACTAGGCCTTCGAGGGCCGAACCTCAGTAAAACAAATCACCCGTGTCATTTGTGTTTATTGCTTGTGATTTGTTTGCTTTCCCTTACTCTAAGTTTTCTTGTGCTATTATTTGGTGTTGCTTCAAGTTAAATTCTCATTTAGTGAAGCAACACTTCGCAAGAAACAACTTGACTTATTGCTCTTCTCATTTAAGACCTCTTGCTTTGTTATCATAGACTTATTAGTTGTATTGTCTTATCAATTCCGCATTATTTGAAAGCAATACTCTTTTCAAGCAAGAACTTAGTTTTTATACTCCGATATTTGTATATCTTGTTCTAACCACTAATCAAGGGATCTAGTTCGGGGATAAAGTTTTAATTTTTAGGTTTTGCCTATTCACCCCCCCCCTCTAGGCGACTTTCAATTGGTATCGGAGCTAGGCACTTCATCTTGAGTCTTACAACTCGAAGTGATGGCTCGTAGAAGATCCCAAAAGAACAAGAAGACCCAGGAGACCAAGGAGGTAACTCTTGAGATATTACTTTCCGATTGTTCTAATTATGATTCATGGTCTACTAGAGTGATAAATGCTTTTAGAGCGGTAGATCCTCAATTAGAACAAATTTTAGATAAGAGTATTATTCCTCCTAACTATGCTAGGGAAAATGCCTCCGAAGAAGATTTAAGATGTATACGCTTAAACTATCTAGCTTATGACATCTTAAGTAAATCCCTTAGCAAAGAAGATTATCATGCCTTCATAATAAAATATGACAAACCCATTTGTGATGTGCATGATATTTGGACTAGAATTAAAGGCAAATTTAATAAGTCCAAACATGATAGTTCATTTTGTGCTTCTACTTCCTTTGGTATTTGTGATACTAACCCTTGCAAGGAAGAAGAAGAAAATAAACGGTGGAGACCAAACGATGAATCCACCTCTCCAAGAGGTTTGTCTTCCCATTTCGATTCCCACATATGTTGTGTGGCTAATGAAAATGATAGCGGAAGCACAAATGAGGATGAGGAGGAAGAAAGAAGCTTCATGCAACTCTACGCTCGCCTAAGCCAAGAAGATAAGGCGGTCATGCTCAAACTTCTAGAAAGAGCAAGAGAGCAAGGCGAAGCTCGTCAAAGGCTAGAAAGTATTCTCTCCATGAAGATGCAATGCTTTGACGAGTTGACTAAAGAACATGAGGAGCTAAAATGTTCTCATGTTGATTTGGTCCAAAGGTATGAAACTATTTCAATTGAGCAAAATAACGCTTTACATTGTATCGCTCAATTAGTAAATAAGAATACCTTGCTTAAGGACCAAGTAGAAAAGCTAAAAGTTGAAAATCTAGCTTTTCAAGAAAAATATGATATGCTCCTATGCTCTCATGAAAATCTTAGAGATGATCATATCATATTAAACATTGCTCATGAGGTTGTGATAGAAAACTTAAAATCCCAACAACCTCACTCATGCACATGTATTCAAATTGATACTATATTACCATGTGCTAATGCTTGTTGTCCGTCGACAAGCAAATCTTCTTTTGAGTTAGAACTTGCAGGAACAAATGATGATACATATCAAAAGCTCAAGGAAGAAAATGAGAGGCTAAAGATAGGCTTGACACAACTTAAAGGGAAGGGCATTGCTCAACCTTCTCAAGATAACCGTGATCACATGGTGAAGAAGCTTGAGACGGGAACAACCGTGGCATGCACTAAATCCCTTGAAGAAAATGTCAAGGACTTGAGGATTGCCAAGAAGAGGAAACAAAAGAAGAAAATCAATACCTCTTCCAAAAGCCTCAATCATGCCTCCATACAAGGTAACATCCAAGGTAATGATCAAGCCACACTTCACATTAAGAGGTGTAGTGAATGCTTTGAAGAGGGGCACTTGATTAGGTCATGTCCCTACATTAAAATGGTTTGATTATTAACAAGGATGTTAGACTTTGTTTTAAATGCTCTAAGAAGGGACACTTGCTTAGATCTTGTCCCCATTTAAAACAAAAAGGCATAGGGTTAGAAAAGAAAGTTTTTACTAACCATGTAGCAAGAAACAAACAAGGAAAAAAGAAAGCTTCAAAACTTGAAAAACGCTTATGCTACACCTGCCGAAAGAAGGGACATCAATGCAAGGATTGTCCCATTGGTAACAATCCCACTCCTAACTTGTCAATTGATTCTCATGTAACTAGGCAACCCAAAAATGAAACTTGTGTTAGAAAGGTAATGAGTTTACCAAATGCTAACACAAAGGACTCTTGGGTTCTGTCACACCCGGCTTTAAGGAACAAAGCCAGGTGCATCTCATACATGCGCCAAGAAGACAACATATATAATAACAGAGTGTATAGAGATAAATGTCACAATAATCAGATTATTTAATACATAGCGGAAGTCTTACAAAATAAAAGATAAATATAACACGAACTAAGGATCGTTGGCGCCGATGTCAACTGAGAAACGCCACCTAGATCGAATCGAACTCCTCGATACGTGGCTCCTCCTGAACCACATGTTCTTCTCCTGTGGGGGGGTGTGAGACAGCAAGGGTGAGCTCACACATGTTCATCGCTCAACAAGTTGTGGGGAATAATGTGACATGAACTCACCAAAGGTGGGAGATCATGAAGTGTAAGGCTGATCAACAATAGAGGTTAAAGTTGAGCATTGCTTTTAAGTAGTTGGTCAAATTTCATTAGCAGTTACTAAGTGTAAGTGAATACCAAACCATAATAAAATAATAGAACAAAATTAATAACAGATCCCATGCAAATGCAAATGACAAATTGAGTTTAGGTTCCATAATTTAATCATCGGAGAGTCCTGAGCTGCTCATGACCGTGAGCTCGGCTAGTATACCAGTTTTACACTCTGCAGAGGTTGTACCCTTTACCCACAAGTCGTGTTTCCCATGTCGCCAGGGTTAGCTAGGCCCTTAGACACTACCAAGGTGAATGGCTAGGGATCCACTACGAGGCCTTTACAAAGTTCCACTAGCTTCCGAAAACCCGCTACAGTTTATAGGAAGTTCCAATGCAGGGTTCTTGTCTGACCGCCATCGCAGCAAAATCAACCAAGGACCTCCCTACACTGACCACTCCCCTACTGCCCTTGCCCCTTTCGGGTAAGGTAGTTGTCGGCGTTTCGAGACCGGGGGGTCCCCGAGCCGACGAGTGAGAGTGCCGCGTGCCCCAGCCCAGATGGGTCGAGCGCGTGGGCGAGCGCGAAGGGGGGAATAGAGAGAGCGAGAGGTCGGTGGCCGGAGCCGGGTCGTGACGAGGGAGACGGAGATTCCCGCGGCCTTTCGTGTTCGCCCCGCGCCCAGGTCGGGTGCGCTTGCAGTAGGGGGTTACAAGCGTCCGCGCGGGTGAGGGGAGCGAGCGGCCCCAAGAGAGCGCCTGCCCCTGCCCTCGTTCCCGCGAGGCCAACCTTCTCTAAGAAGGCCCTGGTCCTTCCTTTTATAGTCGTAAGGAGAGGATCCAGGTGTACAAAATGGGGGTGTAGCAAGGTGCTACGTGTCTAGCGAGGGAGAGCTAGCGCCCTAAGTACATGCCAAGGTGGCAGCCGGAGAGATCTTGGCACCCTGTTGGTGTGGCGTCGTGGCTGTTGGAGAAGCAGTGGAGCTTGATGGAGGGATAGCTGTTGGAACAGCGGTGCTCTTGCTGACGTCTCCCTGCTTTCGTAAGGGAGTCAAGAGTCGCCGTCGTCATGGTCTAGTGAGGCGCCATCATTGCCTATCTGGCGGTGCTGGCCAGATGGGACGCCGGTCTTGTTCTCTGCGACCCGAGTCGGCTCAGGGCAGGGTGATGATGACGCTTCCTGTTGACGTGGCGGTCTTGTGTCCTAGGTCGGGCGTCGTGGAGGCTCCTCCGAAGTCGAGGTCGAGTCCGTCCTGCATGACAGAGGCCGAGCCCGAACTCCTGGGTCGGGCGAGGCGAAGGTCGTTCGGCAGAGGCCGAGGCGGAGTCCGAGCCCTGGGTCGGGCGAGGTGGAGGTCGTCGTCTTCCGGGGCCTTAGCCCGAGTCCGAGCCCTGGGTCGGGCGGAGCGGAGTTCGCCGTCTTCCGGGGCCTTAGCCCGAGTCCGAGCCCTGGGTCGAGCGGAGCGGAGTTCGCCGTCTTCCGGGGCCTTAGCCCGAGTTCGAGCCCTGGGTCGGGCAGAGCGGAGTTCGCCGTCTTCCGGGACCTTAGCCTGAGTCCGAGCCCTGGGTCGGGCGGAGCGGAGTTCGCCGTCTTCCGGGGCCTTAGCCCGAGTCCGAGCCCTGGGTCGGGCGGAGCGGAGTTCGCCGTCTTCTGGGGCCTTAGCCCGAGTTCGAGCCCTGGGTCGGGCAGAGCCCCCATGGCACCTCTGGCGAAGTCTGGTCGCCCGTCGGTCTTACCTTTTGCGTTAAACACCCCGGTGACTTGGTCGGTTGGCGCGGTGATTTAGTCAGGGTTACTTCTTATCGAAGGCGGGGCCTCGAGCGAGCCGGAGATGCGTCTGCCGTGAAAGAGGAGGCCTCAGGCGAGACGGAGTCATCTTAGGGTCGGCTGCCCTCGCCCGAGGCTAGGCTCGGGCGTGGCGTGATTGAGTCGCTCGTATGGACTGATCCCTGACTTAATCAAACCCATCAGGCCTCTGCAGCTTTATGCTGATGGGGGTTACCAGCTGAGAATTAGGCGTCTTGAGGGTACCCCTAATTATGGTCCCCGACAGTAGCCCCCGAGCCTCGAAGAGAGTGTTAACACTCGCTTGGAGGCTTGCGTCGCACTTTTTTGCAAGGGGACCAGCCTTTCTCGGTGGTACTTTGTTCCGGTGGGTGCGCGCGAGCGCACCCGCCGGGTGTAGCCCCCGAGGCCTCGGAGGAGTGGTTTCACTCCTTCGAGGTCTTAATGCCTTGCGTAATGCCTCGGCTGGTCTGGCGGTTCCCTCATGCGAGCAGGGCGTAGCCCAGGTGCACTGTCGGGGCCCAAGTTCTCGGGCTGGTATGTTGACGCTGTCAACGGTTCGGCCGGAGCCGAGTTTGCGAGAGCAGCCCCCGAGCCTCCGCACGGAGCGAGAGGACGATCAGGGACAGACTCGACTTTTTACATACGCCCCTACGTCGCCTTTCCGCAAGGAGGAGGGGGGGAGAGCGCCATGTTACCCTCGATGGGCACCGAACATGGTGTCTCCGGTGAGCTGCAATCGGGTAATCCGAGTGGACGTCCGTGCCCCGTTCGTTGGGGGTCGGCTAGGGGCCCGGAGGCACGCCCAAAAGTACCTGCGGGTGATCTGCCGGACCCGGTCCCCTAGCGACGGGGTCCGAGGGCTCGTTGCCTCCCTCCGATGGGATTCCGTTACAGAGTCGTTCCCGCTGATCTCGGAAATGTCCTAGGGTACCTCGGGAGCGCAGCCCGAGCCTTGGTTATGTATCGAACGTACCCCTGGTCATCCCTCGCTCGGTGTCTGAGGCGACTGTGAACCCTTCGACAGGCCAGCCTTCGAACCCCTGATCAGTAGGGGGCACGGAGCCCGAGTAGCCTGAGGCGGTCGTGGGACCTTTCGGGGGCCGACCTTCGAACCCCTGACCAGTAGTGGGTGTCGGGCCCACGCGATCTGAGGCGGCTGTTGAACCCTTCGGGGGGCCAGCCTTCGAACCCCTGATCAGTAAGGAGGCTCGGAGCCTAGTTCCTTCACGGGGAAGGATCCCTTTGGGGGTATCCCCTTTCCCGGTCCCTGTTGCAAGAGATAGAGAAAGAAGGAAAAGGGAAAAAGGATTCGAAATTGAACGTCGTGGCGTACCTTTTTCGGCGTGGTTGTTTTGGCGAAGGCGAAACGTCGCCAGCCGCTCCCGCCCGTAGCGCTGTCCGTCGAGCCGCGGAGTTAATGCGCCGGGGTGAGTAGTTGGCGAGGTTGCCGTTGCGCGTGCGCGAGCCGTTCGAGGAACGGGTCACGGGCGCGTCGTCTTCACGCCGTGAGAGGGGGTTCTCTTGCTGCCTCCGGATGGGACATGAGCTTGGCAGATGGCGTGACCGCTGCTCTCGCGCGCCTGCCACCGTCATTACTGCCGGCCCATTTTTGACCGCGTTTGACCGCTGCGCCAGGCTGGCGCTGCTGGGTCGCGGGCTGGGTCGCCTCGAATCGCGGTATCGGTTCCGCAATCGAGGAGGTGCGGTGGTGGAGCGAGTGGCACAGCGGTTCGCATGCAGCACCCGGCGCGCCAGTTGCACGACGCGTGGGCTTGAGTCGTCGCGCTGGCCTGTCAGGAGTCGGAGAGGCGCGTCCACTTGGCGCGGTTGCATGCCGCCTGCATGGCCGCCTGCCCCTTTCGCCCGCTGGTCCGGGCAAAAGTGCAGGGTTACTTGTAACCGCTGGGTGGTTGCGTGCGTCGTGCGCGACGGTTCGGCCTCCTCTGCTCGAAGCCGGTCTTCCTGACTTGTGGGTCCCGGCCCCCGTGCCGCGGGGGAGGGCTTTGGAGGTGTGTTGGAGAAGACTCAGCCCGTGACGGTTGGGGGCGCGAGCACGGAGAGTTGCCTTTAAGAGGAGGGCGACCCCTTTCGTAGGATGACCGTGTCTTCTTCCTCCCTCATGCATTGTGTCTCTCCATCTTCCAAGCCCCCGGATGGGGGGAACCGCCGTCTTTTCGCTCCATCGTTGGAGGAACGCAACCCCGTGGGAGTTGGTACCTTTCAGCCATCGTTCGGCTTCAAGGATTTTCATCATGCAGCCCGGCTGCACCCCTCCACCGGCGGTCACCCAGGGTGGTGACCTCCGGCTTGATGGTGGGGGAAAGCGAGCCGGGCTGCGGCATCCGCCCCTTCCTCAGCCTCAAGGATTTTCATCACCAGGGCTGAGGAGGGGCGTGTGCCGGGTCGGGGCTGGCCCCTGCGCGGGTGGTGACCCGCTCCTTCCCTCAGTGATCGGGGGGAAGGGCGGGAGTCGTCCGTGGCGCCAACAGCTGCAGCGTGCCCGGCTCTCTGAGCCGAGCAATCTCGGAGCCGCCCCCGGTGCCGCCTCCCGCCACGGCAGCTGGAAGAGGTTCTTCCGCCGGCGCGACAGCCGAGGTCGGCCACGGACCGACCTCCGACTCTACGGCCTTCTGCCCGTCCTTGCCTCTCGAGTTTGGGCAAGGGCGGGGGCCTCCCAACAGCAGCATCCGCCCTGAGGCCATCATTGCTGCTGTTGGGCCCCCCAGGACAGACGTCTTCATCATCGCCGCTGCCGGGGCGGGCGGCGACGTGCCGTTCGTCGGTCTTCTGCTGCCCCGCAGGCCCACCCCCATCGAGTGGGGTTGTTCGTACCTGCGGGGGGAGGGAACCGGAGTTCCGTTTGTAATGGCACTTCGAGTGCCGGGTTTTTTGTTCATTTTGGCTTTCGGGGCCTGAACATGTGTGTAATTTCGGCACGGAGCCAAGTTTTTTCCTCATTTTCGAGCACTAAGACTCGCCTGCTGATTATCTGAACCGCTTCACCAAGCGTGAATTGCCCCGTGTCAAGGTGATGAGTGAGGTATCCGTATCCCGGAGGCGTAGGAATCCCTCGGCTCGGTCGGACCTGTTGTCCGAGGCTCCTCTAGCTTAGTTAAAGAGACCCCTCGGCCGCTCTTCGACGAGCCGAGGCCAGGGGTAGCGATGTCAGCATGAGCAGAGGCGGAGTCGGCTCGAAAATGAAACCTGGTTGGCCGGAGCCTAGCCGGGTTGTCCGTTGGCAGGATTGTCGTCGAAGTTGCTCAGCCGAGGCTTCGGATCGAGCTGGCGCCCTCGGAAGGCGGTCGGCCGAGGTCCCGGAGGCGGCCGGCCGAGCCGTCCGCTCGGGCCGGGCTCTCGGAGAAGTCCCTGGCAGAGATTGCTCGAGCGTGGTGATGACGTCGTCCTTCGGAGCGGAGGCCCTCGGACCACGTCGCCGTCCGAGGCTAGGTCGGGCCTTGCCGAAGGTGCTGTCGATGCCGAGGGTGTCATCGCCCTCTTCCAGTGTCAAGATCCGAGCCTGCAGGGTCAAATCGTCTTGTAGCGTGGGCTTTGTGCGGCCGTCGAGGCCAGAACACACACCCTTGCTGCGTTATAAAGCTGCGTCTCTTTTCCTCTTGTTTCGAGTATCTGGACTTTTTGTCGGTAGCAGGGATGTTAGTGCGAGCGAGAGTTGCTTCTCGCGGAAGGTGACGAGTGAGGTATCCGTATCCCGGAGGCGTGGGAGTCCCTCGGCTCGGTCGGCCTTGCCGCTTACGCGTACTTTTACCCGTCCATGAGGCCCTGTCACCGACTCGGTCGAGAAGGCTCGAAGAATCGCTTCGACAGAAGAGCTTCCGTACGTAAAGACTCGTTCGATCCGCGGATTCACCTTATCCGAGCGCGAGTTACTTATCGCAGAAGGTGATGAGTGAGGTATCCGTATCCCGGAGGCGTAGGAGTCCCTCGGCTCGGTCAGCCTTGACTGCTTACGTGTACCCCGTCGTTTCCAGGACCCACTTTTCGAAGTAGTCAAAAAGCACGAAAGATGTTCTGGTAAAAGAGATTTTCTTTTCGAGGAAAATTTTGACGCAGAGGGGGTTTCCCCCCTTTTAGCTCCCCTCGGCAAAGCCCGACCCTTCCTTGTTGACTAAACTTTGCGTGGGTGCGAGGTATATGAACAATTTGGAAACATCTTAAGGGTAGAAGCGACGTAGCTGTTGGATGTTCCAAGCGTTGCTGTAGACCTCGCCCTGACTGTTGGCCAGCTTGTACGTTCTGGGCTTCAGAACTTTGGCGATGATGAACGGCCCCTCCCAGGGGGGCGTGAGCTTGTGCCTCCCTCGGGCGTCTTGCCGCAGCCAAAGCACCAGGTCGCCCACCTGGAGGTCTCGGGGTCGGACCCCTCGGGCGTGGTAGCGTCGCAGGGACTGCTGATACCGCGCCGAGTGTAGTAAGGCCCTGTCCCGAGCCTCATCCAGCTGGTCCAGCGAGTCTTCTCGGCTAGCTTGGTTGCTTTCTTCGTTGTAGGCCCTCGTCCTCGGGGAGCCGTATTCCAGGTCAGTGGGCAGGACGGCCTCGGCCCCGTAGACCAGGAAGAACGGCGTGAAACCCGTGGCTCGGCTTGGCGTCGTCCTCAGGCTCCAGACCACCGAGGGGAGTTCCTTCACCCATCGCTTGCCGAACTTGTTGAGATCATTGTAAATCCGAGGCTTGAGCCCTTGTAGGATCATGCCATTGGCGCGCTCTACTTGCCCATTCGACATGGGATGAGCTACGGCGGCCCAGTCCACCCGGATGTTGTGATCCTCGCAAAAATCCAAGAATTTTTTGCCGGTGAACTGGGTGCCATTGTCGGTGATGATGGAGTTCGGGACCCCGAAGCGATGGATGATGTTGGTGAAGAATGCCACCGCCTGCTCGGATCTGATGCTGTTCAGGGGTCGGACCTCGATCCACTTGGAGAATTTGTCGATGGCGACCAGCAGGTGCGTGTAGCCCCCGGGCGCCTTCTGCAGAGGGCCGACGAGGTCCAGACCCCACACAGCGAAGGGCCAGGTGATGGGTATCGTCTGCAGAGCTTGAGCGGGCAGGCGGGTCTGCTTCGCATAGAATTGGCACCCTTCGCAGGCGCGGACAATTCTAGTGGCGTCAGCCACCGCCGTCGGCCAATAGAAGCCTTGGCGGAAAGCGTTCCCGACGAGGGTTCGGGGTGCTGCATGATGGCCGCAAGCCCCCGAGTGTATTTCCCGCAGGAGTTCCTGACCTTCGGCGATGGAGATGCATCGCTGGAGGATGCCCGAGGGGCTACGGTGGTAGAGCTCTTTCTCATCGCCCAGCAAGACGAACGATTTGGCGCGTCGCGCCACCCGCCGAGCCTCGGCTCGGTCGAGGGGCAGTTCTCCTTGGTGGAGATATTGCAGGTACGGGGTTTGCCAATCTTGATCTGGCACGACCCCGTTCTGCTCCTCCTCGATGCGCAGTGCTTCGCCCTCGGGCTCCGAGGGTTCCTCGGGTTGAGCCGAGGATGGCTCGGGCTGGGCCGAGGTCACCTCGGACGAGGCCGAGGGTGCCTCGGGCTCGGGCGCGTCGCCTATCTTGACGGAGGGTTGGTGCAGATCCCGGGAGAAGACGTCCGGGAGAACCGTCGTTCGCCCCGAGGCTATCTTCGCCAGCTCGTCCGCAGTCTCGTTGTAACGCCGGGCGATGTGGTTAAGCTCGAGCCCGTAGAACTTATCTTCCAGGCGTCGAACCTCCTCACAGTAGGCTTCCATCTTCGGGTCGCGGCAGTGGGAGTTCTTCATGACTTGGTCGATGACGAGCTGCGAGTCGCCGCGTGCATCGAGGCGTCGGACCCCTAGCTCAATGGCGATTCGCAACCCGTTGATCAGAGCCTCGTACTCAGCCACTTTGTTGGACGCCGGGAAATGGAGGTGTAGCACGTAGCGCAGGTGTTTCCCGAGGGGCGAGACGAAGAGCAGGCCCGCGCCGGCCCCCGTCTTCATCAGCGACCCGTCGAAAAACATGGTCCAGAGCTCCGGCTGGATCGGAGCCGTCGGCAACTGGGTGTCGACCCATTCGGCTACGAAGTCCGCCAGTACCTGGGACTTGATGGCCTTCCGAGGGGCGAACGAGATTGTCTCGCCCATGATTTCCACCGCCCACTTTGCGATCCGTCCCGAGGCTTCTCGGCACTGGATGATCTCCCCCAGGGGGAAGGATGACACCACAGTCACCGGATGATACTCAAAGTAATGTCGTAGCTTTCGCCTCGTCAGGATCACTGCATACAGCAGCTTCTGGACCTGTGGGTAGCGGATCTTGGTTTCGGACATCACTTCGCTGACGAAGTAAACTGGCCTCTGAATGGGCAAAGCATGCCCCTCTTCCTGCCTTTCGACCACGATCGCGGCGCTGACCACCTGAGTGGTTGCGGCGACGTAGACCAAGAGGGTTTCTCCATCAGCTGGGGGTACCAAGACGGGCGCCTGGGTGAGGATCGCCTTCAGGTTCCCGAGGGCTTCCTCGGCCTCGGGGGTCCAAGTGAAGCACTCGGCCTTCCTTAAGAGACGGTACAGGGGCAGGCCTCTTTCGCCGAGGCGCGAGATGAAACGGCTCAAGGCCGCGAGGCATCCCATGACCCTCTGTACGCCTTTTAAGTCCTTGATGGGCCCCATGTTTGTGATGGCCGCGATCTTCTCCGGGTTGGCTTCGATGCCCCGCTCGGAGACGATGAATCCCAAAAGCATGCCCCGGGGCACCCCGAAGACGCACTTCTCGGGATTAAGCTTGACGCCCTTCGCCTTGAGACACCGGAATGTCAGTTCGAGGTCGGAGAGAAGGTCGGAGGCTTTCCTCGTCTTGACTACGATGTCATCGACGTAGGCCTCGACCGTGCGACCGATGTGTTCGCCGAACACATGGTTCATGCACCGCTGGTACGTTGCACCCGCGTTCCTCAAACCGAACGGCATTGTGACATAACAGTACATGCCGAAAGGCGTGATGAAAGAAGTCGCGAGCTGGTCGGACTCTTTCATCTTGATTTGATGATACCCTGAGTAGGCATCGAGGAAAGACAGGGTTTCGCACCCTGCAGTGGAGTCCACGATTTGATCGATGCGAGGTAGAGGGTAGGGGACCTTCGGACATGCTTTGTTGAGACCAGTGTAGTCTACACACATCCGCCACTTCCCTCCTTTTTTCCTCACAAGTACAGGGTTGGCAAGCCATTCGGGATGGAATACCTCTTTGATGAACCCTGCTGCCATCAGCTTGTGGATCTCCTCGCCTATCACCCTGCGCCTTTCCTCGTCGAATCGGCGCAGAGGCTGTCTGACCGGTCGGGCCCCGGCCCGAATATCCAGCGAGTGCTCGGCGACATCCCTCGGTATGCCGGGCCTGTCCGAGGGACTCCACGCAAAGACGTCGGCGTTTGCGCGGAGAAAGTCGACGAGCACTGCTTCCTATTTGGGGTCGAGCCCGGATCCGATCCGAATCTTCTTGGAGGTGTCGCCACTGGGGTCGAGAGGGACGGCCTTAACCGTCTCCGCTGGCTCGAAGTTGCCGGCGTGTCGCTTCACATCCGGCACCTCTCGGGAGAGGCTTTCCAGGTCGGCAATGAGGGCCTCGGACTCGGCGAGGGCCTCGGCGTACTCCACGCACTCCACATCGCATTCGAATGCGTGTTTATACGTGGGGCCGACGGTGATGACCCCGTTGGGGCCCGACATCTTGAGCTTCAGGTAGGTGTAGTTGGGGATGGCCATGAACTTCGCGTAGCATGGCCTTCCCAACACTGCGTGGTAGGTTCCTCAGAACCCGGCTACCTCGAACGTCAAGGTCTCCCTTCGGAAGTTGGAGGGTGTTCCGAAGCAGACAGGGAGGTCGAGCTGTCCGAGGGGCTGGACGCGCTTCCCGGGAATGATCCCGTGGAAGGGCGCAGCGCCTGCTCGGACGGATGACAGATCGACGCGCAGGAGCCTGAGGGTCTCAGCGTAGATGATGTTGAGGCAGCTGCCCCCATCCATCAAGACCTTGGTGAGCCTGACATCGCCGATGATGGGGTCGACGACGAGCGGGTACTTCCCCGGGCTCGGCACGTGGTCGGGGTGGTCGTCCCGGTCGAAGGTGATGGGCTTGTCGGACCAGTCTAGGTAGACTGGCGCCGCCACCTTCACCGAGCAGACCTCCCGACGCTCTTGCTTACGATGCCGAGCCGAGGCATTCGCCGCATGCCCTCCGTAGATCATGAAGCAGTCGCGGACCTCTGGGAACTCTCCTGCTTGGCGATCCTCCCTTTTGTCGTCGTCGTGAGCCCTGCCACCCTCTACGGGTGGCCCGGCCCTGTGGAAGTGGCGCCGAAGCATGATGCACTCCTCGAGGGTGTGCTTGACGGGCCCCTGATGGTAGGGGCACGTCTCCTTGAGTGCCTTGTCGAAGAGGTTAGCACCTCCGGGGGGCTTCCGAGGGTTCTTGTGCTCGGCGGCGGCGACAAGGTCTGCATCGGGAACGTCGCGTTTCGCTTGCGACTTCCTCCTGCCTTTCTTCTTGGCGCCGCGCGGAGTAGACGCCTCGGGAGCATCTTCCGACGGGCGGCCCTGGGGCTGCTTGTCCCTTCGGAAGATGGCCTCTACCGCCTCCTGGCCGGAGGCGAACTTGGTGGCGATGTCCATCAGCTCGCTCGCCCTGGTGGGGGTCTTGCGACCCAACTTGCTCACCAGGTCACGGCAGGTGGTGCCGGCGAGGAACGCGCCGATGACATCGGAGTCGGTGATGTTGGGCAGCTCGGTGCGCTGCTTCGAGAACCGCCGGATGTAGTCCCGAAGGGACTCTCCCGGCTGTTGCCGACAGCTTCGGAGGTCCCAGGAATTCCCGGGGCGCACGTACGTGCCCTGGAAGTTGCCGGCGAAAGCCTGGACCAGATCCTCCCAGTTGGAAATCTGCCCCGGAGGCAGATGCTCCAACCAAGCGCGAGCGGTGTCGGAGAGAAACAGGGGGAGGTTTCGGATGATGAGGTTGTCATCGTCCGTCCCACCCAGTTGACAGGCCAGGCGGTAGTCCGCAAGCCACAATTCCGGTCTCGTTTCCCCCGAGTACTTTGTGATAGTAGTCGGGGGTCGGAATCGGGGCGGAAACGGCGCCCGCCGAATGGCTCGGCTGAAGACCTGCGGACCGGGTGGTTCGGGCGAGGGACTCCGATCCTCCCCGCTGTCGTAGCGTCCCCCACGCCTGGGGTGGTAGCCTCGGCGCACCCTTTCGTCGAGGCGTGCCCGACGGTCGCGATGAGGGTGCTCGTCGCCGAGGTGGCCCGGGGCCGCAGGCGCGGTGTTGCGCGTGCGCCCGGTGTAGACCGAGGCTTCCCGCGTGAGTCGGGAAGTCGCGGCGCGAGGTTCCGAGGGGTACCCCTGCCTTCGGGAGGCAGAGCTCTCGGCCCGCCGGGCCGCAGCGCCTTCCAGGAGATGCTTGAGTTCTCCCTGGATTCGCCGACCCTCGGTGGTTGATGACTCCGGCATCGCGCGGAGGAGCATCGCTGCGGTGGCCAGGTCCTGACCGGTTCCGCCGGATGCGGGTGGCGGTCTGTCCCTAGCATCGTTGGCGATGCGGTGCTGGAGACCTTGGGGCAGGTGACGTATTCCTCCGGCTAGGGGCTGGCTCGCCCATACCTGCCCGATGTTCTGGCGGATTGCCTCGAGCGCTCCTGCTCCCTCATCGAGCCCGGCCTGCGCCCCGCGGACTTGCTCGAGCTGTGGGTCGTGACCCCCCGCCGGAACGGGGACCACAGCTAGCTCCCGCGGGATGTCGGCGCGAGGCGCTGGCCTAGGGAGATCACCATCCTCCGGCATGCCGAGACAGCCGCCTCCGGAGGGATCCCCTAGCTCGATGTGGAAACATTCGCGGCTCGGGCCGCAGTCCTTGTCGTCAAGGCTGCGGCTGCCGTCGGAACAGTCGGAGAGGCAGTAGTCACATGCGGTCATGAAGTCCCGCATGGCACTGGGGTTGCCAAATCCGGAGAAATCCCAGCAGATGCTGGGGTCGTCATCTTCCTCGGACCCAGAGGGTCCGTAGGTCGAGACACCCGTCAATCGGTCCCAAGGCGACCGCACACGAAACCCCAGAGAGGTTGCACTCGCCTCAACGTGAGCGCCCGCCAAAGCGAGGTTGCTAGGCGGGTTGAGGTCGAGTCGAAATGACGAAAGATGGGGAGCAGTCGGTACCTTTTTGTCGACGAGGAGCGATGAAGTCACGTCGGGGGCTGATCGCGCCGTCGTCTTGGGTACGAGGGCGACGTCCTGCAGGCCCTTCGTGAGCGTGCTGGCGTCGTCCACCTGCTCGGAGTCGACGTGCTGCGGGGGGATGGCGCTCGCCTTTGCCTCGAACGCGAGGGTGACGCCTAGCGTGTCCTCCGTTGGGGCACTGGGGATGTCGATTTGCTCGACAGCTGTCGGAGCGCAGCCTCCCGCTCGGCCTTGGTTGCCCCGCCTCCTCCTCCGAAGACGAGGGAGAGGACGGAGCGAGCTCGAAAGTTGTCCTTCCCCCACGCGGGAAAGGCGTCGTCGATTCCGCCGCCGGCGGGCGGGCTGTCCGCCACCATTGTCGCTGTCGCGCGGCGGTGGAAGGAGTATCATGTCGTAGCCGCTGTCGAGAGACATGAACTCGAGGCTCCCGAAACGGAGCACCGTCCCGGGTTGGAGAGGTCGTTGGAGACTGCCCATCTGGAGCTTGACGGGAAACTGCTCGTCAACACGCAGCGGGCCCCTACCTGGCGCGCCAATTGTCGGCGTTTCGAGACCGGGGGGTCCCCGAGCCGACGAGTGAGAGTGCCGCGTGCCCCAGCCCAGATGGGTCGAGCGCGTGGGCGAGCGCGAAGGGGGGAATAGAGAGAGCGAGAGGTCGGTGGCCGGAGCCGGGTCGCGACGAGGGAGACGGAGATTCCCGCAGCCTTTCGTGTTCGCCCCGCGCCCAGGTCGGGTGCGCTTGCAGTAGGGGGTTACAAGCGTCCGCGCGGGTGAGAGGAGCGAGCGGCCCCAAGAGAGCGCCTGCCCCTGCCCTCGTTCCCGCGAGGCCAACCTTCTCTAAGAAGGCCCTGGTCCTTCCTTTTATAGTCGTAAGGAGAGGATCCAGGTGTACAAAATGGGGGTGTAGCAAGGTGCTACGTGTCTAGCGAGGGAGAGCTAGCGCCCTAAGTACATGCCAAGGTGGCAGCCGGAGAGATCTTGGCACCCTGTTGGTGTGGCGTCGTGGCTGTTGGAGAAGCAGTGGAGCTTGATGGAGGGACAGCTGTTGGAACAGCGGTGCTCTTGCTGACGTCTCCCTGCTTTCGTAAGGGAGTCAAGATTCGCCGTCGTCATGGTCTAGTGAGGCGCCATCATTGCCTATCTGGCGGTGCTGGCCAGATGGGACGCCGGTCTTGTTCTCTGCGACCCGAGTCGGCTCAGGGCAGGGTGATGATGACGCTTCCTGTTGACGTGGCGGTCTTGTGTCCTAGGTCGGGCGTCGTGGAGGCTCCTCCGAAGTCGAGGTCGAGTCCGTCCTGCATGACAGAGGCCGAGCCCGAACTCCTGGGTCGGGCGAGGCGAAGGTCGTTCGGCAGAGGCCAAGGCGGAGTCCGAGCCCTGGGTCGGGCGAGGCGGAGGTCGTCGTCTTCCGGGGCCTTAGCCCGAGTCCGAGCCCTGGGTCGGGCGGAGCGGAGTTCGCCGTCTTCCGGGGCCTTAGCCCGAGTCCGAGCCCTGGGTCGGGCGGAGCGGAGTTCGCCGTCTTCCGGGGCCTTAGCCCGAGTCCGAGCCCTGGGTCGGGCGGAGCGGAGTTCGCCGTCTTCCGGGACCTTAGCCCGAGTCCGAGCCCTGGGTCGGGCGGAGCGGAGTTCGCCGTCTTCCGGGGCCTTAGCCCGAGTCCGAGCCCTAGGTCGGGCGGAGCGGAGTTCGCCGTCTTCCGGGGCCTTAGCCCGAGTCCGAGCCCTGGGTCGGGCAGAGCCCCCATGGCACCTCTGGCGAAGTCTGGTCGCCCGTCGGTCTTACCTTTTGCGTTAAACGCCCCGGTGACTTGGTCGGTTGGCGCGGTGATTTAGTCAGGGTTACTTCTTATCGAAGGCGGGCCTCGGGCGAGCCGGAGATGCGTCTGCCGTGAAAGAGGAGGCCTCAGGCGAGACAGAGTCATCTTAGGGTCGGCTGCCCTCGCCCGAGGCTAGGCTCGGGCGTGGCGTGATCGAGTCGCTCGTATGGACTGATCCCTGACTTAATCAAACCCATCAGGCCTCTGCAGCTTTATGCTGATGGGGGTTACCAGCTGAGAATTAGGCGTCTTGAGGGTACCCCTAATTATGGTCCCCGACAGTAGTCTTCCACTAGCTTTCCTAATTAGTCAGCCAAGGGGTCCCATTCCTCCCTTGTGGTGGCACGTGTTTCTTAAGTTAAGCTCCATGTTCCAATTAACAATAACATAATGATCTTGACATGAACATAAATAAAATAACAAAATAACTGGAACATGGATATAATAAATGATTATCCCAAAACCATATAAAGCAATAGCAAAAACTACCCATGTGATTCAGGGGCAAACAAGGTAATGAAATAAACAATCTAGGGTGACCTATTGGGTCCCATCAAAATTAAACCTATGCATGGTAAATGATTATAAAGAACATTATTGGGTAGCAAAAGTGAATCAAGGGCACAACTTGCCTGGCACTTGAGATTCCAGGTACCAACTTGCTTTACAGATGACACGTGTCCTCGCGCTAGTCGTAGCAACACAAACAAACATGGTACAGATAAAATTATCATCACACCAAACATAAGAACAAACTGAATAATAATAATCTACGCGTTGCTACGAGACTAATGCAACTTGAACGGATCAAATCGGAGTTAAAACGGAGAAGTTATGAATTTCCTAAGGTTTTATGTATTTTGTACAAGATTAAATAGGATATAAATTTTAATGTGACTTTCATGTCAAAACAGTGGTGCTAACTGATAAACAATAATATTACAAAATTATAGGAATTGAGATGGATTAATTTGGAGTTCATATGAATTTTCTATGAATTATACAAGTTTTAGCAATTATTTTTGCACTAGAAATATATTTCTAATTTATTTTTCTCTGGTTTTCTGTTCTCTGGACTGGGCCTCAAATACTGAGAAGTGCAAGGGCTACGGTGCAAATATTTCTAAGACTCAGAGAGTCCTCGGCGTGGACGGCGGGTTGTTTTTAAGTAAACTGAGGGGTTCATTTGTGAATTTGCCTCACGAAGGGGTACGGTGAGATTTGGGCCGTCAGATTACATACGGTCGGTCCCGATAGATTGAGCGTGGATCGAACAGGAATTAGATCGCCGTCGTTGGATCCCGGTCTACGGTCCGGATTTAAAATACCCAGACCCGCTCGCATCCGTCGGATCACGGATCCACGGACGCGGTTCTTATTGAACGACGGGGTATGTTTTTGACCTAATCTGCATCGTCCAAACTGGATCCAACGATCCCGGACTCGTCACTAACCTTACGTCGCGATTCTGCCCAGAAAAATCCTGGCTGCCCATGCACAGACACCGTGTTCTCCCAGTGCCCTCACTCTCTCTCTCTCTCTCTCTCGTCGACCCCAGGACTACCCCCAACCGTGACCGCCACGCCCGTGACTCAAACCCCACTGGATACCGGAAACCCCCCTGGCCCCAGCCGCGGAGAGATGCAAAGATGGCTGCTACGATCTCTGGAATACGCGCTGACAAGCAACAACCCCAGTGCACGCACTACAATGAGAGGAGGAGCAAGAACAACATGGACGGAAATTTACCGGTGGTCGAGCAGCAGAGAACCGAGCACACAGCACCGTGCGGGACCCCAGTCTCCCGTCGATGGAGTGGACTTGGCCGACGGCGTCGTTGAGGGAGTGAGCAGTTCGATGACAGCACGCGGTGACGCCAGGCCGAATCCTTCCTCCGCGTGGTACAGGAGGTCTCCGAGATCCACCCGGCAGGTTCCCCGGCTAGTATCCATGGACATAGTCGATGACGAGTCAGAGCACGCAAGCAGCAGTATCCATTTTTTCCCTGGCAGCATTGAGCACAAGTGGTGATTGGGGTCTATTCTTCTCGATGTGGCGGCTTCCCTTTTCTCTCCGGTGATGGCGTGCGCAATGGGGGCGCGGCGACAACAAGCCTTATAATGCCAGGGCAACAGCGGGTCCTGAAATATCTCAACCGAATCCCCTCAGCTGGCCGAACCCATCGGCCCCACGTCGAGAGTTCTGTGGTGGGGAAGAGGAACAGGAGCTACGACGGTCCCACACGGATGGAGCAGGGCTAGCATGCGGGTTAGCAGATGATGCGTACACAGTGTGGCTCGCTGGCAAATGGGCCCTGAGTGCCAGCGCCAACCACCAAGACACACCCCGTGCAGATGCTGGATGGCCAGCACGTATGAGAAAGTGAGGATCAGATGGGCCACGCAGTAGAGATGGGGTAAATGGGCCAAAATAGATTCGGCCCAAATAGGTCTTATTCCCTTCTTTATTCTTTTCCTTTTTCTAGTTTTTTCCTTTTTATTTTCAAATTTCAAATTTGAATTCAACTGATGTTGTGAATTTATTGTTCTCAATTAAATACATAATTTGAACATACTAGTGTGAATTTTATTTATAGCATTTCTTTCCAAACCCAAGTTTCAATCTAGTGGCTAATTCATATTCTCCACTCATTATTGTATTCCTACCAATATATTGTTGTTATTATTTAAATGCACAAGCAAACAAAATCTCCAACATGATGCACCATTCTTTTACTTTGTATATTGTTTTTATAGGTAGTTAGGGTTAATCCCATGGTTTGAAATATGCTAAAATGAGAATAACAACACAAGTGATCCATTTACCCTTTTATATTTCTCATTTCTTGTATCTTCTATTGCTCTCACTATTTGGGTATTACAAATCCTACCCCCCTTAAAAGGAATCTCATCCTCGAGATTTAAGAAGGACTAGAGGAAAAGATGGGGAAACTCTATGCGAAGTTTTTTTTCTCTTTCCCAGGTTGCTTCATCTTCGCCATGGTGACTCCATTGCACTTTACACATCTTTATCACCTTATTTCTCGTAACTCGAGTCAAAGTATCCAAAATCTTGATCGGGTACTCCGTGTAAGTCAAATCACCTTGAACACTGAGTTCTTCCATTGGTATCTGTTCCTCGGGAACACGGAGACACTTCTTCAGTTGAGATACGTGGAACACATTATGCACATCCGATAGACTATCCGGTAACTCGAGTTGGTATGCCATCTCCCCAACTCATCTAAAGATCAAGAATGGTCCAATGTAGCGAGGGGACAATTTGCCCTTAACTTTGAATCTCCTCATCCCACGAAGTGGTGACACCTTGAGGTACACATAATCTCCTTCCTCAAATTCCAGTGGTCTTCTTCTATTATCAACGTAGCTCTTTACCTGGTCTGAGCTACTCTTAAATCCTCCCAAATTATACGGACTTGTTCTTCCACCTCTTGAATAAGTTCAGGTCCAAAGAACTGACTTCCTCCGGTCTAGTCCTAATATAGAGGAGTCCTGCACTTCTTGCCATATAGAGTCTCAAACGGTGACATCTTCAGACTGGCCTGGTAACTATTATTATATGAGAACTCAGCATAAGGTAGACTCTTGTCCCAACTACTACCATGCTGAAGGGCACAAGCTCTCAACATGTCCCCCAATACTTGATTAGGCCTTTTAGTCTGTCCATCAGTCTGAGGATGATAGGCCAAACTAAAATTCAACTTCGTACCCATATTCTCATAAAACTTTTCCAAATTCTGGAGGTAAACTATGATCCTCTATCCAAAATGATCTTCTTTGGTACACCGTGTAGAGACACAATCCGAGCTATATATCACTCTACCAATTGAGATACCTTATAAATAGTCTTGACCGGAATAAAATTAGCCACTTGGGTCAGTCTGTCCACAATCACCCATATATCATCATATCCTTTCTGGGTGCGAGGCAATCCAGTAATGAAATCCATACCAATCTCTTCCCACTTCCACTCAGGTATTTTTAGTGGGTGCAGTAGTTCAGCGGGCCTTTGGTGTTCAGCCTTAACTCTTTGACATACATCGCACATAGCCACATGTGCAGCCACATCTCTCTTCAATCCATACCACCAGTATTTCTGCTTCAAATCCTGATACATCTTGGTACTCCCAGGATGAATAGAATAATCCGAGTCATGGGCCTCCCTTAAAATAGTCTCTCGAAGGCTTTCCATACTAGGAACACATATCCTGTCCTTGAACCACACGGTGCCTTGCTCATCTTTCGTGAAATCCGGACCTCGTCCTTCAGTAATCAGATCCTTAATCTCTTGTATTTTAGCATCACCAATTTGTCCTTTGCGGATCTCTTGCTCCAAAATAGGTTCTGCATTAATAGTAACTCCTTTAGTGTGAGTAACTATCCCCAGGTTAAGTCTCCTGAAATCCTCAATAATCTCATGAGGTAGCTGGGCAACAACAGCTGAAGGAACATGCTCCTTTCGACTCAAGGCATCTGTAACCAAATTCGCCTTGCCCGGGTGATAGTAAATCTCCAATTCATAATCCTTAATAAGCTCCATCCAACGGCGTTGCCTAAGGTTGAGATCCTTCTGAGCGAATATATACTTCAAACTCTTATGATCCATGCATACTTGACACTTGTTTCCCATAATATAATGTCTCTAAATCTTAAGCGCATGCACCACGGTTGCCAGTTCTAAGTCATGAGTGGGGTAGTTTAACTCTTGTTTCCGCAACTGGCGAGACACGTAGGCAATCATATGTCCCTCTTGCATGAGCACACATCCCAAGCCTTGGCCACATGCATCACAATAAATGTCAAATCCTTTCTGTAGATCTGGCATAACCAACACTAGTGGTGACATCAATCTCCTCTTTAATTGGTCAAAGTTATCTTGGCACTTCTCGTTCCACTTAAATTCTCTTCCCTTCTCCAGAAGTGAGGTCATAGGCTTAGCAATCTTAGAGAATCCTTCAATAAATTTCCGATAATATCCTGCAACTCCCAGGAAATTCCGAATCTTCGTAACTATAGTGGGTATGCTCCACGCCACTATCTCCTTGACTTTAGCAGGATCCATTGATATTCCTTCATTAGAAATGATATGTCCAGGAAATGGCACCTTGTCAATCCAAAACTCGCATTTGCTATACTTGGCGTAGCGTTAATTGTCTCGTAGCTTCTGTAGCACCAATCTCAGATGTTCCTCATGTTCACTCTCACTCTTGGAAATAATAAAAATATCGTCGATGAACACCACGACAAATCTGTCCAAATACTCCATAAACACCTTATTCATCAAATTCATGAAATAAGCTGGTGCATTGGTTAATCCAAATGACATAACAGTAAACTCGTATAATCCATATCGGGTTGAGAAATCCGTCTTGAAAATATCCGATGGCCAAACCTTCATTTGATGATAACCTGATCGGAGATCAATCTTCGAGAATACCCTTGCACCTCTCATCTGATCAAATAAATCTTTAATGCAGGGTAACAGATACTTGTTCTTCACAGTAACATCATTAAGGGACCTATAATCCACACACATCCTTTGTGATACATCCTTCTTCTGTACAAACAGAACCGGCGGTCCTTCAAGGTGAGGAATTCGAATGAATGTACCCAGCCTCTTGTAACTCTGTTAACTGCTTCTTAAGTTCCTTTAGTTCATCTAAGGACATCCTATATGTTCGTTTAGAAATAGGATCAGTCCCAGGTGAGAGAGCGGTGACCAACTCAACTTCCCTATACGGTGGCATCCCTAATAACTCGTCTGGAAAGACATCCAGTAAATCTCTAACCACACGGATGTTGTCACCAACAAACTCCTCAGCTACTAAGAATGCCACTAGTCTGGTGGTGGTAGTTACTGCAACTTCAACTTCAAACCTTTGTCCTTTGGAACTGGGGAGTTCTACGGTTCCCTTAGCACAGTGTATAAACTGTCTTTCCCTTTCTTAACCATGACATACCAAGGATCAAGTCTATACTGCTCTCTTCTAGCACTATAGGGGTAACCCATCTGGGTTAGAAATACAGGGTAAGAAAGGAAGAATTGTAGACAAGGCGAGTAATTACGAGGAATGTTACTACGATTGATATATTAGCTAAGTGGATTAGTGTGTTATCCACTAAAGCTAACACAATACCTTATGGTGGTACATGCTAAGATGCCCAACTATAATGTTGCAATCAATCAAAGAAGCAAATCAAGCATTGATCATCAGAACAATCAACCAACATTTTTAATAGAGAAAATAGTTTTCATTTTTTTGTCTTAGGTTCCCTATCTCTTAAAAAGATCATAATGGTAGGATTCCAAGGTGTGAAATCCATCTTGTCTTAGAGTAGAAAGGATAAGATTAATCAGAGTAGAAAAGCAGAAGGTGAGACAAGACCAAGATGAGACGAGTATAGAATGAATCAGAATAAGGTAAGTAGGTAAGGGTTTTGTCCATTTCTATCTAGGTTTCGTCCTACAGTCAACATTTCCTCTGATACCACTTCTGTCACACCCGGCTTTAAGGAACAAAGCCAGGTGCATCTCATACATGCGCTAAGAAGACAACATATATAATAACAGAGTGTATAGAGATAAATGTCACAATAATCAGATTATTTAATACATAGCGGAAGTCTTACAAAATAAAAGATAAATATAACACGAACTAAGGATCGTTGGCGCCGATGTCAACTGAGAAACGCCACCTAGATCGGATCGAACTCCTCGATACGTGGCTCCTCCTGAACCACATGTTCTTCTCCTGTGGGGGGTGTGAGACAGCAAGGGTGAGCTCACACATGTTCATCGCTCAACAAGTTGTGGGGAATAATGTGACATGAACTCACCAAAGGTGGGAGATCATGAAGTGTAAGGCTGATCAACAATAGAGGTTAAAGCTGAGCATTGCTTTTAAGTAGTTGGTCAAATTTCATTAGCAGTTACTAAGTGTAAGTGAATACCAAACCATAATAAAATAATAGAACAAAATTAATAACAGATCCCATGCAAATGCAAATGACAAATTGAGTTTAGGTTCCATAATTTAATCATCGGAGAGTCCTGAGCTGCTCATGACCGTGAGCTCGGCTAGTATACCAGTTTTACACTCTGCAGAGGTTGTACCCTTTACCCACAAGTCGTGTTTCCCATGTCGCCAGGGTTAGCTAGGCCCTTAGACACTACCAAGGTGAATGGCTAGGGATCCACTACGAGGCCTTTACAAAGTTCCACTAGCTTCCGAAAACCCGCTACAGTTTATAGGAAGTTCCAATGCAGGGTTCTTGTCTGACCGCCATCGCAGCAAAATCAACCAAGGACCTCCCTACACTGACCACTCCCCTACTGCCCTTGCCCCTTTCGGGTAAGGTAGTCTTCCACTAGCTTTCCTAATTAGTCAGCCAAGGGGTCCCATTCCTCCCTTGTGGTGGCACGTGTTTCTCAAGTTAAGCTCCATGTTCCAATTAACAATAACATAATGATCTTGACATGAACATAAATAAAATAACAAAATAACTGGAACATGGATATAATAAATGATTATCCCAAAACCATATAAAGCAATAGCAAAAACTACCCATGTGATTCAGGGGCAAACAAGGTAATGAGATAAACAATCTAGGGTGACCTATTGGGTCCCATCAAAATTAAACCTATGTGTCGGCGTTCCGAGACCGGGGGGTCCCCGAGCCGACGAGTGAGAGTGCCGCGTGCCCCAGCCCAGATGGGTCGAGCGCGTGGAGCGAGCGCGAAGGGGGGAACAGAGAGAGAGAGAGAGAGTCGGTGGCCGGAGCCGGGTCGTGAGGGAGTCGGAGAAATTCCCGCGGCCTTCGTGTTCGTCCCGCGCCCAGGTCGGGTGCGCTTGCAGTAGGGGGTTACAAGCGTCCGCACGAGGTGAAGGGAGAGAGCGGCCCCGAGAGAGCGCCTGCCCCTGCCTTTCGTCCCCGTGAGGCCAACCTTTCTTAAGAAGGCCCTGGCCCTTCCTTTTATAGTCGCAAGGAGAGGGTCCAGGTGTACAAGACGGGGGTGTAGCAAGGTGCTACGTGTCTAGCGAGGGAGAGCTAGCGCCCTATGTACATGCCCAGGTGGCAGCCGGAGAGATCGTGGCACCCTGTTGGTGTGGCGTCGTGGCTGTTGGAGGAGTAACGGAGCCGGACGGGGGGACAGCTGTCGAGGTGGCTGGGTCCTTGCTGACGTTCTCCTGCTTTCGTAAGGGAGCTGGGAGCCGCCGTCGTCATGATCTAGCGGGGCGCCATCATGGCCTATCTGGCATAGCTGGCCAGATGGGACGCCGGTCTTGTTCTCTGCGACCCAAGTCGGCTCAGGGCAGGGTGATGATGACACTTCCTGTTGACGTGGCGGTCTCGTATCCTAGGTCGGGCGTCGTGGAGGCTCCTCCGAGGCCGAGGCCGAGTCCGTCCTGCAAGACAGAGACAGAGTCCGAGCCCTGGGTCGGGCGAGGCGGAGATTATTCGGCAGAGGCCGAGGCGGAGTCCGAGCCCTGGGTCGGGCGAGGCGGAGGTCGCCGTCTTCCGGGGCCTTAGCCCGAGTCCGAGCCCTGGGTCGGGCGGAGCGGAGTTCGCCGTCTTCCGAGGCCTTAGCCTGAGTCCGAGCCCTGGGTCGGGCGGAGCGGAGTTCGCCGTCTTCCGGGGCCTTAGCCCGAGTCCGAGCCCTGGGTCGGGCGGAGCGGAGTTCGCCGTCTTCCGGGGCCTTAGCCCGAGTCCGAGCCCTGGGTCGGGCGGAGCGGAGTTCGCCGTCTTCCGAGGCCTTAGCCTGAGTCCGAGCCCTGGGTCGGGCGGAGTCTCCTATGGCACCACTGGCGAAGTCTGGTCGCCCGTCGGTCTTACCTTTTGCGTTAAACGCCCTGGTGACTCGGTCGGTTGGTGCGGTGATTTAGTCAGGGTTTCTCCTTATCGGAGGCGGGGCCTAGGGCAAGCCGGAGATGCGTCTGCCGTGAAAGAGGAGACCTCAGGCGAGACGGAGTCATCTTAGGGTCGGCTGCCCTCGCCCGAGGCTAGGCTCGGGCGTGGCGTGGTCAAGTCACTCGTATGGACTGATCCCTGGCTTAATCAAACCCATCAGGCCTTTGCAGCTTTATGCTGATGGGGGTTACCAGCTGAGAATTAGGCGTCTTGAGGGTACCCCTAATTATGGTCCCCGACAGTAGCCCCCGAGCCTCGAAGAGAGTGTTAACACTCGCTTGGAGGCTTGCATCGCACTTTTTTGCAAGGGGACCAGCCTTTCTCGGAGGTACTTTGTTCCGGTGGGTGCGCGCGAGCGCACCCGCCGGGTGTAGCCCCCGAGGCCTCGGAGGAGTGGTTTCACTCCTTCGAGGTCTTAATGCCTTGCGCAATGCTTCGGCTGGTCTGGCGGTTCCCTCATGCGAGCAGGGCGTAACCCAGGTGCACTGTCGGGGCCCAAGTTCTCGGGCTGGTATGTTGACGCTGTCAACGGTTCGGCCGGAGCCGGGTTTGCGAGAGCAGCCCCCGAGCCCTCGCACGGAGCGAGAGGACGATCAGGGACAGACTCGACTTTTTATATACGCCCCTACGTCGCCTTTCCGCAAGGAGGAGGGGGGGAGTGCGCCATGTTACCCTCGATGGGCACCGAACATGGTGTCTCCGGTGAGCTGCGATCGGGTAATCCGAGTGGACGTCCGTGCCCCGTTCGTTGGGGGTCGGCTAGGGGCCCGGAGGCACGCCCAAAAGTACCTGCGGGTGATCTGCCGGACCCGGTCCCCTAGCGACGGGGTCCGAGGGCTCGTTGCCTCCCTCCGATGGGATTCCGTTACAGAGTCGTTCCCGCTGGTCTCGGAAATGTCCTAGGGTACCTCGGGAGCGTAGCCCGAGCCTTGGTTATGTATCGAACGTACCCCTGGTCATCCCTCGCTCGGCGTCTGAGGCGGCTGTGAACCCTTCGACAGGCCAGCCTTCGAACCCCTGATCAGTAGGGGGCACGGAGCCCGAGTAGCCTGAGGCGGTCGTGGAACCTTTCGGGGGCCGACCTTCGAACCCCTGACCAGTAGTGGGTGTCGGGCCCACGCGATCTGAGGCGGCTGTTGAACCCTTCGGGGGGCCAGCCTTCGAACCCCTGATCAGTAGGGAGGCTCGGAGCCTAGTTCCTTCACGGGGAAGGATCCCTTTGGGGTTATCCCCCTTCTCGGTCCCTGTTGCAAGAGATAGAGAAAGAAGGAAAAGGGAAAAAGGATTCGAAATTGAACTTCGTGGCGTACCTTTTTCGGCGTGGTCGTTTTGGCGGAGGCGAAGCGTCGCCAGCTGTCTCTGCTAGAAACGTAACCTGTTTCGCCGCGGAGTTAATGCGCCGGGGTAGGCGGTCGGCGAAGCTGCCGTTGCGCGTGCGCGAGCCGTTCGAGGTACGGGTCACGGGCGTGTCGTCTTCACGCCGTGAGAGAGGGTTCTCTTGCTGCCTCCGGATGGGACGTGAGCCTGGCCGATGGCGTGACTGCTGCCCTCGCGCGCCTGCCACCGTCATTACTGCCGGCCCATTTTTGACCGCGTTTGACCGCTGCGCCAGGCTGGCGCCGCTGGACCGCAGGCTGGACGGCCTCGAGTCGCGGTATCGGTTCCGCAATCGAGGAGGTGCGGTGGTGGAGCGAGAGGCGCGGCGGTTCGCATGCAGCGCCCGGCGCGCCAGTTGAACGACGCGTGGGCTTGAGCCGTCGCGCTGGCCTGTCAGGTGTCGGAGAGGCGCGTCCACTTGGCGCGGTTGCATGCCGCCTGCATGGCCGCTTCCCCCCTTTGCCCGTTGGTCTGGGCAAAAGTGGAGGGTTACTTGTAACCGCTGGGCGGTTGCGTGCGTCGTGCGCGGCGGTTCGGCTTTCTCTGCTTGGAGCCGGTCCGTATGACAGGCGGGCCCCAGCCCCCGTGTCGCAGGGGAGGACTTTGGAGGCGTGTTGGAGAAGACTCCGCCCGCGACGGTTGAGGGCGCAAGCAGGGGGAGTTGCCTTTAAAAGGAGGGCGACCCTCTTCGTGAGGTGACCATGTCTCCTACCTCCCTTATGCATTGCGTCTTTCCATCTTCCGAGCCCCCGGATGGGGGAAACCGCCGTCTTTCCGCTCCATCGTCGGAGGGACGCAACTCTGTGGGAGTTGGTACCTTTCAGCCATCGTTCGGCTTCAAGGATTTTCATCAGGCAGCCCGGTTGCCCCCCTCGGCTGGGGGTCACCCGAGACGGTGACCACCAGCTCCTGGGTGGGGAGGAGCAAACCGGACTGCGATCTTGGTCCCACCCTCAGCTTCAAGGATGTTCATCATCCTCGCTGGGGTGGGTGCCGGGCTGAGCCGGCGCTCCTCCTCCCGCACGGGTTCGTGGGTCATCCTCTCCCACGATATTCGAGGGAGAAGGCGCTCACTGGCCCTGCGGGCGGCGCGGACTTCGACAACGCGGGATGGGTCGGCGGCGAACGCCGTCACCTCCAGCGTGTCGGGTCCGCTAGCTCGGCTCCGGCGGGCCCCTTTGTCGGGGGGGGGGGGGGGGGGGGGGCTGCCGCGCCGTGTACACGGGAGGTCCACCCTAGACACCGCACGCTGCTAGGGCGGCGCTCGTGTTCTGGGGTGGCCCTGCTTTTGCACCAGGGCGGCGGCTTTGCGCGGAGGCCGGTGCCCCACTCATCGGGGAGGATTTGAGTGGGGATCTGGCAGTAAGCTGGCGGCTCCTGGCGTCAGTGCCGAGGTGGAGGCGGCTCGAGAAGTCCCCGTCAGCGACGGGATCACCGCCACCATCGGCGCTTTGGGCCTTCGGCTCTTTGTACTTGTCCTCGCCCCTCGGGTGGCGTTATGGGCGAGGGCAAGACAGCAGCTGTGCCTTCCCCTGAGGCCTGCGCCGCCGCAGAGGGAGGAACCGGAGTTCCGCTTGTAGTGGCACTTCGGGTGCCGGGTTTTTCTGTTCATTTCGGCTTTCGGGGCCTGAACATGTATGTAACTCCGGCACAAAGCCGTGTTTTTTCCTCATTTCTGAGCAATAAGACTTGCCTGTCGATTGTCTGAATCGCTTCACCAAGCATGAGTCGCCCCGTGTCCAGGTGACGAGTGAGGTATCCGTATCCCGGAGGCGTAGGAATCCCTCGGCTCGGTCGGACCTGTTGTCCGAGGCTCCTCTAGCTTAGTTAAAGAGACCCCTCGGCCGCTCTTCGACGAGCCGAGGCCAGGGGTAGCGATATCAGCACAAGCAGAGGCGTTGTTGGCTCGGAAATGGAACCTGGTCGGCCGGAGCCTAGCCGAGTTGTCTGTCGGCAGGATCGACGTCGAAGCTGATTAGCCGAGGCCTCGGACCGAGCTGGCGCCCTCGGAAGGTGGTCGGCCGAGGCCCCGGAGGTGGCCGGCCGAGCCGTCCGCTCGGGCCGGGTTCTCGGGGAAGTCTCTGGCAGAGAATGCTCGAGCGCGGTGACGACATCGTCCTTCGGAGCGGAGGCCCTCGGGCCGCGTCGCCGCCCGAGGCTAGGTCGGGCCTTGCCGAAGGTGCTGCTGATGCCGAGGGTGTCGTCGCCCTCTTCCAGTGTCAAGATCCGCGCCTGCAAGGTCAGATCGTCTTGTAGCGTGGGCCTTGTGCGGCCGTTGAGGCCAGAACACACACCCTTGTCGCGTTATAAAGCTGTGTCTCTTTTCCTCTTGTTTCGAGTATCTGGACTTTTTGTCGGTAGCAGGGATGTTAGTGCGAGCAAGAGTTGCTTCTCGCGGGAGGTGATGAGTGAGGTATCCGTATCCCGGAGGCGTGGGAGTCCCTCGGCTCGGTCGGCCTCGCCGCTTACGCGTACCTTTACCCATCCATGAGGCCCTGTCACCGACTCGGTCGAGAAGGCTCGAAGAACCTGCTTCAACAGAAGAGCTTCCGTACGTAAAGACTCATTCGATCCGCGGAGTCACTTTATCCGAGCGCGAGTTACTTATCGCAGAAGGTGATGAGTGAGGTATCCGTATCCCGGAGGCGTAGGAGTCCCTCGGCTCGGTCAGCCTTGACTGCTTACGTGTACCCCGTCGTTTCCAGGACCCACTTTCCGAAGTAGTCAAAAAGCACGAAAGATGTTCTGGTGAAAGAGGTTTTTTGTTCGAGGAAAATTTTGACGCAGAGGGGGTTAACCCCCTTTTAGCCCCCGAGGGAGGGTCGGGCTTTGCCGAGGCGAGGCCGACCCTTCCTTGTTGACTAAACTTTGCGTGGGTGCGAGGTATATGAACAACTTGGAAACATCTTAAGGGTAGAAGCGACGTAGCTGTTGGATGTTCCAAGCGTTGCCGTAGACCTCGCCTTGACTGTTGGCCAGCTTGTACGTTCCGGGCTTCAGAACTTTGGCGATGATGAACGGCCCCTCCCAGGGGGGCGTTAGCTTATGCCTCCCTCGGGCGTCTTGCCGCAGCCGAAGCACCAGATCGCCCACCTGGAGATCTCGGGGTCGGACCCCTCGGGCGTGGTAGCGTCGCAGGGACTGCTGATACCGTGCCGAGTGTAGTAAGGCCCTGTCCCGAGCCTCGTCCAGCTGGTCCAGCGAGTCTTCTCGGCTGGCTTGGTTGCTTTCTTCGTTGTAAGCCCTCGTCCTCGGGGAACCGTATTCCAGGTCCGTGGGCAGGATTGCCTCGGCCCCGTAGACCAGGAAGAACGGCGTGAAACCCGTGGCTCGGCTTGGAGTCGTCCTCAGGCTCCAGACCACCGAGGGGAGTTCCTTCATCCATCGCTTGCCGAACTTGTTGAGGTCGTTGTAAATCCGAGGCTTGAGCCCTTGTAGAATCATGCCATTGGCACGTTCCACTTGCCCATTCGACATGGGGTGAGCTACGGCGGCCCAGTCCACCCGGATGTTGTGATCCTCGCAAAAATCCAAGAATTTTTTGCCGGTGAACTGGGTGCCATTGTCGGTGATGATGGAGTTCGGGACCCCGAAGCGATGGATGATGTTGGTGAAGAACGCCACCGCCTGCTCGGACCTGACGCTGTTTAGGGGTCGGACCTCGATCCACTTGGAGAATTTGTCGATGGCGACCAGCAGGTGCGTGTAGCCCCCGGGCGCCTTCTGCAGTGGGCCGACGAGGTCCAGACCCCACACAGCGAAGGGCCAGGTGATGGGTATCGTCTGCAGAGCCTGAGCGGGCAGGCGGGTCTGCTTCGCATAGAATTGGCACCCTTCGCAGGCGCGGACAATTCTAGTGGCATCAGCCACCGCCGTTGGCCAGTAGAAGCCTTGGCGGAAAGCATTCCCAACGAGGGTTCGAGGTGCTGCATGATGACCGCAAGCCCCCGAGTGTATTTCCTGCAGGAGGTCCTGACCCTCGGCGATGGTGATGCATCGCTGGAGGACGCCCGAGGGGCTGCGGTGGTAGAGCTCCTTCTCATCGCCCAGCAGGACGAACGATTTCGCGCGTCGCGCTACCCGCCGAGCCTCAGCTCGGTCGAGGGGCAGTTCTCCTCGGCGGAGATATTGCAGGTACGGGGTCTTCCAATCTTGATCTGGCACGACCCCGTTCTGCTCCTCCTCGACGTGCAGCGCTTCGCCCTCGGGCTCCGAAGGTTCCTCGGATTGAGCCGAGGACGGCTCGGGCTGGGCCGAGGTTACCTCGGACGAGGCCGAGGGTGCCTCGGGCTCGGGCGCGTCGCCTATCTTGACGGAGGGTTGGTGCAGATCCCGGGCGAAGACGTCCGGGGGAACCGTTGTCCGCCCCGAGGCTATCTTCGCCAGCTCGTCTGCAGTCTCGTTGTAGCGCCGGGCGATGTGGTTAAGTTCGAGCCCGTAGAACTTGTCCTCCAGGCGTCGAACCTCTTCACAGTAGGCCTCCATCTTCGGGTCGCGGCAGTGGGAGTTCTTCATGACTTGGTCGATGACGAGCTGCGAGTCGCCGCGCGCGTCGAGGCGTCGGACCCCTAGTTCGATGGCGATTCGCAACCCGTTGATCAGAGCCTCGTACTCAGCCACATTGTTGGACGCCGGGAAATGGAGGCGGAGCACATAGCGCAGGTGTTTTCCGAGGGGCGAGACGAAAAGCAGGCCCGCGCCAGCTCCCGTCTTCATCAGCGACCCGTCGAAAAACATGGTCCAGAGCTCTGGCTGGATCGGAGCCGTTGGCAACTGGGTATCGACCCATTCGGCTACGAAATCCGCCGGTACCTGGGACTTGATGGCCTTCCGACGGGCTGGGCTCGGGAGCATCTTCCGACGGGCGGCCCTGGGGCTGCTTGTCCTTTCGGAAGATGGCCTCTACCGCCTCCTGGCCGGAGGCGAACTTGGTGGCGATGTCCATCAGCTCGCTTGCCCTGGTGGGGGTCTTGCGACCCAGCTTGCTCACCAGGTCGCGGCAGGTGGTGCCGGCGAGGAACGCGCCGATGACATCGGAGTCGGTGATGTTGGGCAGCTCGGTGCGCTGCTTCGAGAACCGCCGGATGTAGTCCCGAAGGGACTCTCCCGGCAGTTGCCGACAGCTTCGGAGGTCCCAGGAATTCCCGGGGCGCACGTACGTGCCCTGGAAGTTCCTGGCGAAAGCCTGGACCAAATCCTCCCAGCTGGAAATCTGCCCCGGGGGCAGGTGCTCCAACCAGGCACGAGCGGTGTCGGAGAGAAACAGGGGGAGGTTTCGGATGATGAGGTTGTCATCGTCCGTCCCACCCAGCTGACAGGCCAGGCGGTAGTCCGCAAGCCACAATTCCGGTCTCGTTTCCCCTGAGTACTTCGTGATAGTAGTCGGGGGTCGAAATCGGGGCGGAAACGGCGCCCGCCGAATGGCTCGGCTAAAGACCTGCGGACCGGGTGGTTCGGGCGAGGGACTCCGATCCTCCCCGCTGTCGTAACGTCCCCCACGCCTGGGGTGGTAGCCTCGGCGCACCCTTTCGTCGAGGCGTGCCCGACGGTCGCGATGAGGGTGCTCGACACCGAGGTGGCCCGGGGCCGCAGGCGCGGTGTTGCGCGTGCGCCCGGTGAAGGCCGAGGCTTCCCGCGTGAGTCGGGAAGTCGCGGCACGAGGTTCCGAGGGGTATCCCTGCCTGCGGGAGGCAGAGCTCTCGGCCCGCCGGGCCGCAGCGCCTTCCAGGAGATGCTTGAGTTCTCCCTGGATTCGCCGACCCTCGGTGGTTGATGACTCCGGCATCGCGCGGAGGAGCATTGCCGCAGCGACCAGGTCCTGGCCAGTCCCGCCGGATGCGGGTGGCGGTTTGTCCCTGGCATCGTTGGCGATGCGGTGCTGGAGACCTTGGGGCAGGTGACGTATTCCTCCGGCCGGGGGTTGGCTCGCCCATACCTGCCCGATGTTCTGGCGGATTGCCTCGAGCGCTCCTGCTCCTTCATCGAACCCGGCCTGCGCCCCGTGGACTTGCTCGAGCTGTGGGTCATGACCCCCCGCCGGAACGGGGACCACAGCTAGCTCCCGCGGGATGTCGGCGCGAGGCGCTGGCCTAGGGGGATCACCATCCTCCGGCATGCCGAGACAGCCGCCTCCGGAGGGATCCCCTAGCTCGATGTGGAAACATTCGCGACTCGGGCCGCAGTCCTTGTCGCCAAGGCTGCGGCTGCCGTCGGAACAGTCGGAGAGGCAGTAGTCACATGCGGTCATAAAGTCTCGCATGGCACTAGGGTTGCCAGATCCGGAGAAATCCCAGCAGATGCTGGGGTCGTCATCTTCCTCGGACCCAGAGGGTCCGTAGGTCGAGACACCCGTCAATCGGTCCCAAGGCGACCGCACACGAAACCCCAGAGAGGTTGCACTCGCCTCAATGTGAGCGCCCGCCAAAGCGAAGTCGCCAGGCGGGCTGAGGCCGAGTCGAAATAACGAAAGATGGGGAGCAGTCGGTACCTTTTCGTCGACGAGGAGCGATGAAGTCGTGTCGGGGGCTGACCGCGTCGTCGTCTTGGGTACGAGGGCGACGTCCTGCAGGCCCTCCGTGAGCGTGCTGGCGTCGTCCACTTGCTCGGGGTCGACGTGTTGCGGGGGGATGGCGCTCGCATTTGCCTCGAACGCGAGGGCGACGCTTGGCGTGTCCTCCGCTGGGGCGCCGGGGATGTCGACTTGCTCGACAGCCGTCGGAGCGCGGCCTCCCGCTCGGCCCCGGTTGCCCCGCCTCCTCCTCCTCCGATGGCGAGGGAGAGGATGGGGCGAGCTTGAACGTTGTCCTTCCCCAACGCGGGAAAAACGTCGTCGATTCCGCCGCCGGCGGGCGGACTGTCCGCCAGCGAGGTCGCCGTCGCGCGGCGGTGGAAGGAGTATCATGTCGTAGTCGCCGTCGAGAGACATGAACTCGAGGTTCCCGAAACGGAGCACCGTCCCGGGTTGAAGAGGTTGTTGGGGACTGCCCATCTGGAGCTTGACGGGAAATCGAACGTCAACACGCAGTGTGCCCCTACCTGGCGCGCCAACTGTCGGCGTTCCGAGACCGGGGGGTCCCCGAGCCGACGAGTGAGAGTGCCGCGTGCCCCAGCCCAGATGGGTCGAGCGCGTGGAGCGAGCGCGAAGGGGGGAACAGAGAGAGAGAGAGAGAGTCGGTGGCCGGAGCCGGGTCGTGAGGGAGTCGGAGAAATTCCCGCGGCCTTCGTGTTCGTCCCGCGCCCAGGTCGGGTGCGCTTGCAGTAGGGGGTTACAAGCGTCCGCACGAGGTGAAGGGAGAGAGCGGCCCCGAGAGAGCGCCTGCCCCTACCTTTCGTCCCCATGAGGCCAACCTTTCTTAAGAAGGCCCTGGCCCTTCCTTTTATAGTCGCAAGGAGAGGGTCCAGGTGTACAAGACGGGGGTGTAGCAAGGTGCTACGTGTCTAGCGAGGGAGAGCTAGCGCCCTATGTACATGCCCAGGTGGCAGCCGGAGAGATCGTGGCACCCTGTTGGTGTGGCGTCGTGGCTGTTGGAGGAGTAACGGAGCCGGACGGGGGGACAGCTGTCGAGGTGGCTGGGTCCTTGCTGACGTTCTCCTGCTTTCGTAAGGGAGCTGGGAGCCGCCGTCGTCATGATCTAGCGGGGCGCCATCATGGCCTATCTGGCATAGCTGGCCAGATGGGACGCCGGTCTTGTTCTCTGCGACCCAAGTCGGCTCAGGGCAGGGTGATGATGACGCTTCCTGTTGACGTGGCGGTCTCGTATCCTAGGTCGGGCGTCGTGGAGGCTCCTCCGAGGCCGAGGCCGAGTCCGTCCTGCAAGACAGAGACAGAGTCCGAGCCTTGGGTCGGGCGAGGCGGAGATTATTCGACAGAGGCCGAGGCGGAGTCCGAGCCCTGGGTCGGGCGAGGCGGAGGTCGCCGTCTTCTGGGGCCTTAGCCCAAGTCCGAGCCCTGGGTCGGGCGGAGCGGAGTTCGCCGTCTTCCGAGGCCTTAGCCTGAGTCCGAGCCCTGGGTCGGGCGGAGCGGAGTTCGCCGTCTTCCGGGGCCTTAGCCCGAGTCCGAGCCCTGGGTCGGGCGGAGCGGAGGTCACCGTCTTCCGGGGCCTTAGCCCGAGTCCGAGCCCTGGGTCGGGCGGAGCGGTGTTCGCCGTCTTCCGAGGCCTTAGCCTGAGTCCGAGCCCTGGGTCGGGCGGAGTCTCCTATGGCACCACTGGCGAAGTCTGGTCGCCCGTCGGTCTTACCTTTTGCGTTAAACGCCCTGGTGACTCGGTCGGTTGGTGCGGTGATTTAGTCAGGGTTTCTCCTTATCGGAGGCGGGGCCTAGGGCAAGCCGGAGATGCGTCTGCCGTGAAAGAGGAGACCTCAGGCGAGACGGAGTCATCTTAGGGTTGGCTGCCCTCGCCCGAGGCTAGGCTCGGGCGTGGCGTGGTCAAGTCACTCGTATGGACTGATCCCTGGCTTAATCAAACCCATCAGGCCTTTGCAGCTTTATGCTGATGGGGGTTACCAGCTGAGAATTAGGCGTCTTGAGGGTACCCCTAATTATGGTCCCCGACACTATGCATGGTAAATGATTATAAAGAACATTATTGGGTAGCAAAAGTGAATCAAGGGCACAACTTGCCTGGCACTTGAGATTCCAGGTACCAACTTGCTTTACAGATGACACGTGTCCTCGCGCTAGTCGTAGCAACACAAACAAACATGGTACAGATAAAATTATCATCACACCAAACATAAGAACAAACTGAATAATAATAATCTACGCGTTGCTACGAGACTAACGCAACTTGAACGGATCAAATCGGAGTTAAAACGGAGAAGTTATGAATTTCCTAAGGTTTTATGTATTTTGTACAAGATTAAATAGGATATAAATTTTAATGTGACTTTCATGTCAAAACAGTGGTGCTAACTGATAAACAATAATATTACAAAATTATAGGAATTGAGATGGATTAATTTGGAGTTCATATGAATTTTCTATGAATTATACAAGTTTTAGCAATTATTTTTGCACTAGAAATATATTTCTAATTTATTTTTCTCTGGTTTTCTGTTCTCTGGACTGGGCCTCAAATACTGAGAAGTGCAAGGGCTACGGTGCAAATATTTCTAAGACTCAGAGAGTCCTCGGCGTGGACGGCGGGTTGTTTTTAAGTAAACTGAGGGGTTCATTTGTGAATTTGCCTCACGAAGGGGTACGGTGAGATTTGGGCCGTCAGATTACATACGGTCGGTCCCGATAGATTGAGCGTGGATCGAACAGGAATTAGATCGCCGTCGTTGGATCCCGGTCTACGGTCCGGATTTAAAATACCCAGACCCGCTCGCATCCGTCGGATCACGGATCCACGGACGCGGTTCTTATTGAACGACGGGGTATGTTTTTGACCTAATCTGCATCGTCCAAACTGGATCCAACGATCCCGGACTCGTCACTAACCTTACGTCGCGATTCTGCCCAGAAAAATCCTGGCTGCCCATGCACAGACACCGTGTTCTCCTAGTGCCCTCACTCTCTCTCTCTCTCTCGTCGACCCCAGGACTACCCCCAACCGTGACCGCCACGCCCGTGCTCAAACCCCACTGGATACCGGAAACCCCCCTGGCCCCAGCCGTGGAGAGATGCAAAGATGGCTGCTACGATCTCTGGAATACGCGCTGACAAGCAACAACCCCAGTGCACGCACTACAATGAGAGGAGGAGCAAGAACAACATGGACGGAAATTTACCGGTGGTCGAGCAGCAGAGAACCGAGCACACAGCACCGTGCGGGACCCCAGTCTCCCGTCGATGGAGTGGACTTGGCCGACGGCGTCGTTGAGGGAGTGAGCAGTTCGATGACAGCACGCGGTGACGCCAGGCCGAATCCTTCCTCCGCGTGGTACATGAGGTCTCCGAGATCCACCCGGCAGGTTCCCCGGCTAGTATCCATGGACATAGTCGACGACGAGTCAGAGCACGCAAGCAGCAGTGTCCATTTTTTCCCTGGCAGCGTTGAGCACAAGTGGTGATTGGGGTCTATTCTTCTCGATGTGGCGGCTTCCCTTTTCTCTCCGGTGATGGCGTGCGCAATGGGGGCGCGGCGACAACAAGCCTTATAATGCCAGGGCAACAGCGGGTCCTGAAATATCTCAACCGAATCCCCTCAGCTGGCCGAACCCATCGGCCCCACGTCGAGAGTTCTGTGGTGGGGAAGAGGAACAGGAGCTACGACGGTCCCACACGGATGGAGCAGGGCTAGCATGCGGGTTAGCAGATGATGCGTACACAGTGTGGCTCGCTGGCAAATGGGCCCTGAGTGCCAGCGCCAACCACCAAGACACACCCCCGTGCAGATGCTGGATGGCCAGCACGTATGAGAAAGTGAGGATCAGATGGGCCACGCAGTAGAGATGGGGTAAATGGGCCAAAATAGATTCGGCCCAAATAGGTCTTATTCCCTTCTTTATTCTTTTCCTTTTTCTAGTTTTTTTTCCTTTTTATTTTCAAATTTCAAATTTGAATTCAACTGATGTTGTGAATTTATTGTTCTCAATTAAATACATAATTTGAACATACTAGTGTGAATTTTATTTATAGCATTTCTTTCCAAACCCAAGTTTCAATCTAGTGGCTAATTCATATTCTCCACTCATTATTGTATTCCTACCAATATATTGTTGTTATTATTTAAATGCACAAGCAAACAAAATCTCCAACATGATGCACCATTCTTTTACTTTGTATATTGTTTTTATAGGTAGTTAGGGTTAATCCCATGGTTTGAAATATGCTAAAATGAGAATAACAACACAAGTGATCCATTTACCCTTTTATATTTCTCATTTCTTGTATTTTCTATTGCTCTCACTATTTGGGTATTACAGGTTCCTAGATCTTTGTTGACTAACCTTGATGGACCCATCAAGAGATGGGTACCAAAATATGCTTGACAAGCTTTGCAGGAGAAGGAGATGATATGAAGCCTTGGGGTGCTTGAGAGAGTCCATTCAATTCTTATCAACTCAAGCTATCAATCTTCAATAATCTATATCCGTGATTGACCTAAGGTTATTTTTCAAATTACTATGTCTTAAACTCATATCATCTCGAGAAAGATATTGATGTTGTAGGAAATAAAGAATTATTCTACACGGAAAAATCAAGGCCTACAACATGGAGGAAAATCAAAGGATGGTAACATCTATGCTTTTAAGTGCAAGCATTTTAAATTATGATTTCTCATGTGTCTTGTGTAGTCACATAGAAAAAGAAGCACTTCAAATATCTCTAAATTTATATTACCATTCTTTGAAGAATTTCCTCTCATATGGTAGATTGCATACTCATCACTTCCATCCTATGGCAATCCACATGCTTTAAATTGTTGCAAGTTCATGGCATGTTTTTCCGTTTGTTATCCTATTATTGCCATGATTCTAGATATAGAGGGATAATTCAAGTTCTTAAAAGAATAAGGTGTCATGTAAGGAATTCAAATCCTTAGGGCACTTTCAAAAGGAAAACTCTCTCTATAACTAGAATTGTGAGACTAATGATTTGATCTAAGTAACCCAAATAGTCTCACTTATAGAGAATAAGTTTCTCTTTGGAAATGCGTAATCTAACATGAAAAGAAAAATCAATCCAATGATTTATGTTGTATTTCTACTTGCTTAAAATTGGATTTGATTCTTTCACAATTGTCGCTTTCCTTATCATGAATTAGATTTATTCCCATAATCTTAAAGGATTATTTATGCTTGTTTTATAAGTTAAAATTGAGCATAACATCATCTATGGATAATCTAGTTCATGCTATGAAGTTTCCATGCTTTTTGTAATCTAGCTTTTCATTCCCTATCAAAAATGATTACAAAAATGAAAACTAGTGCTTGTGTTACTAATGACATATCTCTTGAGCTTACTTGTGAAATCTACAAGAGAATAAGTGCAAGACACAAGCCTAAAAGGCTACTCTTTGCCCAAAGAAAGAAAGGTAAAAGCAAAGGTATGGGAACTCATCTTCTTAATTAAGTTTAGTTCCCATCTCAATGGGTATTTAATCTAAATTATCATATTCTACCCTTGTGAGGAATAGATTCTTTATTGGACCTAAATTAACTAAGTGTGCATTCAATATCATTTTCATAAATGCGTTTGTCTATTAGAATCTAATTCATGCCTTTGCTATATCCATTCTCATATTGATGCGCTTCTAAGTCATGATAATAAATTCAATATGAAGAAGTAAAATTTCTATGATTGATCAAAAATGATTTAAAAAGGTGCTCATTCCTCTTTTCTGATAATGTGCACTAACATTAAGGATTTTGCTTTATGTCTATGTGACTCATGGATGATGAATTACATTTACCTCCTATCTAAAAGAATCATCTTCCATCATATACTCCCTTGTGCTATTAACATCTTTCTTGAGTATTTTCAATAAGTTTGAAAGGAAAAGGAAACAACTACAAAGGGAGGACACTCACATGAAAGAGAAGGACATCAAGAACAACAACATCCACTTGGATAATAAGATCCTCAAAATGATCAATGGGGTAGTTGTGAGTATTTTAAACCTTTTTCATTGTGAAAAATCCAGGCTTAAGCTGTTTATTGCAAATCATAAGCCTTGATCAAAATGTATAATGTTTCTCCCTATTTGTCTTTAAAGTAAATACATCCAGTCAATTCATGACTCATGTATGCAACTTGTGATCCATTTGCCATATGCTAACAATAACCTTGAAAAAGATCACTAGTTGTAGAACTCTCTATTGTGCAAAATATTTCCATATATTGTCATTGAGTATAGGTCTTAAGCATCTAAGTCTAAGGACAAGCACAATGAAGGGAGCGTCTCTATGTGAAGGTACAAAAGGGTAAAAGTATCTTCTTTCATTTAAACTTGTACCTAAATCTTCCTTCTTTACAAATCTTGTATAAAAGGAAGAGAAAGCATGTCCATGCATTATCCCTGCTTCATACCTAGTTTAACCTCTTAAAATTTCACTCCTGCTTTAATGCATCCTTGCTTAAACTAGATGAAGTGATTTTATTGTCAAAGAGCTTAAAGCTTAACCTTGTAACGAGGATAAGCTACCTTTGTTCCAAAGGTGGATGGTCCTTAAGTCTCTTTGAAATCTTTAAGGGTAAATGCTTAAAATGGTTGCCACATGCTTTCATAAGTGCATAAACTGTCATGAGCATCACACTTATACTATGACACAAATGCACTTCACTTTCTGTATGATATAGATATGTTCTTATTAACCTAATTATGTGCAATTGGCATTTAAGGCCAAAATATGTGTTTCTCTCCATGCATATATTTAGGGGGAGCAATCTTTGTTATATAGAACTATGATCATGCTTAAGTTGATATATCCTTTTGATCGTGTCTCTTTTATATATGCTATGACTAATGTGTTTTCAAGTGTATTTCAAACCAAGTCATAGGTATATTGAAAGGGAATTGGAGTCTTCGGCGAAGACAAGGCTTCCACTCCACTCTATCACTCATCCTTCGCCGTCGCTCCGAGCATCTCTCCGTCTTTGGTATAATCTTCACTCATATGTTTTATTTGCCAACGGAGAGAAAATAGTTCATAGAAGGGCTTATATTTCACTCAAAGTATCCGTTTTTGGCGATTCATACCAAAGGGGGAGAAAGTATGAGCCCAAAGCAAAAGGACCGCACCACCACCCTAATTTTAATACTAATGATTTTCAAATGGTAAATTTCAAATTGATATCTCTTTGTGTTCTAAAGGGGGAGAAAGTAGTACCTTCAAAAATTAGTATCTTAAAACCCTCTTGATCACTAAGAGGAGAATTTATTGAGGGGGAGTTTTGTTTAGTCAAAGGAAAAGCATTTGAACTTTTCAAAATCTTATTCATTTACCTTTGACTATTTGCAAAAGGACTTTAAAAAAGATTTACAAAAAAGTATTTGCAAAAACAAAACATGTGGTGCAAGCGTGGTCCAAAATGTTAAAAATAAAGAAACAATCCATGCATATCTTATGAGTATTAATATTGGCTCAAGTCTAAGTAACCTTTGCACTTGCATTTTGCAAACTAGTTCAATTATGCACTTCTATACTTGCTTTGGTTTGTGTTGGCATCAATCACCAAAAAGGGGGAGATTGAAAGGGAATTAGGCTTACACCTATTTCCTAATTGATTTTGGTGGTTGAATTACCCAACACAAATAATTGGACTAACTAGTTTACTCTAGTCTATAAGTTCTACAGGTGCCAATGGTTCACAATAAGCCAATAAAAAGACCAAGAAAGGGTTCAAGAAGAAAGGGTCTAAGGAAACCGAAGTGCTCCCTGGTCTGGCGCACCGGACTGTCCGGTGTGCCACCGGACAGTGTCCGGTGCACCAGGGAAGATCGACTTCAACTCTTCACCTTCGGGTTTTCCAGGCGCACCTCCGCTATAATTCACCGGACTGTCCGGTGCACCAGCGGAGCAACGGTCATCTGCGCGCAACGGTCGACTCTGCAAAGCAAACAGTACAAGTCAGATGTCAGAGCAGTGAGTCAGAGGGGCACCGGACTGTCCGGTGTGCCACCGGACTGTCCGGTGCCACATGAGGACAAAGCCTCCAATGGTCGACCAGCTCCAACCCTGACGAACAGGCTGACGTGGCGGCTCACCGGACACTGTCCGGTGCGCCCATCGCCAGCAGACTTCACCAACGGCCAGATTTTGGTTGGTGGCTATAAATACCACCCCAACCGGCCACTTCAAGGTGTGGGAGCCCAAGCAACATTCCAAGTCATCTAGTTGACATACTCAAGCCCTCCCAGCCACATATATTCATTGATCCATCCTATATACAAGATTTAGACCACTACAACCCACACAAGTGCCACAAAAGAGAGAGCAAGCAATTGAGAGCTACTCAATTGAGTTTAGCCCTAGTGCCTTATGAGATTCATTGAGAGATAGTGTGTGCTACATCCTTGTGTTCATTTGTGCGTGGAGTTTTGACTCCCATTGAACTTCCTCCAAAGTTTTGGAGGCTTGTAAAAGCAAGCAAGAGACACCAAAGAGTGTGGTGGTCCTTGCGGGATCGAGAGTGATCCTTGAGAAGAAGAAGAGCTCGCTGATCCTTGTGTGATCGGTGGAGAGAGGGAAAGGGTTGAAATAGACCCGTCATTAGTGGACTCCTCAACGGGGACTAGGCCTTCGAGGGCCGAACCTCGGTAAAACAAATCACCCGTGTCATTTGTGTTTATTGCTTGTGATTTGTTTGCTTTCCCTTACTCTAAGTTTTCTTGTGCTATTATTTGGTGTTGCTTCAAGTTAAATTCTCATTTAGTGAAGCAACACTTCGCAAGAAACAACTTGACTTATTGCTCTTCTCATTTAAGCCCTCTTGCTTTGTTATCATAGACTTATTAGTTGTATTGTTTATCAATTCCACATTATTTGAAAGCAATACTTTTTTCAAGTAAGAACTTAGTTTTTATACTCCGATATTTGTATATCTTGTTCTAACCACTAATCAAGGGATCTAGTTGGGGGATAAAGTTTTAATTTTCAGGTTTTGTCTATTCACCCCCCTCTAGGCGACTTTCAAGAACTATAATGGTACTATCAATCCCAACAAGTTCTTTTAGATTTACGACACTACCATCCCCACTGCCGGTAAGAATGAAGAGGTTATGACATTATTTTCACGTTGTCTTGATCGGTTCTACCCAATCATGAACCTCGTCGAGGCCTTCATCATGTCTTAAAAAAGACATTTGTCGATAGTTCATATCCAGTTCTAAGGGTACCAACTCTCGACTTAGTGTGAAATCTAATCTCACGCCTTTTGACACCAACTTGGTGAGTCTTTACGTGTTTTAGTGCAACATTTTTACTAGGTTATGATTATATGCATCTCGACGACATCTGTCATTGATAGAGCATCCAAGATCACAAGATGCTGGAGAAGCTCGTCCCCCACAACATCTAGAACGTTGGGGAGATTTTTATCTGGCGGTAAAGTGAGTGTGGGACGTCGAGAGTAGAGCATGGCATGATCCGTTGAGACCTAACCACGGTGAGTACTTACGGTGGGTACTTGGTTAAAAATGCTCGTTTTACCTTTGAGATAGGCTCCACATCTTAGCTTTTGTTTTTCCTCTAGAAAATATGTCATGGCAAGACCGGTGGGACGAGTAGGGATGATAATAAGCTTTAAATTTTACACTAAAAATTTAAGGATTAGATTGAATTTGGATCAAACTTTATTTTTATTCATTTTTAACCTAAAATTATTTAAGGATCTAAATAAATTATAAATGAATTTTTGGATGGTCATACATTACCACTCCTAGAGGCAAGGTAGACCGATTGAGGCATCGAGTCAAGGGTGGGTCGACAAGGGAAAGAAGAAACCAAAGAAAAGATTGAACTGATATGTTTATATAAGTGGTAGTGATTTTTTTCTACCTTTACCAAAAATGATTTATGGAGCACCAGTCGCTGACCTCTAACCGGTTAACTAACATTTCATACGGTAAATGTTTTTCAGTAAATATTAAGTCGATGAAGCTATTCCAAACATGTCCACTATGAGTAATTCAAATCTGGTGCGTTGGTAAGCAATCCAAAAAGGTCACTAACTTTTCACTTATCATGGCATTAGAGCAAAAGTGGGAAGGAGTAAATGGAAATTATGGATCTCGTTAGATTGCTTAAGATCGCAACAGATTTAAAGTGCTAATGTGAACACACAGCCTACATGAGCATACGCTCCCACAGCAAACAGTTGATTCGTGGCCGCACATACAGAGAGAAATGGAACGAGAGCCATATCCACACACACAAAAAAAAAAAACTTCAATGTCGCCAAATACAACAGACCAATCCATATACTCTTCAATGTTGCATGACAAGTCAAAGCGACATATATTACTCACAGAAACCACATCAGTCACATAACACAAGTACACAACCAATAAATTTACACATATCAAGAGGCAGCTGCTGCCCTTCTTCCAACTATACTCAGTATTCCAACGACGAATCAAGGAAAATAAAAAACTTGACGAGTTAGATGGAGTGTGCGGAGAAGGCAGGAGTTCATGACAAGAAATCCATCTAGACATTCGAATACGCTGCTCGGCCTACGGCCTACCCATCAGATATGCCACCTCCTGTCTGCACGCAGGAAGGTCCGTTAGGAGAACTCAAAGAGCAACCACGAGCTAATTACGAGATGCCTTGATGATAAAATGAGCCTTGAAACGCAGCTGGATAATGCATGATTTCATATAAGAGAATAAAGCACTCACCAGACGCGCTGTGTGGAGCAGGCCCGTTGCTCTTGACGTTTTGCTGAGCCTGCGACGACGATCGCTGCATGCGAGGCGACGAGTCATGCTTGCCGTCGGTCATGGGCAACGAGTGCCTTTTCCTTGGGTTGCTGTCCTGCACATCTGGGCTCATCTTCGGGGACGACGAAGCCTTGGCTCTTGCAGATTCTGTAAATTGCATGTAGCTCGGCAACGGGTTGCTGTTGCTCGTGCGAGGTTCTTGTTCGGCGTAGTCGGGTTTAGCAGCCTTGCTTGAGCTCTCTCTCCTGGGACGCCTTGATTCCTTTGAGAAGTTGTCAGTGCTGCTCCGGCCGACTGAGTCACTGCCTGGACTAGCCAGCGACCTCTTGCTTGCATGGGGCTTGGGCTTTTTGCTCCTGCTCTTTTTAGTATTAACAGAGACCTCACTTGACGGTGTTTCTTGAGATTCCGTGATGGTCCTTCGGCTCATTGGAGTTCCTTCAGGTGTGGCGTAAGATGCGACAGGTTTTTCCAATCGTTCATGCAAACCTGGCATTTCCGGTTCAGCATGCGGTTCCTGAACAAGCTCATCTTGTGGCTGGGCTTCTATTTCGAGGACAGGAACATGGCCGTTCTGTTCTACTTGCTTCTGCGGCTGGGCTTCTACTTCAGGAGCAATTTTTACCTCATGATGGACAGTATTCAAGTCATTATCAGCTTTGCTGGTGACATAGTTTCTATTTTCCAGAGCTCCAATCTCCAACACGATCTCCCCACCGTCACCTTCTGATCTATCTGGTGAGTCCAGTGTGGATGAAATTGATATCTCAGTCCCACATTCTGATGCAGCAATAATCATTTTAGTATCATGACCAACGGATCTATCTGGCATGCCTGTGCCATCTTGCTTTGAGGACCAATCTTCTTGCGAACTAGGAGCGTGAACCCTTGACTTGCCCACCCCATCCAGATGGGACAAGCTGCTGGACCTGCTGACTGTCGAATTTGTACTCAGCTCTTCAAATTTCAATTGTGCAGCAGCAAATGCTGGATTGCATGACTTTCTCACCACAAACCTTTTACCTTCCATCTCCAGTGTTTGCCCAGAATTGTACGCATCGCCACTGTCCTCATTGGATGATTCAAATTTTTCAGGAAGTGGACAGGGATCCCTCGATGCATCTGCTTGGGTATATTGTTGATTCAAGGACATAAAAGCCTTGTCCACATCATTTTCAGCCTTTTGGTCAGTTACTTGCTCAGCGTCAACATTAGTAGTTTCGATCAACTCTGATTCAGTATCATGTTTCATTTCCATCTTTGGGGTTTCATCTGGAACACTCACTGGAGCCTCCAAGGTACTAGATTCAGATGTCTCTACTGTTTCTTTCACGTCATCAGCCACCAACTTGGGGAAACATATGTCTGAGTCCAAAGCAACAATGTCTTCATCACACTGAGCATGTTCAGTCACTTGTTCGGTCACAGTTTCACCCGTCAACTCACTATTTTCTTTATGCTCTGGCACGTGCACCACAGTGATTGGTGGAATTAAGGTTGTCCACCTCTCCATCCATTCCCATGTAACATCAGATTCTGAAGGATCACATTTTATGCAAATGGATTTTGACGTCGACGTGTTGTCCATGAGCTGATACAAGATATGCAATGTGAATATGAAAAAAATCCAAACTACAGAAAAAAAAGATGGATATTTTTAGACTTTTGGAATGTGGATACTCATGTCTTACCTTGAGAGCAAATCCATTGCGAAGCAATTTCTCACCTGAAGAATGAACAATAGTCTCCTGCATTGGGGAAACATGTGAGCTCACAGAACTAAGGAGCAGAACTTTGTTGCAACTCTCAAGAATGTTTAGGGGTGCTACAATCAGCACTCTAACACAAACCATGTCAAACCTTTTACATGTTTGATGCAGAAGATGATAGCTTATGCAATGGGACTGGATTCCACAGCAGGTCAACAGCCAAACAGATAACAGATAAGCAACAGATGTAGCATGTTGAATGAAAACAAAAACTCTGAATACTCGTAATAGATTAACAGAAGGGCGGGCCTGGTGCAACAGTAGAGCCTACCGTCTGTAACCGGAAGGTCCCGGGTTCGAGCCCCAGCCTCTGCATATTATGCGAGTAAGGCTTGGCGCTTAAAGATACTCTTCCCCTGACCCTGCACAGTGCGGAAGCCTACGGCACTGGGTACGCCCTTTTTACTCATAATAGATTAACAGCTTCCAGGATGCTAGCTAAAACAACTAGGAAAAACTGCACACAACTTAGATCTTACTAAGGCCTTGTTCGTTTGTGCCGGATTGGTGGGTCGGAACGATTCCTAACCGGATTGCTTCTCTAATTTATATAAATTTTGATTAGTTGGAACAATTCCGGTTGCAATCCGACACAAACAAATAAGGCCTAATGTTGCTAAGCGCTACTCAGCTGGCTTGGAAAACAACCTCAACACAAAGATATAATTCATATCAATACATGGCACAAGATATGGTTGGCCCTGGTAAGGCCCTGTTCGTTTTATTCCTATCGCATGAGGATTGGATGAGATTGGAAAAAATATGAAAGGTTTTAACTTATTTGGTTTTAAACTCACTCAATCCCACCCAATCCACATGGATTGAGAGCAAAACAAACAAGCCCTAAAATGGCATTTCTGTTCAGTAGCACTGGCCACTGGTCGCATAATGTACATTCATAAATCATAATCTAATTCCAATGCAGCCGATGCTAAATTTTTCATAAATGATAATGCCTTAAAAAGAAATCCATCATTCACCTGAATCAATCCTAGTGACTGTTGTGCTTGACGAGCCCTGATTAACCCTTGAATTTTAATAATCGCAAGCAAACACTGTAAAGATTCTAAAGCCTGCTTTCTAACTAGATGTCCACGTATAACAGCTTGCAGTTTCACCAGATCCTTCTGGTTCAGTACCTCTTCCCTTTCCTGTAGTCATGCAAATGGATAATTCTTAATGTTTTTTACATTGATACCATATAAATAATTAATACATTGGACGAGGATCATCTAAGCATAATGCTAAAAAAACAATAATTAGAACTTACAAGGCAAGTGTCATTGCCAGGCTGAAGATTAGTAGCTGCACACTCCAAATGATCTTCCTCATGGTCTGCACTGCTTCCTTCAACAAGTGAGGTGTTTTCCCCCTGCTTTAGCCCAGTTGATGAAACATAAATAGTTTCTTCTGGCTCTTCAATTAGTTCCTCAACTGCCATTTCAGGTGTCTCTTCGGTTGCATTTTTTATTGTCCCTTCTTCTGTATTTTCAGATGTCGTCTCTATTATTTTTTCAGCTGGTTCTCCAGTTGGTGCTTCATTTATTTTTTCAGCTGGTTCTCCAGTTGGTGCTTCATTTATTTTTTCAGCTGGCTCATCAGTTGGTGTTTCAGTTATCTTTTGAGTAGGTAGTTCAATTGATTTTTCAATTATCTGGTCAGCTGGTTCTTCCATAAGTTTGTCAATATGCTTTTCAATTGGCTTCTCCATCAGCTTTTCGGAGCTATCTTGATGCAAAGGCATTTCCTCTGGTTTCTCTTGATGCAGAACATTTTCATCTGGCTTGTTATGTTGCAGAGGCTTCTCCGAGGCAAAAGAATATGTTGAAGTATAAACATTGTTGTTTGGTGCAATGTCAGCCTTCGCTTTGCTGGAACTAACAGTTTCAGGTTCTGAGATATCAGAGTTCTTCAAAACTCGATGCCTTGTAGATCTCCTACGAAAGCTCCATCTGCTTTTATCTGATATGGCTTTGTTCTGAAAACAGCAAACATGCACATCAGCATGAAGTTCAGTGATTGATACGAGGAACAGAAATTAAAAAAACTTCTGTTACTTTCCACACATACAAAAGGAAAAGTAGAGAATTGATTGCAAAAAGGGAAGGTATTAATTTATCTAATATTTATGTATTATTATATTAACCATTACATTGTTTCTTTTTTCTTATCCAAATCTAGGTAGTCGAGGTGTATACACTGATCCATTTCATAGAAAATGGTGCATTACTTTGTGTGGAAAAAAACATTGAACTAATTTAGGCAATGCTTAGTAACAAAGTGCACCACGTAAAAGTTTGCATGTACTGATAGTCGGGGATGACCATAAATTTGATTTATTTTTAACACTGATTTATTATTAACACTGATGTGCCCATTAAATTGTACTACCTCCGTTTCTCTTTATTTGTCACCGAGTAGTTCAAATTTGTGCTAACGGACTAACGAATGGAGGGAGTAATAAGCTTTGTGTACTTTTGTGAATTTAAATGTGCCAAGCACCCCTAATTCACCTGTCAAAAATCAATAATCCGTTCTATCACATGTTGAATTTCATGTTGCGCATAAAAGAATCCACCAACCTAAATGGTAATTTTACTCAGTACTTTTGTTATCTGTGCAAGAAGATTTGCTCCAGATAACACCTCCCTATCTTCTAGGCCTAGTAGCGGATATAGTGGCCAGTCGCCACTAGCCCATCACCAAAACAATATTGTCAAATCAGGAAGGGACAAGGCTGGAAACAACAAAGCCCAACGAATAGAAAGGCAGACAAGGTTGACACAGTGAAAGCACTTGCATAGCAGCGAGAGCACTTCACGGACCAAACAAAAACAGGAGCATCAGATCCCTCCTTGCTGTGCTGCATGGGATCAAGATGACAGAAAACGGCACCATAAGCTACACAAGATATGGCACTGCCTGCAGCTACGGACAACCAGCAAAAGAATAAAACAAAGTTTTTTTTGGTCTTTAGTTTCAATCCAGAATGAACGAAAATTTCCAGGTGAAGAGCCGTGTCCATGCTCACGAAATGGCGAATAATCGTCAACCTGTCAACATCGCAAACAAATCCGAAAGTAAAATCCAAAGCCCACGCAGTGAGCGAGCTGAACCAGTGAGGAATCTCCGAGTTCGCAACTTGATTCCAGCTCCTCAGTTCGAATTAAACCCAGATCTACCAAAGATCGCACACACCCTGCTCCTGGACCCCCCACGCATTTGGCAGAGATCTAACGGAGCAAGCACGGCAGCCCGAAAAAGGAAGCAACTTTCGGCGCTGTACAAAAGACGCCGCTCGGAAAGGAAGAGAGTAATAAGAGAGAGCAGGAGACGCCGCATTCCGCGGCGCAAGGGAGGCAGGCACGCAGCAGCGCTGACCTCGTCGGGGTGGTCGGCGGCGTCGGCGTCGGCGTCGGAGCCGGCGGAGGGATCGGAGCCGGAGCCGGCGCAGACGAGGATCTTAAGGCAGCCGTTCTTGGAGCGCGCCATGGAGCGGGCGGATCACGGCCGGCCGCGGTCTCAGTCAGACAGTCAGTCGATCAGCTCTGCTCTGCTCCGCGGGCGCGCACGCGCCCGTGCGTTTCTGGAGTCTGGGGGCGGAACAGGACGGCAGTGGTCAGTGGATGGCCGCTCTGCTCCTTCTATGCTGGCTGCCTGGCTTGTTCGCTTGCGGCTGTGCCTGTGCAACTCTCCACGGCGTTTTTAATATTTTTTTGGAGTTGGAGGCCTCCTCGCTCCTCGGGCCCTCCGCTTGCTCTTTCCGCTCCTTGCCAGTGCGTTTCTTTATCCAGACTAGACTAGAGATAGTAGAGAATGACTTTAAAAAGAAAATTCAGTGTACTTTCATTTTTTTTTCTTATAGATTCAACCTCGCGGTGATTTATTCAAAATCTTCGCTTTCCTTAAATCAAATTAACCTAGTAGTTTTTTATTAGTATTAATTATTTGGTTTACATTGTTCATAGAAAAGTAAATAAAATATATACACCGCATCCAAATTCATACGTCTTGTCAGTCTTGAACTCACTTTACATTGTACAAAAAAAAAGTAGAACTGAAACTTAATTTTAAAGAGGTATCGACAGAATATAACGTTTTCGTTTGGAACTTATTTTTCAAGGGATTTTTATTTTCTCTTAAGAAAATATGAAACACTTTAAAAAAAATAAAATTCTCAAACTAGCCCTTAAGTACTTATTTAGATGCTCTATTATTCATCACAATATATAATTAGGCTATGTTTGGATCATTTTTGGGGTGAATACTAAATATTGTGATGAATACTAATTTACAACTTAATCTCCCTCAACCCATGTGTATTGGGGTGAATACTAGGTTTGCTCGGTTATTGATGTTCCATGTGGATTAGAGTGTATTAGATGGGATTGGAATAGATTTTGACTTACTATGGATTTAATCCGACTCAATCCACCTAATATACATGGATCATAAAAACGAACAAGTTCTAAATGATCCAAACATAGCCTAATTATGAAGTGAATTGCTCCCCTATAAGGGCCGATTTGGTGACTGGTGGGATTAGAGAGGATTATAGAGAAAATTAGTTCATTTCCCCTAATCCTGTCTAATCTACCGTGATCCCATTGTTGGTGACCATGGATCACGAGGGTATCTATAGAGAAGAAATTCTCTTGCTATTTAAATTTGAATAGAAAGTTGATTCTTCTCTTATGGATCTACTCGTTGTTTATAGTCACCAAATCAGCCCTAAATCTTCTCTATTTTACTGATCAGCAAAGCAGCCCTAACACGTACTAGAACGCAGCCCTTATCCAAACGGACTAGACAGCCTACCTCGAGATGACCAGTGACAGGACACCGAAGCATGTGTTGACGGCACGGTAGCGTCCGGCCGCTGCGAATTTGGGTGGATCGTCTTGAAAGATGCCAAGCACAAGGATTAAAAACGGCCACGCCTATATCACTCGGACACTAGCGTAGCAATAGCATAGCGACATGGATGTACTTGCCGAGCAGTTTGCTGCCTCGCTTTGAGTCAGAGTCCTGAGTCCATGCTCGTCACGCACCAGCGGTGGCGTTCGCTAGCTGCCACATGCTTATTGAGGACTAAACGATTTCAGCTGTCATTGTTAACTGGTTAGTTACAATAGTCGTGGTTGTCCGTCAAGGTCAACTAGGGATCTAAATGATTGCAGTTGTTATTGTTGTTGGGCAATGCAATGGTCTCTTGTGAATAAGTGCACCAACCAAATGAAATTTGTGTGGCTGATTAACCAAGTTGCACATTGTTCACATTGGTTGAGCACCAGCACCATATGTGCCACCTAAAGAGGTTGGACAGTCTGTCACTAGACGCAAATGATCCGCGTGTTTAGCTCTTTTTCCATACGTGTTTATCTATCTACGTAGATTAATGTTGGAAAACGCTTAGAAAAGGATCTAAACATTCCTATATATATATATATATATATATATATTAAGAGCTCTGGGCTTCCAATAATAGAGGAAGCCCAGGCTAGTCAATATAGGCATTTTGGTTGAACCACACCGGGTCAACAGGTACCAGTCATGGCGCCGTTACACCGTTTCCTCCGTCAGCCAGCCACCTCTCCCACGTTTCCTGTTTCTAAAACCGTTTCGCGCAATCAACGGAGGCAGACCAGCGCCGGCAGGAAGAAAACCCCAGCCGCGCAGACTCTCCTTTCGTTGGAGACGACTCGCCAGGCGATTTCCGCGCCTCCAATCCAGCGCAGCGCCAATCCACCGCCGCTCCAATCCAGCGCCGTTCCATTCCAGCTTACATCCTTCAATCTCCCAGCATTGGAGCCCGAGTCAAGAAGTTCCAGGTAATCCAAAATTGAAATACACCGAGGTTGCCGTCGATTTTTTGAAGCATTTCGGTCGATTGAAGTGGATTTGATTGTAACCCTTATTCTCCAGCTAAATGTGTGATTTGTATGCGTTTAGACATCTATCTAATCGGGTCATTGCATCGCGCATTGCATCTCTTTTTTTGTTCAGGAGCCCCGATATTAGAGCATATGTATTTATTCTATCTCCCCACTATCGCCCGACATTCATAGATCTAGACAAAGGTATTTACTGATGAGTCAGCATAGAGTACTATTGAAAGGGAATTAGGCTTACACCTATTTCCTATACTAATTTTGGTGGTTGAATTGTCCAACACAAATAATTGGACTAACTAGTTTGCCCAAGTTTATAAGTTCTACAGGTACAAAGGTTCACCATACGCCAATAAAAAGACCAAGAAAAAGGGTTCAAACAAAGGAGTGAAGGAACAACCGAAGACACCCTGGTCGGGGGCACCGGACTGTCCGGTGTGCCACCGGACAGTGTCCGGTGCACCAGGGAAGATCGACTTCAAACTCTTCACCTTCGTGAATTCTCGGAGCCGGCGCGCTATAATTCACCGGACTGTCCGGTGTACACCGGACAGTGTCCGGTGCTCCAAGAGGACGCGGCTCCGAACTCGCCAGTCTCAGAAATTCGCAACGGCTGCTTCGCTAAAATTCACCGGACATGTCCGGTGTACACCGGACTGTCCGGTGTAACAGCGGGGCAACAACTACTTCAGGCGCCAACGGCTACCTGCAGCGCATTAAATGCGCGCCAGCGCGCGCAGAGGTCAGGCACGCCCATGCTGGCGCAGCGGACATCCTACAGTTCATGTCCGGTGCGCCACCGGTCATCCAGGCGGGCCCAGCGTCAGAGCTCCAACGGTCGGAACCCTAACGTTCGGGTGACGTGGCTGGCGCACCGGACATGTCCGGTGTGCACCGGACTGTCCGGTGCACCATGCGACAGACAGCCTTCACCCAAACGGCTAGTTTGGTGGTTGGGGCTATAAATACCCCAACCACCCCACATTCAAGTCATCCAAGTTTTCCCACTTCAACTACTTACAAGAGCTCTAGCATTCAATTCTAGACACACCAAAGTGATCAAATCCTCTCCAAACTCCACACAACGCCCTAGTGATTAGTGAGAGAGATTTGCTTGTGTTCTTTCGAGCTCTTGCGCTTGGATTGTGTAATACCCAAATAGTGGGAGGAATAGGATGTACAAGAATTGGTAAATATAAAAAGGTTATTTGACCACTTATGTTATTTTTCTCATTTTTACATATTCAAATCATGGGGTCACCTTGACTACCAGCAATTATATTAAATAAAGAAATTAGCACATCATGTTGGAGTTTACTTGTTTGAGCATCTGACAATAATAATAACAGTAATAAAAAAATACATTAATGATGAGAATTAGGGTTAAACCTAAATTAAAATCTAGAATTTGGAAATAAATTAGAAAAGGAAAGAAGAGAAAGAAAGGAAAACCCTATATACAACATGAAGAAAAACATATAAATAAATGTGCCTTTTCATACTGGCATCATTGATTTGAATATTTAATCTAAAGTACACATTCACAACAAATATTTGGATTCAAATTTGGGATTTAAAAATAAAAAAATAGGAAATAGAAAAGAAAAAAATTTAAAAGGAAAATCACTTGCGTTGGGCTGGTTAGTAGAATCTGGCCCAAATGCCATTTCTCGCACTGCCAGCCCAACTTCGCTCCCGTGCCGCGTCCACTAGTGACATGTGGGACCCACCTATTTGCGGTTCCAGGTATCACGCATGGGTGGAGCGCTGTTTCTCCGTCACTGGTTCACATGGGCCCACGCACCAGCCGTCTTCCTCGCACCTTTGGCGACTGTGAGCAAGATCGAAGCCGCCACCAACTCCACCGTAGGACTCGCAGGACGTTGCGTTCTGGTGGGGCCTTGCAGGATCATCTTCCTGGTGAATAAAGCGCCACTCCAGCGTCGTCGCTTATTCCCTTTTTACCAGGTCCACGCGCACACTGGTAGGTGGAAGAGAGACAAAGGGTGAGAGAAAGAGTCAGGCCGCCGGAGTTGCCCCACATCCTCATCTTCACTGGGGCCTTGGAATCGGACCAGGAGGGGATTGAGTGATGTCGCCTGCGCATCTGGAAACCGTCCGTGGTTTTTCCGGGTGCGATTGTGGGTCAACGGCGTGGGAATCGCTCGCCGTAGATTAAGCGCCGCCGTGAACCCGCCTGATGTCGAGGACAACTTCGCTCCACCACCCAACCCTCGGTAATGCTCAGTTCTCTGTTTCGCCATGCGCCTAGGTTCGCGTTGCTGTGATTCAATTTGGTTTTGGAGCTCGGGTGGTCCGGTGGGTGGCCGTGCGCAGATGGGGATCCGCCGTGGGCTGTGCGCGCCGCCGTGCGTGTGCTCGGGTGAGAGAAGACAGTGTCGCTGACCGTTGGATCAATTGTGCATGGTCGGGATTAGATCTGGGGAAAAAGCACCGTAGGCCGTTGATCTGCTCGTGCGCGGCCGAGATTAGCTCATGTAGAAATGAATTTGGGCCCTCGGATCTTGATCCAACGGCCCGTAGATGGCACTGGTTCATTACGTGGAATGATCTGATCTGGGCGGTCCGTTTTAGATCGGACGGATCTGAATACTCCATACCCCTTCGCCGTGCATTTTTGTTAAAGAGACCCCGCACTTTACACGAATCAACCCGCACTCCATCCAGGTGGTTGGCTGAGTCTGTGGGAATTTAGCGAGCAGACCCCTGCGTTTTCCAGAAAATGAGGCTCAGTCCAGAGCTGTTTAAAATGGAATAATTGAATTGGAAAATAGGTTTTTAATACAAAAATATATGCTAGAACTTCAATAATTCATAGAAAATTCATACTAACTCCAAATCACTCCATTCCAGTTCCTGAAATTTTGTAATTGTATTATCTATCATTTAGTGCCTCTGTTTGGTCATGAAAACAGTAAGAAATTTAATTCCTCACTTAATCCCACTTTAAACACATAAAACCTTTGAAAATCCATAACTTAAAATTTATAACTCCAAAAATTATGATTCTTGTTCCTAGAATTTTATTTTAACATGTAGATTATTACTGTATATTTTGTTTATATGTTTGGTGTAATGTTAATTTCTCTATATGCACTGTGCTTGTTTGTATTGTGGCGAGTAGAAGAGCCCGTGACCGAGGATCCTGGTGAGCAGCAGGTTGAAGTAGCTGAGCAGGAGCTCATTGAAGGCAAGTTGTGCCCTTGACCACTTTTTACCCAATAATGTTCTTTAATATCACTTATTCACGCATAGGTTAATTTTGATGGGACCCGATAGGTCACCCTAGATTGTTTATCTCATTACCTTGTTTACCCCTGAATCACTTGGGTAGTTTGCTAATGCTTTACCTGGTTTTGGGATAATCTTTTATTACCTCTATGTTCCAATTCTTTTTGTTATTCTATTTATGTTCATGTTGAGATCATTAATGTTAATTGGAACATAGAGCTTAACTTGAGAACCACGTGCCACCACAAGGGTTTAATGGGACGCCCTTGGCTGACTAATTAGGAAAGCTAGTGGAAGACTACCTTACCCGAAAGGGGCAAGGGCAGTAGGGGAGTGGTCAGTGTAGGGAGGTCTTTGGTTGATTTTGCTGCGATGGCGGTCAGACAAGAACCCTGCATTGGAGCTTCCTATAAACTGTAGCGGGTTGTCGGAAGCTAGTGGAACTTTGTAAAGGCCTCGTAGTGTTGCCCTGCCGCGCTTCCTAGGTAGAGGTGTATGGGATTCGCGACCCCTTGGCAGATGGGTAGCATGACTTGTGGGTAAAGGGTACAACCTCTGCAGAGTGTAAAACCGGTATACTAGCCGTGCTCGCGGTCATGAGCAGCTCAGGACTCTCTGATGTTTAAATTATGGAACTTAAATTCAATTTGGTCATTTGCATTGCATGGGTTTATTATTAATTTTGTTCTATTACTTTATTTATGGTTTGATATTTACTTACACTTAGTAATTGCTAATAAAATTTTGACCAACTACTTAAAAGCAATGCTCAGCTTTAACCCCTATCATTGATTAGCCTTACACATCACATGAACTCACACCTTTGTGAGTTTATGTCCATTGGTTCCCCACAACTTGTTGAGCTATGATCATGTGTGAGCTCACCCTTGCTGTCTCACACACCCCCCACAGGAGAAGAGCAGGTGGTTCAGGAGGAGCCACAAGGCGAGGAGTATGATCTGATCTAGGTGGCGTTTCTCAGTCGACATTGGCGCCAACGATCCTTAGTTCGTTTTATCTTTATTACTTTATTTTGTAATAAGTCTTCCGCTATGTAATAAATACTCTGATGTTTTATGACATTTATCTCTATACACTCTGTTATTATATATGTTGTCTTCTTGGCGCATGTATGAGATGCACCTGGCTTTGTTCCTTAAAGCCGGGTGTGACAGAAGTGGTATCAGAGGAAATGCTGACTGTAGGACAAAACCTAGATAGAAATGGACAAAACCCTTACCTACTTATCTTACTCTGATTCATTCTATACTTACCTTACTCTGATTCTCTCTATACTTATCTTGATCCTGTCTCACCTTCTACTGTTCTACTCTGATTATTCTTATCTTTTCTACTTCAAGACAAGATGGATTTCACACTTTGGAATCCTACAACTATGAACTTTTTCAGAGATAGGGAACCTAAGACGAAATTAAAATTATTTTCTCTATTAAAAATGTTGGTTAATTGTTCTGATGATCAATGCCTGATTTGCTTCTTTGATTGATTGAAATAGTATAGACGGGCATCTTAGCATGTACCACCACCATAAGGTAATGTATTAGCTTTAGTGGATAACACACTAATCTACTTAGCTAATAAATCCCCCGCAGTAACATTCCTCATAATTACTCACCTTATCTACAATTCTTCCTTTCTTACCCTATATTTCTAACCCAGATGGACTACCCCTATACTGTTAGAAGAGAGCAGTATAGATTTGATCCTTGGTATGTCATGGTTAAGAAAGGCAAAGGCAGTATATACACTGCGCTAAAGGAACCATAGAACTCACCAGTTTCAAAGGAGAAAGATTCGAAGTTGAAATTGCAGTAACTACCACCACCAGATTAGCGGCATTCTTAGTAGATGGAAAGTTTGTTGGTGACAACATCCGTGTGGTTAGAGCTTTTCCGGATGTCTTTCCAGAGGAGTTACCAGGGATGCCACCAGATAGGGAAGTTGAGTTTGTCATTGATATCTTACCTGGGACTACTCCTATTTCTAAACGGCCATACAAGATGTCTGTGGAAAAGTTAAAGGAACTTAAGAAGCAATTAATAGAGTTACAAGAGGCTGGGTACATTCGTTCGAATTCTTCACCTTGTGGAGCGTCGGTTCTGTTTGTACAGAAGAAGGATGGATCACAGCGGATGTGTGTGGATTATAGGTCCCTTAATGAGGTTACCGTGAAGAAAAAGTACCCATTACCCCGCATTGAGGATTTATTTAATCGGATAAGAGGTGCAAGGGTATTCTCAAAAATTGATCTCGGATCGAGTTATCATCAAATGAAGATTAGGCCATCGGATATTCCCAAGACAGCTTTCTCGACTCGATATGGATTATATGAGTTCTCTGTTATGTCGTTTGGATTAGCCAATGCACCAGCCTATTTTATGGATCTGAAGAATAAGGTGTTCATGATCTGGACAGATTCGTCGTGGTTTCATCGACGATATTTTTATTTATTCCAAGAGTGATAGTGATCATGAGGAACACCTGAGATTGGTGCTACAAAAGCTAAAGGATAATCAACTCTACGCCAAGTATAGCAAATGCGAGTTTTGGATTGGCGAGGTGCCATTTCTTGGACATATCATTTCTAATGGAGGAATATCAGTGGATCCTGCTAAAGTCAAGGAGATAGTGGTGTGGAGCATACCCACTATAGTTACTGAGGTCCAGAGTTTCTTGGGACTTGTAGGGTATTATTGGAGATTTATTAAAGGATTTTCTAAGATTGTTAAGCCCATGACTTCGCTTCTGGAGAAGGGAAGAGAGTTCAAGTGGGATGAGAAGTGCCAAGACAGCTTTGATCAATTGAAGAAGAGATTGATGTCGCCACCAGTGTTGGTTATGCTAGATCTATAGAAGGGATTCGATATTTATTGTGATGTATGTGGCTAAGGCTTAGGATGTGTGCTCATGCAAGGACATGTGATCACCTACGCGGAAACATGAGTTGAACTACCCCACTCATGACTTAGAGCAGGCAGCTGTTGTGCATGCGCTTAAGATTTGGAGACATTATATTGTGGGAACCAAGTGTCAAGTATGCATGGACCATAAGAGTTTGAAGTATATATTCACTCAGAAGGATCTCAACCTTAGGCAATGTCGTTGGTTGGATCTTATTAATGATTATGATTTGGAGATTCACTATCACCCGGGCAAGGCAAATTTGGTTGCAGATGCCTTGAGTCGAAAGGAGCATGTTCATTCAGCTATTGTTGCCTAGCTACCCGATGAGATTATTGAGGATTTCAGGAGACTTAACTTGGGGATAGTTGCTCACACTGAAGGAGTTATTATTGATGTGGAATCTACTTTAGAGCAAGAAATCCGCAAAGGACAAATTGGTGATGCTAAGACACAAGAGATTAAGGAATCTGATTACTGAAGGTCGAGGTCCGTAATTTACGGAAGATGAGCAAGGCACCATAGGGATTAAGGACAGGATATGTGTTCCTGATATTGAAAGCCTTCGTGAAACTATTAAAAAGGAGGCCCATGACTTGGATTATTCTATTCACCCTGGTAGCACTAAGATGTATTAGGATTTGAAGCAGAAGTATTGGCGGTATGGATTGAAGAGAGATGTGGCTGGACATGTGGCTATGTGCGATGTGTGTCGAAGAGTTAAGGCTGAACACCAGAGGCTAGCTGGACTATTGCATCCACTAAAGATACCCGAGCAGAAGTGGGAAGAGATTGGTATGGATTTCATTACAGGATTGCCTCGCACCTCGAAAGGATATGATTCTATATGGGTTATTGTGGATAGACTAACCCAAAATGGCTCATTTCATTCCGGTTAAGACTATTTATAAGGGATCTTAATTGGCGGAGTTATATATGGCTCGGATTGTGTCTCTACATGGTGTACCGAAGAAGATCATTTCGGATAGAGGATCACAATTTACCTCCAGATTTTGGAAAAGTTGTCGTGAGAATATGGATTTGAAGTTGAATTTTGGTTCGGCCTACCATCCTCAGACTGATGGACAGACTAAAAGGACTAATCAAGTATTGGAGGACATGTTGAGAGCTTATGTCCTTCAGCATGGTAGTAGTTGGGACAAGAGTCTACCTTATGCTGTGTTCTCATAATAGTTACCAGGCCAGTCTGAAGATGTCACCGTTCGAGACTCTATATGGCAGGAAATGCAGGATTCCTCTACATTGGACTAGACTGGAGAAAGACAGTTCTTTGGACCTGAACTTATACAAGAGACAGAAGAACAAGTCCGTATAATTCGGGAGAATTTGAGAGTAGCTCAGACCAGGCAAAAGAGCTACGCTGATAACAGAAGAAGACCACTGGAATTTGAGGAAAGAAATCATGTGTACCTCAAGGCGTCACCACTTCATGGAATGAGGAGATTCAAAGCCAAGGGCAAATTGTCCCCTTGCTATATTGGACCATTCTGAGTTTTTAGGCAAGTTGGAGAGATGGCATATCAACTCGAGCTACCCGATAATCTATCTGATGTGCATAATGTATTTCATGTGTCTCAACTTAAGAAGTGTCTTCATGCCCCTAAGGAATAGTTACCAATGGAGAAGCTCAGTGTTCAGAGAGATTTGGCTTATACGGAGTATCCTAATAAGAGTATTGACACTTTGACTCAAGTTACAGGAATTAAGTGATAAAAATGTGCAAAGTGCAATCGAGTCACCATGGAGAAGATGAAGCAACATGGGAAAAGAAGAAGAGCTTCGCATAGATTTTCCCCACCTTTTCCCTCGTTCCTCCTAAATCTCGAGGACGAGATTATTGTTAAGGGGGGTAGGATTTGTAATACCCAAATAGTGGGAGGAATAGGATGTACAAGAATTGGTAAATATAAAAAGGTTATTTGACCACTTGTGTTATTTTTCTCATTTTTACATATTCAAATCATGGGGTCACCTTGACTACCAGCAATTATATTAAATAAAGAAATTAGCACATCATGTTGGAGTTTACTTGTTTGAGCATCTGACAATAATAATAACAGTAATAAAAAAATACATTAACGATGAGAATTAGGGTTAAACCTAAATTAAAATCTAGAATTTGGAAATAAATTAGAAAAGGAAAGAAGAGAAAGAAAGGAAAACCCTATATACAACATGAAGAAAAACATATAAATAAATGTGCCTTTTCATACTGGCATCATTGATTTGAATATTTAATCTAAAGTACACATTCACAACAAATATTTGGATTCAAATTTGGGATTTAAAAATAAAAAAAATAGGAAATAGAAAAGAAAAAAAATTTAAAAGGAAAATCACCTGCGTTGGGCTGGTTAGTAGAATCTGGCCCAAATGCCATTTCTCGCGCTGCCAGCCCAACTTCGCTCCCGTGCCGCGTCCACTAGTGACATGTGGGACCCACCTATCTGCGGTTCTAGGTATCACGCATGGGTGGAGCGCTGTTTCTCCGTCACTGGTTCACATGGGCCCACGCACCAGCCGTCTTCCTCGCACCTTTGGCGACTGTGAGCAAGATCGAAGCCGCCACCAACTCCGCCGTAGGACTCGTAGGACGTTGCGCTCTGGTGGGGCCTTGCAGGATCGTCTTCCTTGTGAATAAAGCGCCACTCCAGCGTCGTCGCTTATTCCCTTTTTACCAGGTCCACGCGCACACTGGTAGGTGGAAGAGAGACAAAGGGTGAGAGAAAGAGTCAGGCCACCGGAGTTGCCCCACATCCTCATCTTCACTGGGGCCTTGGAATCGGACCAGGAGGGGATTGAGTGATGTCGCCTGCGCATCTGGAAACCGTCCGTGGTTTTTTCGGGTGCGATTGTGGGTCAACGGCGTGGGAATCGCTCGCCGTAGATTAAGCGCCGCCGTGAACCCGCCTGATGTCGAGGACAACTTCGCTCCGCCACCCAACCCTCGGTAATGCTCAGTTCTCTGTTTCGCCATGCGCCTAGGTTCGCGTTGCTGCGATTCAATTTGGTTTTGGAGCTCGTGTGGTCCGGTGGGTGGCCGTGCGCAGATGGGGATCCGCCGTGGGCTGTGCGCGCTGCCGTGCGTGTGCTCGGGTGAGAGAAGACAGCGTCGCTGACCGTTGGATCAATTGTGCATGGCCGGGATTAGATCTGGGGAAAAAGCACCGTAGGCCGTTGATCTGCTCGTGCGCGGCCGAGATTAGCTCATGTAGAAATGAATTTGGGCCCTCGGATCTTGATCCAACGGCCCGTAGATAGCACTGGTTCATTACGTGGAATGATCTGATCTGGGCGGTCCATTTTAGATCAGACGGATCTGAATACTCCATACCCCTTCGCCGTGCATTTTTGTTAAAGAGACCCCGCACTTTACACGAATCAACCCGCACTCCATCCAGGTGGTTGGCTGAGTCTGTGGGAATTTAGCGAGCAGACCCCTGCGTTTTCCAGAAAATGAGGCCCAGTCCAGAGCTGTTTAAAATGGAATAATTGAATTGGAAAATAGGTTTTTAATACAAAAATATATGCTAGAACTTCAATAATTCATAGAAAATTCATACTAACTCCAAATCACTCCATTCCAGTTCCTGAAATTTTGTAATTGTATTATCTATCATTTAGTGCCTCTGTTTGGTCATGAAAACAGTAAGAAATTTAATTCCTCACTTAATCCCACTTTAAACACATAAAACCTTTGAAAATCCATAACTTAAAATTTATAACTCCAAAAATTATGATTCAATTTGGTCATTTGCATTGCATGAGTTTATTATTAATTTTGTTCTATTACTTTATTTATGGTTTGGTATTTACTTACACTTAGTAATTGCTAATAAAATTTTGACCAACTACTTAAAAGCAATGCTCAGCTTTAACCCCTATCATTGATTAGCCTTACACATCACATGAACTCACACCTTTGTGAGTTTATGTCCACTGGTTCCCCACAACTTGTTGAGCTATGATCATGTGTGAGCTCACCCTTGCTGTCTCACACCCCCCCCCCCACAGGAGAAGAGCAGGTGGTTCAGGAGGATCCACAAGGCGAGGAGTATGATCTGATCTAGGTGGCGTTTCTCAGTCGACATTGGCGCCAAGGATCCTTAGTTCGTTTTATCTTTATTACTTTATTTTGTAATAATTCTTCCGCTATGTAATAAATACTCTGATGTTTTATGACATTTATCTCTATACACTCTGTTATTATATATGTTGTCTTCTTGGCGCATGTATGAGATGCTCCTGGCTTTGTTCCTTAAAGCCGGGTGTGACAGATTGCTTTCTTTCTTCTTTGATTCTTCATTGCGATCAAACTCACTTGTAATTGAGGCAAGAGACACCAATCTTGTGGTGGTCCTTGTGGGAACTTTGTGTTCCAAACATTTGAGAAGAGAAAGCTCACTCGGTCCGAGGGACCGTTTGAGAGAGGGAAAGGGTTGAAAGAGACCCGGTCTTTGTGACAACCTCAACGGGGAGTAGGTTTGTGAGAGCACCTAGAGGGGGGGGGTAAATAGGTGATCCTGTAAAACTTCAAAAACTTAAGCCACAAAACTTGGTTAAGTGTTAGCACAATAATTGCCAAGTGGCTTAAAGAGGAATCCTCAACAAAACACAATAACCAACAAAGATCAATCACAGAGATGGCACGGTGGTTATCCCGTGGTTCGGCCAAGACCAACGCTTGCCTACTCCACGTTGTGGCGTCCCAACGGACGAGGGTTGCAATCAACCCCTCTCAAGCGGTCCAAAGACCCACTTGAATACCACGGTGTTTTGCTTGCTTTATCTCAATCCCGTTTGCGAGGAATCTCCACAACTTGGAGCCTCTCGCCCTTACACTTGAAATTCACAAAGAACACGGAGCAAGGGAGGGATTAGCAACGCACACAAGACACACGAATCAGAATGTCAATACGCACACAAGTCGCAACAAGAGCTCGCAACACAACTCAATGAGTTCACAACTCCACTAGAGCTCTATATGCTATCACAACGAAACGAATGTGTGGAATCGATGTCTTGGTGCTTAAGAATGTTGTAGGAATGCTTGGTATCCTCCTCCATGCGCCTAGGGGTCCCTTTTATAGCCCCAAGGCAGCTAGGAGCCGTTGAGAGCAATCAGGGAAGGCAATTCTTGCCTTCTGTCGTCTGGCGCACCGGACAGTCCGGTGCACACCGGACACTGTCCGGTGCCAGATTTCTTTCCTTAAATGGCGAAGCCGACCGTTGGCAGACCTGGAGCCGTTGGCGCACCGGACATGTCCGGTGTACACCGGACAGTCCGGTGCCATCTTCTAGCCGTTGGCTCGGCCACGTGTTCCGCGCAGATTGCGCGACCGACCGTTGGCCCGGCCGACCGTTGGCTCACCGGACAGTTCGGTGCACACCGGACAGTCCGGTGAATTATAGTCGTACGTCGCCGGTGAATTCCCGAGAGCGGCCAGTTCGCTCGAACCAGCCTGGCGCACCGGACAGTGTCCGGTGCACCACCGGACAGTCCGGTGCTCCCAGACTCAGCAGATTCTTGGCTGCTCGAGCCAAGACATTTCCAATTGGATTTTTCCTGTTTCCAGCACTTAGACACAATATATTAGTCCATAAAACAATGTACTAAGTCTGAGAAACATACCTTTATCCTTGATTTGTACTTTGTCCACCTCTTTACACTTAGGCACTTGTGTTGGACACTAAATCACCAAAACACTTAGAAATTGCCTAAGGGCATATTTCCCTTTCAATCTCCCCCTTTTTGGTGATTTATGCCAACACAACATAAAGCAAGTAGAACAAGTACAAAAACAGTTCAAATTAGAACTCAAAATTGTTTTGATTCAATTTGACATATATGGATCACTCTATGCCACCACTTGGTTTGTTTTTGCAAATCAAACTCAAATTCCTATCTCTAAGTCAAAACCACTTGTAGAGACATAAATAGAGGTTTTCCAAAGAAATTTGATCAAGGATTTCAAAAACTCCCCCTTTTTCCCATAATCAACACTTCTCCCCACAAGAGACCAACTTTTGACATAAGAGACAATAAAAGAGTTTTGACAAACCAAAAGCTCTAATCTACTATTTTCAAAATTTCTCAAGTGGTAGCTGATCCATTTATTGCTTTGGCCTTTATTTTCTCCCCCTTTGGCATCAAGCACCAAAACAGGATCAATCTTGGCCCTTTAACCCCATTGCCTCACCAAAATTTTCAAATAAGAACACAAAGACAATAGGAGTATAAAGATGAACTTGGAAAAGTTACTCTTTCTCATCGGAGTGCAGTGGAAGTCTTGCATGGTCCAAGTCCACCTTTTCCCTTTCAATTCTTCTTGGAGATTAAAACAACCAAACTCAAGTACATGGTTAGTCTCAAAGGGTCAAGTTGTAGCACAGCTCCCCCTAAATACGTGCATCACTTGCAAAAAGGACTTGTGAGGTCCAGGGAGTGTTTGTACAACTTGAGGACCACAATAAACAACAGAATGCAGAATGAACATGATCAAAGGCATAAACACATATATGCTACAATTCAATCCAAGTTCCGCGAATCTAAGATATTGAGCTCACTACGCAGCCTGCAAAAGGTCTTCTCATCTAGAGGCTTGGTAAGATATCGGCTAGCTGGTTCTCGGTGCTAACATGAAACACTTCGATATCTCCCTTTTGCTGGTGGTCTCTCAAAAAGTGATGCCGGATGTCAATGTGCTTTGTGCGGCTGTGCTCAACAGGATTTTCCGCTATTCGGATAGCACTCTCATTGTCACATTGGAGTGGGACTTTGCTCAGATTGTAGCCAAAGTCCCGGAGGGTTTGCCTCATCCAAAGCAATTGCGCGCAACACTGTCCTGCGGCAACGTACTCAGCCTCAGCAGTGGATAGGGCAACGGAGGTTTGTTTCTTAGAGTTCCATGACACCAGGGACCTTCCTAAGAATTGGCACGTCCCCGATGTACTCTTCCTATCGACCTTACATCCAGCATAGTCGGAATCTGAGTACCCAATCAAGTCAAAGTTAGACCCCTTTGGATACCAGATCCCGAAGCAAGGCGTAGCGACTAAATATCTAAGAATTCGCTTCACAGCCACTAAGTGACACTCCTTAGGATCAGATTGAAATCTAGCACACATGCATACGCTAAGCATAATATCCGGTCTACTAGCACATAAATAAAGCAAAGAACCTATCATGGACCGGTATGCTTTTTGATCAACGGACTTACCACCTTTGTTGAGGTCGGTGTGTCCGTCAGTTCCCATCGGCGTCTTTGCGGGCTTGGCGTCCTTCATCCCAAACCGCTTTAGCAAGTCTTGCGTGTACTTCGTTTGGGATATGAAAGTGCCGTCCTTGAGTTGCTTCACTTGAAACCCAAGGAAGTAGTTCAACTCGCCCATCATCGACATCTCGAATTTCTGCGTCATCACCCTGCTAAACTCTTCACAAGACTTTTGGTTAGTAGAGCCAAATATTATGTCATCGACATAAATTTGGCACACAAAAAGATCACCATCGCAAGTCTTAGTAAAAAGAGTTGGATCGGCTTTCCCGACCTTGAAAGCATTAGCAATTAAAAAGTCTCTAAGGCATTCATACCATGCTCTTGGGTCTTGCTTAAGTCCATAGAGCGCCTTAGAGAGCTTACACACGTGGTCGGGGTACTGTTCATCCTCAAAGCCAGGGGGTTGCTCCACGAACACCTCCTCCTTGATCGGCCCGTTGAGGAAAGTGCTCTTCACATCCATTTGGTACAACCTGAAGGAATGGTGAGCGGCATATGCTAGCAAGATACGAATTGATTCTAGCCTAGCCACAGGAGCAAAAGTCTCCTCAAAGTCCAAACCTGCGACTTGGGCATAACCTTTTGCCACAAGCCGAGCCTTGTTCCTTGTCACCACCCCGTGCTCGTCCCTGTTTGTTGCGGAACACCCACTTGGTTCCCACAACATTTTGCTTAGGGCGAGGCACCAGTGTCCAAACTTCATTGCGCTTGAAATTGTTGAGTTCCTCCTGCATGGCCAACACCCAGTCCGGATCTAGCAAGGCCTCTTCTACCCTGAAAGGCTCAATAGAAGAGACAAAAGAGTAATGCTCACAAAAATTAACTAATCTTGAATGAGTAGTTACTCCCTTGCTAATATCACCCAAAATTTGGTCGACGGGATGATCCCTTTGGATCGTCGCTCGAACTTGGGTTGGAGGTGCCTGAGGTGCTTCTTCCTCTTCAATTTGAACATCCTGTGCTCCCCCTTGATCATGCGCCTCCACTTGAGGTACCTGTTCGTCATCCTGGGTTGGGGGATGCACCATAGTTGAGGAAGACGGTTGATCTTGCTCCAAATGTTCCTGAGGCCGTACATCTCCAATCGCCATGGTGCGTATCGCGGCCGTTGGAACGTCTTCTTCATCTACATCATCAAGATCAACAACTTGCTCTCTTGGAGAGCCATTAGTCTCATCAAATACAACGTCGCTAGAGACTTCAACCAAACCCGATGATTTGTTGAAGACCCTATACGCCTTTGTATTTGAATCATAACCTAATAAAAACCCTTCTACGGCTTTGGGAGCAAATTTGGAATTCCTACCCTTCTTCACTAGAATGTAGCATTTACTCCCAAATACACGAAAATACGATACATTGGGTTTGTTACCAGTCAGCAGCTCATATGAAGTCTTCTTGAGGAGGCGGTGAAGGTAGACCCTGTTGATGGCGTGGCAAGCCGTGTTCACGGCTTCCGACCAAAAGCACTCGGGGGTCTTGAACTCTCCAAGCATAGTCCTCGCCATATCTATGAGTGTCCTGTTCTTCCTCTCTACCACACCGTTTTGCTGAGGTGTGTAGGGAGCGGAGAACTCGTGCTTGATCCCCTCCTCCTCAAGAAATTCCTCCACTTGAAGATTCTTGAATTCAGACCCGTTGTCGCTCCTTATCTTCTTCACCTTGAGCTCAAACTCATTTTGAGCTCTCCTGAGGAAGCGCTTGAGGGTCCCTTGGGTTTCAGACTTATCCTGCAAAAAGAACACCCAAGTGAAGTGGGAAAAGTCATCAACAATAACTAGACCATACTTACTTCCTCCTATGCTCAGATAGGCGACGGGTCTGAAGAGGTCCATATGTAGCAGCTCCAGGGGTCTTGATGTTGTCATCACATTCTTGGTGTGATGAGAGCCTCCCACCTGTTTCCCTGCTTGACAAGCTGCACAAGGTCTATCTTTTTCGAAATGTACATTGGTTAGACCTATCACGTGTTCTCCCTTTAGAAGCTTGTGGAGGTTCTTCATCCCCACATGTGCTAAGCGGCGATGCCACAACCAGCCCATGCAAGTCTTAGCCATTAAGCATGCATCTAGACCGGCCTCTTCTTTTGCAAAATCAACTAAGTAAAGTTTGCCGTCTAGTACACCCTTAAAAGCTAGTGAACCATCACATCTTCTAAAGACAGACACATCTACATTTGTAAATAGACAGTTATATCCCATATTGCACAATTGACTAACAGATAGCAAATTATATCCAAGAGACTCTACTAAAAACACATTAGAGATAGAGTGCTCATTTGAGATTGCAATTTTACCTAACCCTTTTACCTTGCCTTGATTCCCATCACCGAATATTATTGAATCTTGGGAATCTTTATTCTTGACGTAGGAGGTGAACATCTTCTTCTCCCCCGTCATATGGTTTGTGCATCCGCTGTCAATAATCCAGCTTGAACCCCCGGATGCATAAACCTACAAGGCAAATTTAGGCTTGGGTCTTAGGTACCCAACTCATGTTGGGTCCTGTAAGGTTAGCACAAATATCCTTAGGGACCCAAATGCAAGTTTTGTCTCCCTTGCATCTTGCCCCTAATTTTCTAGCAACTATCTTCCTATCCTTTCTACAAATAGCAAAAGAAGCATTTAAAGCATGATATATTGTAGAAGGTTCATTTACTTTCCTAGGAACATTAACAACATTTCTCCTAGGCATATTATGAACAACATTTCTCCTACCAACATTTCTATCATGCACATAAAAAGAACTAGAAGCAAACATGGCATGAGAATCAAAGGCATTATATGCATTACAATTCCTATAAGCATTTCTAGATTGTCTCCTATCATGGTACATAAAGGCATGGTTCTTTTGCACACTACTAGTCATAGGGGCCTTCCCTTTCTCCTTGGCGGAGATGGGAGCCTTATGGCTTGTCAAGTTCTTGGCTTCCCTCTTGTAGCCAAGTCCATCCTTAATTGAGGGGTGTCTACCAATCGTGTAGGCATCCCTTGCAAATTTTAGCTTGTCAAATTCATTCTTGATAGTCTTAAGTTGGGCATTAAGACTAGCTAATTCCTCATTTAATTTTGAAATTGAGACTAAATTATCACTATAAGCATCAATGTCAAAATCCTTACACCTATTACAAGTTTCAACAATTTCTACACAAGAATCAGATTTACTAGCTACTTCTAGTTTAGCATTTAAATCATCATTAAAACTTTTTAACTTAGCAATAGTTTCATGACAAGAAGATAATTCACTAGAGAGCATTTCATTCCTCTTAATTTCTAGAGCAAGAGATTTCTGTGCTTCTACAAATTTATCATGCTCTTCATACAACAAATCCTCTTGCTTTTCTAAAAGCATATTCTTATCATTCAAGGCATCAATCAATTCATTAATTTTGTCAACCTTGGTTCTATCTAATCCCTTGAATAAGCATGAGTAATCTATCTCATCATCATCACTAGACTCATCCTCACTTGAAGAAGCATAAGTACTAGTATTATGAGTGCTTACTTTCTTCTCCCTTGCCATGAGGCAAGTGTGACGCTCATTGGGGAAGAGGGATGACTTGTTGAAGGCGGTGGCGGTGAGTCCTTCATTGTCGGAGTCGGACGAGGAGCAGTCCGAATCCCACTCCTTGCCAAGATGAGCCTCGCCCTTTGCCTTCTTATAGTTCTTCTTTTTCTCCCTCTTGTTCCCTTGTTCCTGATCACTATCATTGTCGGGACAGTTAGCAATAAAATGACCAAGCTTACCGCATTTGAAGCATGAGCGCTTCCCCTTGGCTTTGGTCTTGCTTGGCTGTCCCTTGCGTCCTTTAAGCGCCGTCTTGAAGCGCTTAATGATGAGGGCCATCTCCTCATCATTAAGTCTGGCCGCCTCAATCTGTGCCACCTTGCTAGGTAGCGCCTCCTTGCTTCTTGTTGCCTTGAGAGCAAGGGGTTGCGGCTCGTTGATCGGACCATTCAAGGCGTCGTCCACGTACCTTGCCTCCTTGATCATCATTCGCCCGCTAACGAATTTTCCGAGGACTTCTTCGGGCGACATTTTGGTGTACCTGGGATTCTCACGAATATTATTCACCAAATGAGGATCAAGAACGGTAAAGGACCTTAGCATCAGTCGGACGACGTCGTGGTCCATCCATCGCGTGCTTCCGTAGCTCCTTATTTTGTTGATAAGGGTCTTGAGCCGGTTGTATGTTTGAGTTGGCTCCTCGCCCCTTATCATTGCGAACCTTCCAAGCTCGCCCTCCACCAACTCCATTTTGGTGAGCAAGGTGACGTCGTTCCCCTCATGAGAGATCTTGAGGGTGTCCCAGATCTGCTTGGCATTGTCCAAGCCGCTCACCTTGTGATACTCGTCCCTGCACAAGGAGGCTAGCAACACAGTAGTGGCTTGTGCATTCTTATGAATCTGTTCATTAATAAACATAGGGCTATCCGAGCTATCAAATTTCATTCCACTTTCCACAATCTCCCAAATGCTTGGATGGAGAGAAAACAGGTGAGTACGCATTTTGTGGCTCCAAAATCCGTAGTCCTCTCCATCAAAGTGAGGGGGCTTGCCAAGTGGAATGGGGAGCAATTGGGCATTTGAGCTATGTGGAACGCGCGAATAATCGAAAGAAAAGTTTGAGTTAACCGTCTTTCGTCTGTCGTAGTCGTCGTTGTCCTTTTGGGAGGAGGAAGATTCGTCGCTGTCGTAATAGACAATTTCCTTGATGCGCCTTGTCTTCTTCTTCCTCCCGTCTTTTCTTTTGTGGCCCGAGCCTGAGTCGGTGGGCCTGTCATCATTTGGCTCGTTGACGAAGGACTCCTTCTCCTTGTCGTTGATCACCATCCCTTTGCCCTTAGGATCCATCTCTTCAGGCGATTAGTCCCTTTCTTGAAGAGAACGGCTCTGATACCAATTGAGAGCACCTAGAGGGGGGGTGAATAGGTGATCCTGTAAAACTTCAAAAACTTAAGACACAAAACTTGGTTAAGTGTTAGCACAATAATTGCCAAGTGGCTTAAAGAGGAATCCTCAACAAAACACAATAACCAACAAAGATCAATCACAGAGATGGCACGGTGGTTATCCCGTGGTTCGGCCAAGACCAACGCTTGCCTACTCCACGTTGTGGCTGTCCCAACGGACGAGGGTTGCAATCAACCCCTCTCAAGCGGTCCAAAGACCCACTTGAATACCACGGTGTTTTGCTTGCTTTATCTCAATTGTAATACTCAAGTTGTATACCAAGAGTAATAAAGAGAGCTCCTCATTTTGTGTGTCTTATTTGCATCATAAAAAGAGCACCTATGTAATTGAGAGTGACTAAATAAAACAATTATGCTAAAATAAAGAAAAAGTGCATTTGTTGGAGTTTTATGTGTTGTGCATTAAATAAAACCATGAGGATAAAAATAATAAGGTATTAATTATTTGAAGCTTGATTTAACCCTAAATTTGAAATTAGGGTTTTGAAAATAAGGAAAAGAGAAGAGATAGGAAAATATAAATAAAATGTATAAATAATTATCTTCAGTCTTAGTATTTTTAATGGCAAAAATAGAGTTTATAAATGAAGATCCACAAAAAGTTTGAATTAAAATCAAATTGGGTTTGAAAATAAAGAAAATGGAAAGAAAAATGAAAAAGAAAAAGATAAAAACCTTACCTGGGCCCTGAACCTGGAATTCGGCCCAACTCACCTTTCCCTCCGTGCGGCCCATCTTCTATACGCGCGCGCGGCTCCTTTCCTCTCGCTGCGGAATGGGTCCCGCACGTCAGCTTCTTATCGCGCGCGCGCCGACACATGGGCCCGCTCGGCCAGTGCATCACCCGCGCGCTGGACACCCTGTGACTGTCACGTGGGCCCGCCGGGTCATCCGCTCATGTGCGCTGAACCCACTCATCAGCCTCCTCGCGCATGACTCACTTCCGCGTGGGACCGCTTTGTCAGATCCGTCTCCCAACGGCATCCCCGAGCATGGCGGGCACGTCGTTGACGAGAATCCCGGGCCTCGCGCTCCGATTCGTTCCGCGGTGTGATAAAACCCGTAGCGGTCCTCGCATCCTTCCCATCCTCACCTTCATCCGCAACCTTTCGCCAGCCACCAAACCACCGTCGCGATTCTCTCGGGCCAAATTCGCCGCCGTGACCCAATCGCGTTGTCGTCGACGTCGGGTCCCCGGTGATCGGCTTTGGAGCATCTCCACGTCTATTGGAGGGGTGTCGTGTCGTTTGCTGGCGAAGTCGGCCACTGGGCGTGGCGCAATTCTTCGTCGAACTTCGATTCTCCGCCGCGGATCCGCCTTCGCCAGTCGCCGGACACTCTTCGCGCCGAGACTGTCGGTAAGAACTACTCCAGTGTGTTCGCCATCCCCTAAGCATCGTGTAGCAGCCTTTGATTGAGCTCTAGGGCACTGGAACGTTGGATTGGGATTTCTCCGGCGATGGTTCGCCGTGAGTCTTGGGCGGCGCCGCCGTCCCGAGCTGGAGATTGGGGGGAAACGCAGTGACCGTTAGATCTCAAATGTGCGGCTCGGATTAGATAGAGGATACCCTTTCGCGTTGAGTGATTCGGACCGTTCATTCGGATCGGACGGGTAGAAACGAATCTAGGATAATAAAATCCTGCCGTCGTGATTGCATCCAACGGCTCTCTGCGCGTACCGCTTCGCGACCGCGCAGATCTAATCCCTACCGCCCGTGTGTGATCCGACGGCCTATAACACCCCGTACCCCTTCGCGGGGCATTTTTCTAAAGAGACCCCCCTGTTTTCGCAGAATCAACCCGCCGTCCATGTGTTACTATTCTCTGTGTCTAGGATAACTTACGCCAGACCCCCTGTGTTTTCTGGAATTTGACGCCCAGTCCAGAGCACGTTTAAAACATATAAATGAATTAGTAAAGGTATTTTTAATACAAAAATAATTCCTAGAACTTAGTTAATTCATAGAAAATTCATTTTAGCTCCAAATTGGTCCATTCCAGTTCCTAAATTTTTGTAATAATATTGTCTACGCAGTAGTGCCTCTGTTTTGGCATGAAAGGCTCATTTAAATTTATCTAATACTTAATCTTGTATTAAATACATAAAAGCTACAGAAATTCATAACTTAAAATATATAACTCCAAATTTAGTGATTCCAGTTCCTATGGTTTCATTTTAATATGTAGATTTTTACTGTATATTTCATTCATCTGTTTGGTGTGATGTTGATTTTGGCTATACTATGTATGTATTGTGTTGATGCTGAGTAGACGAGCAAGCCACTGTGGAAACTGAGGTTCAGCAAGTAGAGATAGCTGAGCAGGAGCTCATTACAGGCAAGTTGTGCCCTTGATCACTTACTTTTCCCAGCCATGTTCTTATTAATTATAATGATCTGCATAGGTTAATTTTGATGGGATCCTTTATGTATCCCAGTTTTGATTACCTCTATACCTTGTTCACCCCTGGAATATTTTTTGGGTAGTACTTGCTATTGCTTTATGTGGATTGGGTATGGAGATTCATTATTCATGATTATTCATGATTATTCTGTTATTATCTTGTTATTATTATTGTTCATGTTAAGATCATTAAATTAATGGGAACATGGAGCGACCACCCGGGAAAACAGTGCTACCACAAGGGTTTAATGGGACGCCCTTGGCTGACTAATTAGGAAAGCTAGTGGAAGACTACCTTACCCGAAAGGGGCAAGGGCAGTAGGGGAGAGGTCAGTGTAGGGAGGTCCCTGGTTGATTTTGCTGCGATGGCGGTCAGCCAGGAACCCTGCACTGGATCTTCCTATAAACTGTAGCGGGTTTTCGGAAGCTAGTGGAACTTTATAAAGGCCTCGTAGTGGATCCCTAGCCATTCACCTCGGTAGTGTCTAAGGGCCTTGCAAACCCTGGCGACATGGGATACACGACTTGTGGGTAAAGATGCGCAACCTCTGCAGAGTGTAAAACTAGTATACTAGCCGTGCTCACGGTCATGAGCGGCTCGGACCCTCACATGATTAACTATGGAACTTAAGTTTAATTTGACATTTGCATCGCATTTGGGATTATTTTACTATTACTGTTCTTTATTATTATTAAGGTTTGGTATTTACTTACACTTAGTAATTGCTAATAAAATTTTGACCAACTTATAAAAGCAATGCTCAGCCTTAGCCTTTATTTCATTGATCAGCCTTACACTTCATGAACTCCCACCTTTGGTGAGTTCATGCCACATTATTCCCCACGACTTGTTGAGCTATGAACGTATGTGAGCTCACTCTTGCTGTCTCACACCCCCCCCCACAGGAGAAGAACAGGTGGTTGAAGAGGAGCCGCCTAACACTGAGGAGTTCGATCTGATCTAGGTGGCGTTTCTCAGTCGACATTGGCGCCATCGATCCTTAGTTCGTTTTATATTTATCTTTATCTTTATTTTGTAATAAGACTTCCGCTATGTAATAAGTACTCTGATGTTTTATGACATTTATCTCTATACACTCTGTTATTATATATGTTGTCTTCTTGGCGCATGTATGAGATGCACCCGGCTTTGTTTCTTTAAAACCGGGTGTTACAGAAGTGGTATCAGAGGAAATGTTGACTAGTGGGACGAAACCTAGATAGACTGGACAAACCCTTACCTACTTATCTCATTCTAATTCATTCTACACTCAACTTACTCTGATTCTTTCTACACTTATCTTGATCATGTCTCACCTTCTACTGTTCTACTCTGATCATTCTTACCTTTTCTACTCTTAGACAAGATGGATTTCACACCTTGGAGTCCCTACCCCTATGACATTTTTAAGAGATAGGAAGCCTAAGACAAAAGTAAAACTATTTTCTCTATTAAAAATATTGGTTGATTGTTCTGATGATCAATGCCTGATTTGCTTCTTTGATTGATTGGAATAGTATAGATGGACATTTTAGCAAGTACCACTATAAGGTATCGAATTAGCTATAGTAGGTGAAATATTAATCTGCTTAGCTAATAAATCCCCCAAAGTAACATGATTGTAATTACTGCCTTGTCTACTGCTCTTTCTTACCATACGTATCTAACTCAGATGGTCAATACCAGGAGGGGTGGTGGAATTGACTTGCCTCCTAACCAACACACTCGAAGACAACCTCAGCCACAGCCTGCAGAGATGAATCCTCCCAATCCTCCACCTGGCGGAGTTGACCCACTGGTTGCTGCTCAGATGGCGGTGATGCAGCAAATGGCAGACACTATGGCTGATATGCGTGCCCAGATGCAACAAGAACGCCAAGAGATGCGTCAGGAAAGAGAAGATATACGCCAGGAGTTGCGCCAGGAGAGAGATGAGATACGCCAAGAAAGGAGGGCGCAACAACAGCTTCAACAACAGCAACAGCAGCAACAAGTGCCACTGCCTCCACCACCACCACCAGTTCCACCTCGTGATAAGCACCGAGAGTTTATGAGTCACAAGCCACCAACCTTCGCCAGCTCGCCAGATCCACTTGATGCAGACGATTGGTTGAAGTCAATTGAGAAGATGCTCAACATTGCACAATGCACTGACCGGGAGAAGGTTTTATATGCTTCTGGACGTCTGATTGGTCCTGCTGCAGACTGGTGGGATTCTTATACCGCTGCCCATGATGCTGCGGATACTATCACTTGGGCAGAGTTCAGTACACAGTTCAGGAACTACCATATTCCAGCTGGTATGATAAAGATCAAGAAGAAGGAATTTCTGTCGCTGAAGCAAGGAAGTATGTCAGTCAGCGAGTACCGCGACAAGTTTATTCAGCTATCCAGATATGCCCCTAAAGAAGTTGCTGAAGACGAGAGGAAGCAGGAGCATTTCATTGAAGGACATAATGGGCCACTGCAGTATGCTCTAGTGGCACACACATTTCCATCATTTCAGAGACTGTTGGATAAGGCCCTGGCTATTGAACACAAGCGTGTTCAGCTGGGAGATTTGAAGAGGAAGGCTATCTCACAAGGACAGGGTAGCAGCAGTGTTCGTCCGCGCTACAGTTCACCACAGAGTACACCGCCTCGACCAGGAGGACCGCGCCCAGTTCAGCAATCACCACTGAGGACACCTACTCGACAGGCTACACCCACGGGCACCCCGACGAAGTTTGCAGGACAGAGTCCGGGCACTCAATGTTTCAAGTGTGGGAAGATTGGTCATTATGCAAATGTCTGCCCACAGAGGATTGCTACTGCTCCAGCCCAGAACAAGCAACAGACCCCTGGCAAGGGATATTCTATAGCCAGGGTGAATCAAGTCAGCGTTGATGATACTCCTGATGGTGGGGACCTCGTAATTGGTATGTTTTATGTTAATACAATTCCTGCAACAATATTATTTGATTCTGGTGCTACACATTCATTCATGTCTGCTCGTTATGCCAACACAAATGAAATACCACTGCTAAATATGAGAAAACCCCTGATAGTAATTACACCTAAAGGGCCTGTTGAGGCGAATCAAATGACACGTAGATTGACCTTGACCATTATGGGTAGAGAATTTGGAGCTACTGCTATAATATTAGAGTCAAGCAGTATAGATTTGATCCTTGGTATGTCATGGCTAAGAAAGGCAAAGGCCGTTATAGCTTGTGGTAGAGGTACCATAGAACTCACTACCACTAAAGGAGAAAGATTTCAAGTTAATATTGCAGTAACCTCCTCATCCATGCGTGCAATGTTCTTTATGCCTGAGGAGTTTGTTGGTGACAACATCCGGGTGGTTAGAGATTTTCCGGATGTCTTTCCAGAGGAGTTACCAGGGATGCCACCTGATAGAGAAGTTGAGTTTGTTATTGATCTCTTACCTGGAACCGCCCCTATTTCTAAACGGCCATATAGAATGTCCGTAGAGGAGTTGAAGGAACTGAAGAAGCAGTTGACGGAGTTACAAGAGGCGGGGTACATTCGTCCAAGTTCCTCACCTTGGGGAGCACCGGTGTTATTTGTGCAGAAGAAGGATGGATCGCAACGGATGTGTGTGGATTATAGATCTCCTAATGATGTTATGGTGAAGAACAAGTATCCGTTGCCCCGTATTGAGGATTTATTTGATCAAATGCGAGGTGCAAGAGTATTTTCGAAGATTGATCTCCGATCCGGTTACCATCAGATGAGGATTAGACCATCGGATATTCCCAAGACGGCTTTCTCGACTAGATATGGATTATATGAGTTTACTGTTATGTCGTTTGGATTAACCAACGCACCAGCCTATTTTATGAACTTAATGAACAAGGTGTTTATGGAGTATTTGGACAGATTCGTCGTGGTATTCATCGACGATATTCTTATTTATTCTCAGAGTGATAGTGATCACGAGGAACATCTGAGGTTGGTGCTACAGAAGCTACGAGATAATCAACTCTATGCTAAGTTCAGCAAGTGCGAGTTTTGGATTGGCGAAGTGCCATTTCTTGGTCATATTATTTCTAATGGAGGAATAGCAGTGATCCTGCTAAAGTTAAGGAGATAATGGAGTGGAGAGTACCCACTACAGTTACTGAGATTCGGAGTTTCTTGGGATTAGCAGGCTATTACCGGAGATTTATTGAAGGATTTTCTAAGATTGCTAAGCCTATGACTTCACTTTTGGAGAAAGGAAAAGAATTTAAGTGGGACGAGAAGTGTCAAGAGAGCTTTGATCAATTGAAGGAGAGATTGATGTCTCCACCAGTATTGATTATGCCTGATCTGCAGAAGGGATTTGACATTTACTGTGATGCATGTGGCCAAGGACTTGGATGTGTGCTTATGCAAGATGGACATGTGATTGCCTATGCATCTCGTCAGTTGAGGAAGCATGAATTGAACTACCCCACCCATGACTTAGAGTTGGCTGCCGTTGTGCATGCACTTAAGATTTGGAGACATTATATCATGGGGACCAAGTGTCAAGTATACACGGATCATAAGAGTTTGAAGTATATATTCACTCAGAAGGATCTCAACCTGAGGCAACGCCGTTGGTTGGAGCTCATTAAGGATTATGACTTGGAGATTCACTATCACCCAGGCAAGGCAAATTTGGTTGCAGATGCCTTGAGTCGGAAGGAGCATGTTCACTCCGCTTTCGTGGTCCAGCTACCTGATGAATTAGCAAAAGATTTTGAGAGACTCAATTTGGGAATTGTTACACATACGGAAGGAGTCACCATTGAATTGGCACCTACCTTGGAACAAGAAATTCGTAAAGGTCAGATTGGTGATGCTAAAATCCAGGAGATCAAGGATCTGATAACAGAGGGCAGAGGCCCGGATTTCACGGAGGATGAGCAAGGCACGATATGGTTCAAGAATCGGATCTGTGTTCCCGATATTGATAGTCTTCGGGAAACCATATTGAAGGAGGCACATGATTCAGTTTATTCTATCCACCCTGGAAGTACTAAGATGTATCAGGATTTGAAGCAAAAGTATTGGTGGTATGGTTTAAAGAGAGATGTGGCTGCACATGTGGCTATGTGCGATGTATGCCAAAGAGTTAAAGCTGAACACCAGAGGCCAGCCGGACTATTGCACCCACTAAAGATACCTGAGTGGAAATGGGAAGAGATTGGCATGGACTTCATTGTTGGATTACCCCGCACGTCTGCTGGATATGATTCTATATGGGTGATTGTGGACAGGCTAACCAAGGTAGCCCACTTTATTCCAGTGAAGACCACTTATTCAGGAGCCAAGTTGGCAGAGTTGTACATGGCACGGATTGTATGCCTGCATGGTGTGCCAAAGAAGATTGTGTCAGATCGAGGATCACAGTTTACTTCTCGGTATTGGAAGAAGTTGCACGAGTCATTGGATACGAGATTGAATTTTAGTTCGGCTTACCATCCCCAGACTGATGGGCAGACTGAGAGGACTAACCAAGTACTGGAAGATATGTTAAGAGCTTGTGCTCTTAAGCATGGTGGAAGTTGGGATAAGAGTCTACCGTATGCGGAGTTCTCATATAATAATAGCTATCAGGCCAAGCTTGAAGATGTCACCGTTTGAGGCTTTGTATGGCAGAAAGTGCAGGACTCCCTTGTATTGGAATCAAACTGGTGAAAGACAGTTGTTTGGACCTGAGATTATACAAGAAGCAGAGGAACAAGTCCAACAGATCACGGAGAATTTGAGAACTGCACAGTCCAGGCAGAAAAGTTATGCTGACACCCGGAGAAGACTACTTGAGTTTAAGGAGGGTGATTATGTCTATTTGAAGGTGTCACCACTCCGGGGTATGAGAAGATTCAAGGTCAAAGGAAAGTTGTCCCCTCGCTTTATTGGACCCTTTTTAATCTTAAAGCGAGTGGGAGAGGTTGCATATCAATTGGAGTTACCGGATCATCTTGCGGATGTTCATGATGTCTTTCATGTATCTCAGCTGAAGAAATGTCTCAGGGTGCCTGAAGAACAGTTACCAATGGAAGACCTTAGTGTTCAAGAGGATTTGACTTATGCTGAGTACCCCATCAAGATTTTGGATACTTTGACTCGAGTTACGAGAAATAAGGTTATAAAGATGTGCAAAGTTCAATGGAGCCACCACGGTGAAGATGAAGCAACTTGGGAAAGAGAAGAAGAGCTTCGTATAGATTTTCCCCACCTTTTCCCTAGATCTTCTTAAATCTCGAGGACGAGATTATTTTTAAGGGGGGTAGGATTTGTAATACTCAAGTTGTATACCAAGAGTAATAAAGAGAGCTCCTCATTTTGTGTGTCTTATTTGCATCATAAAAAGAGCACCTATGTAATTGAGAGTGACTAAATAAAACAATTATGCTAAAATAAAGAAAAAGTGCATTTGTTGGAGTTTTATGTGTTGTGCATTAAATAAAACCATGAGGATAAAAATAATAAGGTATTAATTATTTGAAGCTTGATTTAACCCTAAATTTGAAATTAGGGTTTTGAAAATAAGGAAAAGAGAAGAGATAGGAAAATATAAATAAAATGTATAAATAATTATCTTCAGTCTTAGTATTTTTAATGGCAAAAATAGAGTTTATAAATGAAGATCCACAAAAAGTTTGAATTAAAATCAAATTGGGTTTGAAAATAAAGAAAATGGAAAGAAAAATGAAAAAGAAAAAGATAAAAACCTTACCTGGGCCCTGAACCTGGAATTCGGCCCAACTCACCTTTCCCTCCGTGCGGCCCATCTTCTATACGCGCGCGCGGCTCCTTTCCTCTCGCTGCGGAATGGGTCCCGCACGTCAGCTTCTTATCGCGCGCGCGCCGACACATGGGCCCGCTCGGCCAGTGCATCACCCGCGCGCTGGACACCCTGTGACTGTCACGTGGGCCCGCCGGGTCATCCGCTCATGTGCGCTGAACCCACTCATCAGCCTCCTCGCGCATGACTCACTTCCGCGTGGGACCGCTTTGTCAGATCCGTCTCCCAACGGCATCCCCGAGCATGGCGGGCACGTCGTTGACGAGAATCCCGGGCCTCGCGCTCCGATTCGTTCCGCGGTGTGATAAAACCCGTAGCGGTCCTCGCATCCTTCCCATCCTCACCTTCATCCGCAACCTTTCGCCAGCCACCAAACCACCGTCGCGATTCTCTCGGGCCAAATTCGCCGCCGTGACCCAATCGCGTTGTCGTCGACGTCGGGTCCCCGGTGATCGGCTTTGGAGCATCTCCACGTCTATTGGAGGGGTGTCGTGTCGTTTGCTGGCGAAGTCGGCCACTGGGCGTGGCGCAATTCTTCGTCGAACTTCGATTCTCCGCCGCGGATCCGCCTTCGCCGTCGCCGGACACTCTTCGCAGCCGAGACTGTCGGTAAGAACTACTCCAGTGTGTTCGCCATCCCCTAAGCATCGTGTAGCAGCCTTTGATTGAGCTCTAGGGCACTGGAACGTTGGATTGGGATTTCTCCGGCGATGGTTCGCCGTGAGTCTTGGGCGGCGCCGCCGTCCCGAGCTGGAGATTGGGGGGAAACGCAGTGACCGTTAGATCTCAAATGTGCGGCTCGGATTAGATAGAGGATACCCTTTCGCGTTGAGTGATTCGGACCGTTCATTCGGATCGGACGGGTAGAAACGAATCTAGGATAATAAAATCCTGCCCGTCGTGATTGCATCCAACGGCTCTCTGCGCGTACCGCTTCGCGACCGCGCAGATCTAATCCCTACCGCTCGTGTGTGATCCGACGGCCTATAACACCCCGTACCCCTTCGCGGGGCATTTTTCTAAAGAGACCCCCCTGTTTTCGCAGAATCAACCCGCCGTCCATGTGTTACTATTCTCTGTGTCTAGGATAACTTACGCCAGACCCCCTGTGTTTTCTGGAATTTGACGCCCAGTCCAGAGCACGTTTAAAACATATAAATGAATTAGTAAAGGTATTTTTAATACAAAAATAATTCCTAGAACTTAGTTAATTCATAGAAAATTCATTTTAGCTCCAAATTGGTCCATTCCAGTTCCTAAATTTTTGTAATAATATTGTCTACGCAGTAGTGCCTCTGTTTTGGCATGAAAGGCTCATTTAAATTTATCTAATACTTAATCTTGTATTAAATACATAAAAGCTACAGAAATTCATAACTTAAAATATATAACTCCAAATTTAGTGATTCCAGTTCCTATGGTTTCATTTTAATATGTAGATTTTTACTGTATATTTCATTCATCTGTTTGGTGTGATGTTGATTTTGGCTATACTATGTATGTATTGTGTTGATGCGAGTAGACGAGCAAGCCACTGTGGAAACTGAGGTTCAGCAAGTAGAGATAGCTGAGCAGGAGCTCATTACAGGCAAGTTGTGCCCTTGATCACTTACTTTTCCCAGCCATGTTCTTATTAATTATAATGATCTGCATAGGTTAATTTTGATGGGATCCTTTATGTACCCCAGTTTTGATTACCTCTATACCTTGTTCACCCCTGGAATATTTTTTGGGTAGTACTTGCTATTGCTTTATGTGGATTGGGTATGGAGATTCATTATTCATGATTATTCTGTTATTATCTTGTTATTATTATTGTTCATGTTAAGATCATTAAATTAATGGGAACATGGAGCGACCACCCGGGAAAACAGTGCTACCACAAGGGTTTAATGGGACGCCCTTGGCTGACTAATTAGGAAAGCTAGTGGAAGACTACCTTACCCGAAAGGGGCAAGGGCAGTAGGGGAGAGGTCAGTGTAGGGAGGTCCCTGGTTGATTTTGCTGCGATGGCGGTCAGCCAGGAACCCTGCACTGGATCTTCCTATAAACTGTAGCGGGTTTTCGGAAGCTAGTGGAACTTTGTAAAGGCCTCGTAGTGGATCCCTAGCCATTCACCTCGGTAGTGTCTAAGGGCCTTGCAAACCCTGGTGACATGGGATACACGACTTGTGGGTAAAGATGCGCAACCTCTGCAGAGTGTAAAACTAGTATACTAGCCGTGCTCACGGTCATGAGCGGCTCGGACCCTCACATGATTAACTATGGAACTTAAGTTTAATTTGACATTTGCATCGCATTTGGGATTATTTTACTATTACTGTTCTTTATTATTATTAAGGTTTGGTATTTACTTACACTTAGTAATTGCTAATAAAATTTTGACCAACTTATAAAAGCAATGCTCAGCCTTAGCCTTTATTTCATTGATCAGCCTTACACTTCATGAACTCCCACCTTTGGTGAGTTCATGCCACATTATTCCCCACGACTTGTTGAGCTATGAACGTATGTGAGCTCACTCTTGCTGTCTCACACCCCCCCATAGGAGAAGAACAGGTGGTTGAAGAGGAGCCGCCTAACACTGAGGAGTTCGATCTGATCTAGGTGGCGTTTCTCAGTCGACATTGGCGCCATCGATCCTTAGTTCGTTTTATATTTATCTTTATCTTTATTTTGTAATAAGACTTCCGCTATGTAATAAGTACTCTGATGTTTTATGACATTTATCTCTATACACTCTGTTATTATATATGTTGTCTTCTTGGCGCATGTATGAGATGCACCCGGCTTTGTTTCTTTAAAACCGGGTGTTACATCAATCCCGTTTGCGAGGAATCTCCACAACTTGGAGCCTCTCGCCCTTACACTTGAAATTCACAAAGAACACGGAGCAAGGGAGGGATTAGCAACGCACACAAGACACACGAATCAGAATGTCAATACGCACACAAGTCGCAACAAGAGCTCGCAACACAACTCAATGAGTTCACAACTCCACTAGAGCTCTATATGCTATCACAACGAAACGAATGCGTGGAATCGATGTCTTGGTGCTTAAGAATGTTGTAGGAATGCTTGGTATCCTCCTCCATGCGCCTAGGGGTCCCTTTTTTAGCCCCAAGGCAGCTAGGAGCCGTTGAGAGCAATCAGGGAAGGCAATTCTTGCCTTCTGTCGTCTGGCGCACCGGACAGTCCGGTACACACCGGACACTGTCCGGTGCCAGATTTCTTTCCTTAAATGGCGAAGCCGACCGTTGGCAGACCTGGAGCCGTTGGCGCACTGGACATGTCCGGTGTACACCGGACAGTCCGGTGCCATCTTCTAGCCGTTGGCTCGGCCACGTGTCCCGCGCAGATTGCGCCCGGCCGACCGTTGGCTCACCGGACAGTCCGGTGAATTATAGTCGTACGTCACCGGTGAATTCCCGAGAGCGGCCAGTTCGCTCGAACCAGCCTGGCGCACCGGACAGTGTCCGGTGCACCACCGGACAGTCCGGTGCTCCCAGACTCAGCAGATTCTTGGCTGCTCGAGCCAAGACATTTCCAATTGGATTTTTCCTGTTTCCAGCACTTAGACACAATATATTAGTCCATAAAACAATGTACTAAGTCTGAGAAACATACCTTTATCCTTGATTTGTACTTTGTCCACCTCTTTACACTTAGGCACTTGTGTTGGACACTAAATCACCAAAACACTTAGAAATTGCCCAAGGGCACATTTCCCTTTCAGTTTGCAAGAACCGAACCTCGGTAAAACAAATCCACGTGTCACACTCCTTATTCGCTTGCGATTTGTTTTGCACCCTCTCTCGCGGACTCGATTATATTTCTAACTCTAACCCGGCTTGTAGTTGTGATTAATTTTATAAATTTCAGTTTCGCCCTATTCACCCCCCCTCTAGGCGACTTTTCAATTGGTATCGGAGCCCGGTGCTTCATTAGAGCCTAACCGCTCGAAGTGATGTTGGGAGATCACACCAAGAGGGAGATGGAGACCGGCGACAAGCCCACTACGAGTCACGGGAGCACTTCATCGAAAGAGTCCCGCACCAAGAGGAAGGAGAAGAAGAAGGACTCCTCCAAACGGAAGGAGAAGAGATCTTCTTCTTCACACCACAAAGAAAAGAAGGAAAAATCCTCTTCCCACAAGCCGCATCGGAGTGGGGACAAGAAAAAGAGGATGAGGAAGGTGGTCTACTACGAGACCGATTCTTCGTCGACATCCACCTCTGGCTCCGACGCAGCGTCCGTCACTTCTAAGCGCCAAGAGCGTAAGAAGTATAGTAAGATCCCCTTACGCTACCCTCGCATTCCTAAACATACACCTTTGCTTTCCGTCCCATTAGGCAAACCACCAACGTTTGATGGTGAAGACTATGCTAGGTGGAGTGATTTAATGCGATTTCATCTAACCTCACTCCACAAAAGTATATGGGATGTTGTTGAGTTTGGTGTACAGGTACCATCCGTAGGGATGAAGACTATGATGTGGATGAAGTGGCTCAAATCGAGCACTTCAATTCCCAAGCCACAACCATTCTCCTCGCCTCTCTAAGTAGAGAGGAATATAACAAGGTGCAAGGATTGAAGAATGCGAAGGAGATTTGGGACTTACTCAAGACCGCGCACGAAGGTGATGAACTCACGAAGATCACCAAGCGGGAAACGATCGAGGGGGAGCTCGGTCGCTTCCGTCTTCGCCAAGGAGAGGAGCCACAAGATATGTACAACCGGCTCAAAACCTTGGTGAACCAAGTGCGCAACCTCGGGAGCAAGAAATGGGATGACCACGAGGTGGTTAAGGTTATTTTAAGATCACTTATTTTCCTTAACCCCACTCAAGTTCAATTAATTCGTGGTAATCCTAGATACACACTAATGACTCCCGAGGAAGTAATCGGGAATTTTGTGAGCTTTGAGTGTATGATTAAAGGCTCAAAGAAGATCAACGAGCTTGATGAACCCTCCACGTCCGAAGCACAACCGGTGGCATTTAAGGCGACGGAGGAGAAGAAGGAGGAGTCTACACCGAGTAGACAACCAATTGATGCCTCCAAGCTCGACAATGAGGAGATGGATTTAATCATCAAAAGCTTTCGCCAAATCCTCAAGCAACGGAAGGGGAAGGATTACAAATCCCGTTCCAAGAAGGTTTGCTACAAGTGTGGTAAGCCCGGTCACTTTATTGCTAAATGTCCATTATCAAGTGACAGTGACAGGGATAACGACAAGAAGGGCAAGAGGAGAGAAAAGAAGAGGTACCACAAGAAGAAGGGCGGCGATGCCCACGTGTGCCGCGAATGGGACTCCGATGAAAGCTCCACCGACTCCTCCTCCGACGACGAGGACGCCGCCAACATCGCTGTCACCAAGGGACTCCTCTTCCCCAACATCGGACACAAGTGCCTCATGGCAAAGGACGGCAAAAAGAAGAAGGTTAAATCTAAATCCTCCACTAGATATGAGTCTTCTAGTGATGAAAATGCTAGTGATGAGGAGGATAACTTGCGTACCCTTTTTGCCAACCTTAACATGGAACAAAAGGAAAAATTAAATGAATTAATTAGTGATATTCATGAAAAGGATGACCTTTTGGATTCCCAAGAGGACTTCCTAATCAAGGAAAACAAGAAACATGTTAAGGTTAAAAATGCTTATGCTCTAGAAATAGAAAAATGTCAAAAACTATCTAGTGAGCTAAGCACTTGCCATGACACTATTGCCAACCTTAGAAATGAAAATGCTAAATTAATTGCTAAGGTTGATTCAAATGTTTGTAATGTTTCAATTCCAAATCTTAGAAATGATAATGATGATTTGCTTGCTAAGATTGATGAATTGAATGTATCTCTTGCTAGCCTTAGAGTAGAAAATGAAAATTTGACTGCTAAGGCTAAAGATTTTGATGTTTGCAATGTTACTATTTCCAACCTTAGAAGTGAGAATGATATATTACATGCTAAGGTTGTAGAATTAAAATCTTGCAAACCCTCTACATCTAATGTTGAGCATGTTTCTATTTGCACTAGATGTAGAGATGTTGATATTGATGCTATTCATGATCATGTGGCTTTAATTAAACAACAAAATGATCATATAGCAAGATTAGATGCTAAAATTGCCGAGTATAACTTAGAAAATGAAAAGTTTAAATTTGCTAGAAGTATGCTCTATAATGGGAGACGCCCTGGCATCAAGGATGGCATTGGCTTCCAAAGGGGAGACAATGTCAAACTTAGTGCCCCTCCTAAAAGATTGTCAAATTTTGTTAAGGGCAAGACTCCCATGTCTCAGGATAACGAGGGTTACATTTTGTACCCTGCCGGTTATCCTGAGAGCAAAATTAGGAGAATTCATTCTAGGAAGTCTCACTCTGGCCCTAATCATGCTTTTATGTATAAGGGTGAGACATCTAGCTCTAGGCAACCAACCCGTGCTAAGTTGCCTAAGAAGAGAACTCCTAATGCATCAAATGATCATGACATTTCATTCAAAACTTTTGATGCATCTTATGTTTTGACTAACAAATCCGGCAAGGTAGTTGCCAAGTTTGTTGGGGGCAAACACAAGGGTTCCAAGACTTGTGTTTGGGTACCCAAAGTTCTTGTGTCTAATGCCAAAGGACCCAAAACCGTTTGGGTACCTAAAGTCAAGAACTAAACTTGTTTTGTAGGTTTATGCATCCGGGGGCTCAAGTTGGATCATCGATAGCGGGTGCACAAACCACATGACGGGGGAGAAGAAGATGTTCTCCTCCTACGAGAAAAACCAAGATCCCCAACGAGCTATCACATTCGGGGATGGAAACCAAGGTTTGGTCAAAGGTTTGGGTAAAATAGCTATATCTCCTGACCATTCCATTTCCAATGTTTTTCTTGTAGATTCTTTAGATTACAATTTGCTTTCCGTATCTCAATTATGTCAAATGGGCTACAACTGTCTATTTACTGATGTAGGTGTCACTGTCTTTAGAAGAAGTGATGATTCAGTAGCATTTAAGGGAGTGTTAGAGGGTCAGCTATACTTGGTAGATTTTGATAGAGCTGAACTCGACACTTGCTTAATTGCTAAGACTAACATGGGTTGGCTCTGGCACCGCCGACTAGCCCATGTTGGAATGAAGAATCTTCATAAGCTTCTAAAGGGAGAACACATTTTAGGATTAACAAATGTTCGTTTTGAGAAAGACAGGATTTGTAGCGCATGCCAAGCCGGGAAGCAAGTTGGCACTCATCATCCACACAAGAACATCATGACAAGTGATAGGCCACTGGAGCTCCTTCACATGGATTTATTCGGCTCGATCGCTTACATAAGCATCGGCGGGAGTAAGTACTGTCTAGTTATTGTGGATGATTATTCTTGCTTCACTTGGGTGTTCTTTTTGCAGGAAAAATCCCATACCCAAGAGACCTTAAAGGGATTCTTGAGACGGGCTCAAAATGAGTTCGGCTTAAGGATCAAGAAAATTAGAAGCGACAACAGGACAGAGTTCAAGAACTCACAAATAGAAGGCTTCCTTGAGGAGGAGGGCATCAAGCATGAGTTCTCTTCTCCCTACACTCCTCAACAAAATGGTGTAGTGGAGAGGAAGAATCGAACTCTCTTGGACATGGCAAGAACCATGCTTGATGAGTACAAGACACCGGATCGGTTTTGGGCCGAGGCGGTCAACACCGCTTGCTACTGCCATCAACCGTTTATATCTACACCGAATCCTCAAGAAGACATCCTATGAACTCCTAACCGGTAAAAAGCCCAATATTTCATATTTTAGAGTTTTTGGTAGCAAATGCTTTATTCTTGTTAAAAGAGGTAGAAAATCTAAATTTGCTCCTAAAATTGTAGAAGGCTTTTTACTAGGATATGACTCAAACACAAGGGCATATAGAGTCTTTAACAAGTCCTCAGGACTAGTTGAAGTTTCTTGTGACGTTGTGTTTGATGAGACTAACGGCTCTCAAGTAGAGCAAGTTGATCTTGATGAGATAGGTGAAGAACAGGCTCCGTGCACCGCGCTAAGGAACATGTCCATTGGGGATGTGTGTCCTAAGGAATCCGAAGAGCCTCCACATGCACAAGATCAACCATCCTCCTCCACGCAAGCATCTCCACCAACTCAAAATGAGGACGAGGCTCAAGTTGATGAAGAGGAAGAACAAAATGATGAGCCACCTCAAGATGACGGCAATGATCAAGGGGGAGATGCAAATGATGAAGACAAGGAGGATGAAGAACCGAGGCCGCCACACCCAAGAGTCCACCAAGCAATCCAACGAGATCACCCCGTCGACACCATCCTCGGCGACATTCATAAGGGGGTAACCACTCGATCTCGTGTTGCACATTTTTGTGAGCATTACTCTTTTGTTTCCTCTATTGAGCCACACAGGGTAGAGGAAGCACTACAAGATTCGGATTGGGTGATGGCTATGCAAGAGGAGCTCAACAACTTCACTAGGAATCAGGTATGGCATTTAGTTCCACGTCCTAACCAAAATGTTGTAGGAACCAAGTGGGTCTTCCGCAACAAGCAAGACGAGCATGGTGTGGTGACAAGGAACAAAGCTCGACTTGTGGCCAAGGGATACTCCCAAGTCGACGGTTTGGATTTTGTTGAAACTTATGCACCCGTAGCTAGGCTTGAGTCAATTCGCATATTATTAGCCTATGCTACTTACCATGGCTTCAAGCTTTATCAAATGGACGTGAAGAGTGCCTTCCTCAATGGACCAATCAAGGAGGAGGTCTATGTTGAGCAACCTCCCGGCTTTGAAGACAGTGAGTACCCTAACCATGTTTATAGGCTCTCTAAGGCGCTTTATGGGCTCAAGCAAGCCCCAAGAGCATGGTATGAATGCCTAAGAGATTTCCTTATAGCTAATGGCTTCAAAGTCGGCAAGGCCGATCCTACTTTATTTACTAAAACTCTTGACAATGATTTGTTTGTATGCCAAATTTATGTTGATGATATTATATTTGGGTCTACTAACGAATCTACATGTGAAGAATTTAGTAGGATCATGACACAAAAATTCGAGATGTCTATGATGGGGGAGTTGAAGTATTTTCTAGGATTCCAAGTCAAGCAACTCCAAGAGGGCACCTTCATTAGCCAAACAAAGTATACTCAAGACATTCTAACCAAGTTTGGAATGAAGGATGCCAAGCCCATCAAGACACCCATGGGAACCAATGGGCATCTCGACCTCGACACGGGAGTCATAGGTATATTGAAAGGGAATAGGAGTCTTCGGTGAAGACAAAGGCTTCCACTCCACTCTACTACTCATCCTTCGCCGTCGCTCCGCATCACTCTCCATCTTTGGTATAATCTTCACTTAAATGTTTTATTTGCCAAAGGGGAGAATGTAGTTAGGAAAGGGCTTATATCTCACTCAAAGTATCCGTTTTTGGCGATTCATGCCAAAGGGGGAGAAAGTATGAGCCCAAAGCAAAAGGACCGCACCACCAACCAAATTTTAAAATTAGTGATTTTCAATTGGTAAATTTCAAATTGGTATCTCTTTGAGTTCTAAAGGGGGAGAAAGTAGTATTTTCAAAATTAATATCTTAAAACCCTCTTGAACACTAAGAGGAGAATTTATTGAGGGGGAGTTTTTGTTTAGTCAAAGGAAAAACATTTGAAACAAGGGGAGAAAATTTCAAACTTGAAAATGCTTTGCAAAAATCTTATTCATTTACCTTTGACTATGTTGCAAAAGGGCTTTGAAAAGGATTTACAAAATGAATTTGCAAAAACAAAACATGTGGTGCAAGCGTGGTCCAAAATGTTAAAAATAAAGAATCAATCCATGCATATCTAGTAAGTAATATTTATTGGCTCAATTCTAAGTAACCTTTGCACTTACACTTTGCAAACTAGTTCAATTATGCACTTCTATATTTGCTTTGGTTTGTGTTGGCATCAATCACCAAAAAGGGGAAGATTGAAAGGGAATTAGGCTTACACCTATTTCCTATACTAATTTTGGTGGTTGAATTGCCCAACACAAATAATTGGACTAACTAGTTTGCCCAAGTTTATAAGTTCTACAGGTACAAAGGTTCACCATACGCCAATAAAAAGACCAAGAAAAAGGGTTCAAACAAAAGAGCAAAGGGACAACCGAAGGCACCCTGGTCGGGTGCACCGGACTATCCGGTGTGCCACCGGACAGTGTCTGGTGCACCAGGGAAGATCGACTTCAAACTCTTCACCTTTGGGAATTCTCGGAGTCGGCGCGCTATAATTCACCGGACTGTCCGGTGTACACCGGACAGTGTCCGGTGCTCCAAGAGGACGCGGCTCCGAACTCGCCAGTCTCGGGAATTCGCAACGGCTGCTTCGCTAAAATTCACCGGACATGTCCGGTGTACACCGGACTGTCCGGTGTAACAGCGGGGCAACGGCTACTTCAGGCGCCAACGGCTACCTGCAGCGCATTAAATGCGCGCCAGCGCGCGCAGAGGTTAGGCACGCCCATGCTGGCGCACCGGACACCCTACAGTTCATGCCCGGTGCGCCACCGGTCATCCAGGCGGGCCCAGCGTCAGAGCTCCAACGGTCGGAACCCTAACGTTCGGGTGACGTGGCTGGCGCACTGGACATGTCCGGTGTGCACCGGACTGTCCGGTGCACCATGCGACAGACAGCCTCCACCCAAACAGCTAGTTTGGTGGTTGGGGCTATAAATACCCCCAACCACCCCACATTCAAGTCATCCAAGTTTTCCCACTTCAACTACTTACAAGAGCTCTAGCATTCAATTCTAGACACACCAAAGTGATCAAATCCTCTCCAAACTCCACACAACGCCCTAGTGATTAGTGAGAGAGATTTGCTTGTGTTCTTTCGAGCTCTTGCGCTTGGATTGCTTTCTTTCTTCTTTGATTCTTCATTGTGATCAAACTCACTTGTAATTGAGGCAAGAGACACCAATCTTGTGGTGGTCCTTGTGGGAACTTTGTGTTCCAAACATTTGAGAAGAGAAAGCTCACTCGGTCCGAGGGACCGTTTGAGAGAGGGAAAGGGTTGAAAGAGACCCGGTCTTTGTGACCACCTCAACGGGGAGTAGGTTTGCAAGAACCGAACCTCGGTAAAACAAATCCACGTGTCACACTCCTTATTCGCTTGCGATTTGTTTTGCACCCTCTCTCGCGGACTCGATTATATTTCTAACTCTAACCCGGCTTGTAGTTGTGATTAATTTTATAAATTTCAGTTTTGCCCTATTCACCCCCCCTCTAGGCGACTTTCAACTATCACACAAACCAAGTAACACATATATGCTTTTTGTATTTAATATATATGCATATCTTCAGTACTATTTATGCACATTCACTTGAGTCATTTGTTTACACATTTGTTTTATTATATATGCATATAGTCAGTACTCTGTATGCACATTTACTTTAATGATTTGTTTTCACATCTACTTTATTATCAAATATGCTTATTTGTATTTGATATATATGCATATCCTCAGTAATGTTTATGCACATTCACTTGAGTCATTGGTTTACACATTTTTGTTTTATTATATATGCATATAGTCAGTATTCTTTATGCACATTTACTCTAATGATTTGTTTTCACATCTATTTTATTATCTAATATGCTTATTGTATTTCATATATATGCATATCCTCAGTACTTTTTATGCCCATTCACTTAAATCATTTGTGTACACATCTGTTTTATTATATATAAAACATACTCATTGGATTTGATATATATGCATATTGGCAGTAATGTGTATGCTCATTATTACACAATTTTATGAACATTTCGCAATATAATAAGTATATTTGCATTGTTCTATTTACTTGAATAATTAGTTTACACTCATGTTCATTATATATATGTACATACAGATACTTTTATTTTAAGCAAAAGTTATTTAAATATTCATGTTTGAATATGAGCTAAATGTTTTTATTACTATGAACCAGTTATTAAAATATGTTGTATAGTTAGTTGATGCAAAAAGGCTCTTGTTTTATCATGATCCATTTACAATTATATGAAATATTAAATCAATCTTTATGTTTGTATATAACCATTGCTCATTAAATGATCTCGCATAAATATAAAAGGTAGTTTAAGTTATGTAATTCCATTTAGCATTATATAGTATGCATTTCAGATAGTTATAGTAAAAATTAGTTCTTTTTTTTGGCATATATTCTTGCATAAATCAATGTATTTAAAAACAACTTCTTTTTTCTACAGATTTATTTAGTATATAATCATGAAATCTGTTGATCGCCCGCCCAGTAATCCAAAAAGATTAACCATTTAATCCAGTCAGGAGGTTTTTTCAATTGATATTTCCAGACGTACAAGATCCAGCAGCTCAGCTCACCAAGATGATATTCCACAAAATCAGGAGCAGAATGAGCCACAGCCAGCCCCAATCCATCGTTTTCGCAGAAAGGCTTTAGCTTGTCGTTTAAAAAGAAAACCTCCTGCTCCATCCACTCTCTCTGACGACGATTTCATGGATGCTCCATCGTTAAAGCGTCAATTCAGATCTGCATCACCTTCTCCTTCAGAACAAATCAGTGCAAAGAAGTTAAAAGTACCTTCTCCTCAAGTTCCGACCGTGAAAAGAAGTCCAAAGTATAATATCATTGCAAAAAAAAACTCTCCTAAACAGAAGTCTCCTGTAAAATCACAGGTAATATGTATATATTTATGTTTATTCATGTGTTAATCATGGTGCCCAATCAATTTTGTATTTTCCCCCACTTTAAATTTATGTATATTATTATCAACAAATATGGTGTTTACTTTTTTTAGTGTTGTAGACTAGTTATTTACAAGCCTGTAATAAATATCCCTTGTATGTAAATATAGTATCACTAGTTCTAACTATATATATACTTTGTGTATTAATGCATATTCATTTATGCTTCCAAAAATTGAATATCCGATGCATTCCCTATGATGTTATTGTATCATCTTGGATAATGAGCGATCGGCAGCGTGATGTCGTTGCTAGGTTGGGATTTTCTAGTATATTTGATTTGCGAACTGATGCCTTAGAGAGAAGATCACTCATCAGGTGGTTGATGGATAAATTGGATCCACATGACATGACCATACGCCCAGGGGCTGGCAAGGAACTGAAGATAACAAAAGATACGGTTCATCTGATTTTGGGTTTGCCATGTGCCGGAGGAGGCAGGGAGTTTACTGATTGGTACGGTGAAGTGGATGCTGCTGCAAAACTGAGACGTCATCTCAATGTTGGTAAAGAAGAATTTGATGTTGTCAAGCTTCAAGACAAGATAGTGCTTGGCAATGATGATGAGCTATCAATTAGATGCTTTTTTCTGATTCTATTCAATCGACTTCTGTTTCCTTCTGCTTCTTGGGGCATTACAAACAATGAGGTACTCATGACTTCAAACATGGCCCGAATGGCTGATATTGACTGGTGTCAACTAGTTTACACGGATTTGTGCAATGCTGCCGCACGTTGGCATAAAAGGAACAAAACAAACATCACAGCAACAATATATGGATGCTCACTCATTGTTCTAGTAAGTAATTTTTTTTGTTTACTGTGCATATATATGATATGCAAATATTTGTTATGTACTAATTTTATATATTTGTACATTCCTTTTTTAGATTTACTATCTTGATCACCTACATCACCCTGCAGCTCCTGATAACAAATATGGTACTCCACGCATTAAGTTTTTTGATAATGAGACCATAAGAGAGTTGGCTCGGGGTGACAGACGCCCCCCCTAAAACTGGTGAACCATTCGGATATGCAGAGGTTAGACACAAACAATTTTTGTCCTGTTATGCAGATGTTAAAATATTATTACTGCTAACTATTCTATCTGACTTTATACAGTTTCGTAACCGTTCAGAAACGTGTTACGTCATTGCTCCAGAACGGCCTGTTTCTGCCGTTTTCAACATATATGTACCACGTATCAAGCATTTGATTGGCAACAAGTTGCAATGTTTGCCCTCCCAGCATCGGCCAATATTTCAATCAATGTTTGATGCTCATGACAAAGAGGTGGATAAGTACTGTGATTCCCTTCAGCTGAGTCATCAGATGATTGTTTCGAAGCAGATTGAACTCTCTGAAACATTTGGTGAAATGATCGATGAAGTAATGAGAGCTGCAACGCAGCGCGATTCACAGCAAGAAGGTTTTAGTATTTATGTTTATTTATTTAATCTGATCAAGTTCACGAATTATTGCCTGGAAAATTATATATAGTTATACGATCTCAAATTATTTATTATATGCAGTTTTGTATATACAACTTATGCATTAATTTATACTCATACAAGCAGCAACATATTTTTTAGTTGATTTCATTTTTTGAAAACTGTATTTTATTTATGCATCCTGATAGTATATTGGTGTAGTTTGCAAATGTGTATGTTTAACCATTTTTTATAACGATACATTTATATTGCAGTTACATTCCAGTAACAACTACTATATTATTATATGTTCCAAATGTAGATAACCCCCCCCCCACTACCTCAATGCCTCCAACAAATGCTCCTGTATCCTCACCACCTGTTCCAACACCTGATAAACAGCAACATGATCAGGAAATCCATGTTCCTACTGATCATATCAAAGTATCAGATGATGTAAGTTTTCTCATACAAACTATATTATATTTTGCATACAAGTTACTGTTTACTCAAATCTCAGTTGTTTCCATTACAGATTGTCAGTGGGAACGTCTGCAAAAAAGATGAAGTTATGGATGCCCCTATTTTTGACAAGACTCCAAAATCAAATGTTTGACTTCCTTATATCACAATTGTTATTATTTTGTTTACACGGTATGCAAGTAACATTAATATATATGCATGCTTTATTTTTTTTAATTCACCAGGCTCCCACAACAGTCAATCCTGCTGCTCCTGAGTTAACACCGGATATAAATAGTGTAAGTATTTACACCTTCATCATATTATGCTAATATTAATTATAACCTATGTTTCATTACGTTTATATTAATAATTTTATTGGTTACAGGAAGGACAAAAATCTGTTACACATGATACTCCTGTATCTGGTGCACCTCAGTTCGATAAAACCCCTCTGACAGATGTAAGACATGTTGTCTTATATTCTCATATTTTGTCTATACATACACTAAGACATACATATTTATGCAATTGTTTACTAACATATATTCATATATTAGGCAACTACTGACCTTGTTGCAAAGGATAGTTCCTCTAAAGCTGCAGTCGCTGAACCTCCCCACGTGTCACGTGAAGACATGTGCTCGCAACCTACTTAAGTTTATTTTGTCAGGAAAACTAGATCCGAGCATGTATGTATTAGTTATTCAAATTCCAATTAAGTATAATTAGATGAATTGTAAATAAAGTTTTATTTTTTCCCAGGTCTATCATTAATTTTGGAGGATTTGGAGGTTCTGTCCTCGATGTTGTCTAGTCGTTTGGTCCCAATAAATGTCTTGAGAATACTTTCATGCAGGGATTTATCGACTGTATTCGTGAAGATGATGTATTATACAATCCAGATTCTGTAATCAACACTCCAATACTGAATGTCAATGTTGGGGTAATTTTTCCTCCACAGCTTTGTATCTTATTGCAACCCTTACTCTATAAATATACAATACTAATCAATTTATTTTTTTTGTCCAGACCGTTTTGAATATTGAGGAGTTCGAACAGCACAGTTCAAATCCACAGCCCTTCTCAACATCACTTCTTATAGAACAACTTGAACCGACGCTTCCTTCAGATGAAGTTCTGAACCAAATTAAATTGGTGAGCCCCAATCAGTTTCATTTGTAATTATGTTATAATGTTCTTTTGGTCATTAGTTTTATGTTGTATTAGCTTTAATTTTCCATATGCATAGTATTAATCATTTATAAACTTACATATATATTTAATAGATCCTGGTTCCTATGCTACGCCGTGGCCACTGGACCCTTTATGCAATCAACTTTGAACGTCGTCGAATAGACATCTTAGATTCAAATCCTTATGGTACATTGCTTGGAGGCACTACCTGGAAACAAATCCATAATGATCAAATGATGATAAATGGAACGAAGATACCTTGGTCCAGATTAATAATGAGAAGAGCACATCACAGCAAGAATGTGATGACCACGTCAAGACCTCTGGAGCTGCTGCATATGGACCTCTTCGGACCCGTCGCCTATCTGAGCATAGGAGGAAGTAAGTATGGTTTAGTTATTGTTGATGACTTTTCCCGCTTCACTTGGGTGTTCTTTTTGCAGGATAAGTCTGAAACCCAAGGGATCCTCAAGCGCTTCCTCAGGAGAGCTCAAAATGAATTTGAGCTCAAGGTGAAGAAGATAAGGAGCGACAACGGGTCCGAATTCAAGAATCTTCAAGTGGAGGAGTTCCTTGAGGAGGAGGGGATCAAGCACGAGTTCTCCGCTCCCTACACACCTCAGCAAAATGGTGTGGTAGAGAGGAAGAACAGGACGCTCATAGATATGGCGAGGACTATGCTTGGAGAGTTCAAGACCCCCGAGTGCTTTTGGTCGGAAGCCGTGAACACGGCTTGCCACGCCATCAACAGGGTCTACCTTCATCGCCTCCTCAAGAAGACTTCATATGAGCTGCTGACTGGTAACAAACCCAATGTATCGTACTTTCGTGTATTTGGGAGTAAATGCTACATTCTAGTGAAGAAGGGTAGGAATTCCAAATTTGCTCCCAAAGCCGTAGAAGGTTTTTTATTAGGTTATGATTCAAATACAAAGGCGTATAGGGTCTTCAACAAATCATCGGGTTTAGGTTGAAGTCTCTAGCGACGTTGTATTTGATGAGACTAATGGCTCTCCAAGAGAGCAAGTTGTTGATCTTGATGATGTAGATGAAGAAGACGTTCCAACGGCCGCGATACGCACCATGGCGATTGGAGATGTACGGCCTCAGGAACATTTGGAGCAAGATCAACCGTCTTCCTCAACTATGGTGCATCCCCCAACCCAGGATGACGAACAGGTACCTCAAGTGGAGGCGCATGATCAAGGGGGAGCACAGGATGTTCAAATTGAAGAGGAAGAAGCACCTCAGGCACCTCCAACCCAAATTCGAGCGACGATCCTAAAGGGATCATCCCGTCGACCAAATTTTGGGTGATATTAGCAAGGGAGTAACTACTCGTTCAAGATTAGTTAATTTTTGTGAGCATTACTCTTTTGTCTCTTCTATTGAGCCTTTCAGGGTAGAAGAGGCCTTGCTAGATTCGGACTGGGTGTTGGCCATGCAGGAGGAACTCAACAATTTCAAGCGCAATGAAGTTTGGACACTGGTGCCTCACCCCAAGCAAAATGTTGTGGGAACCAAGTGGGTGTTTCGCAACAAACAGGACGAGCACGGGGTGGTGACAAGGAACAAGGCTCGGCTTGTGGCAAAAGGTTATGCCCAAGTCGCAGGTTTGGACTTTGAGGAGACTTTTGCTCCCGTGGCTAGGCTAGAATCAATTCGTATCTTGCTAGCATATGCCGCTCACCATTCCTTCAGGTTGTACCAAATGGATGTGAAGAGCGCTTTCCTCAACGGGCCGATCAAGGAGGAGGTGTACGTGGAGCAACCCCCTGGCTTTGAGGATGAACGGTACCCCGACCACGTGTGTAAGCTCTCTAAGGCGCTCTATGGACTTAAGCAAGCCCCAAGAGCATGGTATGAATGCCTTAGAGACTTTTTAATTGCTAATGCTTTCAAGGTTGGGAAAGCCGATCCAACTCTTTTTACTAAGACTTGCGATGGTGATCTTTTTGTATGCCAAATTTATGTCGATGACATAATATTTGGTTCTACTAATCAAAAGTCTTGTGAAGAGTTTAGCAGGGTGATGACGCAGAAATTCGAGATGTCGATGATGGGCGAGTTGAACTACTTCCTTGGGTTACAAGTGAAGCAACTCAAGGACGGCACTTTCATCTCCCAAACGAAGTACACGCAAGATTTGCTAAAGAGGTTTGGGATGAAGGACGCCAAGCCCGCGAAGACGCCGATGGAAACCGACGGACACACCGACCTCAACAAAGGAGGTAAGTCCGTTGATCAAAAAGCATACCGGTCTATGATAGGTTCTTTGCTTTATTTATGTGCTAGTAGACCGGATATTATGCTTAGCGTATGCATGTGTGCTAGATTTCAATTCGATCCTAAGGAGTGTCACTTAGTGGCTGTGAAGCGAATTCTTAGATATTTAGTCGCTACGCCTTGCTTCGGGATCTGGTATCCAAAGGGGTCTAACTTTGACTTGATTGGGTACTCAGATTCCGACTATGCTGGATGTAAGGTCGATATGAAGAGTACATCGGGGACGTGCCAATTCTTAGGAAGGTCCCTGGTGTCATGGAACTCTAAGAAACAAACCTCCGTTGCCCTATCCACCGCTGAGGCCGAGTACGTTGCCGCAGGACAGTGTTGTGCGCAACTACTTTGGATGAGGCAAACCCTCATGGACTTTGGCTACAATCTGAGCAAAGTCCCACTCCTATGTGATAATGAGAGTGCTATCCGAATAGCGGAAAATCCTGTTGAGCATAGCCGCACAAAGCACATTGACATCCGGCATCACTTTTTGAGAGACCACCAGCAAAAGGGAGATATCGAAGTGTTTCATGTTAGCACCGAGAACCAGCTAGCCGATATCTTTACCAAGCCTCTAGATGAGAAGACCTTTTGCAGGCTGCGTAGTGAGCTCAATATCTTAGATTCACGGAACTTGGATTGAATTGTAGCATATATGTGTTTATGCCTTTGATCATGTTCATTCTGCATTTTATTGCTTATTGTGGTGCTCAAGTTGTACAAACACTCCCTGGACCTCACAAGTCCTTTTTGCAAGTGATGCACATATTTAGGGGGAGCTGTGCTACAACTTGACCCTTTGAGACTAACCGTGTACTTGAGTTTGGTTGTTTTAGTCTCCAAGGATAATTGAAAGGGAAAAGGTGGACTTGGACCATGCAAGACTTCCACTGCACTCCGATGAGAAAGAGTAACTTTTCAAAGTTCATCTTTATACTCCTATTGCCTTTGTGTTCTTATTTGAAAATTTTGGTGAGGCAATGGGGTTAAAGGGCCAAGATTGATCCCGTTTTGGTGCTTGATGCCAAAGGGGGAGAAAATAAAGGCCAAAGCAATAAATGGATCAGCTACCACTTGAGAAATTTTGAAAATAGTAGATTAGAGCTTTTGGTTTGTCAAAACTCTTTTATTGTCTTTTATGTCAAAAGTTGGCCTCTTGTGGGGAGAAGTGTTGATTATGGGAAAAAGGGGGAGTTTTTGAAATCCTTGATCAAATTTCTTTGGAAAACCTCTCTTTATGTCTCTACAAGTGGTTTTGACTTAGAGATAGGAATTTGAGTTTGATTTGCAAAAACAAACCAAGTGGTGGCATAGAGTGATCCATATATGTCAAATTGAATCAAAACAATTTTGAGTTCTAATTTGAATTGTTTGTGTACTTGTTCTACTTGCTTTATGTTGTGTTGGCATAAATCACCAAAAAGGGGGAGATTGAAAGGGAAATGTGCCCTTGGGCCATTTCTAAGTGTTTTGGTGATTTAGTGTCCAACACAAGTGCCTAAGTGTAAAGAGGTGGACAAAGTACAAATCAAGGATAAAGGTATGTTTCTCAGACTTAGTACATTGTTTTATGGACTAATGTATTGTGTCTAAGTGCTGGAAACAGGAAAAATCCAATTGGAAATGTCTTGGCTCGAGCAGCCAAGAATCTGCTGAGTCTGGGTGCACCGGACAGTGTCCGGTGGTGCACCGGACAGTGTCCGGTGCGCCAGGCTGGTTCGAGCGAACTGGCCGCTCTCGGGAATTCACCGGCGACGTACGGCTATAATTCACCGGACTGTCCGGTGTGCACCGGACTGTCCGGTGAGCCAACGGTCGGCCGGGCCAACGGTCGGCCGCGCGATCTGCGCGGGACACGTGGCCGAGCCAACGGCTAGAAGGGGGCACCGGACTGTCCGGTGTGCACCTGGACATGTCCGGTGCGCCAACGGCTCTCAGGCTGCCAACGGTCGGCTTCGCTATTTAAGGAAGGAAATCGGGCACCGGACAGTGTCCGGTGTGCACCGGACTGTCCGGTGCGCCAGTCGACAGAAGGCAAGATCAGCCTTCCAAGATTGCTCCCAACGGCTCCTAGCTGCCTTGGGGCTATAAAAGGGACCCCTTGGCGCATGGAGGAGCACACCAAGCATCTCCACAACATTTCTAAGCACCAAGACATCGATTTCGCGCATTCGTTTCATTGTGATAGCATATAGAGCTCTTGTGGAGTTGTGAACTCATTGAGTCGTGTTGCGAGCTCTTGTTGCGATTTGTGTGCGTGTTGACACTCTGATTCTTGTGTCTTGTGTGCGTTGCTAATCCCTCCCTTGCTCTGTGTTCTTTGTGAATTTCAAGTGTAAGGGCGAGAGGCTCCAAGTTGTGGAGATTCCTCGCAAACGGGATTGAGAAAAAGGAAGCAAAACACCTGTGGTATTCAAGTGGGTCTTTGGACCGCTTGAGAGGGGTTGATTGCAACCCTCGTCCGTTGGGACGCCACAACGTGGAGTAGGCAAGCGTTGGTCTTGGCCGAACCACGGGATAACCACCGTGCCATCTCTGTGATTGATCCTTGTTGGTTATTGTGTTTTGTTGAGGATTCCTCTTTAGCCACTTGGCAATTATTGTGCTAACAATTAATCAAGTTTTTGTGGCTATAAGTTTTTGAAGTTTTATAGGATCACCTATTCACCCCCCCCCCCCCCTCTAGGTGCTCTCAATTGGTATCGGAGCCGTTCTCTTCAAGAAAGGGACTAACCGCCCGAAGAGATGGATCCTAAGGGCAAGGGGATGGTGATCAACGACAAGGAGAAGGAGTCCTTTGTCAACGAGCCCAATGATGACAGGCCCACCGACTCAGGCTCGGGCCACAAAAGAAAAGACGGGAGGAATAAGAAGACAAGGCGCATCAAGGAAATTGTCTACTACGACTAGCGACGAATCTTCCTCCTCCCAAAAGGACAACGACGACTACGACAGACGAAAGACGGTTAACTCAAACTTTTCTTTCGATTATTCGCGCATTCCGCATAGCTCAAATGCTCAATTGCTCCCCATTCCACTTGGCAAGCCCCCTCACTTTGATGGAGAGGACTACGGATTTTGGAGCCACAAAATGCGTACTCACTTGTTTTCTCTCCATCCAAGCATTTGGGAGATTGTGGAAAGTGGAATGAAATTTGATAGCTCAGATAGCCCTGTGTTTATTAATGAATAGATTCATAAAAATGCACAAGCTACTACTGTGTTGCTAGCCTCTTTGTGCAGGGACGAGTATCACAAGGTGAGCGGCTTGGACAATGCCAAGCAGATCTGGGACACCCTCAAGATCTCTCATGAGGGGAACGACGTCACCTTGCTCACCAAAATGGAGTTGGTGGAGGGCGAGCTTGGAAGGTTTGCGATGATAAGGGGCGAGGAGCCAACTCAAACATACAACCGGCTCAAGACCCTTATCAACAAAATAAGGAGCTACGGAAGCACGCGATGGACGGACCACGACGTCGTCCGACTGATGCTAAGGTCCTTTACCGTTCTTGATCCTCATTTGGTGAATAATATTCGTGAGAATCCCAGGTACACCAAAATGTCGCCCGAAGAAGTCCTCGGAAAATTCGTTAGCGGGCGAATGATGATCAAGGAGGTGAGGTATGTGGACGACGCCTTGAATGGTCCGATCAACGAGCCGCAACCCCTTGCTCTCAAGGCAACAAGAAGCAAGGAGGCGCTACCTAGCAAGGTGGCTCAGATTGAGGCGGCCGGACTTAATGATGAAGAGATGGCCCTCATCATCAAAAGATTCAAGACGGTGCTTAAGGGTCGCAAGGGACAGCCAAGCAAGACCAAAGCCAAGGGGAAGCGCTCATGCTTCAAATGCGGTAAGCTTGGTCATTTTATTGCTAACTGTCCCGACAATGATAGTGATCAGGAACAAGGGAACAAGAGGGAGAAGAAGAAGAAGTATAAGAAGGCAAAAGGCGAGGCACATCTAGGCAAGGAGTGGGATTCGGATTGCTCCTCTTCCGACTCTGACAATGAGGGACTCGCCGCCACCGCCTTCAACAAATCGGCCCTCTTTCCAAGCGAGCGTCACACATGCCTTATGGCAAGAGAGAAGAAGGTATGTACTCAAAACTCTACTTATGCTTCTTCAAGTGAGGACGAATCTAGTGATGAGGATGAAATAGATTATTAATGTTTGTTTAAGGGCCTAGATAGAACCAAGGTAGACAAAATTAATGAATTAATTGATGCCTTGAATGATAAGAATATGCTTTTAGAAAAGCAAGAGGATTTGTTGTATGAAGAACATGATAAATTTGTAGAAGCACAAAAGTCTCTTGCTCTAGAAATTAAAAGGAATAAAATGCTCTCTAGTGAATTATCTTCTTGTCATGAAACTATTGCTACGTTAAAAAGTTTTAATGATGATTTAAATGCTAAACTAGAAGTAGCTAGTAAATCTAATTCTTGTGTAGAAATTGTTGAAACTTGTAATAGGTGTAAAGATTTTGACATTGATGCTTGTAGTGATCATTTAGTTTCAATTTCCAAATTAAATGAGGAATTAGCTAGTCTTAATGCCCAACTTAAGACTAGCAAGAATGAATTTGACAAGCTAAAATTTGCAAGGGATGCCTACACGATTGGTAGACACCCCTCAATTAAGGATGGACTTGGTTACAAGAGGGAAGCCAAGAACTTGACAAGCCATAAGGCTCCCATCTCCGCCAAGGAGAAAGGGAAGGCCCCTATGGCTAGTAGTGTGCAAAAGAACCATGCCTTTATGTACCATGATAGGAGACAATCTAGAAATGCTTATAGGAGTTGTAATGCATATAATGCCTTTGATTCTCATGCCATGTTTGCTTCTAGTTCTTCTTATGTGCATGATAGAAATGTTGGTAGGAGAAATGTTGTTCATAATATGCCTAGGAGAAATGTTGTTAATGTTCCTAGGAAAGTAAAGGAACCTTCTACAATATATCATGCTTTAAATGCTTCTTTTGCTATTTGTAGAAAGGATAGGAAGATAGTTGCTAGAAAATTAGGGGCAAGATGCAAGGGAGACAAAACTTGCATTTGGGTCCCTAAGGATATTTGTGCTAACCTTGTAGGACCCAACATGAGTTGGGTACCTAAGACCCAAGCCTAAATTTGCCTTGCAGGTTTATGCATCCGGGGGTTCAAGCTGGATTATCGACAGCGGATGCACAAACCATATGACGGGGGAGAAGAATATGTTCACCTCCTACGTCAAGAATAAGGATTCCCAAGATTCAATAATATTCGGTGATGGGAATCAAGGCAAGGTAAAAGGGTTAGGTAAAATTGCAATCTCAAATGAGCACTCTATCTCTAATGTGTTTTTAGTAGAGTCTCTTGGATATAATTTGCTATCTGTTAGTCAACTATGCAATATGGGATATAACTGTCTATTTACAAATGTAGATGTGTCTGTCTTTAGAAGATGTGATGGTTCACTAGCTTTTAAGGGTGTACTAGACGGCAAACGTTACTTAGTTGATTTTGCAAAAGAAGAGGCCGGTCTAGATGCATGCTTAATGACTAAGACTTGCATGGGCTGGTTGTGGCATCGCCGCTTAGCACATGTGGGGATGAAGAACCTCCACAAGCTTCTAAAGGGAGAACACGTGATAGGTCTAACCAATGTTCATTTCGAAAAAGATAGACCTTGTGCAGCTTGTCAAGCAGGTAAACAAGTGGGAGGAGCACATCACAGCAAGAATGTGATGACCACGTCAAGACCTCTGGAGCTGCTGCATATGGACCTCTTCGGACCCGTCGCCTATCTGAGCATAGGAGGAAGTAAGTATGGTTTAGTTATTGTTGATGACTTTTCCCGCTTCACTTGGGTGTTCTTTTTGCAGGATAAGTCTGAAACCCAAGGGATCCTCAAGCGCTTCCTCAGGAGAGCTCAAAATGAATTTGAGCTCAAGGTGAAGAAGATAAGGAGCGACAACGGGTCCGAATTCAAGAATCTTCAAGTGGAGGAGTTCCTTGAGGAGGAGGGGATCAAGCACGAGTTCTCCGCTCCCTACACACCTCAGCAAAATGGTGTGGTAGAGAGGAAGAACAGGACGCTCATAGATATGGCGAGGACTATGCTTGGAGAGTTCAAGACCCCCGAGTGCTTTTGGTCGGAAGCCGTGAACACGGCTTGCCACGCCATCAACAGGGTCTACCTTCACCGCCTCCTCAAGAAGACTTCATATGAGCTGCTGACTGGTAACAAACCCAATGTATCGTACTTTCGTGTATTTGGGAGTAAATGCTACATTCTAGTGAAGAAGGGTAGGAATTCCAAATTTGCTCCCAAAGTCGTAGAAGGTTTTTTATTAGGTTATGATTCAAATACAAAGGCGTATAGGGTCTTCAACAAATCATCGGGTTTGGTTGAAGTCTCTAGCGACGTTGTATTTGATGAGACTAATGGCTCTCCAAGAGAGCAAGTTGTTGATCTTGATGATGTAGATGAAGAAGACGTTCCAACGGCCGCGATATGCACCATGGCGATTGGAGATGTACGGCCTCAGGAACATTTGGAGCAAGATCAACCGTCTTCCTCAACTATGGTGCATCCCCCAACCCAGGATGACGAACAGGTACCTCAAGTGGAGGCGCATGATCAAGGGGGAGCACAGGATGTTCAAATTGAAGAGGAAGAAGCACCTCAGGCACCTCCAACCCAAATTCGAGCGACGATCCAAAGGGATCATCCCGTCGACCAAATTTTGGGTGATATTAGCAAGGGAGTAACTACTCGTTCAAGATTAGTTAATTTTTGTGAGCATTACTCTTTTGTCTCTTCTATTGAGCCTTTCAGGGTAGAAGAGGCCTTGCTAGATCCGGACTGGGTGTTGGCCATGCAGGAGGAACTCAACAATTTCAAGCGCAATGAAGTTTGGACACTGGTGCCTCGCCCCAAGCAAAATGTTGTGGGAACCAAGTGGGTGTTTCGCAACAAACAGGACGAGCACGGGGTGGTGACAAGGAACAAGGCTCGGCTTGTGGCAAAAGGTTATGCCCAAGTCGCAGGTTTGGACTTTGAGGAGACTTTTGCTCCCGTGGCTAGGCTAGAATCAATTCGTATCTTGCTAGCATATGCCGCTCACCATTCCTTCAGGTTGTACCAAATGGATGTGAAGAGCGCTTTCCTCAACGGGCCGATCAAGGAGGAGGTGTACGTGGAGCAACCCCCTGGCTTTGAGGATGAACGGTACCCCGACCACGTGTGTAAGCTCTCTAAGGCGCTCTATGGACTTAAGCAAGCCCCAAGAGCATGGTATGAATGCCTTAGAGACTTTTTAATTGCTAATGCTTTCAAGGTTGGGAAAGCCGATCCAACTCTTTTTACTAAGACTTGCGATGGTGATCTTTTTGTATGCCAAATTTATGTCGATGACATAATATTTGGTTCTACTAATCAAAAGTCTTGTGAAGAGTTTAGCAGGGTGATGACGCAGAAATTCGAGATGTCGATGATGGGCGAGTTGAACTACTTCCTTGGGTTACAAGTGAAGCAACTCAAGGACGGCACTTTCATCTCCCAAACGAAGTACACGCAAGATTTGCTAAAGAGGTTTGGGATGAAGGACGCCAAGCCCGCGAAGACGCCGATGGGAACCGACGGACACACCGACCTCAACAAAGGAGGTAAGTCCGTTGATCAAAAAGCATACCGGTCTATGATAGGTTCTTTGCTTTATTTATGTGCTAGTAGACCGGATATTATGCTTAGCGTATGCATGTGTGCTAGATTTCAATTCGATCCTAAGGAGTGTCACTTAGTGGCTGTGAAGCGAATTCTTAGATATTTAGTCGCTACGCCTTGCTTCGGGATCTGGTATCCAAAGGGGTCTAACTTTGACTTGATTGGGTACTCAGATTCCGACTATGCTGGATGTAAGGTCGATAGGAAGAGTACATCGGGGACGTGCCAATTCTTAGGAAGGTCCCTGGTGTCATGGAACTCTAAGAAACAAACCTCCGTTGCCCTATCCACCGCTGAGGCCGAGTACGTTGCCGCAGGACAGTGTTGTGCGCAACTACTTTGGATGAGGCAAACCCTCAGGGACTTTGGCTACAATCTGAGCAAAGTCCCTCTCCTATGTGATAATGAGAGTGCTATCCGAATAGCGGAAAATCCTGTTGAGCATAGCCGCACAAAGCACATTGACATCCGGCATCACTTTTTGAGAGACCACCAGCAAAAGGGAGATATCGAAGTGTTTCATGTTAGCACCGAGAACCAGCTAGCCGATATCTTTACCAAGCCTCTAGATGAGAAGACCTTTTGCAGGCTGCGTAGTGAGCTCAATATCTTAGATTCACGGAACTTGGATTGAATTGTAGCATATATGTGTTTATGCCTTTGATCATGTTCATTCTGCATTTTGTTGCTTATTGTGGTGCTCAAGTTGTACAAACACTCCCTGGACCTCACAAGTCCTTTTTGCAAGTGATGCACATATTTAGGGGGAGCTGTGCTACAACTTGACCCTTTGAGACTAACCGTGTACTTGAGTTTGGTTGTTTTAGTCTCCAAGGAGAATTGAAAGGGAAAAGGTGGACTTGGACCATGCAAGACTTCCACTGCACTCCGATGAGAAAGAGTAACTTTTCAAAGTTCATCTTTATACTCCTATTGCCTTTGTGTTCTTATTTGAAAATTTTGGTGAGGCAATGGGGTTAAAGGGCCAAGATTGATCCCGTTTTGGTGCTTGATGCCAAAGGGGGAGAAAATAAAGGCCAAAGCAATAAATGGATCAGCTACCACTTGAGAAATTTTGAAAATAGTAGATTAGAGCTTTTGGTTTGTCAAGACTCTTTTATTGTCTTTTATGTCAAAAGTTGGCCTCTTGTGGGGAGAAGTGTTGATTATGGGAAAAAGGGGGAGTTTTTGAAATCCTTGATCAAATTTCTTTGGAAAACCTCTCTTTATGTCTCTACAAGTGGTTTTGACTTAGAGATAGGAATTTGAGTTTGATTTGCAAAAACAAACCAAGTGGTGGCATAGAGTGATCCATATATGTCAAATTGAATCAAAACAATTTTGAGTTCTAATTTGAATTGTTTGTGTACTTGTTCTACTTGCTTTATGTTGTGTTGGCATAAATCACCAAAAAGGGGGAGATTGAAAGGGAAATGTGCCCTTGGGCCATTTCTAAGTGTTTTGGTGATTTAGTGTCCAACACAAGTGCCTAAGTGTAAAGAGGTGGACAAAGTACAAATCAAGGATAAAGGTATGTTTCTCAGACTTAGTACATTGTTTTATGGACTAATGTATTGTGTCTAAGTGCTGGAAACAGGAAAAATCCAATTGGAAATGTCTTGGCTCGAGCAGCCAAGAATCTGCTGAGTCTGGGTGCACCGGACAGTGTCCGGTGGTGCACCGGACAGTGTCCGGTGCGCCAGGCTGGTTCGAGCGAACTGGCCGCTCTCGGGAATTCACCGGCGATGTACGGCTATAATTCACCGGACTGTCCGGTGTGCACCGGACTGTCCGGTGAGCCAACGGTCGGCCGGGCCAACGGTCGGCCGCGTGATCTGCGCGGGACACGTGGCCGAGCCAACGGCTAGAAGGGGGCACCGGACTGTCCGGTGTGCACCGGACATGTCCGGTGCGCCAACGGCTCTCAGGCTGCCAACGGTCGGCTTCGCTATTTAAGGAAGGAAATCGGGCACCGGACAGTGTCCGGTGTGCACCGGACTGTCCGGTGCGCCAGTCGACAGAAGGCAAGATCAGCCTTCCAAGATTGCTCCCAACGGCTCCTAGCTGCCTTGGGGCTATAAAAGGGACCCCTTGGCGCATGGAGGAGCACACCAAGCATCTCCACAACATTTCTAAGCACCAAGACATCGATTTCGCGCATTCGTTTCATTGTGATAGCATATAGAGCTCTTGTGGAGTTGTGAACTCATTGAGTCGTGTTGCGAGCTCTTGTTGCGATTTGTCTGCGTGTTGACACTCTGATTCTTGTGTCTTGTGTGCGTTGCTAATCCCTCCCTTGCTCCGTGTTCTTTGTGAATTTCAAGTGTAAGGGCGAGAGGCTCCAAGTTGTGGAGATTCCTCGCAAACGGGATTGAGAAAAAGGAAGCAAAACACCGTGGTATTCAAGTGGGTCTTTGGACCGCTTGAGAGGGGTTGATTGCAACCCTCGTCCGTTGGGACGCCACAACGTGGAGTAGGCAAGCGTTGGTCTTGGCCGAACCACGGGATAACCACCGTGCCATCTCTGTGATTGATCCTTGTTGGTTATTGTGTTTTGTTGAGGATTCCTCTTTAGCCACTTGGCAATTATTGTGCTAACAATTAACCAAGTTTTTGTGGCTATAAGTTTTTGAAGTTTTATAGGATCACCTATTCACCCCCCCCCCCTCTAGGTGCTCTCATGTTGTTTCATCTCCAGATTGTGAGATGGTTAATCGTTTTGCTTCCAATGTTTGGCGTATTTGTATTATCATATTGTTTTAATATTCAAGTTTTATGCATAATATATACTTCCTTATTTTATATACACTAGGTTCATCTTTTATATATTTTCACATGCTAATTATGCTAATTGTAACAAGTGGTTATGCTATATCCTGTTTGGTGTATCTGAAGTGCGAAACCGACGTATGTACTACCATTTGATGAGTATTGTTAACTGTATACAGTTTTATATACCATTTATGTCCAGACCTTCCGATTGCTAAACGTTCAATGCCAATTTGTTGTACATATTCAGTTACATAATTTGTGTAATTGTCTATATGTATGCAACATTTTATAGTTTTATATCAACGAATTATATAACCCTGTCATGCAAACTATTTAATTTCCAACAAACTAGAGCATAAGTCATTGTGCTATTACAAGTTTCTACTAAATCGACCACTCTTTAGTCACACTTCAAATTATTCGTCCAAATCCATATGCTCATCAGCTTCTTCATTTTCCACTTCTTCATCAATACGATGTTTTTTAGCAGTCGATGTTTCATTCCACTGTGGAGCAGTTGTTTTATTGTTTAGTCTTGATCCGGTTGGTCGTCCTCTCTTTCGATTAGCCAGTTTTGCTAGCCTTTCCCTGTTCTCTTCCACAGACAGACATGTTCTGCTGTTATGCCCATCTGCTATACCACATAATTGACATCTCCTATTCTTCTTTTTCTCTCCTTTCGCACCTAGTCTCATAATCCTATCTTCTGAATTTTTGATTGTCCGTCCTTTTGGTCTTGCACGATCCGGCAAACTCAGATTTATAACATCCACATTAAAATCTAACCTCTGCATAATAATAGAAGTTAATATTTAGTATACGCATATTTACATATATTTATACCAATCAGTAAAATCATTTATCAATGCTCACCTTTTTAGCTTCTGAGGATGTAGCAATATGTTCCATTTGTTCATGTGCTACGTGACACGGAGAACTTGTACCACCAACCTCATGTGAAATTCTCATGTTGTCCTCCTTTAGATCCCAACCCAAATACATCAACATTTACATGCAACATAAATATATATTTTCATTTTAGACAAATGAATAATATTATTTTAATATGTACCTAGTTACCAGTTGTTATTATTGTTAATGCATGTTCACATCCAGTAATGGTGTTATGCTCATCCTACAAAATAAAATTTGCTTATTACATTGATTTTATATATTCATTATGTACAATACTTCATGCAAGCTTATATATTTATCTTTTACATACCTTGTTATGGCATGTAATTGTATTGTCATCTTCCATCCCATCGCCAGCATTATTTTTATTCAACTCTTCTTCCTGGTACAAATAACATGTTACTATGCATAATTTATGTTACAAATAGTATCACACTAAAAACATCTGGAATATTATTACCTTGTCTTCCTCATCATCACTAACATCTGTTGACTCATTACATCCAATATCTGGCTCTAATCGGCTTAGAACGACATCGAGCTCATCCAACACATCCATCGCCTTATCGTACCCTGCTTTTGACATACACGCCTGGCGAACTACTTTCATTGTTTTCGTCAACAATATTTTCTGCCTGTATGATTTAGTAACTCCATCCTTCCCCCTGAAGCTCTTATCAATTCTTTCAAACGGAACATCTTTTCTTGATGAGACAGTGTACCTTTGCAATATATATTTTGAAGGTATCTTTTCAACTTGAAGATGCATGAAGGCTCTTAAAAGATGAACACACAATAGACCTGAAAACATGAAAACGAATCATTTTTTTCAAAGATATACATTAATTTGTACTACAATCATCAAATTCTTTAGTATGCAAATTTATTCTGCTAATCAACATAATACGTACAAACCTGTATGTTCCCATTGTTTGCACTCGCATGTATACTCCCCAGCTTCTATGTTCGCTGTTATCTTGAATTGATGTTGTCCCCACACAATTTTATTAGACCTTTTTGTATGCTGTACGATCCATTCATTATCACATCCGTCTGGGTCCTTTAATATTTTGTATGCAGTGGCGTATTTCATTGATTCCTCAAATCTATTCATAACAGCTCTGGTGTATGCTCTAGAGACTCTCACTTCGAACCTATAAAATGTATCTGTTGTCCTTGGTCCCTATAACACATTATTATCATAATTAAACACATTATTTACATAAATGTATGCCAAACGTTATTGATAACAAGCACGACATACCTTGCTCAGCAATGCCTCCTTTGATTCTTTCATTTTCCTGCTGTGCAACATTTTCATCATTTGTTTAGCGAACTCATGCAGTGGGGTGTTCGCATCTACATGTGATTGCTTCACTAATCTGTTCATGCTCTCACTTCGTTGTGTAGATACCATTACCCCACAGAAGTCATTTTTAAAAAATGCCGGTATCCATTCTTTTCTTATCTCATATAATTTGTGTATAGTCATATCTTCATGAAGATTGAACTCCTCTAGCATCATTTCCCAGGCACATTCAAACTCATGAGGAGTTAATGGATGATGTATAATAGACTGGAATGTTGTTTTAAAATCCTTAACAGCAAACATTGCATATAATTCATTTAGGAATGGCATAAATCTGTTCTGTACATGCCATAAACACAGTCTGTGAATTATTTTTGGAAATACAGTTCTTAGAGCAATTGGCATTGCAGGATCTTGATCTGCAATTGCTCACAAATTATTCAGTTATTTTCACAATAAATTAATTCACTGTTTTGCATAACAAATTGATATATCACATACCTGTAAGCATAACTCTTGGACCCTCGCCTCCCATACATGTTTTGAATGAATTGAAAGCCCATTCAAAAGTCTGTACTGTTTCATCTCCCAACAAAACAAATCCAAACACTGTACACTGCAGATGGCTGTTAGCTCCAACAAACATGCCCAGTGGTTTATCATATATATTTGTCTTGTGTGTTGTATCAAATGTCACAGCATCACCATAATCTGCGTATTCCCCCTGCATACTTGCGTGTGACCAAAAAATACTCACTATTTTCCCATCATTGTCTAGCTGGAAATCACAAAAAAATGTGGATTCTGTTTCTTGCATTCTCTAAAAAAGGCCAAAAGTTTGGCTACATCATTTGCGCAGTTTTCTTTTTTCCTGGCTGCCCTCCTACATTTGTTTGCACAAAAAATTATAACACACACATTTACTATAGTAATATTTATGGCTCTTGATATATACACATGTAACAGAAAAGTATTGCTTACATGTTTTTCAGATCTTGAGCAGTTACCGGTACGTTCTCCGGCCCATCATGCATTTCTGATATAAAATCAACTATGCAATGCTGCGGCACTCGGCTATCATGCATTGCATCCACAAAATTTATGAACTCAGCATCCCTAATTTTGTTGCAACGTAAATGTTGTTTCTCTGCTTCGTCAGTTATGAACTCATGGTTATGCTCCAAGTTTACCAATTCAATTTTTGCAGCTACAACCATTTTTTTCATCATCATATATATTTTTTTAATTTTATTCCAGCTTTACATTGTGTACGCCCTGATGACCTATTCCTCATCCTAGGTGCATCATTTGATTTTGGTGCACTTTTACCTTCCCGTGAACAATTTATCCACTTACTGAAAGTCTTCTCCCTGTATTTCTTCAGTGGAAATCCAACTTCATATGCATACCTTTTATAGAATTTATATGCATCATCAACATCCTTGAAAGTCATCCCTACCGTTGTCACTATAGTTGGATCAATGTTTTTTGCCTGCTATTTCATTATCATTGTTGTTTGTACCATGGAATATGTTCACAACAATATATTCAATCAATAATCAAATACAGCGATTGGACTTACATGTGAATGCAGTATCTGTGGCATATCCATCTCCCTGGAGCTAATATTGGACATAGGAGGTCGAACCCTTTGTTCTCCTTCTTCCCCTATGCTCATCTCGGCGAATTCAGGACCCAATAGAGCAGGAGGTGGTGTCACCAGTGAGTTACCAACAACTCCGACCTCTGTCTCTGGATCAAGACGAACGACATCTCTTTCCATCGCCGGCGACTCTCCATAGCCGGCCATCTCCAACTCTGATTAGTTATGCAGGCTTAGTGGTCTTTTTTTCGAATGAAAGTTAATCTCGGATACTATAAAAGTAACCGCATCCACGTTTACAGGGTCTCCCCATTATTTCCGAAACCGTCCCGATATTATGCCGATGTCAATGTCAAACTAAAATCCATAACAAAATAATTACGCACAATTACTCAACGTTTTACGCCAAACGGTATATACTATTTATGCAACTATTATGCCGTTTCGGTTTTATGCCTTAGCTTTCAACATCTTATGCTACATTTTTTAACCTTGCGCGCATTACTCCCCATGCAAGATCCATAAATTACGCGCCCACGTATTATAGTAATCACGTTTGCATGTGGAAACTGATCCCTTTAATTTCGCGTCTTCCCCTTCTGTTTACCGCCTAGCCATTCAAACAACCGCGTAACGGCGCCGTGACTCCTGCATGCCGTCTCTCAGCGCTACGTTAAACACAGGCGCGCCTGTCCCAACGGACCAGACCTCGGGACCGACCTGGGCTTCCTTTAATATCTGAAGCCCAGGGCTCCCGTTATACCTGCCCTATATATATATATATATATATATATATATATATATATATATATATATATATATTAGGAGCCCTGGGCTTCCTTTAGTTATTGGAAGCCCAGGCCAGACAGTGCAATCCGGTCGAGCCGGACCAGGTCCAGACATCTATAAAAGAAAATTCGTAGTGGTAGGGATCAGTTTTTCACGCCCTATCTCGATTCATTAACGACGGCGGTTGCCCGATAGTGCGCGCGGCGGTGGCCGCGGCTCCTCGACCTTGACATGCGGTGGCGGCGGTTCCCAGGCCGACGGTGGCGGCCTCCGATCCAGAGGGCGAGCGGCGGCGGCGCCCTTGTGCGGTGGCGGCGGTTCCCAGGCCGGCGGTGGCGGTCCCCGATCCAGAGGGCGAGCGGCGGCAGCGCCCTTGTGCGGTGGCGACGGTTCCCAGGCCGGTGGCCGCAACTTCATTACCTCGACGCGCGGTGGCGGAGGTTCCTCGATCCGCAGCGGGGCCCTTGTGCGGGCAAGCGGTGGCGTCCCCGAAGCTCCGAGGAGGCGGCACTTCCAAGGCCGGCGAGCAAGCGACGTCCGTCGACGTGCGAGTAGCGACGGCGACGCATGAGGCGCGATGTTCGAGCGAGCGACGTCACGAAAGGCGCGAGATGCGCGCAGCGATGATCACGCGTGACATCCTCCGATCCGGCGCAGTTTTCTTTTCGATTATTGTGTTTTATGCCTACCACATGTACTATTTACGCTAAAAACTGTACGATTTTATGCTTGAACACGGAGTTTGTATATCAGTTTACTGCATGCACATTTGAAAGGCAATTCCTTAATTTATGTTGTTCGTAATTTGCGCGCATGCAATGGAAACTCCCACGATTTTTGCCATAATTTTTGGATCCGTATAAAAATAGAAACCACATGCATGCGGCTGCCATGTTTTTAGGATCTGTCATAAAAATAGGATCGTAATAACAACCTACTAGAGCTATCAACCTCTCATTGACTCGGTATTTACGCTTATAATTGAGGGATTTTATGCTCAAAATTTAAGGTTTTTATGCTTCACCCGGATATGCGTCCACCAGTGAACAACATGCCAGTTTTTTACGCAGTGTAAGGATTTGCATAAATACCTACACCATGTCGTATAATTTGTTTCAATATACATCATAAAATAGTTCTAATGCGTTTAGCTGCATGACTGTTGGAGGGATCCTATATTTATGAAGGAAATAAAACATTAAATGCGATTTTTTGTTTCTATGCATGCAATTCATTTCCTTTTATTGCATATTCTTTCCATCATAAATTCGTGTGCATGCAGCTGGTAACAGATTTTTACGCAGTATACCCAATTGCATAATTATCTACACAGTGTAGCATATTTAGTATCACTATATATCATAAAGTAATAATTACGAGCCTAGCTGCATTGCTGTTGTAGCGATCCTAAATTTATGGAGAAAATAAAGCATTTAAAATAGAAACAGTCATACATATCTTTCCTAAATTTACGCGCATGCAAGGGAACATGTTTGACTCATGCATGCATTTTGCCATAATTTTTTGATCTGTATAACCGCATGCATGCGGCTGCCATGTTTTTCGGATCTACCATAAAAATAGGATCGTAATAACAACCTACTAGAGTTATCAATCTCTCACATTGGCTCGGTATATACGCTTATAATTGAGAGTTTTATGCTCAAAACTTAATGTTATTACGCTCCAACCCGTAGGTGCGTCCACCAGTGAACATGCCAGATTTTTTATGCAGTGTAACGAATTACATAAATACCTACATCATGTAGTATAATTTGTATCAGTATATATCATAAACTAGATTTAATGTGTTTTAGCTGCATGGCTGTTGGAGGGATCTTATATTTATGAAGGAAATAAAACATTAAATACGATTTTTTGTTTCTATGCGTGTAATTCATTTCCTTTCATTGCACATTATTTTTATCATAAATTCGTGTGCATGCAGCTGGTAACAGATTTTTACGCAGTATATCGAATTGCATAATTATTAACACAGTGTAGCATATTTAGTCTCAGTATATATCATAAAATGGTCCTTACGCGTCTAGCTGCATGGCTGTTGCAGCGATCCTAAATTTATGGAGGAAATAAAGGATTTTAAAAATAGAACTGCCGCACATATATTTCCTAAATTTATGCGCATGCATTGGATCGTGTTTGACTCATGCATGCATTCCTTTTTTTGCGCTAACAGACGTGGGGCAGGTGGCGCACCCGACAGCCTGTTTGGGCGCGCTGGTTGAACCAGTTTGCAGAGGTGGTCGGCCTGGGCTTCCTTTAACTATTGGAAGCCCAGGGCTCCCGTTATACCTGCCCTATATATATATATATATATATATTAATGTGTTATTAACGATCGCAGCCTCTGCTCGAACGCGGACCATTCGATTCAACACAGAAAAGGTCCGCTCCTGCCACGCGTTGCTACATAGACCGCGGATACATATGGTCGTGATTGGCGCGCCAACACTCATGGAATCAGATAGACGTGCGTGGGCGTGGGTCTTTATCCCTGTAGCAAACATAGATAGCATGAGACCGAACGAGGGAGCGGGCCATCGTAACCGAACCGAGCCGCCACCACGACCGAAGGAGCGAGCCATCGCCGCCGAGCGGCCACCGTGATCGACGTGGACATCTCGTCGTTCGTGCGCACCCAAGCCAAACCACCGGGGAGACGGAGAACGCGCACCCCCGAAAAGAAAGCCGTCTCCGGCAGCGGCAGGACACGAGGAGACCGTGGGGCGAGCACGAGAACAAGAACATGCGTTCCGCAAGGCATGGGCGGGCTGGTTGGTCGGTCCCGCCCCTGCTGCTGCGGCTAGTGGGCGAGTTCACGTGACCTTGCCGCCGATCCGACCGGGGAAAACGCGTTGCTGGGCCGGCCGTGGAAGATCGATGGAGGCTTGGGAGCTTTCGTGAGAGGCACGCAGGCGGCAGCTCCTCTCTGTCTTTTTGACGGCGCTCTCCTGCTTAGCTCAATATGGCTTCAATCAACCTTGGTTTTTTTTAAAAAAAAAACAGAACAACAGAAGATGGATTCAACTTCAACCTCAGCAAGAGAGGACCCGTGCTGCGAGTGGGCCCGCGACACCACCATCCAGATCAGGCACGCGCCAGCCTTTCGCACATGGACATGGGCACACGTCGCCGGCCACCACCTGCTCGAGCGCCAACGCCGATGCACGTTGCCGCCACGTGCAGTGGTGCACCCTTCTCTCAGGTCTCTCTCCTCGGAAGCTCTGATAACCATGGCAATTAACTAGGGCAAAAAAAAAAGGTGCTACTGGAAGAAGCGTTGATTATTAGGAGCTAGTATATATCCTACTAATCTCCTCGCTAATTAACAGCGGTCAAAGCGTCTGGTCGTCCTGGCACCATGCATACGAAAAATCGAAAAAAAAAACACTGATAAATCCCTATGCAAACAACGATGCTTGGAATCGCAGAGAGCTTGCAGTGCAGGACAGTGAGTGAGCCTGCAAGGCCTGGGCAGAGGCAGAGAGAGACGCGCGGTGAATTATACATGCTGAAAAAGCTCTCTTGTCAGGTTGTTGAAGTTGGTTAATTAAGGCTCTGAACGCGCGTGGGGTTTAGTTTAGGCCAGCTAACGCATGCAGGAAACTGCCAGATAAACAAATGGTTACGGTTCTCTGACTATGTGTGGTTCTCGTTCTTTAACACTTGTTTAGCACAAGAAAAGCAAAAGGGAATTGAAGAGAGCGTTCACCAAAGCGTATCTGCAGTGGATAACAAAAGCCATGGCCCTAGCAGTGGGTTGCTTGTTTCATAAGCACGTAACAGAGACTGGGGGTCACAGGGACGGCGCATCTCCTGCACTGCACCGGCCACCGGGTCACTGCTAGCTTGACGGGAGAGAGCGTTTAGGTTAGGGTTTGTTGTTGGGATCCTCCATCCGGTTACCTCAGCCCTAAAGCGTGGTTGTTAATTAATTAATCAATCAAACGAGAGGTCGCTGGCAGGCAGAGATGAGAGTTGGGAGGCAGTGACAGAAGGCTATACTCCATGTTGCTTGATGAGGACGAAAAAGAGCAGTCTGAGTGGCCATCGGCATCAGACAGAGGGAGGGGGCTGGGAAGAGAATGGGATCTGCTATCTAGCTAGTGGGTCGTCGTCTCTTGTTCTTATCTATATAGGTCCACCCATCCATTATGGATGACACATTTCATTATTTCTTATGCCCAGAATTAATTTTAGTATTATTGGCATACGTAGTACAACATCATGCACGGCCCAGCACAGCCAGCCACTAGCTCTTTCGTCGTGTTTTCAGGACAAAACAGCTGTTGGAGAATGAACCAGTACTACGTACGTACGTCCATCCTGAGAAAAAACCCCAACGACAAGGACTAGCTAATAGCTAGGGTGCATTTCAACAGTAAAGGCGCAAATGATCCATCTTTAAGGCCATATTTCAATCTCACAGGATAAATTTTAGCCTTCCTATTAAACTTTAGCTATATAAATTGAAGTGTTAAAGTTTAGCTCCTTGTGGTGTTTCGACTACTCTAATAAAGTTTAGCACATCAGAATAAAAAAGACACCTATACTCCTAATGTGGAGAGAGAGGGGGAATGAGGTTGGTGGGTATGGGTGAAAAATGGGGTTCTCTGGCCCACGTTTAACTACTTTTAGCATCCCTTCAGCAGCTTATAAAATAATAGGTGCTAAATTTTATCACACCACCATTAACTCTCATGTTTAGATCACTAAATGGCTAAAAGTAGCTAAAAAAGTTGCTAAAGTTTATCTGGTGGGATTGAAACAAGGCCTAAGTCCTTCTAACTGCTAACAGATCCCCGTCCTGATCTAATCTGTCCATGTATATATCCCTTGCTGGCAGTGAGTGATGGGATGGGTTTGTTGTTGTTATCCTATGCGTAGCGCAGCTGCAACTGCAATGATAGATGTCCATGCGCCGACGATGCCGTTTGCTAGACAGGCATACATACTGCAATGATAGTTAGTATCCAGGGCTTATGGTTAGCAGAGTGAGGAGGATCGGACTTGAACCTCAAATTAACCATCAGAAAAATCAGTAGAGGTTGGAAGGGACGGTGGTTGTTGTTTACTCAGGTTTCCGTCAAGGTGATGCGTGTGCACGTCAAGGACGGGACACAAGTGCATGCAGATCTACTACCAGCTCAACCAACGCGCCGGTCTAGTCTTTCCTCCTGCCCCGGCCATCGTATGTATGTCAATGGGGATCATCATGAGCTTGGACGGAGAGAGAGAGAGAGAGGATCCGAAGGCGAGCACGGACAGGGCACCGCATTAGCAGCTCGATACCAAACCTTCAGGAGGGAGGAACACCGACAGCGGATCTTGGCTCCATGTGGCCCTGGGCTGGGCTAGCACCACGAGGACAAGGAGACTCCACCTAATCACTACCGGAATCCGAGCCTTTGCCAAGTGCCTTTTCTCGGGCACTCGACAAAGACGATTTTGCCGAGAGCCGCACTCGGCAAAGCTCGGCTCTCGGTAACGAGCGTCTTTACCGAGCGTAGGACACTCGGTACAGGTCGACACTCGGCAAATACATGTTTGCCGAGTGTCAAACACTCGGCAAAGGGGGCTCTCGGCAAAGGGCCGTCAGCGGCCGTCCCAAAGCTGACGGCCGTCAGTCTTTGCCGAGTGCCAACCGTCGGCTCTCGGCAAAGATGCTTCTTTGCCGAGTGCCGCGCAGCTGGCACTCGGCAAAGGAAGCTTTACCGAGTGTCTTATCCAGACACTCGGCAAAGTATATTTTTATTTTTTTGATTTTGTCTCCCAAACTTTTTGTGGTATGTTCCTACACTATGTAGACCTACATGTATCATTTGTGGACAATTATAACATAGTTTTCAATCGTTAGTAGATTTAGTTCGTTTTTTGAAATTCTTCGGAAAATTCAAATTTGAACTGCAGGTCACTCGAAACTTGGAAAACCGTGCATGAAAAAATGATATTCATGGTACTTAGCATAAGTTACGACCGATTTCAGAAGCGTACCGGAAACTTCGAGCAACATGCTCACTAAACATGGCCGTCAACTTGGCATGCACATGTTTAAAAATTGTATAAAACACAAACAAAGTCAGAAAATCATGAAACTTGTCCACGTGTCATGATATCATATGTAGAGGCTGTGATAAAAAATTTAGAATGTTTGGAGAAAGTTGTGAGACACTATGTGTAGAAACCTTCTAGATTCACATTGAAACTCTATGATTTCATGTGTAGTCCTCTTAGGTTTCTACACATAGTGTCTCACAACTTTCTCCAAACATTCTAAAATTTTTATCATAGCCTCTACATATGATATCATGACACGTGGACAAGTTTCATGATTTTCTGACTTTATTTGTGTTTTATACAATTTTTAAACATGTGCATGCCAAGTTGACGGCCATGTTTAGTGAGCATGTTGCTCGAAGTTTCCGGTACGCTTCTGAAATCGGTCGTAACTTATGCTAATTAACATGAATATCATTTTTTCATGCACGGTTTTCCAAGTTTCGAGTGACCTGCAGTTCAAATTTGAATTTTCCGAAGAATTTCAAAAAACGAACTAAATCTACTAACGATTGAAAACTATGTTATAATTGTCCACAAATGATACATGTAGGTCTACATAGTGTAGGAACATACCACAAAAAGTTTGGGAGACAAAATAAAAAAAATAAAAATATACTTTGCCGAGTGTCTGTATAAGACACTCGGCAAAGCTTCCTTTGCCGAGTGCCAGCTGCGTGGCACTCGGCAAAGAATAGGGAAAGAGTCTTTGCCGAGTGTCGCTCAAGGGACACTCGGCAAAGACGGCTTTGCCGAGTGCCCGCGATCTGGCACTCGGCAAAGCTTATTTTAAAATTAAAAAAAAACTTTGCCGAGTGCCAGATCACGGGCACTCGGCAAAGCGCCCTGCATACAACGTCCAGCGGCATCTTCCTCACTCTCTCTCTCATTCACTCGCCTGCGCCGCCGCGCCGCCGTTCCTCGCCGCCGTTCCTCGCGCCGCCGTTCCTCGCGCCGCTGTTCCTCGCCGCTGTTCCTCGCGCCGCTCTCACTCACTCGCCTGCGCCGCGCCGCCGTTCCTCGGACCCGCGCCGCGCCGCCGTCGTGCCCGCGGCCGCGCCGCCTCCGCGCGCCTCGCCTGCGCCGCCGTTCCTCGCGCCCGCGCCGCTCTCACTCACTCGCCTGCGCCGCGCCTCGCCTGAGCCCCCTCGCCTGCGCCGCCGCCGCGCGCCCGTGCGCGCTCCCTCGCAGCCGCCGCGCGCCCGTGCCCGCGCCGCCTCCGCGCGCCCTCGCCCGAGCGCGCTCCCGTGCCCGCCGCCGTCGCGCGCCCTCGCCCGCGCGCGCTCCCGTGCCGCCGCCGCGCGCCCGCGCTCGCCCTCGCGCTCGCCGAAGCCGCGCCCGCCGTGCCCTCGCCCGCCAGGCGCCTCGCCCGCGACCCGTCGTCTCGCCCGCGCCCCGTCGCCTCGCCCGTGCCGAAACCTCTAAGGTGATTACTTGATTTATGTTATACGTGTATGATTTATATGAAATGATTAGTTTTAATATTAAGTTAATTATATACGTGCATGATTAGGTTAATATGTAGTATTGTGGATTGCCGGCCATCGTGCCGTTGAATTATGCGTGGATGTCAGCCATCGTGCTGATAGTTTTATTTGCAGGATTTTGAAACCTCCCCGTGCAGGGGAGGTGCTGCCGAAATTTTCTGTTGCTAGGATTAGTATATGGAATTCATGTGTGTCGTATATTGAATTCATATGAGTATAATATTGTGGGCGAACTTTTGTATTAATAGACTTGTTATTCTTCTTTACAGAGAAGATACTTGTCTGCCTGCACCGCGTCCCGTCGCCACTGCACCGACCCGCCACAGCCCCACCAGCCTGACTCCACCGCCACCCTAGGTATAACCTCTACATCCGCATCATGGTCGTAGATCACCTAACCCAGTTAGGCGTCTCCCGTTCGAAAGTGATACGGTGTAGATATGCAGATCTTTGCATATCTACAAATGTATCAGTTTCGAATTGTCCACGTTTTTTGGACAGCCCGCGGTTGCGTAGATGGTGTTAGTTTCATGCTCTACTCCGGTCTGAGATAGAGTTTCGGCGTCACCTCCCTGTTGTTCTCCGGACAGTACACTCTCCCTGCCAGGGCGTGTATCCGGAGAACAGCGGGGAGGTGCTGCCGAAATTCTATCTCGGATCGGAGTAGAGCATGAAAACTAACTCCATCTACGCAACCGCGGGTGGGATTAGGACCTATCGTCACCTATTAGAAGGTAGGAACGTAGTGTACATGCATTACATGTCTATATTAAACTATACTCGGTTATATATGTTAGAGGATGGAGGACCGTGAGTGGATGTACACGGGCCGTAGAGGAAGGAACGATGTCACCACTGAATGGATTAGAAAGACCGATGATTTCGTGGAACGGGCATATGGCGAAGCTGCTAAAGGAGCGAGTCTAGTCCCATGCCCGTGCAGCAAATGTGACAACCGGAAAAGAAAACCAAAGAAGACCATGGTAGAACATATTTGGAAGAATGGATTTACGCCGGGCTATACTCGGTGGATATTTCATGGTGAAGCGCATCGTACGAGAGAAGAGGTGCTGAGACAACGTGTCGAGGATTATGACGCGGATGCGGGGGTAGCGGATATGTTGAACGACTATCAGGAGGCACAATACACGGGAGGATGTATGGATGACGAGCCAGAGCCGACTGCAAAGGCGTTCTACGACATGTTCGACGCGGCACAGAAGCCCCTTCACGGCCAGACAAAGGTTTCTCAACTGGATGCCATTGGGCGTGTAATGGCGTTCAAGTCGCAGTACAGCATCAGTAGAGATGCATTCGATGGCTTGTTGACAGTTATTGGGAGTCTGCTTCCGGATGATCACATTCTGCCAAAGAGCATGTACGAGGCACAGAAACTACTTCGTGCACTTAAGATGACGTATGAGCAGATTCATGCTTGTCCGAAGGGCTGCGTGCTATTTAGGAAAGAATACGCGGAGGCAAAGTACTGTCCCAAGTGTAATTCGTCTAGGTTTATGGAGGTAGACTCTGGTGATGGACAGAAGAGGCAGCTCGACATCCCCTTGACAATCCTACGACACCTTCCGTTCATACCGAGGATCCAGCGTCTTTACATGACAGAGGAATCCGCGAAACAGATGACATGGCACAAAAATGGAAAACGATACAATCCTGACAAGATGGTGCACGCGTCAGATGGTGAAGCATGGAAACACTTTGATGACATTCACCGTGAGAAAGCCGAAGAGGCTCGTAATGTACGTGTTGCGTTGGCCACAGATGGGTTCAATCCCTATGGAATGAGCGCTGCCCCGTACACATGTTGGCCCGTGTTTGTTATCCCAATCAATCTCCCCCCTGGTGTGTGCTTTCAAAGGCAGAATATATTCGTGTCGTTGATAATTCCCGGACACCCGGGGAACAAAATGGGCGTGTACATGGAGCCTTTGATCGATGAATTGGTACGTGCCTGGGAGGAAGGGGTATGGACATATGACCGAGCTACGAAGACAAACTTCAGAATGCATGTTTGGTACCAGTACTCCATGCATGACTTACCGGCGTATGGGCTATTCTGTGCCTGGTGTGTTCACGGTAAATTCCCATGCCCAGTTTGCAAGGAAGCTCTCAGGTTCATTTGGTTGAAAAAGGGTGGCAAATATTCGTCCTTCGATAAACATCGACAATTTCTTCCTGCTGACCATCCATTCCGCCTAGACATCAAGAACTTTACGAAAGGTGTCGTAGTGACAAACCGCCCACCTGCAACGATGACTGGTGCCGAAATTCGTCAACAGATAGATGGGCTCGTGGCCAATACAGAAGGTGGTTTTGTGGGATATGGTGAGCAGCATATGTGGACACATAAGTCTGGCTTGACTCGGCTCCCCTATTATGATGATCTGCTCCTTCCACACAACATTGACGTGATGCACACTGAAAAGAATGTTGCCGAGGCACTGTGGGCAACAATTATGGACATTCCTGATAAGTCAAAGGATAATGTGAAGGCAAGAGTGGATCTGGCAGCGTTATGTGATAGACCAAAACTAGAGATGAAGCCGCCAAGTGGGGGAAAGACGTGGAGAAGGCCTAAGGCCGATTTCGTCCTAAGCAGGGCCCAGAGGAAGGAAGTACTTCAGTGGATAAAGATGTTGATGTTCCCTGATGGATATGCAGCTAACCTGAGTAGGGGGGTGAACTTATCTACTATGCGAGTCTTAGGGATGAAGAGTCATGACTTCCACATATGGATTGAACGGATTCTTCCTGCGATGGTTCGAGGCTATGTCCCTGAGCATGTCTGGCTAGCGCTTTCAGAGTTGAGCTATTTCTTCTGTCAGCTTTGTGCAAAAGAGTTATCTCGGACCGTGGTTGCAGACTTGGAAAGATTGGCCCCCGTGTTAGTGTGTAAGCTTGAGAAGATATTTCCACCTGGCTTCTTCAATCCAATGCAGCATTTGATTCTTCATCTCCCCTATGAGGCACGAATGGGGGGCCCCGTGCAGGGACGTTGGTGCTATCCAATCGAGAGATGTCTAAAGACTATTCGAAAGAAATGTAGAAATAAATGCAAAATCGAGGCTTCCATTGCAGAGGCATACATTCTAGAGGAGGTCTCAAACTTCACAACAACTTATTATGGTGACAAACTGCCGAGCGTGCATAATCCACCCCCTCGTTACAATGATGGCGACAATGAATCGAACCTTAGCATATTTCGAGGCCAACTCGGAAGCGCAAGTGGCTCGACCACCAAGACCCTGACACATGAAGAGTGGCGGCATATCATGCTATACGTATTGACCAACCTTGAAGAGGTGACGCCATACATGGAACAATTTCTTCATGAATTCTGGCGTCGATCAAGGGACCCCACTCCACAGGAATATGACGCTCTTCTTAGAAAGGGTGCGAGAAATGGGTTGCCCGATTTCATTTCCTGGTTCAAACATAAGGTACGTGCTTAGTTTGTAAAAGAGATACGTCTTTAAACTCAATTTAGCGTCTTTTAACTTGTGAATACTTGCAGGGCCAAAGAGATCCGTCTATGAGTGCCGAATTGAGACAAGTAGCCAACGGCTTTGCTTATAGGGTCAAGAAATATTCTGGGTATGACGTCAATGGATACCGTTTTCGCACAACACACTACGACAAAAGTCGGCCCAATCGGAAAACAACGTGTTCTGGGGTCTTTACGCCGGGCCTTGACAATGTCGATTATTTTGGACGAATCGAAGAAATATATGAGCTCAATTTTTATGGTTCCAAACCTCTTACTCCAGTGATATTCAAATGTCATTGGTTTGACCCTCAAGTGACGAGACGGACACATTCTAATCTTGGGATAGTCGAAATTCGACAAGATTCCACCTTAGCAGGAGACGATGTCTATATCGTTGCCCAACAGGCCACACAAGTGTATTATCTCCCATATGCGTGTCAAACGAAAGAACATCTTAAGGGTTGGGATGTTGTGTATAAGGTATCGCCGCACGGGAGGTTACCTGTTCCTAACGATGAAGATTACAACTTAGACCCGGACACATATGATGGAGAGTTCTTCCAAGAAGATGGGCTAGAAGGGCGATTTGAGATAGACTTAACCGAAGCTATCGGAATGGACGTAGATATTGAAATGGTTGTTGATGAGGAGGATGAGGTGCAAAATGATAATGACTTAGTAATCCTTGAAGGCAATGACATTACTGACGAACTTGCGTCTTCCGATGGTGTGGAGATTGAAATGCTTGATAGTGATGATGAGAGTTATGATCCGGCTAACCCCGACACATATGAAGATTATTTTTAATCGATGTAATGCTATATGACTTTTTATTTCGCACCTGTTTTTAAATACATCTTTTTATATGTGCTTATTTGTTTACTCTTAATTGCAGGTTGTTGGACAAATATGGTGGGCGGTTTCCTGAGGAGGAGGAGGGGGAGGAGGAGTAGGACGGCGGACGATGCACAGCAGGCAGCACAACAGGACGAGGCAGAGCAGGCAGCACAGCAGCAGGCGGCGCCTCAGGACGACGACGGCCAGCAGCAGGACGACGACGACCAGCAGCAGGACGCCTCAGGTTCAGGCGGCTCTAGTTCGAGGAGCATCTACCTGCGAGGCCCCGCGAGTCTCCCTCAGCGTCCCATACTTCGGGACAGACGACCGCTGATTCGGCCGGAAGGGGAGAGGTATGTAACTTTATGTTCTTCATTCTTGTTCATATTATGTGTTCAAAATCATAATATAAACTAATACTTTTTATTTATCACTTGGACAGGTCTTGGACGGTTTTGGATTATGCTGGGGGTCATCGTCGCCCCCCCAATGGCATCCTCGACCTGCTGTGCAGGGAACACTTCCCTGGACTTGTGGAGTACGCCGGAGTCACGGGCCCAGCCTTCACCTTTGACCACTACGCCGTCGCCCCCGATGCAGTAGACCGGGACGGCAGGGAATTCAATAACAAGGCGGAGCGGGTGAAGCAAGAGCTGTGGGTAAGTCTTAGTATAATGTAAAATATGTCGCATTCGTTGCAAATTCTTGAAATAATGTATGGATACATCGTTTTTGTATGCAGGATTTCTTCAGATGCGATGCTGGATACGAGGCTAGGGCGGATGTGGTGGCCACCACGAGCTGTAAGAAGCTCGTCGTGGACATGCACTATGAGGCCCGCATCCAGGCCATCATCACCTACCACGGCTCCGTCCTTGGGGAGAAGGTGACCAAAACTCAAGCCCGAACCATGTCGTTGACCAGGGAGCAGTACCTGCAGGTAAAGTCATGCATGTTTGGTACCAGTACTCGATACATGAATTTTATTTTATCTTCTGATATGCACTTTACGTGTTTACTTTGCAGATGATTCCACATTGGTGCGCCACACATCCTCTGTGCTGGGAGCAGATGGTGGATAGGTGGTGTTCGGCTGAGTGGGACGAGGCGCACACAGCTAGCCGGGAACGGCGTTTGATGATGCAAGGCCCCTCCCACCACCAAGGCAGCCGGAGCCTGGGCCAATATGCCGAAGCATGGGTACGCCACCTTTTTTATTTAGATATATAGCACTAAGTTAGATATTATTTCTAACTATCTCGTTGGTTTTCGTTGCAGTCGGCGTCACATGGTGGAAGGCCTTGCTCCACCTTCTCGGCCTATGCTATGGCCCATAAGGGTAAGGCGACGTCCGACGTCACCTACAACCCGGATGACGGGCCCGAGGCCTACACCAACCCCGCCGTCTACAGCCGCCTCCATGACTACACCGCCATGGCGCAGGAGGTCCATGGCCCAGACTATGATCCGAGCACCGAGCCGATCGACACCGATGTGCTCATGAGGGTCGGAGGAGGCAAGAGACATGGGCGGTACTGGATTGCCGACGGGGCAATCGACTCGTCCTCCACTCCCACTCTGTCTCAGGTGAGAGCAAGGAGCATGGGCTCGAGTCCAGCCATACGACCTCGGCACGACAGCTCACAGCATCGCATACAGGCACTCGAGGTTAGTGTAACTCGTCCTTCCTTGAGTTATATACCTACTCTTTGAGTTACTATAACGTTGGCTTGTAATATTACAGACCCAACTAGAAGAAGAGAGGAGGGAACGTCGCGAGATGGAGGCGAGGATGATGGCGGAGCAGGAGGCGGAGCGGGAGGCCCGCCGGGCAGATCAACAGAGGATGGCGGAGATGTTCCAGTACATGCAGAGCCTTGGCGCCGCACAGGGCATCGCTCCGCCACCTCCATTGTTCCCTCCAGTTGACCCTGCTCTCTTCCACACTCCTGTGAGTATCAAAATTGTAGTTAGATGTTTGTAATGCATCTGGTATAACACATGCAATCTCTTCTCTGTGCAGGGCCAATCTGGGGCGGCATCCAACAACCCTCCGGAAGGGTTCAGCCCAACGCAGCCCCGGTCAAGCCGCCCACCTCCATGAGTGTTGTGTTTTCATTGTTTTAGACTTCTGTACTTGTGTATAATACTTATGTCTGTGTTTGATACTTATGTGAGAGCTTGCGACGTTAGAGACTTATGTTTGTGTTTGATACTTATGTTGAACACTTATGTTTGTGATGGATATTTATGTTTGTGGTGACGGTTTTATGTTTGTGTTGGCTATTTATGTCTGTGATGATATCTGTGATGTATATATGTGATATATATGTGATATCTTCTATTCGTGTGGATGGAATACAAAAAACAAATAAAAAAGGTATATACTGGTCACTTTGCCGAGTGTAACACTCGGCAAAGAGGCTCTTTGCCGAGTGTCAAGGTCATAACACTCGGCAAAGAGCACAGACCTGGGCACCGGCTTAGGTTCTTTGCCGAGTGTTACGTGCCTGGCACTCGGCAAAGAGGTCGGATTTGCCGAGTGCCACACGGGACACTCGGCAAAGAACCTGACATGGGGACCCTCCCTGGCGGGTTCTTTGCCGAGTGTCCCATGTGGCCCTCGGCAAAGATGGATTCTTTGCCGAGTGCTGCACGGAAGACACTCGGCAAAACTAACTTCTTTGCCGAGTGTCACGTGGGACACTCGGCAAAGCCGCCGTCTCCGTCACTCGACGCCGTAACGGCTGCTTTTCTTTGCCGAGTGCTCTCTGGCACTCGGCAAAGATCTTTGCCGAGTGCCCGATAAAAAGCTCTCGGCAAAGAAGGCTTTGCCGATGCACTGTTCGCCGAGCCTTCTTTGCCGAGTGTAACACTCGGCAAAGCCTTTGCCGAGTGTTTTGGACGCTTCGCCGAGTGCTTTAGGCACTCGGCAAAGAAGCTGATTCCGGTAGTGAATGCTCCATACGTCTAGCTGACATCCCGGCGCCCAGTAGTGTGTGTTCGTGAATCCTTTTATTTAAAAAATAAAATAAAATTGGGTTAGCTAAAAGAGCGCCATCTTTCAGCGCTTGTGCTTCCTTCCTTCCCATCTGTGCCACCTAATTTCTTTGACGACGCACGCACAAGCACAGTCCCGTACGTCAGAGTAAACTACCCCCGGTGGTTGCCGGCACTGCCCCGAGCTGCTCCTGCTCGTAGTCGTACGTACACAGGTTAGAAATTAACGTGTCACCTGCAGCCACGTGCAACAACGCACTGCACTGCACTGCATATTTTAATTTGTTCATGAACAATGATCGGTGTTCTTGGCTACACATCCACCGCACATGCGACGTCGCGGCTGAGATGTGTCCTCGGCTCGTCCATGCCGTCTGGTCGCCGTCCTCACATGTCATATTGGATTGTCTAGTAGAATATCGTGGGGGGTGGTGGGGTTGCTTGCTCCTGCTGCAGAGCGCGGCATGTGAGCAGCCCGTATGCCACGGAACCTGCTGTGGGGTGCCTACAATGCCAGCAATCATACGAGCGGTTTTTTTTTCCCTTATGGCTGCACAATACAAGAAAAGAAATAGAAATATCTTCAGTTTAGCTTGGCCAAGTATATGAACAAGGTAAAATTGATTGTGTTTTTTTTCTTCCTTCGGTGCCGTACCTAGTCATATTAAAGCAAACAGCCATAATAGTTGCATAGATCATGCATGTACCCATCAAGGACCAAATGTGATTGAACAGGATAAATCACAATAAAATCAAGGGTCCATTAATAGCCTAAAGCCGAAGAAATCATCGTCAATGAGGAACACAGATGTGCAGGTTAACCATTTCTAGACTTACAATGGGATGGCAATACCCCATTCGGAAATTGGGGAGGGGAGGGGGAAGAGACTACTGTCTTTGGATAGCTGCAATCAGTGAGAAAATGGGCAGAGTGCAACGGGCATTGCTACCACAAAATGAATCCCTCAATGTCAAGGGATCACATCAGGCGTTGCTGATTTTCAACGCCGCATTACTGTAGGGGCAGACCATCACTTGCGTGGCCGTCCTCTCTTTCCTCTGCCCGAGGTTCCTCCGGCTTTCTGAGCAGAACTCTCGGTTTTCTTGGGGCGGCCTCTGCCCCTTCCAGATGGCTTTGCCTCAGGGGTCGCCTTTTTGGCTCCCCTGCCTCTCCCTCTATTAGAGGGTTTACGGCCACGCCTACCCTTTGACTCTTCTACACCACCGTTTTCATCGTCTCCGCTTTCATCCTCTTCATCATCCTCTTCGGATTCAGATTCAGAAACATCCTTCGTTTTCTTGCGCTTGTTGGCACGTGAATTGGTGCTGGCAGATGCCTTCTTGGTTACTTGCACCTCCACCTTCTCTACTGCACTCAAGAATTCAAAAATTATCCATAAGATATGTGAATCAGCAAAATCTAGAGTCTAATTACAGCTGCGGACCAATTTTTCTATATAAAACGCATTTTCATTGTTTTTATGGTTTAGATCTCTAGTGCTTATTATTATGCATCCGAAATCTGAGGACGCACAACACAGTTCAGCAAAAATAGATAACCAACAAGACTTCATGTTCGTTTTTGTAGTCATTTTGGATCTGGGGGCAGGCCTTCATCATGAACAGGTTGAACCAGCCCAGTACCAATGTACTTAGGATAGACGCAGGGTGCATGTTCAGTTCAGGCTCTAATAAATTAAGTGATTTCATTTGCATACGGGAAAAAGCATGGAAGATTTAAGTGTCTGCTTGCAGAATCAAACCATGTCATTCGGAAACAAAAACAGAAGGGAATACAAACCTTCAGCACCGGTGTCACCATCATAAATTTCCAGCTGAGCAACAAAAGAAAAGTGTTAGAATATAACGATTAACACATGTCCACCAAACTGTCAGAACGAAAGGCTAAAACAGCACACGATATTGCAAGGCAATAAAATAGGCGGTAGATGTTAACGTGTAAATATAAATCCAAGCAAACGAGCAAGTGTCTGGATAAGTTCTTTGCTCAATTGTGACCTAGTTGTATCCTCTTAATCCCTTATCTATCATTTCACCAGTTGCCTTTGTCTAGATGTATCACTAAACATCATTATTCAATTGCAGAGCAGAAAATAAATCTACTACAAGTTTGAGATTCATTCAATGGAAGACTAAGAATGTAAAAAAAAAAGAGCATACATAGGGCCTGTTTGGAATAGCTCTAGCTCCAAGACCAATACAGGATTTGGAGTTTGTAGTATGAAATAAACGGGTATAAACATTTGTTTAATATGCCCCCAACTCCAGCCCCAAGAATTTATAGAGCTACAGATGACCAGCTCAAAAAAATCTGGAGAGCTCTGCCATGCCAACATCAGAAACAAAAACTGTAATGCCGACAGCTGGTAATTTATCAGACCCATTCCTTTCCTTTAACCTAACATTAAAAAATTTGAAGCATTCATGCATCAAAGTGCAATTAAGTTACCTGACCAAGTCGATCACCAACATTTGCTCTGTCCACAACAATCAGAGACAGTCCAAATCCACAGCCGACACTGGAGAAAGTGTTCTCAAGCTAATATAGACCGCAACCTTCAAAGGGAGAGAATGCAAACAGACACGTATAGTTTAATGTAATTACCTTGTAACATTCATGCCCTCAAGAATGTCCACCTTTTTGGGATTTGCTGATGATCTATATTACAAATATATGGTACAACAACAGTCAGCGAGAGTCTAATATGTACTGTGTGATGAACATATTCTGATATTTTTATATATACATACTTCTGCCCGTTAGGCCCATAACCAAGCTCTCCATTCTGGGCGACACCCCAGCTTATGCAAGAATCATCAGCACCAACAATGTGGTGCATGTTACCAGAAGCCATGCAGCGAATGTTCCAACCACTGAAGAAAAAAAATTGAGAGTTAAGCAGGAAACCAAACATAACAATGCTACATCATGAAGTTAAACAAATAACTAAAAAACACATCGTATTAACAAGAACAAACAATGACAATAAAGTATGGTAGATTGTAGTATTCTGCGTTATTGTGACAAGTGTGTGAGGAACCTTAAATCCATCACAGGTTTCGGGTACATCCAATCATCGCCTGTATTCTTCATCTTTCCCCACATGTACAACTGTCCACCACCTAGAAATCAAACCGTCAAGATATTAATACAATGATGTCAATTGTGGGTTTTGTGATACAATCAGGAGGTTCTTAGCAACTCAAACTATACCAATAATTCTTTTCTGTCAATGAATTGTGGGATTATGTGAAATGAAAATCGTTTGATTATAAACCAGGTTACTTGAAGGCCAATGTCAGATGCCTTCTAGTGAAATGACGCCTAAAAACCAGACCAAAACAAAAACAACATAACTGAACAAACAAATAAATGTATGCCTTGCATAGTTCAAAGAGTTATTCATTCTATGTAGTGATAAAGCTTAAAGTTATTTGACTAATTGACTGTCACCAAATTCAATAGATTGGCAATAAATGGCTTAGCTGGCAAACAATCTGTTAAGATTTAACTTCTAAAGAAATGGAAGAGGGCTAACTTGCAGATGCTATAATGTGTTTGTTTTGAAGCTGTTTACAAAAGAGCAAACAAAATATATTTGGTAAGATACTTTTTAGTAAGGTTCTATCTCCCTATTTTCTCGAGTATTTTTTAATACAACATCAATAACAACAAAGCTTTTTAGTCTAATAAAGCAGGTTTAGGTATACTAGAGTTGAAGCCCAACAGGAGAAACCGCACCACCGATAAAGGGAACACACACACACACACAGAGAGAGAGACAGACAGACAGACATATAGAAACCAGCCACATATATACATACACACATTTGGGGATCTATACAGACTTTATCACGCCCCTGGGTATGGGTACCCCATGCCCTACAACATAACCAACCAGAGCAGAGTACGAGCTGAGAACCCCACCATTACGGTGGGTCATATCAGGAAGGCGCAACTACGAAGAAAAGAATGTGTGGTCGAGACCACTGCCACGTGGTCGCGTGGGGATCCCAGCCATGTATGGCTCAACCAGTTGTGACACGCGTCCCTGACAACCCTCGTCCCTGACGGGGTCTGGAAGCGCCACGTGCCCAAGGGCTCCCACCGGAGCCCACGACTCTCCGAGAGGCCTGCTGCCTCCACCCTCTCCGCCGACCCCACTAGGGTCCAGGCGTGCAACGTGCCCCGGGGGCCACGGCGCCCCTAGTGGGCTCTGGGCACGCCACGTGACCGGGCCACCCACACCACGATTGGTCAAGGAGTTGGAGTTAAAGGGCAGTTGTGCGGTGCCTGTTCGACAGGATAGGCATTGTCGTGCCCACATTATGTGTCACGCTGGTTGTCAGGCTGGAACATCCTAGGTGTGGCGGTAGTGCACCATTGTGGCGCGTGCATGGACGACGATCACCACGTCTGGTGACGACTTCATCCACAGAGTACGGGTGACTTTGACCACCCACGACGTGCAGACGGCGTTGGCAAAGGACCATGGATGGACGGTTACACCTCCAATAGTAACAGCATGAGGGGTTTGGCTGCCAGGGCAACACCGCGCAACTTGTAACCCCCTCCTGGGACCCCTTCTAAAGGGGCAACATACACACGTCCGGCCAGACAATGGACAAATAACACACAACACTTAGCCATTCCTGGATTCCAAGCAATACAGCCAGCAACCAAAGGGCATAGGGTATTAGTGTATTACACTCCAGCGGCTCCCAACCTCTCTAAATCCAGCGTCCCTCGTGCATCCTACACTCCCACGCCGTGTTCTCTCCGTTAACCCAGAGTACACCAAGTCCCTGTGGAGGTCCTGAACTCACAGTGATCGCCTAAACCCCTGTCGAACCTAGGGGGGTGCATCCTGTATCCTCACTGACGATTCATCGTCACTACCCAAAACCTTATTTTTGCTTATCTAGAAAGCAACATCTAAATGGGCTGCAACACAGTTTAGAAGCAGCAGAGCAAATAAAACCTAACTCTTCAACCACATCTAGATCTCTTCGTCTGTAGCATCCAGTGTCAATTATCAAAGTAACTGTAAGGGGCTTACAGGTAGTATGCACAAAAAATGCTTTCATGCTTTGCCTTAAATGAAGTGATGTGATGTCTAATGCGATAGCAGCAGCATCAGGATTCATGATGTAACCAAGTATTGAGAAAGTTCCACTAGTGATATCTGTAAGATAAGCACTTACATTCATATAGGTAAAAACTCAGGTTTAAGCAAATGCATGCACCGTCTAAAATACAGGGAAGATACCAACAGATGATACAAAAAAAATGTTAAGGTTACCAGTTCATCCATGAAAACAAACAAAATACCACAGAAACATATTATCCCCAGTCTAAGCATAAACTTAAATTAAATGAATACAAGAATGGCATGTGCACTAGAGCTAGATGTACCATACCAGCAGTGCATGCAGAACTCACAGAACCAGCTGAGACAATGGCATTAGGAGGCAGAACATTGTGCTTCTGGAAGACTTCTACAAGGCGAGGTTGCCATTCATCCTTCTGTTCTCTATGCCCCAACCTAAGTAACAAGCAAGCCTTGCCTTATGCACCTCCTTGGGTTTGGACTATAACATGGTTACAGTAGGATGCATGCCAATAATATCATACCTTCCATATCCACCGAAACCCCAGCTGTCAAAAAATAAAACATCAGTAAGAGAAAATAGAAGACATTAAACCTGAAAAAACAGGTCCTGCATATGCAGTCTTTGTAAAGCATACATAGAGGCACTCACACCTATTAGCTATTAGTTTTGAAATTGTGTAAAACAAATAGAGAATTAAACACATACGTGTAAACAAAGCCACTGGAATCAACTGCAACTGCAACATACAAGTAAAGAAACAGGGTTCACATCAGTGTTAGTCATGATGGGAAAAATAAAGGCATGAGAAAAACCTGTATGGTTAGTTCCGCATGCAACTTTGACAACAGTTTTCCCAGAAAATGCAGCTATTGCTCTTGGACGGGGTTGGGGTTCATAGGTCAGTTTCACAGACGATTCTTTAGCATTGTACTGAAATAGCATGAATCAAATCAATTGAATTGATAAAAATAAGAGAAAAACCAACATGTGTTTTAAGAATTAAGAGTAGCAACCAACCTCATTATCAGTTCCATGCCCGAGTTGACCATATTGGGGAAGACCTGCTGTACTGAATAGCAAAGAATAAAATACTGTCTCAAAAAAAACTGATGAACAACACATCCACTAACACAGCCGAAGCAGATACTAATCAAAAAAAGGTTGAAGATTTCTAGTTTTAGATCTCCAGCAAAGACATACAGTATAGAAGAGCCTTCCACAGATGACAACCAGGCAGTAAAATCAGCCCCACAGGCAGCGTTGGTTGCTTCCGCAACGATACAGGACACTGGCGATGACTCAATCTCTGCAGGAATTGAAGAATCACAGTAAAATAGCAACATGTAAGATCGAAGATTCGACCAATTATTGATCCTGGAAAATGATAATACCACTATGCTGAAAGTTAAGTTTATCAATTGCCCCACAGACACTAGGGGCAAAAGGAATGTACGAAATGCCATTCCTAACATGTAATCAAAGATAACTTCAAGTTCACATCAGATGCTACATCAAAATACTAGCGGTTTCATCCAGCATAAGGGGGAAAAAGAAACTATTAAAATATCAAAATGTTTGCAGAGTGTATCATGATTGTTTAAACTTGAAAAACGTAACAATATGTTAGCACTTAGCACCAAAATGATGTGTGTTGGCACCTCTGTGACTACTCACAGGCAATAAGAAGTGAAAGGTACCAACCATTCCTTAAGGAACCCGTCCCTAACTGTCCATGCTTGTTATGACCGAAAGATAAGGATTTGCCATCATCAGTTACAACCACTGTATGGTTTCTTCCAACACTTGCTTTGATGATTTTGAATCTGCAGGTTTAACAAGTGTATGTTAATATATTTGAACACAAAGAATGTTCAACGGCTTCAAAACAATCATATTAGTAATACTATCTAATTAGCTCACGAGTTTACCAATACTATAGCCAGCTATTAATAATAAAACTGCAGGTAAAGAGTTTTCTGTTGTAGGCAAATAAACTATCTTACTTTGATAGTTGAGAAACAACAGTCGGCAGGTTACGCAGAAGAGTATCTCCATGCCCTAGCTGTCCCTTCTGCTAGAAGGTATCAGTGTTAAGCAATAAATACAATAAGTGTAACTGGCTATACAGATTTATACCTCGTTGCGACCCCATGTATAACATTTGCCTCCAGCATCTAAAGCAACACAGTGGCAAGCAGCTGCGAAAAATGTTAAACCATGTCATTAGCAAAGGCTGAGAAGTATATTGAACAACTGTTGAGTTGAAGTTCCGATAACTGAAAGCAAATACACAACGTAGTAAAGCATGTAGCATTCAATATACGATTACAATAGTATCTCAATTTATCCACCAATCAAATCAAGCAAGAGGTGATTTTTAGAATAAAGGAACAGTACATTGGTTGGTTTCCATCTCAATCAATCTCCGTACCACGCCGTTACAATTACAACCCCCAGGCCCCTCTCACTCGCATGCTGCAATTAGTGAGGACTTTGTCGGAGTGTGTAAGCCATATCAGCCTCTCACGTCGGCATGTCACTGCCAAGCCATCATCTGCATGCCACCAACGAGCACTCCTGACCTCCTTGATGCCTCTGCTCCACCCGTCCACGTGCACAGAGAGAGAGGGGCAAAGAGTGTCAGGTTGGCTGCATTGGAGGCAAAGCGACAAGAGGTAACGGCAATGTACTCCGACATTTAGGTCTCCCACCACTCCCCTTCGTTTCTTTTTGTCCAAGCCGACCGCCCCCATTTGTATTCGTTCAATCACCCATCCCCCTCGCCCTGCAGGTGCCGTTTTTGGGGGGCAAGTAACCCAGCCCAGCTCATTCCATCTGTATCTATTTAACGCCCCAACCACCAAAAAATGCAGCTATTTCAATTACATATTTTGGTGAAATTACATAATAAAGGGTAGGGGTGCTGAAGAAGTTACAATTATGTAGTCTTTGCATATTGTTTCGAACTAATCTTCTCAACATTGGTGCAACTAAGGCTGTACTGGATAGTTATACCCATAATGGTACCACAAATCCTATTTTTTATCCCCACCCCCAAAAAAAAATCCTTTACAGACTTGCAATCCAGACAGATCGAATGATCCAATCCCTAAACGAATCTAAAGTCCAGACAAGGACCACAGACCAACTGGACCTGCTTTCGTTTGATCGCATATATGGTCATAAACTAATCTAAACCTTTGTAAGCATCAACGGGTTCCAGCACCTCCCGTGCTGCCAAAAAAAATGGCGCGCACATCATCTCAAATGCGGGCAAGGAAAACGGGACTCACTGCATCCAGAGGCAACGAAGCGGATATCAACGCCCACGAGCGGCCGCAGCCGAGTCGGCGACACCAGGTTGCCCTGCGCCCCGCCCACCACCTTCCGACCCATGGCGTCGAAGCTCGTCCCGCCGCAGTACAGCAGCTCCCAGCCGGAGCCGCTGTCCTTCGCCTCCGTCTTCTCGTCGCCCTCGGTGGCGGCAGCGGCAGCGGCGTCCTTCTCGGGCTCGGTGCTGGCCGACATTATCGCCAACGGCGTTGGCGGCGGCGGCGGCGCAGGATTTCGATCGGGAACCCTAGATTTGGTACGAGGAGGAGGAGCCGGGGGGAGCAAGCAAAGGTGGGATTTGAAACAAGCGACACTCAAGATTGAACTTTTCACGAGCAGGTGTGCGCTATGTGGATATATAGGGCCTGTTTGTTTCGGATTATAATCTGGCCAGATTATATAATCCAGTGTAAATAATCCAGATGGCAAACAAACAGGCTAGATTATAGATTAGATTATATAATCTAAAGTGCAGATTATAATAATCTCATAATCTTCTCAAGAGGAGCTTATTGAAGATTATTTTTGGCAAAAGTCCCACTACCCATGGTTATGTTACTGCAAATTACAATATCTGCCATTGCCCTTCCGTCACGAACGCGCACACAGGTTCTCCATCCGCCCGTCGTCCCCTCCCCAATCCTACCCGCCAGCAGCCCCCATGGACGACCACGACGCCGAGGAGAACCTAGCGGCGGCCTTGAAGTACAGGAGCACGTTGAGGCGGGGATTGAACTTCCACTCGTTTCTGGAAGACAAAGGCGACACGGATGGGAGAAACAAAGACCTGGAGGGCGCTACGGCCGCAGGAGACACCATAGGTGATGCAGTTCGCGGCGGTGTGGCTGCTCCAGTTCTCGGTGGCGTGGCTGATCCAGTTCGCGGTGGCGGCGCGACTGCGGAGCTTCGCGTCGCGGGCAGAGGAGGCAGCGCCTCTGTCTACGGCGTGCGGCGCGGCGGTCGTGGCCTCGCCAACGGCACCGCCGGCGCGGGGCGCGGCCTCGACAAGGCAAGCCATGGGCGCGGGCTAAATCACACGCCTGCGACACGCATCATCAGCAACGACCGTGATCTGGAGAATGGCTCAGGTGTGTGCGCCCTAGCTGCTCGATAAAATGCTGACAAGAGTAAACATACATGTGCATGTGTAGCAGTTTCTAGACGCCACTGTTGTCTTCTCTTCAATCTTCATCCATTCCTTGTTGTTCATTCATTCCTTGTGAGATCCGCTAGAGAGGCTAGATCCGAGGTTTGGCTCTGCTATCCTGGTTCGAACGTGCCTAAATCTTCCTGTACGAAACCTAGCTGCTCAGCTCGCCGTCAGATAATCTCCAGTCCACAGTCGGATTTCAACTCAAATTAATGTAGCAGTCTGACTCCTCTCTAGTAGGACAATAAAAACTTATTTTACCTATACCACAGACTAATTCTTGTCATGTATATATTCATTATTTTGTAGATGCTGTTTCTGATGGAGTACCACAATTTGGGAAAGGGTCTGGACGTGGAAAGCGAGCAGCACAAGGTTCGCAAGGCTCTGATCGTTCAGTTCGTGGCCGTGGACGTGGGAGCGCCTACAAGCCTCCCCGATCTAATTTAATTGATGTAGACGATTCGCAACCCATCGAAGAGGACGAGCACGCTGAACCACTCATTGGCAACAATGTAAATTCCTAACCATTATTGTTTTTTTATTGTAATCCGAAAATTTACTTGCGTACATGTTTCAAATTCCTAAAATTTGCTTGCATACATGTTTTAAATTTGGAGTAGAATGAAGTTTATGACAAAGCAGCTTGGACATTCGAGAACACTAGAGTATTTTGTGAAATCTGCATCCAAGAAATCAATGCCGGTAATAGGCCCAATGGCATCATGACTAGCCGTGGTTACAACAACATAGCTGAAAAGTACAAGATAGCAACAGGGTTGTATCATTCAAGGCTTCAATTGAAGAATAAATTGGATTTACTGAAAGGGTTATATGGATTTTGGTTGCAATTGAATGGAAATACTGGGCTAGGATGGGATTACGCATTAAAAACTGTGACTGCACCTGAGGAGTATTGGAACCGTGTGACTAAGGTATCACTTTGTCCTTCACTTGTTTTGTTTTCTACTGTTACTGTAAGAAATTTGAGTAACCATCATTGTTCATGTGTGCAGGGCAACTCTCACTGGAAGAAACTAAAGAAAGGACCTCCTGATCATGAAGATCTGCTACAACAGTTGTTTGGGGGCATTGTTGTGGATGGCTCTGGTGCTTGTGCTCCTGGTGAAGAGTTGGGAGTTGATGAGTTTGCTGCAGATGATAATGAGACATATACCTCTACCCCTAGTTCATCTGTATCCAAGAGGCCCTCTCACCGTGCAAGTGATAGTACTGCAACTAGTCCAAAGAAGCGCACTAAAAATCCAATGGTGAAAGTTATGCAGGGCATTCATGAGACCTTAAAGAATAATTGTAGAATTTCTGAGAGGATCATGCTTGGTGAGCATTTGGATGAACAGATCAAGGAGGTTCTACAAATAGCAGTTCGGTGTGGGGCGCGGGAAGGGTCAGTAGAACATTTCATGGCAACTGAATTATTCAAGAAGGCTGAAAACAGGGCAACATTCAAGGCGTTTGAGACAGATGAAGGAAGGCTTTTATGGTTGAAGCGTCATTGTGCTAATGCAGGCTACATTTAGCTGATCTGTTACATGTTGCTGTTACGACCTTTTAGTTATGAAACTTACTATGTTATAAGTTTTTGAACATGCACCTTGTTATTTTATTTCGTCTGCAACTATGTCATGAGACCTTGTTATTTTATTATGAACTGAACCGTATTATGTTATTGTATTCTCATATGTGTAGATGGATATTGGTTCGAGTGATGAGGACGATGTTGACATGTCCATGACTGTTGCACTTGACCGAGTTCAGACTTTGAGGAATTTTGAACCAGCCATATTTGGACTTGGTATGTTCTACACTGAAACTTACTTGAACAAAGCTGGAAGATCAGAACCTTTTATGACTGGATATAATTGGGTAATGAGAACAATTAGTGATCCTAAAGAATGCTATGACATGTTTAGGATGAGTCGAGCACTGTTTGATAGTTTGCATGATTTATTAGTATCATCATATGGGTTGACATCAAGTAAAAAAATGACATCTGTTGAAGCGTTGGCAATGTTTCTATGGACTATTGGTGCTCCTCAGTCATTTGTTCAAGTAAAGAATCGGTTTGGAAGGTCCAAAGAAACTATTAGTAGAAAAATCAATAAAGTGTTGGAATGTGTATATCGTATGTCTAAAGAGCTTGTGAAGCCGATGGATCCTAATTTCATGACACCTCATCCCAAGTTGTTAAGCGAACGGTTTGCACCACATTTCAACAATTGCATAGGTGCAATAGATGGTACCCACATTCCAGTAGTTGTACCCTCATCAAAAGTTGTCCAGCACGTGGGTAGACATGGGTATCCGACTCAAAATGTGTTAGCTATATGTGATTTCGACATGAGATTCACTTTTGTTGTTGCGGGATGGCCCGGATCGGTGCATGATATGAGAGTATTCAATGATGCTTTGCACAAGTATGGCAATATCTTTCCTCATCCACCACCCGGTATGATCATTTACCACAGTATGTATTATGAGTTTCAATAAAAATGGTGTTTCTGATATTATGTCGAAAATAAAATTGTAGGAAAATTTTACCTTGTTGACTCTGGATATCCAAACCGGAAGGGTTATCTAGCTCCATACAAAGGTGTGAAGTACCATTTGCCAGAGTTTAGAGCGGGACCACGGGCAAGTGGGAAAAAAGAGGTATTCAATCAATTGCACTCATCTCTTCGTAATCATATTGAGCGTTCATTCGGTGTATTGAAGATGAAATGGAGAATTTTACTGGATTTGCCAAGCTATCCAATGTTGAAGCAGTCAAAAATAATACATGCATGTATGGCTCTTCATAATTTCATTCGGGACAGTAAAATGGCCGATGAAGAGTTTGATCGGTGTGATCGAGATGAGAACTACATGCCTTTTACGTCAACACATCAAGATAATGCAAGCCAAATGGGAGATGATGAAGGAGAGGGGGACATGAATAACATTCGGGATCAAATTGCCGATGCATTATTTGCTAGGAGAATGTAATTTTATTTATGTAGTAAGCTTGGACAAGTGTATGAATTGGCATAATTTTTTTTGTGTTTTGAAAACAGTTGTATGAGGGCCTGCTTGTATTATTTCAGAAGGGTATTGTTGCCTTTGTGGCTTAGAGATCAATAATCTGCATTCGTGTAATCTGGGCAACCAAACAGCTACGTACAGATTATAATCTCGACAGATTATAATCTGGATTATATAATCCAGATTATAATCCAGATTATATAATCTATAAGCTGAAACAAACAGGCCCATAGTACTGCACTGGGTTCGGCTAGTGGAGCCGGCTATTAAAAGACGACCTGGAGATACTTCATAGGTGCCATATCTACGAGAATGACTTGTGGGACAGTGCTAGTAGGTGGACCGCTTGTCAACGACTGGTTCTCTACGACGGCGGGCGGCGGCAGTGCGGCTACCGTTAACTTCACATGACCATGGCCCATGGTGGTGACTGGTACGGTTTTTTTTTGCCTTTTTCAGGGGTCTCTCACAATTTTGTTTCTATAGTTTTTTTATTCGTCATCATGATATATGTGCTAGTCAATTTTTCTAAATTTAACTATAATTATAAATAATCAACGCGATCGACCATGCCTTTTGTGTCCCATGAACGAAATCAATTTGCAGTTTGTCCGATCGACAATTTTATTTTCAATCAGCTGGTGTATGACTTTTATGTTGATTTATTTAAAATCTATATAACTTTATTTTAGTTACAAAAATGCTAGTAACCCTTACCTTATGTGAAACTCTCATGTTTTAAATCCTAGTTCTGTGTTTTTCATGTCCACATGTTCATACAAATATATAGAATAGTTTTACAACATTTTTAGCTTATGTTTATACCTTTTCTGTACATATGTTGCATGGTTCAAAGGTTAAATTTCTCATGACAATTATAGGCTTCGACTCCTTTTCACATTTGTTCAACGCATTGATCAATTGTTTAGACATCATGTTAAGCTACACCTTGGATGGTTTGGATCACATATGCGTCACAAAAAAAATAAAAACTCATGATTTGTGCAAATAGAAGTTGTCAGATTATATGGTATAGCAAACATTAGTCAACAAGAGTACAATGTGACATTCTCGTCGAAAGCCATGAAGGCGTCTAACCCCAACCTAATGCAAACATTTGATCACACTCCTTTGGAAACTTCAGTGACTTCCTCTTCCCCTAGCCATATATCTTTCGTTTCAATAATTGTTGGTGCCTTGGCCATGGCTTCAAGGAGGTTGTTTCCTCCTATTGGCGTATCAGGTCCCCTCCCACCAACCCTTGCCGTTGCGCTTTTGTTGCGCCTCAAGAGGCTGCGGAGGGCCGCTAGGTCCTAGAGCAGAACCCTATGTACAATGGATTAGTGCGAGAATGATTGCTCGATTGTTATATGGTTCCTTAATCAGGTTGAATAAACTAGGCCCCTTTTTGCCCCTGAGAGGGCCCTCCATCTTGTAGTTAAGTACATTCTCTCTCGGGTCGTCGTTAAGAGGTCTCTTTATTGACGTCAGCGTGCTAAGGTCAGGATGGCTTTGGAAGGGGACGAGAAAAGTCGCTTCTTTCACTCTTGGGCCTCTGTTCGAATGTGTACGAACAATATTGAGGTTCTTCATGTCGACGGTCAAGACGTGAGTGACCATACCTCCAAAGCTACTATCATCTATAATTTCTACTTCTCGGTGTTCAACAGCTCCTCCCATCGTCTGGAATTTTAACCTGTTAGAGCTCTACCTGGACCCCCACCAATCATCTTGCTAACCTCGATTCTCCCTTCACTCTTGATGAACTCACTTTGGTCCTCAATAACATGAATTCAGACTCTAGCCCTGATTCAGATGCTTCGGCCTCGGTTTCTACAAGATGTGGGATGTCACTACTCCCGATATCTTATCCCTCTTCACAGCCTTTCACTTAGGCTGCCTGAACATTGGGAGGATTAATCGCTCCTATCTTATTCTCATGTCCAAGGAGGACTCTGCTGACCCCCTCGGACTTTCGTACCGTTTGCATGCAAAACTGTCCACTTAAGCTCATCTCCAAAGTCCTCTCTTACAGACTCCAACCCCTTTGTTGATCTGGTTAGTGGAGATCAAACTGGGTTTGTTCTGAAGCGTGGAATTGCTGAGAATTATTCCTACGCCATGGACATCATCCGTTGTTGTTCCTCTCATAATATCTCGATGGTGGTGTTAAAACTTGACTTTCATAAGGCTTCTGATTCCGTGAACTGGGACAATTAGGTGAATATTCTTCTCCACCATGGCTTCTCGACTAAGTGGTGTGATTGGATGATGAAGATCCTTAGTTCGGGTAAAAGCGTGATTCTGCTTAATGGGTCGCCTAGCTGCTAGATTCCCTGCAAGAAGGGGCTATGCTAGGGGGATCTGATCGATCCCCTTACATCTTCATCAAGGTTGCATATGTTCTTAGTTGGCTTATCAGCTCCAGGAGTTCCTCGGAAGACCTCTGGCACCATATGGTTGATGGTTCTCTGTGCCACGCCCTTCAATACGTGGATGATAATATAATCTTCACTAGAATGTCCACCTCTTCTATCTTGGCGGTCAAGAAACTCTCTCTGAGCTCACGCTCGCCACTAGCCTCGGCGTGAATTATCACAAGACTACTCTCCTCTCTAGTTGTGTTGACTCTTCACCAGCCTATAATCTTGTTAGTGTTTTGGCACGGTTGTTTCCTCTTTCCCAAAACATACCTTGGCCTCCCCTACCCCTCGGGAAGTTCCCCTCTTTGATTGCTCTGGCCTTATCTCCTCCTACGATAGCTACCTTGTCGGCTTGCTAGTTGTGCTTGTGCAACATACACATGCTAGCTTGTTGCTGACCTGCTTGCAACTTGTTGGCTGTTGTTGTGCAACATGCGGCTGCTAGTGCTTGTGAAGCATACGTGTAACACCCTGAATTTGGGGGTATAAATTTTCTCTTCTAAATATCCATCAAAATTAAGGTGTTACCTCCTTGTTCCTCTTTCTTTTCGCTTCTTTATTCATTTCCTTCCAGACAATAGAGAATTTTACGTCAAAACATAGTTGTTAATAAAACCCTATGGGGAATAATGATTGGTGCATGCTATTGGAATATGTTTGTTTTGGTTTGACGTTTTGCTTGGGAGTGTATCCATTCATTATGTGGTTCTTTTTATATAAATTGGATGAGTGTAATACAAAAAAGAGGAGAAGAGAGAAAGAAGCCCAAGATCCTAGCTGGCCCAACCCTCCCTCTTCCTCCTCCCTTTCCCTAGCTGGCCCAGCGCCATGCCCCCCTTCTTGGGCCGCTCGGCCGCCAAGCCCACGCACGCCCGCGGCCCACCAGGCCGTTTCCCCCTCCCCGCGCGCGCGGCCCACTCGCGGCCGCAACCGCGCTGGCCCAGCTCCCACCCCCTCTGCGTGCCCTAGCCGCCTGCGCGCGCTCCCAGCCGCCGCCGCGCGCCAGCACTTGGGTCCCACCCACCAAGCCGCCCCTCCCTGATCATCTTCTCAAACCGTCCCTCCTCACCCTCGGGCGCCCACGTCGCAAGGAGCTCGCCATTCTCCTCTCCCCCACCTCGCCTCTCGCCCGAATCGGCCCCGGCGCGGGCGAGGCCCCGGGGCGGGTGCGCTACCTCGGCGTGGGCGTGGCCCTGGCGCGGGCACGGCTCCGGCACGGTCCTGGCTCAGCGGCACAGCAGCGCGGCTAGCCAGCGCGTGGCGGTCCGGCGCAGCTGACTGGCGTGGTGGCCCGTGGCCAGCCCGCGTAGCCAGCGCGACAGCTCGTCGACTAGCCTGCATGGTGCGCGCGGCAGCTTGCCCCGGCTCAGCCCGTGGCACGACTCGTGGCCCTAGCGCAGCAACCTGTAGCTTGCCCTGCGTGGACAGCCTGCGGTGTGCTCCCATCGGGCCCTGGCCGGCACCCAGCCGTCGTGATCGACCGAAAGGCCACCCTCGCCGAACTCCTTCCGTCGTGTTGGTCCTCATGTGCGCAGTGGAGAACGAGAAGAAGAAGCAATCGTCCAGTTCGTGAGTGAGGTGGTTGTGGCCGCATGAGATCCTATCGTTTTGAACTATGAACTAGTACATATTCAATGTGTGTGCATCACAAATACATTTTGATCCTGCTCTACTTGTGGTAACTTAGTAATCATGTCAAGTACACGTTAATAATAGTATTCGACCGCATCACATGATTTAGCTATTTAATTGATTATTTGTTTGTCCAACGATTAATAAAATAACATTCTAATTTAGATATAGCTCTAACCTATCCTCGTATAAATACTCGTGAATGTGATTATGTCGATGTAAATGTTGTAATTAACACTCTATTAATAGGGATGCGGGATCGGTTAGCGATTCTAGCTTATCGTCGCGCTGTTTTCGCGTGTTGCTCGCATGCATTGTCGTGCGCCGTTCGCGTGTGTCGCGTGCCTTGCCGCGCGCCATTCACGCGTATCGCGTGTTGTCCGTGCGCGAGATTAAGCGGTTCGCCTATTTTGGCTTAGGTCTGTTAATTAGCTGTTTGGGTAATCATTAACTATTAAAATAGTATTTCAATCAGAACAAAGTAGTAGTTTTAATCTACATTTAATAAAGGTAGATTAATATAATCATGTCGAACTAAATGTTATAGTCAATACTTGTTTAGCGTAAACGCGATACCTTCTCGACCGTAGCTTCGAGTTCGACGTTTCTTTCTCCTCGCGTGACCGTAGTAACGCGTTCCTTTTCGTATTGCATGTTTTATTACATTTTATCTTGTATGGTGTAATGTTCTTATGCGTGTATATATATGTTTGTTTGTTCCTGTTTGTATTCGTTGTGCGTCACGAATAGACTGTGAGCCAACTCTGAGCTTCGAGGAATCGACGATCAAGCTTCGGCGACCAAATGACCTAGCTCTTCGAGTTCCACGAAGTTAAAGACCCTGAGCATCTGTTTGGTGAAGGCAAGTTTCCTCTAACCAATTATGTCCCATTTACTTTATAATTCATTGTCCCGCATACTATGAACACCATAAGGATTGACTAGCTTTCTATTTACCTTGTCCTTGACTACCTTTTGGGTTACTATGGTTAGATTCATGCTAGCGCTTTACTTTAATCAATGAACATGATGAGATACAATGATGATACTATGGTTTTATTCTGGATATGATGATATACTTGTGGCATTTAAGGGGACTCGAGCTGTTTCTCGAGTGCCTCTCCGTAAGGACTGGTTCGTTGGATGACCGCCCAGGAAAATAGTGCAACCATGAGGGTGGAATGGGACGCCCTTACCTGAATAATTAGAGGAACTGGGGTGTAGTCCGCTTTGCCGTCGTGCCGTTAATGGGGCTCGGTGTATGCGGCTCGCTCTGCTAAGGTTGGTTCGCCCCTTGGGGAGGAGTGCGGTGCATTTAGGAAACCTAACAGACGGCTACAGCCTCAGGGAATCTTTGTAAAGGCTTCGTAGTGACTCCCTGGCCATTCACCTTGGGAGTGAATAAGGGTCTTGCAATCCCGGGCTAGAGAGGGAATCACGACTTGTGGGTAAAGTGTGCAACCTCTGTAGAGTGTTATGAAACTGATATATCAGTCGTGCTCGCGGTTATGAGCGGCCAAGGGAGCTCCATTGGTTAGAGATACTTGATCAGAGATGGTTGGTTTACAGGTGGTGACGAGGATGACGGTTTTGACTATGGTAATGGTAAGTGGTATTCTTTCTGTTTGGAAAGGGTACTTTGGGTTAATAACTTGAGTTAATACTAAAACCTGGCTTCTACTAGTAATAATAACCTGACCAACTAAAAGCAACTGCTTGACCTTAACCCCACATAAAGCTAGTCCACTACAGCCAAACGGGACATTTGCTGAGTACGTTGATGTGTACTCACCCTTGCTTTCATAAAACACCAGGTTGCCTTTGGTGCAATCTATTCTCAGGTAAAGAAGAAGGTATCGAGGCGGATCTCCAGGAGTTCCAGGACTTCGACGAGTCCGAGGATTAGGCTAGCGACCTCCCCCAGTTAGCTGCCTGTGGTGAGTTGTTTACATTAGCTACGTTTCGATTCTGTGTACTTTGATTTATATTGTGTAAATGGCTCTAGTCAGTAATATTATTACTTACTCTTTATTGTAATTCGAAGCATTGTGCTATGATGAGTCATTTATGTAATCGCTGTGTACGTGAATTACTGATCCTGGCACGTATATGGTTCGCATTCGGTTTACCTTCTAAAACCGGGTGTGACATAAGTGGTATCAAAGCCGTGCTGACTGTAGGACCGTTAGCCTAGAGTAGCATTGGTCGTTTTAAGGACTTCTTGGCTGTTACTTCACCTCATCCTTGATTCTGCTTCAAAATTTTAGTCATCTCGACTAATTCTATGTTGTGCTCCTATATACCCCCTTGTCAAAAAGTATTTTATTCTAGCATGGTCTATACTTCTCTCAGTCTATTAGAACTTATCTCACTCTTGTGCTTGCGACATCTTTGTAGATGCCCCCTGACCATAGCCTTTAGTCTTTTGGGACTCTTTCCTCGTCCATTATTAAATTGCTACCATTTGACCATCTCTATTCCATTTTGTTATTGACATGATCGTATCCTTGCATTTTTAATACCCTTATCCCTTAATCTAAAGTACTTACCCTTGTACCTCTATTGCCTATTTAAATAGTTCAGTTTATGTGTCCATGGCCTTCTTGTCTTCTGAGATCATTTCTTATTCTGTTGTTAAGTCGTTATCTTTCGGCAAGTTCTATGCCCTTGGTCTTAGTATGCTCGTATCCTTGGAATCTTACATACTCTTATATTCTTATGTATGCTTATTTTCATACCCCAATAACTGTTCAAGACATTTCAGTTGACATGTCCTTGACCACCCCTGTTTCTTAACGATCCATGAGCGATCATTTTATGTCGCCCATCCTTGGTGATCTCGTTGTTCCTTTATAACTTCTCTCGATAATGAGTTCTTACTTCAACCATTCTATTGCACCCTCACCTATCTTACCCTTGATTGTTTTCTCCACTTCGCCACTACGCGAGTCTTGCCTTAACTCTATCATTTGTCATGACTTTTGTTATTATCACCTTCACCTTAGACACCTCTATATCTTACTTGAGGTTTATCTTATACCGGCATTTAAAATCTTCTCCCTTTCCATCTCAATTTGAGCATCGTACTTTACCTACTTTTCCCTTGGCTGTATCCTCTTTTTTGTCACCTGCGAGTTTTTAACTCTATCCTTTGTTGTGTTTTTGTTTGTTATTTCCTTTACCCTTCTCATCACTCTATTCTACCTTGTGATTACATTATGTCTGTTATCTAAAATCTTCAGTCTTCTATCTCAATTTGAGAGTGGTGTTTTACTTATCTCACCCTTGGCAATATCCTCTTCTTCACCGTGTGTAAGCCTTGATGTAACTCCATTTTTTATTATACTTATACCACTGGCTCTTCTGTGCCATCATCTTTTCTCTTATGCCCTTGTATATTATCGCCTTTGACCCTTGTGATATTTATGTCTTCTACCTAAATTCTTGCCTTGAACTTATCCTTTAAAAGCCTCCCCTTTCTTTCGACCCGATTTGAGAGCTGTGAGTTACCTACCTCTCCCTTGATTTCTTTTTACTCCTTGTCACCTTACAAGTTTTGTCTTAATTCCATCTTTTGATGTGTTTTTATTTGCTATCACCATCACCTTGTCATCAATCCATCTTGCGTTGACACTCATCTTTATTCTGGCTCTTTAAAAAAATCACCTCTCTTCCACCTCAATTTGAGAGTGGCTATTTACCTATCTGGCCCTTGGATGTACCCTCTCCTTTTCCATTTGCAGGTCCTGTCTTAACTCCATCCTTTATGGTACTTATATCTTTTGTATTATGCCTATTTATCTCCTCTCCTACATCCTTGTCCGTTATTACCTTCAAAACCCTCATGATATCTATGCCCTAGACTTCTTGCTTACCTTGAACCTACCCTTTGAAGCCTCCTCCTTTCCATCCCTATTCGGAGATAATGCCTCACCTACTTCATCATTGACTGCTTCCCCTTCTTTGACACCTTGCAAGATTTTCCTCAAATACATCATTTGTTGTGTGATTGCCCGTTATCACCTTAACCCTTGTCATCCCTCGATCTTTACCATGATGCTTACCATGCACCTGCATTTTAAAGCCTCCTCTCCCATTTCATTTCAAGAGTGATGTCTTACCAATCCCACTCTTGTTCGTTCCCTTTTCCTCTGTCACGTTGCAAGTCTTGTCCTAACTCTATCTTTTGGTGTGCTTTTTTTCCTTTCACCTCACTTACCTTTGTAATATCTAGATCTTTCCATGATGTTATCTTATGCCTACCTTTTGAAATATCATCTTTTCCATCACGATAGAATGGTGTTTTACCTATCCTGACCTTGGTTGCATTCTCTCCCTTGTCGGTTACAATCATTGCTTTAGCTCCATCCTCTACTGTGCTCATGACCCTATCCTGCATGTTTTATCGCTTCCCTTGTCTTTCGATGGCCTTAAAGTAGTTCCCACATTGTAAGAAAAGGCCACCATTTAATTAAAAGGAACGTATAGCAACGAGATGTTTGTTGTTGTGTGCTCATAATGTTTGTCCTTCTACTATGCCTGATTTGCTTCTTTGGAATGAGTGTTGATGTGCTGTGGCCCTTGGTCCACAATGGCATCTGTTTACTGTAGCATCCCAAAAATTCAAATCTTGAAATTTTCTCAAACTCCCTCTAAATTCAGAATGAATTTCAAATTTCGTTTCAAAATGTTTGTTTGCAAGTTGATATCAACAAATAAAATATAGTGGTCTATATTTTCTCCAAAATCCTCAAAATATCCTACAAATATTTCCCTAGTGGTCCCCCTCAAATTCTTTCCAGAAATACTGCCCAGATATTTCTCCAGTAATCCCCCTCAATTTCTTTCCAGAAATATTGCCCAAATATTCCACCAATATATCTCCAAGTATTTTCTTCCTGAGAAATACCTTCAGAATCATTTTTCAAGTCCCTACAAATATTTTCTTCATAACTTTCCTCATGCTCATACGTATACGTATGTCTCCAGTGTCATACGGTGAGCTCTACAAGCTAATCTCACCTATACAAGACAAATACATGCTAATCTCCACTAATCCTCTCATCCTCCCCCTAATCCTCTCATCCCTCCCCCTAATCCCCCCACCATGGCTATAAATAGAGGGGAAAGGGCCTCCTCTCATCCCACCCCAAGCCATTTCATGGCAACTCTCTTCCCCCACCCCCACACACACACCCACTCCATGTTCCACACAAGCACACACTAGCACAAGGATCGTTCGGTCGTTCTTCGATCATTCGTCCCCCTATTCTTAGTTTGTTCGTTCATTCGTCCGATCGTTCGATCGTTCGTCCGATCGTTCATGGTTCGTTCGTTCGTTCGTTCGATCGTTCGTCCGTTCGTTCATCCAAATAATCTTTTTTCCAGCCGTTATGCTGCCGAAATTCCGATCGTTCGATCATTCGATCGTTCATCGTTCGTTCTTAGTTCCTATTCATCGTTCATCGTCCCTATTCATCGTTCTTCCAGATAATCTTTGTCCTACTGTTATGCTGCCGAAATTCCGACCGTTCGTCCGTTCGATCATTCGATCGTTCATCCATTCGTTCGTCCAAATAATCTTTATCCTGTCGTTATGCTGCCGAAATTCCGATCGTTCGTTCGATCATTCGATCGTTCGTCCGTTCGTTCATAGTTCATATTCATCGTTCATCGTTCGTTCATAGTCCCTATTCATCATTCTTCTAGATAATCTTTGTCCTGCCATTATGCTGCCAAAATTTCGATCATTCGTTCGTTCATAGTTCCTATTCGATCGTTCATCGTTCGTTCATAGTTCCTATTCGATCGTTCATCGTTCGTTCATAGTTCCTATTCATCGTTCATCATCCCTATTTCATCGTTCTTCCAGATAATCTTTATCCTGCCGTTATGCTGCCGAAATTCCGATCGTTCGTTCGTTCGATCATTCGATCGTTCGTCCATTCGTTCATAATTCCTATTCATCGTTCATCGTTCGTTCATAGTCCCTATTCATCGTTCTTACAGATAATCTTTGTCCTGCCGTTATGCTGCCGAAATTCTGATCATTCGTTTGTTCGATCATTCGATCGTTCAGAGTTCGTTCATAGTTCCTATTCGATCGTTCATCGTTCGTTCATCGTTCATCGTTCGTTCATAGTCCTTATTCATCGTTCTTCCAAATAATCTTTATCCTGTCGTTATGCTGCCGAAATTTCGATCGTTCGTTCGTTCGATCATTTGATCGTTCATCCGTTCGTTCATAGTTCCTATTCATCGTTCAATGTCATTATTCATCGTTCATCGTTTGTTCATACGAACAATTCACCATCACTATTCACCGTTACTATTCAGTGTCGTTACTATTCATCGATGATAGCTGTGGCAGCCTTTTCGTCGTCACTATTCATCGTTACTATTCATCGATCATCCGATCACCCCAAATTTCAACTACTCATCCGTCATGCTGTACAGTCCACCTAAGACCAGCTAGACCAATATTTCAGTCATACGAACTCCGATGACTGTTATTTTCCTTCCAATAGGGAACTTCCCATCTGGTCACCCATCCTAGGTTTCTCCAAGTTGAGCATGCTTAACTTTGAGATTCCTTTGAACCAGGCTTCCAAACTTAGATTCCAACAATTCTTATTTCCAAATTCTTATTAAACTATTCCCTATCCAACCATGTCATCCCTTAAGCCTAGTCCATATTCCAGAAAACTCCCAAAATACTCTTGTCCCATATTCTGCCTATAACTCTCCTGTTCATACTAAGTCAGACGATTCATTCGTCACTATTCTCACCAACAGTGAACTTCACTGTGCTACACCACATACACTCAGCTATAAATACACCCAGCTACCCTCTCCCTCTCCACACACATTCAACACCCTCAGCCAAGGCAAACACCGCATCCACTCAGTTACTCCGCTCTGCCGGCTACACGCATAGTGTCGCTTCGCCTCCAGTCCACCCTCCTCGTAAGCACCTCCGCTCCACCACCAATAATATCACAACACCACATGACATAGATTCTACTCAAGACTCTACCCATCCATATATCGCTATTCTGATCACTATACTAAATATTTGTTGGTATACTTGCTTGTTTGTATGTTTGCTTATTCATGTTGCATAGTTATCGAAGCGTTCGTGCCATCTTGTGCAGGCCAGATCTGCAAGTCTACGCTAGGCAGTGGAGCTAGAAGCCAGTTCCGCGAGCTCCCCTCCCCCCTTCGCCGAATAAGCACGGCAAGCTCACTGGATCCCTTTGATGCATAAATTACCTATGATTTTTCAACCACAACCCTCAGCCTGTTATTTTATGCATGATATGATTTTGAGACAAGTTATTATGGCCACCCAGCCGCTTGCCGCAATCAATCCTTGATATATTTATTCCAAATGATTTGAGAAAAGGTGTGAGTTTTCAAAAGAAAATGCTTTTCAAAATGTGTATGATGAAGGGTTTTCACCCTTTTCACCTTTGAGTAAGGATGATCAGGGACTCCCTGGTTTAGGGGATGGCCTAAGGTGATGGCTCAGCTGGTTTAGGCGTGAGCAGAAGGATTGTCCCCCTCTTATAAGGATCGGTTTGTCATCTTTCACTACCTGTACTCATGATAAGTACAACCACTCGAGACTGTGTGGGCAGTCACTCAATCTGAACTCGTACGGTCCAACCCCAGGGTTATGAAGGCTGGGGAGCACTGGGAGGATAAGGAGGGGGAATGTTTTGTCCGGTTTGGACATGGCGGTGGCATGACTCCTTCCGGTATAACCGTTAAGGTTAGGACGTGCGAGGAAGGAAAGGGATTCGGATCTCATTGATCATGAGATCGCAGAGCCGAACTAGTGGGTAAAGTGTACACCTCTGCACAGAGTTTGAAAACCTATTCGAATAGTCTGTATCCACAGGAATGGATGAGTCTGGTGTGGTATGACAATTAGTGTTTTGTTTTCAAAAAAAAGAGATGCTTTTGAGAAAAGTGGTTTTTTAAAAGGTCCAGCGGTTGAGCCGTGAGCTATGGTGGACGGGAAGTCCAGTAGCTGTTTTTGAAAATGAAAACCAGTGGGAAACTGCTGAGATACCTGGATGGTTTAGTCCAGGGGATTTTGTTCTAATATTGAAAAACTTCCTGCTCCTTTTGGAGAGGATGCGCTTTGCAAAAATACAAAATGTTTTTCAAAACAACCCTGCATAAAATATTGTTGTTTCTGCAAAATATCCTGAGCTCCACATATTCCATGCATTATATCTGATTTCCCCATTCCGCGGGTGAAGGTGGGCTGCTGAGTACGTTTGTACTTGTCATGGGCATCATAGGGAGCGAGACGCAACAACTAGGCTGGGATAAGGCTAGAGAATAAGATTGAGATGAGCTGGGATAAGGCTATAGAATAAGATTGGTATGAGAGAATTGTGGAGAGTTGGTTAGCATCAGATAAGTCCAAGAAAGTAGGAGTTAGTTGAGAGTTTGTAGGAGAAGTTGATTAGCTATAGGGCTATTTATAAGCCACATGGCAGCAGGGAATAAATCAAGCAAGATCAATATCAAACCAATCTCTCTCTCTCTTGCAATAGCTCTCAAGCGCCTAGGGCTGCAACCCTAGAACCAAGCCTGCGGCAGAGGGGTATAACCTCGCCGGAGAAGATAGCTATCCCCATGGACCGAAGGTCCATGGCACCTGGTATCAGCTCCAGGTTATCCTCACCACCACCAGTCGCCCATCCCTCACCACCACCAGTCGCCGCGCCATCAGTCGCTGCAGCGCCCTCCCACCCGCCCTCTCTAACTCCAGATGCATTCACTCGGCTCGAAGAGAGTTTTGGCCATTTCACAGAGAAGTGGGATTAGTTCGTTGTGATGTTCCACCGCTACAAGGAGAAGACAGAGAAGGAACTCCAAGCAGCGGTGCGGCTTCAGGCGGTAGCGCGAGGGTTCCTGGCACGCCGCCAAGTACAGTCCCTTCGTGGGGAGAAGCACCTTGCTGTGGCCTCCAGGGCCACCCCATGGCCGTCATCACATGAGCAGGCCGTGGTGCGCCTGCAAGCCGCAGTACGCGGCTTCCTTGTTAGGCGGGCGGTGCGGAAGCTGCACTTGCTGATCAGCTCATCGCTGCACCAACTCGCAGCCTGCGCGCCCAACCACCAGGTCTCGTCTATACTTTTTGAACCCCCTGCAGAAGTCGAGATCTGGGTATGCAGCCCCCCTGCACGGCCAAAGAGGGTTGTCTCCTTCATTCGAGCAACTGCCTTGGTGCTGGACAGACCCAACATAAGAACGGGCTGGTTCCTCCTTCACCTTTCATCCAACGTGAAGTCCGCAGTTCAGCTCTTTCCTTGGGATCCAGGAGGACAGAAGGACATAGCTGTAGTTCAAATTTATATTTTAGTTCCACAATTATTTTGTATTTTCATCTTAAATAATAAAGGTAAGCCGAGATGTAAAAGGCTTAACCTTAAGTCGTGTCAGGTAAGTCTATGGCAGCTCGAGGACGAGCTGGTCCTCAAGGGAGGGGGAGATGTCATGGGCATCATAGGGAGCGAGACGCAACAGCTAGGCTGGGATAAGGCTAGAGAATAAGATTGAGATGAGCTGGGATAAGGCTAGAGAATAAGATTGGTATGAGAGAATTGTGGAGAGTTGGTTAGCATTAGATAAGTCCAAGAAAGTAGGAGTTAGTTGAGAGTTTGTAGGAGAAGTTGATTAGCCATAGGGCTATTTATAAGCCACATGGCAGCAGGGAATAAATCAAGCAAGATCAATATCAAACCAATCTCTCTCTCTCTCTCTCTCTCTTGCAATAGCTCTCAAGCGCCTAGGGCTGCAACCCTAGAACCAAGCCTACGGCAGAGGGGTATAACCTCGCCGGAGAAGACAGCTATCCCCATGGACCGAAGGTCCATGGCAGTACTCACCCTTGCTTATTTGTTGTTTTCAGAAAAAGGAGATCAGGTAAGAGTTACGACTGCTCCCAACCTTGCCTGTGTCTGTTGGATCGCTGATTTGCTTCGCTGCGTATATCGGGCTGGTTTAGCCCCCACTCTGATGATATGTCCCGAGTTGTGGACCAACTCTTAAAGTTGTTCGCCACCTTTGTAGGTTTGTCTCGTTTAAGCAAATTTGGTATCATCTGATGTATAAATGTGTTTACTAGCCTCCTAGGACTAGTAATTGTATCACATCTGAGTCCCAGAGAATTGGGGACGCTTTAGGTGGTATCAGAGCTGTTAGGTTGGCCGCATGACGTAACCCTTAGCCTGATCCAAAAGTTTTTGAGTCAAAACTATTTTCTTAAAAAAATCTTGCTCTCATCCCTTAATTTCAAAAATGCTTTCCCCCTTTCCTTCTCTCAGAAGTCAGATGGAGGTTCACTGCCAAACCAACTTGTGCCAGAATGAAGATGGTTTCCCCAAGTTGCTAAGAGCATGCACAGTTCGCCTCGGAATCAGGAGTCAGCCAGAGTATGATGGCCATGAATTCGTCGAGCATGGCACAGAGAAGTGTGTCGTGACTGTATACATTGGATCTAGTCCGCACCATGTGGAATGGAGTGTCACTGTTGCTGGGCACATATTTAAAGACACCTGCCAAGTCGTCGCCCGTAAGGCATTGAGGGCCCTGTGTCAGATCTATGAAGAAGAAGTGGACAACACACCGCTCAGATTCTTTCCGCCCTTTCAGAGAAACCGTCCAGTTTGGATGGCCAGGATGCGTGCATTGGAAGGGCAGCAGCTGCTTGAGGACGACCCCATAGTCGTGCACCTCACTGCATACCTGCTCACCCCGGATGCCCAGTATGATTTCTTGGCTCGACACAACCGTCAGTTGATTGCCCGAGTAGAAGATGCAGAGAAGCACAACCGTAAGCTCCATGTGGATCTCACCACAGCACAAGCCCGTGCAACTGCCTTGGGAAGTCGTGAAGTCATTGTTGTTGAAGCCCTAAAGCAAGCCAAGGATGAGCACGTCCAGAAGTTGATGGAGGGCTACTTGGTAACCCATAACCAACATAGAGCCCTGTGGATCCAAGAGCCCACTTCATCCAACCCAGTTCAGTCCATGAGAGCTGAAGATCCCCAGATTCTTGAAGGTCACCCAGTCTCTAACAGAGGAGAAAAGAAGGCTTGGGAACTCCCGGAAGGAGCCATAGTCTTTGAAGGAATTCCAGTCTCCCCTCAGGCTATGGATAAGCAAGAGCACCTCGAGTCCTCCTAAGATCCCTCGCCAAAGTTGTTTGAGCCCCTCACCATGAAGAAGATTCCAGCACCATCCCGTGAGATCAAAGAAGAAGCTGCAAGCACCCCACCAGCACCGCTGCCCTCTGAGGAGCTACAAGAGCCAGTCCCGCTTGAGGAAGAGTTCAACCCTGTCCTACCATCTCAGTCGCCGCCAGAAGAAGTCATCAACATCAGCTCCCTCTTAACCCATCCAGGAGATGTCTCAGATTGAAGTTGTGTGCAAGCCTCACCAGAAGAGAAGTTGCCTGGTCTGAAGTTAGTTATGCCCAGTCCTCTGCATGCATTTGGGTAGTGAAGTTTTTCTTCACTTTGGCTAGAGCCCTGCATGTATGAGAGGTAATCGTGTAGACTTGTGTTTTGCAAAACTCTATTTGTGTGGCCCCCCAGGGCATTTCAAAATGAATTTCGCTTGATGTTTTCTTCCCTTTTGAGTGCATATGTGATGCTTTAACGTTAGTGCTCATAAGTTGCATTTAGCATAGTTCTCAATTCAGGAGCCAAGCAATAGTAGTTATGCTTAGCCCCCGAATCTGAGTAGTCTGTGCTTTGGAAAAACTCTATTCTTCCCTTATTCAAAACATTTGATTTGTTTGTGTTTATCATTGCTGAGCTTGTGTGTTCTCTTTCTTTTTAAGAAAGGTTTTCTCTAAAAACATAGATAACAAATTAGAGCTAATCCTCACCTTATGCTTCCATTCTCATCTTAACCCATCTCAAGAGAAAAGCACCTTACCCAAGAAGATACCGAGAAGCTTACCCTTGAAGCCTGGAATAAGCTACAGGAGAAACATGTCTAGTCGCTCAGTCAAAAGGACCGACCATGAGAATCAAAGCTGTAACACCCTGAATTTAGGGGTATAAAATTTCTTTTCTAATATCCACCAAATTCAGGTTGTTACTCTCTCATTTCTCTGTGTTCCTTATCTTTTCCCAAAAATGGAGAATTATTTTTGTTTTATACCGGCATAATCCTCGTAAAATAAAATCCTAAGAGGGTCCTTGATTGTTGCATAGCATGTCGAGGCATATTTTTGTGTCGAATTATTGTGTTTGGGCATCAATTCAAGCTCATTAAATATTTGAATCTTTGATTCAAAAACTATATTTAAATTTGAAGAAGAATAAAAAGGAAGAGAAAGAAATAACAAAAAAAGGGGAAAACCTCCCTCAGCCCACCAGCTCTTGCGTGGCCCACCTAGCCCCCCCTCCTGCGCTCTCCCGCGCGGCCCAGCGCTCCCCGGCCCAGCCGCAGCCTGCTCGGCCCACTCCCGCGCCGCTGCGCGCAATTGCCCTAGCGCGCTGCTGCGCGTACGCCCAGCCGCCTGCGCGCGCTTGCCCAGCTGCCGCCGCAGCCGCTATGTCGCCGGGCCCACCCGTCATCCCTCCCAAACCGCCCTTCCGCCAACCACGCGCACGTCGCGGACAAGGCATCCCCCTCCACGTCTAGCCATTTTGAAGCCCCGTATTCTACTCTCTTCTTCTCAGGCTCGTGGACGGTGCCCTCGCTCAACCGCCCTTCGTCGTGACGCCGTCATGGTGAGCTTGCGTCTACCTCTCCCATTTCTTCGCCCTCCTTCGTCTTGGAGTTCGTTTGATTCCTATCCGCGACCATATGCTCGAGCGCGTTCCCCCAGTCGAGATGGCTAGGTCAGTGAGGGGCCGAGCCCCTTCCCCTCGCGCCCATCTTCGCTAGAACCCCCCCCAAAAGCATGCTCATCTCGTCCGTTCTCGCCCAGCTCCGGCGTCTCGGTGTCGCGTGCCAGCCGCGAATGAGGCTCGCCCCATGGTGCGGTGCCTCTGCTCCGGTGTGCTCCCCTGCCGGTACAGCCAACGGCCCCGCCCAGCGTGACATGCACATATGCGCGCTCCCCACTGCACTGTGCGCAGAAGCCCGCCGCCGCGCCGTTTCCCTCGGCCCTCCCCGCCTCGTTCCCGTCGAACTCGTCCTGCCAAAGCATCGTCAAACCCGCCGAGCTTGTTGTCGCGCTGGCCTCGCCATCGTCGAGTCGTCCCTATGCTGAGCCTTGTCGTCGCCGCCTGGAGCTCGCCATCGCCATTGTCTGAGCACTCGTCCTCGCTGTGCGATGTTCCGTGGTGAGCATGGAGGCTCGTCTACCCCTCGTGCTAGTCTACCCCTAGACAATGTTGTCTACCCCCTCTTTTGCGTGTGCATAGCCTCGTCGTTGCGTTCTCGCGCATCGTCGTCGCGCATTGCGCGCATTGTTTTGCTCGTCGCTCGCTTCGCCGCACAACTCCAATTTGCTTCACCTAGTATCGCTCGTGTTAATTAGACCATGCATTTAACGATGATCGTTCACATAAAAAAATAGTCGGAACTAAATAATTAAGATTTGTTGTTTAGTTGCCGGTTATTAAAAATAGAAATTCAATCGAATTTAATTTATAGTTTAAATTCGAGAAATGTTATTAATTCCATATAGTTTGCGTCGAAAACCCGTCACGACTCGTCCCAATTGCGTTAACTTCGTAACAACATCAATTTCGTATTAGTAACATTATTTTGGTATGTCGCGGATCTCAAGTAATTAATTATTTGTTCATTCAATAGTGATTAAAAATGGCTTTCCAATTAAAACTAATTTATAGTTCCAACTTGCGCTTTACAAATACTCGTTAATTTGATTAATGCAAATTCAAATATTTTACATTAATACTCGCTTATTGTATGCACGTTATCTATTTAAACATTTATCGTATGTCGCGCATACTGTTCCGCGTGCGATGGCGTGTTGGATTGCGCGTGCTGTTTTGTGCGCGTCATCACACGTGGTCTTCACGTGTCGCGCGTGTGGATCGTGCGCATCACAGCATGTTGTCTACGCGCTAAGTCGCGTGTGTCCATGCGTCGTCGCATATTATTCGCGCGCTGTTTGCGCGTCGTCGGGATTCTGACAACCTTCGTCTACCCCTTCGTCTACCCCTTCGTTTACCCTTCGTCTACCCCCGTATACCCCTGGAACATCGTTTTGATTTTAAAATCTAATTTAAGAATTCGATTTGCACTAACATGATTAATCTTAACCGAAATATTCTTTGCTAATAATTGCTTAGATTAATCATGCTTTTGTTTATTAGTTTCGCATGTCGGTTCACGCGTGTCGTGCACGTGCCGTAGCGTTGTTTTGCGCACGTCAACTCATTTCGTTCGCGTGTATCTCTCATGTCGATCACGTGTATCCTGTGGCGTTCACTCGTGACAATAAATTGTTTCCGCTTACGAACACTCACGTTAATAATGCTAATTTGTCGGGTCATATATTTTAGATACTTAACCTAAGACTCGCTTGGTTAATATTTATCAGAATAATATTCTAATCAGATTAAATGTGTAGTGTTTATCTCGCTCTTTTATAATAAACATTAACCTGGCTAATTTTAGCTTAACTTATTTTTATATATGTCACCTGTTCAGTTTTCTCATTTGTCGCACGTGCTATTTCGCACGTGGTGGCGTTCTCGTTCGCACTGGTCGAGCGTGCTGTTTCGTGTGTCGTCGCGTGCTATTTCGCGTGTGTCAGCGCGTTGTTTGCACGCTGCTGTGTTGGGTTCGCCATCGTAACGTTGTCTGCACGTATCGCGCGTGGTGCGCGCGCTAGGTCGCGTGCGGTTATGCTGTTTCATGCGTTGCGAGTTTCGTCTCGCTCCGCTAATTTGTCCCACTTAGAGTCGCTGATGTTATTTAAATTACTTATTTAACTAAGAATTGTTAGTGTGGTCAGCTAATTAAAATGGTTAGATAGCTCTAATTTCATTTTAAATAAATATCGATTAATATAATCAGGTCGAATTAAACGTTATAGTTAATATTTGTTTAGCGTAAATGCAATATCTTCTCGACCGTAGCTTCGAGTTCGATGTTTCACTTTCCTCGCGTGACCGTAGTAACGTTCTCTATTTCATTTTACATGTTTTATTATGTTTTTATCTGAATGGTGTGATGTTCTCATGTATATGTATATGTGTTTGTTTGTTTGTGCCTGTTTGTATTCACTGTGCGTTGCGAATAGATCGCGGTCCATTTCCGAGCTTCGAGGAATCGACTGTCAAGCTTTAGCGACCAAGTGATCAAGCTCTTCGAGTTCTACAAAGTTGAAGATCCTGAGCATCTGTTTGGTGAAGGCAAGTGTCCTCTGACCCATTATGTCCCATTTACTTTATAATACACTGTCCCGCATACTATGAACAACCTAAGGATTTACTAGCTTTCTATTTACCTTGTCCTTGATTTACCTTTTGGGTTACTATGGTTAGCTACATGCTAGCGCTTTACTTAAATCAATGAACATGATGAGATACAATGATGATACTATGATTTTATTCTGGATATGATGATATACTTGTGGCATTTAAGGGGACTCGGGCTGTTTCCCGAGTACCTCTCCGTAAGGACCTGTTTGGGGAGTGACGACCCGGGATAACAGTGCAACCATGAGGGTGAAATGGGATGCCCTTAGCTAATTAATTAGAGGAACTAGAGGTGTAGTTGCTTCGCCGTCGTGCCGTCAATGGGGTCCAGGCACAGTGCTTGCTCTGCCGAGGCTGGGTGCCGAGATTCTTTCGTTTTGCTTTTGTTAGTCACCCTCCTGCGGGGAGAGGTACTGTGTTTATCAAACTGGAGAAACCTAACGGTCGGCTATGACCTCTAGGGAATCTTTGTAAAAGCTACGTAGTGATACCCTGCCGGACCACCTAGGAAGTGATCAATGGGGAGTCATGATCCCCGGGCAAAATGGGAATCACGGCTCATGGGTAAAGTGTGCGACCTCTGCAGAGGGTTAGAAACTGATATATCAGCCGTGCTCACGGTTATGAGCGGCCTTGGGATCCTCTTTGATTAGAGATATAACTGGTTTGAGACTCAATGGTTCTATTAATGTTTTTGGTTCGATGATGATCATGATGTTCCTCGAGGAGGAAGCTGTTCACGGGTTGGCTATTACTAAAACTTGGCTTCCACTAATAATAAATACTTGACCAACTAAAAGCAACTGCTAGAGCTTAACCCCACATAAAGCTAGTCCACTACAACCAAACGAGACATTTGCTGAGTACGTTGATGTGTACTCACCCTTGCTTTCACAAAACACCAGGTTGCCTTTGGTGCAATCTATGCTCAGGTAAAGAAGAAGGCGTCGAGGCAAATCCCCAGGAGTTCCAGGACTTCGACGAGTCCGAGGTTTAGGCTAGCGACCTCCCCCAGTCAGCTGCCTGTGGTGGGTTTATTTACGTTGGCTACATTTCTATTCTGTGTACTTTGATTATATTATGTAAATGACTCTAGTCATTATATTATTACTTACTCTTTATTGTTATTCGAAGCATTGTGCTATGATGAGTCATTTATGTAATCGCCGTGTACGTGAATTTCTGATCCTGGCACGTACATTGTTCGCATTCGGTTTACCTTCCAAAACCGGGTGTGACATAAGTGGTATCAAAGCCATGCTGACTGTAGGACCGCTAGCCTAGAGTAGCATTGGCCGTTTTAAGGACCTATTGATTATTACTTCACCTCATCCTTGATTCTGCTTCAAAATATTAGTCACCTCGACTAATTCTATGTTGTGCTCCTATATGCCCCCTTGCCAAAAGTATTTTATTTTAGTATGATCCATACTTCTCTCAATCTATTAGATCTGATCTCACTCTTGTGCTTGCGACATCTTTGTAGATGCCCCCTGACCATAGCCTTTAGTGTTTTGGGACTCTTTCCTCTTCCATTATTAATTTGCTACCATTTGACCTCTATTCCATTTTGTTATTGACATGCTCATATCCTTACCTTTTAAATACCCTTATCCCTTGATCTAAAGTACTTACCATTGTACCTCTGTTGCCTATTTTAACAATTTAATTTATGTGTCCATGACCTTCTTGTCTTCTGAGATCCTTTCTTATTCTGTTGTTAAGTCGCTATTTTTTCGGCAAATTACTTTGCCCTTGGTCTTAGTATGCTCGTATCCTTGAAATCTTGCATATCTTATATTCTTATGTATGCTTATTTTCATACATCAATGACTGTTCAAGACATTTCTGTTAACATGTCCTTGACCACCCCTATTTCTTAACGGTCCATGAGCGATCATTTTATGTTGCCCATCCTTGGTGATCTCGTTGTTCCTTTATAACTTCTCTCGATAATGAATTCTTACTTCAACCATTCTATTGCACCCTCACCTATCTTACCCTTGATTGTTTTCTCCACTTTGCCACTTCGCGAGTCTTGCCTTAACTCTATCCTTTGTCATCCCTTTTGTTATAATCACCCTCACCTTAGACACCTCTATATCTTATTTGATGTTTGTCTCAAACCCGCCCTTTAAAATCACCTCTCTTCCGTCTCATTCTGAGAGCTATACTTTACCCATCTTTTCCCTTGGTCGTATCCCCTTCCCCATCGCTTGTGAATCTTCAACTCCATCCTTTGTTGTGCCTCTGTTTAGCATTGCCTTGACCTTTCCCATCTCTCAACCATACCTTGGTGATGAGATTATTTCTGTTATCTAAAATCTCCAATCTCCTATCCCAAATTGAGAACGGTGTTTTACTTATCTTATCCTTGGCAATATTTTCTTCTTTACTGCGTGTAAGCCTTGACATACCTCCATTCTTTATTGTGCTTATACCACTGGCTCCTCTATGCCTTCTTCTTTTCTCCTATACTCTTGTCTGTTATCGCCTTTGGCCCTTGCGATATTTATGTCTTCTACCTAAATGCTTACCTTGAACTTATCCTTTAAAAGCCTCTCCTTTATTTTGAGAAAGTTTGAGAGTTGCGAGTTACCTACCTCTCCCTTGATTTCTTTTCACTTCTTGTCGCCTTACGAGTTTCATGTTAATTCCATCTCTTGTTGTGTTTTTATTTTGCTATCACCATTACCTTGTTACCCATCGATCTTGCCTTGATACTTATCTTTATGCCCACTCTTAAAAAAAACCCTCCTCTCTTCCACCTCAATTTGAGAGTGCCAATTTACCTATCTGGTCCTTGGACATATCATCTTCCTTTCCACTTGCAGGTCTTGTCTTAACACCATCCTTTATGGTACTTCTATCCTTTGTTCTTATGCCTATTTACCTCCTCTCCTCCCTCTTTGTTTGTTGATGCCTTAAAAAAACCTTGTAATATCTATACCCTTACCTTCATCCTTACTTTGAACTTACCCTTACAAGTCTACTCTTTTCCATCCATGTTCGAGGATAATGCCTCATATATGTCATCATTGACTGCTCTCCCTTCTTTGACACCTTGCAAATTTTGTCTAAAATACATTCATTGGTTGTGTGTTTGTTTGTTATCACCTTAACCCTTGTCATCCATCGATCTTTACCTTGATGCTTATCATGTACCCGTATTTTAAAGCTTCCTCTCCCATTTGAGTTCAAGAGTGTTGTATTACCTCTCCTCGCTCTTGTTCGTTCCCTATTCCTATGTCGTGTTGCAAGTCTTGTCTTAACTCGATCTTTGGATGTGCTTTCGCCTATTACCTCCTGTACCTTTGTGGTCTCTAGATCTTTCCATGATGCTTATCTTATGCCTAACTTTTGAAATATCTTCTTTCCCCTCTCGATTTGAGAATGGTGTTTTACCTATCCTGACCTTGGTTGCATTCTCTCCCTGTCGGTTACAATTCTGGCTTTAGCTCCATCCTTTATTATGCTCATGCCCCTATCCTGCATGTATTATTATTCCCCTTGCCTTTTGATGGCCTTATGGTAGTTTCCCCTTTGTAAGGAAAGACCACCATTTAATTAAAAAGTTACGTATAGCAACGAGATGTCTGTTGTTGTATGCTTATGTCGTTTGTCTTTGTGTTATGATTGATTCGCCTCTTTGTGATGAGTGTTGGTGTGTTGTGGCCTCGGGTCCGCAATGGCATCCGTTTACTAGATGAGTGCCATAGAGTTAGGTAGTTGGATTCTCCCCCCTGCTTTCTCTAATCCGTCTATGCTTACCTTTTCTCGCTATTCTTTCCTCATGCACCTGTCCATTTGGCAACCTCCAACTCCTCCAAATCAGTCAAGATCAGAGTTGGCAACGCCTTCACCAAGTGCATATCAACGCTCCTTTTAAGGGGGTTAGCCGCTAACCCCAATGAAGACAATGCGATCAACATCAACCAACAAGATCAGAGTGGCGCAGCGGAAGCGTGTGTAGGTCCTAACCCACAGGTCCAGGAGAGCCTCAAGAATTGCACCAGTCGGTCTCAAGCACCTGAAGGTCAAAGCAACCAGTCCACAAGTTAAAGTTGCCAGAGTCAAAGTTGAGTCAGAAGAAGCTATGAAAGACCAATGAACCAATCTCATTTTCTTGCTAGCCTCTTCTTGAATCTCGAGGGCGAGATTCTGTTAAGGGGGTTAGGTCTGTAACACCCTGAATTTAGGGGTATAAAATTTCTTTTCTAATATCCACCAAATTCAGGTTGTTACTCTCTCATTTCTCTGTGTTCCTTATCTTTTCCCAAAAATGGAGAATTATTTTTGTTTTATACCGGCATAATCCTCGTAAAATAAAATCCTAAGAGGGTCCTTGATTGTTGCATAGCATGTCGAGGCATATTTTTGTGTCGAATTATTGTGTTTGGGCATCAATTCAAGCTCATTAAATATTTGAATCTTTGATTCAAAAACTATATTTAGATTTGAAGAAGAATAAAAAGGAAGAGAAAGAAATAACAAAAAAAGGGGAAAACCTCCCTCAGCCCACCAGCTCTTGCGTGGCCCACCTAGCCCCCCCTCCTGCGCTCTCCCGCGCGGCCCAGCGCTCCCCGGCCCAGCCGCAGCCTGCTCGGCCCACTCCCGCGCCGCTGCGCGCAATTGCCCTAGCGCGCTGCTGCGCGTACGCCCAGCCGCCTGCGCGCGCTTGCCCAGCTGCCGCCGCAGCCGCTATGTCGCCGGGCCCACCCGTCATCCCTCCCAAACCGCCCTTCCGCCAACCACGCGCACGTCGCGGACAAGGCATCCCCCTCCACGTCTAGCCATTTTGAAGCCCCGTATTCTACTCTCTTCTTCTCAGGCTCGTGGACGGTGCCCTCGCTCAACCGCCCTTCGTCGTGACGCCGTCATGGTGAGCTTGCGTCTACCTCTCCCATTTCTTCGCCCTCCTTCGTCTTGGAGTTCGTTTGATTCCTATCCGCGACCATATGCTCGAGCGCGTTCCCCCAGTCGAGATGGCTAGGTTAGTGAGGGGCCGAGCCCCTTCCCCTCGCGCCCATCTTCGCTAGAACCCCCCCAAAAGCATGCTCATCTCGTTCGTTCTCGCCCAGCTCCGGCGTCTCGGTGTCGCGTGCCAGCCGCGAATGAGGCTCGCCCCATGGTGCGGTGCCTCTGCTCCGGTGTGCTCCCCTGCCGGTACAGCCAACGGCCCCGCCCAGCGTGACATGCACATATGCGCGCTCCCCACTGCACTGTGCGCAGAAGCCCGCCGCCGCGCCGTTTCCCTCGGCCCTCCCCGCCTCGTTCCCGTCGAACTCGTCCTGCCAAAGCATCGTCAACCCCGCCGAGCTTGTTGTCGCGCTGGCCTCGCCATCGTCGAGTCGTCCCTATGCTGAGCCTTGTCGTCGCCGCCTGGAGCTCGCCATCGCCATTGTCTGAGCACTCGTCCTCGCTGTGCGATGTTCCGTGGTGAGCATGGAGGCTCGTCTACCCCTCGTGCTAGTCTACCCCTAGACAATGTTGTCTACCCCCTCTTTTGCGTGTGCATAGCCTCGTCGTTGCGTTCTCGCGCATCGTCGTCGCGCATTGCGCGCATTGTTTTGCTCGTCGCTCGCTTCGCCGCACAACTCCAATTTGCTTCACCTAGTATCGCTCGTGTTAATTAGACCATGCATTTAACGATGATCGTTCACATAAAAAAATAGTCGGAACTAAATAATTAAGATTTGTTGTTTAGTTGCCGGTTATTAAAAATAGAAATTCAATAGAATTTAATTTATAGTTTAAATTCGAGAAATGTTATTAATTCCATATAGTTTGCGTCGAAAACCCGTCACGACTCGTCCCAATTGCGTTAACTTCGTAACAACATCAATTTCGTATTAGTAACATTATTTTGGTATGTCGCGGATCTCAAGTAATTAATTATTTGTTCATTCAATAGTGATTAAAAATGGCTTTCCAATTAAAACTAATTTATAGTTCCAACTTGCGCTTTACAAATACTCGTTAATTTGATTAATGCAAATTCAAATATTTTACATTAATACTCGCTTATTGTATGCACGTTATCTATTTAAACATTTATCGTATGTCGCGCATACTGTTCCGCGTGCGATGGCGTGTTGGATTGCGCGTGCTGTTTTGTGCGCGTCACCACACATGGTCTTCACGTGTCGCGCGTGTGGATCGTGCGTGTCGGCGTTTCGAGACCGGGGGGTCCCCGAGCCAACGAGTGAGTGTGCCGCGTGCCCCAGCCCAGATGGGTCGAGCGCGTGGGCGAGCGTGAAGGGGGGAGAGAGCGAGGTCGGTGGCCGGAGCCGGGTCGTGATGAGGGAGGCGGAGATCCCGCGGCCTTCGTGTTCGTCCCGCGCCCAGGTCGGGTGCGCTTGCAGTAGGGGGTTACAAGCGTCCGCGCGGGTGAGGGGAGCGAGCGGCCCCAAGAGAGCGCCTGCCCCTGCCCTCGTTCCCGCGAGGCCAACCCTTTTCTAAGAAGGCCCTGGTCCTTCCTTTTATAGGCGTAAGGAGAGGATCCAGGTGTACAAAATGGGGGTGTAGCAAGGTGCTACGTGTCTAGCGGGGGAGAGCTAGTGCCCTAAGTACATGCCAAGGTGGCAGCCGGAGAGATCTTGGCACCCAGCTGGTGTGGCGTCGTGGCTGTCGGAGGAGTAACGAAGCCTGATGGAGGGACAGCTGTTGGAACAGCTGTGCTCTTGCTGACGTCTCCCTGCTTCCGTAAGGGAGCCGAGAGCCGCCGTCGTCATGGGTCTAGCGGGGCGCCATCATTGCCTATCTGGCAGAGCTGGCCAGATGGGACGCCGGTCTTGTTCTCTGCGACCCAAGTCGGCTCAGGGCAGGGTGATGATGACGCTTCCTGTTGACGTGGCGGACTTGTGTCCTAGGTCGGGCGACGTGGAGGCTCCTCCGAAGTCGAGGTCGAGTCTGTCCTGCATGGCCGAGGCCGAGCCCGAGCTCCTGGGTCGGGCGAGGCGGAGGTCGTTCGGCAGAGGCCAGGGCGGAGTCCGAGCCCTGGGTCGGGCGAAGCGGAGTTCGTCGTCTTCCGGGGTCTTAGCCCGAGTCCGAGCCCCTGGTCGGGCGGAGCGGAGTTCGCCGTCTTCCGGGGCCTTAGCCCGAGTTCGAGCCCTGGGTCGGGCGGAGCGGAGTTCGCCGTCTTCCGGGGCCTTAGCCCGAGTCCGAGCCTTGGGTCGGGCGGAGCGGAGTTCGCCGTCTTCCGGGGCCTTAGCCCGAGTCCGAGCCCTGGTCGGGCGTTGCTTCTCAACGAAGGCAAGGCCTCGGGCGAGCCGGAGATGCGTCTGCCGTAAAAAGGGGGCCTCGGGCGAGACGGAAACACCTCAGGGTCGGCTGCCCTTGCCCGAGGCTAGGCTCGGGCGAGGCGTGATCGAGTCGCTCGTATGGACTGATCCCTGACTTAATCAAACCCATCAGGCCTCTGCAGCTTTATGCTGATGGGGGTTACCAGCTGAGAATTAGGCGTCTTGAGGGTACCCCTAATTATGGTCCCCGACAGTAGCCCCCGAGCCTCGAAGGGAGTGTTAGCACTCGCTTGGAGGCTTTCGTCGCACTTTTTTGCAAGGGGACCAGCCTTTCTCGGTTGCACTTTGTTCCGGTGGGTGCGCGCGAGCGCACCCGCTGGGTGTAGCCCCCGAGGCCTCGGAGGAGTGGTTTCACTCCTTCGAGGTCTTAATGCCTTGCGTAATGCCTCGGCTGGTCTGGCGGTTCCCTCATGCGAACAGGCCGTAGCCCGGGTGCACTGTCGGGGCCCAAGTTCTCGGGCTGGTATGTTGACGCTGTCAACGGTTCGGCCGGAGCCGGGTTTGCGAGAGCAGCCCCCGAGCCTCCGCACAGGGCGAGAGGACGATCAGGGACAGACTCGGCTTTTTTACATACGCCCCTACGTTGCCTTTCCGCAAGGAGGAGGGGGGGAGAGCGCCATGTTACCCTCGATGGGCACCGAACATGGTGTCTCCGGTGAGCTGCAATCGGGTAATCCGAGTGGACGTCCGTGCCCCGTTCGTTGGGGGTCGGCTAGGGGCCCGGAGGCACGCCCAAAAGTACCTGCGGGTGATCTGCCGGACCCGGTCCCCTGGCGACGGGGTCCGAGGGCTCGTTGCCTCCCTCCAATGGGATTCCGTTACAGGATCGTTCCCGCTGGTCTCGGAAATGTCCTAGGGTACCTCGGGAGCGCAGCCCGAGCCTTGGTTATGTATCGAACGTACCCCTGGTCATCCCTCGCTCGGTGTCTGGGGCGACTGTGAACCCTTCGGAGGGCCAGCCTTCGAACCCCTGATTAGTAATGGGCGCGGAGCCCGAGTAGCCTGAGGCGGTCGTGGAACCTTTCGGGAGGCCGACCTTCGAACCCCTGACCAGTAGTGGGTGTCGGGCCCACGCGATCTGAGGCGGCTGTTGAACCCTTCGGGGGGCCAGCCTTCGAACCCCTGATCAGTAAGGAGGCTCGGAGCCTAGTTCCTTCACGGGGAAGGATCCCTTTGGGGGTATCCCCTTTCCCGGTCCCTGTTGCAAGAGATAGAGAAAGAGAAAAAAGGGAAAAAGGGTACGAAACCGAGCGACGTGGCGTACCTTTTTTGGTGTGGTCGTTTTGGCGAAAGCGAAGCGTCGCCAGCTGCTCCTGCCAGAAACGTCGCCTGTCCAGCCGCGGAGTTAATGCGCCGGGGCGAGCGGCCGGCGAGGCTGCCGTTGCGTGCGCGAGCCGTTCGAGGAACGACTGTTTTGCTTTGCGTTTTTTGAACCCCGCGTCCGGTTCGGGCGGTACGTTGGAACCGTCTTCACCTTGGTCTTTATATACCCCGGAGAGGGTCCGGTGATGGTTCTCGACTCCGCTTCTCGTCTCCCTCTTAGGTTTTTTGCAGTCTGAGAGATCTAGCCAGGGAAAAGAAAACCGCCCTCCCCTGTCCTTCGCGCCGCCACCCTTTCTGCTTCGGCGATGGCTGACCGGGTGACCATCATCCCGCCGCGCGACCCGTGGCCCTTCTCCACGGTGACGGCGGGTGATCTGGAGGACCTCGTCGGTGAGGGTTTGCTCCGCCCTCTCACCGATGAGGAGCGGCCGGAATGGATTCCTCCCACGGGCGGAGTCGCTCCGTCCCCTCCGCCGGGGTACGTCGTGAGTTTCATCTCCTTCCATGAGCGGGGATTTGGTGTGCCAACGAGCCGCTTTATGCGGGCCATCCTGTTCCATTACGGGGTGGAGTTGCACAACCTCACCCCCAACTCCATCTCGCAGGCCGCTATCTTCGTAGCGGTGTGCGAGGGGTATCTGGGGATCGCCCCCCATTGGGATTTGTGGACTCATCTCTTCTTCGCCGAGCTTTTTGCCTCGCCGACGGGGGAGAGGAAGGTCCGCGCAGCGGTGCGGGCCGGCGGCTGCACCCTTTTGTTGAGGCAGTCGCGGTCGTCGCAGTATATCCCTGCCGTCCTCGCATCCTCAAACAAGGGTTGGCAGCGCCGGTGGTTCTACCTCCGGAATGACGAAGAGTTGCTCCCGCCGTTCTCTCAGCGGGTTGTCACCGCCGCTCCCGACGCCTGGCGCCACGGGACTCCACACGAGAGGCAGAAGAACCTCGAACCTCTTCTCCAGGCCCTGAAGGCGTTGCGGGAGGGAGGACTCACCGCCACGGGAGTGGTTGCCGCCATCCACCGTCGGAGGGTGCTCCCCCTGGCGGAGCGGCGGCTGTCGCTTTGGGAGATGACCCAGGAGGCCGACTGGGAGGGGTCACAGATGTCCCCTGATTCTCTTCCCCATGACGCCCTCCAATGGCGGGTGTCAGCCGCGATGGGGAAGCCAGACCCCCACGCCTTCTCTCAGCCCCGAATGCGCCCCGACCAGGGGTGCGTCACACTGGTGAGTGTTCGCTCCTTCCTTCCTCATATACCAGGTTGCTCCTGGTTCTCACGATTGGGTTTCTTTCCCCTTCACCCCTCTTTAGGAGGTGGGGCGACACAAACCCTCCTTGCCGCGGGTCCCGGAGGACGCGGTGGGTCGGGCAGCGCGGCGGGTCGCCGCGGAGGAGGAGAAGAAGAAAAAGGATGCGGAGAAGGCCCGGGCCCGCAAGCGGAGGCGGGCTCGGGACGCCCTGGAGAAACGCCGTCGCCAGCAGGAGAGGGAAGGACTCCCCAGGGAGCTATCGCCGGAGACATCCGACGACGACGACGACGACGGTGAAGAGGAGGAGGACGACATGGCCGCCCGTCTCGGCCTCAGCCCCAGCTTGGGGTGTGGCCGGGAGCTGTCGAGTCAGCCCCCGAGCGGGCCGATGTCGTCGGTTCCCGGAGCCGAGACGCCGGATCCCCGACCTGAGGGGCAGGGGCAACCCGAGAGGGTACTTGACCCCTCGGCTGGAGGAGCTGACGCGACTCCAGGGAGCCGGGCCGAGGGGTCCGTCCCTCGAGAGCCGTCCCCCGTGCCGGCAGCGCGGGGGAGCGGTCCTCAGGTTGCCACGGCGGCGCCTGGGCAGTCCGCCTCCCGGGCGTCAGGGGCGCCTAAGGCGAGGGCGGTGCCGGGGCTGTCGGCGAGGCGGACCTCGGCGGTGGTTCTGGGGAGCGGGAGCCTAGAGGCCTCCCCCAGGCACAGTGGATCATGGCCCAGAGCGGGTAAGTACCTCGGAATGTCTCCGTCCCGGCGTTTCATTCGTACGTCTTGGCCGTGATTTTCCCTTTCTTCTTTTTTCCAGCAAGCGGAGCCATGGCCCTACCGACCTGGCGCCTCGGAAGGCCCTTAAGACGGCGTCGGTCCAGGCGGCTGGCGCCATCCCGGGCCCCGCCGCTCAGCCGACCCTTTCGCAGGGCGCTTCGCCGCATGGGGCTCAGGCGTCGCATGTCCCGGGGGAGCAGGTCCCCGAGGCGGGCTCTTCTGCCGAGGCGGCCATCGTGATCGGGGAGGCGGCCGGCGCCGGCGCGGTCCCGAGTCCGCCTGCCGTGTCGGCCATGCCGGCGCCTGCCGCCGCCGCAGTTGGCACCGTCCCAGTCGGAGAGCATATGGTTGCTGCCGGCGTTGAGGCGGCCACAGCGTCGGCGCCCAGGGCCTCGGAAGAGGTGGGCGTGGACGCGCAGTTCATCCAGGCGGGCGACAGCCTTGTCGCTATGCGGCGGAGCCCCGAGGCCCGGGGCCAGTTGCTCCGATTCCGGACCCGCGAGGCTTCGGACCCTATCTTCGTCCTTGACGACGAACAGGAGGACCAGTCCTGGGACGAGCTCCGCAAGCGTGCGGAAGCAACGGTGGGGTCGCTCCGATCGTCGCTGGAGGTTCTCTGCGGGGACGTCCCCAAAATCCTCCAGGTAATGGTTTCAGGCATACCTTCTCCCTTCCGCGAGCGAGGCGTTCGTCGTGATGCCTTGTTTTCCTTTCCAGGATCTGACGGACCGGAGCGCCGCCAAGTCGTCGTTCATCCGCCACGAGGCCGACGTCTGGGGCTTGCTGCGGTCCCTGAGGACTTCGCTCGCCGGGGCTACCGCGCGCCTTTCTTAGCAGGACGCTAAGATAGCGGACCTCCAGTTGCTCTGCGCTGACCTGAGGGCCGAGGCGGCGGCGGCGCGCACGGAGGCGCTACGGCAGCGGTCGGAGCTCGTCCAGGTTGCCGAGGAGCGGGACCAATCTCAGGGCCAGGCTACCGAGGCCGAAAGCCGGGCCAAGGCCCTCGCGGCCGATCTGGCCGCGGCCCAAGTCGCGGCCTCGGAGCAGCGCGTCCGAGCCGGAGGTATGCCTCGACCGTCCTCGGTTCTCGTTCTTGTCCGTTTCTTCCGCTTGAGTTTGAGGTCTTTCTTCTGGTTGTTCGCAGAGCTCGAGTCTGCCCTTGACGAGTCTGCCAAAGCGCTCGCCGAGGCGCTCGCTGGGGCTGCTGAGCAGAGGGAGGTCGATCTCGCGGCCATGTCCGAGGCCGTCTCGGAGGTCTATCGGACCCTTGGTCCCGGCGACGTCCCTTCAGGAAGCCCCCCCCCCAAAGCCGTCTTCAAGCCCTAGGTGATTACGCGCGCGGTAAAGTCCGCGGGGCGCTACACCACGGCGTCAGGCGGGCCTTCGCCGTGCTCGCTTCCCATTACGTCGTGGACTTGGAGCGGTTCAGTGAGGGGTATTGCCTTCCTGACGAAGATGAGGCCGCCCTGGCAGAAGTTCAGCGGCTCGACGCGGTCGCTGCGGGTCCGAGCGCGGCGCTGGCGACCATCTTCGAGGCGGAGATTCTTCCTCCTGCGCCGCCGCCGGAAGCGGAGGTGGACCTTACCGACGGCGGGGGTGGAACCGAGGGCGCGGCGCCTTCCCAAGGCGACGCCTGACTTTTGTTGGGGCAATTTCTGTTGGATGTGCGCTTTGCCGTGGCCGCCGGGGCCTGGACACTTTACTTTTCTTGCGTGAAGTCATACTCCTTTTCGTTTCAATTTGCGCGCCTGGCCCGAATTGTCAACAACAGGGTGGTTTCCCGAGCTGGGTCCTTTTTCGTGGCAGGCGATGAGTGAGGTGTCCCTAGCCCGGAGGCATAGGTGTTCCTCGGCTCAGTCGGTCTCGCCATTTATTTGTACCCAAGTTCGCTCCTCGGGACCCTGCTTCTGACGCATCCGAGAGAACGCAAAAAAACCTTTCTTGATCGAAAGAGGAATTTCTTTGACGCGGAAAGGTGCATTCAAACTCGACGAGAGGGGTTCCCCCTTTTTAGCCCCCGAGGAAGGGTCGGGCTCCGCCGGGGCGAGGCCGACCCTTCCTTGATGACTGATTCTCATGTGTGAGTGGGGGAAGGGTGCAGCCCCCGGGCGTCGTCCGTGCAGAGGCCGTTTGACGAGTCGGGCTCCTGCCCGAATATCCGGCGAGTGCTCGGTGACATCCCTCGGTATGCCGGGCATGTCCGAGGGACCCCACGCAAAAATGTCGGCGTCTGCGCGGGGAAAGTCGACGAGTACTGCTTCCTATTTGGGGTCGAGCCCAGAACTGATCTGGATCTGCTTGGAGGTGTCGCCACTGGGGTCGAGAGGGACGGCCTTAACCGTCCCCGCTGGCTCGATGTTGCCGGCGTGTCGCTTCACGTCCGGCACCTCTCGGGTGAGGCTTTCCAGGTCGGCGATGAGGGCCTCGGACTCGGCGAGGGCCTCGGCGTACTCCACGCACTCCACATCGCATTCGAACGCGTGTTTGTACGTGGGGCCGACGGTGATGACCCCGTTGGGGCCCGGCATCTTGAGCTTCAGGTAGGTGTAGTTGGGGATGGCCATGAACTTCGCGTAGCATGGCCTTCCCAACACTGCGTGGTAGGTTCCTCGGAACCCGACCACCGCAAATGTCAAAGTCTCCCTTCGGAAGTTGGAGGGTGTTCCGAAGCAGACAGGAAGGTCGAGCTATCCGAGGGGCTGGACGCGCTTCCCAGGAATGATCCCGTGGAAGGGCGCAGCGCCTGCTCGGACGGATGACAGATCGACGCGCAGGAGCCTGAGGGTCTCGGCGTAGATGATATTGAGACAGCTGCCCCCATCCATCAGGACCTTGGTGAGCCTGACGTCGCCGATGACGGGGTCGACGACGAGCGGGTACTTCCCCGGGCTCGGCGCGTGGTCGGGGTGGTCGTCCCGGTCGAAGGTGATGGGCTTGTCGGACCAGTCTAGGTAGACTGGTGCCGCCACCTTCACCGAGCAGACCTCCCGATGCTCTTGCTTACGATGCCGAGCCGAGGCATTCGCCGCATGCCCTCCGTAGATCATGAAGCAGTCGCGGACCTCGGGGAACTCTCCTGCTTGGCGATCTTCCCTTTTGTCGTCGTCGCGGGCCCTGCCACCCTCTGCGGGTGGCCCGGCCCTGTGGAAGTGGCGCCGAAGCATGACGCACTCTTCGAGGGTGTGCTTGACGGGCCCCTGATGGTAGGGGCACGTCTCCTTGAGTGCCTTGTCGAAGAGGTTAGCACCTCCGGGGGGCTTCCGAGGGTTCTTATGCTCGGTGGCGGCGACAAGGTCTGCGTCGGGAGCGTCGCGTTTCGCTTGCGACTTCCTCCTGCCTTTCTTCTTGGCGCCGCACGGCACTGGGGTTGCTAGATCCAGAGAAATCCCAGCAGATGCTGGGGTCGTCGTCTTCCTCGGACCCAGAGGGTCCGTAGGTTGAGACGCCCGTCAATCGGTTCCAGGGCGACCGCACACGAAACCCGAAAGGGGTTGCAGTCACCTCAACGCGAGCGTCCGCCAAGGCGAGGTCGCCAGGCGGGTTGAGGTCGAGTCGAAATGACGAAGGATGGGGAACAGTCGGTACCTTTTTGTCGACGAGGAGCGACGAAGTCACGTCGGGGGCTGATCGCGCCGTCGTCTTGGGTACGAGGGTGACGTCCTGCAGGCCCTTCGTGAGCGTGCTGGCGTCGTCCACCTACTCGGAGTCGACGTGTTGCGGGGGGATGGCGCTCACCTTCGCCTCGAACGCGAGGGTGACGCCTAGCGTGTCCTCCGTTGGGGCACTGGGGATGTCGATTTGCTCGACAGCCGTCGGAGCGCAGCCTCCCGCTCAGCCCTGGTTGCCCCGCCTCCTCCTCCGATGGCGAGGGAGAGGATGGGGCGAGCTCGAATGTTGTTCTTCCCCCACGCGGGAAAGACGTCGTCGATTCCGCCGCCGGCGGGCGGACTGTCCGCCACCATTGTCGCCGTCGCGCGGCGGTGGAAGGAGTACCATGTCGTAGCCGCTGTCGAGAGACATGAACTCGAGGCTCCCGAAACGGAGCACCGTCCCGGGTTGGAGAGGTCGTTGGAGACTGTCCATCTGGAGCTTGACGGGAAACTGCTCGTCAACACGCAGCGTGCCCCTACCTGGCGCGCCAACTGTCGGCGTTTTGAGACCGGGGGGTCCCCGAGCCGACGAGTGAGTGTGCCGCGTGCCCCAGCCCAGATGGGTCGAGCGCGTGGGCGAGCGCGAAGGGGGGAGAGAGCGAGGTCGGTGGCCGGAGCCGGGTCATGATGAGGGAGGCGGAGATCCCGCGGCCTTCGTGTTCGTCCCGCGCCCAGGTCGGGTGCGCTTGCAGTAGGGGGTTACAAGCGTCCGCGCGGGTGAGGGGAGCGAGCGGCCCCAAGAGAGCGCCTGCCCCTGCCCTCGTTCCCGCGAGGCCAACCCTTTTCTAAGAAGGCCCTGGTCCTTCCTTTTATAGGCGTAAGGAGAGGATCCAGGTGTACAAAATGGGGGTGTAGCAAGGTGCTACGTGTCTAGCGGGGGAGAGCTAGTGCCCTAAGTACATGCCAAGGTGGCAGCCGGAGAGATCTTGGCACCCAGCTGGTGTGGCGTCGTGGCTGTCGGAGGAGTAACGGAGCCTGATGGAGGGACAACTGTTGGAACAGCTGTGCTCTTGCTGACGTCTCCCTGCTTCCGTAAGGGAGCCGAGAGCCGCCGTCGTCATGGATCTAGCGGGGCGCCATCATTGCCTATCTGGCGGAGCTGGCCAGATGGGACGCCGGTCTTGTTCTCTGCGACCCAAGTCGGCTCAGGGCAGGGTGATGATGACGCTTCCTGTTGACGTGGCGGACTTGTGTCCTAGGTCGGGCGACGTGGAGGCTCCTCCGAAGTCGAGGTCGAGTCTGTCCTGCATGGCCGAGGCCGAGCCTGAGCTCCTGGGTCGGGCGAGGCGGAGGTCGTTCGGCAGAGGCCAGGGCGGAGTCCGAGCCCTGGGTCGGGCGAAGCGGAGTTCGTCGTCTTCCGGGGTCTTAGCCCGAGTCCGAGCCCCTGGTCGGGCGGAGCGGAGTTCGCCGTCTTCCGGGGCCTTAGCCCGAGTCCGAGCCCTGGGTCGGGCGGAGCGGAGTTCGCCGTCTTCCGGAGCCTTAGCCCGAGTCCGAGCCCTGGGTCGGGCGGAGCGGAGTTCGCCGTCTTCCGGGGCCTTAGCCCGAGTCCGAGCCCTGGGTCGGGCGGAGCCTCCTATGGCGCTCCTAGCAAAGCCTGGTCGCCCGTCGGTCTCACTCTTTGCGTTAAATCCCCCAGTGACTTGGTCGGTTGGCGCGATGATTTAGTCAGGGTTGCTTCTCAACGAAGGCAAGGCCTCGGGCGAGCCGGAGATGCGTCTGCCGTAAAAAGGGGGCCTCGGGCGAGACGGAAACACCTCAGGGTCGGCTGCCCTTGCCCGAGGCTAGGCTCGGGCGAGGCGTGATCGAGTCGCTCGTATGGACTGATCCCTGACTTAATCAAACCCATCAGGCCTCTGCAGCTTTATGCTGATGGGGGTTACCAGCTGAGAATTAGGCGTCTTGAGGGTACCCCTAATTATGGTCCCCGACAGTGCGCATCACCGCATGTTGTCTACACGCTAAGTCGCATGTGTCCGTGCGTCGTCGCATATTATTCGCGCGCTGTTTGCGCGTCGTCGGGATTCTGACGACCTTCGTCTACCCCTTCGTCTACCCCTTCGTTTACCCTTCGTCTACCCCCCGTATACCCCTGGAACATCGTTTTGATTTTAAAATCTAATTTAAGAATTCGATTTGCACTAACATGATTAATCTTAACCAAAATATTCTTTGCTAATAATTGCTTAGATTAATCATGCTTTTGTTTATTAGTTTCGCATGTCGGTTCACGCGTGTCGTGCACGTGCCGTAGCGTTGTTTTGCGCACGTCAACTCATTTCGTTCGCGTGTATCTCTCATGTCGATCACGTGTATCCTGTGGCGTTCACTCGTGATAATAAATTGTTTCCGCTTACGAACACTCACGTTAATAATGCTAAATTGTCGGGTCATATATTTTAGATACTTAACCTAAGACTCGCTTGGTTAATATTTATCAGAATAATATTCTAATCAGATTAAATGTGTAGTGTTTATCTCGCTCTTTTATAATAAACATTAACCTGGCTAATTTTAGCTTAACTTATTTTTATATATGTCACCTGTTCAGTTTTCTCATTTGTCGCACGTGCTATTTCGCACGTGGTGACGTTCTCGTTCGCACTGGTCGAGCGTGCTGTTTCGTGTGTCGTCGCGTGCTATTTCGCGTGTGTCAGCGCGTTGTTTGCACGCTGCTGTGTTGGGTTCGCCATCGTAACGTTGTCTGCACGTATCGCGCGTGGTGCGCGCGCTAGGTCGCGTGCGGTTATGCTGTTTCATGCGTTGCGAGTTTCGTCTCGCTCCGCTAATTTGTCCCACTTAGAGTCGCTGATGTTATTTAAATTACTTATTTAACTAAGAATTGTTAGTGTGGTCAGCTAATTAAAATGGTTAGATAGCTCTAATTTCATTTTAAATAAATATCGATTAATATAATCAGGTCGAATTAAACGTTATAGTTAATATTTGTTTAGCGTAAATGCAATATCTTCTCGACCGTAGCTTCGAGTTCGATGTTTCACTTTCCTCGCGTGACCGTAGTAACGTTCTCTATTTCATTTTACATGTTTTATTATGTTTTTATCTGAATGGTGTGATGTTCTCATGTATATGTATATGTGTTTGTTTGTTTGTGCCTGTTTGTATTCACTGTGCGTTGTGAATAGATCGCGGTCCATTTCCGAGCTTCGAGGAATCGACTGTCAAGCTTTAGCGACCAAGTGATCAAGCTCTTCGAGTTCTACAAAGTTGAAGATCCTGAGAATCTGTTTGGTGAAGGCAAGTGTCCTCTGACCCATTATGTCCCATTTACTTTATAATACACTGTCCCGCATACTATGAACAACCTAAGGATTTACTAGCTTTCTATTTACCTTGTCCTTGATTTACCTTTTGGGTTACTATGGTTAGCTACATGCTAGTGCTTTACTTAAATCAATGAACATGATGAGATACAATGATGATACTATGATTTTATTCTGGATATGATGATATACTTGTGGCATTTAAGGGGACTCGGGCTGTTTCTCGAGTATCTCTCCGTAAGGACCTGTTTGGGGAGTGACGACCCGGGATAACAGTGCAACCATGAGGGTGAAATGGGATGCCCTTAGCTAATTAATTAGAGGAACTAGAGGTGTAGTTGCTTCGCCGTCGTGCCGTCAATGGGGTCCAGGCACAGTGCTTGCTCTGCCGAGGCTGGGTGCCGAGATTCTTTCGTTTTGCTTTTGTTAGTCACCCTCCTGTGGGGAGAGGTACTGTGTTTATCAAACTGGAGAAACCTAACGGGCGGCTATGACCTCTAGGGAATCTTTGTAAAAGCTACGTAGTGATACCCTGCCGGACCACCTAGGAAGTGATCAATGGGGAGTCATGATCCCCGGGCAAAATGGGAATCACGGCTCATGGGTAAAGTGTGCGACCTCTGCAGAGGGTTAGAAACTGATATATCAGCCGTGCTCACGGTTATGAGCGACCTTGGGATCCTCTTTGATTAGAGATATAACTGGTTTGAGACTCAATGGTTCTATTAATGTTTTTGGTTCGATGATGATCATGATGTTCCTCGAGGAGGAAGCTGTTCACGGGTTGGCTATTACTAAAACTTGGCTTCCACTAATAATAAATACTTGACCAACTAAAAGCAACTGCTAGAGCTTAACCCCACATAAAGCTAGTCCACTACAACCAAACGGGACATTTGCTGAGTACGTTGATGTGTACTCACCCTAGCTTTCACAAAACACCAGGTTGCCTTTGGTGCAATCTATGCTCAGGTAAAGAAGAAGGCGTCGAGGCAAATCCCCAGGAGTTCCAGGACTTCGACGAGTCCGAGGTTTAGGCTAGCGACCTCCCCCAGTCAGCTGCCTGTGGTGGGTTTATTTACGTTGGCTACATTTCTATTCTGTGTACTTTGATTATATTATGTAAATGACTCTAGTCTTTATATTATTACTTACTCTTTATTGTTATTCGAAGCATTGTGCTATGATGAGTCATTTATGTAATCGCCGTGTACGTGAATTTCTGATCCTGGCACGTACATGGTTCGCATTTGGTTTACCTTCCAAAACCGGGTGTGACAAAAGCACTGCCCCTGAGTCAAAGTAAACAGAAAAAGAGGACAAAAGGAGTTATTACCATATAGAGAGGCAAAGATTCTTGGAGCCAGACACCACAAATATCAGGGTCATTGACCCCACCACTCACCCCGTGCTCCCCGCACGCGTGCCTGCCTCCATGCGCACTACCACCGCCCCACACCCCCTTTGCAGCGCACTACCGCCGACCACGCCCTTTTGCAGCGCACCCACCGCCATCGTCGCCGGCAACAGGCCCCCCTTCCCCTTGTCGCACCTGCTGCCTCGTGTCACCTGCTCCATCACTACCACTCCACACCCCCCGAGCACCCCCGCTTGCCTATAAAACCCCCCCACCAGTTCCCTCAACTCCCATCTCGCTCAAAGCAAAGCACACTCTAGATAAATCCCCTCTGCCAAATTGCAAGCAACTCCATTTTCCACTCCCTCGCCCCTAAGATCACAATGCTTGGTGATTCTTGGGTTGAAGACTGTTGTACATGGTTCAACATCTTCGGTTTCCTCTAGTGTATGATGGTAATACTCTTTGATAGAATCCTCCAGTGGGAAGAGCAAAGAGAAAGAAAGGAGTAGTGAGAAGAAAAAGAAGATAGTGAAGAGAAGATAAGAAGAAGGTTCTCCCAGAATCAACCCTGTGTCAGTCATCTCTCCGTAAACTGCTCAAGTAGCAGCAGCAGAAGAAGGCCTTGTAACGCCCTTGTTATGAGGTACTTCATGGAGTTCAAATCCCCAATATTTAAGAGTTCTACCCTCATTCTTTTTAAGTGGGGTAGTGTTCCAGTAAGGTTCCTGCTATGGAGAAAAAGAAGAAGGCCTGTAGCAAGCTTGTGGAGGACCAGATCACCGAAGCTTATAAGTTTCTGGATGAGAAGTGGTCACCCAAGTTCCGTTGATGAGGCACCAGAAGACCAATCAAGGAAGGAATCCATGTGGGAGTTCGCAAGAAGAAGGTTTGCGTGTTGGCATCGATGCTTCTTCAATAAGCTAGTTGCCAAGCGAAAGCTAGAAGCCTGAAGATGATCTTGAGTAGCCAGAATCAGCGTTTGCAATCAGTAGTCGGATGCTCCGCAAAGGCCATATTTTGTTGAAGCTCCATCTCCTCGAAGAGTCTGCAAAGTGAAGATATGTAGCTGAAGTAAAGCTATACCCATAACCCTTCTAAGCCGAATCTCGAGGACGAGATTCATTTTAAGTGGGGTAGATCTGTAGCATCCCAAAAATTCAAATCTTGAAATTTTCTCAAACTCCCTCTAAATTCAAAATGAATTTCAAATTTTGTTTCAAAATGTTTGTTTGCAAGTTGATATCAACAAATAAAATATAGTGGTCTATATTTTCTCCAAAATCCTCCTCAAAATATCCTACAAATATTTCCCCAGTGGTCCCACTCAAATTCTTTCTAGAAATACTGCCCAAATATTTCCCCAGTAACCCCCCTCAATTTCTTTCCAGAAATATTGCCCAAATATTCCACCAATATATCTCCAAGTATTTTCTTCATGAGAAATACCTTCAGAATCATTTTTCAAGTCCCTACAAATATTTTCTTCATAACTTTCCTCATGCTCATACGTATACGTATGCCTCCAGTGTCATACGGTGAGCTCTACAAGCTAATCTCACTTATACTAGACAAATACATGCTAATCTCTACTAATCCTCTCATCCCCCCCTAATCCTCTCATCCCTCCCCCTAATCCCCCCACCATGGCTATAAATAGAGGGGAAAGGGCCTCCTCTCATCCCACCCCAAGCCATTTCATGGCAACTCTCTCCCCCCCACACACCCACTCCATGTTCCACACAAGCACACACTAGCACAAGGATTGTTCGGTCGTTCTTCGATCGTTCGTCCCCCTGTTCTTAGTTTGTTCGTTCGTTCGTTCGTCCGATCGTTCATGGTTCGTTCGTCCGATCGTTCGATCGTTCGTTCATCCAAATAATATTTTTCCTGCCGTTATGCTGCCGAAATTCTGATCGTTCGATCATTCGATCGTTCATCGTTCGTTCATAGTTCCTATTCATCATTCATCGTCCCTATTCATCGTTCTTCCAGATAATCTCTGTCCTGCCGTTATGCTGCCGAAATTCCGATCATTCGTCCAAATAATCTTTATCCTACTGTTATGCTACCGAAATTCTGATCGTTCGTTCAATCATTCGATCATTCGTCCGTTCGTTCATAGTTCCTATTCATCGTTCATCATTCGTTCATAGTCCCTATTCATCGTTCTTCCAGATAATCTTTGTCCTGCCGTTATGCTGCCGAAATTCCAATCATTCGTTCGTTCGATCATTCGATCGTTCATAGTTCCTATTCGATCGTTCATCGTTCGTTCATAGTTCCTATTCATCGTTCATCGTTCGTTCATAGTCCCTATTTCATCGTTCTTCTAGATAATCTTTATCCTGCCGTTATGCTGCCGAAATTCCGATCGTTCGTTCGTTCAATCATTCGATCGTTCGTCCGTTCGTTCATAGTTCCTATTCATCGTTCATTGTTCGTTCATAGTCCCTATTCATCGTTCTTCTAGATAATATTTGTCGTGCCGTTATGCTGCCGAAATTCTGATCATTCGTTTGTTCAATCATTCGATCGTTCATCGTTCGTTCATAGTTCCTATTCGATCGTTCATCGTTCGTTCATAGTTCCTATTCGATCGTTCATCGTTCCTATTCATCGTTCATCGTTCGTTCATAGTCCTTATTCATTGTTCTTCCAAATAATCTTTATCCTGCCGTTATGCTGCCGAAATTCCGATCGTTCGTTCGTTCGATCATTCGATCGTTCGTCCGTTCGTTCATAGTTCCTATTCATCGTTCATCATTCGTTCATCGTCACTATTCATCGTTCATCGTTCGTTCATACGAACTATTCACCATCACTATTCACCATTACTATTCACCGTACTATTCGGTGTTGTTACTATTCATCGTTACTATTCATCGATGGTATCTGTGGCAACTTTTCCGACGTCACTATTCATCGTTACTATTCATCGATCATCCGATCACCCCAAATTTCAACTACTCATCTGTCATGCTGTCCAGTCCACCTAAGACTAGCCAGACCAATATTTCTGTCATACAAACTCCAGTGACTGTTATTTTCCTTCCAGTAGGGAACTTCCCATCTGGTCACCCATCCTAGGTTTCTCCAAGTTGAGCATGCTTAACTTTGAGATTCCTTTGAACCAGACTTCTAAACTCAGATTCCAATAATTCTTGTTTCCAAATTCTTATTAAACTATTCCCTATCCAACCATGTCATCCCTTAAGACTAGTCCATATTCCAGAAAACTCCCAAAATACTCTTGTCCCATATTCTGTCTATAACTCTCCTGTTCATACTAAGTCAGACGATTCATTCGTCACTATTCTCACCAACAGTGAACTTCACTGTGCTACACCACATACACTCAGCTATAAATACACCCAACTACCCTCTCTCTCTCTCTCCACACACACTCAACACCCTCAGCCAGGGCAAACACCCCACCCACTCAGTTACTCCGCTCTGCTGGCTACATGCATAGTGTCGCTTCGCCTCCAGTCCACCCTCCTGGTAAGCACCTCCGCTCCACCACCAGTAATATCACAACACCACATGACACAGATTCTACTCAAGACTCTACCCATCCATATATCGCTATTCTGATCACTATACTAAATATTTGTTGGTATACTTGCTTGTTTGTATGTTTGCTTATTCATGTTGTATAGTTATCGGAGCGTTCATGCCGTCTCGTGGAGGCTAGATCTGCAAGTCTACGCCAGGTAGTGGAGCTAGAAGCCAGTTCCGCGAGCTCCCCTCCCCCCTTCGCCGAATAAGCACGACAAGCTCACTGGATCCCTTTGATGCATAAATTACCTATGATTTTTCAACCACAACCTTCACAGCCTGTTATTTTATGCATGATATGATTTTGAGACAAGTTATTATGGCCACCCAGCCGCTTGCCGCAATCAATCCTTGATATATTTGTTCCAAATGATTTGAGAAAAAGGTGTGAGTTTTCAAAAGAAAATGCTTTTCAAAATGTGTATGATGAAGGGTTTTCACCCTTTTCACATTTGAGTAAGGATGATCAGGGACTCCCTGGTTTAGGGGAGGGCCTAAGGTGATGGCTCAGCTGGTTTAGGCGTGAGCAGAAGGATTGTCCCCTCTTATAGGACCGGTTTGTCATCTTTCACTATCTGTACTCATGATAAGTATAACCACTCGAGACTGTGTGGGCAGTCACTCAATCTGAACTCGTACAGTCCAACCCTAGGGTTATGATGGCTGGGGAGCACCGGGAGGATAAGGAGGGGGAATGTTTTGTCTGGTTTGGACATGGCGGTGGCCTGACTCCTTCCGGTATAACCGTTAAGGTTAGGACGTGCGAGGAAGGAAAGGGATTCGGATCTCATTGATCATGAGATCGCAGAGCCGGACTAGTGGGTAAAGTGTACACCTCTGCGCAGAGTTTGAAAACCTATTCGAATAGTCTGTATCCACAGGAATGGACGAGTCTGGTGTGGTATGACAATTAGTGTTTTGTTTTCAAAAAGAGGTGCTTTTGAGAAAAGTGGTTTTTAAAAGGTCCGGCGGTTGAGCCGTGAGCTATGGTGGACGGGAAGTCCAATAGCTGTTTTTGAAAATGAAAACCAGTGGGAAACTGCTGAGATACCTGGATGGTTTAGTCCAGGGCATTTTGTTCTAATATTGAAAAACTTCCTGCTCCTTTTGGAGAGGATGCGCTTCGCAAAAATACAAAATGTTTTTCAAAACAACCCTGCATAAAATATTGTTGTTTCTGCAAAATATCCTGAGCTCCACATATTCCATGCATTATATCTGATTTCCCCATTCCGCGGGTGAAGGTGGGCTGCTGAGTACGTTTGTACTCACCCTTGCTTATTTGTTGTTTTTCAGAAAAAGGAGATCGGGTAAGAGTTACGACTGTTCCCAACCTTGCCTGTGGCTGTTGGACCGCTGATTTGCTTCGCTGCGTATATCGGGCTGCTTCAGCCCCCACTCTGATGATATGTCCCGAGTTGCGGACCAACTCTTAAAGTTGTTCGCCACCTTTGTAGGTTTGTCTCGTTTAAGCAGATTTGGTATCATCTGATGTATAAATGTGTTTACTAGCCTCCCGGGACTAGTAATTGTATCACATTTGAGTCCTAGAGGATTGGGGACGCTTCATTTACTAGGTGAGTGCCATAGAGTTAAGTAGTTGGGTTCTCCCCTGCTCTCTCTAATCCGTCTATACTTACCTTTTCTCGTTATTCTTTCCTCTTGCACCTGTCCTTTTGGCAACCTCCAACTCCTCCAAATCAGTCAAGATCAGAGTCGGCAGCATCTTCACCAAGTGCATATCAACGCTCCTGTTAAGGGGGTTAGTCGCTAACCCCAATGAAGACAATGTGATCCACATCAACCAACAAGATCAGAGTGGCGCAGCAAAAGCGTGTGTGGGTCCTAACCCACAGGTCCAAGAGATCCTCAAGAATTGCACTGATCGGTCTCAAGCATCTGAAGGTCAAAGCAATCAGTCCACAGGTTAAAGTTGCCAGAGTCAAAGTTGAGTCAGAAGAAGCTATGAAAAACTGAGAGCACCTAGAGGGGGGGGTGAATAGGTGATCCTGTCAAACTTAAAACTTAAGCCACAAAACTTGGTTAAGTGTTAGCACAATAATTGCCAAGTGGCTAGAGATGAGTCTCAACAAAACATAATAACCACAAGAAGTCAATCACAGAGATGGCACGATGGTTATCCCGTGGTTCGGCCAAGACCAACGCTTGCCTACTCCACGTTGTGGCATCCCAACGGATGAGGGTTGCAATCAACCCCTCTCAAGCGGTCCAAAGACCCACTTGAATACCACTGTGTTTTGCTTGCTTTTCTTAATCCCGTTCGCGAGGAATCTCCACAACTTGGAGCCTCTCGCCCTTACACTTGAAGTTCACAAATAAGCACGAAGCAAGGGAGGGATTAGCAACGCACACAAGACACAAAACTCAGAGTGTCAACACGCACACAAGTCGCAACAAGAGCTCGCAACACAACCCAATGAGTTCACAACCCACTAGAGCTCTATATGCTATCACAAAGAAACAAATGCGCGAAATCGAGGTCTTGGTGCTTAGGAATGTTGTAGGAATGCTTGGTGTGCTCCTCCATGCGCCTAGGGGTCCCTTTTATAGCCCCAAGGCAGCTAGGAGCCGTTGAGAGCAATCCTGGAAGGCAGATCTTGCCTTCTGTCGACTGGCGCACCGGACAGTCCGGTGCACCACCGGACATCCACAGTTCACTATCCGGTGCAGATTGCTTTCCTTATTTGGCGAAGCCGACCGTTGGAGTCTGAGAGCCGTTGGCGCACCGGACACTGTCCGGTGCACACCGGACAGTCCGATGCACTAATGTGACCGTTAGCTCGGCCATGCGTCACGCGCGGAATCCTCGGCCGACCGTTGCCCCGGCTGACCGTTGACTCACCGGACAGTCCGGTGCACCACCGGACAGACCGGTGAATTTTAGCCGTACGCCGTTGATGGTTTCCCGAGAGCGACGAGTTTGCCTGTGAACGGCTCACCGGACAGTCCGGTGCACCACCGGACAGACCGGTGAATTTTAGCCGTACACCGCCGTCGAAGTCCCGAGAGCAGCCTGTTTGCCAGAGCTAGCCTGGCGCACCGGACACTGTCCGGTGCACCACCGGACAGTCCGGTGCACCCAGACTGAGCAGACTTTGGCTGAACAAAGACATCTCATTTCCAATTCAACTTTTCCTGTTTCTAGCACTTAGACACAATACATTAGTCCATAAAAACAATGTACTAAGTCTAGAAACATACCTTTTGACAAGATTTTCACTTTGTCCACCACTTTGCATGGATTAGCATAAAAGCACTTGTGTTGGCACTCAATCACCAAAATACTTAGAAATGGCCCAAGGGCACATTTCCCTTTCAATCTCCCCCTTTTTGGTGATTTATGCCAACACAACATAAGGCAACTAGAACAAGTGCAATATCAATGCAAGTGAAAACCAAAAGTTGTTTTGAATCAATTTTGGCATATATGGATCACTCTTTGCCACCACTTGGTTTGTTTTTGCAAATCAAACTCAAATTCCTATCTCTAAGTCAAATCCACTTGTAGAGACATAAAGAGAGGTATTCCAAAGAAATTGATCAAGAACCTAAAAACTCCCCCTTTTTCCCATAATCAACACTTCTCCCCACAAGAGGCCAACTCTTGACAAAAGAGACAATAAAAGAGTTTTGACAAACCAAAAGCTCTAATCTACTATTTTCAAAATTTCTCAAGTGGTAGCTGATCCATTTATTGCTTTGGCCTTTATTTTCTCCCCCTTTGGCATCAAGCACCAAAACGGGATCAATCTTGGCCCTTTAACCCCATTGCCTTACCAAAATCTTCAAATAAGAATACAAAGGCAATAAGAGTAGATGAACTTGGAATAAATTACCCTCTCATCAGAGTGCAGTGGAAGTCTTTCGTGGTCCAAGTCCACCCTTTTCCCTTTTAAATCTCCTTTGAGACTAAAACAAGCAAACTCAAGCACACGGTTAGTCTCAAAGGGTCAAGTTGTAGCACAGCTCCCCCTAAATATGTGCATCACTTGCAAAAGGACTTGTGAGGTCCAGGAGAGTTTGTACAACTTGAGCACCATACATAAGCAACAAATGCAGAAGGAACATGATGAAAGGCATAAACACATGTATGCTATAAATCAATCCAAGTTCCGCGAATCTAGGACATTTAGCTCACTACGCAGCCTGCAAAAGGTCTTTTCATCTAAAGGCTTAGTGAAGATATCAGCTAGCTAGTTCTCGGTGTTAACATGAAACACTTCGATATCTCCCTTTTGCCGGTGGTCTCTCAAAAAGTGATGCTGAATGTCAATGTGCTTTGTGCGGCTGTGCTCAACAGGATTTTCCGCTATTTGGATAGCACTCTCATTGTCACATAGGAGTGGGACTTTGCTCAGATTGTAGCCAAAGTCCCGGAGGGTTTGCCTCATCCAAAGTAGTTGCGCACAACACTGTCCTGCGGCAACGTACTCGGCCTCAGCGGTGGATAGGGCAACAGAGGTTTGTTTCTTAGAGTTCCACGACACCAGGGACCTTCCTAAGAATTGGCACGTCCCTGATGTACTCTTCCTATCGACCTTACATCCAGCATAGTCGGAATCCGAGTATCCAATCAAGTCAAAGTTAGACCCCTTTGGATACCAGATCCCGAAGCAAGGCGTAGCGACTAAATATCGAAGAATTCGCTTCACAGCCACTAAGTGACACTCCTTAGGATCGGATTGAAATCTAGCACACATGCATACGCTAAGCATAATATCCGGTCTACTAGCACATAAATAAAGTAAAGACCCTATCATAGATCGGTATGCCTTTTGATCAACGAACTTACCTCCTTTGTTGAGGTCGGTGTGTCCGTCGGTTCCCATCGGAGTCTTTGCGGGCTTGGCGTCCTTCATCCCAAACCGCTTTAGCAAGTCGTGTGTGTACTTCGTTTGGGAGATGAAAGTGCCGTCCTTGAGTTGCTTCACTTGGAACCCAAGGAAGTAGTTCAACTCGCCCATCATCGACATCTCGAATTTCTGCGTCATCACCCTGCTAAACTCTTCACAAGACTTTTGGTTAGTAGAACCAAATATTATGTCATCGACATAAATTTGGCACACAAAAAGATCACCATCGCACGTCTTAGTGAAAAGAGTTGGATCGGCTTTCCCAACCTTGAAAGCATTAGCAATTAAAAAGTCTCTAAGGCATTCATACCATGCTCTTGGGGCTTGCTTGAGTCTATAGAGCGCCTTAGAGAGCTTACACACGTGGTCGAGGTACCGTTCATCCTCGAAGCCAGGGGGTTGCTCCACGTACACCTCCTCTTTGATCGGCCCGTTGAGGAAAGCACTCTTCACATCCATTTGGTACAACCTGAAAGAATGGTGAGCGGCATATGCTAGCAAAATACGAATTGATTCTAGCCTAGCCACAGGAGCGAACGTCTCCTCAAAGTCCAAATCTGCGACTTGGGCATAACCTTTTGCCACAAGTTGAGCCTTGTTCCTCGTCACCACCCCGTGCTCGTCCTGTTTGTTGCGAAACACCCATTTCGTTCCCACAACATTTTGCTTGGGACGAGGCACCAGTGTCCAAACTTCATTGCGCTTGAAATTGTTGAGTTCCTCCTGCATGGCCAACACCCAGTCCGGATCTAGCAAGGCCTCTGCTACCCTGAAAGGCTCAATAGAAGAGACAAAAGAGTAATGCTCACAAAAATTAACTAATCTTGAACGAGTAGTTACTCCCTTGCTAATATCACCCAATATTTGGTCGACGGGATGATCCCTTTGAATCGTCGCTCGAACTTGGGTTGGAGGTGCCTGAGGTGCTTCTTCCTCTTCAACTTGAACATCTTGTGCTCCCCCTTGATCACGCGCCTCCTCATGATGAACCTGTTCATCGTCTTGAGTTGGGGGATGCACCGTAGTTGAGGAAGATGGTTGATCTTGCTCCAATTGTTCCTGTGGTCGCACATCGCCAATCGCCATGGTGCGCATTGCAGCCGTTGGAACATCTTCTTCATCTACATCTTCAAGATCAACAACTTGCTCTCTTGGAGAGCCATTAGTCTCATCAAATACAATGTCGCTAGAGACTTCAACCAAACCCGATGATTTGTTGAAGACCCTATACGCCTTTGTATTTGAGTCATAACCTAATAAAAACCCTTCTACAGCTTTGGGAGCAAATTTAGAAGTTCTACCTTTCTTCACAAGAATATAACACTTGCTCCCAAATACACGAAAATAGGACACATTGGGTTTGTTACCAGTTAGCAGCTCATATGAAGTCTTCTTGAGGAGGCGGTGAAGGTAGACCCGGTTGATGGCGTGGCAAGCCGTGTTCACGGCTTCCGACCAAAAGCGCTCGGGGGTCTTGAACTCTCCAAGCATAGTCCTCGCCATATCGACGAGCGTCCTGTTCTTCCTCTCTACCACACCATTTTGCTGAGGTGTGTAGGGAGCGGAGAACTCGTGCTTGATCCCCTCTTCCTCAAGGAACTCCTCCACTTGAAGATTCTTGAATTCGGGCCCGTTGTCGCTTCTTATCTTCTTCACCTTGAGCTCAAACTCATTTTGAGCTCTCCTGAGGAAGCGCTTGAGGGTCCTTGGGTTTCAGATTTATCCTGCAAAAAGAATACCCAAGTGAAGCGGGAAAAATCATCAACTATAACAAGACCATACTTACTTCCTCCTATACTTAGATAGGCGACGGGTCCGAAGAGGTCCATATGAAGCATCTCCAAGGGTCTTGATGTGGTCATCACATTTTTGGTGTGATGAGAGCCTCCCACCTGTTTCCCTGCTTGACAAGCTGCACAAGGTCTATCTTTTTCGAAATGTACATTAGTTAGACCTATCACGTGTTCTCCCTTTAGAAGCTTGTGGAGGTTCTTCATCCCCACATGTGCTAAGCAGCGATGCCACAGCCAGCCCATGCAAGTCTTAGCAATTAAGCATGCATCTAGACCGGCCTCTTCTTTTGCAAAATCAACCAAATAAAGTTTGCCGTCTAGTACACCCTTAAAAGCTAGTGAACCATCACATCTTCTAAAGACAGACACATCTACATTTGTGAAAAGACAATTATATCCCATTTTGCATAATTGACTAACAGATAGCAAATTATATCCAAGCGACTCAACTAAAAACACATTAGAAATAGAGTGCTCAGATGAAATAGCAATTTTACCTAACCCTTTTACCTTGCCTTGGTTCCCATCACCGAATATTATTGAATCTTGGGGATCCTTGTTCTTGACGTAGGAAGAGAACATCCTCTTTTCCCCCGTCATGTGGTTTGTGCATCCGCTGTCGATAATCCAGCTTGAACCCCCGGATGCATAAACCTGCAAGGCAAATTTAGGCTTGGGTCTTAGGTACCCAACTCTTGTTGGGTCCTACAAGGTTAGTTACAATTGTCTTAGGGACCCAAATGCAAGTTTTATCTCCCTTACATTTGGCCCCTAGCTTCCTAGCAATCACCTTCTTATTCTTTCTATAAATGGCAAAAGAAGCATTGCAAGCATGATATATTGTAGAAGGTTCATTGATTTTCCTAGGAACATTGACAACATTTCTCCTAGGCATATTATGAACAACATTTCTCCTACCAACATTTCTATCATGCATGTAGAAAGAGCTAGAAGCAAACATAGCATGAGAATCAAAAACATCATATGCATTATAACTCCTATAAGCATTTCTAGATTGTCTCCTGTCATGATACATAAAAGCATGGTTCTTTTTAGCACTACTAGCCATAGGGGCCTTCCCTTTCTCCTTGGTGGAGATGGGAGCCTTATGGCTTGTTAAGTCCTTGGCTTCCCTCTTGAAGCCAAGTCCATCCTTAATTGAGGGGTGTCTACCAATCGTGTAGGCATCCCTTGCAAATTTTAGCTTATCGAAATCACTTTTGCTAGTCTTAAGTTGGGCATTAAGACTAGCTACTTCATCATTTAATCTAGAAATTGAAACTAGGTGTTCACTACAAGCATCAATATCAACATCCTTACACCTAGTGCAAATCATAACATGCTCTACACAAGAATTAGATTTATTTGCTACCTCTAATTTAGCATTTAAATCATTGTTAACACCTTTTAAAGTAGAAATGGTTTCATGACAAGTAGATAGTTCATAAGAAAGCATTTCATTTCTTTTAACTTCTAAAGCATAGGATTTTTGTGCCTCTGCAAATTTATCATGTTCTTCATACAACAAATCCTCTTGCTTTTCTAAAAGCCTATCCTTTTCATTCAAGGCATCGATCAATTCATTGATTTTATCAATTTTATTTCTATCCAGTCCCTTGAACAAGCTAGAGTAATCTATTTCCTCATCGCTAGAATCACCATCACTTGAAGAAGCATAGGTGATATCCCGAGTACATACCTTCTTCTCCTTTGCCATGAGGCATGTGTGATGCTCGTTGGGGAAGAGGGATGACTTGTTGAAGGCAGTGGCGGCGAGTCCTTCATTGTCGGAGTCGGAGGAGGAGCAATCCGAATCCCACTCCTTTCCGATATGTGCCTCGCCCTTGGCCTTCTTGTAATTCTTCTTTTTCTCCCTCTTGTTTCCCTTATCCTGGTCACTATCATTATCGGGACAGTTAGCAATAAAATGACCAAGCTTACCGCATTTGAAGCATGAGCGCTTCCCCTTTGTTTTGGTCTTGCTTGGCTGTCCCTTGCGACCCTTAAGCGATGTCTTGAAGCGCTTGATGATGAGGGCCATCTCTTCATCATTGAGCCCTACCGCCTCAACTTGCGCCACCTTGCTAGGTAACGCCTCCTTGCTTCTCGTTGCCTTGAGAGCAATGGGTTGAGGCTCATTGAGTGGACCATTCAGTGCGTCGTCCACATACCTCGCCTCCTTGATCATCATTCGCCCGCTTACGAATTTTCCAAGGACTTCTTCGGGCGACATTTTGGTGTACCTGTGATTCTCACGAATATTATTCACCAGATGAGGATCAAGAACGGTAAAGGACCTTAGCATTAGTCGGACGACGTCGTGGTCCGTCCATCGCGTGCTTCCATAGCTCCTTATTTTGTTGATAAGGGTCTTCAGCCGGTTGTATGTTTGGGTTGGCTCCTCGCCCCTTATTATCGCAAATCTTCCGAGCTCGCCTTCTACCAGCTCCATCTTGGTGAGCAAGGTGACGTCATTCCCCTCATGAGAGATTTTGAGGGTGTCCCAGATTTGCTTGGCATTGTCCAAGCCGCTCACCTTATGGTACTCGCCCCTGCACAAGGAGGCTAAGAACACAGTAGTAGCTTATGCATTTCTATGAATTTGTTCATTAATAAAAATGGGACTATCCGAGCTATCAAACTTCATTCCATTCTCAACAATCTCCCATATGCTTGGATGGAGAGAGAATAGGTGACTACGCATTTTGTGGATCCAAAATCCGTAGTCCTCCCATCAAAGTGTGGAGGCTTGCCGAGAGGAATGGAGAGCAAATGTGAATTTGAACTTTGAGGAATACGCAAATAATCGAAAGAAAAGTTCGAGTTAACCGTCTTTCGTTTGTCGTAGTCGTTGTCGTCGTTGTCCTTGTGGGAAGAAGTGGACTCATCACTGTCGTCGTAGTAGACGATCTCCTTAATGCGCCTTGTCTTCTTCTTCTTCCCATCTTTTCGTCTATGACCCGAGCCCGAGTCGGTAGGCTTGTCATCCTTCGGCTCGTTGACGAAAGACTCCTTCTCTTTATCGTTGATCACGATACCCTTCCCCTTAGGATCCATCTCTTCGGGCGGTTAGTCCCTTTGTGAAGAGAACGGCTCCGATACCAATTGAGAGCACCTAGAGTGGGGGTGAATAGGTGATCCTGTCAAACTTAAAACTTAAGCCACAAAACTTGGTTAAGTGTTAGCACAATAATTGCCAAGTGGCTAGAGATGAGTCTCAACAAAACACAATAACCACAAGAAGTCAATCACAGAGATGGCACGGTGGTTATCCCGTGGTTCGGCCAAGACCAACGCTTCCCTACTCCACATTGTGGCGTCCCAACGGACGAGGGTTGCAATCAACCCCTCTCAAGCGGTCCAAAGACCCACTTGAATACCACGGTGTTTTGCTTGCTTTTCTTAATCCCGTTCGCGAGGAATCTCCACAACTTGGAGCCTCTCGCCCTTACACTTGAAGTTCACAAATAAGCACAGAGCAAGGGAGGGATTAGCAACGCACACAAGACACAAAACTCAGAGTGTCAACACGCACACAAGTCGCAACAAGAGCTCGCAACACAACCCAATGAGTTCACAACTCCACTAGAGCTCTATATGCTATCACAAAGAAACAAACGCGCGGAATCGAGGTCTTGGTGCTTAGGAATGTTGTAGGAATGCTTGGTGTGCTCCTCCATGCGTCTAGGGGTCCCTTTTATAGCCCCAAGGCAGCTAGGAGCCGTTGAGAGCAATCCTGGAAGGCAGATCTTGCCTTCTGTCGACTGGCGCACCGAACAGTCCGGTGCACCACCGGACATCCACTGTTCACTGTTCGGTGCAGATTGCTTTCCTTATTTGGCGAAGCCGACCATTGGAGTCTGAGAGTCGTTGGCGCACCGGACACTGTCCGGTGCACACCGGACAGTCCGGTGCACCAATGTGACCGTTAGCTCGGCCACGCGTCACGCGCGGAATCCTCGGCCGACCGTTGCCCCGACTGACCGTTGACTCACCGGACAGTCCGGTGCACCACCGGACAGACCGGTGAATTTTAGTCGTACGCCGTTGATGGTTTCCCAAGAGCGACGAGTTCGCCTGTGAACGGCTCACCGGGCAGTCCGGTGCACCACCGGATAGACCGGTGAATTTTAGCCGTACACCGCCGTCGAAGTCCCGAGAGCAGCCTGTTTGCCAGAGCTAGCCTGGCGCACCGGACACTGTCCGGTGCACCACCGGACAGCCCGGTGGACCCAGACTGAGCAGACTTTGACTGAACAAAGCCATCTCATTTCCAATTCAACTTTTCCTGTTTCTAGCACTTAGACACAATACATTAGTCCATAAAAACAATGTACTAAGTCTAGAAACATACCTTTTGACAAGATTTTCACTTTGTCCACCACTTTGCATGGATTAGCATAAAAGCACTTGTGTTGGCACTCAATCACCAAAATACTTAGAAATGGCCCAAGGGCACATTTCCCTTTCAAAAACCAATGAATCAATCTCATTTTCTTCCTAGCCTCTTCTTGAATATCGAGGACGAGATTCTGTTAAGGGGGTTAGATTTGTAACACCGTGAATTTGGGGGTATAAATTTTATCTTCTAAATATCCATCAAATTCAGGTGTTACCTCCTTGTTCCTCTTTCTTTTCGCTTCTTGATAGTCGCCTAGAGGGGGGGTGAATAGGGCGAAACTGAAATTTACAAAAATAATCACAACTACAAGCCGGGTTAGCGTTAGTAATAAAGAAACGAGTCCGCGAGAGAGGGCGCAAAACAAATAGCAAGCAAATAAGAGTGTGACACAAGGATTTGTTTTACCGAGGTTCGGTTCTTGCAAACCTACTCCCCGTTGAGGAGGCCACAAAGGCCGGGTCTCTTTCAACCCTTCCCTCTCTCAAACGATCCCACGGATCGAGTGAGCTTTCTCTTCTTCTCAATCAACCGGGAACAAAACTTCCCGCAAGGGCCACCACACACTTGGTGCCTCTTGCCTTGGTTACAATTGAGTGATGATCACAAGAACAAGTGAGAAAGAAAGAAAGCGATCCAAGCGCAAGAGCTCAAAAGAACACGGCAAATCTCTCTCGCTAGTCACTAAGGGCTTGAGTGGAATTGGAGAGGATTTGATCTCTTTTGTTTGTGTCTAGAATTGAATGCCTAGCTCTTGTAAGTGGTTGAGAGTTGGAAAACTTGGATGGCAATGAATGTGGGGTGGTTGGGGTATTTATAGCCCCAACCACCACAAGTGACCGTTGGCTGGAGTCCTCTGTTGGATGGCGCACCGGACAGTCCGGTGCACACCGGACAGTCCGGTGCCCCTGCCACGTCACGGTTGCCGTTGGATTCTGACCGTTGGAGCTTCTGACTTGTGGGCCCCCCTGGGTGTCCGGTGCACACCGGACAAGCACTGTTAGATGTCCGGTGCACCGGCATGGGCGTGCCTGACATCTGCGCGCGCTGCGCGCGCATTTAATGCACCGCAGAGAGCCGTTGGCGCCGCAGGGAGCCGTTGCTCCGCTGGCACACCGGACAGTCCGGTGTACACCGGACAGTCCGGTGAATTTTAGCGGAGCGGCTCCCGAGCAAACCCGAGGCTGGCGAGTTCCGAAGGCCGCGTTCCCTTGGGGCACCGGACATGTCCGGTGCACACCGGACAGTCCGGTGAATTATAGCGCGCCGGCCTTGGAGAATACCCGAGCGTGAAGAGTTGGAGTCGAAGTCCTCTGGCCACACCGGACAGTCCGGTGCACACCGGACAGTCCGGTGCCTCCGGCCAGAGGAGCCCTCGGTTGCCTTGCTGCTCCTTTGTTGAATCCAACATTTGGTCTTATTATTGGCTGATTGTGAACCTTTTGCACCTGTATAACTTATGCACTAGAGTAAACTAGTTAGTCCAATGTTTGTGTTGGGCAATTCAACCACCAAAATTATTTAGGAACTAGGTCTAAGCCTAATTCCCTTTCAATCTCCCCCTTTTTGGTGATTGATGCCAACACAAACCAAAGCAAATATAGAAGTGCATAATTGAACTAGTTTTCATAATGTAAGTGCAAAGGTTGCTTGAAATTGAGCCAATATAAATTTATATGATGCGCATGGATGGTTTTCTTTATTTTTCACATATTGGACCACATTTGCACCACGAGTTTTGTTTTTGCAAATTCTTTTGTAAATTCTTTTCAAAGTACTTTTGCAAGATAGTCAAAGGTAAATGAAAAAAGATTTTGCAAAGCATTTTCAAGATATGGAATTTTCTCCCCCTATTTCCAATGCTTTTCCTTTGACTAAGCAAAACTCCCCCTCAAATGAGGTCTCCTCTTAGTGTTCAAGAGGGTTTTCAATTAATTTTGAAAACACTACTTGCTCCCCCTTTTAGAACACAAAGAGATACCAATTTTGAAATTTATCATTGAAAATCATCAAATTTAAAATTAGGGGTGGTGGTGCGGTCCTTTTGCTTTGGGCTCATATTTTCTCCCCCTTTGGCATGAATCGCCAAAAACGGAATCATTAGAGCCCAATGAAGTACATTCTCCCCCTTTGGTCATGAAATAAATGAGTGAAGGTTATACCAACGTTGGAGAGAAGATGCGGAGCGACGGCGAAGGATGAGTAGTGGAGCGGAGTGGAAGCCTTTGTCTTCGCCGAAGACTCAAATTCCCTTTCAATACACCTATGACTTGGTTGAAATACACTTGAAAACACATTAGTCATAGCATATATAAAAGAGACATGATCAAAGGTATATGCATGTGCTATGCGTGCAAGACTAGCAAAAGAAATTCCTAGAATCAAGAATATTAAGCTCATGCCTAAGTCGGGTAAAAGATTGTTCATCAAGTGGTTTGGTAAAGATATCGGCTAATTGATCTTTAGTATGAATATAAGAAATCTCGATATCCCCCTTTTGTTGGTGATCCCGAAGAAAATGATACCGAATGGCTATGTGCTTAGTGCGGCTGTGCTCGACGGGATTGTCGGCCATTTTGATTGCACTCTCATTGTCACATAGCAAAGGGACTTTGGTTAATTTGTAACCGTAGTCCCGCAGGGTTTGCCTCATCCAAAGCAATTGCGCGCAACAGTGGCCTGCGGCAATATACTCGGCTTCGGCGGTAGAAAGAGCGACCGAATTTTGCTTCTTTGAAGCCCAAGACACCAAGGATCTTCCCAAGAACTGGCAAGTCCCCGATGTGCTCTTTCTATTAATCCTACACCCCGCCCAATCGGCATCCGAATAACCAATTAAATCAAATGTGGATCCCCGAGGGTACCAAAGCCCAAACTTAGGAGTAAAAGCCAAATATCTCAAGATTCGTTTTACGGCCGTAAGGTGTGATTCCTTAGGGTCGGCTTGGAATCTTGCACACATGCATACGGAAAGCATAATGTCCGGTCGAGATGCACATAAATAAAGCAATGATCCAATCATCGACCGGTATACCTTTTGATCCACGGACTTACCTCCCGTGTCGAGGTCGAGATGCCCATTAGTTCCCATGGGTGTCTTGATGGGCTTGGCATCCTTCATTCCAAACTTGCTTAGGATATCTTGAGTATACTTCGTTTGGCTAATGAAGGTGCCCTCATGGAGTTGCTTGACTTGGAATCCTAGAAAATACTTCAACTCCCCCATCATCGACATCTCGAATTTCTGTGTCATGATCCTACTAAATTCTTCACATGTAGATTTGTTAGTAGACCCAAATATGATATCATCAACATAAATTTGGCATACAAACAAATCATTATCAAGAGTCTTAGTGAATAAAGTAGGATCGGCCTTGCCGACTTTGAAGCCATTAGCAATAAGGAAATCTCTAAGGCATTCATACCATGCTCTTGGGGCTTGCTTGAGCCCATAAAGCGCCTTAGAGAGCCTATAAACATGGTTAGGGTACTCACTATCTTCAAAGCCGGGAGGTTGCTCAACATAGACCTCCTCCTTGATTGGTCCATTGAGGAAGGCACTCTTCACGTCCATTTGATAAAGCTTGAAGCCATGGTAAGTAGCATAGGCTAATAATATGCGAATTGACTCAAGTCTAGCTACGGGTGCATAGGTTTCACCAAAATCCAAACCTTCGACTTGTGAAAACCCCTTGGCCACGAGTCGAGCTTTGTTCCTAGTCACCACACCATGCTCGTCTTGCTTGTTGCGGAAGACCCACTTGGTTCCTACAACATTTTGGTTAGGACGTGGAACTAAGTGCCATACCTCGTTCCTCGTGAAATTGTTGAGCTCCTCTTGCATCGCCATCACCCAATCCGAATCTTGAAGTGCCTCCTCTACCCTGGTTGGCTCAATAGAGGAAACAAACGAGTAATGTTCACAAAACTGAGCAACACGAGATCGAGTAGTTACCCCCTTATGAATGTCGCCGAGGATGGTGTCGACGGGGTGATCTCGTTGAATTGCTTGGTGGACTCTTGGGTGTGGCGGCCTTGGTTGTTCATCCTCCTTGTTTTCATCATTTGAATCTCCCCCTTGATCGTTGCCGTCATTTTGAGATGGCTCATCTTCTTGATTTTCTTGTTCAACATCTTGAGCCTCATCCTCAACTTGAGTTGGTGGAGATGCTTGCATGGAGGAGGATGGTTGATCTTGTGCATTTGGAGGCTCTTCGGATTCTTTAGGACACACATCCCCAATGGACATGTTCCTTAGCGCTATGCATGGAGCCTGTTCTTCACCTGCATCATCAAGATCAACTTGCTCTACTTGAGAGCCGTTAGTCTCATCAAACACAACGTCACAAGAAACTTCAACAAGTCCTGAGGACTTGTTAAAGACTCTATATGCCCTTGTGTTTGAGTCATATCCTAGTAAAAAGCCTTCTACAGTTTTAGGAGCAAATTTAGATTTTCTACCTCTTTTAACAAGTATAAAACATTTGCTACCAAAAACTCTAAAATATGAAATATTGGGCTTTTTACCGGTTAGGAGTTCATAAGATGTCTTCTTGAGGATTCGATGAAGATATAATCGGTTGATGGCGTAGCAGGCGGTGTTGACCGCCTCGGCCCAAAACCGATCCGGTGTCTTGTACTCATCAAGCATGGTTCTTGCCATGTCCAATAGAGTTCGATTCTTCCTCTCCACTACACCATTTTGTTGTGGAGTGTAGGGAGAAGAGAACTCATGCTTGATGCCCTCCTCCTCAAGAAAGTCTTCAATTTGGGAATTTTTGAACTCCGTCCCATTGTCGCTTCTAATTTTCTTGATCCTTAAGCCGAACTCATTTTGAGCCCGTCTCAAGAATCCCTTTAAGGTCTCTTGGGTTTGTGATTTTTCCTGCAAAAAGAATACCCAAGTGAAGCGAGAATAGTCATCCACAATTACAAGGCAGTACTTACTACCGCCGATGCTTATGTAAGCGATCGGGCCGAACAAATCCATGTGAAGAAGCTCCAGTGGCTTGTCGGTAGTCATGATGTTTTTGTGTGGATGAGGGACACCAACTTGCTTCCCGGCTTGGCAAGCGCTACAAATCCTGTCTTTCTCAAAATGAACATCGGTTAGTCCCAAAATGTGTTCTCCCTTTAGAAGTTTGTGCAGATTCTTCATTCCAACATGGGCTAGTCGACGGTGCCAGAGCCAACCCAAGTTAGTCTTAGCAATTAAGCATGTGTCGAGTTCAGCCCTTTCAAAATCTACTAAGTATAGCTGACCCTCTAACACACCCTTAAATGCTATTGAATCATCACTCCTTCTAAAGACAGTTACACCAGTATCAGTAAAAAGACAGTTGTAGCCCATTTGACATAATTGGGATACGGAAAGCAAATTGTAATCTAATGAATCTACAAGAAAAACATTGGAAATAGAATGGTCAGGAGATATAGCAATTTTACCCAAACCTTTGACCAAACCTTGATTTCCATCCCCGAATGTGATAGCTCGTTGGGGATCTTGGTTTTTCTCATATGAGGAGAACATCCTTTTCTCCCCGGTCATGTGGTTTGTGCACCCGCTGTCGAGTATCCAACTTGAGCCCCCGGATGCATAAACCTACAAAACAAGTTTAGTTCTTTGTTTTAGGTACCCAAACGGTTTTGGGTCCTTTGGCATTAGATACAAGAACTTTGGGTACCCAAACACAAGTCTTGGAGCCCTTGTGTTTGCCCCCAACAATTTTGGCAACTACCTTGCCAGATTTGCTAGTCAAAACATAAGATGCATCAAAAGTTTTAAATGAAATGGCATGATCATTTGATGCATTAGTAGTTTTCTTTCTAGGCAACTTGGCATGGGTTGGTTGCCTAGATCTAGATGTCTCACCCTTATACATAAAAGCATAATTAGGGCCAGAGTGAGACTTCCTAGAATGAATTTTCTTAATTTTACTCTCAGGATACCCGGCAGGGTACAAAATGTAACCCTCGTTATCCTGAGGCATGGGAGCCTTGCCCTTAACAAAGTTAGATAAGTTCTTTGGAGGGGCATTAATTTTGACATTGTCTCCCCTTTGGAAGCCAATGCCATCCTTAATGCCAGGGCGTCTCCCATTATAGAGCATGCTTCTAGCAAGTTTAAATTTTTCATTTTCTAAGTCATGCTCTCTAATCTTAGCATTAAGTTGTGCTATGTGATCATTTTGTTTCTTAATTAAAGCTAGGTGATCATGGATAGCATCAACATTAATATCTCTACATCTAGTACAAATGGAAACATGCTCAACATTCGATGTAGAGGGTTTGCAAGTTTTAAGTTCAACAACCTTAGCATGCAACATATCATTTTTAGTTCTAAGGTCGGAAATAGTAGCATTGCAAACATCAAAATCCTTAGCCTTAGCAATTAATTTCTCATTTTCATTTCTAAGGCTAGCAATGGAAACATTTAACTCATTAATCCTAGCAAGCAAATCAACATTATCATTTCTAGGATCAATGCAAACATAAGAATCAACCTTAGCAATTAAATTGGCATTTTCATTTCTAAGGTTGTCTAAAGTCTCATGACAAATACTTAGCTCACTAGACAATTTTTCACATTTTTCTCTTTCTAGAGCATAAGCATTTTTAACCTTAACATGCTTCTTATTTTCTTTAATAAGGAAGTCCTCTTGAGAATCCAAGAGATCATCCTTCTCATGTATAGCACTAATCAATTCATTTAATTTTTCCTTTTGTTGCATGTTGAGGTTAGCAAAAAGAGTACGCAAGTTTTCTTCCTCATTTTTATCATCCTCATCACTAGATGTTTCATATTTAGAGGAGGACCTTGATTTTACCTTCTTTTTGCCGTCCTTGGCCATGAGACACTTGTGGCCGACGTTGGGGAAGAGGAGGCCCTTGGTGACGGCGATGTTGGCGGCGTCCTCGTCGTCGGAGGAGTCGCTTGAGCTTTCGTCGGAGTCCCACTCCCGACAAACATGGGCATCGCCGCCCTTCTTCTTGTAGTACTTCTTTTTCTCCTTCCTCTTGCCCTTCTTGTCGTTGTCCCTGTCACTATCACTTGATAATGGACATTTAGCAATAAAGTGACCGGGCTTACCACACTTGTAGCAAACCTTCTTGGAACGGGATTTGTAGTCCTTCCCCTTCCGTTGCTTGAGGATTTGCCGGAAGCTTTTGATGATTAGGGCCATCTCCTCGTTGTCGAGCTTGGAGGCGTCAATTGGCTGTCTACTTGGTGTAGACTCCTCCTTCTTCTCCTCCGTTGCCTTGAAGGCCACGGGTTGCGCCTCAGATGTGGAAGGCTCATCAAGCTCGTTGATCTTCTTGGAGCCCTTAATCATACATTCAAAACTAACAAAATTCCCGATGACTTCCTCGGGGGTCATTTGTGTATATCTAGGATTGCCACGAATTAATTGTACTTGAGTAGGGTTAAGGAAAATAAGGGCTCTTAGAATAACCTTAACCACCTCGTGGTCATCCCATTTTGCGCTCCCGAGGTTGCGCACTTGGTTCACCAAGGTCTTGAGCCGGTTGTACATGTCTTGTGGCTCCTCCCCTTGGCGAAGACGGAAGCGACCGAGCTCCCCCTCGATCGTTTCCCGCTTGGTGATCTTGGTGAGTTCATCACCCTCGTGCGCCGTCTTGAGTAGGTCCCAAATCTCTTTGGCGTTCTTCAACCCTTGTACTTTGTTGTATTCCTCCTTGCTTAGTGAGGCAAGGAGAATGGTTGTGGCCTGGGAGTTGAAGTGCTCGATTTGGGCCACTTCGTCCGTGTCGTAGTCTTCATCCCCTACGGATGGTACCTGTACACCAAACTCAACAACATCCCATAATCTCTTGTGGAGAGAGGTTAGATGAAATCGCATCAAATTACTCCACATAGCATAATCTTCACCATTAAAAGTTGGTGGTTTGCCTAATGGGACGGAAAGTAAAGGTGTATGTTTAGGAATGCGAGGGTAGCGTAGGGGAATCTTACTATACTTCTTACGCTCTTGGCGTTTAGAAGTGACGGACGCCGCGTCGGAGCCGGAGGTGGAGGTCGATGAAGTGTCGGTCTCGTAGAAGACCACCTTCCTCATCCTTTTGTGCTTGTCCCCACTCCGATGCGGCTTGTGAGAAGAAGATTTTTCCTTCTTCTCCTTGTGGTGAGAAGAGGAAGATCTTTTCTCCTTTCGCTTGGAGGATCTCTTCTTCTTCTCCCTTCTCTTGGTGCGGGACTCTTCCGATGAAGATGAGGTGCTCCCTTGGCTTGTAGTGGGCTTGTCATCGCCGGTCTCCATCTCCTTCTTGGCGGGATCTCCCGACATCACTTCGAGCGGTTAGGCTCTAATGAAGTACCGGGCTCTGATACCAATTGATAGTCGCCTAGAGGGGGGGTGAATAGGGCGAAACTGAAATTTACAAAAATAATCACAACTACAAGCCGGGTTAGCGTTAGTAATAAAGAAACGAGTCCGCGAGAGAGGGCGCAAAACAAATAGCAAGCAAATAAGAGTGTGACACAAGGATTTGTTTTACCGAGGTTCGGTTCTTGCAAACCTACTCCCCGTTGAGGAGGCCACAAAGGCCGGGTCTCTTTCAACCCTTCCCTCTCTCAAACGATCCCACGGATCGAGTGAGCTTTCTCTTCTTCTCAATCAACCGGGAACAAAACTTCCCGCAAGGGCCACCACACACTTGGTGCCTCTTGCCTTGGTTACAATTGAGTGATGATCACAAGAACAAGTGAGAAAGAAAGAAAGCGATCCAAGCGCAAGAGCTCAAAAGAACACGGCAAATCTCTCTCGCTAGTCACTAAGGGCTTGAGTGGAATTGGAGAGGATTTGATCTCTTTTGTTTGTGTCTAGAATTGAATGCCTAGCTCTTGTAAGTGGTTGAGAGTTGGAAAACTTGGATGGCAATGAATGTGGGGTGGTTGGGGTATTTATAGCCCCAACCACCACAAGTGACCGTTGGCTGGAGTCCTCTGTTGGATGGCGCACCGGACAGTCCGGTGCACACCGGACAGTCCGGTGCCCCTGCCACGTCACGGTTGCCGTTGGATTCTGACCGTTGGAGCTTCTGACTTGTGGGCCCCCCTGGGTGTCCGGTGCACACCGGACAAGCACTGTTAGATGTCCGGTGCACCGGCATGGGCGTGCCTGACATCTGCGCGCGCTGCGCGCGCATTTAATGCACCGCAGAGAGCCGTTGGCGCCGCAGGGAGCCGTTGCTCCGCTGGCACACCGGACAGTCCGGTGTACACCGGACAGTCCGGTGAATTTTAGCGGAGCGGCTCCCGAGCAAACCCGAGGCTGGCGAGTTCCGAAGGCCGCGTTCCCTTGGGGCACCGGACATGTCCGGTGCACACCGGACAGTCCGGTGAATTATAGCGCGCCGGCCTTGGAGAATACCCGAGCGTGAAGAGTTGGAGTCGAAGTCCTCTGGCCACACCGGACAGTCCGGTGCACACCGGACAGTCCGGTGCCTCCGGCCAGAGGAGCCCTCGGTTGCCTTGCTGCTCCTTTGTTGAATCCAACATTTGGTCTTATTATTGGCTGATTGTGAACCTTTTGCACCTGTATAACTTATGCACTAGAGTAAACTAGTTAGTCCAATGTTTGTGTTGGGCAATTCAACCACCAAAATTATTTAGGAACTAGGTCTAAGCCTAATTCCCTTTCACTTCTTTATTCATTTCCTTCCAGACAATAGAGAATTTTACGTCAAAACATAGTTGTTAATAAAACCCTATGGAGAATAATGATTGGTGCATGCTATTGGAATATGTTTGTTTTGGTCTGACGTTTGCTTGGCAGTGTATCCATTCGTTATGTGGTTCTTTTTTATATAAATTGGATGAGTGTAATACAAAAAAAAGAGGAGAAGAGAGAAAGAAGCCCAAAATCCTAGCTAGCCCATCCCTCCCTCTTCCCCCTCCCTTTCCCTGGCCGGCCCAGCGCCATGCCCCCCCTTCCTAGGCCGCTCGGCCGCCAAGCCCACGCACGCCCGTGGCCCACCAGACCGTTTCCCCCTCCTCGCATGTGCGGCCCACTCGTGGCCGCAGCCGCGCTGGCCCAGCTCCCACCCACCCCTGCGTGCCCTAGCCACCTGCGTGCGCGCTCCCAGCCACCGCCGCCAGCACGTGGGTCCCACCCACCAAGCCGCCCCTCCCTGTTCATCTTCTCAAACCGTCCCTCCTCACCCTCGGGCGCCCACGACGCAAGGAGCTCGCCATTCTCCTCTCCCCCACCTCGTCTCTCGCCCGAATCAGCCCCGGCGCGGGTGCGCTGCCTCGGCGTGGACGCGGTCCTGGCGCGGGCGCGCGGCCCTGGCGCGGAGGCGCTCCCCCGGTGGTGCGGTGTCATGGCAGCGCGGCTAGCCAGCGCGTGGCGGTCTGGCGCAGCCGACCGGCGTGGTGGCCCGCGGCCAGCCCACGTAGCCAGCGCGGCGGCTCATCAGCTAGCCTACGTGGTGCGCGCGTCCGCTTGCCCCGGCTCGGCCCATGGCGCGGCTCGCGGCCCTAGCGCAGCAACCCGCAGCTTGCCCTACGCAGCAGCCTGCGTGGCCAGCCTGCGGTGTGCTCCCAGCGGGCCCTGGCTGGCACCCAGCTGTCGTGATCGACCGAAAGGCCACCCTCGCTGAACTCCTTCCGTCGTGTTGGTCCTCATGTGCGTAGTGGAAAACGAGAAGAAGAAGCAATCGTCCAGTTCGTGAGTGAGGTGGTTGTGGCCGCATGAGATCCTATCGTTTTGAACTATGAACTAGTACATATTCAATGTGTGTGCATCGCAAATACATTTTGATCCCGCTCTACTTGTGGTAACTTAGTAATCATGTCAAGTACACGTTAATAATAGTATTCGGTCGCATCACAGGATTTAGCTATTTAATTAATTATTTAAGCGGACTCAAGCTGTTTCTCGAGTGCCTCTCCGTAAGGACTGGTTCGTTGGATGACCGCCCGGGAAAATAGTGCAACCATGAGGGTGGAATGGGACGCCCTTAGCTGAATAGTTAGAGGAACTGGGGTGAATCCGCTTTGCCGTCATGCCGTTAATGGGGCTCGGTGTATGCGGCTCGCTCTGCCAAGGTTGGTTCGCCCCTTGAGGAGGAGTGCGGTGCATTTAGGAAACCTAACAGACGGCTACAACCTCAGGAAATCTTTGAAAAGGCTTCATAGTGACTCTCTGGGCATTCACCTTGGGAGTAAATAAGGGTCTTGCAAGCCCGGGCTAGAGAGGGAATCACGACTTGTGGGTAAAGTGCGCAACCTCTGCAGAGTGTTATGAAACTGATATATCAGCCGTGCTCGCGGTTATGAGCGGCCAAGGGAGCTCCATTGATTAGAGATACTTGATCAGAGATGGTTGGTTTATAGGTGGTGACGAGGATGACAGTTTTGACTATGGTAATGGTAAGTGGTATTCTTTCCGTTTGGAAATGGTACTTTGGGTTAATAACTTGGGTTAATACTAAAACCTGGCTTTCTACTAGTAATAATAACCTGACCAACTAAAAGCAACTGCTTGACCTTAACCCCACATAAAGCTAGTCCACTACAGTGTCTATAGTGAAGATTGGAGAACCGAAATCATCTCTTTCCTTTAGGGTAATTTTCTTTCAGATGACGAGGCTTATAACAGGAGGATAGAAGCAAGAGCTCGACCATATGTCATTATAGAAGGGGAATTATACAAGCGTGGGGTCTGTTCCCAGTTGCTCAAGTGTTTATCCAGAGCTGAAGGCATAGAATTGATGAAGGAAATACATGCAGGCCTGTGTGGATCTCATATTGGACCTAGGCCTTTGTTGGGAAAAGTTTTTCGCCAAGGATTTTATTGGCCGAAAGCAGCTTCAGATGCAGCGGAACTAGTGCAAAAGTGCGAAGGTTGTCAGAAATGTGCAAGAGATCAAAAACAACCTTCGTCTCTAACTCAGTTAATACAACCCACTTGACCGTTGCAAAGGTGGGGCCTTGATTTGTTAGGTCCGCTACCACCAGCACAAGGAAATTTAAGATATGTTGTAGTGGCAGTAGAATATTTTTCTAAATGGATTGAGGCAAAGCCTTTAGCCACAATAACTTCGGTCACTGTCCAAAAGTTTTTCTGGCAAAACATTATTTGTCGCTTCGGAGTGCCGAAGGCCATTACTGTGGACAATGGAACACAGTTTGACTCCGAAGCTTTTAAAGAGTTTTGTGATCAAATTGACACAAAGATCCATTTTGCGTCAGTTCGACATCCAGAATCAAATGGACTAGTCAAAAGAGCTAATGGGATCATAATGACAGGAATAATGAAGTCAATCTTCAATCAGCCCAGGGGAAAGTGGCCAGAAGAATTAACCAAAGTGGTGTGGAGCCATAACACAACGGCGTCAAGATCAATAGGCTTTACGCCATTCAAACTATTGTTTGGTGACGAAGCAATAACCCCAGAAGAAGCCAAAGCAGGATCAATAAGAACAATAGCTTCGGCAAAAGGCAAAGATGAAGCTGACTGCTCTGTGGAAAAAGATGTTATAGAGGGGATCAGGCTTCAGGCTGTGGAAAACATCAATAAATACCAAGCCGAAACAATAAAATGGCGTGATAGAAAGGTTCGATTGAAGAACATTAAGCCAGGACATTTGATGCTTCGAAGAGTGGCCAACCCAGACATAGTAGGCAAATTACAGCTGAAATGGGAAGACCCTTTTTTGGTAGTATCTTCGTAAAGACCTGGTTCCTACAGATTAAAGGACATGGACGACAACGACATCCCTACATCGTGGAATGCGGATGAGCTTCAGCGATATTATGTTTAGCTTGATGTAATTTTTTCTATTCTTTTTTGTGGCACCCTTTTCCTTTCCAAAGGGGGAGAAATGTTTTTAATGGGGCCACAACATGTAATTTCCCTTATTTCGATAAGAATGATATCCCCCAAAAATGTAAATGTAAATGCAAAGGAAAAAGAAAAGAAAACAGGGAGAAGCTCAAAAGTCGTTCCTAAGGGAATGCAGAGCTTACAACGAAAAGTCAACGCTGATTCCGCTAAAAGTAAAAGGCGAAGAAGCTCCTAAGGGAGCTTACAGCGAAAGGTCAACACTGATTCCACTGAAAGTAAAAGGCAAAGAAGCTCCTAAGGGAGGCTTACAGCGAAAAGTCAACGCTGATACACCGAAAAATAAACAGTGAGACCGAAAAGTAAACGGCAGAAAGATTTGAATCATTCCTAAGGGGATGAAGGTCTATGATTATGATTTTTGAATATATGTGTGTCCCGATATTCATTTGCATGATACATTACATCATGTCATTTGCATTCATAAACATTCATTTAGACATATAGAATCATCATCATACCACACATAAAAGACAGATGCTTCGACAATCAGGAAAAACTTTGTAGAAAAGAGGAAGTTTTCATGCTTCGTTGTGTACGAAAAGAAGGGAAGGTGTTTTTCGCCTTCGGCTCAAAAGGAGAAGTTTCGTCCACAGCAAAGCAGATTGCACACGGATAAAGGAGACAAAATATATTACAAGGTATGTACAAATTTACATAAGTTTTTCCATAATGATATTACAAAGATCCCTTCAGAATTTTTTATAGGAAGGTCTATTCTAGCAACTATCAAGCTTCAGCTTCGTCATACTTCAGCTTCGTCGTCCTGCACATATTAAGGAGCAAAATAAGAAAGGTGCAAATTTCAAGGAGAAGGTAAAAATAACAAATATAAGTTTTTTACCGGCTTAAGGTGACTTCGAGCTTCGTCACCAGCCATCCTTCGCCCGCCATTTACCTAAATCTGGGTCATAAATCTATTCCCGATGCTCCGGGCTAGGCTCGGGATATCAATCAAGTCTGCTGCTGACAAGCTAAAGTTTGGTCTATTCACAATTTTCCCATGAGTGCAGCCGGCCTTCAGAAAAGCGACAGTTGTGCCTCGAGAAGCTACCAGGGCGCAGAAATCGGCATGCCCCTCAATAACTTCATCAAGAGCATCAACCTCGCCTTCAATATGTTCCAAGGTGCTCGGCAGGTTTTCGGCTGAAGGTGAAAACTTTTCAGAGCTGGCTCCGATAGAGTGAAATACGTCCTTCAGCCGTTGCATGCATCGGCTGCTGAAATTTAGACATTTCTCTTGGAGATCTCTCAATGATTCTTGCAAATTTGAATTTTTCTCGACCTCAGCCTTGAGGTTTGCTTCAAGTTTCTCTTTTTCTTGCTCATATTTTTCTGACTTTTTGAGTAGTTCATTCTTTAAACTGTCATTTTCAGCTTGGACTTCGGCCAAAGAGCCTTCCATAGACTGAATAATAAAGTCTTTCTTTTCTAAAGCACCTTCGTGTTCTTTAGCCATAATTTCAAGATCTTGAATGGCGAAGTCTTTCTTCTTCAGAACAGCTTCGTAGTTTTCAACTTTTTCTTCCAAATCTTTGATGATAGCTTTGTTCTTCTCTTCTTCAAGATCTTGTTGCATTTTCAGCACTTTACTTAATAACATACTCTGCCAAAACAACCTTCGTTAGAGGAAGACATAAAAAATAACAATAATAAAATAATAATAATATTTTTACCTTAAAATTAGCATAGAGCAGGCTGCCAGCGACATGATGTCGCTGGTACCTGCAGAGGTCTGCTTCTATCTTCGGCAAGCCAACGCTTTTGGAGAGGGTTCTAACAATTTTGGCCTCGGTGCGGTTCCGAAGGCATCTTAACTTCCCTTCGTTGACCCCACCAAATAGCATAGCCCCTGATTCATATCCGCAAGATATGGCATATTTTTCAATTCTTCTTTTTCGGCGTCTGTTAACTTATGTCCAAGCAAATCTTGAAAGTTAAAATCTCCTTCTTCCGAAATTTCATCAATATGCTTTTTCCCCTTTTCAGTTGCCGTGTTCACCGCAGCCATAACAGCTTCTTCTTCAGCCATTTTCAGGAGTATATTGTCAATAACCTCAAGTGTGGTTTCCAGGTTCGGCTCTTCGGTAGCCCCGATAGCTTCGGCTTCGGCCCCGGTAGCTTCGGCTTCGCCGGTTTCAGCTTCAACGGTCTCCACTCCGGTAGCTTCGACTGCGGTGTCTTCGGCTTCAGCAATCTCGGCAAGGGTAATTTTTGACACCGTCGCCGGTGGCGGTGTCTGATGGATCACATCTGTCACTTGAATGATTCTCCGTTTTTTCGGCCTCGCAGGACTTTCTGCTGCCGAAGTTTTTTTGTCCTTCTGAAAAAACTTTGTCAGTTCCGGTGCCAACGGACTTAGCTTGACAGGCAAATATTCAGTCATTACCTTCAAAATTTCTTCTACTTCGGCAGCAGAAGGTGTCACAGACGCTTCCTCATCTCGGGCCAATATCTCTGGTTCTGGAGACGCAGGCTTCGGAGATACAGCTTTTCTCTTTTTTGGAACAACTACTTTCGGTTCAAGCTTTTCTTTCTTCTTTTTTTTGGGTTGATCTTCGTCATCTTTAATTAAAGTGCTAGCCACTCGTTTTCTTTTCTGCCCTTCGGCACCCTTGTCTAATCGCTCGTAGTCAGGGTATTCAAAGCCTATAGCATCAAGCACTCTGTTTAGCCTTCGTTTCGGCCGGGTGCCGAAGGCTGCCGTCATCAATTGATCTTCTTTTTTAGAATAATTCCCAAGAATTTCAGTACTCATTACTTCGATTGTTTTGAGCCATTCTTGGCAGGGTTCTTTAAAATATTTCTTGAACTTGTAGTGGTAGGGCAGGCGGACAAGTTCCCCCTCTTTCTTCTCTTTTTCGAGCTTCGGCATAGCCCATTCCTTCATAGTTGGAAATATTTTGAACGACAGAAATTCCTGCACAAGATCTCTAGTGCCAATGTGCTCAGCAATAGTCCTGAATTCAGCCAACGCGATTTGAGTTGGACCTTCTGGTGACATATTGCAGTGGGGTCTAGTCTCTCCGAAGGTCAATTCAAGTGGGCTCTGTACTAGCTTCTCCTTGTCATCATCAACTTTGACGTAGAACCATTCCGATTTTCAGCCTGCCGGCCACTTGCTTCGGTAGCTGATCACAGGAAATTTTGTAGTCTTCCGATAGGCAAAATTATAACAACCGAAATTTTCATGTAACCCATCTTTTCTAGCCTTAGTTTGATAATGTAGCTCGTGTACCCGGCAGAAACCTTCGGCAAATGGCTCCACCCCCTGGCTTCGGAGAGCCCAAATATAAACACTAAGTCTCACAATAGCATTAGGAGTTAGTTGATGAAAATAGATACCAAACTTCTTTAGCACATCGACAATCATTCTATTCAAAGGAAATCTCAAACCAGCTTTGAGGAAACTCTTGAAAATCACTATTTCATCTTTCTGTGGCTTCGGGATAGTTTCTTCTCCACCGAAGCGAACCACCTTCTTCTCATCTTCGCTAAAGTAGCCCGATTTTACCATCTTCGGGAAATCAACCTTGGAGATAGTCGACTTTCCGAAGTCCAGGTGGCTAGGCTTGCTTGGTATTGCGATATTGTGGTCATCTTCAGAATCAGTCTGTTCAATATCTGCTTGTTCTGCTTCAGCAGCAGGGGTGTTCTCCGATGTCACCAACCCACTTCGCCTCATTGCTTCCGAAATAGGGACAGTTTCCGCAGCTTCGGCTTCGTCTCCTTCGCGCTCAGCCCTAGCAATAGAGCGCACTCTGGCCATTTGATTTTGAATATCTTGGAAATTGCTCAGAAATTAATAACCTTTTTCCCGAAGCCCTTCTTCTGACGAAGCAGACGCTAGACTAGAGCTTCGTTCGAATGCGGAAATCAAGCTTCGGCCATGGTTAAAAATTTTGGCAGCAAAACATTGCAATAGCAATGAATGCTGTGGTAACTTCACACCTACCCGTCTGTTTATATAGTGTTGCAGGAAAGAAGGTTAATCGTCAGGATTTTTAGACCAAGCAAACAATTGCTCGAACCCGCTGAGCGGTGGGCCGCAAAAACCAGAATAGTGAACCCGCATGGTGGAATCGCTACGCGCTCGAGAACTGTATCGTTTCTTGACAACGAGCTCAGGGAAGGTGTTTTTCGGACCTTCGGCTTCCTGAAGCCTAAGAGACTTTTTTCACGGATCAAGCTCGTTACGAAAAACGATCTAGCACCGCGAAGGGGCTACTGTTGGGACCATGCTTCGTCGCCGAAGGTCCTGCAGAAAGAAACAGCTACGGCTGAAGCTGCTCGTACGTGACGACGAAGGTATCATTCATGAAGCTTCGGGGTTATAACATATCCGAAGATGAAGGGTCGAACCGACTTAAAGATAGAATGACTTTTTAGCCCGTAGGGGTCTGAGTCATTGTTGTAAACTTTTTTGAAGGGCATGATTGTAATTCCTTACAGGTTGTGTCCTGTGCCTATAAATAGTGAATAATATTCCTTTACTGTTCAGGCATTCATGTAATTGCAAGAGCATCACTCGGAAATTATTGCTTGTCAAGGCGAAGGTATAAGCATACCTTAAACATTGTATTCAAACATTTTAAATTCAGATAATAAATATGTGAATGGTGTCATTTATTTCCAACATACTTATCTTTGATATTCTACATGCTACATCGTCTTATATTATTATTGTTACCTTCGTAATGTTATGTTTGTGACCTTCGTCCGAAGTTCATTGATCCCTCGAGGAGATAATGCTTCAAGCGGACGAAGGGTATTTAATATTTAACATCTTTGTGTTGCCTTGTTCTTGATTCCTAGCATTTGAGAACAAGTCCCCAACAGGGACATTTGCTGAGTACGTTGATGTGTACTCACCCTTGCTTTCACAAAACACCAGGTTGTCTTTGGTGTAATCTATTCTCAGGTAAAGAAGAAGGTGTCGAGGCGGATCTCAAGGAGTTCCAGGACTTCGACGAGTCCGAGGATTAGGCTAGCGACCTCCCCCAGTTAGCTACCTGTGGTGGGTTGTTTATGTTGACTACGTTTCGATTCTGTGTACTTTGATTTATATTTTGTAAATGGCTCTAGTCTGTAATATTATTACTTACTCTTTATTGTAATTCGAAGCATTGTGTTATGATGAGTCATTTATGTAATCACTGTGTCCGTGAATTACTGATCCTGACACGTACATGGTTCGCATTCAGTTTACCTTCTAAGACTGGCTCCAACAAGGCCCTCTAAAGGGTTCTCTACCCTAGATATAGAGAATCAAACGGTACTCTACGCTCTCCAGCAACGTCCTCTAAACAGTCCTTTAAATTTAGAGGACGCTGCTGGATTCTCTATATATAGAATTTCTCTAAACGGCCCTCTATCCATTTGAATATTTTAAATAACTGGTTTAGCAAAACTAAAATATGTACAATACATTTGAGAGTATGACAAATACGTATGTACAAAAAATAAAATTTAAAAATGTCTCTAATATGGGTATTTGAGTATAAAGGACATGATTTAGAGGACATTGTTAGAGAGAAATGAGATATAAATGTTGAAATTTTTTAGAGGAAATTGTAAAAGATAAATATAAAGAATAAATATAGAGGACGTTGCTGGAGACGTACTAAAATCGGGTGTGACAATACGTATGCTAGCTTGCTACCTGTCGGCCTGCTAGTGCTAGCTACTGAGCAGGAGCGTAGGCACTTTAGGCTTCAGCGATCTTCAGCTTGTCGGCTCCATGTCCCCATGCGAGTATACGGACGATTGAGTTTTAGAGAATATACTTCCTCCGCAATTAAATAGTGTTGTTTTTACTATAGTACCCCTAATAAATAGGTTCAGATTGCTTTCAAAACAAAAGATGATATTTGCTTAGGGCTTGTTCGGTTATTCCTATCCCATGTGGATTGGATGGATTGGAAAAAATTGTGAAAGATTTTGATTTGTTTGGGATTGAAACCCATCCAATCCCACCCAATCCACATGGATTGAGAGCAAAACGAACAAGCCCTTAGTTGGATTCCAATGTAAACCGCAAGCATTCAAATGCCGCTCGTTGGATCGAATCTCATGGTTCCCTTTTTCTGCGTTTTTTTGGCAACTAATGCATGTATGAGCGCCGTGTGCGTAAAAAAAAAACGAAGCGTCTAGGAGTAATTGGACCATCTAGATCAATGGTATACCAGTCCAAAATGAACTTTAAGAGCTAATTTGGTGACCCGAGATATCAGGAGGATTGGAGCGAATTGAAGGGCCCCCTCAATCCCCTCCAATCCTCCCATTGTCACCAAATCAACCCTAAACGTAATCGAAATATTCGGTTAACCGACTAGATGGTTTTCTCTTTTCTAAACACAATAAATTTCGGTTTTCATTTTCTAAAAATGAACTTTTAAAAAAACCGAACCATAACTATTCGGTTAATCGATTGCTCAAGCCTAGGAGTCATAACCTCATAGGATGGTAATGGGGGACTCGATCTCCAATTTCTCTATGGGGTATTTCTCCATTAGGGGATGAAGATGTGGAAGTTTCTTTTACCATTGGGATGTAGACGAGGAAAAATTCTCGTCGGACAGGTAAACAGTGACGAGACGTGAACGCATTCTCCATCTTCGTTCTCCACGGAGACCCGTTAAACTTACACGTGATGATGTTTTTTGTAATAGTTAATGATAAAAACAAATAATTATCTATACAAGATATTACTAATTGGACAAATTATTTTAGTGTGTATATAATGATTTCTGATATCTAACAATGTGTATAAGTGATAATATTTTGCATTAATAATAAAAGACGTACGTCATAATCCTAATTATAATTTAAGGAATTTATACCGTGGAAAAGGAACGAAAAGCTATTTATCGACGGAGCGTGTGGCGGCGGCGACGACGAATCAAACGATCCTGATCCACCTCACACATCTCGAGGAGGCCGTCCAGCGTCCACCCACTCCCGCATCTCAGGGTGTGTTTGGTTTAGCTTTTGGCTTTGACTTTTGCTCCCTAAAAGCCAAAAGTCAACCAAAGGGCTGGATACAGGAAGCAGCTTTTTATAAAAGTCGACTTTCTCGCAGTGCAAAACTGAAAGCACCCATGGACCTGCTTTTAGTGGCTTTTGGATGGAACTGTGGAAACATATATCGAAGAACTTAAAACGACTTTTAGTGGTTTCTAACAAACGGTTTTTAGCTTTTTAACAGCTCACAGCCTACAGCAGCTTTTTCCACAGCTCACAGCCCACAGCAACTTTTTCCACAGCCACAGCCCAACCAAACAGACCCTCACTCACCCCATCGCTTCGTCGCTAGTACGCAGTTCGGTCCACCTATGACCTATGCGTCGTCATATTTCGCGGCCGATCCTTGTTCAGTTGTTCCTCTTTTTCCCCATTTGCGCCCCTTCGTCGCTGCTTATATTCCGCGACCGCCTCGCCTAATAATAGTCGCCGCGGGCAGTGGATACGGCGACCGCCACCGTCATGGGAGCGCTCGAGGGGGCCCACCTCGCGGCCGTCGCTTGCGCGTGTGACGATGACGAGGAGCAAAGCGACTGCATCCCCCTGCTCTCAGGGGACGCCGCGACGGCGGGCGACGCCATGGAGCCGGCGGTGCGCGCGCTCCTGCTGGGGCTCGGCGAGGACGACCGCCGCGAGGGACTGCGCCGGACGCCCAAGCGCGTCTCCAAGGCCTTCCGCGACGGCACCCGAGGTACGGCGGACCCACCGCTTCCAACTCTCCGTTTTCCCGCTCCCCTGAGGCCCTGACTTCGTGGATCCGCCGGGTAACCACCGTCCCCGTGCTCTGTCTTTGTGTGGAAAATGGCGTCTTCCCTGATTGACCTGCCGCCGTGGAGCGGTGCTCTTCAGCATACAGCAGCTCCGTCGGTAGAGAAGGGAATAACAACGCCGTGTGTGGCATTTGGACACGTATGGTTTTGTTCGGATCTCACGGCGAGGGGTGCTTGGTGCTTGCGATGAACCATGAGATTATTCCCTGGCAAATCCCATCATGGGAGTTAGAAAACTGAGTGCACTTTAGTGCGGGTGGTCGTTGGCATCTGTCGTAATCGGCCGTGCCGACTACTACTAGATTGCTCACGTCACGACGCGTTCGGTTCCGGTATTTGACAAATGACAAGCCACGGTTTGAAAATAGCTGTCGACCACCTAACGCGATTCGAGGCAAGTACATAGAGGACCTGGGCTGCTTGCTAGCTGCTATACTGTTATTACTACGACGAGCTTGCGTGTACTGTCCAGTCCAGTGTGAGAGACTGCCATTCTTACTGCGAATCTTATTCTGCTTTCTAGTCCAGCTTATTTCAAGCTATAACACTAGCGAATTTCATAGATAACCGTTATGACTGTGATGTATTTGCGCTTTTTGTGGGGACTTCACTTGTATAGTCGTTGACTATTTATTGTGTACTTCACTGACGAGTGACGACTTCATACATGCTGTTGGAACCCAAAAATGACCGTGCGGAGGCCGGACGGTCCGCGGTCCGGACCGTCCGCGGTGGTGGCGCGGACGGTCCGCGCGTGCGCAGAGTTAGTTAGGTTTCCTAGTTTCTCGCGAGATTTGTTACCTAAAACCGCGGGATTAACTCGGAAATCAGTTGAAAGCGGATCCAGACCTCCCCCTTTATATAGATGAAGGGCTACGGCCGATTGAACCCCCAACAATCGATCAAATCCAGTCTATTACTCGTTTTTTACCTTATGCATTAGGAGTAGTTCTAGTCTAGTTCTAGTTTAGCCCTAGTTTAGCCTCTCGATCCCCAAATTCTCCGCCTCTCCTCGACTCTACGTCGATTAGAGGAGTCTAGGTCGGCCTGCCCGAGCCTAGACAACTCCTAGGATCTCTCCTCCCCGACGGGGTCCCTCCCGAGAGCGAGATCCAGGCGCCGCCGGCGATCCTCCGCCGCCCCTGCGCACGCGCGGACCGTCCGGCCCCAGGGCGCGGACTGTCCGGCCGTCAGGCAGGGAACCCGGGCTCCTGTACCAGGTCGCGGACCGTCCGGCCCTGTGCCGCGGACCGTCCACGCCTGACCAGAGAGCACTTTCGCCTTGCGCCAGGTCGTGGACCGTCCGGCCCTGTGCCGCGGACCGTCCGCGCTTGGCCAGAGAGCACCGCCGCTGGTTCTTTTGAAGTGATTGGCGCCTCCAAAAAGGTGTCAACATACTTTTTGGCGACTCCGCTGGGGACTAGGTGTCTAGATCTGCTAAAAATCGGCCCATAAATGGCCGGTTCTAAGGATCACACCAAGATCTCCACTACCAATATCATCAAGCCGGCCATGGAGGCGCTTCCGGCTGATGACCAAAGGCCCTTTGAAGACCTCATAATGCGCGATGAGAAGGAGGTGATGCGGCAATGGAACGAACAACGCGACAAGGAAGAGGCGGAACTGCTGCATAAACTCTCCGAACGGCGCAAGGAGGCGGCGGACAAGTACTTGTCACACTTCACGGTAGATCGCCACCAGAAGATCGTCCGTCAAGGGGAGATCGATATGGAATCTCTCCTACCTCCACTTCAGGGTCCCGCTGTAAGTACTCCAGACCTATCTCTTACGACTTTCATGGATCAACGAGGAGATCAATTAAAGCAATATGTAGATGAATCTATTAAAATGCATTTACGTGCATACGAGAAATCAGCTGCTCCTAACTTTCCATCGCGAGAGTCTAATACAGTGCCACCCACGTCAAACACATCGGCTATAAATGGGTCACCTTTGACCCAGCCATCATATGGTATGCCGATGCACGCTTTCGTATCACCATCACAGCTGCAACCACTAGGCACGCGGCAGGTACTGGACGCGACCGGACCGTCCGAGCATCATCTCAGACAGTCCGGTTATACCGCGGACCGTCCGGCGTATTTCGTTGGACCGTCCGATCAGATGCAGGCCCGCACACAAAACACTCAGGTCGCACCGTACATGGCCGGACCATCAGGGACAACCCTGAACACTTCGGCCCCATCACGGACCGTCCGGTGCATCACGCCGGACCGTCCGGATATGTTGCGGACCGTCCGCCATCTTACACCGGACCGTCCGGATATGGCATGAACCGGCCGACGTATTATGCTGGACCATCCGACTCTACACGAGTCCATGCGCAGACTGCCCAAGTCGCGCCATATATGGCCGATCCGTCCGGGTACAGCCCTGGACCATTCGGCCCGATCGCGGACCGTCCTATTCTTTACGACAGACGGTCTGGGTACGAGACTACCCATGCAACACCATATACGGCTGGACAATCCGGATATACCTTCGGACCATTTGGCCAGGTCACGGACCATCCGACCTCTTACGCCGGACCATCCGGATATGCATACGCAGAGCCGAGAGCTACGCAATACGCGCAGTTCCCGCATTCATCGCAGCAACATTATGGTGCCCCACCAGCAACACATTATAATCATACCATACCACCTCATGGACATAGGGCTGAATACTATTCGGCCACAAGAGAGCCTGAGGGGTATAGGGCAGGAGCTGGTGACATTAATAGGACACCTAACACACACCTCAAACATCCCTGGGAGGAAAGCCGACAGAGTAACGTCAGGCAACCTGAAATCTCCACCCACAAACTCAATGGATGGTCGCCAGATATGGCGGAGAGGATCAGAGACGAGGTAGCCGGGATGTTCAGGGACAAACTCGGTGTTAGTGTGTCAGGTACAGGGCAATCGTATCGGAAGCCTTATAGCCACCGATTCGACACCGTGCCATATCCACAGGGAACTAGAATACCAGACTTCTCTAAGTTTTCTGGTGAAGGTGGGAAAAGCACACATGAACATATAAGCCAATTCATAGCACACTTGGGAGAATTGGCTGATGGGGAAGCCTACCGCGTTCGTTTATTCTCGTTGTCCCTTACTGATACTGCATTTGCATGGTACGCAGCTTTGCCACCAAACTCTATTAACTCTTGGGAAGAATTAGAACAAAAATTTCATGAACACTTCTTCTCAAGAGAACGTGAGTTAGAATTGGCTGACTTAGCTTCAGTCCGACAGGGGCCTGAAGAATCGGTTAATGACTATATCCGGAGATTCCGGGACACTAGAAACCGATGCTTTCAGATTCATGTCGCAGAAAAACAACTGACAGGGCTAGCTTTCAATGGGTTGCGACCCTACTTAAAAGAAAAATTAGATGGCACCCAATTCTTTTCGCTAGTGCACTTGCACCAGCGGGCTATGACATGTGAAAGCCGAAGTAAGGAAACATCAAAATCGGCTAGCCATAAGATGCATCTAGTGGGATACGATAACTCGGACGATGAATCCACGGATGTATACACCGCCGAACTGGTTTGGCCAAGGCAGGCTAAACCTTCACCGTGTTCTGCTTTACAGTCGATTCGGAAGAATCGACAAGAAGAAGTTAAGTTTACGTTTAATGTTGCCAAATGCGATAAAATATTTGACGAGTTACTGAAAAACGGCAACATTAAATTAACTCATACTATTCCTCCTCCTGATGAATTAAAGAGGCGTGCTTATTGTAAGTGGCATAATTCCTTTTCTCATGCCACCAATGATTGTAATGTTTTTCGTCGACAGATACAATCGGCCATAAATGAGGGTCGATTGGCTTTTCAGGAGATGCAAGTAGACACACAACCCTTTCCTGTTAATACAATAGAACTCACATGCAAAAAGGTCTTGGTTCGGCCCAAAATGGCCGATAAAGGCAAAGGCAAGGGTATCGTCATTGGCGATCCCCGCATGTCAGATATATCACAAAAGGAGATTCCTCGAAAGGCTTCGGACGAGAAGGCTAAAAAGTCCGAAGACACTGGGGGGCAGGCACAGTTAATGAACCAAACACATCAGCCTAGCTCGAACATCGTAGATGGTCCGGCACCTACGTGCGGACGATCCGGTGCTCAAACAAACGGTCCGGCTAACTCAGCCGGACAGTCCCCCTATGACCAAAGTCGTCAACCTCTACACAAAGCAAGGAAAATGACGCAAGGTCAAAGCACATATAATCGGCTGATCAAAGCCGATCCTACTTTTGATCAGTTGCTCTCCAAAGATGCTAGCAAAAAGACTGTTCCACGTGATCGGTCAACAAAGAAACCCCGGCCACCTGCTAAAACAAAACGGTTAAACAAAACGGCCCGAAAGGCGACACAACAAGCATCGCCTATTCATTCTATGAGACCAGGGTACTTTCCATCTATTTACTCATCGTCGGTATATTATCCTGTTCAAACATGGAATGACACGATGATGAATCCATGGTACATGTATAGTCCCTTCGTCTATCCAGACTGGGGGGCACCTCCATTCTATTCCTTTTGATCCATTGATCAAATGGTCATGGCCGAGAAAGATACAATCCGAAACGGCCTTTATATTGGTGCTTTATTGAATAATCTCCATATCAAAAAGCCGGTGACTTACATCAGGTTTAGTTCATATGCTTTTGGTTCGTCAACCTTCACCAAAAGGCAGGGGGGCATATGTTGGAACCCAAAAATGACCGTGCGGACGGTCCGGCCCGGAGGCCGGACGGTCCGCGGTCCGGACCGTCCGCGGTGGTGGCGTGGACGGTCCGCGCGTGCGCAGAGTTAGTTAGGTTTCCTAGTTTCTCGCGGGATTTGTTACCTAAAACCGCGGGATTAACTCGGAAATCAGTTGGAAGCGGATCCAGACCTCCCCCTTTATATAGATGAAGGGCTACGGCCGATTGAACCCCCAACAATCGATCAAATCCAGTCTATTACTCGTTTTTTACCTTATGCATTAGGAGTAGTTCTAGTCTAGTTCTAGTTTAGCCCTAGTTTAGCCTCTCGATCCCCAAATTCTCCGCCTCTCCTCGACTCTACGTCGATTAGAGGAGTCTAGGTCGGCCTGCCCGAGCCTAGACAACTTCTAGGATCTCTCCTTCCCGACGGGGTCCCTCCCGGGAGCGAGATCCAGGCGCCGCCGGCGATCCTCCGCCGCCCCTGCGCACGCGCGGACCGTCCGGCCCCAGGGCGCGGACCGTCCGGCCGTCAGGCAGGGAACCCGGGCTCCTGTACCAGGTCGCGGACCGTCCGGCCCTGTGCCGCGGACCGTCCGCGCCTGACCAGAGAGCACCTTCGCCTCGCGCCAGGTCGCGGACCGTCCGGCCCTGTGCCGCGGACCGTCCGCGCTTGGCCAGAGAGCACCGCCGCTGGTTCTTTTGAAGTGATTGGCGCCTCCAAAAAGGTGTCAACACATGCTAAATCTCAACATACACTAATTCGTCCACCTGATGGCCATTTAACCTCGACTGCTCAGAACATCAGCGCTTCTGAGTTCTGACACAAATTACTAATGTGATTTAATTGTTGTAAATTTCAAGTTTTACCATCCCTAGCTACTGTCCCTTTCTCGCTCTTCAGTTTCACTACCTTAACCAGCTACTGATCATTAGATATTTTTGTTAGTTGATTCTCCCCTTCCCCTTGTTAAGGTAGTAGGCAACCATCACTCATTCGGGCATTTCTTTATCATTCTTCCTTACACTAACTTTTTTTATTGTATAAGAGCATTCTTGATTTAAAATGAACCTAGACATCTTGTTGTTTCTGGTACTATATATTTCTTTGTTCATGAACTTTGAAGGTTTTGCTGTTTTGGAATTAATGACTACCTGAGAATGGGCAAGAACATCGATAAATTCGCTGGTGTGTTTAAAATTGATCTTCTATTCTGTTCAGTTTTTTTTAAGTATTTGAAAATCATTTTTTTTGCTACAAGTGAATATTTGAGAGTTATCTGTAGTCTTTGGAAGTATTCGAAAGAAACTCATTTTACTTATTTTTACTTCGATGTCTTCTACTAGACAGCGGTTTTTTTTATCCATTACCGTATGTGCTCATCTGAAACATGAGACTTTTTACTTGTGTTCTTTTCTAGTCCTATATAATGGCCATTGACAGCTACATTACACTTTGCTTTGGTATTTTGATTACTGTTTGTTTCTTTCGAAATAAGTACTGCTTTTGTATTCAACTATAAAAACGTGGACCTGCTAAGAGCTTAACTCCTCTCAGTAGATATTGTAACTTTGAGCAAACAAGCCAAGGCTAGGATTAGTGAGCCGCTGCTTTTTTTTTCAAAGTTGTACATGACTGGAAATTTAACATATCCAGGCTTTTCAATTACATTTCTGTTGCAAGTTTTAGCTGCTAAGAAGGTGTGTCTATCCGATACTATAAAACTTAAAGATTGAGTGGAATTGAAAATTTTGATCAACCAGAAAATATTCTCCAATGTTTAAACTCACTTTGGAGCTGATAGATCCTGCCTTTGTTGGGGCAATAAATCTTTCTTCTGTTCTTTAACATTATTCACATGGGACTATGGGAGTAATATGCATGTCAGTCCTCTATTCAACAACTTGTGCTAATTTCGTCTGAAATATTGGAGTTTATTCTGTGGTGAATTGCTGACATGGGACCACATCATTCTTGTTCTACTAAAAAAAGTCACGCGAAATCTGGATAATCTCTTCCCATGCAAGTCATGTGCAGTAGAGTTTGTCATGGTGTTCTTATTCAAGGAGACATAACTATTTATACAACAAATAGTGACATATATGAAGATGTGTTTCCTGTATTATATTCTTTTTTGCATAACCTTTTGTTTGAATGAAGATATTTGGGGTCTTGTTTAGCATCTCTACTTCTCCTTCAATTGCTTCATGGTATGTATTTAACATATATCTAAATCTACAGGTTACAGGCAAAAAGTGAAGGACATAGTGCAGGGTGCTCTGTTTCCAGAGGTTGGTGTGGACAAAAGGGCTGGATCTGCTGGTGGAACTGGCGGGCAAGTAGTTGTTCGAGACATTGAACTTTTCTCATACTGCGAGTCATGCTTGCTTCCATTCAGCATACAGTGCCATGTTGGGTATGTTCCCTCGGGTGGAAGGGTGGTTGGGTTAAGCAAGCTTTCTAGAGTGTCTGATGTCTTTGCCAAGAGATTGCAAAACCCTCAAAGACTAGCCAATGAAGTCTGTGGTGCACTGCATGCTAGCATTCAACCAGCCGGTGTGGCTGTTGCTCTGCAGTGCTGGCACATTCCTTTGCCAGAAAACCTGGAATGCAAGACCTTGCAAGGTTGGACAAGAACTTCACATTCATGTCGGTCTGGACTATTTGAGGGTGAAAGCAGCACTTTCTGGAGTGACTTCTTGGCTCTTCTTAAGCTTAGGGGCATAGACATGGAGGCTGGGACTGGGGACCGTTCTGTCTCTGTTCCTTGGTGCCCCTTAAGGTCTCATGAGGTTCCACTCTCTAGTGGGCTCTGCAAGAAAAGCGCAACCAATGGCATGGTTTCCGCAGTTGCCTCAATGCTCTTATCACTCGGAGAGGACCCCCTCAGGAAAGAGCTTCTAGGCACACCTCAGCGTTATGTGCAGTGGCTGATGAAGTTCAGAGCACGCAATGTACTAGACGTGAAGCTGAATGGCTTCACACTTGGTAACGCTAGCCTATATGAGAGGCCAGGCGGAGGCACAGCTGACCATGGATCAATCCGAACCGAGCTGCACTTGCCATTTTGTGCGCAGTGTGAGCACCATCTACTGCCCTTCTACGGAGTAGTTCACATTGGGTACTTGGACAAAGGAAGTGGAGAAGGCATCATCGACCGGTCGCATTTTCAGGCACTGGTTCATTTCTATGGGTGCAAGCTTCAGGTTCAAGAAAGGATGACGAGGCAGATAGCCGAAGCAGTTCATTCGGTTTCACGCAACGGGGCCATGGTCGTTGTCGAGGCCAGCCACATCTGCATGATCTCAAGGGGGATAGAGAAAATAAGGAGCAACACGGCGACAGTTGCAGTCTTGGGCCAGTTTTTGACCGACCCTTCTGCCAAGGCACGCTTCCTGCAGAATGTTCTGCATGCAGCTGGTTCTGCGGTTTGAATCGTATGGCTTAGCAAAGGGGGAAAAATGTGTACTATTACTTCTATCCAGCAATGGCAATTTTTTGCGGATCTTCTGGTCTAATATGATTATTACTACTGAAAATGTCCGTAGCTCATCGCCTCTTCTTGAGTGCAAATCTGTCACCTGGATGACTGTACCGAGGATGTCACAAGAAAACACCGAAAGTTTTTTTTTTGGTTCTCTTGTGTTGTACCATGTCACTTGTACACCATTTCAAATAAAAAAAAAAGAATAGTACCCACTCCGTATCGTTTTAGTTGTCGCTGGATAGTACAAAATTGGACTATCCAGCAACAACTAAAAAGAAACGGAGGGAGTACGTAATAGTTACAGCCGTGCCAAGAAGGAAATAGTTATTCGTACCATAGATTTCTTGTCAGATTGTCATTTGTTCTTGAGATTTGTAGTGGAGATCACTCTGGCTTTTGTTGTAACTTTTGAGTTTGGTGATGCACCGATCGAGATCAGTGAAGGAATCTACTCAGATATATGTGTTCCATTGACAATAGAAACTGCAATGGGATAGGGTACGCACTGGCATCGGCATAGCACACGCCAAACTCGCCTCCACTACCTTACCTGTGTGGCAAATGGAAAACGTTGGAGCTCCCACTTGCTTGAGGGGGCTGAGGCGCTCGTCACAGGAACCACGTGCAGCTGCAGCCACACACCACTCCGGGTGACAGAGAGAAATAGAGAGCCTCGCTCAGCAAGGCACACGGGAGGAAACGGGAAAGGTAAAGAGCCCAGCCCCCGTGCCGCGTCCCGTCCCGTGCACACCACGCAGCTAAGCTATAGCGAAACCGGGCGGCCGCGGCCCACAGGTTTCCGCTTCCGCCCGGTCAGGACAAGCCATCGAAACCGGCTCGGATCGGAAGATGGTCGTAGCCATGGGCCGTGGCCGTGAGAGCGCGATCGATCTCAGCGTTGGCCGTTGGCGTTGCATTGCATCCGCCCGCGATGGCCGCCGTGGCACTGGCACTGGCACTGGCACGGCCGCGCAGCGCACGGGTGGGTCGCTGTTCCATTTCGTTCCATCCATGGCGCCCGCGCCACAGCACAGCAACTCCTGTCCTGTGTGCGCGCCGAAACCGGCCAACGCTTTCCGGAGTCCGGACCGCTCAGATCACGCGCGCGCGCAGTCATTACTAAGCTGCTTGAAATGACTTCGTATCCATCTCGTGCTTCTACAACACCATGAAAAAAAATATATACCTATATACTCTGCACGTCTGGTCGTCAGTGACAACTTTTGAGATAATAAAACTCACAACACACAGGCCAAATAGTAGCAACCTTCACATCATGACTTAAAAAATATCTTTGCTTGAGCATGTTGGCCACTAGTCGAGCTCTTTGTATCGATCGATCAATATATTCACACATATGTTTTCCTTTTAAGTTTGTACACCCAATTAGCTTTAATCAATTATATGGTTTATGTCACTCTTTGGAGGTGCCAAATATTTGGCCACGTTATCTTTCAACGCTTGAAATTATTCAACATTTCATAGACGATTTGTAGCTACTTTTTTATTTTAATCTTCAAGTGGTTCCTACATATGCTAAGGTTTTTGTGTAGGCGAAGTGTGCACGGGGAACGCGCCACGTACGACAGCGTCGTTTACGGCTTGGGGTCTCTGAAATTAAGTGTGGGCGATCATGCCCGCGCAAAACCGCGAGCGGAACGGCCCGGTTTTCCCCGCGATCCGGCCGTGGAGCTGACGGGCTGACGGCGGCGGGATCGGAATTGGGCATGTGTACTACTTGGATCGATCGACCTGGAGTTCTCAAATCTCAGGCGAGGCCCCAACGGTATGAGCTGCGATAGATCGAACTGAAAGCCGTCGTATCGTATACGATCACATCGCAGGCCGCTGATAGCTAGGTATATAGAACATGGCTAGGGCTAGGGCTAGGATCACATGCACCTGGCTACCTGACGCAGACTGCCCGCTAGTGGCCGGGCCTAGCGTGTGTGCTCGGCACACCACCATCACCATTCACCATGCATGGCGAGCGCGCCCCACTGCATGCTGCGTGCGCTCGAGCTGGAGCTCTGGACCAGGCAATTACTACTCCACAACCTCAGACGTCCGATTTTGGATGCCTGAGCTACATGATTCACGACGCACCTATATATAGCTAGTACAGGCTACAGCAGCCTAGAGCCACGATTTTCTCCTGGTGAATTGGCCTTGCTTCCTGGCTCCTGCGGATAAATGAAACGAACCGGACGCGGCAGCCTTAGCTTGGGGGCCTGGTCCTGGGCGGCGGCTAGCTGGGCACTGGCAGTAGAGTGCCCCCACGGCCCACCTCACCACTGCCGCTGGGCACAGCGTGGCATCGGCGTCCGGTGCGGTGCGGACGCGCGCTGGTGCATGCACACACAGACACAGTACCAGGAGGCCGCACGATGCCGTGCCCAGTTGGAACGGAACCTGACCACCATTGCTAGAAAGCTGGTCTCTAGATCTGGAAGAGAGAGAGAGAGAGAGACGCCCCCACGTACGTAACGTAATGCTGTGTTCATGCATATATATGCACTCGCTTTCACAAAGTAAACCGTTTTGAAATTCCGTGTGCACTTTTTATGGTATGTAAATATGTTTTTTTTTTGCCGAAATCTTGACGATGGAGCGCCGCCAGAAGGCCCACGACGATCTAGCGAGACATGCAGCACGTACTGCACTGGTGGCGCTGGCCGGCACACACGGCCGCACCAACTAGCACCGGTTGTGTCCCGGTCCGGTGCACATACACGTACACGCGGTACGCACGACACGCCTGCCCCTGCACGCGAGCGCACACACCAAAAACGACGCCCAAATCTAGTGGCCGATGCCCAGCGACACGCGGCCTATATATATGGCCACCCCCCGTCCCAGCCAGAGACAGACAGATCGACAGACGTCAAGCGAGTGTCGTCAGCCTCCTCAAGACAAAGGAAGGAGCAAACGACCGAGCAAGAGCTACTCGCCCCTCCACTCCGTCTCCGTGCCTGCCCCTGCCTCGATCCAGTCCGCCGCGCGCACGACGACGTCGCCGAGTGTCCATTCCCGTGCCTAGCTCGCTCGATCCACTCCGCCGCACCAAGCAGCATGTGCAAGCTGGCCATCACGACGATCCCGTCCCTCGCGTGGCTGCGCCGCGCCGTGCGGGAGCGGCGGCGGCGGCGGTCCCGCAACCACACCACGGCCGCATCCGCCTCCTTCCCCTCGTGTCCGTGCCCTGCTGCGGTTCCGGCGGGGCACGTGGCGGTGTGCGTGGAGGCCGCCGGATGCCCCGGCTCCACCAGGCGGTTCGTGGTGCCGCTGGCGCACCTCAGCCACCCGGCGTTCCGGGAGCTGCTGCAGAAGGCGGAGGACGAGTACGGCTTCCCGGCGGCCCCAGGGCCCGTCGCGCTTCCCTGCGACGAGGACCACTTCCTCGACGTCCTCCGCCGCGTGTCCTCGTCGCCCGCCTCCTCCTCCTCCTCCTGCGGCCTCGCCATGCGGCGGTGCTCTCCGCGCGGCGAGTCGCGCCCGCTGCTGCAAGCCGGAAGAATAGTGGCCGTGGACGAGAAGCTCTTCTGGTGAATCGTGATGGGTTCACTCGTCCGGTCCAGAAGGGTCGAGCGTGCGTGCATATCATCGACATGTCCCATTGATGACCGCGAGCCGCTGGATGCTTCGTCGGCCGGGTTTCTGCAAGCACGGGCTCGCGTGCAAGTTCCGCTGCTGCGGCCAGTGGCCAGCGCGAGGGGAAAGGGCAAAGGCGTCTCGCCCCCTGGAAGACCGTGCACGCTGGCACAGGCATGCATGCGGCAAAGCAAGCGCCAAACTCGCCGCCGCGCGCGCGCGCATCCCGTGCGCCAAGGAGGAAGCAGCCCTACCGGCTACCGCGATGGGCCCGTGCATGTCTGCGTAGGCATTGTTTGCCTTGTTAACAGCAGCTAGCTGTGGATATACTTATTAACTGCACTTCTTGTAAAATGTAAGTCGTAGCAAGACATAAGTTAAAGATCGTCAGATGACCTGTGCACTGCAAACGTACGGGCTAATGTGGATAGTTCCTCGTCGCGGATTAGGAGACAGATGCTAGCTGCAGCAGCAGTACACATTGCCACACATTGCGGTATAAAGAAGTACGGATCGCAAAAGTACCAACGCATCACATACCTTAGGCCCTTCTCTGAAATGGCTCGTTACAATTAAAAGGCTCTGATTCAAACCTATAGAACTAATGGTTATCAGCTAAAATATTCGAGAACAGAGATAGTATAACACAATGGTGGATAATTAGAGCGATGAATTATTGCAGAAATTTAAAAATAACTATCCCACGCCTCCTCCAAATCACAAAATCAATCTGAACAACTTTTTATAAATCTGGATATATTATCACCGATTCGTTAGTTTAAACGATTCTGACAAAAAGTCCATAACTCCGATCAACCTTAAATTGTAGCAGCATAAACTAGATAAAAAGTTACCCAAGTAATCCATCTCTAACTATGTGGACCAGACTTTTGGATCCAAATTTATTAACGAAGTAAAACTTCTGTTTTAGATACTATGACAGGAATTAATCAATCTTTAATTTCGTAGTTGAACCAGAACCACAGAAGATTACTAATAATCTAGACTTTACAAGTTATTAATTTGATGCCTTAGTAATATTCTACTAGACGCGCCGCCACCACGTTTGCTTGCCGACGACAACGCGGTTAGGCTGTCTCCAACAGCACCATGTAAAGGGTCCTGTCCTCTAAATATAGAGGACTGTCAGGTCCCCTATGGCTCCAGCAAGGGACTCTATAACGTCCTCTAAATTATAGAGGATGTGGCAGACACTCTAAATGTGGAGGGCTCCTGGAGTGCGCTATCCGCGCTGCTCATCCACCAGCCGCCGCGAGGAAACTTCCTCTTCCATTTCTTCCATCAACCGCACAAGAAAATTGTTAATTGTAAATACCTTCTACGAAATTGAGCATCCGTGTACATGGGGTTCGCTCCAAAGTAGTCCGCTCGGATTCTTGTATCGCCGCTCATGTGATCACGATGAATCCTAACACGCCCTGGAATCGAACCACCATGACGATGCTCATTGCGTGCACGTCGCCTCCTATTCACAATGTGCCTCGCCAACTGCAACTCTTCTTCTTCCTCTTCCATTCCTTCCATCAACCGCACAAGAAAATTGTTTTCTAAGTAGGGATTCATGGTTGTGGAGTTTGTAAAGGCAAGGTTGAGTGAAGTATGGAAGGCTCACTTGGTATTTATAGAGGAAGTACGCTTCGGATAGAAGCCATGCGGTTGTCGTGCAAGGGAAGCTAGGCTATGGCTTCTCGAAAAAGAGTACTGGCTTACGGTGCAAGCTTGTCCATTTGAAAACATAATTTGCCAACGATATTATACTAGGTGCCGCGTTATCGACAACAATTACACAACAACAAAACAAGCAATGTAATTAATATTGACATTTCGAATTTATTAGTTTCAAAATTAATAAATACAATTTTTACGTATCATTTATGTAGCGTCAAATGAGAAGAAAACAAAGAAAAATGAAAAAGAAATGGAAAATGTGAATCTGTTAACGCTGTAGCCTTAGGGGACGGAATTTAGGGGACGCTGCTGGAGACGGAGAATATATAGAGGACAGAATCTTTTAGAGTGTTCTGCAAAGGACAGAGAATATTCCTTTAGGGGACGAAATTTAGGGGACGCTGCTGGAGACAGCCTTAGACCTGGAAAGTTTGTGCGGGGTAATTTAAGGCCGACATGAAATCACAGGAAGAGTCTAAAGTTCAGCCAATAGACCGAACTGACACGACCTGACCTGAATTAGGCACCATGGACAGTATATAACAAAGTTATGAATATTTCGAAGATGTATTTTTTAGATATTAATCTCTACTATATTTAAAACACCATTTTCAACGTTCATCTTTGTCGGGGACCATAATTAGGGGTACCCTCAAGACGCCTAATTCTCAGCTGGTAACCCCCATCAGCATAAAGCTGCAGAGGCCTGATGGGTGCGATTAAGTCAGGGATCAGTCCATACGAGCGACTCGATCACGCCTCGCCCGAGCCTAGCCTCGGGCAAGGGCAGCCGACCCCAAGATGTTTCCGTCTCGCCCGAGGCCCCCTTTTAACGACAGACACATCTCCGGCTCGCCCGAGGCCTTGCCTTCGCTAAGAAGCAACCCTGACTAAATCGCCGCACCGACCGACCGAGTCGCAGGGGCATTTAACGCAAAGGCAGCCTGACACCTTTATCCTGACGCACGCCCCCCGGCAGAGCCGAAGTGACCGCCGTCACTTCGCCGCTCCACTGACCGGTCTGACAGAAGGACAGCGCCGCCTGCGCCGCTCCGACTGCAGTGCCACTTGACAGAGTGAGACTGACAGGCAGTCAGGCCTTGCCAAAGGCGCCACAGGAAGCTCCGCCCGACCCAGGGCTCGGACTCGGGCTAAGGCCCCGGAAGACGGCGAACTCCGCTCCGCCCGACCCAGGGCTCGGACTCGGGCTAAGGCCCTGGAAGACGGCGAACTCCGCTCTGCCCGACCCAGGGCTCGGACTCGGGCTAAGGCCCCAGAAGATGGCAAACTCCGCTCCGCCCGACTCAGGGCTCGGACTCGGGCTACGCCCCAGAAGACGACGAACTCCGCTTCGCCCGACCCCAGGGGTCGGACTCCGCCCTGGCCTCTGCCGAACGACCTCCGCCTCGCCCGACCCAGGAGCTCGGGCTCGGCCTCGGCCATGGAAGACAGACTCGACCTCGGCTTCGGAGGAGCCTCCACGTCGCCCGACCTAGGGCACAAGTCCGCCACGTCAACAGGAAGCGCCATCATCACCCTACCCCGAGCCGACTCGGGCCGCAGAGAACAAGACCGGCGTCCCATCTGGCTAGCTCCGCTAGATAGGCAATGATGGCGCCCCGCTAGACCCGTGACGACGGCGGCTCTCAGCTCCCTTACGGAAGCAGGGGGACGTCAGCAAGGACCCAACCGCTCCGACAGCTGTCCCTCCGCCAGGCTCCGTTGCTCCTCCGACAGCCACGACACCACACCAGCTGGGTGCCAAGATCTCTCCGGCTGCCACATTGGCATGTACTTAGGGCGCTAGCTCACCCCCGCTAGACACGTAGCACTTTGCTACACCCCCATTGTACACCTGGATCCTCTCCTTACGCCTATAAAAGGAAGGACCAGGGCCTTCTTAGAGAAGGTTGGCCGCGCGGGGACGAGGACGGGGCAGGCGCTCTCTTGGGGCCGCTCGCTTCCCTCACACGCGTGGACGCTTGTAACCCCCTACTGCAAGCGCACCCGACCTGGGCGCGGGACGAACACGAAGGCCACGAGATTCCCACCTCTCTCACGACTCGTCTCTGGCTACCTCGCTTTCCCCCCTTCGCGCTCGCCCACGCGCTCGACCCATCTGGGCTGGGGCACGCGGCACACTCACTCGTCGGCTTAGGGACCCCCCGGTCTCGAAACGCCGACAGTTGGCGCGCCAGGTAGGGGCCTGCTGCGTGTTGACGAGCAGCTTCCCGTCAAGCTCCAGATGGGCAGTCTCCAACGACCTCTCCAACCCGGGACGGTGCTCCGTTTCGGGAGTCTCGAGTTCATGTCTCTCGACGGCAGCTACGACATGATACTCCTTCCACCGTCGCGCGACGACGACAATGGTGGCCGACAGCCCGCCCGCCGGCGGCGGAATCGACGACGTCTTCCCCGCGTGGTGGAAGAACAACATTCAAACTCGCCCCGTCCTCTCCCCCGCCATCGGAGGAGGAGGCGGGGCAACCAAGGCCGAGCGGGAGGCCGCGCTCCGTCGGCTGTCGAGCGAATCAACGTCCCCAGCGCCCCAACGGAGGGCGCGTCGGGCGTCGACCTCGCGTTTGAGATGAAGACGAGCGCCGTCCCCCCGCGACACGCCAATCCCGAGCAAGTGGACGACGCCAGCACGCTCGCGGAGGGCCTGCAGGATGTCGCCCTCGTACCCAAGACGACGGCGCAATCAGTCTCCGACGTGACTATGTCGCTCCTCGTCGACCAAAAGGGAGAGCTCAAGAATCTCCTGGAAGGCGCTGCGGCCCGGCGGGCCGAGAGCTCTGCCTCCCGAAGGCAGGGGTACCCCTCGGAACCTCATGCCGCGACTTCCCGATTCATGCGGGAAGCCTCGGTCTACACCGGGCGCACGCGCAACACCGCGCCTGCGGCCCCGGGCCACCTCGGCAACGAGCACCATCGTCACGACCGTCGGGCCCACCTCGACGAAAGGGTGCGCCGAGGCTACCACCCCAGGCGTGGGGGGCGCTACGACAGTGGGGAGGATCGGAGTCCCTCGCCCGAACCACCCGGTCCGCAGGCCTTCAGCCGGGCCATCCGGCGGGCGCCGTTTCCGGCCCGGTTCCGACCCCCGGCTACTATCACAAAGTACTCAGGGGAAACGAGACCGGAATTGTGGCTCGCAGACTACCGCCTGGCCTGCCAACTGGGTGGAACGGACGATGACAACCTCATCATCCGTAACCTCCCCCTGTTCCTCTCCGACACTGCTCGCGCCTAGTTGGAGCACCTGCCTCCGGGGCAGATCTCCAACTGGGATGATTTGGTCCAAGCCTTCGCCGGCAACTTCCAGGGCACGTACGTGCGCCCCGTGAATTCCTGGGACCTCCGAAGCTGCCGGCAACAGCCGGGAGAGTCTCTTCGGGACTACATCCGGCGATTCTCGAAGCAGCGCACCGAGCTGCCCAACATCACCGACTCAGATGTCATCGGCGCGTTCCTTGCCGGCACCACCTGCCATGACCTGGTGAGCAAGTTGGGTCGCAAGACCCCCACCAGGGCGAGCGAGCTGATGGATATCGCCACCAAGTTTGCCTCTGGCCAGGAGGCGGTCGAGGCCATCTTCCGAAAGGACAAGCAGCCCCAGGTCCGCCCGACGGAAGAGGCTCCCGAGGCGTCTACTCCGCGCGGCGCCAAGAAGAAAGGCAAGAAGAAGTCGCAAGCGAAACGCGACGCCGCCGACGCAGACCTTGTCGCCGCCGCCGAGTACAAGAACCCTCGGAAGCCCCCCGGAGGTGCTAACCTCTTCGACAAGATGCTCAAGGAGCCGTGCCCTTACCATCAGGGGCCCGTCAAGCACACCCTCGAGGAGTGCGTCATGCTTCGGCGCCACTTCCACAGGGCCGGGCCACCCGCAGAGGGTGGCAGGGCCCGCGACGACGACAAAAAGGAAGATCACCAAGCAGGAGAGTTCCCCGAGGTCCGCGACTGCTTCATGATCTACGGAGGGCATGCGGCGAATGCCACAGCTCGGCATCGCAAGCGAGAGCGTCGGGAGGTCTGCTCGGTGAAGGTGGCGGCGCCAGTCTACCTAGACTGGTCCGACAAGCCCATCACCTTCGACCAAGCTGACCACCCCGACCACGTGCCGAGCCCGAGGAAATACCCGCTCGTCGTCGATCCCATCATCGGCGACGTCAGGCTCACCAAGGTCCTGATGGATGGGGGCAGCTGCCTCAACATCATCTACGCCGAGACCCTCAGGCTCCTGCGCGTCGATCTGTCCTCCGTCCGAGCAGGCGTTGCGCCCTTCCACGGGATCATTCCTGGGAAGCGCGTCCAGCCCCTCGGACAGCTCGACCTTCCTGTCTGCTTCGGAACGCCCTCCAACTTTCGAAGGGAGATTCTGACGTTCGAGGTGGTCGGGTTCCGAGGAACCTACCACGCGGTATTGGGGAGGCCATGCTACGCAAAGTTCATGGCCGTCCCCAACTACACCTACCTGAAGCTCAAGATGCCGGGCCCCAACGGGGTCATCACCGTCGGCCCCACGTACAAACACGCGTTCGAATGCGACGTGGAGTGCGTGGAGTACGCCGAGGCCCTCGCCGAGTCCGAGGCCCTCATCGCCGACCTGGAGAACCTCTCCAGAGAGGTGCCAGACGTGAAGTGACACACCGGCAACTTCGAGCCAGCGGAGACGGTTAAGGCCGTCCCTCTCGACCCAAGTGGTGACACCTCCAAGCAGATCTGGATCGGTTCCGGGCTCGACCCCAAATAGGAAGCAGTGCTCGTCGACTTTCTCCGCGCAAACGCCGACGTCTTTGCGTGGAGTCCCTCGGACATGCCCGGCATACCGAGGGATGTCGCCGAGCACTCGCTGGATATTCGGGCCGGAGCCCGACCGGTCAGGCAGCCTCTGCGCCGATTCGACGAGGAGAAGCGCAGAGTGATAGGCGAGGAGATCCACAAGCTAATGGCAGCAGGGTTCATCAAAGAGGTATTCCATCCCGAATGGCTTGCCAACCCTGTGCTTGTGAGAAAGAAAGGGGGGAAATGGCGGATGTGTGTAGACTACACTGGTCTCAACAAAGCATGTACGAAGGTTCCCTACCCTCTACCTCGCATCGATCAAATCGTGGATTCCACTGCTGGGTGCGAAACCCTGTCTTTCCTCGATGCCTACTCAGGGTATCATCAAATCAAGATGAAAGAGTCCGACCAGCTCGCGACTTCTTTCATCACGCCCTTCGGCATGTACTGCTATGTCACCATGCCGTTCGGTTTGAGGAACGCGGGTGCGACGTACCAGCGGTGCATGAACCATGTGTTCGGCGAACACATCGGTCGTACGGTCGAGGCCTACGTCGATGACATCGTAGTCAAGACAAGGAAAGCCTCCGACCTCCTCTCCGACCTTGAAGTGACATTCCGGTGTCTCAAGGCAAAGGACGTCAAGCTCAATCCCGAGAAATGTGTCTTTGGGGTGCCCCGAGGCATGCTCCTGGGGTTCATCGTCTCCGAGCGGGGCATCAAAGCCAACCCGGAGAAGATCGCAGCCATCACCAGCATGGGGCCCATCAAGGACTTAAAAGGCGTACAGAGGGTCATGGGATGTCTCGCGGCCTTGAGCCGTTTCATCTCACGCCTCGGCGAAAGAGGCCTGCCTCTGTACCGCCTCTTAAGGAAGGCCGAGTGCTTCACTTGGAACCCCGAGGCCGAGGAAGCTCTCGGGAACCTGAAGGCGCTCCTCACCAAGGCGCCTATCTTGGTACCCCCAGCTGATGGAGAAGCCCTCTTGGTCTACGTCGCCGCGACCACTCAGGTGGTTAGCGCCGCGATTGTGGTCGAAAGACAAGAAGAGGGGCATGCATGGCCCGTTCAGAGGCCAGTTTACTTCATCAGCGAGGTGCTGTCCGAAACCAAGATCCGCTACCCACAAGTTCAGAAGCTACTGTATGCAGTGATCCTGACGAGGCAAAAGTTGCGACATTACTTCGAGTCTCATCCGGTAACTGTGGTGTCATCCTTCCCCCTGGGGGAGATCATCCAGTGCCGAGAGGCCTCGGGCAGGATCGCAAAGTGGGCGGTGGAAATCATGGGCGAGACAATCTCGTTCGCCCCTCGGAAGGCCATCAAGTCCCAGGTACTGGCGGACTTCATAGCCGAATGGGTCGACACCCAGCTGCCGACGGCTCCGATCCAACCGGAGCTCTGGACCATGTTTTTTGACGGGTCGCTGATGAAGACGGGAGCCGGCGCGGGCCTGCTCTTCGTCTCGCCCCTCGGGAAACACCTACGCTACGTGCTACGCCTCCATTTCCCGGCGTCCAACAATGTGGCTGAGTACGAAGCTCTGATCAACGGATTACGAATCGCCATCGAGCTAGGGGTCCGACGCCTCGACGCTCGCGACGACTCGTAGCTCGTCATCGACCAAGTCATGAAGAACTCCCACTGCCGCGACCCGAAGATGGAGGCCTACTGCGATGAGGTTCGGCGCCTGGAAGACAAGTTTTACGGGTTCGAGCTTAACCACATCGCCCGGCGCTACAACGAGACTGCGGACGAGCTGGCAAAGATAGCCTCGGGGCGAACGACGGTTCCCCCGGACGTCTTCTCCCGGGATCTGCACCAACCCTCCGTCAAGATCGACGACACGCCCGAGTCCGAGGTACCCTCGGCCCAGCCCGAGGCATCCTCGGTTCAGCCCGAGGTACCCTCGGCCCCCGAGGGCGAGGCGCTGCGCGTCGAGGAGGAGCGGAGCGGGGTCACGCATGATCGAGATTGGCAGACCCCGTACCTGCAGTATCTCCACCAAGGAGAGCTACCCCTCGACCAAGCCGAGGCTCGGCGGGTAGCGCGACGCGCCAAGTCGTTCGTCTTGTTGGGCGATGAGAGGGAGCTCTACCACCGGAGCCCCTCGGGCATCCTCCAGCGATGCATCTCCATCGCCGAAGGTCAGGAACTCCTGCAAGAGATACACTCGGGGGCTTGCGGCCATCATGCAGCGCCCCGAGCCCTCGTCGGGAACGCTTTCCGGCAAGGCTTCTACTGGCCGACGGCGGTGGCTGACGCCACTCGAATCGTCCGCACCTGCGAGGGGTGTCAATTCTATGCGAAGCAGACCCACCTGCCCGCTCAGGCTCTGCAGACGATACCCATCACCTGGCCCTTCACTGTGTGGGGTCTGGACCTCGTCGGCCCTCTGTAGAAGGCGCCCGGGGGCTACACGCACCTGCTGGTCGCCGTCGACAAATTCTCCAAGTGGATCGAGGTCCGACCCCTGAACAGCATCAGGTCCGAGCAGGCGGTGGCGTTCTTCACCAACATCATCCGTCGCTTCGGGGTCCCAAACTCCATCATCACCAACAACGGCACCCAGTTCACCGGCAGAAAATTCTTGGATTTTTGCGAGGATCACCACATTCGGGTGGACTGGGCTGCCGTAGCTCATCCCATGTCGAATGGGCAAGTAAAGCGTGCCAACGGCATGATTCTACAAGGGCTCAAGCCTCGGATTTACAATGACCTCAACAAGTTCGGCAAGCGATGGATGAAGGAACTCCCCTCGGTGGTCTGGAGCCTGAGGACAACGCCGAGCCGAGCCACGGGTTTCACGCCGTTCTTCCTGGTCTACGGGGCCGAGGCCGTCTTGCCCACTGACCTGGAATACGGCTCCCCGAGGACGAAGGCCTATGACGATCAAAGCAACCAAGCTAGCCGAGAAGACTCGCTGGACCAGCTGGAAGAGGCTCGGGACAGGGCCTTACTACACTCGGCGCGGTATCAGCAGTCCCTGCGACGCTACCACGCCCGAGGGGTCCGACCCCGAGACCTCCAGGTGGGCGACCTGGTGCTTCGTCTGCGGCAAGACGCCCGAGGGAGGCACAAGCTCACGCCCCCCCTGGGAGGGGCCATTCGTCATCGCCAAAGTTCTGAAGCCCGGAACGTACAAGCTGGCCAACAGTCAAGGCGAGGTCTACGGCAACGCTTGGAACATCCAACAGCTACGTCGCTTCTACCCTTAAGATGTTTCCAAGTTGTTCATATACCTCGCACCCATGCAAAGTTTAGTCAACAAGGAAGGGTCGGCCTCGCCTCGGCAAAGCCCGACCCTCCCTCGGGGGCTAAAAGGGGGGAAACCCCCTCTGCGTCAAAATTTTCCTCGAAAAAAAATCTCTTTTACCAGAATATCTTTCGTGCTTTTTGACTACTTCGAAAAGTGGGTCCTGGAAACGACGGAGTACACGTAAGCAGCCAAGGCTGACCGAGCCGAGGGACTCCTACGCCTTCGGGATACGGATACCTCACTCATCACCTTCTGCGATAAGTAACTCGCGTTCGGATAAAGTGACTCCGCGGATCGAACAAGTCTTTACGCTCGGAAGCCCTTCTGCCGAAGCGATCCTTCGAGCCTTCTCGACCAAGTCGGTGACAGGGCCTCATGGATGGGTGAAAGTACGCGTAAGCGGCAAGGCCGACCGAGCCGAGGGACTCCTACGCCTACGGGATACGGATACCTCACTCATCACCTTCCGCGAGAAGCAACTCTCGCTCGCACAAACATCCCTGTTACCGACAAAAAGTCCAGATACTCGAAACAAGAGGAAAAGAGACGCAGCTTTACAACGCAGCGAGGGTGTGTGTTCTGGCCTCGACGGCCGCACAAGGCACACGCTACAAGACAATCTGATCCTGCAGGCTCGGGTCTTGACGCTGGAAGGGGGCAGCAACACCCTCGGCATCGACGGCACCTTCGGCGAGGCCCGACCTAGCCTCGGACGGCGACGTGGTCCGAGGGTCTCCGCTCCGAAGGACGGCGTCATCACCACGCCCGGGCAATCGCTGCCAGGGACTTCTCCGGGAATCCGGCCCGAGCAGGCGGCTTGGCCGGTTACCCCTGGGGCCTCGGCCAACCATCTTCCGAGGGCGCCAGCCCGGTCCGAAGCCTCGGTTGATCAACTCCGACGTCGATCCTGCCAACGGACAACCCGGCTAGGCTCCGGCTAACCAGGTTCCATTTTCGAAGCCAACTCCGCCTCTGTTCATGCTGATATCGCTACCCCTGGCCTCGGCTCGTCGAAGAGCGACCGAGGGGTCTCTTTAACTAAGCTAGAGGAACCTCGAACAGCAGGGCCGACCGAGCCGAGGGACTCCTACGCCTCCGGGATACGGATACCTCACTCGTCACCTTGACACGGGGCGACTCATGCTTGGTGAAGCGATTCAGACAGTCAACAGACGAGTCTTAATGCTCGGAAATGAGGAAAAAACACGGCTCCGTGCCGAAGTTACATACATGTTCAGGCCCCAAAAGCCGAAATGAACAAAAAATCCTGGCATTCGAAGTGCCATTACAAACGGAACTCCGGTTCCCCCTCCGCAGGTACGAACAACCCCACTCGATAGGGGTGGGCCTGCGGAGCAACAGAAGACCGACGAACGGCATGTCATCGCCCGCCCCGACAGCGGCGACGATGAAGACTTCTGTCCCGGGGGGCCGAACAGCAGCAGTGATGACCTCAGGGCGGATGCTGCTGCTGGGAGGCCCCCGCCCATGCCCGAACTCGAGAGGCAAGGACGGGCAGAAGGCCGTAGAGTTGGAGGTCGGTCCGTGACCAGCCTTGGCTATCACGCCGGCGGAAGAACCTCTTCCAGCTGCCGTGGCAGACGCCGGCGCCGCGAGCGGCTCCGAAGCCACTCGCGTCCGAAGGCCAGGCACGCTGCAGATGCCAGCGCCACGGACGACGACTGCTCCTCCCTCGGATCACTGAGTAAAGGAGCGGGCCGCCGCCCACGCGGGGGTCGACCTCAACTCGGCACACTCCCCTCCCCAGCCCTGGTGATGAAAATCCTTGAGGCTGAGGGAGGGGCAGAGGCCGCAGCCCGGCTCGCTTTCCCCCACCATCAAGCCGGAGGTCACCATCTTGGGTAACCGCCGGTGGAGGGGTGCAGCCGGGCTGCATGATGAAAATCCTTGAAGCCGAACGATGGCTGAAATGTACCAACTCCCCCGGAGTTGCGTTCCTCCAACGATGGGGCGAAAAGACGGCGGTTTCCCCCATCCGGGGGCTTGGAAGGTGGAAAGACACGGTGCATCAGGGAGGAAGAGGACATGGTCGCCTTACAAAAGGGGTCGCCCTCCTTTTAAAGGCGACTCTTCCTGCTTACGCCCCCAACCGTCATGGGCTGAGTCTTCTCCAACACGCTCCAAAGCCCTCCTCTGCGGCGCGGGGGCTGGGTCCCGCATGTCATGCAGACCAGCTCCGAGCAGAAGAAGCCAAACCGCCGCGCGTGGTGCACGCAACCGCCCAGCGGTTACAAGTGACCCTCCACTTTTGCCCAGACCAACGGGCGAAAGGGGCGGGCAGCCATGCAGGCGGCATGCAGCCGCGCCAAGTGGACGCGCTTCTCCGACTCCCGACACGCCAGCATGGACGCCCAGGCCCACGCGTCGCTCGACCGGCGCGCCGGATGCTGCATGCAAGCAACTGTACCACTTGTGCCACCACCGCGCGTCCTCGATTGCGGAACCAATACCGCGACTCGAGGCGACCCAGCGCGCGACCCAGCAGCGCCAGCCTGACGCGGCGGCCAACGCGGCCAAAGGTGGGCCGGCAGTAATGATGGTGGCAGGCGCGCGGGAGCAGCGGTCACGTCGTCAGCCAAGCTCACGTCCCATCCGGAGGCAGTGAGAGAACCCCCTCTCACGGCGTGAAGACAACGCGCCCGTGATCCGTTCCACGAACGGCTCGCGCACACGCAACGGCAACCCCGCCAACTACTCGCCCCGTCGCATTAACTCCGCGGCTGGACAGGCGGCGCTTCTGGCAGGAGCAGCGGGCGACGCTTCGCCTTCGCCGAAACAACCGCGCCAAAAAAGGTACGCCGCGTCGTTCGGTTTCGTATCCTTTTTTCCTTTTTCCTCTTTCTCTATCTCTTGCGACAGGGACCGGGAAAGGGGATACCCCGAAAGGGATCCTTCCCCGTGAAGGAACTAGGCTCCGAGCCTCCTTACTGATCAGGGGTTCGAAGGCTGGCCCCCCGAAGGGTTCAACAGCCGCCTCAGATCGCGTGGGCCCTACACCCACTACTGGTCAGAGGTTCGAAGGCCGGCCCCCCGAAGGGTTCCACGGCCGCCTCAGGTTACTCGGGCTCCGCGCCCATTACTGATCAGGGGTTCGAAGGCTGGCCCCCGAAGGGTTCAGAGTCGCCTCAGACACCGAGCGAGGGATGACCAGGGGTACGTTCGATACATAACCAAGGCTCGGGCTGCGCTCCCGAGGTACCCTAGGACATTTCCGAGACCAGCGGGAGCGATTTTGTAACGGAATCCCATCAGAGGGAGGCATCGAGCCCTCGGACCCCGTCGCCAGGGGACCGGGTCCGGCAGATCACCCGCAGGTACTTTTGGGCGTGCCTCTGGGCCCCTAGCCGACCCCCAACGAACGGGGCACGGACGTCCACTCGGATTACCCGCTTGCAGCTCACCGGAGACACCATGTTCGGTGCCCATCGAGGGTAACATGGCGCTCTCCCCCCTCCTCCTTGCGGAAAGGCGACGTAGGGGCGTATGTAAAAAAGCCGAGTCTGTCCCTGATCGCCCTCTCGCCCTGTGCGGAGGCTCGGGGGCTGCTCTTGCAAACCCGGCTCCGGCCAAACCGTTGACAGCGTCAACATACCAGCTCGAGAACTTGGGCCCCGACCGTGCACCCGGGCTACGGCCAGTTCGCATGAGGGAACCACCAGACCAGCCGAAGCATTACGCAAGGCATTAAGACCTCGAAGGAGTGAAACCACTCCTCCGAGGCCTCGGGGGCTACACCCGGCGGGTGCGCTCGCGCGCACCCACCGGAACAAAATGCAACCGAGAAAGGCTGGTCCCCTTGCAAAAAAGTGCGACGAAAGCCTCCAAGCGAGTGCTAGCACTCCCTTCGAGGCTCGGGGGCTACTGTCGGGGACCATAATTAGGGGTACCCTCAAGACGCCTAATTATCAGCTGGTAACCCCCATTAGCATAAAGCTGCAGAGGCCTGATGGGTGCGATTAAGTCAGGGATCAGTCCATACGAGCGACTCGATCATGCCTCGCCCGAGCCTAGCCTCGGGCAAGGGCAGCCGACCCCGAGATGTTTCCGTCTCGCCCGAGGCCCCCTTTTAACGGCAGACACATCTCCGGCTCGCCCGAGGCCTTGCCTTCGCTAAGAAGCAACCCTGACTAAATCGCCGCGCCGACCGACCGAGTCGCAGGGGCATTTAACGCAAAGGCAGCCTGACACCTTTATCCTGACGCGCGCCCCCCCGGTAGAGCCGAAGTGACCGCCGTCACTTCGCCGCTCCACTGACCGGTCTGACAGAAGGACAGCGCCGCCTGCGCCGCTCCGACTGCAGTGCCACTTGACAGAGTGAGACTGACAGGCAGTCAGGCCTTGCCAAAGGCGCCATAGGAAGCTCCGCCCGACCCAGGGCTCGGACTCGGGCTAAGGCCCCGGAAGACGGCGAACTCCGCTCCGCCCGACCCAGGGCTCGGACTCGGGCTAAGGCCCCGGAAGACGGCGAACTCCGCTCCGCCCGACCCAGGGCTCGGACTCGGGCTAAGGCCCCGGAAGACGGCGAACTCCGCTCCGCCCGACCCAGGGCTCAGACTCAGGCTAAGGCCCCGGAAGACGGCGAACTCCGCTCCACCCGACTCAGGGCTCGGACTCGGGCTAGGCCCCAGAAGACGACGAACTCCGCTTCGCCCGACCCCAGGGGTCGGACTCCGCCCTGGCCTCTGCCGAACGACCTCCGCCTCGCCCGACCCAGGAGCTCGGGCTCGGCCTCGGCCATGGAAGACAGACTCGACCTCGGCTTCGTAGGAGCCTCCACGTCGCCAGACCTAGGGCACAAGTCCGCCACGTCAACAGGAAGCGCCATCATCACCCTACCCCGAGCCGACTCGGGCCGCAGAGAACAAGACCGGCGTCCCATCTGGCTAGCTCCGCCAGATAGGCAATGATGGCGCCCCGCTAGACCCGTGACGACGACGGCTCTCAGCTCCCTTACGGAAGCAGGGGGACGTCAGCAAGGACCCAACCGCTCCGACAGCTGTCCCTCCGCCAGGCTCCGTTGCTCCTCCGACAGCCACGACACCACACCAGCTGGGTGCCAAGATCTCTCCGGCTGCCACATTGGCATGTACTTAGGGCGCTAGCTCACCCCCACTAGACACGTAGCACTTTGCTACACCTCCATTGTACACCTGGATCCTCTCCTTACGCCTATAAAAGGAAGGACCAGGGCCTTCTTAGAGAAGGTTGGCCGCGAGGGGACGAGGACGGGGCAGGCGCTCTCTTGGGGCCGCTCGCTTCCCTCACCCGCGTGGACGCTTGTAACCCCCTACTGCAAGCGCACCCGACCTGGGCGCGGGACGAACACGAAGGCCGCGGGATTCCCACCTCTCTCACGACTCGTCTCCGGCCACCTCGCTTTCCCCCCTTCGCGCTCGCCCACGCGCTCGACCCATCTGGGATGGGGCACGCGGCACACTCACTCGTCGGCTTAGGGACCCCCGGTCTCGAAACGCCGACAATCTTTTTTTAAAAAAATCCCTATATTTTTTTAAAACATCTCAACGTAAAATATTTAAAAAGCCGATGCAGACGGTAGAATGGTGGAAGACACTGGGCGAAGCTGTCTAACCAGTAGAACATCATGCTCAAGTATTTATAACATTAAATATAATATATATATATATATATATGATTTTTTTGAAAAAATAATAATAATCGTGCTGGGCCGGGCCAACACTATGGGCCGAGGCTACGGCCCAAGCACCGCACGACGCTCGTACCGGGTTGACTCATACACTATTAAATGGGTCGTGCCTCGGGCCGACTCGCCAGGCACGACCTATTTAACTATCTATACCTCCACATGACAATGATGGTCCTCGTCTCAGTTGCCACCATCTCGTTCGTCATTCTACTTCTTTTCTCTCTCCCCTCATGCCTCCACCTTCGCGCCATCCCATTCTCGGCAGAGGGCGTAGGAGCAGGCGCCTCCTCCCCGTATTCGTCCGACACCAGCCCCGACACCGACTCACGCAGTGACTATTACACGTGCACAAGGACGTTTCACATCATGCACGCACCATCGTTTTCATCATCGTCGGACGTCTCGTTCGTCTTTCCTGCATTCGCCCTGTTCTTCCACCCCAACCTGCTGCCCCCATCCACGGTCGCAATCACGAGACAACCAACGCTCGTCGACACAGGTACGGGGCGAGTCAGTCATGCTCCTAGCCTTTCTCCGTGCGTGCCATCAAGGAGGACATGGTGGCGTCTACCACGCTTAGGTTATCTTAGCGATGAGGAGTCCAGGTCTGAGATATTGGATAACTAAGGCCCGTAGCATGGCAGCAGTCGTCATATGCTATAGAGTTGGTGGTGGTGTTGTGTCGCTTCAGTGGGTCCAGGGCTGGGAAGACACTCGCATTCTCTCGCCCTTCTCGGACTGATGCATGGTGCGGGTGCCTTTTGGTTTGGAGCTGCTCTGGCTAGGCTTCTTTCTCCGCTTGCATGCTCTCTCCCTATTGTCGGGGACCATAATTAGGGGTACCCTCAAGACTCCTAATTCTCAGCTGGTAACCCCCATCAGCATAAAGCTGATAAGGCCTGATGGGTGCGATTAAGTTAGGGATCAGTCCATTCGAGCGACTCGATCACGCCTCGCCCAAGCCTAGCCTCGGACGAGGGCAGCCGACCCCGGAGGATTTCCGTCTCGCCCGAGGCCCCCCTCCAACGGCGGACATATTTCCGGCTCGCCCGAGGCCCTGCCTTCGCTAAGAAGCAACCCTGACTAAATCGCTGCACCGACCGACCGAGTCGCAGGAGCATTTAATGCAAAGGTGACCTGACACCTTTGTCCTGACGCGCGCCCCTCGGCAGAGCCGAAGTGACCGCCGTCACTTCACCGCTCCACTGACCGGCCTGACAGAAGGACAGCGCCGCCTGCGCCACTCCGACCGCAGTGCCACTTGATAGAGTGAGACTGACAGGCAGTCAGGCCCTGCCAAAGGCACCATAGGAAGCTCCGCTCCGCCGGACCCAGGGCTCGGACTCGGGCTAGGTCCCGGAAGACAGCGAACTCCGCTCCGCCTGACCCAGGGCTCGGACTCGGGCTAGATCCCGGAAGACGGCGAACTCCGCTCCGCCCGACCCAGGGCTCGGACTCGGGCTAGGTCCCGGAAGACGGCGAACTCCGCTCCGCCCGACCCAGGGCTCGGACTCGGGCTAAGTCCCAGAAGATGACGAACTCCGCTCCGCCCGACCCCAGGGCTCGGAGTCGGGCTCAGCCCTAGAAGACGACGAACTCCGCTTCACCCGACCCCAGGGCTCGGACTCCGCCCTGGCCTCTGCCGAACGACCTCCGCCTCGCCCGACCCAGGGGCTTGGACTCGGCCTCGGCCATGGAAGACAGACTCGACCTCGGCTTCGGAGGAGCCTCCACGTCGCCCAACCTAGGGCGCAGGCCAGCCACGTCAACAGGAAGCGCCATCATCACTCTACCCCGAGCTGACTCGGGCCGCAGAGAACAAGACCGGTGTCCCATCTGGCCAGCTCCGCCAGATAGGCAATGATGGCGCCCCGCGTGCTCTGTGACGACGGCGGCTCTCAGCTCTCTTACGGAAGCAGGAGGACGTCAACAGGGACTCAACCGCTCCGACAGCTGTCCCTCCGCCAGGCTCCGTCGCTCCTCCGACGGCCACGACATCACACCAGCTGGGTGCCAAAATCTCTCTGGCTGCCACATCGACATGTACTTAGGGCGCTAGCTCTCCCCCGCTAGACACGTAGCACTCTGCTACACCCCCATTGTACACCTGGATCCTCTCCTTACGCCTATAAAAGGAAGGACCAGGGCCCTCTTAGAGAAGGTTGGCCGCGCGGGGACGAGGACGGGACAGGCGCTCTCTTGGGGCCGCTCGCTTCCCTCTCCCGCGTGGACGCTTGTAACCCCCTACTGCAAGCGCACCCGACCTGGGCGCGGGACGAACACGAAGGCCGCGGGATTTCCACCTCTCACGCCCATCTCCGGCCACCTCACTTCCCCCCTTCGCGCTCGGCCTCGCGTCGACCCATCTAGGCTGGGGCACGCGGCGACATTCACTCGTCGGCTTAGGGACCCCCCGGTCTCGAAACGCCGACAGTTGGCGCGCCAGGTAGGGGCCTGCTGCGTGTTGACGAACAGCTTCCCGTCAAGCTCCAGATGGGCAGTCTCCAGCAACCTCTCCAACCCGGGACGGTGCTCCGTTTCTGGAGTCTTGAGTTCATGTCCTTCGACGGCAGCTGCGACATGATACTCCTTCCACCGCCGCGCGACGACGACAATGGCGGACGACAGCCCGCCCGCCGGCGGCGGAATCGACGACGTCTTCCCCGCGTGGTGGAAGAACAACATTCGAGCTCGCCCCGTCCTCTCCCCTGACAACGGAGGAGGAGGCGGGGCAACCAAGGCCAAGCGGGAGGCCGCGCCTCGTCGGCTGTCGAGCGAGTCGACGTCCCCAGCGCTCCAACGGGGGGCGCGTCGGGCGTCGACCTCACGTTTGAGACGAAGGCGAGCGCCGTCTCCCCGCGACACGCCAATCCCGAGCAAGTGGACGACGCCAGTGCGCTCGCGGAGAGCTTGCAGGACGTCGCCCTCGTACCTGAGACGACGGTGCAATCAGCCCCCGACGTGACTATGTCGCTGCTCGTCGACCAAAAGGTACCGACCGATTCCCATCCTACGTCATTTAGATTCAGCCTCAACCCGCCTAGCGACCTTGCTTTGGTGGGCACTCTCGTAGAGGCGAGTTCAAACCCTCTAGGGTTTCGCACGCGGTCGCCTTGGGACCGGCTGACGGACGTCTCGACCTATGGGCCCTCCGGGTCCGAGGAAGACGACGACCCCAGCATCTGTTGGGATTTCTCTGGACTTGGCAACCCTAGTGCCATGCGAGACTTCATGACCGCATGTGACTACTGCCTCTCCGACTGTTCCGACGGTAGCCGCAGCCTCGACGACGAGGACTGCGGCCCAAGCTGTGAATGTTTCCACGTCGATCTAGGGGGTCCCCCTGAAGGCAATCATCTCAGCATGCCGGAGGACGGTGATCTCCCTAGGCCGGTGCCCCGCGCTGACATCCCGCGGGAGCTAGCTGTGGTCCCCGTTCCAGCGGGGGGTCACGACCCACAGCTCGAGCAAGTCCACGGGGCGCAGGCCAGGCTCGACGAGGGAGCAGGAGCGCTTGAGCCGATCCGCCGGGACATCGGGCAGGCATGGGCGGGCCAACCCCCGGCCGGAGAAATACGTCACCTGCCCCAGGGTCTCCTGCTCCGCGTCGCCAACGACGTCAGGGTCAGGCCGCCACCCGCATCCAGTGGGGTCGGTCAGAACCTGGCTGTAGCAGCGATGCTTCTCCGCGCGATGCCGGAGCCATCAACCACCGAGGGTCGGCGAATCCAAGGAGAGCTCAAGAATCTCCTGGAAGGCGCTGCAGTCTGACGGGTCGAGAGCTCTGCCTCCCGAAGGCAAGGATACCCCTCGGAACCTCATGCCGCGACTTCCCGATTCATGCGGGAAGCCTCGGTCTACACCGGGCGCACGCGCAACACCGCGCCTGCGGCCCTGGGCCACCTCGGCAACGAGCACCATCATCGCGACCGTCGGGCCACCCTCAACGAGAGGGTGCGCCGAGGCTATCACCCCAGGCGTGGGGGACGCTACGACAGCGGGGAGGATCGGAGTCCCTCGCCCGAACCACCCGGTCCGCAGGCCTTCAGCCGGGCCATCCGGCGGGCACCGTTCCCGACCCGGTTCCGACCCCCGACTACTATCACAAAGTACTCGGGGGAAACGAGACCGGAATTGTGGCTCGCGGACTACCGCCTGGCCTGCCAGCTGGGTGGAACGGACGACGACAACCTCATCATCCGCAACCTCCCCCTGTTCCTCTCCGACACCGCTCACGCCTGGTTGGAGCACCTGCCTCCGGGGCAGATCTCCAACTGGGATGACCTGGTCCAAGCCTTCGCCGGCAATTTCTAGGGCACGTATGTGCGCCCCGGGAATTCCTGGGACCTCCGAAGCTGCCGACAGCAGCCGGGAGAGTCTCTCCGGGACTACATCCGGCGATTCTCGAAGCAGCGCACCGAGCTGCCCAACATCACCGACTCGGATGTCATCGGCGCGTTCCTTGCCGACACCACCTGCCGCGACCTGGTGAGTAAGTTGGGTCACAAGACCCCCACCAGGGCGAGCGAGCTGATGGACATCGCCACCAAGTTCGCCTCTGGCCAGGAGGCGGTCGAGGCTATCTTCTGAAAGGACAAGCAGCCCCAGGGCCGCCCATCGGAAGATGCTCCCGAGGCGTCTGCTCCGTGCGGCGCCAAGAAGAAAGGCAAGAAGAAGTCGCAAGCGAAACGCGACGCCGCCGACGCGGACCTTATCGCCGCCGCCGAGTACAAGAACCCTTGGAAGCCCCCTGGAGGTGCTAACCTCTTCGACAAGATGCTCAAGGAGCCGTGCCCCTATCATCAGGGGCCCGTCAAGCACACCCTTGAGGAGTGCGTCATGTTTCGGCGCCATTTCCACAGGGCCGGGCCACCCGCGGAGGGTGGCAGGGCCCGTGACGACGACAAGAAGGAAGATCACCAAGCAGGAGAGTTCCCCGAGGTCCGTGACTGCTTCATGATCTACGGTGGGCATGCGGCGAATGCCTCGGCTCGGCATCGCAAGCAAGAGCGCCGGGAGGTCTGCTCGGTGAAGGTGGCGGCGCCAGTCTACCTAGACTGGTCTGACAAGCCCATCACCTTCGACCAAGCTGATCACCCCGACCACGTGCCGAGCCCGGGGAAATACCCGCTCGTCGTCGACCCCGTCATCGGCGACGTCAGGCTCACCAAGGTCCTTATGGACGGGGCAGCAGCCTCAACATCATCTACGCCGAGACCCTCAGGCTCCTGCGTGTCGATCTGTCCTCCGTCCGAGCAGGCGCTGCGCCCTTCCACGGGATCATTCCCGGGAAGCGCGTCCAGCCCCTCGGACGACTCGACCTTCCCGTCTGCTTCGGAACGCCCTCCAAATTCCGAAGGGAGACCCTGACGTTCGAGGTGGTCGGGTTCCGAGGAACCTACCACGCGGTACTGGGGAGGCCATGCTACACGAAGTTTATGGCCGTCCCCAACTACACCTACCTGAAGCTCAAGATGCCGGGCCCCAACGGGGTCATCACCGTCGGCCCCACGTACAAACACGCGTTCGAATGCGACGTGGAGTGCGTGGAGTACGCCGAGGCCCTCGCCGAGTCCGAGGCCCTCATCGCCGACCTAGAAAGCCTCTCCAAAGAGGTGCCAGACGTGAAGCGTCATGCCGGCAACTTCGAGCCAGTGGAGACGGTTAAGGCCGTCCCCCTCGACCCCAGTGGCGACGCCTCCAAGCAGATCCGGATCGGTTCCGGGCTCGACCCCAAATAGGAAACAGTGCTCGTCGACTTTCTCCGCGCGAACGCCGACGTCTTCGTGTGGAGTCCCTCGGACATGCCCGGCATACCGAGGGATGTCGCCGAGCACTCACTGGATATTCGGGCCGGAGCCCGACCCGTCAAGCAGCCTCTGCGCCGATTCGACGAGGAGAAGCGCAGAGCGATAGGCGAGGAGATCTACAAGCTAATGGCAGCCGGGTTCATCAAAGAGGTACTCCATCCCGAATGGCTTGCCAACCCTGTGCTTGTGAGAAAGAAAGGGGGGAAATGGCGGATGTGTGTAGACTACACTGGTCTCAACAAAGCATGTCCGAAGGTTCCCTACCCTCTGCCTCGCATCGATCAAATCGTGGATTCCACTGCTGGGTGCGAAGCCCTGTCTTTCCTCGACGCCTACTCAGGGTATCACCAAATTAGGATGAAAGAGTCCGACCAGCTCGCGACTTCTTTCATCACGCCCTTCGGCATGTACTGCTATGTCACCATGCCGTTCGGTTTGAGGAATGCGGGCGCGCCGTACCAGCGGTGCATGAACCATGTGTTCGGCGAACACATCGGTCGCACGGTCGAGGCCTACGTCGATGACATCGTAGTCAAGACGAGGAAAGCTTCCGACCTCCTCTCCGACCTTGAAGTGACATTCCGATGTCTCAAGGCAAAAGGCGTCAAGCTCAATCCCGAGAAGTGTGTCTTCGGGGTGCCCCGGGGCATGCTCTTGGGGTTCATTGTCTCCGAGCGAGGCATCGAAGCCAACCCCGAGAAGATCGCAGCCATCACCAGCATGGGTCCCATCAAGGACTTAAAGGGCGTACAGAGGGTCATGGGATGTCTCGCGGCTCTGAGCCGCTTCATCTCACGCCTCGGCGAAAGAGGCCTGCCTCTGTACCGCCTCTTAAGGAAGGCCGAGCGCTTCACTTGGACCCCTGAGGCCGAGGAAGCTCTCGGGAACCTGAAGGCGCTCCTCACAAAGGCGCCTATCTTGGTGCCCCCAGCTGACGGAGAAGCCCTCTTGGTCTACGTCGCCGCGACCACCCAGGTGGTTAGCGCCGCGATTGTGGTCGAGAGGCAAGAAGAGGGGCATGCATTGCCCGTTTAGAGGCCAGTTTACTTCGTCAGCGAGGTACTGTCCGAAACCAAGATCCGCTACCCACAAGTTCAGAAGCTGCTGTATGTAGTGATCCTGACGCGGCGGAAGTTGCGACACTACTTCGAGTCTCATCCGGTAACTGTGGTGTCATCCTTCCCCCTGGGGGAGATCATCCAGTGCCGAGAGGCCTCGGGCAGGATTGCAAAGTGGGCAGTGGAAATCATGGGCGAGACAATCTCGTTCGCCCCTCGGAAAGCCATCAAGTCCCAGGTCTTGGCGGACTTCGTAGCCGAATGGGTCGACACCCAGCTACCGACGGCTCCGATCCAACCAGAGCTCTGGACCATGTTTTTCAACGGGTCGCTGATGAAGACGGGAGCCAGCGCGGGCCTACTCTTCATCTCGCCCCTCGGGAAACACCTACGCTATGTGCTACGCCTCCACTTCCCGGCGTCCAACAATGTGGCTGAGTACGAGGCTCTGGTCAACGGGTTGCGGATCGCCATCGAGCTAGGGGTCAGACACCTCGACGCTCGCGGTGACTCGTGGCTCATCATCGACCAAGTCATGAAGAACTCCCACTGCCGCGACCCGAAGATGGAGGCCTACTGCGATGAGGTTCGGCGCCTGGAAGACAAGTTCTACGGGCTCGAGCTTAACCACATCGCTCGGCGCTACAACGAGACTGCGAACGAGCTGGCAAAAATAGCCTCGGGGCGAACAACGGTTCCCCCGGACGTCTTCTCCTGGGATCTGCATCAACCCTCCGTCAAGATCGACGACGCGCCCGAGCCTGAGGCGCCCTCGGTCCAGCCCGAGGTGCCCTCGGCACAGCCGGAGGCACCCTCAGCTCGGCCCGAGGCGGCCTCGGTTCAACCCGAGGTACCCTCGGCCTCCGAGGGTGAGGCACTGCACATCGAGGAGGAGCGGAGCGGGGCCACGCCTGATCGAAATTGGCAGACCCCGTACCTGCAATATCTCCGCCAAGGAGAGCTACCCCTCGACCGAGCCGAGGCTCGGCGGGTAGCGCGACGCGCCAAGTCGTTCGTCTTGCTGGGCGATGAGAAGGAGCTCTACCACCGCAGCCCCTCGGGCATCCTCCAGCGATGCATCTCCGTCGCCGAAGGTCAGGAACTCCTGCAAGAGATACACTCGGGGGCTTGCGGCCATCACGCAGCGCCTCGAGCCCTTGTCGGGAATGCTTTCCGGCAAGGCTTCTACTGGCCAACGGCGGTGGCTGACGCCACTAGAATTGTCCGCACCTGCGAAGGGTGTCAATTCTATGCGAAGCAGACCCACCTGCCCGCTCAGGCTCTGCAGACGATACCCATCACCTGGCCCTTTGCTGTGTGGGGTCTGGACCTCGTCGGCCCCTTGCAGAAGGCGCCCGGGGGCTACACGCACCTGCTGGTCGCCATCGACAAATTCTCCAAGTGGGTCGAGGTCCGACCTCTGAACAGCATCAGGTCCGAGCAGGCGGTGACGTTCTTCACCAACATCATCCATCGCTTCGGGGTCCCGAACTCCATCATCACCGACAACGGTACCCAGTTCACCAGCAGAAAATTCTTGGACTTCTGCGAGGATCACCACATCCGGGTGGACTGGGCCGCCGTGGCTCATCCCATGTCGAATGGGCAAGTAGAGCGTGCCAACGACATGATTCTACAAGGGCTCAAGCCTCGGATCTACAACGACCTCAACAAGTTCGGCAAGCGATGGATGAAGGAACTCCCCTCGGTGGTCTGGAGCCTGAGGACAACGCCGAGCCGGGCCACGGGTTTCACGCCGTTCTTCCTGGTCTACGGGGCCGAGGCCGTCTTGCCCACTGACCTGGAGTACGGCTCCCCGAGGACGAGGGCCTACAGCGATCAAAGCAACCAAGCTAGCCGAGAAGACTCGCTGGACCAGCTGGAAGAGGCTCGGGACAAGGCCTTGCTACACTCGGCACGGTACCAGCAGTCCCTACGACGCTACCACGCCCGAGGGGTCCGGCCCCGAGACCTCCAGGTGGGCGACCTGGTGCTTCGCCTGCGGCAAGACGCCCGAGGGAGGCACAAGCTCACGCCCCCCTGGGAGGGGCCATTCGTCATCGCCAAAGTTCTAAAGCCCGGAACGTACAAGCTGGCCAACAGCCAAGGCGAGGTCTACGGCAACGCTTGGAACATCCAACAGCTACATTGCTTCTACCCTTAAGATGTTTTCAAGTTGTTCATATACCTCGCACCCATGCAAAATTTAGTCAACAAGGAAGGGTCGGCCTTGCCTCGGCAAAGCCCGACCCTCCCTCGGGGGCTAAAAGGGGGGAAACCCCCTCTGTGTCAAAATTTTCCTCGAAAAAAATCTCTTTTACCAGAATATCTTTCGTGCTTTTTGACTACTTCGAAAAGTGGGTCCTGGAAACGACGGAGTACACGTAAGCAGCCAAGGCTGACCGAGCCGAGGGACTCCTACGCCTCCGGGATACGGATACCTCACTCATCACCTTCTGCGATAAGTAACTCGCGTTCGGATAAAGTGACTCCGCGGATCGAACAAGTCTTTACGCTCGGAAGCCCTTCTGCCGAAGCGATCCTTCGAGCCTTCTCGACCAAGTCAGTGACAGGGCCTCATGGACGGGTGAAAGTACGCGTAAGCGGCAAGGCCGACCGAGCCGAGGGACTCCTACGCCTCCGGGATACGGATACCTCACTCATCACCTTCCGCGAGAAGCAACTCTCGCTCGCACAAACATCCCTGTTACCGACAAAAAGTCCAGATACTCGAAACAAGAGGAAAAGAGACGCAGCTTTACAACACAGCGAGGGTGTGTGTTCTAGCCTCGACGGCCGCACAAGGCACACGCTACAAGACAATCTGATCCTGCAGGCTCGGGTCTTGACGCTGGAAGGGGGCAGCAACACCCTCGGCATCGACGGCACCTTCGGCGAGGCCCGACCTAGCCTCGGACGGCGACGTGGTCCGAGGATCTCCGCTCCGAAGGACGACATCATCGCCATGCCCGGACAATCACTGCCGGGGACTTCTCCGGGAATCCGGCCCGAGCAGGCGGCTCGGCCGGTTACCCCTGGGGCCTCGGCCAACCATCTCCCAAGGGCGCCAGCCCGACCCGAGGCCTCGGCTGATCAACTCCGGCGTCGGTCCCGCTAACGGACAACTCGACTAGGCTTCGGCCAACCAGGTTTCATTTTCGAGCCAACTCCGCCTCTGTTCATGCTGATATCGCTACCCCTGGCCTCGGCTCGTCGAAGAGCGGCCAAGGGGTCCCTTTAACTGAGCTAGAGGAGCCTCAGACAACAAGGCCGACCGAGCCGAGGGACTCCTACGCCTCCGGGATACGGATACCTCACTCGTCACCTTGACACGGGGCGACTCATGCTTGGTGAAGCGGTTCAAACAACCAACAGGCGAGTCTTAGTGCCCGAAAATGAGGAAAAAACACGGCTCCATGCCAAAATTACATACATGTTCAGGCCTCGACAGCCGCAATGAACAAAAACACTGGCATTCGAAGTGCCATTACAAACGGAACTCCGGTTCCCCCTCCGCAGGTACGAACAACCCCACTCCATGGGGGAGGGCCTGCGGAACAACAGAAGACTGACGAGCGGCTCGCGGCCGCCCGCTCTGACTACGACGACAACGACCCCCGCCCCGGGCGACGAAGCAGCTTCAGCAGCGGCTTTGGGGCAAGTGCTACGGCAGAAGGACTCTCACCCACCGAGGACGAGAGCCAGCCATTCAGGCCGGGAGACGGAGACCCAGGGCTACTGGCGGAGTTGGCAATCTCATCGGTAGAGAAGCCATCTCCGGCTGCCGACGCCTCGAAGCGCGCCGGCAGGTCTTCGCCCTAGCCAGAACCGCCCAAAGCGTGGGCGCCGCCCTCGCGGTACGCGGCGCAACCGTCGTTCGGACGGAGGGCGTAGTGCTGCGCCCTGGCTGAGTGACGGCGGCCTGCCTATCCTGGCATGGCTGGAGGAAGTCTCCGCGAAGCTGGAGGATGCCATTCTCCCCCAGACGCCAGGGGAAGAAAAGGGTAACCGACCCACGCGGAGGCAGCCCCCCGACTCGCCTCATCCTCCATCTTGGCCTGGATGACGAAAATCCTTGAGGCTGAGGGAGGGGCAGAGGCCGCGGCCCGGCTCGCTTTCCCCCACCATCAAGCCGGAGGTCACCATCTTGGGTGACCGCCGGTGGAGAGGTGCAGCCGGGCTGCATGACGAAAATCCTTGAAGCCGAACGATGGCTGAAAGGTACCAACTCCTACGGAGTTGCGTTCCTCCAACGATGAGGCGAAAAGACGGCGGGTATCCCCCATCTGGGGGCTTAGAAGGTGGAAAGACGCAATGCATAAGGGAGCGAGAGGACATGGTCGCCTTCCGAAGGGGGTCACCCTCCTTTTAAAGGCAACTCTCCCTACTTGCGCCCCCAACCGTCATGGGCTGAGTCTTCTCCAACACGCTCCAGGGCCCTCCCCTGCGGCGCGGGGGCTGGGTCCCGCATGTCATGCAAGCTGGCTCAGAGCAGAGGAAGCCAAACCGCCGCGCGTAGCGCACACAACCGCCCCGCGGTTACAAGTGACCCTCCACTTTTGCCCAGACCAACGGGCGAAAGAGGCGGGCAGCCATGCAGGCGGCATGCAACCGCGCCAAGTGGACGCGCTTCTCCGACTCCCGACACGCCAGCATGGAGGCCCAGGCCCACGCGTCACGCAACCGGCGCGCCGGATGCTGCATGCAAGCAACTGCACCGCCACTTGCGCCACCACCGCGCCTCCTCGATTGCGGAACCAATACCGCGACTCGAGGCGACCAGGCGCACGACCCAGCAGCGCCAGCCTGACGCGGCGGTCAACACGGCCAAAAGTGGGCCGGCAGTAATGACGGTGGCAGGCGGGCGGGAGCAGCGGTCACGTCATCAGCCAAGCTCACGTCCCATCCGGGGGCAGCAAGAGAACCCCCTCTCACGGCGTGAAGACAACGCGCCCGTGATCCGTCCCTCGAATGGCTCGCGCACGCGCGACGACCGCCCCACCAACCACTCGCCCCGTCGCATTAACTCCACGGCAGGACAGGCGGCGCTCCTGGCAGGAGAAGCGGGCGACGCTTCGCCTTCGCCGTAAAAACCGCGCCAAAAAAGGTACGCCACGTCGTTCGATTTCGTATCCTTTTCCTTTTTTCCTCTTTCTCTATCTCTTGCAGCAGGGACCGGGAAAGGGGGATACCCCGAAAAGGATCCTTCCCCGCGAAGGAACCAGGCTCCGAGCCTCCCTACTGATCAGAGGTTCGAAGGCTGGCCCCCCGAGGGGTTCAACAGCCGCCTCAGATCGCGTGGGCCCTACACCCACTACTGGTCAGAGGTTCGAAGGCCGGCCCCCCGAAGGGTTCCATGGCCGCCTCAGGCTACTCGGGCTCCACGCCCATTACTGATCAGGGGTTCGAAGGCTGGCCCTCGAAGGGTTCACAGTCGCCTCAGACGCCGAGCGAGGGATGACCAGGGGTACGTTCGATACATAACCAAGGCTCGGGCTGCGCTCCCGAGGTACCCTAGGACATTTCCGAGACCAGCGGGAGTGATGTTGTAATGGAATCCCATCAGAGGGAGGCATCGAGCCCTCGGACCCCGTCGCCAGGGGACCGGGTCCGGCAGATCACCCGCAGGTACTTTTGGGCGTGCCTCTGGGCCCCTAGCCGACCCCTAACGAACGGGGCACGGACGTCCACTCGGATTACCCGCTTGCAGCTCACCGGAGACACCATGTTCGGCGCCCATCGAGGGTAACATGGCGCTTTCCCCCCCTCCTCCTTGCGGAAAGGCGACGCAGGGGCGTATGTAAAAAAGCCAAGTCTGTCCCTGATCGCCCTCTCGCCCTGTGCGGAGGCTCGGGGGCTGCTCTCGCAAACCCGGCTCCGGCCGAACCGTTGACAGCGTCAACATACCAGCCCGAGAGCTTGGGCCCCGACCGTACACCCGGGCTACGGCCAGTTTGCATGAGGGAACAACCAGACCAGCCGAAGCATTACGCGAGGCATTAAGACCTCGAAGGAGTGAAACCACTCCTCCGAGGCCTCGGGGGCTACACCCGGCGGGTGCGCTCGCGCGCACCCACCGGAACAAAATGCAACCGAGAAAGGCTGGTCCCCTTGCAAAAAAGTGCGACGAAAGCCTCCAAGCGAGTGCTAACACTCCCTTCGAGGCTCGGGGGCTACTGTCGGGGACCATAATTAGGGGTACCCTCAAGACTCCTAATTCTCAGCTGGTAACCCCCATCAGCATAAAGCTGCTAAGGCCTGATGGGTGCGATTAAGTTAGGGATCAGTCCATTCGAGCGACTCGATCACGCCTCGCCCAAGCCTAGCCTCGGACGAGGGCAGCCGACCCCGGAGGATTTCCGTCTCGCCCGAGGCCCCCCTCCAACGGCGGACATATTTCCGGCTCGCCCGAGGCCCTGCCTTCGCTAAGAAGCAACCCTGACTAAATCGCTGCACCGACCGACCGAGTCGCAGGAGCATTTAATGCAAAGGTGACCTGACACCTTTGTCCTGACGCGCGCCCCTCGGCAGAGCCGAAGTGACCGCCGTCACTTCACCGCTCCACTGACCGGCCTGACAGAAGGACAGCGCCGCCTGCGCCACTCCGACCGCAGTGCCACTTGATAGAGTGAGACTGACAGGCAGTCAGGCCCTACCAAAGGCACCATAGGAAGCTCCGCTCCGCCCGACCCAGGGCTCGGACTCGGGCTAGGTCCCGGAAGACGGCGAACTCCGCTCCGCCCGACCCAGGGCTCGGACTCGGGCTAGGTCCCGGAAGACGGTGAACTCCGCTCCGCCCGACCCAGGGCTCGGACTCGGGCTAGGTCCTGGAAGACGGCGAACTCCGCTCCGCCCGACCCAGGGCTCGGACTCGGGCTAAGTCCCAGAAGACGACGAACTCCGCTCCGCCCGACCCCAGGGCTCGGAGTCGGGCTCAGCCCCAGAAGACGACGAACTCCGCTTCGCCTGACCCCAGGGCTCGGACTCCGCCTGGCCTCTGCCGAACGACCTCCGCCTCGCCCGACCCAGGGGCTCGGACTCGGCCTCGGCCATGGAAGACAGACTCGACCTCGGCTTCGGAGGAGCCTCCACGTCGCCCAACCTAGGGCGCAGGCCAGCCACGTCAACAGGAAGCGCCATCATCACTCTACCCCGAGCTGACTCGGGCCGCAGAGAACAAGACCGGTGTCCCATCTGGCCAGCTCCGCCAGATAGGCAATGATGGCGCCCCGCGTGCTCTGTGACGACGGCGGCTCTCAGCTCTCTTACGGAAGCAGGAGGACATCAACAGGGACTCAACCGCTCCGACAGCTGTCCCTCCGCCAGGCTCCGTCGCTCCTCCGACGGCCACGACATCACACCAGCTGGGTGCCAAAATCTCTCCAGCTGCCACATCGGCATGTACTTAGGGCGCTAGCTCTCCCCCGCTAGACACGTAGCACTCTGCTACACCCCCATTGTACACCTGGATCCTCTCCTTACGCCTATAAAAGGAAGGACCAGGGCCCTCTTAGAGAAGGTTGGCCGCGCGGGGACGAGGACGGGACAGGCGCTCTCTTGGGGCCGCTCGCTTCCCTCTCCCGCGTGGACGCTTGTAACCCCCTACTGCAAGCGCACCCGACCTAGGTGCGGGACAAACACGAAGGCCGCGGGATTTCCACCTCTCTCACGCCCATCTCCGGCCACCTCACTTCCCCCCTTCGCGCTCGGCCTCGCGTCGACCCATCTGGGCTGGGGCACGCGGCGACATTCACTCGTCGGCTTAGGGACCCCCCGGTCTCGAAACGCCGACACTATATATCTAGCGGTAGTATACTACCTATATCGCATCCAGATGTTCAGGTCTTCGTTGTGTCCTTCTCCGGCAACGAACAGGTATCCCCACCTCTCCTCGTTACCTCCTGCTCTACGAAACCTTGAAAGTGGGGGAGGCGAGGGATGAGAGTCTCTGATTTGCTAGCTATGGTACCGTGCATTCATAAAAAATATTATGCGAAGAGTGGAGATAACCAATAAAAAAGCTTGAGATCTTTTTGGTGGATAATTTACGTGGGTATTGTTGTGAGCCATCGCAATGCACAGGTAATTGACTATATATATATATATATATATATATATATATATATATATATAGGCTGATGGTAATGGAAGCCCTGGGCTTCAGATAGGTGCGGGGAGCCCCGGCCAGGTTACGTAGACGAGCCGAGCCTGGTCGCACCGAATGGGCCGATCCAGGCGGCTCGCATTTATGCACTGCATTTACGCAAGTGTAATAGTTAGTACAGAAATGCGTAACCAAACGTGGGCCATTTGTCCGAACGTGGGCCGGTGACGTGTAACCCGAAAATTGGGGAAGCGCATTTAAACAGACAATTACGATATCATAAATCTATGTATAAATTGCATAAATGGCTGTTACGCCCACGATCAGCGCGCCCACGATCCTAGAATTCAGCGGATAAAGGATATGTGCCGTGAATATCGCGTCCACGATAATGGATATGCTCATGGTCAAGAGGAAATATTCATAGGCTTCCAAAAAAGGTAGACAGTACAAATCATTGGTTAGGACGTGGCTGGCCGAAGGGCGTAACCTGATCTGGAAGATGGCGGCGCCATGGGAAAACGAGTCAATCAGTGAGTATACGACGCCGACATCAGTTCATCGAACTAATCCATGCTTGGATATCGTAACAATGGTGCAGGAAGAACAACAAGGAGGGAACCAATTTACCTCAGATGCAAGTGCGCATATGCAAATAGCTATTGCTGCAGAGGCAATTACTCCACCAGCAGCTTTGAGGGCCCTGGGAGTTGATGATCAGACCACATTTGAGGCATCGAGTATGACAGTGAATCAAGGAGGACAGCACCTTAATACTATGCGTACTATTGGTGAGCATGAACAGGACACACCAGTGATTCTGCAGAGACATGTAAGTACTATTTAACTGATTTGGATTTTCAGTATTGTAGGTTAAATTATATACGAAAGAATACAGCTAGATGGTGTGAAAAATGTTATATTCTGCATACAATGTAAAATTATGTAGGACACCATACATGATACAATTTATGGAATATATGAACATACATATATATTTTATTATTTTGCACAGGAAGTTACAATTGATCCAAAGTTGGTACCTAAAGTTGGTATGACATTCAGTGGTGTGGATGAAGCATATAAATTTTATAGTAGGTATGCGTATGAAGTTGGATTTCCATTGAAAAAGTATAGGGAACGGAAAAATTGTAAGTGGCTGAATTGCTCGATGGAAGGCAAGAGTGCAGTAAGGGGAATATCAAACCCAAAAGTACAAAATACTAGCTCGAAGCGGACACAATGCAAGGCCGGTATGAAACTTAAAAAAAATATGATGATGCAAAAGAGACAGTTATATCTGTGCGTATTGATCTGTTGCACCTGGATCATAATCATGAATTTTTTTAAGAAGGATACCGAAAAGAATCAATTACAATGCAACAAGACGCATGATCCTGAATACATGGAGTTCATAAGTTCAATGCAGGAGAGTCGAATCCCGCAACATTGTATTATGGATTATGTATCAGAAATGCACGGTGGTCCTGAGAGTGTGCCTGTAACAGCACAAAACATGTATAACCTGTAAGTTTATAATATGTTTAGATTGTTATTCAGAATTGAATTTTGCAAAAATGTTGGTTTCGCCTAATGCTAAATGTTGACAATAATTTCAGGAAAAAGGCAAAGCAACGAGAAAGAAATGCAAATGATGTGGCAAAGCTACTATCTTTTTTTGCATCATGCAAAAACGATAATCCACAATTTTTCTCTGACTTCCAATTGGATAAAGAAGGAAAGATTTTGAGCATATTTTGGTCACATGCAAGCCAGCAAGAGGATTACATGGATTTTGGTGATGCAGTTACATTTGACACAACACATAAGACTAATCTGTATGAAAAACCACTAGGTATGTTTGTTGGTTCAAATCACCACCTCCATTGCACTATATTTGCTTTCGCATTGTCGAGGGATGAAACTGTTGATACATTTGAATGGGTATTCAACGCCTTCAAAACATGCATGGGAACCGAAGGGCCACGAGTGATGCTGACAAGTACGACTGATAATAATGAAGGAAATGTATATACATAAAATATGTCTTAAATTTGATCTTATTTTCTTTATCACATGGAATAAGATTCATACAATTTTGTCATATATGATTGCAGATCAAGATCCTGTAATGCCAGTAGCACTCGAGAGGGTTTTCCCACACACAATACATCGTTTGTGTCTATGGCATGTGCAAAATAGGTATATGCCTTTTCTAAACGAGTTGTATGCAAGGTTTGAAGAAATGGACTTTAAGACACGGTTCCAATCTATAATACATCATCCTTTGACTGAGTTGGAGTTTGAGACTGCATGGTCAATGCTACTTGAAGATTTCCATCTGCACGATAACATTACTCTCAATAAGATGTATGGAATACGTAAGGATTGGGTGCCTGCTTTTTTCAAGAATCATTATTGTGGTCTAATGTTGTCTACACAACGTAGTGAAAGCATGAACAGGCTTGTGAAAAGTGCACATGTCGATGCAAACACTCCGCTTCATCAATTCGCCAAGCAAATGATGAAGCTTCTACACAATAGAAAGATGAAAGAGTCAAAAGAAGCAGTGGGAAGCATGGTGAGGATAAATTGTTATGTTGTATATTTATACCTTAATATAAGTGTCATCTAATTTGCATTATATATGCCACAGGGTCAAAAGGAAACGAACACTTTATATATGTTTGAGATAAGGGTTGCAAGAGCATACACAAGGGTTGTGATGAATAAATTCCAGGAATCTTTGAAATATGCAACTGCATTCAAGATAATGCATGACGAAGAAGGGGGTGCAAATGATTGGGTAGTGCAACATACAACAAGATCGAATAAAATTGTGTGGGGACAACACCAATTCAAAGTGACAGCTGATGAAGATGTAGGAAAGTATACTTGTGAATGCAAACATTGGGAACATACAGGTATGGAATACTAAATAGTAAATATATACATTGAAAACATATATACAAAATTCTTATGATCGTTATTGTTTTATAGGGCTATTCTGTGCACATGTACTACGCGCGTTTATGCATCTTCAGATTGAACGGATACCGAAAGAATACATATTACAAAGATACACCTACTCTGCAAGGCAAGATGTTCCGTTTTCAAGAGATGATAGGAATTTGAAGGGGAAGGATGGAGAAACAAAATCATATAGACAGAAGATGTTGCTAAAAAAGGCAATGAAAGTAGTGCATCATGCTAATTTATCCAAAGCAGGAAATGATAGAGCCCTAGCAATAATGGATGAGCTTCTCGAGGTACTTTCGCGTTTGGAGACAGATATAGAAGTTGAGGAGACATGTGGAACTAGTGGAGGAGATGGTATACAGGTATGTAATGTTTTAATATGTATTTTGTAACATATTATTCATCATAATATATTGATGAGGTATGAAACAATAAAATATCAGGACGATGATGAAGACAATAGAGACATCAAAAAGGATGGTGAATTCGATGAAAGGAATAACAAGGTTTTGATCATATTGTTGTGAATGTTTATTTGTAAATGATGTATGTTGAGCTTTCAACCAAATTTTCAGGAAATTCAAGACGTATCTGATATACTTGAACAGGGTGTGGACAATGTTCAAATACCTATACCGATACGTCCATTAGAAGAGGTAATATCTTTAACAACTATATTGATTTGCGGTTATACATATAAATGATTTATAGGTTCGAGTTATTGGCTTATGATTGAGCTTAAAATGTGTTGGCAGGTACAGGTTAATTTGCAGGATCACGCAAATATGAATGAGAGTGGTGACAATGAACAAAGTGATCATGCCAGAAAGGTAATAATGGTGTTATACTGAATGTTGGAGTGCATAATATTATATGCTAGGAAATATTTACTTTTGAATTGCAGAAACTGGATTTTGCAGTCGATGGGATAAGCTTGGCAAGACCAAATAACTCAAAACCCAAAGGAAGAACAATAAAGGGGAGTGAACAAAAGGTTATTAAATTGGGAGCAAAAGGTACAAAGAAAATGACTAGGAAATGCCAGAAGTGTGGAATTGCTGATGGTCACAACAGTAGGACATGTTTGTCAATTGAGGAAAATAGATTACGGTTGGCTAGCCTTGCTGGACGTAAGAGAGGACGACCTCCTGGATCTAGGAACAAGGGTGGAAGTAAAGCTCCTGATTGGAATGAGACCACAACATCAAAAAAACACGCAATTGATTTCGATAGCAGTGAGTTAGACAGTGATTAGTCTGTTCTATGTGTACGAATAATTTGTTTTTTGCAATAAACATTGCATGAGTGACAAATGATTTATATACAAGTGGCTGTTGAAATCTAATAAATATAGTGTATATTGCTTAATAATGTTGCATAATTGAAAGTAGAAAACATCGTATATAACCTGTATGATGATTGTATAATACGTAAACTATATGACCAGTAATTAGTCTGTTGATTTCGATAGCAGTGAGTCAGGCAGTGAGTAGTCTGTTGTATGTGATATGAATAATCTGTTTTTTGCAATAATAATGAGTCTGAGAGAGGGGGCGCAAAACAAATCACGAGTGAATAAGGAGTGAGACACAAGGATTTGTTTTACCGAGGTTCGGTTCTCTCAAATCTACTCCCCGTTGAGGTGGTCACAAAGACTGGGTCTCTTTCAACCCTTTCCCTCTCTCAAACGGTCCCTCGGACCGAGTGAGCTTCTTCTCTCAATCAAACGGGAACCAAACTTCCCCGCAAGGACCACCACACAATTGGTGTCTCTTGCCTTGATTACAATTGAGATGATCGCAAGAAAGAATGAAAGAAAGAAGCAATCCAAGCGCAAGAGCTCAAAAGAACACAACAAATCTCTCTCACTAATCACTAAAGCTTTGTGTGGAATTTGGAGAGGATTTGATCACTTGGGTGTGTCTAGAATTGAATGCTAGAGCTCTTGTAAATGGTTGGAAGGTGGAAAACTTGGATGACTTGAATGTGAGGGTGGTTGGGGTATTTATAGCCCCAACCACCAAACTAGCCGTTTGGTGAAGGCTGCTGTCGACGGGCGCACCGGACAGTCCGGTGCGCCACCGGACAATGTCCGGTGCGCCAGCCACGTCACCCGGCCGTTAGGGTTCAACCGTTGGAGCTCTGACGTATGGGCTCGCCTGCTGTCCGGTGGTGCACCGGACAAGCTCTGTAGGCTGTCCGGTGTGCCACCCGCGCGTGCACTGCTCCTCTGCGCGCTCTGGCGCGCATTAAATGCTTCTGCAGGTGACCGTTGGCGTGAAGTAGCCGTTGCTCCGCCGTTACACCGGACAGTCCGGTGTGCACCCGACATGTCCGGTGAATTATAGCGGAGCGGATTCCCGAAGCTGGCGAGTTCAGAGTCGCTGGGTCTTGGGGCACCAGACACTGTCCGGTGGTGCACCGGACAGTCCGGTGAATTATAGCGAAGCGCCTCTGAGATTTCCCGAAGGTGAAGAGTTCAGCTTGGAGTCCCCTGGTGCACCGGACACTGTCCGGTGGCACACTGGACAGTCCGGTGCGCCAGACCAGGGTGCCTTCGGTTGTCCCTTTGCTCTTTTGTTTGAACCCTTTTTCTTGGTCTTTTTATTGGCTTATTGTGAACCTTTGCCACCTGTAAAACTTATAATCTAGAGCAAACTAGTTAGTCCAGTTATTTGTGTTGGGCAATTCAACCACCAAAATTAATTAGGAAGTAGGTGTAAGCCTAATTCCCTTTCAATCTCCCCCTTTTTGGTGATTGATGCCAACACAAACCAAAGCAAGTATAGAAGTGCATAATTGAACTAGTTTACAAAATGTAAGTGCAAAGGTTACTTAGAATTGAGCCAATAAATATTACTTACTAGATATGCATGGATTGTTTCTTTATTTTTAACATTTTGGACCATGCTTGCACCACATGTTTTGTTTTTGCAAATTCCTTTTGTAAATCCTTTTCAAAGTCCTTTTGCAAAATAGTCAAAGGTAAATGAATAAGATTTTGCGAAGCATTTTCAAGTTTAAACAAAACTCCCCCTTAATGAAATCCTCCTCTTAGTGTTCAAGAGGGTTTTAAGATATCTATTTTGAAAATACTACTTTCTCCCCCTTTAGAACACAAAGAGATACCAATTTGAAAATCATAAGTTTTAAAATTCTGGTGGTGGTGCGGTCCTTTTGCTTTGGGCTCATACTCTCTCCCCCTTTGGCATGAATCGCCAAAAATGGAATCATTAGAGTGAAATATAAGCCCTTTTACTAACTACTTTCTCCCCTTTGGCAAATAAAACATATGAGTGAAGATTATACCAAAGACGGAGAGATGCTTGGAGCGACGGCGAAGGAAGAGTGATGGAGTGGAGTGGAAGCCTTTGTTTTCGCCGAAGACTCCAATTCCCTTTCAATACACCTATGACTTGGTTTGAAATTCACTTGAAAACACATTAGTCATAGCATATATAAAAGAGACATGATCAAAGGTATACTTATGAGCTATGTGTGCAAGACATCAAAAGAAATTTCTAGAATCAAGAATATTTAGCTCATGCCTAAGTTTGGTAAAAGTTTGTTCATCTAGTGGCTTGGTAAAAATATCGGCTAATTGATCTTTAGTGTTAATATATGCAATCTCGATATCCCCCTTTTGTTGGTGATCCCTAAGAAAATGATACCGAATGGCTATGTGTTTAGTGCGGCTATGCTCAACGGGATTATCCGCCATGCGGATTGCACTCTCATTATCACATAGAAGAGGAACTTTGGTTAATTTGTAACCATAGTCCCTAAGGGTTTGCCTCATCCAAAGTAGTTGCGCGCAACAATGGCCTGCGGCAATATACTCGGCTTCGGCGGTAGAAAGAGCTACGGAATTTTGCTCCTTTGAAGCCCAAGACACCAAGGATCTTCCCAAGAACTGGCAAGTCCCCGATGTGCTCTTTCTATTAATTTTACACCCTGCCCAATCGGCATCCGAATAACCAATTAAATCAAATATGGATCCCCGAGGGTACCAAAGCCCAAACTTAGGAGTATAAGCCAAATATCTCAAGATTCGTTTTACGGCCGTAAGGTGAGATTCCTTAGGGTCGGCTTGGAATCTTGCACACATGCATACGGAAAGCATAATGTCCGGTCGAGATGCACATAAATAAAGTAATGAACCTATCATCGACCGGTATACCTTTTGATCCACGGATTTACCTTCCGTGTCGAGGTCGAGATGCCCATTGGTTCCCATGGGTGTCTTGATGGGCTTGGCATCCTTCATCCCAAACTTGTTTAGAATGTCTTGAGTATACTTTGTTTGGCTAATGAAGGTGCCCTCTTGGAGTTGCTTCACTTGAAATCCTAAGAAATACTTCAACTCCTCCATCATTGACATCTCGAATTTCTATGTCATGATCCTACTAAATTCCTCACATGTAGATTCGTTAGTAGACCCAAATATAATATCATCAACATAGATTTTGCATACAAACAAATCGTTGTCAAGAGTTTTAGTAAATAAAGTAGGATAGGCCTTGCAGACTTTGAAGCCATTAGTAATAAGGAAATCTCTTAGGCATTCATACCATGCTCTTGGGGCTTGCTTGAGCCCATAAAGTGCCTTAGAGAGCCTATAGACATGGTTAGGGTACTCACTGTCTTCAAAGCCGGGAGGTTGCTCAACATAGATTTCTTCCTTGATTGGTCCATTGAGGAAGGCACTCTTCACGTCCATTTGGTAAAGCTTGAAGCCATGGTAAGTAGCATAGGCTAATAATATACGAATTGATTCGAGCCTAGCTACAAGTGCATAGGTTTCACCAAAATCCAAACCTTCGACTTGTGAATATCCCTTGGCCACAAGTCGAGCTTTGTTCCTTGTCACCACACCATGCTCATCTTGCTTGTTGCGGAAGACCCATTTGGTTCCTACAACATTTTGATTAGGACGTGGAACTAAATGCCATACCTCGTTTCTAGTGAAATTGTTGAGCTCCTCTTGCATCACCATCACCCAATCCGAATCTTGGAGTGCTTCCTCAACCCTGTGTGGCTCAATAGAGGAAACAAAAGAGTAATGCTCACAAAAATGTGCAACACGAGATCTAGTGGTTACCCCCTTATGAATGTCGCCGAGGATGGTGTCGACGGGGTGATCTCGTTGGATTGCTTGGTGGACTCTTGGGTGTGGCGGTCTTGGTTCTTCATCCTCCTTGTCTTGATCATTTGCATCTCCCCCTTGATCATTGTCGTCATCTTGAAGTGGCTCATTATTTTGATTTTCTCCTTCATCAACTTGAGCCTCGTCCTCATTTTGAGTTGGTGGAGATGCTTGCGTGGAGGAGGATGGTTGATCTTGTGCATTTGGAGGCTCTTTGGATTCCTTAGGACACACATCCCCAATGGACATGTTCCTTAGCGCGATGCACGAAGCCACTTCATCACCTATCTCATCAAGATCAACTTGCTCTCCTTGAGAGCCGTTAGTTTCATCAAACACAACGTCACAAGAAACTTCAACTAGTCCTGAGGACTTGTTAAAGACTCTATATGCCCTTGTGTTTGAATCATATCCTAGTAAAAAGCCTTCTACTGTCTTAGGAGCAAATTTAGATTTTCTACCTGTTTTAACAAGAATAAAGCATTTGCTACCAAAGACTCTAAAATATGAAATGTTGGGCTTTTTACTGGTTAGGAGTTCGTATGATGTCTTCTTGAGGATTCGGTGTAGATACAACCGGTTGATGGCGTAGCAAGCGGTGTTAACCGCCTCGGCCCAAAACCGATCCGGCGTCTTGTACTCATCAAGCATGATTCTTGCCATGTCCAATAGATTTCTATTCTTTCTCTCCACTACACCATTTTGTTGTGGCGTGTAGGGAGAGGAGAACTCATGCTTGATGCCCTCCTCCTCAAGGAAGCCTTCAATTTGAGAGTTCTTGAACTCTGTTCCGTTGTCGCTTCTTATTTTCTTGATCCTTAAGCCGAACTCATTTTGAGCTCGTCTCAAGAATCCCTTTAAGGTCTCTTGGGTTTGAGATTTTTCTTGCAAAAAGAACACCCAAGTGAAGCGAGAATAATCATCCACAATAACTAGACAGTACTTACTCCCGCCAATGCTTATGTAAGCGATCGGGCCGAATAAATCCATGTGTAGTAGCTCCAGTGGCCTGTCAGTCGTCATTATGTTCTTATGCAGATGATGAACACCAACTTGCTTCCCTGCTTGGCATGCGCTACAAATCCTGCTTTCTCAAAATGAACATTTGTTAATCCTAAAATGTGTTCTCCCTTTAGAAGCTTATGAAGATTCTTCATTCCAACATGGGCTAGTCGGCGGTGCCATAGCCAACCCATGTTAGTCTTAGCAATTAAGCAAGTGTCGAGCTCAGCCCTATCAAAATCTACCAAGTATAGCTGACCCTCTAACACTCCCTTAAATGCTATTGAATCATCACTTCTTCTAAAGATAGTAACACCTACGTCAGTAAATAGACAGTTGTAGCCCATTTGACATAATTGAGATACGGAAAGCAAATTGTAATCTAATGAATCAACAAGAAAAACATTGGAAATGGAATGGTCAGGAGATATAGCTATTTTACCCAAACCTTTGACCAAACCTTGGTTTCCATCCCCGAATGTGATAGCTCGTTGGGGATCTTGGTTTTTCTCGTAGGAGGAGAACATTTTCTTCTCCCCTGTCATGTGGTTCGTGCACCCGCTATCAATGATCCAACTTGAGCCCCCGGATGCATAAACCTACAAAACAATTTTAGTTCTTGACTTTAGGTACCCAAACGGTTTTGGGTCCTTTGGCATTAGACACAAGAACTTTGGGTACCCAAACACAAGTCTTAGAGCCCTTGTGTTTGCCTCCAACAAACTTGGCAACTACCTTGCCGGATTTGTTAGTCAAAACATAAGATGCATCAAAAGTTTTAAATGAAATGTCATGACCATTTGATGCACTAGGAGTTTTCTTCTTAGGCAACTTAGCACGGGTTGGTTGCCTAGAGCTAGATGTCTCACCCTTATACATATAAGCATGATTAGGGCCAGAGTGAGACTTCCTAGAGTGAATTCTCCTAATTTTGCTCTCAGGATAACCGGCAGGGTATAAAATGTAACCCTCGTTATCCTGAGGCATGGGAGCCTTGCCCTTAACAAAGTTGGATAATTTCTTAGGAGGGGCATTAAGTTTGACATTGTCCCCCTTTTGGAAGCCAATGCCATCCTTGATGCCAGGGCCTCTCCCACTATAGAGCATACTACGAGCAAATTTAAAATTTTCATTTTCAAGTTCATGCTCGGCAATTTTAGCATTCAATATTGCTATATGATAATTTTGTTGTTTAATTAAAGCCATATGATCATGAATAACATCAATATCAACATCTCTACATCTAGTGCAAATAGACACATGCTCAACGGTAGATGTAGGGGGTTTGCAAGAATTAAGTTCAACAATCTTAGCACGCAAAATGTCATTGTTATCTCTAAGATCGGAAATGGAAGCATTGCAAACATCTAATTCTTTAGCCTTAGCAAGCAATTTTTCATTTTCAATCCTAAGGCTAGCAAGAGAATCATTCAATTCTTCAATCTTAGCAAGTAAAACAACATTATCATCTCTAAGATTGGGAACTGAAACATTACAAACATTAGAATCAACCTTAGCTAACAAATTAGCATTCTCATTTCTAAGGTTGTCAATAGTCTCATGGCAAGTGCTTAGCTCCTTAGATAATTTTTCACATTTCTCTACTTCTAGAGCATAAGCATTTTTAACCTTAACATGCTTTTTGTTTTCTTTAATAAGGAAGTCCTCTTGGGAGTCCAAGAGATCATCCTTCTCATGAATAGCACTAATTAATTCATTTAACTTTTCTTTTTGTTGCATGTTTAGGTTGGCAAAAAGAATACGTAAGTTATCCTCCTCATTACTAGCATTATCCTCATCACTAGAGGTTTCATATTTAGTGGAGGATCTTGATTTTACCTTCTTCCTTTTGCCATCCTTGGCCATGAGGCATTTGTGGCCAACGTTGGGGAAGAGAAGTCCCTTGGTGACGACGATGTTGGCGGCGTCCTCGTCGGAGGAGGAGTCGGTGGAGCTCTCGTCGGAGTCCCACTCCCGGCAAACATGGGCATCGCCGCCCTTCTTCTTGTAGTATCTCTTCTTCTCCTTTCTTCTCCCCTTCTTGTCGTCGCCCCTGTCACTGTCACTTGAAATAGGACATTTTGCTATAAAGTGACTGGACTTACCACACTTGTAGCAAACTCTCTTGGAGCGGGGCTTGTAATCTTTCCCCCTCCTTTGCTTGAGGATTTGACGGAAGCTCTTGATGATGAGCGACATCTCCTCGTTGTCGAGCTTGGAGGCATCGATGGGTGTTCGACTTGGAGTAGATTCCTCCTTCTTTTCTTCCGTCGCCTTGAATGCGACCGGTTGTGCTTCGGATGTGGAGGGGCCGTCAAGCTCGTTGATCTTCTTTGAGCCTTTGATCATCAATTCAAAGCTCACAAAATTCCCGATTACTTCCTCGGGAGTCATTAGTGTATATCTAGGATTGCCACAAATCAATTGAACTTGAGTAGGGTTAAGGAAAACAAGTGATCTAAGAATAACCTTAACCACTTCGTGGTCATCCCATTTTTTGCTCCCGAGGTTGCGCACTTGATTCACCAAGGTTTTGAGCCGGTTTTACATGTCTTGTGGCTCCTCCCCTTGGCGAAGACGGATGCGACCGAGCTCCCCCTCGATCGTTTCCCGCTTGGTGATCTTGGTCACCTCATCTCCTTCGTGCGCGGTCTTTAGCACGTCCCAAATTTCCTTAGCACTCTTCAACCCTTGCACCTTATTATACTCCTCTCAACTTAGAGAGGCGAGGAGTATAGTTGTGGCTTGGGAGTTGAAGTGTTGGATTTGGGCCACTTCGTCCTCATCATAATCTTCATCCCCTACGGATGGTACCTATACACCAAACTCAACAACATCCCATATACTTTTGTGGAGTGAGGTTAGATGAAATCACATCAAATCACTCCACCTAGCATAATCTTCACCATCAAACGTTGGTGGTTTGCCTAATGGGACAGAAAGTAAAGGCGTATGTTTAGGAATACGAGGATAGTGTAGGGGGATCTTACTAAACTTCTTGCGCTCATGGCGCTTAGAAGTTACGGACGGCGCATCGGAGCCGGAGGTGGAGGGTGATGAAGTATCGGTCTCATAGTAGACCACTTTCCTCATCTTCTTGTGCTTGCCGCCACTCCGATGCGACTTGTGGGAAGAGGATTTCTTCTCCTTCCCTTTTCCCTTGTTGCGGGACTCTTCCGATGAAGTCTTCCCGTGGCTTGTAGTGGGCTTGTCACCGGTCTCCATCTCCCTCTTGGCGTGATCTCCCGACATCACTTCGAGCGGTTAGGCTCTAATGAAGAACCGGGCTTTGATACCAATTGAAAGTCGCCTAGAGGGGGGGTGAATAGGGCGAAACTGAAATTTACAAAGTTAATCACAACTACAAGCCGGGTTAGTGTTAGAAATAATAATGAGTCCGAGAGAGGGGGCGCAAAACAAATCACGAGCGAATAAGGAGTGAGACACAAGGATTTGTTTTACCGAGGTTCGGTTCTCTCAAACCTACTCCCCGTTGAGGTGGTCACAAAGACCGGGTCTCTTTCAACCCTTTCCCTCTCTCAAACGGTCCCTCGGACCGAGTGAGCTTCTTCTCTCAATCAAACGGGAACCAAACTTCCCCGTAAGGACCACCACACAATTGGTGTCTCTTGCCTTGATTACAATTGAGATGATCGCAAGAAAGAATGAAAGAAAGAAGCAATCCAAGCGCAAGAGCTCAAAAGAACACAACAAATCTCTCTTACTAATCACTAAAGCTTTGTGTGGAATTTGGAGAGGATTTGATCACTTGAGTGTGTCTAGAATTGAATGCTAGAGCTCTTGTAAATGGTTAGAAGGTGGAAAACTTGGATGACTTGAATGTGAGGGTGGTTGGGGTATTTATAGCCCCAACCACCAAACTAGCCGTTTGGTGAAGGCTGCTGTCGACGGGCGCACCGGACAGTGTCCGGTGCGCCAGCCATGTCACCCGGCCGTTAGGGTTCAACCGTTGGAGCTCTGACGTGTGGGCCCGCCTGGTTGTCCGGTGGTGCACCAGACAGGCTCTGTAGGCTGTCCGGTGTGCCACCCGCGCGTGCACTGCTCCTCTACGCGCTCTGGCGCGCATTAAATGCTTCTACAGGTGACCGTTGGCGCGAAGTAGTCGTTGCTCCGCCGTTACACCGGACAGTCCGGTGTGCACCCGACATGTCCGGTGAATTATAGCGGAGCGGATTCCCGAAGCTGGCGAGTTCAGAGTCGCTGGGTCTTGGGGCACCGGACACTGTCCGGTGGTGCACCGGACAGTCCGGTGAATTATAGCGAAGCGCCTCTGAGATTTCCCGAAGGTGAAGAGTTCAGCTTGGAGTCCCCTGGTGTACCGGACACTGTCCGGTGCGTCAGACCAGGGTGCCTTCGGTTGTCCCTTTGCTCTTTTGTTTGAACCCTTTTTCTTGGTCTTTTTATTGGCTTATTGTGAACCTTTGCCACCTGTAAAACTTGTAATCTAGAGCAAACTAGTTAGTCCAGTTATTTATGTTGGGCAATTCAACCACCAAAATTAATTAGGAAGTAGGTGTAAGCCTAATTCCCTTTCACCTTCCATGTGGTGCCACCAAGTTCTATACCATACAGATTCGAATCTAAAATGTGTATACACCGATGGTGTAGGTTGATCACATACAGTGTCCAATGTCCCCTACTAAGCATAGGTACCAATATCTGTTGATGAGAGAAGTAAAAATAGGTTACATGTTGCTGTTACAATGTCATAATGATTAAAAGGTACAGTTAATATGCTAATGAACCTGGGAACAAAATGTTACTGAGGCTTACCGAGTTTCATTTATCCAGATTTACCAAAGGAGGCAATGTGTTGTGCAAACAATTCTGTAACACATTTTGATCAAACGGCTGAGGATTCTTGCTATGACGTTCCTGCTCTTCAAAATTTAACAGAGCCTAAAAAAACAAAAATAGAGTGTGTAAGTATATTCTGTGTATAGTTACAATAACTGTGAAGAAGAACCTACCCCAACATTGACATCAAGTACTAATATGTTAGGTGTCATAGTTCGACGATGATTTTTGGAATCATCACGAACACACTCAATGAAACACTGCATGAAGACATTCTCAAGACATTTGCCCTCTGCGAAAGATTCATAAATATCGATACAGTTTGCACTGTATTCACCGTAATCTATGACAACCCTGTATGATGAACATAGTTATATATTCATATTGCATAAATGAACCAAACTTATAAATACGATATTCGTAATTTGTGTAACATGTACCTGCTTTGGTCAATGTCCTTGGAATAGAGTAAATCCCACAGAGAACAAACGCACTCAAGCTCTGTAAGGAGTGGATCAGTTCTAGAAATTGTTGTCTCTTTCAGTGTATCATCCTGAGATGGAACCTGGTTATAAGTGTTTGAACATTAAAAAAATTAGTTTAATGGCATAAAATGCATTATGTAATATGTATGTTATTATACTGACATGAGGGGTTGGGGTCTGATCAAAAACTGGCCCACTGTCATTGTGTTCCATTTCCTCTGTTGCCATTTCACCTCTCTACACAAAGGTATATGATTAGTATAATTATGTAGTATGTATCATAAAATGGAATTATAACATGAGACATGAACTGCTAACAAACATTTTTTTGTGGTGTCACGTCAAATTTCGGCAAGCGGGTGCAAGCTGGTGTGGTTGGAGGTGTGATATTTGTGTTCCTCAAAATGTTGTTTCGAACATCAAAACAGAAATCCTATTGACAAAAAAGTGTGGTTCGTATACTGCTAAAAAGTAATATGCAAACAATGTACGTATGATGAGTAAAAAAGGTATTGGAGTTGGATATATTACCTGTTGACCTGTAACAACATCCGATTCGTCGGGACAAGTCTCCAGCACTCTACGGATATGCTGTTGTCTTTCATGAATTTCTTCAAACTGAGTACCACCCAGCTGGGTGTCGAGCTGCGAAGCTTGGGATGGCATATCGGGTGTGGGTTGGGTGGCATGAACAGTGTGTCCTTGTACACAATTAAATTGAAAATAATATATGTCAAAACTTGCATTATAGATCAAATGTTGCTGCGTATACTTGAAAAAACAAATGTTGTTAACTGTATGTATAAAAAAACCGTATGCACATATAGACAGTTAAAGGTACTGAATAAATGACAAGGGATAATTGTATGACTGACCTGCTGAATCAGTCGAATTCCTCGGATGCTGTGGCTCATCTGTCTCGTTTTCTAAATTATCAGACTCGACACGTAGTACCTCGTCGATCAACTCTATAAACTTGTCTGCTATGTCGTATTGCTTCTCAATAATTTTGTCAATGCTGTCTTTTATGGCTATGCATGACTTGTCAACTTCCAAGTCATATGCAGCAAGAATGTCTGTGAATTTAGATCGATGACGAGGTGGGAGATCGTTGATCTTACTTGACATCATCTCTTTGATCGATGGAAGTTGGATGTTAAAAGTGGGTCGAGGCGTTGGGGCAGGGCGCGGTGCATCAAAAATGTTGGTCCTACACTCCGGCTGGTTGTTCAGCAAAATTAATAAGAATCCATGACCACCTGCCTATTCCATTTGTTCCATAAATATTCATAAACTATGTATATAATACATCATAAACTTGCCTCGGATTGGCGATCGAGCTTAGGTCCAACTGAATAGCATGTCTCGGTCGAGCTTCGGAACTAAAAATAAAATTAAAGTGAATGTGCGTAACCAACTGCGTAAATGTGCGTAAACAACTGTGTAAATATGAATAACTTACTTCACAATGTCCGAAAGGTTCAGCCCCATGGCGTACCTTCCTCTTCTCAGCTTTGGTCAAAGCTTTTATGGTATTCTTATCAAAGAATTTAATGCGAGGTGTGCCAATCTTATTTTGAGGGGCAGCGGCTGCATGCAGGTGATCCAAGTAATACAACTACATAAAAGAATTACAGAGTTCAATAGCTATGTAAGTAAACGTAACCAACATCATAAAACATGTTACATAATTACCCACAGTGAGCAACCCAAAATGCAATAAATGTACATAAGGATAAACACTATACTTACAAGGACAACAATGGAGCATTCGTATATAGTCGTGGAGACATTTGTGGTGATTCGGTTGTGCCACTTCTTCGTAGCTTCACAGAGATCATTAAAAATCAACTGGCACCAGTCGGTCTCATGGAAACGGTGCATTTCTTCTCTCAGAAGCACCTCATGATATGTTATGCCCGAGCTAGCAGTTGGAAACAACAGACGGTTGAATAAAATGAGGAAGAAACATCTGATTGTAAGGTCATCATCCTCGCTGAAAGTCGCCTAGAGGGGGGGGGGGGGGTGGATAGGCGAAACCTGAAAATTAAAACTTTATCCCCCAACTAGATCCCTTGATTAGTGGTTAGAACAAGATATACAAATATAGGAGTATACAAACTAAGTTCTTGCTTGAAAAGAGTTTTGCTAAATAATGTGGAATTGATAAATCAATACAACTAATAAGTTATAGAATAACAAAGCAAGTAGCCTTAGATGAGAAGAGCACTAAGTCAAGTTCTTTCTTGCGAAGTGTTGCTTCACTAAATGAGAATTTAACTTGAAGCAACACTAAATGATATTAGCAAAGAATGGTGCAAGAAAACTTAGAGCAAGGGAAAACAAACAAATCACAAGCAATAAACACAATGGACACGGGTGATTTGTTTTACCGAGGTTTGGCCCTCGAAGGCCTAGTCCCCGTTGAGGAGTCCACTTAAGGACGGGTCTTTTTCAACCCTTTCTCTCTCTCCACCGATCACACAAGGATCGACGAGCTCTTCTTCTTCTCAAGGATCACTCTCGATCCCACAAGGACCACCACACTCTTTGGTGTCTCTTGCTAGCTTTTACAAGCCTCCAAAACTTTGGAGGAAGTTCGATGGGAGTCAATACTCCACGCACAAATGAACACGAAGATGTAGCACACACTATCTCTCAATGAATCTCACAAGGCACTAGAGCTAAATCACACAAGAGACTTTCTTTTGCTTGCTCTTGCTTTTGTGGCACTTGTGTGGGTTGTAGTGGTCTAAATCTTGTGTATAGGATGGATCAATGAATATATGTGGTTGAGAGGGCTTGAGTATGTCAACTAGATGACTTGGAATGTTGCTTGGGCTCCCCCACCTTGAAGTGGTCGGTTGGGGTGGTATTTATATCCACCATCCAAAAACTAGCCGTTGATGAAGTCTGCTGGCGGTGGGCGCACCGGACAGTCCGGTGCACACCGGACAGTGTCCGGTGCGCCAGCCACGTCTCCCGACTGTTAGGGTTCTGACCGTTGGAGCTCTGACTGCTGGGCCCGCCTGGATGTCCGGTGGCGCACCGGACATGTACTGTAGAGTGTCCGGTGCGCCGTCTCGTGCGTGCCTGACTTCTGCGCGCCTGGCGCGCATTTAATGCCGCTGCAGGTGACCGTTGGCGCCGAAGTAGCCGTTGCTCCGCTGTTACACTGGACAGTCCGGTGTACACCGGACATGTCCGGTGAATTATAGCGGAGCGGATTCCCGAAACTGGCGAGTTCAGAGTCGCTTCTCCTTGGAGCATCGGACACTGTCCGGTGTACACCTGACAGTCCGGTGAATTATAGCGCGGCGTCTCCGAGAATTCCCGAAGGTGCGAAGTTTAGCTTGGAGTCCCCTGGTGTACCGGACATGTCCGGTGGTGCACCGGACACTGTCCGGTGGCACACCGGATAGTCCGGTGCGCCAGACCAGGGTGCCTTCGGTTGTCCCTTTGCTCCTTTGTTTGAACCTTTTTCTTGGTCTTTTTATTGGCTTTTTGTGAACCTTTTGCACCTGTAGAACTTATAGACTAGAGCAAACTAGTTAGTCCAATTATTTGTGTTGGGCAATTCAACCACCAAAATCAGTTAGGAAATAGGTGTATGCCTGATTCCCTTTCAATCTCCCCCTTTTTGGTGATTGATGCCAACACAAACCAAAACAAATATAAAAGTGCAGAATTGAACTAGTTTGCATAATTGCAAGTGCAAAGGTTACTTAGAATTGAGCCAATAATTATTAACATAGGATATGCATGGATTGTTTCTTTACTTTAACATTTTGGACCATGCATGCGCCACATGTTTTGTTTTTGCAATTTCTTTTGTAAAATCTTTTTGAAAGACATTTTGCAAATAGTCAAAGGCAATTGAATAAGATTTTTGCGAAGCTTTTTCAAGATTTGAAAATTTCTCCCCTTGTTTCAAATGCTTTTCCTTTTACCAAACAAAACTCCCCCTGAATGAAATCTCCTCTTAGTGTTCAAGAGGGTTTTAAGATATCAATTTTGAAAATACTTCTTTCTCCTCCTTTTGAACACAATAAGATATCAATTTGAAATTTTCCAAATGAAAATCATTGGTTTTTAAAAATAGGTGGTGGTGTGGTCCTTTTGCTTTGGGCTAATACTTTCTCCCCCTTTGGCATGAATCGCCAAAAACGGATACTTTGAGTGAAATATAAGCCCATTTATTTCTCTCCCCCTTTGGCAAACAATTGAAATATTCAATTGAAATAGAGATATGAATGAAGATTATACCAAAGTGGAGAACTATGCGGAATACCGGCAAAGAGTGGATAATACCGATGGAGTTGAGTGGAAGCGTCGTCTTTGCCAAATACTCCATTTCCCTTTCAATTCTATAACTAAGCATGAGAATACACTTGAAAACACATTAGTCATAGTATAAGTGTGATCCTCATGACAGTTTATGCACTGATGAAAGCATGTTGCAAACATTTTAAGCATTTTTCCTTAAGGATTTCAAAGAGGCTTAAGGGCCATCCACCTTTGGAACAAAGGCAGCTTATCCTCATTACAAGGTTAAGCTTTAAGCTCTTTGACAATTAAATCACTTCATCTAGTTTCAACAAAGATGCATTAAAGCATGAATGAAATATTTGAGAGGTTAAACTAGATATGAAGCAGGGAAAATGCAAAGGACATGCTTTCTCTTCCTTTTATCTAAGATATGCAAAGAATGCTTATAAGAGGAAGATTTAGGTACATGTTTGAATGAAAGGAAGTAGCTTTACCCTCTTTGTACCTTTACTTGGAGACTCTCTCTTCATTGTGCTTTGTCCTTAGTCTTGTTTGCTTAAGACCTATACTCAAGACAATATATGGAAATATTTTGCACAAAAGAGAGTTCTACAACAAGTGATCATTTTCTAAGTTATTGTTAGCATATGGCAAATGGATCACAAATTGCATAAATGTATCATGAATTCTCCTTTTTCCTTAGTGCATATCAAGACAGATGTCGATTGAAATTACCAATTGAAATCAAATTGAAATTACATGAGGCACTAAGAAGCATAAGTGATAATTGAAGTTGTTCAATGATCAAACAATCGATGCGATCAAGAGAACAACATAGGCATTAGATTTTCAATCAAGCTCAAAAATAGGAGAATCCAAAAAATATGCTACTTTAACATGGAAGGCTATAATCAAGATTGAAATGTAGTAGCATGCCTTATGAGAAGCTTGTTCTCATACACGAGACTATAAGAGATTACTACGATAATGTGATAGTCTCATCGTAATCAAGATGTAGATAGAGGCTCCCCCTAGAGATATGCATCAAGTATTTGAATGAATTGAATGGATGCATTTACTTTAAAGATGAAGAGGGAGAAGCATTATACCTCTTGATCAAGGCTCATAAATTTTGCAATAAACAACTTAAGCCTAGTATTCTCATTATGAAAGGATTTAGAATACTCACAACCACACCATAGATTATTTTGTAGATCTTACTATCCAAGGAGGTGGTGTTGTTCTTAATGTCCTCCTCTTTCATTTGAGAGTCCTCCCTTTGTAGTTGTTTCTTTTTCCTTTCAAACTTTGCTTCTACCTTTCTTCTTTTGGGCGAAGAACAACCCATGAGGCTTGTGCACTTTCTCTTTTGTAGATATTCATAAGTAGGCTCAAGAGATACTTTGTTAGTAACACAAGCACTAGTTTCCATTTTTGTAACCATTTTTGATAAGAAATGAAAAGCTAGATTACTAAAACATGGAAACTTCATAGCATGAACTAGATTATCCATAGATGATGTTATGCTCAATTTTAGCTCATAAAACAAGCATAAATAATCCTTTAAGAATACAGGAATAAATCTAATTCATGATATGGAAAGCGATAAATGTGAAAGAATCAAATCCAATTTAAGCAAGTAGCGACACATCATAACTTATTGGAATGATTTTTCTTTTCATGTTAGATTACACATTTTCAAAGAGAAACTTATTCTCTACAAGTGAGACTATTTGGGTTACTTAGATAAAATCATTAGCCTCACTATTCTAGTTATAGAGAGAGTTTTCCTTTTATAAGTGTCCTAAGGATTTGAATTCCTTACATAACACCTTGTTCTTTTAGAAACTTGAAATATCTCTCTATATCTAGAATCATGGCAATAATAGAATAACTTAGCGAAACACATGCCATGATATACTTGCAACAAATTAAAGCATGTAGATTGCTATGGTATAGAAATGATGAATATGCAATCTACCATATGAGAGGAATTTCTTCAAAGAATGGTAATATCAATTTAAAGACATTTGAAGTGCTTCAATTTTTCTATGTGACTACACAATACACATAAGAAATGATATTCTAAAATACTTGCACTTAAAAGATAAGTGTTACCATCCTTTGGCTTTCCTCCATGTTGTAGGCCTTTTTTTTGTACATGATATTGTGGGGGATAGATATCCCCCGGGTCCACTAAAAGAGTAAAGGACCTCACGAAAGGCCCAAGGGCCCAATAAATCGTAAGGTCATTCTTTCGTGGGCCTGGGGAAAGACAACCAGCAACGCAGAGCGACATGAGGCCGGGTTGGTGCAAACCCGGACGGCCCATAGCGTCGAGCCATTGGCCGCAACAGAGATCCGACTTTCCCGCGTCGGGGCCTCCATGCAACGAGGCCACGTGAGGATAAGTCAGCGAGGGTTACGTAAAGGATAATCTCGAGAGGTTCACTATCTTTTAGCCACTTGCTGTTATCTTATCATGTGTACTGCCCCACGGTCGAGTATATAAGGCTTAGGGGGCACCCCTTCAGAACGATCGACCCATTATTTAGCCATCCACATCAACTCTCTGTATTCTCGATCCAGGGAGCTCTCTTGTAACCACATCCACCAATCATACTCATCAGGACGTAGGGTGTTACGCATCACTAAGCGGCCCGAACCTGTAAATCTTGTCCACCGTCCCTCGTGCGATCGGCACGAACCATTCTGCTACAGTTGTCGACGCCTTCCTACTCCTAAAACACCTTGAGGGGCAACCCCGGGTGTGCGGTCGGACCCTAAACACCGACAGCTGGCGCGCCAGGTAGGGGGTGTGTCGACAATCCAAGCTAGCTCAATGGCCATCTCTTTCTACAGCAAGATCGCCCTACGCCCCGGATCTATGTTCTGCTTCGGGACAATCTCATTCGTAGCGGACGAAGAAGGAACTCTGCACCGTATCGCGGATCCGCCGGAAAAGGAGTCTTCCTCAACAAACTCCGACAATACCGGAGAGGTGCGACCTCCGACCCCCCGGAAGAAGATCACCACGACGGCAGCACCGTTCTACCCTGACGTCCTCTTCGTCGGAAGGGCGGAATCGCCCACCATCTCCGACGACGAGCCGACTGTACCCGGGGAGGAACCGCCTCAGCGAGAGTCCCGTCGACGAAGGAACCGGCGCAGGAATGTTCGACGACATCACGCAGCCGGAGAGCGGAATCCGGAACAACCTGTCTCACGAGACGAGGTCTCGGAGGTAGGAGAAACCCCGGAAGAACGCGTCTTCAGAGAGCGAAGGAACTCCCGACGACGTGATCGCCGACGAGCTCAGGAACAGGCTGAGCATGATGCAAGGCAACGTCGAGAGAATCCACTCTTCGGGCGCAATCTGAACCCCGACTTCGCCCGAGCCATGAACACGCCGAGCGAAGTCGGAGGGGTGCTGGCTCGGATAGCGGAAGGACTTCCTCGGACTCCTGACGCCGACGGCTACCGACGACTGTTCACCCAGGCGGCCAACCATCTTCTGCCGCTTGCTCACCCGCCGAATGATCTACGACACGCCATCAACAGTCGCCGGGACGCGCGGAGCTCCATCAACGCTTCGCGGGAACGGCGGCATGAGAACGAAATTCGTCGTCGAGAGGAGTACGACAGGGATCATGGCGCCCCGACTCAGAGCCAAGCTACCAGGACTGAGTCGGCAACGGCTTCAACTGGCGGAACCTCCCGGGGACGGTCGAGGAATCACAACCACAACTCCCCTCCTCGGGACAGACATCGACCCCGGCGACAGGAGGACACGTGCGGAGTGTCCGCCCTTACTCCGCGCCTCAGGGCCATCCAATGGCCTCCCAACTTCAAGGTATCCAATGTTGACAAGTATGAACCTAAGCAGGATCCATGGGGTTGGCTAGCCGTCTACACCACCGCTGCTCGAGCTGCCGGAGCATCCGAAGACGTGATGACCGCGTACTTGCCCATTGTCCTTGGACAAGACGCGCTGCAATGGCTACGACATCTACCCCGACACTGCATCGACGCCTGGGGAGACTTCAGTCGGCGTTTCACCGCCAACTTCCAGTCCCTCTCCGACAAGCCGGCGCAGCCGTGGGACCTTAAATCTATCAAGCGCCGGGGGGACGAAACTCTCCGATCGTACCTCAAGAGGTTTCAAACCATGAGGAATCGAATCCCCGATGTCACGGAAGCGGCCGTGATCGAGGACTTCTACCGAGGATCTAATGATTCGGTTTTCGTCCGAGCCATACTACAAAGGGCGCCGACCACCTCGGAGGAGCTGTTCCGGGAAGCCGACCTCTACATCACCGCCGACGAGCGAGCCCAGGATCTCATCGGAGGAGCGAAGCCCGCACCGGCAGCACCACGACGCGACACGAACCAGCAACCCGACAAGCGGTGGGAGAAGAGGCCACGCGAAGAAGTGCACGCCACCGGCGGACCACCTGCTTCTCGCGCTCGAGGAGGACCACGTGGAGGCGAGCGTACGCTGGACGACATCCTCGACGCCCAGTGCCCGTACCACAAGGACATGCGCCACACTCTTCGTAATTGCCGAGACTTCAAGCACTCCGTCGGACACGGCCGACCCTTCCAACCTCTACCTCCTCCTCCGCCGAGGGGAGGACCCGATGAACCACGACAACCCCATCGGCAGGAGGAGGGAGGAGGAGGAGGAGCTTTCCCGCGCGTTGACAGGGAGGTCAACGTCATCTTCGGCGGACACGGATCGCAGGAGAGCAGAAGACAGCAAAAGCTCAATGATCGCCAGATACTGGTGGCGACCATCGGCCCTCCCGCCCCATACCGATGGTCGGAACACCCGATCACCTTCACTCGGGCGGATCAATGGCTCAACTTCGACCACCCGGGCAAGTACCCGCTTCTCGTCGATCCGGTGATCCGAGAGAGTCGGGTGAAAAAGGTGTTAGTGGACGGGGGGAGCAGCATCAACATCACCTTCCCCCGGACACTCCAGAGCTTGGGAGTTCATCTCAAAGAGCTCCACGAGTCGGACACTCCTTTCTTCGGCATCGTGCCGACGGAAGGGGAATACCCGCTGGGCCACATCTACATGCCGGTCACCTTTGGAACTCCGGAGAACTACAGAACCGAGTTCCTGAGGTTTGAAGTGGCGAACTTCGACTGCGGGTACAACGCCATCATCGGGAGGCCAGGATTGGCCAAGTTCATGGCCATTCCGCATTATACATACATGATACTGAAGATGCCAGGGCCACAAGGGATCATAACTGTGCGCGCCGACCTTCAAGGCGCCGCAGAATGTTTCCGAGTGGCTATTCAAGCAGCCCTCACCGCCAAGCCATCGACAGCTCCCTCCGCAATGGCGAACTCTAAGCCTGAGGAGGACCTCGCAATACCAGCAAATGAAGCTCAGACCGCGACCTCTATGCGGCCGACTGAAGAAACCAAAAGAATCAACCTGGGGTTCGCTGATGAGCGCAAGACGGCCATCATCAGCTCCAGTTTGGATGACAAATAGGAAAGCGCGCTCGTCCGGTTTCTGCAAGATAACCGAGATGTATTCGCATGGCAACCTGCGGATATGCCGGGAGTCCCGAGAGAACTGGCCGAGCACAAACTGAAGGTTTTTCCCTAGGCGAGGCCGATTCGGCAGAAATTACGTCGTTTCACGCCTGATAAGAGGGAAGCCATTCGCGCCGAGCTAGCTCGCTTGGTCGCGGCTGGATTCATTAGAGAAGTATTACATCCTGAGTGGTTAGCCAATCCCGTTCTTGTACTCAAAAAGAATAAAGTGGACTGGCGCATGTGTGTTGATTATACTGATCTCAACAAACACTGTCCGAAGGATCCCTTCGGGCTCCCGAGGATAGATCAGGTGGTGGACTCCACCGCTGGGTGTTCTATGCTGTCTTTCTTGGATTGCTATTCCGGGTATCATCAGATCAGTCTGGCAAAGGAAGATGAAGAAAAAAACGGCATTCATTACTCCGTTCGGCGCTTTCTGTTATACCTCCATGCCATTTGGCCTCAAAAACGCTGGAGCGACTTACCAGAGAGCTATTCAAACATGCTTAGCCGATCACTGGGGCAAGCGTGTGGAGGCTTATGTGGATGACGTGGTGATCAAAACACAGGACTCAAAAGACTTCATCGAAGATTTGCAACTGGTTTTCAACAGCCTGAGGCAGTATAGATGGAAGCTTAATCCCGAGAAATGTGTTTTTGGGGTACCAGCCGGAAAGTTGCTCGGATTTATTGTCAGCCACCGGGGAATTGAGGCTAATCCGGATAAAATTGAGGCTATCATGAAAATGGAAGCACCTCGATCGCAGAAGAAGGTTCAGCGACTTACTGGATGCATGGCAGCTTTAAGCAGATTTATATCCAGACTGGGAGAAAAAGGTTTGCCGTTTTACAAGTTACTCAAGAAGGTGGATAAATTCCAGTGGACTTCAGAAGCACAAGAAGCTCTGGATGCTCTAAAAAAATTCTTGACAACACCACCAGTGCTGAAACCACCTCGACGAGCTACATCAACTCAACCAGCTGAAGATTTGCTATTGTATATCTCTTGCACGACTCACGTGGTAAGCACCGCGTTGGTAGTCGAGCGAGTAGAAGAAGGGCATGCCTACCCAGTACAACATCCTGTCTACTTCATCAGTGAGGTCCTCGGCCCCTCAAAGAAAAAGTATCCTCAAGTTCAGAAACTATTGTATGCAGTACTTCTAACTGCCCGCAAGCTGCGTCACTACTTTGACGACCACAAAGTCATAGTAGTCACAAGTTTTCCAATAGGGGATATTCTTCACAACAAGGAAGCCATCGATCGAATAGCCAAGTGGGCCTGTGAGCTGGGATCTCATGACATCGAGTTTCGGCCTCGCACTGCAATCAAAACCCAAGCACTGGTTGATTTCGTATCAGAGTGGACTGAACAACAAGTACCAGACAACCCGGAGACTGCAGAAGTATGGCGAATGTATTTTGATGGCTCACTCAAGCTGCAGGGAGCAGGAGCGGGGATTCTTTTCACTGCACCAGGAGGCGAACACCTCAAGTACGCCCTCCAGCTGCTATTCCCGGCCTCCAACAATGCAGCCGAGTATGAAGCTTTGATCCATGGATTGAACATTGCCATATCACTGGGCGTCAAAAGATTAATGGTATATGGGGATTCTCTGGTAGTCATCAGCCAGATAAATAAGGAGTGGGATTGCTCAAACGATTCGATGGGAAGATACTGCACTGCCGTCCGAAAACTGGAGGATAAGTTCGAGGGTCTGGAATTTCATCATGTGGAGAGAGATCGGAATGCAGCAGCCGATGTACTGTCCAAGCTAGGATCCAGTCGAGCTCAGGTTCCACCCGGGGTTTTTGTGCAAGAAATTCTGCAGCCAAGTATCTCATTGGGTCAAATGGAAGAATGCAACATCATAGATCAACCCGAGTCAAATCCCGATGACTGGAGAAAGCCAATCATTAAGTACATAAGGAATGAAGAAGAACCAGATGATAAGAACTCGGCAGAGCGCATTGCAAGACAATCAGCTCACTATACACTTATTGGGGAAACATTATACAGAAGGGGTGCATCAGGTGTCTTCATGAAGTGCATTCTCCCATCCACTGGAAAGCAACTCTTAGAAGAGGTCCACGCTGGACAATGTGGGATACATGCAGCCTCCAGAACACTAGTTGGGAAGGTCTTCAGGTCAGGATTCTATTGGCCAACAGTAAAGAATGATGCAGCCGAGTTAGTTCAGAGGTGCGAAGCCTGCCAATACTTGTCAAAGCAACAACACCTGCCAGCACAGCAGCTGCAGACCATACCAGTGACCTGGCCTTTTGCATGCTGGGGGCTGGATATGATTGGACCTTTCAAGAAAGCTCAAGGGGGATATACTCATGTGTTGGTAGCAATTGACAAGTTCACTAAATGGATAGAATTCAAGCCCATTGCCTCCTTAACTTCTGCTAAGGCCGTGGAATTCATACAAGACATAATATTCAGATTCGGGATACCAAATAGCATCATAACTGATTTAGGATCCAATTTCACGAGTTCAGAATTCTTTGACTTCTGCGAGCAAAAAAGCATTCAGATCAAGTATGCATCTGTAGCCCATCCAAGAGCCAACGGGCAAGTTGAGCGAGCCAACGGGATGATATTGGATGCACTCAGGAAAAAGATTTTCGATAAGAACGAAAAATTCGCAGGAAAGTGGATAAGGGAATTACCCTATGTTGTTTGGAGCCTAAGAACCCAACCTAGCCGAGCTTTGCATGGAAACACTCCTTTCTTCATGGTCTATGGGTCGGAGGCAGTGCTGCCTGCTGATCTCAAGTTTGGGGCGCCAAAGCTGATTTTTGAAAGCATAGCAGAAGCTGAGACCACCAGGCTGGAGGACATAGACATACTCGAGGAAGAACGGTTAAGCGCAGTAATCCAGTCAGCAAGATACCAGCAGACTCTAAGGCGCTATCACGACAAGGCTGTGCGGCAACGATCCTTTTCAGTAGGGGAGCTCGTCCTTCGCCGAATTCTAACGGGAGAAGGACGACACAAGTTATCACCCTTATGGGAAGGACCCTTCATAGTAGCAGAAGTCACTCGGCCTGGATCATATCGCCTCACTCAGATGGATGGCACGGAAGTCGGGAACTCTTGGAACATAGAACACCTGAGAAAGTTTTATCCTTAGCCGTACCTCAAAACTGCTGGGATAACAATGATGTACTCTGTAAAGTGGAAATATGTCATCAATAAAGAAAAGGTTTCAAGGATACTCAATTTATCTACGATTGACTTGCATTCTTACTTAACTCGGGGTGACCACTATGCCCTGATAACGGAGCAATCGACTTAAGTCGGCAACGACTTAAGGCGGTGCGACATGCTCACGCTTACTTAACTCGGGGTGACCACTATGCCCTGATAACGGAGCAATCGACTTAAGTCGGCAACGACTTAAGGCGGTGCGACATGCTCACGCTTACTTAACTCGGGGTGACCACTATGCCCTGATAACGGAGCAATCGACTTAAGTCGGCAACGACTTAAGGCGGTGCGACATGCTCACGCTTACTTAACTCGGGGTGACCACTATGCCCTGATAATGGAGCAATCGACTTAAGTCGGCAACGACTTAAGGCGGTGCGACATGCTCACGCTTACTTAACTCGGGGTGACCACTATGCCCTGATAACGGAGCAATCGACTTAAGTCGGCAACGACTTAAGGCGGTGCGACATGCTCACGCTTACTTAACTCGGGGTGACCACTATGCCCTGCTAATGGAGCAATCGACTTGAGTCGGCAACGACTCAAGGCGGTGTGACATGCTCACGCTTTACTTAACCCAGGGCGACCACTATGCCCAGCTAACGAAGCAATCAACTCCAGTTGGCGTCTACTTAAGACCAATACAACATGCTCTCGCCTATTTAATTCAGGGGATGATTTCCATATCCCACAGACAAAATTAATAGTCATCATGCAAACTCATTAACTAAAAAATTCTGATACAATAAGTGAGTAATTATGTTGTTCAAATAAACCGGAGTCCTCTAACAAATGTTCAATCATGCAAGCTGCGCGCTCGGAGCACGCGAAATGTTTTCTCTATTTTGCAATGTCTTTTCCAGGAGCAGTCGACGAAGAAGGACGACTCGAGGAGTCAGGGGCAGCGTTCACATCAGCCCTTATATCTTCAGGAACGACTACGCCAGGCCTCCTCATCAGAATTCGTCCCGCCCGAATGGCCTTATCCATGGCCCTATCGCGTTGGGCTCTCAGAGTATTGGAAGTCTCTTCAGCAACCTTGACAGCCAACTGGGCAGCCTCTAGCTCCTGGGTAACAGATTTCTTGGAAGCACGCAGATTCTTGATGACAACGTCTTTAGCCGATATCAACTCCCGAAGGCGAATCACATCATCCAAGGACTCCTGCAGCTTATAGCGAAGATTGTTCAACTCCTCCATGGAAAAGCGATGACTCCTCTCCAGAATAGTCAGCGAGTTGCTAGAATCTCGATACAACCTATCAAGATTGTCACGAGAAGCAGCAAGGATGCGTTTTTCTTCCCGCAAGCACAAATCAGTTCCTTCAGAAAACCAGGCAGACAATAGGAGTATAGCAAGTCAAAAGCGCAGTTTCGTATTTCACCTTTTCAGAGTCTAGCTGAGCATGCAAGGAAGAACTCAACGCGTTGGCATCATCTAAAGCGGCAGAGACTTGACTCAGCTCAATTTGACCTTGAGAGTACTTTTCCTCAAGATCAGTGCATCGCCGAGACAGTTCAGCCCGATCTTGAGAATGTTTCTCCTCAAGTATTGTAATCTGTCGAGTCATTCCTAGCGAAGGATAACCAAACAAAGCGAGGTCAGAAGGTCAAACAGTCCACAACAAGCACGAAGAAAAGGAAAAGGGGCACTAACCAGCATTAGTCGCCTCCAACTCGGATACACGGCGATGAAGAGACACCGGATTCCAACACGAAAAGGATGAAGCTACTTCCGGGATAGGAGCGCCATGCAATTTTAGCTGGCTAGTCATCCCATCCATCAAAACCTGATGAGAAGAGCAGATGAGCATAATGGCAAGAGTTCATGTAAAAATCAAGCTAAGAAACAGCACAGTACCTGGAGGTTGGAGAAGAACGAAGGGATCCCCAAGTCAGGAGGAATCAGATGATAACCCGGCGCAAGGTCATCACCCGAAGCAGCATGCAATGGAACAGTGGGAATCAGTTCATCTCCTTCAACAGAGCCGGATACTCGATCAGCGGGGACGCTGCCCTCCAAAGCGACACCCCGGTCTGAAGTTTGGGCCACCACCATGCAGCCAGAGTGTGGAGGTGACCCAGCATGAACGTCCATGGAAGCGCCGGAAGGAGACCCTGTTTGGGCACCCTCGGGGACTGGGCCATAGTTGGCACTGCCCACTTGAGCCGGGTTATCCCCGGCAACACCCTCGGGGGCTGGGCAGTAGCTTGCACTCTTCGCCCGGGCTAAGTCGTCTCCGACGACACCCTCGGGGGCTGGACATGTATCAACACCATCCCTAGGGTCCAAACTTTCAGCAATAACCATCTCTAAGGTTGATGGGCCCTCGGCTACTTCCATGGAATCAGGACAATCCAGGTTAACATCCCGTCCCTCAAGATCGCGCTCTAAGGTTGATGAGGCACGGGATGACCTCAACCCAGCGTCCGGCATGGCATCACAAGTTTCTGTCACATCATCATCCACTGGCCCTGATAGCAAGTCCTCTGGGACCATATCCTCCAGAGTTTGATCAAAGTCGGCCAGGGATATGTTTTGCAGACCAACAAGAGCAGACAAAGTCGGAGAAGGAACCCCACTACTTTCCCCACTGGCGAGGAATTGCCGACTGTTTTTCCGAGTCAGAGGGACTTCATTCTCTTCCTCTTCGTCGTCTTCGTCAGCAACACTGGCAACACACCCATTAGGATCAGCAACAGATGGACCACACCCATTGGGTTCAGCAACAGTCACACCACACCCATTGGGATCAGCATCAGCAAATTCAGGCGCAGGAACCTCCTCATCAGCAGGAACCGAGGGACCAGCACCCTGATCCAAACTAGATACTCGCCGAATACGTCTCTTCTTCTTTTTCTGCTCATCAACAGAAAGATCAGTCTGATTGGTTCGGCGGGGACGCCTCGAGCGAGCACGGACAGGTCTCTGAACATCCAAGGTTATACCGACCTCTGGGAGAGATGCCACTGCCAATGTCTCAGCAGGAATAGCGTCAGAAGAATCTTCAGCCAACATGTCAAGCACGGCATTTATTTCAGCATCAGTAGGATCCAAAGGCACCTCGAAATGGATTTGTCGTTCATCATCAGGGATTTTCCCAAGTGAAGCAACCAAAGCACTAACCTCCTCGTCAGAAGGCCGCGTTCTAAGGCCCAAACTGCCATCAGTCGCAGGTGGGTTTGACACGAAGCGAGTGAAGGCCTTGGCAGGAGGCAGATTCCAGGCTGAATACGCCACCGGAGCACCAACATTGGATACTTTGCCTCTGAGAATCATCTCCAGTCGGCTCACCAAATCTGCAGAAGGGATTCTTCTATCGGTAACTCGAGTTGGATCGGCTAGCCCTTGATACAGATAAGCCGGGTGGACCCTGTCTTTCAGTGGCTGAATGTTTTTGAAAACGAAGTCAGCAACTATAGCTTCAGCAGTTAAACCCCTCTCTTTCAATAGCCCAACTTCAGCTAGCAGCACACTGGCCTCAGCCACCTCCTCGTCCGTAGGAGACTCGGTCCAGCTCGGAGTGCGAACATCTGGCTGTCTTCCTGACCGGGGGGGAGAGAATTTCCATAGTTATCAACTATAAACCATTTCAGGCGCCATCCCTTAATGCTGTCTTTAAGGGGGATCTCAAGATACTCGGTTTTCCGTCCCCGGCGCATCTCCAAGCTGGCACCTCCAACCAATTGATGCTGTCCCCCGGCCATCCCAGGGCGACAATGATACAGGTGTTTCCACAAGCCAAAATGCGGCAGCACGCCAAGAAAAGCCTCACATAAGTGGACGAAGATAGAAATTTGCAGAATTGAATTAGGGTTCAGATGGGTTAGGTTGATGTGGTAGAAATCAAGAAGACCACGGAAAAAGGGAGAAATAGGAAGGCCAAGGCCGCGGAGAAGAAAGGGAGCGTAAACCACGGACTCGTGGGTGTCCTCCGTCGGGACCATAGTCCCGTGGCAAATCCGCCAAGAACAGAGTTCTCGTGGAGGAAGAACCCCGATGGACACGAGGTGGAGGAGTTCGGTTTCAGAGATGATGGACATGTGATTACCTGCGAAAGGCAACTGGCTGTTGGGATCAATTGGAGGAATCACCACAGCGGAAGAACTCGCGATTTTCCTCTTAGGAGCCATCTCGATTTCACCAGCGAGCAAATTGGAGGCAAGCGCAGAGAGGATTTGGAAGCAGGAATGCAAAAACTAGGGCGCGGAAAGCAAAGGCGGCTAAAAGTGCAACTCTTATGGGATATTCTCGGACCAGATACCGTTTCAAAAAGTGCCCAGTCATCACTCGGCAGTTATTTCCGAAATCCCAGCATGCCACGTGGTCACTTGGCAGTTACTTCCCAAAAAACTGGTGGGCCATCTCCTTACTCGGGTGTTAATCCTCAAAATAACTCGGCGTTGCCTCTAAAATGCCGACGTCACTATTCAATCACTCGGCGTTGCCTCTAAAGCGCTGACCTTTGAGTTTAATAGCTCGGCATTGCCTCTAAAATGCCGAAGTCACTACTTAGTCACTCGGCGTTGCCTCTAAAGCGCTGACCTCGAGTTCAACCGTTCGGTATTACTTCTAAAATGCCAACGTTGATCTTCAATCACTCGGCGTTGCCTCTAAAACGCTGACCTCGAGTTCAACCGCTCGGCGTTACTTCTAAAATGCCGACGTCGACCCTCAATCACTCGGCATTACTTCTAAAATGCCGACGTCGACCCTCAATCACTCGGCATTACTTCTAAAATGCTGACAACGACCTTTAATCACTCGGCGTACCTCTAAAACGCTGATCTTGAATTCAATAACTCGGCGTTGCCTCTAAAACGCTGATCTCGAGTTCAATAACTCGGCGTTGCCTCTAAAGCGCTGATCTCGAGCTTAGTCACTCGGCGTTGCCTCTAAAATGCCGGCGTCGCTACTCAGTCACTCGGCGTGGCCTCTAATACGTTGATCTCGAGTTCAATCGTTCGGCATTACTACTAAAATGCCAACGTTGACCTTCAATCGCCCAGCATTACTTCTAAAAACATTGATACAGACTGCAATATTGCTCGGAAGCGTCAGCATAATGATCAAGCTGTTCGTCTATGGCCTCAAAAGACTCAGATTCATAGTCAAACGAAACGATTCATCAAAAGGAAACCAAACTCGTTCTTCATTCAAGGGAAGTGGCAATATTTACAAATCAACTCATTATGAGTTGATACTTCCCTATTTCTACTATTATACTACACTCTACTGCTACTACTACTACTACGCTACATTATACTACTTTACATTACTAATACTACTACATTATCTAACTATACTACTTCTAATCTATACTAATATTTAAAAGGACCAGTGGCATCTAGCCACTGGCCCTGCCCCTGCCGCCGCCGCCGCTCTTGGTGCCGCCTCCGCCGCCGCCGCTCTTGGTGCCGCCCCCGCCGCCGCCGCTCTTGGTGCTGCCCCTGCTGCTGCCGTAGCCGCCGCCCCAGCCACTGCCGCCATCGTCGTCGTCGTCGTCGTCGTCGTCGTCGTCGTCGTCGTCGTCATCGCCCTCGTCGCCGCCGTCCGAGTCCTCCTCCTCCGAGGAGTACTCGGACTCATCCGAGCCCTCGAGCCCGGAGCGCTCGACGGCCCGGATGTACGCCCAGACCTCCGCGGCTAACCCCTGGGAGTCGTCCGAGTCATCGGACGACGCCGGGGGAGAGACGGGGGCCGGGGACCTCTCGGACTCGGAGGAGAACTCCTCCTCCGAGTACTCCGAGTCGCCGAAGTCCTCCGATGGAGGAGTCGGCTCGCGCTTGCGTTTCTTTCCCATGGAGGCAAGCAGAAAAGAAGAGAAGGAAGCAGTAAGGAATAGCCAAGGGATATGAAGAAACCAGAGGAACAACAGCGTTATTTATAGAAGAGAAAGGCAACCGCTCACCTCCAACCGTGGTCACTGAACAGTCGCTAAGCATTCAATACACAACTCCACCCGTCCAAAGACACGTCAGGCGGCGGACGCCGTTTCATGCAGCACTACACCCATTGGGACTTGTAATACTCAAGTTGTATACCAAGAGTAATAAAGAGAACTCCTCAGTTTGTGTGATTCATTTGCATCATAAAAGAGCACCTATGTAATTGAGAGTGACTAAATAAAACAATTATACTAAAATAAAGAAAAAAGTGCATTTGTTGGAGTTTTATGTGTTGTGCATTAAATAAAACCATGAGGATAAAAATAATGAGGTATTAATTATTTGAAACTTGATTTAACCCAAAATTTGAAATTAGGGTTTTGGAAAATAAGGAAAAGAGAAGAGATATGGAAAAATAAATAAAATGTATACATAAATATCTTCAGGCTTACTATTTTTAGATGCAAAAATAGAGTTTTTAAAAGGGGATCCACAAAAGTTTGAATTAATTCAAATTGAGTTTGAAAATATAGAAAATAGAAAGAAAAATAAAAAGAAAAAAAAGAAGAAAAACGTACCTGGGCTCTATATCCGAATTCGGCCCACCCAGGGAAGTGATCCGCGCGGCCCATCTCCACGCGTGTGGGCGTCGACACGCGGGGCCCGCCGTCAGCCTCTCCGTCCACGCGCGTATTCTCCTCCCCTCACTGCGCTGTGGGGCCGATCCGTCAGCCGCGCGCGCGCTCACCTCTCGTCAGTCTCTGGCACACGGGACCCAGTTGTCAGCCGCGTACTCACCTCCCCGTTTCCTCCGCTCGCCGTTGCGCGATGTTCGCCGCGAAGAACGCCGGCGTTGACCGCCCTTGGCCGTTGCCGCGCTGAATAAAAGCCCCGTTCCCTCTGCCCTTTCTTCGCCCAGACCGCCGTCGCGATAACCCATAGTGAGAAGAGCGCCGTCACCTGCCGCATCAAGCTTCGGGCCGCCGTCGTTGACCCGCGCCACCGTCGCCGCTCTGCTCCGATTGCTTCGTCCTGGGTGTTCGGGAGGTCGCAAGGAACACGCGCGGGGCAGTGACCGGGTGGGCACGACATCGGCCGGCCGGGAATTCCTCACCGGAGCCGCAGACCACCGCGAATCCGCGCCGCGCCGTGGCCAACGCCGACGGGTCAGCAATCCGCGGTAATAAACCTACCCCTACCTTCCTTAAGCCTTCCGCATTGCGTAGCTGAAGTTAATTAGAAAATGGGGGCGTGAGCGGAGAGATTTAACCTCGCCGGACATGGCGCGCCACCGTGGGGGAGCTCGCTCCGCCGCGCGTGACGGCCCTGTTGGGGCTGTGTGCGTGCACCGTCGGATGTGTTTTGGGCGGATCGGATTAGACTAGAATACCCCTTCGAGTGCGGGGCATACTGACCGTTAGATCAAATCCAATGGTCGGCTGCGGATCGAGATTCATTAAATCTCTACCGTCGGGTCCCGATCCAGCGATCCCAATTACGTACCGCTTCATCACGCTGGCGATCTAATCTCGCGCGTCTATTTCAGATCGGACGGCCAGAAATCGCCCGTACCCCTTCGCGGGTCGTTTTGCTAAAGAGCCCTTCGCTTATTAGATAATTAACCCGCCATCCAGAGCATCCTATTCACTGAGTCTGGTTTAAATTACCCGCTAGCCCCTGCAGTTTTTAGTATTTGACGCCTAGTCCAGAGAATATTAAAAACAGAGAATTCATATTAGAAATTCGTTTTTAATACAAAAACAATTCTAGAAATTTGTATAATTCATAGAAAATGCATTTTAACTCCAAATTGAGTCATTCCAATTCCTAAAAATTTGTAATATTATTCTCTATCCATTTAGAAGCACTGTTTTGACATGAACTCTGTTAGAAAATTAATTTATCATCTAAATCCTATTATAATCACCTTAAATCTTAGGAAATTCATATCTTAAATTCTATAACTCCAAATTTAGTGATTCCAGTTCCTATGGTTTCATTTTAATGTGTAGATTTTTACTGTATATTTCATTCATCTGTTTGGTGTGATGTTGATTTTGGCTATACTATGCATGTTTTGTATTGATGCGAGTAGACGAACAAGCCTACTGTGGAAACTGAGGTTCAGCAAGTAGAGATAGCTGAGCAGGAGCTCATTACAGGCAAGTTGTGCCCTTGATCACTTACTTTTCCCAGCCATGTTCTTATTAATTTTAATGATCTGCATAGGTTAATTTTGATGGGAATCCTTTATGTACCCCAGTTTTGATTACCTCTATACCTTGTTCACCCCTGGAATATCTTTGGGTAGTACTTGCTATTGCTTTAAGTGGATTGGGTATGGAGATTCATTATTCATGATTATTCTGTTATTATTTTGTTATTATTGTTGTTCATGTTAAGATCATTAAATTAATGGGAACATGGAGCGACCACCCGGGAAAACAGTGCTACCACAAGGGTAGTATGGGATGCCCTTGGCTGATTAACTAGGAAAGCTAGTGGAAGACTACCTTACCCGAAAGGGGCAAGGGCAGTAGGGGAGAGGTCAGTGCGGGGAGGTCCCTAGTTGATTTTGCTGCGATGGCTATCAGCTAGGAACCCTTTACTGGATCTTCCCATAAACTGTAGCGGGTTTTCGGAAGCTAGTGGAACTTTGTAAAGGCCTCGTAGTGGATCCCTAGCCATTCACCTCGGTAGTGTCTAAGGGCCTTGCAAACCCAGGCGACATGGGATACACGACTTGTGGGTAAAGATGCGCAACCTCTGCAGAGTGTAAAACTAGTATACTAGCCGTGCTCACGGTCAAGAGCGGCTCGGACCCTCACATGATTAATTATGGAACTTAATTTAATTTGACATTTGCATCGCATTTGGGATTATTTTACTTATTACTGTTCTTTATTATTATTAAGGTTTGGTATTTACTTTACACTTAGTAATTGCTAATAAAATTTTGACCAACTTATAAAAGCAATGCTCAGCCTTAGCCTTTATTTCATTGATCAGCCTTACACTACATGAACTCCCACCTTTGGTGAGTTCATGCCACATTATTCCCCACGACTTGTTGAGCTATGAACGTATGTGAGCTCACTCTTGCTGTCTCACACCCCCCCCCCACAGGAGAAGAACAAGTTGTTGAAGAGGAGCTGCCTAACACCGAGGAGTTCGATCTGATCTAGGTGGCGTTTCTCAGTCGACATTGGCGCCATCGATCCTTAGTTCGTTTTATATTTATCTTTATTTTGTAATAAGACTTCCGCTATGTAATAAATACTCTGATGTTTTATGACATTTATCTCTATACACTCTGTTATTATATGTGTTGTCTTCTTGGCGCATGTATGAGATGCACCCGGCTTTGTTCTTTAAAACCGGGTGTTACAGAAGTGGTATCAGAGGAAATGTTGACTGTAGGACGAAACCTAGATAGAAATGGACAACCCTTACCTACTTATCTCATTCTGAATCATTCTACACTTACCTTACTCTGAATCTTTCTATACTTATCTTGATTCTGTCTTACCTTCTACTGTTCTACTCTGATCAACCTTATCTTTTCTACTCTGAGACAAGATGGATTTCAAACTTTGGAATCCCTACCCTTATGACATTTTAAGAGATAGGGAACCTAAGACAAAATTAAAACTATTTTCCCTATTTAAAATGTTGGTTGATTGTTCTGATGATCAATGCCTGATTTGCTTCTTTGATTGATTGGAATAGTATAGATGGACATCTTAGCATGTACCAACATAAGGTATTGAATTAGCTATAGTAGTTGAAATATTAATCTGCTTAGCTAATAAATCCCCCAAAGTAACATGATTGTAATTACTGCCTTGTCTACTGCTCTTTCTTACCATATGTATCTAACTCAGATGGTCAATACCAGGAGGGGTGGTGGAATTGACTTGCCTCCTAACCAACACACTCGAAGACAACCTCAGCCACAGCCTGCAGCGATGAATCCTCCCAATCCTCCACCAGGCGGAGTTGACCCACTGGTTGCTGCTCAGATGGCGGTGATGCAGCAAATGGCAGATACTATGGCGGATATGCGTGCTCAGATGCAGCAAGAACGCCAGGAGATGCGTCAAGAAAGAGAAGATATACGCCAGGAGCTGCGCCAGGAGAGAGATGAGATACGCCAGGAAAGGAGGGCGCAACAACAGCAGCTGCAACAGCAAATGCAACAACAACAGCAACAAGTGCCACTGCCTCCACCTCCACCACCACCAGTTCCACCCCGAGACAAGCATAGAGAGTTTATGAGCCATAAGCCACCCACATTTGCAAGCTCACCAGATCCACTTGATGCAGACGATTGGTTGAAGTCAATTGAGAAGATGCTGAATATTGCACAATGCACTGATCGGGAGAAGGTCTTATATGCTTCTGGACGTCTGACTGGTCCTGCTGCTGACTGGTGGGATTCGTATACTGCTGCCCATGATGCTGCGGATAATATTACTTGGGCGGAGTTCAGTACGCAGTTCAGGAACTATCATATTCCAGCTGGGATGATAAAGATTAAGAAGAAGGAATTTCTGTCGCTGAAGCAAGGGAGTATGTCCGTCAGCGAGTACAGAGACAAGTTTATTCAGTTATCCAGATATGCCCCTGAAGAAGTTGCTGAAGACGAGAGGAAGCAGGAGCATTTTATTGAAGGACTTAATGGACCCTTGCAGTATGCTCTGGTGGCACACACATTTCCATCATTTCAGAGGCTGCTTGATAAGGCACTGGCTATTGAACACAAGCGTGTTCAACTGGGAGATCTGAAGAGGAAGGCCATATCTCAGGGACAAGGAAGCAGCAGTGTTCGTCCTCGCTACAGTTCACCACAGGGAACACCGACTCGACCCGGAGGACCACGCCCAGTTCCGCAATCACCACTGAGGACTCCACCTCCTCGACAGGCTACCCCTACTGGCACCCCGACGAAGTTTTCAGGACAGAGTCCGGGCACTCAATGTTACAAGTGTGGGAAGATTGGTCATTATGCAAATGTCTGCCCACAGAGGATTGCCACTACTCCAGCTCAGAACAAGCAACAGACCCCTGGCAAGGGATATTCTATAGCCAGGGTGAATCAAGTCAGTGTTGATGATACTCCTGATGGCGGGGACCTCGTGATTGGTATGTTTTATGTTAATGCAATTCCTGCAACAATATTATTTGATTCTGGTGCTACACATTCATTCATGTCTGCTAGATATGCCAACACAAATGAAATACCACTGCTAAGTATGAGAAAACCCCTGATAGTAATTACACCTAAAGGGCCTGTTGAGGCGAATCAAATGACACGTAGATTGACATTAACCATCATGGGTAGAGAGTTTGGAGCTACTGCTATAATATTAGAGTCAAGCAGTATAGATTTGATCCTTGGAATGTCATGGCTAAGAAAGGCAAAGGCCGTTATAGCATGTGGTAGAGGTACTATAGAGCTTACTACCACCAAAGGAGAAAGGTTTCAAGTCAATATTGCAGTAACCTCCTCATCCATGCGTGCAATGTTCTTCATGCCTGAGGAGTTTGTTGGTGACAACATCCGGGTGGTTAGAGATTTTCCGGATGTCTTTCCAGAGGAGTTACCAGGGATGCCACCTGATAGAGAAGTTGAGTTTGTTATTGATCTCTTACCTGGGACCGCCCCTATTTCTAAACGGCCATATAGAATGTCCGTAGAAGAGTTGAAGGAACTGAAGAAGCAGTTAACGGAGTTACAAGAGGCGGGGTATATTCGTCCAAGTTCATCACCTTGGGGAGCACCGGTGTTATTTGTGCAGAAGAAGGATGGATCGCAACGGATGTGTGTGGATTATAGATCTCTTAATGACGTTACGGTGAAGAACAAGTATCCGTTGCCCCGTATTGAGGATTTATTTGATCAGATGCGAGGAGCAAGAGTATTTTCGAAGATTGATCTCCGATCCGGTTACCATCAGATGAGGATTAGACCATCGGATATTCCCAAGACGGCTTTCTCGACCCGATATGGATTATATGAGTTTACTGTTATGTCATTTGGGTTGACTAATGCACCGGCTTATTTCATGAATTTGATGAACAAAGTGTTTATGGAGTATTTGGACAGGTTCGTCGTGGTATTCATCGACGATATTCTTATCTATTCTAAGAGTGAGAGTGACCATGAAGAACATCTAAGGTTGGTGCTACAGAAGTTACGAGATAATGAGCTCTACGCTAAGTTTAGCAAGTGTGAGTTTTGGATTGACAAGGTGCCATTCCTTGGTCATATCATTTCCAATGGAGGAATAGCAGTGGATCCTGCTAAAGTTAAGGAGATAATGGAGTGGAGAGTGCCCACTACAGTTACGGAGATTCGGAGTTTCTTGGGACTCGCAGGATATTATCGGAGATTTATTGAAGGATTTTCTAAGATTGCCAAGCCTATGACATCGCTTTTGGAGAAAGGAAAAGAATTTAAGTGGGATGAGAAGTGTCAAGAGAGTTTTGATCAATTGAAGGAAAGATTGATGTCACCTCCGGTATTGATTATGCCAGATCTGCAGAAGGGATTTGATATTTACTGTGATGCATGTGGCCAAGGACTTGGATGTGTGCTTATGCAAGATGGACATGTGATTGCCTATGCATCTCGTCAGTTGAGGAAACATGAATTGAACTACCCCACTCATGATTTGGAATTGGCTGCCGTTGTGCATGCACTTAAGATTTGGAGACACTACGTTATGGGAACTAAGTGCCAAGTATATACGGATCATAAGAGTTTGAAGTATATATTCACTCAAAAGGATCTCAACCTTAGGCAACGCCGTTGGTTGGAGCTCATTAAGGATTATGACTTGGAGATTCATTATCACCCAGGCAAGGCGAATTTGGTTGCAGATGCCTTGAGTCGGAAGGAGCATGTTCACTCCGCTTTCGTGGTTCAGCTACCTGATGAATTAGCAAAGGACTTTGAGAGACTCAACTTGGGAATTGTTACTACATACATGAAGGAGTCACCTATTGAAGTTGGAACCTACCTTGGAAGCAAGAGATTCGTAAGGGTCAAATTGGTGATGCTAAGATTCAGGAGATTAAGGATCTTATTAACTGAAGGTAAGAGGCCCAGAGTTCACAGAAGGATGAGCAAGGCACGATATGGTTCAAGAATCGGATCTGTGTTCCCGATATTGATAGTCTTCGGGAAACCATATTGAAAGAAGCACATGATTCAGTTTATTCTATCCACCCTGGGAGCACTAAGATGTATCAAGATTTGAAGCAAAAGTATTGGTGGTATGGAATTGAAGAGAGATGTGGCTGCACATGTGGCTATGTGTGATGTATGCCAAAGAGTTAAAGCTGAACACCAGAGGCCAGCCGGACTATTGCATCCACTGAAGATACCTGAGTGGAAATGGGAAGAGATTGGCATGGACTTCATTGTTGGATTACCCCGCACGTCTGCTGGATATGATTCTATATGGGTGATTGTGGACAGGCTAACCAAAGTAGCCCACTTTATTCCAGTGAAGACCACTTATTCAGGAGCTAAGTTGGCAGAGTTGTACATGGCACGGATTGTATGCCTGCATGGTGTGCCAAAGAAGATTGTGTCAGATCGAGGATCACAGTTTACCTCTCGATATTGGAAGCAGTTGCACGAGTCATTGGATACGAGATTGAATTTTAGTTCGGCTTACCATCCCCAGACTGATGGGCAGACTGAGAGGACTAACCAAGTACTGGAAGATATGTTAAGAGCTTGTGCTCTTAAGCATGGTGGAAGTTGGGATAAGAGTCTACCGTATGCGGAGTTCTCATATAATAATAGCTATCAGGCCAGTTTGAAGATGTCACCGTTTGAGGCTTTGTATGGCAGAAAGTGCAGGACTCCCTTGTATTGGAATCAAACTGGTGAAAGACAGTTGTTTGGACCTGAGATTATACAAGAAGCAGAGGAACAAGTTCAGCAAATAAGGGAGAATTTGAGAACTGCACAATCCAGGCAGAAAAGCTATGCTGACACCCGGAGAAGACTACTTGAGTTTAAGGAGGGTGATTATGTCTATTTGAAGGTGTCACCACTCCGGGGCATGAGAAGGTTCAAAGTCAAAGGAAAGTTGTCCCCTCGCTTTATTGGACCCTTTTTAATCTTAAAGCGAGTGGGAGAAGTTGCATATCAATTGGAGTTACCGGATCATCTCGCGGATGTTCATGATGTATTCCATGTATCTCAGCTGAAGAAATGCCTCAGGGTGCCTGAAGAACAGTTACCACTGGAAGACCTTAGTGTTCAAGAGGATTTGACTTATGCTGAGTACCCCATCAAGATTTTGGATACTCTGACTCGAGTTACGAGAAATAAGGTTATAAAGATGTGCAAAGTTCAATGGAGCCACCACGGTGAAGATGAAGCAACTTGGGAAAGAGAAGAAGAACTTCGTATAGATTTTCCCCACCTTTTCCCTAGATCTTCTTAAATCTCGTGGACGAGATTATTTTTAAGGGGGGTAGGATTTGTAATACTCAAGTTGTATACCAAGAGTAATAAAGAGAACTCCTCAGTTTGTGTGATTCATTTGCATCATAAAAGAGCACCTATGTAATTGAGAGTGACTAAATAAAACAATTATACTAAAATAAAGAAAAAAGTGCATTTGTTGGAGTTTTATGTGTTGTGCATTAAATAAAACCATGAGGATAAAAATAATGAGGTATTAATTATTTGAAACTTGATTTAACCCAAAATTTGAAATTAGGGTTTTGGAAAATAAGGAAAAGAGAAGAGATATGGAAAAATAAATAAAATGTATACATAAATATCTTCAGGCTTACTATTTTTAGATGCAAAAATAGAGTTTTTAAAAGGGGATCCACAAAAGTTTGAATTAATTCAAATTGAGTTTGAAAATATAGAAAATAGAAAGAAAAATAAAAAGAAAAAAAAAGAAGAAAAACGTACCTGGGCTCTATATCCGAATTCGGCCCACCCAGGGAAGTGATCCGCGACGGCCCATCTCCACGCGTGTGGGCGCCGACACGCGGGGCCCGCCGTCAGCCTCTCCGTCCACGCGCGTATTCTCCTCCCCTCACTGCGCTGTGGGGCCGATCCGTCAGCCGCGCGCGCGCTCACCTCTCGTCAGTCTCTGGCACACGGGACCCAGTTGTCAGCCGCGTACTCACCTCCCCGTTTCCTCCGCTCGCCGTTGCGCGATGTTCGCCGCGAAGAACGCCGGCGTTGACCGCCCTTGGCCGTTGCCGCGCTGAATAAAAGCCCCGTTCCCTCTGCCCTTTCTTCGCCCAGACCGCCGTCGCGATAACCCATAGTGAGAAGAGCGCCGTCACCTGCCGCATCAAGCTTCGGGCCGCCGTCGTTGACCCGCGCCACCGTCGCCGCTCTGCTCCGATTGCTTCGTCCTGGGTGTTCGGGAGGTCGCAAGGAACACGCGCGGGGCAGTGACCGGGTGGGCACGACATCGGCCGGCCGGGAATTCCTCACCGGAGCCGCAGACCACCGCGAATCCGCGCCGCGCCGTGGCCAACGCCGACGGGTCAGCAATCCGCGGTAATAAACCTACCCCTACCTTCCTTAAGCCTTCCGCATTGCGTAGCTGAAGTTAATTAGAAAATGGGGGCGTGAGCGGAGAGATTTAACCTCGCCGGACATGGCGCGCCACCGTGGGGGAGCTCGCTCCGCCGCGCGTGACGGCCCTGTTGGGGCTGTGTGCGTGCACCGTCGGATGTGTTTTGGGCGGATCGGATTAGACTAGGAATACCCCTTCGAGTGCGGGGCATACTGACCGTTAGATCAAATCCAATGGTCGGCTGCGGATCGAGATTCATTAAATCTCTACCGTCGGGTCCCGATCCAGCGATCCCAATTACGTACCGCTTCATCACGCTGGCGATCTAATCTCGCGCGTCTATTTCAGATCGGACGGCCAGAAATCGCCCGTACCCCTTCGCGGGTCGTTTTGCTAAAGAGCCCTTCGCTTATTAGATAATTAACCCGCCATCCAGAGCATCCTATTCACTGAGTCTGGTTTAAATTACCCGCTAGCCCCTGCAGTTTTTAGTATTTGACGCCTAGTCCAGAGAATATTAAAAACAGAGAATTCATATTAGAAATTCGTTTTTAATACAAAAACAATTCTAGAAATTTGTATAATTCATAGAAAATGCATTTTAACTCCAAATTGAGTCATTCCAATTCCTAAAAATTTGTAATATTATTCTCTATCATTTAGAATCACTGTTTTGACATGAACTCTGTTAGAAAATTAATTTATCATCTAATCCTATTATAATCACCTTAAATCTTAGGAAATTCATATCTTAAATTCTATAACTCCAAATTCAGTGATTCCAGTTCCTATGGTTTCATTTTAATGTGTAGATTTTTACTGTATATTTCATTCATCTGTTTGGTGTGATGTTGATTTTGGCTATACTATGCATGTATTGTATTGATGCGAGTAGACGAAGCAAGCTACTGTGGAAACTGAGGTTCAGCAAGTAGAGATAGCTGAGCAGGAGCTCATTACAGGCAAGTTGTGCCCTTGATCACTTACTTTTCCCAGCCATGTTCTTATTAATTTTAATGAATCTGCATAGGTTAATTTTGATGGGAATCCTTTATGTACCCCAGTTTTGATTACCTCTATACCTTGTTCACCCCTGGAATATCTTTGGGTAGTACTTGCTATTGCTTTAATGTGGATTGGGTATAGGAGATTCATTATTCATGATTATTCTGTTATTATTTTGTTATTATTGTTGTTCATGTTAAGATCATTAAATTAATGGGAACATGGAGCGACCACCCGGGAAAACAGTGCTACCACAAGGGTAGTATGGGATGCCCTTGGCTGATTAACTTAGGAAAGCTAGTGGAAGACTACCTTACCCGAAAGGGGCAAGGGCAGTAGGGGAGAGGTCAGTGCGGGGAGGTCCCTAGTTGATTTTGCTGCGATGGCTATCAGCTAGGAACCCTTTACTGGATCTTCCCATAAACTGTAGCGGGTTTTCGGAAGCTAGTGGAACTTTGTAAAGGCCTCGTAGTGGATCCCTAGCCATTCACCTCGGTAGTGTCTAAGGGCCTTGCAAACCCAGGCGACATGGGATACACGACTTGTGGGTAAAGATGCGCAACCTCTGCAGAGTGTAAAACTAGTATACTAGCCGTGCTCACGGTCAAGAGCGGCTCGGACCCTCACATGATTAATTATGGAACTTAAATTTAATTTGACATTTGCATCGCATTTGGGATTATTTTACTTATTACTGTTCTTTATTATTATTAAGGTTTGGTATTTACTTACACTTAGTAATTGCTAATAAAATTTTGACCAACTTATAAAAGCAATGCTCAGCCTTAGCCTCTATTTCATTGATCAGCCTTACACTACATGAACTCCCACCTTTGGTGAGTTCATGTCCACATTATTCCCCACGACTTGTTGAGCTATGAATCGTATGTGAGCTCACTCTTGCTGTCTCACACCCCCCCCCCACAGGAGAAGAACAAGGTTGTTGAAGAGGAGCTGCCTAACACCGAGGAGTTCGATCTGATCTAGGTGGCGTTTCTCAGTCGACATTGGCGCCATCGATCCTTAGTTCGTTTTATAGTTTATCTTTATTTTGTAATAAGACTTCCGCTATGTAATAAATACTCTGATGATTTATGACATTTATCTCTATACACTCTGTTATTATATGTGTTGTCTTCTTGGCGCATGTATGAGATGCACCCGGCTTTGTTCTTTAAAACCGGGTGTTACAGGACTCCAGTCAACAGCGCAAAGGATATGATTACACTTGCCGTCCCATCACATTACAACTCAGAAGCAGCCGGTTAAAACACTCAGCGTACCAAGCCGTCCCTTGCCCACACCCATTGGGGGGGGGACGCCCAGGAATTGTCAGTATATTTTTCAAAATGGTCACATCTGTGCAGAGCATGCAGTGAATGCCTCAAGACAAAAATGAGATATCAACAAGAGTTAAAGGGAAGCCAACTATAGCCAGCAGAGTGCAAAATATGGTCGACAGACATGACTTGAAGACTAGACAGAGAACGTCCATCGAATGTCCAATCGAGTGCAGAGCAAATACACTATGCTACCCAGCAAGATATGGAAGGATTGCAAATTCAGCCGCAAAAGACAAAACACGTGCTGACCTCTGAAGCATAATATTGATGACATAGCACGGATGACATCATGCCAACTTTTTTATAAGCAGAAAGAGTAATCTTCAGCAAAAGGACACAAAAAGAAGACCTTCAAGCGAATTATCCTCAAAAAATCCACTTGAAGGTCGGGGGCTACACCCATTGGGTGCACCTTCGGTGCACCCCATGGATTGTCATTCTAAGCCAGGATAGCACCAATTTCTAAGGGCATGGGACAAGATTAAGAAGCTAATCCTCAACTGGAATAAAGAAACACAAATGGAAGTAATCTCTGCTGAGGACCTTCGAGTAGATTATTTTCTAAAATCTACTCGAAGCTCGGGGGCTACACCCATTGGGTGCACCTTCGGTGCACCCAATAAGGTTCAGAATCCTACAAACAGGAATGCCGATCTCTAAGGCACAGGCACGAAGCTAGATTCTGGTCAACAAGTGATCGAAGCAGGAGAGAACAACAGGAAGCCATCTTTCTTCAAATCACCTACAAGCTGGACCTGAGATCTTCGGGTTGATTACCTCTAAATTAACCCAAAGATCGGGGGCTTGTGGGGGATAGATATCCCCCGGGTCCACTAAAAGAGTAAAGGACCTCACGAAAGGCCCAAGGGCCCAATAAATCGTAAGGTCATTCTTTCGTGGGCCTGGGGAAAGACAACCAGCAACGCAGAGCGACATGAGGCCGGGTTGGTGCAAACCCGGACGGCCCATAGCGTCGAGCCATTGGCCGCAACAGAGATCCGACTTTCCCGCGTCGGGGCCTCCATGCAACGAGGCCACGTGAGGATAAGTCAGCGAGGGTTACGTAAAGGATAATCTCGAGAGGTTCACTATCTTTTAGCCACTTGCTGTTATCTTATCATGTGTACTGCCCCACGGTCGAGTATATAAGGCCTAGGGGGCACCCCTTCAGAACGATCGACCCATTATTTAGCCATCCACATCAACTCTCTGTATTCTCGATCCAGGGAGCTCTCTTGTAACCACATCCACCAATCATACTCATCAGGACGTAGGGTGTTACGCATCACTAAGCGGCCCGAACCTGTAAATCTTGTCCACCGTCCCTCGTGCGATCGGCACGAACCATTCTGCTACAGTTGTCGACGCCTTCCTACTCCTAAAACACCTTGAGGGGCAACCCCGGGTGTGCGGTCGGACCCTAAACACCGACAGATATCTCTTCACTTCCTACAACATATAATATCTTCCTCGAGATGATATGAGTTTAAGACATAGCAATTTGAAAAATAACCTTGGGTCAATCATGTATATAGATCATTGAAGATTGATAGCTTGAGTTGATAAGAATTGAATGGACTCTCTCAAGCACCCCAAGGCTTCATATCATCTCCTTTTCCTGCAAAGCTTGTCAAGCATATTTTGGTACCCATCGCTTGATGGGTCCATCACGGTTAGTCAACAAAGATCTAGGAACCCAAAAGTCCTTTGTGTTAGCACTAGGTAAACTCATTACCTTTCTAGCACAAGTTGCAATTTTGGGTTGCCTAGTTACATGAAAATCAATTGACAAGTTAGGAGTGGAATTGTTACCAATGGGACAATCCTTGCATTGATGTCCCTTCTTTCGGCATGTGTAGCATAGGCGTTTTTCAAGTTTTGAAACTTTCTTCTTTCCTTGTTTGTTGCTTGCTACATGGTTAGTAAAAACTTTCTTTTCTAACCCTATGCCTCTTTGTTTTAAATGGGGACAAGATCTAAGTAAGTGTCCCTTCTTAGAGCATTTAAAACAAAGTCTATCATCCTTGTTAATAATCAAGACACTTTTAATGTAGGGACATGATCTAATCAAGTGCCCCTTTTCAAAGCATTCACTACACTTCTTATTTTCATTTGTATGAAGTGTAACTTGATTATTACCTTGGATGTTACCTTTTATGGAGGCATGGTTGAGGCTTTTGGAGGAGGTATTGAATTTCATCTTTTGTTTCCTTCTCATGGCAATCCTCAAATCCTTGACATTTTCTTCAAGGGATGTAGTGCATGCCACGGTTGTTCCCGTCTCAAGCTTCTTCACCATGTGATCACGGTTATCTTGAGAAGGTTGGGCAATGCATTTCCCTTTTAGTTGTGTCAAGCTCATCTTTAGCCTCTCATTCTCTTCTTTGAGCTTTTGATATGTATCATCTTTTGTTTGTGCAAATTCTAGCTCAAAAGAAGATATGCTTGTCGACGGACAACAAGCATTAGCACATGGTAATATAGTATCAATTTGAATACATGTGCATGAGTGAGGTTGTTGGGATTTTAAGTTTTCTATCACAACCTCATGAGCAATGTTTAATATGATATGATCATCTCTAAGATTTTCATGAGAGCATAGGAGCATATCATATTTTTTTTGAAAAGCTAGATTTTCAATTTTTAGCTTTTCTACTTGGTCCTTAAGCAAGGTATTCTTATTTACTAATTGAGCTATACAATGTAAAGCGTTATCTTGCTCAATTGAAATAGTTTCATACCTTTGGACCAAATCATCATGAGAGCAGTTTAGCTCCTCATGTTCTTTAGTCAACTCGTCAAAGCATTGCATCTTCATGGAGAGAATACTTTCTAGCCTTTGACGAGCTTCACCTTGCTCTCTCGCTCTTTCTAGAAGTTTGAGCATGACCGCCTTATCTTCTTGGCTTAGGCGAGCGTAGAGTTGCACAAAGCTTCTTTCTTCCTCCTCACCCTCATTTGTGCTTCCGCTATCATTTGCATTAGCCACACAACACATGTGGGAATCGAAATGGGAAGACAAACCTTTTGGAGAGGTGGATTCATCGTTTGGTCTCCATCGATCATTTTCTTCTTCTTCCTTGCAAGGGTTAGTATCACAAAGACCAAAGGAAGTAGAAGCACAAAATGAACTATCATGTTTGGACTTATTAAATTTGCTTTTAATTCTAGTCCAAATATCATGCACATCACAAATGGGTTTGTCATATTTTATTATGAAGGCATGATAATCTTCTTTGCTAAGGGATTTACTTAAGATGTCATAAGCTAGATAATTTAAGCGTATACATCTTAAATCTTCTTCGGAGGCATTTTCCCTAGCATAGTTAGGAGGAATAATACTCTTGTCTAAAATTTGTTCTAATTGTGGATCTATGGTTCTAAAAGCATTTATCACTCTAGTGGACCAAGAAACATAATTAGAACAATCGAAAAGTAATATCTCAAGAGTTACCTCCTTGTTCTCCTTGGACTTCTTGTTCTTTTGGGATCTTCTACGAGCCATCACTTCGAGTTGTTAGACTCAAGATGAAGTGCCTAGCTTTGATACCAATTGAAAGTCGCCTAGAGGGGGGTGGATAGGCGAAACCTGAAAATTAAAACTTTATCCCCCAACTAGATCCCTTGATTAGTGGTTAGAACAAGATATACAAATATAGGAGTATACAAACTAAGTTCTTTCTTGAAAAGAGTTTTGCTAAATAATGCGGAATTGATAAATCAATACAACTAATAAGTTATAGAATAACAAAGCAAGTAGCCTTAGATGAGAAGAGCACTAAGTCAAGTTCTTTCTTGCGAAGTGTTGCTTCACTAAATGAGAATTTAAATTGAAGCAACACTAAATGATATTAGCAAAGAATGGTGCAAGAAAACTTAGAGCAAGGGAAAACAAACAAATCACAAGCAATAAACGCAATGGACACGGGTGATTTGTTTTACCGAGGTTCGGCCCTCGAAGGCCTAGTCCCCGTTGAGGAGTCCACTTAAGGACGAGTCTTTTTCAACCCTTTCCCTCTCTCCACCGATCACACAAGGATCGGCGAGCTCTTCTTCTTCTCAAGGATCACTCTCGATCCCACAAGGACCACCACACTCTTTGGTGTCTCTTGCTAGCTTTTACAAGCCTCCAAAACTTTGGAGGAAGTTCGATGGGAGTCAATACTCCACGCACAAATGAACACGAAGATGTAGCACACACTATCTCTCAATGAATCTCACAAGGCACTAGAGCTAAATCACACAAGAGACTTTCTTTTGCTTGCTCTTGCTTTTGTGGCACTTGTGTGGGTTGTAGTGGTCTAAATCTTGTGTATAGGATGGATCAATGAATATATGTGGTTGAGAGGGCTTGAGTATGTCAACTAGATGACTTGGAATGTTGCTTGGGCTCCCCCACCTTGAAGTGGTCGGTTGGGGTGGTATTTATAGCCACCATCCAAAAACTAGCTGTTGATGAAGTCTGCTAGCGATGGGCGCACTGGACAGTCCGGTGCACACCGGACAGTGTCCGGTGCGCCAGCCACGTCTCCCGACCGTTAGGGTTCTGACCGTTGGAGCTCTGACTGCTGGGCCCGCCTGGATGTCCGGTGGCGCACCGGACATGTACTGTAGAGTGTTCGGTGCGCCGTCTCGCGCGTGCCTGACTTCTGCGCGCCTGGCGCGCATTTAATGCCGCTGCAGGTGACCGTTGGCGCCGAAGTAGCCGTTGCTCCGCTGTCACACCGGACAGTCCGGTGTACACCGGACATGTCCGGTGAATTATAGCGGAGCGGATTCCCGAAACTGGCGAGTTCAGAGTCGCTTCTCCTTGGAGCACCGGACACTGTCCGGTGTACACCGGACAGTCCGGTGAATTATAGCGCGGCGTCTCCGAGAATTCCCGAAGGTGCGAAGTTTAGCTTGGAGTCCCCTGGTGTACCGGACATGTCCGGTGGTGCGCCAGACCAGGGTGCCTTCGGTTGTCCCTTTGCTCCTTTGTTTGAACCTTTTTCTTGGTCTTTTTATTGGTTTTTTGTGAACCTTTTGCACCTGTAGGAACTTATAGACTAGAGCAAACTAGTTAGTCCAATTATTTGTGTTGGGCAATTCAACCACCAAAATCAGTTAGGAAATAGGTGTAAGCCTGATTCCCTTTCACTCGCCTTTCCTTAAACGATCCTGTAGAAATGTCACATTGAACTCGTCTTTAGCCAGACCAAGCTCTGCCCTCAAGTTGCTTGCTGCAACTGCTTCATCAATCCCCAATGGTTTACCACCGCCATGATTTGGTACCCCAAGGATAAGATGAACAATGTCCTTTGTGATCTTTAGTTCCTTTCCTGGACCAGGACGAATTGTCATGTCCTTGGGGTCTAGCTTGTCCATCAACCATTGAAGGTGTGATCTACTACACAGCGCATCTACTGTCATATCAAGAATGTTAGAGAAACCTTTACGTCTTATAGCCTCACGTTGTCTTTCATTCAAAATGTTAATGCTTGCAATGAAATCTTGAGGGTTGCACCTCACATTGAGCCTCTGTTACACAATATAAAACATGAAATAATTTTGTTATTATCAAAAAAAAATTAGAACCTTACAAATATGAAATTGTTTGTTGGGTATGCATAACACTAACCTGTCGGGGTAGCTCCTCATGTTTAATCCTCTTTGTCACAACTTTTCTTAAAACTCTTGTATGGCTTTCAGAAACATTACGCTTCTTCAGAGCTGGCATGAAGTCATCTTCATCAGAATCAAGCTGTACTGTTTCATTGATCAATTTTTGACTGTCAACATTTGGAGGATTTCCAACTTCTGGACATGGATTAGACTGTTCTGCGGACGGAATGTCAACACTGAAACACTCTTGGCTTGACTGAATTGTTATACGTTTGGGGTTATTTGGAGGACGGTCCACGTGCTTCATTTTTTAAATTAAAAGCTGCATACATAATACACAATATTGTAAAAATTAAACTGTTGGATATGCATATGTATCTATTGAGTGGTATGATTGAATCAATGAACCTATTTGTTTTAAATACCAAGCATAAAAGCACTCTGTATAAATTTTGCATGGCAATAATAATGTCTCAATAAACATCTGAATATACTGTTCTCTATTTACATTTGCATACATATACTGACCTGTTCAATCATAAGGAAAAACTGAATATGTTTCAATAAAAACAGACCTTGCTGTAACCAATAATGTATTAGCTATAATCATCTGAAATACATAAATGTATGCACTAAACATATATGAAATTTTATATAAATAATATACTCTATGAAAAACAACTAGTTGACTGCTCATTTACTAAACACAGTTGCATACATATTCTGACCTGATCTACAATCATAAAAATCTGAATATGTTGCATAAAGCTGCATACAGTTGCATACATGAAACACAGCTGCATGCAGTTGCATACATGAAACACACATTGCATAAAAGTTGCATACATGAAAAAAACACAGCTGCATACAGTTACATACATGAAAAACAACTAGTTGCATACATGTTCTGGCCTATTATACAATCATAAAAATCTCAATATGTTTCAAAAAAAGAAAGCTTGCAGTGAAACATTAACATATTAACTATAGACTAATGAATACATAAATCATATAATAAATTCTGAATAAAAAAATATACTCTACCAAAAACAACTAATAGACTGCTTCTTTACAACAAACACTTGCATACATGTTCTGCCCTATTTTATAATCATAACAAACTGAATATGTTTGAGCAAAACAAAACTTGCTATAAACAAGCTGTATTAACTGTGAACTAGTATAATAAATAATGTCTGTTTTATAATAATAAAAAACTAGATATGATTCAATAAAACAATACATGTTGTGAACAGTAATGTATTAACTATAAAATAATGGAACAAATAAATGTATGCAGTCACAAAAACAACTAGCTGACCACTGAATTACCTATTGAACATCATCTATGAAAAAAAACTTTAACTGATATGCATAAACATGTATTCTAATGTGCGTAACCAACTGTGTAAATGTGTGTAATCAACTGTGTAAATGTGCATAAATGTATTAAATAAACTGCATAAATATTTTTCACTCTCGCCGTAATCCTTACAATGCAGTATGAACAAAAAACAACACATTTGTTGGCGGTCGAAGTCGATCCAATGAAATGCGCGCGAGCTAGGGTTGGGAAGAACACACCGTAGATGGTTGGGGAAGAACTACCAGTTGGAGCGGTACCCGTTGACGGCGGCGAATGTGGAAGATGGCGGAGAAGGTGGAAGCAGTCGGGTCGGCGGAGAGCGAGGAAGCAGACGCGTCGGCGGAGCAACAGGGGTTTTCTCCGGTCTGGACTCCGTCTCCTGACGCAGCGGCGGGAATATTGGAGCGCAGATTAGGGACACCGAGGAGGCGCCGCTCAACTGCCGATTGTGACTGGATATATCGACAGCGAGCGGCGAGGGGAGCAGAGTCGTCGGGGATGGTTGAGTCGGTGGAGATTCCCGGAGTCGCGCGGCGAGGTTGGGGTTTTGCGGTTATGGAAACTGAGACTGGGAGAAAAGGAGCTAATGGCGGAGCACGTATGTCAGTATATATATGGAATCTGAAAGGTCGGTCGGCTGTGAATGCACGTGCGTTCATATTTAGCTGGGGCTTCCTTTAGCTAAATAGAGCCCAGAGCTCTAAATACATATAGTATATATATATAGTTTAGGTATTTAGAGCCCTGGGCTTTGTGTAGGTAGAGAAAGCCCCAACCACCCACACGACCGGCCAACCAGGTGAGTTAAGCGTAGCCAAACGAGACCACCCAAACAATCGTCACACCATTTACGATCTCCTGCACAAATGTTTATGATGGTTACATTCCCGTTTTATGCAAACTAACACAACTCAGCGCGACTTATGGTCCACGGCTCCACGCCCACGTTTCCGCCCCAGTCCGCACACCATGGCCCACCAGTCGATCAACCGAGTCTGCACCCTGGCCAGACCCCACCGCATGCCCCAAACCTAACCACTCGCCCGAACATCTAGCAACCCTAATTGATTTCCTCGTCGCTCTCGCCGTCGTGTGCTCCCACAATCGCCATCTCCAAGCGCCCCCGCCCCTGCCACACTGCCGTCTTCGTGCGTGGCGTCTCGGTCCCCCAACATCGTCGCACGGTATTGCCTCATCCATCTGCCATTTCTCGTCTTCGTGCACTCTTCTGTCGTCGCTCCACATCAACAGTGTCGTCAGATCCCACTCCCGCTCGCCATTGCTCGGCGATTTGGTGCGGTGGCTCCACGGCCCTCGCCTCCACCTCACACGGTCCTACGCCTCTCGGCGCTGCTCTCTGGCCCCAGGCGGCACGCCATTCCCTCCCTCGTTCCTTGACTGCAAGTTGCCAAAAGCGACCGGATCTGCGAGCGCAGATCCTCCGAGGCAGCCAGATGCGGCGGATCCTCCACTATGGCAGCCAGACGCGGCGGATCCTCCGCTGCTCGCCGTCTCGGGGCTCTCCGGTGTTGGCTCGACGCGCCAGCGCCCCCAGTGAGTAAGCTCGATCTCTTCGGTGATGGGGATTGATAGCCGAGGAGGCTTCCGTGGTTTTGCCGCTGGGATTTTGTTGCTTTGGCGGGGGATTGGAAGCTACTTCCACTGGCTACTGATCAAACTGCTGGATCTGTGGATCCCTGCCTGTAGATTGCCCCACCCGCACGACCCCCCGTACGGCCGGTGCCTCCCCTTCCTCGTCTCCGTGATGTCGCAGTCGCAGGCCGGCCCGGGCACACATCCCATTTGCACTGCTCTTAGGGGAATTTGATCCGAGGATTTCGCTTCCAATTTTTCAAATATTGCCCCTTGATGTGCTTTTGACGGATGTGCTGTGCTTGCAGAGGTACCCGGTGTCCAAGGTGCTCCTGGAGAAGGAGGCAAGCAGGTTCGCGGAGGAGCACGGCATCGGCCTCGTCACCGTCTGCCCCGGCCTCACCGTGGGCGCCGCGCCGGCCCCGACCGCCCGCACCAGCGTCCCCAACTGCCTCTCCCTTCTATCCGGTGAGGCTATGGCTCGCTCCCGCTCAACCCAGGGCGCCAGACACGGACCGGAGGACTGGCGGCGTGGATGAATCATGCGTGCATGTCGTTAATTGGTTGTCATCCTGTGCCATTTTTAAGGCGACGAAGCCGCGTTCGCCGTGCTGGACGCCATCGAGAGCGCCACCGGGTGCCTGCCGCTGGTCCACGTCGACGACGTCTACCGCGCCGAGCTGTTCGCCGCCGAGGAGGGCGCGGCCGCGGGGAGGTACGTCTGCTGCGGCCTGAACACGACCGTCGCCGAGCTCGCGCGTTTCCTGGCGAACAAGTACCCGCAGTACAGCGTCAAAACGAACCTGTTGTAAGTAAGAGGATCGGCTTCATGTACAGTACACAGCTGTGGGTGGGTTCTGCTGCCGATGATGATCGACTGATACCGTTTGCCTGCACCTTTATTTGCATGCAGCTCCGGCGAGCGGCTTGAGAAGCCGAGAGTGTGCCTGTCGTCGGCGAAGCTGGTGAAGGAAGGTTTCGAGTTCAGGTACAGGACGCTGGATGACATATGCGACGACATGGTCGAGTACGGCAAGGCCCTGGGAATCCTGCCCGACTTGTGATGACATATGCTTCCTCTGCTCTCGGCCGGTGATCAGGACTGGACTTTAAACCGTCCGGCAAAATAAGCCCGTCTATTTATGCTGCTACTGTGCCGAACCATAATTGGACCTTCAAAAAATGTCAAGAAAATTTGTCTATGTTATGCATTTTTGTCTACTCAGAACCGTTTGTATGACTGCTGCAGATTATTTGTCATTTAACTACTCCATTACGTAATTCATCTCCTTACCAGGTTAAGGACTTGGTGTTTCCTGTTAACGTGCATCTTGGCCAGCACTTCACTAAACCACCACCACGTTATTTTGAGGGTGCATTGGTAAGCAATAACCTTCTATGGCTTATTTTTTCACTTGTTTACTTTGAGCACTGCTCATTTCTGCAATAAAATAATATTTATTTTTATTCGGTTCTACTAGTTCAGATTTTTATATTGCGCCTTGTTATCTCCAGATTAAAAAGCTAGAAGAACTTGGAATTGGGAGGCCATCTACTTATGCATCTATAATGAAAGTGTTACTAGTAACATGACATTTTACTTCTGAACTATTTTTTACCGTGGTACTGTAAGGCTATTTGCGATGCATAAAGCATAGTTGATAGCCTTTCCTAGTGTATATTTTTTTTCCTTTTTGTGCCTTTGATGCTTCTCATCTAGGAATTGTTAGACATATGTTAGGCTCACACGGTTGGGCCCTTTTGTCTGCCGCCTTAGGCCTTTTGCCTCTTGTATATTTGCTAAGATGCTATTGTCATGTTGACATTTGTGTGCACTATATGTCCACAATTCCCTCGACAAGTAAGTAGTATTACTGTGTGATACATGCAGTGAAGTTTTTGGGCTCCGCTGAATGTTTATGACACTACCTTCCAATTCTGTTGTCTGATGATGCAAGCTCGAACTCACTCTATTTAGCACTGATGTGGGGTGTTCAACCTTTTGCTAGATGGTCTCTATACTCTGTCCCTGGCTCATCTTCATATCCATATATGTTGCCACGAGAGCCATTTATGATCTGCATCAGGCAGCACTAGGTTTTTTAAAATGTCCCTGCTATCTTCTGTTAGTTTACTTCTTCATTGTGCTGAGTTGCTGATTCACATGTCGCTGAATAATTCATATAAATCCTCCGGGTGTTCTTTTTGTTGTGTTGATAATTGTGGTCTTTACTGATTTAATAAAGACTGCAATAGGGAGACCAAGGCCAGACTTCTGGCGATGCTTTCCTGATGGAAAGCAGGTATACTTGTATTCATTTGCGTGTAGATAGTTCTTTCCTAGAGATGATTTTCGTCCTTAAATTAACACAGTGCCTCTATGATATATTGGGTGCAGTTATACGATCAAGTGACTGGTGATGTGATTTGCCATGGTGAGAAAAACTTCTTACAAGATGGGCACAAGAGCTTTCCTAGTGGCCACAATTCGCGTAAGTTTGCAGTAATAAGTGGTCATAGACTCTAGCATTTAGATAGATAAGCTTGTTGCACAAGTGTAGAGCTAATAATTGAGGTATAAAATACCGGCTCTAGATTGTCATATGCATTCATTAGCAGTAGTGGCTTGGGTCTAAATATTTTATAGCTGGTGCACTGTTACGACTGATGACAACATAAAACCTGTGGTTGCATGCAGGGAGTAGGGAAGCCATTGTTGATCTCTTCTTGAAGTCAGCTGAGTATTTGGACTGTGCAGTTCATCATGTACTCATACATATACCACCTCAAAGACGCCTTATTAATTTTGTTTTTTATTGCATTAATTCGGAGCACTGAACATAGGAGTTCACCGTAGAAGTTCAGTGGTAACACTGATGATGACTACGTACTCTTTTATGAAAGCCTTGCCAAAAGAAGAAGTCCTTCTCATTGTTGAGTACAAGAATAATTATCTCTTGTATCTTATTGTAAAATCTGAAACATTTCTTCTGTAGATGGTTAGCTTGCATTTTATGCTATAATTACCTCAAATCACGTGTTGCCTTTTTCACCAATTTATGACATCTATTGATATGTTTTACGCTAATTTACGACATTTATTGATGTGTTTTGCGAGAACCTCATGCGTGGCATTTGCCATTATGAAATAGATCGACGATTTACGCTAAAATTCATACTCGTTTACGTTGTGCTGTTTTAGTTCATGTTTTACGTTTAAATCCGCCCGAGCCAGAACTTGCGCATGATCGTAAGCGTGCGATTTTCACGTAGTAATTTAGGCCCTATTCGTCGTTACGAAACAGATCGATTTATGCTATTTTAGTTCACGTTTTACGCTGAAATCTACCAGTCAGAACCCGTGATGTACGACACACGAGATTTTCACGCCGTAATTTCTGGGCCTCATTCACCATTTCGAAATAGATATACGATTTACGCTAAAATTCGTAATCATTTACGCTGTTTTGGTTCATGTTTTACGCTAAAATATGTTCGAGTCAGAACCCGATCACGATGGGACGCGCGAGATTTTTACGCCATAATTTTCGGGCCGCATTCGCCGTTTCGAAATAGATCTACGATTTACGCTAAAATTCGTTATCATTTACGCTGTTTTGGTTCATGTTTTACGCTAAAATATGTCCGAGTCAGAACCCGATCACGATGGGACGCGCGAGAATTTTACGCCGTAATTTTCGGCCCGCATTCACCGTTTCGAAACAGATCTACGATTTACGCTAAAATTCATAATCGTTTACGCTGTTTTAGTTCATGTTTTACGCTAAAATCTGTCTGAGTAAGAACCCGTGCCCGATGAGACGTATGTTGGTACAGGACATGGCTATACCTGACTGGGACTTCCTGGTACTAATGGAAGCCCAGGGCTTCCATTACCTCGTCCCTATATATATATATATATATATATATATATATATATATATATATATATAGGGTAGAGGTAATGGAAGCCCTGGGCTTCCGTTAGTGGGCGAAGCCCCAGCCAGGGAGACCGAACGGGTCGCGTTAGGTCCACTGGACGCCAGCCTGCGCCATTTATGCAAAGGATAACCACGTATCCCGCCTTACACGCGACATGCAATTACGCAAGCATAAATTTGTGTACAAATGTGCATAACTCATGCATAAATGGAATCTTTGCATGCCAGGAATCGCGCGCACGATCAGGTCACGTTCAGCCCACTGGACGTCAGCTTGCGTCAGCCATGCATAGGATAGCCACGTATCCCGGCTGAGACGCGACATGCGATATACGCACGCATAAATATATGTACAAATGTGCATAACTCATGCATAAATGGAATCTTTTATGCCACGAATCACGGGAACGAATATTTGCATGTGCTTGCCGGTTACGACTGCATAACGCTGTGATACATGATAGCGTAAACCATGCAAACATTTAAAATCTCCCACCGGTTTTGAGATAAGGAAAGACGTGCTCTTCGTGCGCGTAAATAAAGGCGTAGTTACGGGAGAAAACAAATACGCACACATAAATATATGTAGTAATGTGCATAAATCATGCATAGAAGGGATATTTTGTACCTTGACTCACGAAAACGAATATTACCATGTGCACACCGTTTACGACTGCATAACGATGTGTAACATGATAGCATAAACCATGCATTATATAAATCTTGACCAGTTTGATATAAGGAAATACGTGCTGCATAATCGCGTAAATAAAGGGACAGTTACGGTTCGAGGAGCATTAGTAGAAGGAAATAAATTTTAATTTATAGCCGCAGTTCGCGGGTTCTGCTCAGGCGGATTCCAGCGTAAAACGTGAGCTAAAACATCGTAAATGAGTATGAAATTTAGCGTAAATCATATATCTGTTTTGTAACAGCAAACGAAGCCCAAAATTACGGCGTGAAAATCGCGTGCACCCAATCGTGCGCGGGTTCTGGCTAGGGCAGATTCCGGCGTAAAACATGAGCTAAAACATCGTAAATGAATACGAAATTTAGCGTAAATCCTATATTGGCTAAAACAGCGTAGATTGATCACGTTCGATCGTGCACGGATTTTGGCTTGGTCAAATTTTAGCGTAAAACGTGAACCAAACAGCGTAAATGGGTACAAATTTTATCGTACATCATCAATACAGAGGGCACGGCGGTCAGAAGAACAAGAACTTGGTCTTGGAGATGCATCTGAAGGGGAGTACGGTGCCGTTGGGCCAGAAGAAGCGGAGCTGGCACGCCAGGCGCGTCCACTGGTCGACGCCGATGATCCCCGCGACCTTCCATCGCGTCCGGGCCTCCCCATCCACCCGGAACGGCACCACGCCGTCGTGGAGCGCGGCCTCCATGGCGGCGCTGCCGGCGTCGCCCAGCGGGGCGCCCTGCGCGCGCGCCACGTACGCCAGCGGGAGGACGCCCCTGGCGGGCACACGGAACGGGTAGGCGCAGAGCACCGCCAGCCCGCCTGCATCGCCACGTATGACACGCGGGGCTGCAGCAGCACCACCACCACAAGGACGGCCACGGCGCCCAGCAGCACCACGACCGCAAGCACCATGAACAGCACCACCGCCGCCCACTCCGCCGCGCCCGACCGGTGCCTCCTGAAGCTGTACCGCCGCGGACGCTGAGGCTCCTCCTCGCGCCCCCTCCACGACCGCCAATCCGCCGGCTGGAGAGCGCCGCGGCGGCCGGGGCTCTCCTGCTCACGGGCGCCTCCTCGCACGCCCGAGGGAACCGCCGCCGCCGCTAAAACCTAATCTCTGGCGGCGTGGGGGGTGTTTTTATAGTGACGGCGTGGGCCCGATTCACGTAATATGCGCAGACTATATTTGCATAAACTGATACACACATCAGCATAACTCGTATTATAATTTAGCGTAAGCACAGGTAGGTACAATAAGCCCAGGGCTCCGGTGCGGTCTGCACACCTGGTCAGGGCTTCCTGTAGTTAAAAGGAGCCCAGGGCTCTAAATACTATATCTATATATATATATATATATATATATATATATATATATATATATATATATATATATATATATATATATATATATATATATATATATATATATATATATATGCCCACCGTGCTTCAAGCAGGAGTGCATGACCGGATCCAGCTTTTAGTATGTGCCCATGATATAACCTAGGCTAAAATTATTTAGTGTCGTGCTGGTTGAAAAAAAAAAGTTAGGACGAAACACGATAAATCCAGGCCATGTCGACCCGCCATGGCCCAACGTTTAGCTCTAGCCCCGGTGACGTACGAAGAAGCGCGTGCAGGGTCTGGGTTTTCGTACGTGCAGGTCTACTCTTGACGACGACGAACGTCTCGTCTCGGAGTGTTTTAGCATGGTCTGAACAATGAAGCGTAGTTTAGTAGTACTATTCACTAGGTGGTGATCACGATCGCGGCCGTCGCTCATCTGGCGGCGGCGGCCCCGCGCCACGGACGCCGACTCGTTCTCGTCCTGGCCTGTTGGCGGTGCATGTCGCCGTGTCCGTGACGGCGCAAGGCACGAGCGCTAACATAACAGGGAATTAGCTAGGGATCTAGTAGAGACCACCAGATTGTTGAGGCTAAGGACAGGCGGACAGGTTTTTCTTTTGTCTGAACGAAACTGCATGGGGCCGACAATTGACCTCGGCTTTTGCTTCTTCAGGTCTTTGGGCCGGTACCAAATTTTGCAGGGACTTCGGCTCAAAATGCACGTGTAGCGATGTGAGTTCAGAATCAGCTATTTAGACATGAATATGTTTGGTTTACTGGCTAACTTGCCATATCTTATCTAACTTTTTTTTTGGCTAAGATTAGTTCATCACGACTAGACTTAGATAAAGTGTGATACAGTTGGTCACGAACCAAACAGACTCTAAATCTTGAGTTGCTTTGGATCGACTAGCTAGCTACTAGCAGCTTGGAACATTAATTTTGAGTTGTGGCCACGTACGTCAGGCTGGGAATTCGATTACAGACTAGCTTGACGTCTCCAACAACTAGCTTGACGTCCTTTCCTATCCGCCAGGTGTTTATTTGTCGTCTCCAACAACTAGCTTGACGTCGTCAACAGACGATATAATAGTAGACAGGATCACAGGCAGCACGTCATGTGCGCCAAATCCGGCATCATCGTCCTCCCAAAGCACACCGGTACGAGTATGACCGTGTGTCCTCTTGCGCCGATTCGCCGAACGCGCCGGCGCCGATCCGCCCCGTCGCCACGTAGCCGCCGCCGCCGCCGCTCCCATCCGGCCGCATGCACTGCACCCACGGGTTCGGTCCGGTCCGTTCGTTTCCATTCGGCGGCGCACGGTTACACCTGGATAACCGCGGCATCTCCGCTCGCGCGCGTACGTGTCCGCGCGATGCGCTGCGATGCGAGCCTTCAGAATTGTTGAAGTATACTCAGTGGAGGGAGACAGAGAATACAAATGATAGAACTGTTGTTTGTATTCCACAGATCATTACACTTATATACAAGTGAAGGGGTGTATCCCAAGAGGTGTGTCCCTTAGGGAAAACTGTCGCACCCCTTGGATTGATCACATATATAATATTTTGTAACACTCCCCCTTGATCAATCCAACTTCATTTAATGATCTGTCAGATGTTCTTCCAAGATCTTATCTCCTCAAAAACCCTGTGGGAAAAATAAGGAGTACACAATGTCTTTTGGATAATGAGAATAATCTCACACGAACTCCAAAAGAAAATATGCTTGTAATCATCATTCGTAAAAACCCCTGTGGGAAAAAGTCAATGATGAAGCATATAGCTTAGTTGATATTACCTCGTTAAAAACTTTGGATGAGAAAACCTCAATAAGGCAAAACTCATACAAAGAAAAGAGTGTAATATGATGGTTCAAAACAGGTCAAATATCATGGAGAATTACTCCCCCTGAACCTTGCAAGTATTAAAGTCTTCTCATACCAATCCACTCAACACATTGTTGAAACATGGAGTATGGTAGAGATTTGTGAATAAATCAGCAAGATTATCACAAGACTTTGTTTGCAAGATGTTAATATTTCCATTTTCATGTTTCCATCTGAACAACACAAGCTCAATTATCCTTATGGATAATGGTCAGTGGTTCAATTGAACCACAGTACGACATTGTTCTCCAATGGACCTCTAGCCCAAAGAACAATAATATGTCTATAGCCATCATCTCAAAAACCCCCGTGGGGAAAATAAATGAGGAGACATATAACTGAGGCTAATATTTCTCCAAGATAATCTAGTCAGAAAATCTGAGAAATCAACATATGAGCCGAGTCTCCTTAAAAACCCAACGGGAAAAATAAGGAGAAAAAAATCACGATCTATTGTTGATCATTTAAACTCTTATGAGATAAACTCATAACCTAGTTCAAATACAACAATAGCTATGTCATAATGTATCATCCTCGAAAAACCTCTATGGGAAAAATAGATGATACGACATAGGCCTTGTGTTGATGTTGCCTCGTTAAAAACTTTGAATGAGAAACCCAAACAGGGGAAAAACTCATGCAAAGAAAAGAGTACAACATGATGTAAAAACAAGTTTTTCCAATCAAGAGGAAACTCCCCCTGATCTTTGCAAATTACTAAGTCATCTCATGTCTGCTCTCAAACACATTTAAAATGTGAAGTAAGGTAGAGACTTAGTTCGTAACTTGTTTTTCATCTAAACAACACAAAATATATTATCTTCATAGATAATAAGGTCAGTGATATAAAATCATGACCACCACATACCTTCAGTATGTAGTATATCATTCTGTACTATAGAATGATTAGTGTAAGTGACCATTAATCTCTGTTGATTGACATTTATCAAATAGTAGGTCCAACTTAACAGAAGTATGTCATTGATCTTGTACCTGGGGATATTCTAAAGATATCCAAGATCAGTATATCCAAACATAAGGAGAGCATGAGTACATCTGGAGATCATAACTCGATCTCATGTGCTGTTAGCTAGCAAATCATTGCAAAGCAATATCCGGCCGGATGCTCTTGCAAGATACAATAGCACATCTCATGATCCGAAAGAATCAAATAACAATGATTCTCTCATATTGAATTTCTTCAATATATGTTGGATATAGACAATTTTGTATCCAAGATACTCAAGATAGTTTACTTTGAATTGAAAATCTCTTTCAATTCATAGCCTTTATCTCGAACTCCGTCGATAAGTAATGTATGTTTAAAATATGCTGCACATATTTATATTGAACATACTATTTTTCGTGTATCCCTTCATAAGGAAGGATTCACTAGGTCGAATGTACCATATTTGACCTGGATGCTCTAAGTCACAAAGACTTTCCAAGCATCGCAAATTTGTGATTAGTGACTATGTATTTGGAATCCTTCAAGGCTCCATAAATACCATAATCCAGTGACCACATAAGCATATGTTGTCACTACATCTACCAACTGCAACGGTAGATGATTTACTGCCCATATTATTGTATCGGAATTTTACTACTCACGGTAGAAGAGAATTTATAGCATTAAAATAATGCTTGGGTTTGCGTATAAAACCCAGTTGCTACTAGCCATGCTTTCTCACCACCTCATTGTTTCCAAGTCCATGAAAACAAACTTGTATCCACAGTAAGATACCTTGAAGTGAAAATAACTTAACACTTCTTTCCAGCGAGCAAGGCTATCTCTGCAACATTGTATCACTCAACAAGATCCAATCGAGCATACTTATGCTCTGCTATGGCCATAGTCTTTTGGATCACTTGGAGCGCATATACAATTGCTGAGATGTATGTGTCGACACTTGTAGCTTTCAAATAACATAATTCTCTAGTTGACATGAAGTCATTTTTATGCACCCTTATGATTCTTCGTGAAATCCCAAAACGAGAATCAAGGGCTTCCGATAACCTAGCCTCATCAGTGCGCACTGAGCTAGGTTGTGAATATCTTCCATTCACAGGATAATCAATATCCTTTAGGTGTCCACCAACACTAGGTTGGTTACCAACGAATAGATGGTCTGCATTTACTATCTCAGAAGGTCTAGCCTTCAGCTGCTTGCAAGCATATTAATCCCAATTTGTGACCATACTTCTCCCCTCTTATTTACAACAACGTTGCAATAGAGAGTTAAAGTGGTTTTCCATGTAACCACTCTTTCTGGCACCTCCTCATAGGATTAATTTGAGTGACACCTCATAGTAAATGCACAAGGCAGTCAATTTGCAACTTTTTGCAAATCATTCGAACCCAAAGGTTCAGTTTTAGTACGTGATCCTGAGCCTGAATGCTTACTGCATTCATTATAATTTCCTGGCATTCATTTTGGTACTCGAAATCTCCCCCTAATGCCTGGAAAAGCTCATGATTCAAGCAAGCGTACGGGCCATAAATAGATTCTCATGAAGAGATTCTAAATCTTAATGATCGACGGAGAATGAATTCTCACATAGATCCCCAGTTTTCTGTGTGCCCATATATGTACGCTGCGGTGGTGAGGTTGGGAACATACCCAATGTACGCATCGGAAATCTTTCACGGATTCCCACGTACTAAAAACCATAGGGGAACTTGTACAGCAGTACATGCAGTTAATCACAAGTTAGGAGCGTGCAAAACTTCCTGACTCCAACCATAACCAGTTGGAAATGACAATTCATTACTGATGGTCATTAATGATCTGAAATTTTTGAATCTATCACAGATTCATCATATCCTTTATGGATATCATTCTGAATACCAAGACAAACAATCACCATTGTAAGCACATTTGGTAAACTCAGTAGTGTGGAGGCTAATGTGCTCAAGCTTGAGACATTATTGCTTAATGGTGATGTGTTGTCCGAAGGACACACTTGAGGTCATCATATAGATGCACCAAAGAACCATATAAAGCCTTCAATGTCCATACAATCTCTGTAATGGACCACACTCGTTCCTTTGAAACAATTCAAAGAATTTAACCAATTCAGATCAGATTTTAAGATAAGAGGGACTTAAAATCTCATTTCCGATGATACTCATCAAGTATCCATCTTATGGGAAAAACAAGACCAATATAATTGTTCATAACTTTTCATTTCATCCCAACAATGGGATGACCAATTCAATCTTACCCAGCATGGTAAGTATCATCACTTGAAAAGTTATAACATATGCAACACTTTGTATGGGAGGATGTATGTAGAATACAGTCCATAAGAGATGTTTCTGAGAAACATATGCAATATCCATCACTATCACCTTGTGTTTCCACATGATAGAAATTATATGGATATCTCTATAATATGGTAAGATAACAATTAGGATATATCAACACATCCTTGATACTTCCAATACCAAAGGGGATATGATAATAACATATCATGATATCGCATGAAGTGATTGTTAAAATATTCTTTCCTTTTTCCATAGGAATATGAGAATATTTTGTTCCCCATATATAGAGTTTGTGGTTCAATTCTCCACATTGCATGTTTCTTCCTCAATTGGAAGAATCCCTGTACAAGTTTGCACAACTCAAATTAATGAGTCTTCAACTCCCTTGATGAGTTGGTTCAACTCTAATCGATGAGCTTGTTCAACTCAATTCACATGAGTGATCAACTCCAATCGATGAGTTTGTTTAACTCAAATTCATATGAGTTTTTTACACTCAAATCACATGAGTGTGTTCAACTCACATCGCATGAGTTGAACCTATCACAACATCAATTATGAGATTATACCAAATCTCATGCATCATTTAAATAGCACTCAAAAGCAAATCATCTAACAAAGTGGTCTTCTCTTAGGAAGAGAAGTGTTGTTACATGATTATTCCAAATCACGATTTACACAACTAATCACTGTTATCATGTCAGATGGAAGATTGAAGTACACTTCATATCTTAGCTTTCATGAGTAGTATGCATCTATTGGGATTTCATATACAAGATTAGATGCCTGGGCATACAACACTATATCACATATAGTGTAATGACAAAAGAGATTGTCATACTCATTGCCCTTCCCTTTTTAATGTGCTTATATATTTGCTTTCAAGCAAAATATATGAATAGAAAGTGTTAGTCTACAACTTAATGTAGACACATACTCATAAGTCCACAAGTCTTATGATCTTCTTTGCTATTCATTTTGCACTTGCAGATCAAGCCGCAAAAGCACATAAGTTCTTTTCATAAGAACCGAAAGAGAAAGAGAGCATCTCATTTCCTCCAAAATGAAGAGGTGAATTCCCATATCATGCAAAAATGAAATGAACATATCCAATGAACATTAAGGATAATTAAGCCCATTAGGCGAGTTCATCAAACTCTATTAAATAATTATCCTCCAAATGGCTTAACCATTTTCGTTTGTTGTTGCAACTTTACCGCAAAATATATCATATCTTTATATGTTGGAGAATTCCAGGTATCACTTAAAGTGTACCAAAGATTTTTGAAAATTGGTGTACACAACGTAGATAATCTCCATGTAATGAAACAATGGAGTAGATCTCTCAGTAGTGGGCAAAACATTTGCTGCCTGAAAGCATGGTCTCTGGGCTAATATATTCAAAGAACATACCGCAGCCAATGCTTAGGACTCCACTACCCTGTGCTTGACCAAAATTTCAAAAATAAAATGGAAATCACCATAAAGGTGAATAACCAACATCACATCTCCAACATATATACTTGGAAGAACACATAGGTAATCATCATAACCATATGATGTAGACCTCTTATTGATGGGCAAATAACCTTTTGCTGTCTAAAAGCTTGGTCTCAGGGCAAATAAATTCCAAGAACTTATTGCAGCCAAAGCTTAGATCTCCATCATGTGTTGAATAATCCCAAGTTAAATATATATGCATCATATTTTGCAAGAATTCATCATTTAATTAAGTAGAACTTAATTAAAAGAATTCTTTTAGCAGTCAGCATGACTGCAGCGTCCAGCCTGGCTCCATAGCCCGCGACGCCTGCATGGTCCGTGATCTTTTTGGATAGCACGTATAGGTAATCATCTCGAAAGATGTAGACCTCATAGTGATAGGCATTTCAAATGCGGCCTAAAGCACGGTCTCTAGGCTACTAAACCCTATAAAGAATTTAGCGCAGCCAGTGCTTAGGACTCCATCACCCTATGCTTTTCCAAAAATGCAATATCATTTTGCACGAGGACCATTAGTTTCAACTTAATTATGTGCTATATTTTCTATGCAAACATAAAAGAATGCAAAAACAAAAGCAAGTCGAAAAATATGTGAATTATAAATATAAATAAAAATATAATTCACTGACAAGGCTGCATTTTTTTATAATAAAAACAGATCAATATGTATAATTATATACATCATGAGCAGTCTAAGTATCTAAATTTAGATACAAAATACTGTTGAAAAACAGTAATTTATATGAACACAATGTTCATCTGATTGTATTTGCAAAAAAATAAGAGGCCTAAATAATAGATTTCATAGACCCAATCAGTGGAAAAAGGGCCCACAATGTTTAGTTAGACAATGCTCTGGCGGCGCACTGCACGACTGCCTTGCCGGCTCGGGGCCGCGGGCGAGGCCCTCCGGCGGCTGCGGGCGCGGTCCCTGTGCAGCGCGAGGGTGCGGCGGCGGGACACCGGCGTTCCGAGCGCGACCCCTAACGTCGGCGCGAGCACGGCCCCCCACGGGCGGCGCGGGCATGGGCGCGGCGGCCCTGTCCTCGGCAGCATGGAGGCCCGGCCCCGACGGCGCTTGGCCTCGGACGGCCCCCGGTGGTGCGCAGGCGGCCTGGGCGCGGCCAGCCAGCCCCTGCGCGGGCAACAGCCCGGCGGCGCGCGACACAGATCCAGCTGCCCGACGGCGTAGTCGGCCTAGGCGCAGCCCTCTTGTGGCGAGGGCACGCGGCCCCGGTGCGCAGGCCTTGCGTGGTAGCGCGGGCAGCGGCCCCGCGGCGCGATCACACGATCGGCCCCAGCATACAGAACAACGGTGGCGCAGGTGTGGCCACCCCGATCCAGGCGCGGGACCGGCTTGACGCAGCCTCGCAGAGGAGCACGCAAGGCAACGACAAAAAACGGTTGCAAACTCCATTTCGTGTAGAAAATGATGGATTTGCATTTTACCTTGCGTTAATTGCGCAGTAATCCTTTCGTGATGTTTTTTCTTGGGCTCAGTGCCAATAGTTGGCAGATATGTTCTCTTATTCCCTCCAACAGAAATTCCTTTCTGTTCTCTCGCGAGCAGCGCTGATAACGTGTTGAAGTATACTCAGTGGAGGGAGACAGAGAGAATACAAATGACAGAACTGTTGTTTGTATTCCACAGATCATTACACTTATATACAAGTGAAGGGGTGTATCCCAAGAGGTGTGTCCCTTAGGGAAAACTGTTGCACCCCTTGGATTGATCACATATATAATATTTTGTAACAAGAATCTTTGTGGACGAGCGAGAGGCAAATGTTTTTTTTGGTCCAACCGAATCCGCCGTCCCCTCCCACGGCAGCACATGCGTGCGTTACCATCCGAGTCATCATTGCAGCAGGCTAGAGATGTCTAAATGGGCCGCCCGGCCCAGCCCGAGCCCGGTGAGGCCTGTCTCGTTTTGGGTCCGGCCTGCCAGGCACGGTTAGAAAATCGGGCCGGGCCGTCTAGGCACGCGGGCTCAATTTCCTGTTCGAGCCGGACACGCAACGGGTCTAAATGGGCCGGGTCGGCCCGTTTAGCACGAAAAAAGCGGGTCGAAAAGCGGGCTATGCGGGCCGGTAAACACGTTTTAGTGTAAACGGGGTTAATGAGCTTAGAGGTAAACGGGCCGTGCCGGACTAGCCCACCATGCCTAGTTTTTTGTCCGAGCCCGGCCCGCTTATTCGGGCCGTGCCGGGCCCAAACAACGAGCTTCGTGTCGGACTCGCGGACCTCGTGCTTGTGAGACATCTATACAGCAGGCTCCAGTCCAGGGCATCTGCATGCAACCCACCATGGGAGTACAAGTGTCGAGTCAGATGGGAGGAGAGAACATGTGTTCATGTTCGGTGGAGCATTTCAGGACGGGGCGAAGACTATATATAGAGCGTATAAATCTTTTTATCAGTTCGTTGCGTTAGGTTTGCTCCATCATTATTTTGATATATATACACTACGTGACACTGTGTGCTGATCACATAATAAAGCGAGACGTACGTGGATTATATATCGCGGCCAGTAGTACGAAGAAATCGATGTACTGTGCACTTAAACTGAAGACTGACGACGGGTGCAATAATGGTATGCCATACTACTTGTTTCTCTGTTCTGCCTCCTTTACCAGCTTCGCTGGCATTATTAGATAATGCTGACACGGGATATTGGAACCTTGTACCAGTAATAACATCGTAAAACCACGTCTCTTTAACGTGGACGAGGGGTAAGCAGGTAGAAGAAAGAAGGGAGCAGGTACGGGATGGAGATATATATATGATGGATCAAAATTTGCTTCCAGACTTCCACTCGGCCGACGTACTTATTCGTTGCGTCCAGTATTCGACCACTCACGCCGCAGGAGCCACACGCGCGCCTCGTAACTGAGCCGCTCACGCAGGAGCATTACGCACGCCACTCTGGGCCGCTTAAACACATGTTGGGCCTTCACACACGCTTCTCGGTCTTCTGCTCTTCCTCCCCCTGGAACGACGCTGTCAGTACTCTCAATCAGGGATACTCTTTTCTACAGCATGAAGACGCCACACTCGTGCAACACCTCAAGGCCACGTGGAGAATGGCGCCCAACCCCACCACATGGGCAGGCCCAAGGGCGCCACGTGGTAAGGAAAGGTAGTATATCCTAGTATTCATCGTTGGGTCCGGACCCCCCAGAAGGACGCCGGATCCCTATACGTACAAATCCAGGGCCCCCAAGAAGGCACGCCGGATCCCTTGGGAGGGTCCCAGTCCCCCTCCGAGTAAGGTCCGAGCGTTAGCAAGGTCCCAGAACGAGAAGGACCTCGGCATAAGTAGGGGTCCGGTGCTGGCACGTGTCCAGGCCTTGCTCTGCGCTCCCCGCTGCTGCCGCATGGCTTGTGGCCCGTGACATAAGCCAACAGGCCGAGCCTGGCATAAAGCCCACAAAGCCGTACAGCCTCTGCATTAATTGCGGAAAGGACGCGCCGCATGGCTTGTATGAACTCATAAGTTCATACAAGCTCTCAAGCAATACATCACACAGTGGAGTAGAGTATTACGCTCCGGTGGCCCGAACCACTCTAAACTCATGTGTGCTCTCGTGTGTTCGTCCACCAGTCTCGTAACAAGCAAAACGCTTAGGCCCTCCTCTTCTCAGGATTTTGGACGAGTGCAATCCGTCACCCGGCCGGAGAGATTTCCTCTCCGACAGACGCCATGCCAATTGCCGGGTGAAAGGGAAATAAGGTCAAACCTTTTTCCTAAATGATTTTAGTGGTTGAATTGCCCAACACAAATTATTGGACTAACTAGTTTGCTCTAGATTATGAGTTCTAAAGGTACCAAAGGTTCAACACAAACCAATAAAAAGTCCAAGAAAGGGTTCAAATAAAAAGAACAAAAGACAACCGAAGACTGCCCTTGTCTGGTGCACCAGGGAGATCCTCTCTAAACTGCTCAGCTTCAGGAATTTGGGGAGCCACTCCACTGTAATTCACCGGACTGTCCGGTGTGCCAGCGGAGCAACGGCTAATTGCGCCAACGGTTGTCTGCAAAAGTCTACAGTAAACGTGAACAGTGCGACTACGCGCGCAGAAGTCAGAGCAGGCGCTAGAAGGCGCACCGGACAGTGAACAGGACCTGTCCGGTGCGCCACCGGACTGTCCGGTGGCCCCACATGTCAGAGCTCCAACGGTCGAACCCTAACGGTTGGGTGATGTGGCTGGCGCACTGGACAGTGTCCGTTGGCGCACCGGACTGTCCGGTGCGCCATACGACAGCAGCCATCCCCAACGACCACTTTGGTGGTTGGGGCTCTAAATACCCCCAACCACCACACTTCAAGGCATCCAAGTTTTCAGCCAACACATTCAATACAAGAGCTATAGCATTCAATACAAGACACAATTAGAGTGAATCAAAATCTCTCCAAGTCCGAATTCCACTCAAAGCAATAGTGACTAGAAGAGAGAGTTTTGCCGTGTTCATTTGAGCTCTTGCGCTTGGATCACTTTTCTTCTTCCTCATTCTTGTTCTCAACACCTTTGTAATCAAAACAAGAGACACCAATTGTGTGGTGGTCCTTGTGGGGACTTAGTGTCCTATTTGATTGAGGAGAAAAGCTCACTCGGTCTAAGTGACCGTTTGAGAGAGGGAAAGGGTTGAAAGAGACCCGGTCTTTGTGACCACCTCAACGGGGACTAGGCCTTCGATGGCCGAACCTCGGTAAAACAAATCACCGTGTCATTCGCTCCATTTCTTTGATTGATTTGTTTTCGCCCTCTCTTTCGGACTCAGTTTTATTTCTAACGCTAACCTCGACTTGTAGTTGTGCTTAAAGTTTGTAAATTTCAGATTCCGCCTATTCACCCCCCCTCTAGGCGACTTTCAATTGGTATCGGAGCCCGGTTCTTCATTAGAGCCTAACCGCTCGAAGTGATGTCGGGAGATCACGCCAAGAAGGAGGTGATGACCAGCGAGAAGCCCGCCACAAGCCATGGGAAGACTCTATCGGGAGAGTCCGGCAACAAGGGGAAGTGATCCCCTTCACACACCAAGTCGCATCGGAGCGACGACAAGAAAAAGAAGATGAAGAAGGTGGTCTACTACGAGACCGACTCTTCGTTGCTATCTACATCCGGCTCCGACGCTCCGTCCATTACTTCTAAGCGCCATGAGCGGAAGAAGTTTAGTAAGACCCCCCTACGCTATCCTCGCATTTCCAAACATACTCCTTTACTTTCCGTCCCATTAGGCAAACCACCCGTTTTTGATGGTGAAGATTATAATATGTGGAGTGACAAAATGAGGCACCATCTAACCTCACTCCACACTAGCATTTGGGATGTTGTTGAGTTTGGAGTACAGGTACCATCCGTAGGGGATGAAGATTATGATTCAGACGAGGTTGCCCAAATCCGGCACTTCAACTCCCAAGCCACTACTATACTCCTCGCCTCTCTAAGTCGAGAAGAGTATAATAAGGTGCAAGGGTTGAAGAGCGTCAAGGAGATTTGGGACGTGCTCAAAACCGCGCACGAGGGAGATGAGGTGACCAAGATCACCAAGAGGGAGACGATCGAGGGGGAGCTCGGTCGTTTTATGTTCAACCAAGGAGAGGAGCCACAAGCTATGTACAACCGGCTCAAGACCTTGGTGAACCAAGTGCGCAACCTCGGGAGCACCAAATGGGATGACCATGAAATGGTCAAGGTTATTCTTAGATCACTTGTTTTTCTTAACCCTACTCAAGTTCAATTAATTCATGGTGATCCTATATATAAACTAATGTCTCCCGAGGAAGTGATAGGAAAGTTTGTGAGCTTTGAATTGATGATCAAAGGCTCCAAGAAGATTATCGAGCAAGGCGCCTCCTCCGTACCCGAGGTACAACCCGTCGCATTCAAGGCGACGGAGGAGAAAAAAGAAGAGTCTACATCAAGTAGACTCCCCATCGACGCCTCAAAGCTCGACAATGAGGAAATAGCGCTCATCATCAAGAGCTTCTGCCAAATTCTCAAGCAAAGGAGGGGGAAGGACTACAAGCCCCGCTCCAAGAAAGTCTGCTACAAGTGTGGTAAGCCCGGTCATTTCATTGCTAAATGTCCATTATCTAGTGATAGTGACAGGGGCGACGACAAGAGGGGGAAGAAGAAGGAGAAGAAGATATACTACAAGAAGAAGGGCGGTGATGCCCATGTTTGCCGAGAGTGGGATTCCGACGAGAGCTCCATCGACTCCTCCTCTGACGAGGATGCCACAAACATCGCCGTCAACAAGGGTCTTCTCTTCCCCAACGTTGGCCACAAGTGCCTCATGGCAAAGGACGGCAAGAAGAAGAAGGTAAAATCTAGATCCTCCACTAAGTATGCAACTTCTAGTGATGAGGATAATTCTATTGATGATGAGGATAACTTGCTCACTCTTTTTGCCAACCTAAACATGCAACAAAAAAATGAATGAATTGATTAGTGCTATTCATGAGAAGGATGAACTCTTGGATAGCCAAGAGGACTTCCTGATTAAAGAAAACAAGAAGCATGTTAAGGTTAAAAATGCTTATGCTAAGGAAGTAAAAAAATGTGAAAAATTAACTAGTGAGCTTAGCATTTGCCATGACACTATCTCCAACCCTAGAATTGAGAATGCTAATTTGATTGCTAAGGTTGAGAAGTCAAATATTTGTGATGATTCAATTACCAATCTTAGAAATGATAATGCTAGTTTGATTGCTAAGATTGATAAATTGAATGCCTCACTTTCTAGCCTTAAGATTGAGAATGAAAAATTAATTGCTAAGGCTAAAGATTTAAATGTTTGCAATGATGTTATTTCCAATCTTAGAAATGAAAATGCCATGTTACATGCTAAGATTGATGAATTGAATGTTTGCAAACCCTCTACATCTACCATTGAGCATGTTACTATTTGCACTAGATGTAGAGACATTAATGTTGATGCTATTCATGATCACCTAGCTTTAATTAAATAACAAAATGATCACATAGCTCAACTTAGTGCTAAAATTAATGAGCATGACTTAGAGAATAAAAAATTTAAATTTGCTAGAATCATGCTCTATAGTGGGAGACGCCTAGGCATTAGGGATGGCATTGGCTTCCAATAGGGAGGCAATGTTAAAATTAATGCCCCTAAATGATTGTCTAATTTTGTTAAGGGCAAGGCTCCCATGCCTCAGGATAACGAGGGTTATATTTTATATCCTGCTGGTTATCCTGAGGATAAGATTAGGAGAATTCATGCTAAGAAGACTCATTCTGTTCCTCATCATGCTTTTATTTATAAGAATGAGGCTTCTAGCTCTAGGCATTCTACCCATGTTAAAATGCCTAAGAAGAAAACTCCTATTGCATCAAATGATCATAACATTTCATTTAAGACTTTTGATGCTTCTTATGTGCTTACTAACAAATCGGGCAAAGTAGTTGCCAAATATGTTGGGGGCAAACACAAGGATTCAAAGACTTGTGTTTGGGTACCCAAGGTGCTTGTTTCTAATGTGAAAGGACCCAAGACCGTTTGGGTACCTAAGAACAAGGCCTAAACTTGTTTTGTAGGTTTATGCATCTGGGGGCTCAACTTGGATCATTGATAGCGGGTGCACAAACCACATGACTGGGGAGAAAAGGATGTTCTCCTCCTATGAGAAAAACCAAGATCCCCAAAGAGCTATCACATTCGGGGATGGAAATCAAGGTTTGGTCAAAGGATTGGGTAAAATTGCTATATCACCTGACCATTCTATTTCCAATGTTTTTCTTATAGATTCTTTAGATTATAACTTGCTTTCTGTTTCTCAATTATGTAAAAAGGGCTACAATTGTCTTTTTACGGATATAGGTGTTACTGTCTTTAGAAGAAGTGATGATTCAGTAGCATTTAAGGGAGTGTTAGAGGGTCAGCTATACTTAGTTGATTTTAATAGAGCTAAACTCGACACTTGCTTAATTGCTAAGACTAACATGGGTTGGCTCTGGCATCACCGACTAGCCCACGTTGGGATGAAGAATCTTCATAATCTTCTAAAGGGAGAGCACATTTTGGGACTAACAAATGTTCATTTTGAGAAAGACAGGATTTATAGAGCATGCCACGCAGGGAAGCAAGTTGGTGTTCATCATCCACACAAGAACATCATGACGACCGACAGGCCGCTCGAGCTACTCCACATGGATCTATTTGGCCCGATCGCTTACATAAGCATCGACGGGAGTAAGTATTGTCTTGTAATTGTGGATTATTATTCCCTCTTCACTTGGGTGTTTTTTTTGCAGGAAAAATCACAAACCCAAGAGACCTTAAAGGGATTCTTGAGACGGGCTCAAAATGAGTTCGGCTTAAGGATCAAGAAGATAAGAAGCGACAATGGAACGGAGTTCAAGAACTCTCAAATTGAAGGCTTTCCTGAGGAGGAGGGCATCAAGCATGAGTTCTCTTCTCCCTACACGCCACAACAAAATGGTGTAGTGGAGAGAAAAAATAGAACTCTACTTGACATGGCGAGGACCATGCTTGATGAGTACAAGACTTCGGACCGGTTTTGGGCGGAAGCAAGCAACACCGCTTGCTACGCCATCAACCGTCTCTATCTTCACCGAATCCTCAAGAAGACATCATATGAACTCCTCACCGGTAAAAAGCCCAATGTTTCTGAAAGTCGCCTAGAGGGGGGGTGAATAGGCGAAACCTGAAAATTAAAACTTTATCCCCCAACTAGATCCCTTGATTAGTGGTTAGAACAAGATATACAATTATCGGAGAATAAAAACTAAGTCCTTGCTTGTAAAGAATATTACTTTCAAATAATGCGAAATTGACAAAACAATACAACTAATAGGTCTATGAGAATAAAGAAAAGAAGCTTAAATAAGAAGAGCAATGACACAAGTTCTTTCTTGCAATGTGTTGCTTTACTAAATGAGAATTTAACTTAGAGCAACACTAAATAATGTTAGCAACGAATAGTGCAAGAAAAACTTGGAAAGGAAGAGAACAAACAAATCACAAGCAATAAGCACACGAGACACGGGTGATTTGTTTTACCGAGGTTCGGCCCTCGAAGGCCTAGTCCCCGTTGAGGAGTCCACTAAGGACGGGTCTCTTTCCACCCTTTCCCTCTCTCCACCGATCACACAAGACCGACGAGCACTTCTTCTTCTCAAGGATCACTTAAGACCCTGCAAGGATCACCACACTCTTTGGTGTCTCTTGCTAGCTTTACAAGCCTCCAAAACTTTGGAGTAAGTTCAATGGGAGTCAAAACTCCACACACAAATGAACACAAAGAAGTAGCACACACTATCTCTCAATGAATCTCACAAGGCACTAGTGCTAAACTCAAATGAGTAGCTCTCTCTTGCTTGCTCCATCTTTTATGGCACTTGTGTTGGTTGTAGTGGTCTAAATCTTGTGTATAAGATGGATCAATAAATAAAAGTGGTTGGGAGGGCTTGAGTATGTCAACTAGATGACTTGGAATGTTGCTTGGGCTCTCCTCCCTTGAAGTGGCCGGTTGGGGTGGTATTTATAGCCACCATCCAAAATGTAGCCGTTGGAGAAACCTGCTGGCGATGGGCGCACCGGACAGTCCGGTGCGCCACTGGATAGTGTCCGGTGTGCCACCACGTCATCCTCCCGTTAGGGCTTGGAGCTTGTCGACTGTTGGAGGCTTTGTCCTCATGTGGCACCGGACAGTCCGGTGCGACACCGGATAGTCTGGTGCCCCTCTGACCGTTTGCTCTGACATCTGATTTGCATTGTTTACTTTGCAGAGTCGACCGTTGCGCGCAGATGACCGTTGCTCCGCTGGCGCACCGGACAGTCCGGTGAATTATAGCGAAGGTGCGCCTGGAAAACCCGAAGGTGAAGAGTTTGAAGTCGATCCTCCCTGGTGCACCGGACACTGTCCGGTGGTGCACCGGACAGTCCGGTGCGCCAGACCAGGGAGCACTTCGGTTTCCTTTGCTCCTTTCTTCTTGAACCCTTTTTAATCTTTGTATTGGTTTTGAGTTGAACCTTTGGCACCTGGAGAACATATACTCTAGTGCAAACTAGTTAGTCCAATTTGTTTGTGTTGGGCAATTCAACCACCAAAATCATTTAGGAAAAGGTTTGACCCTATTTCCCTTTCAATCTCCCCCTTTTTGGTGATTGATGCCAACACAAACCAAAGCAAATATGTAAGTATAGAATTGAACTAGTTTGCATAAAGGAAGTGCAAAAGTTGCTTGGAGTTAAACCAATATATTATTTTTACTAGATATGCAAAGAATGTTTTCTTTTTGTTATTTAAAACTTTGGACCACGCTTGCACCACTAGATTTTGTTTTTGCAAATTCTTTGTAAAATTCTTTTCAAAAGCTTTTTGCAAATGGTCAAAGGTACATGAATAAGATTGAAAAAAGCATTTTCAAGATTTGAAATTTTCTCCCCTGTTTCAAATGCTTTTCCTTTGACTTAAACAAAACTCCCCCTAAATAAAATTCTCCTCTTAGTGTTCAAGAGGGTTTTACAAGTTTTGAAGATACTACTTTCTCCCCCTTTTGAACACAATAAGATATAAATTTGAAAAACTTCATTTTGAAAATTCGGTGGTGGTGCGGTCCTTTTGCTTTGGGCTCATACTTTCTCCCCCTTTGGCATAAATCGCAAAAAACGGATACTTGTGAGTGGAATATAAGCCCTTTTTCTTTTCTCTCCAATGGTAAACAAATAAATATGAGTGAAGATTATACCAATGTGGAGAATGATGTGGAATATCGACAAAGAGTGGATAATACCGAATGAGTTGATTGGAAGCGTCGTCTTTGCCGAATACTCCATTTCCCTTTCAATCTTATGACTAAGCATGAGAACACACTTGAAAACACATTAGTCATAGACATAAATCAAATTAAGCGTGATCATCCACCTTTGGAAGTGTGATGCTCATGACAGTTTATGCACTTATGAAAGCATGTTATGAACAATTTAAGCATTTCCCTTGAGAATTTCAAAGAGGCTTAAGGACCATCCACCTTTGGAACAAAGGCAGCTTATCCTCGTTACAAGGTTAAGCTTTAAGCTCTTTGACAATAAAACCACTTCATCTAGTTTTAACAAAGATACATTAATGCATGAGTGAGATTATGAGAAGTTAAACTAGGTATGAAGCAGGGTTAATGCATGGACATGCTTTCTCTTCCTTTTATACAAGATATGCAAAGAATGTATGGAAAAGGGAGATTTAGGTATATGTGTAAATGAATGGAAGTGGTTTTACCGTTTTGTACCTTCACATCGAGACGCTCTCTTCATTGTACTTTGTCCTTTGTCTTAGTTGCTTAAGACCTATACTTAAGACAATATATGGAAATATTTTGCACAAGAGAGAGTTCTACAACTAGTGATTCTTTTCCCAGTTATTGTTAGCAAATATCAAATGGATCACAAATTGCATAAATGTATCATGAATTCTCCTTTTAATTTAGTGCATATCAAGGGAGATATCGATTGATAGTATATAGGCACTAAGAAACATGATTGTTAATTGAAGTCATTCAATGATCAAACAAATAACAGATGTGATCAAAAGAACAGCATACGCATTAGATTATCAATTAAGCTTAGAGTAGGAGAATACAACAAATATGCTACTTTAGAGTGAAAGATAAGAATTGAAAAATAGTAGCATACATCATGAGAAACTCATTCTCATGCAAGAGACTATATGAAATTACTAAGATAAAGTGATAGTCTCAACATAATCAAGATATAGAAAGAGGCTCCCCCTAAAGATATACATCAAGTATTTGAATGAATTGAATGGATGTATTTACTTTAAAGACAAATAGGGAGAAGCATTATACATCTTGATCAAGGCTTATAAAAATTTGCAATAAACAACTTAAGCCTGGTTTTCTCACAATGAAAAAGGTTTAGAATACTCACAACTACACCATTGATCGTTTTGAAGATCTTACTATCTGAGTAGGTGTTGTTGTTCTTGATGTCCTTCTCTTTCATGTGAGTGTCCTCCCTTTGTAGTTGTTTCTTTTTTCCTTTCAAACTTATTGAAAATACTCAAGAAAGATGTTAATAGCACAGGGGAGCATATGATGAAGGATGACATCTTTGGATAAAAACAATTCATCATCCATAGGTCACATGAAGTAAAATCCTTATCCTTAGTGTACATCATTAGAAAGGAGGAATATGCACCTTTTAAGCATTTTGATTACTCATAGGAATTTTACTTTTTCATATTGAATTTTATTATCATAACTTAAAAGCATATCAATATGAACATAGTTATAGCAAAGGCATGAATTAGATTTTAATGGACAGGTGCATTTATGAGAATGAGATTGAATGCACATCTAGCTGACTTAAGTCCAATAAAGAATCTATTCCTCACATGGGTAGAATATGATAATATAGATTAAAAAGCCATTGAGATGGGAACTAAATTTGATTAAGAATATGAGTTCCCATACCTTTGCTTTAACCTTTCTTCCTTTGGGTAAAGAGCAACCCTTGAGGCTTGTGGCTTTAATCATGCACTTACTCTCTTGTAGATTTCCATAAGTAAGCTCAAGAGATATGTCATTAGTAGCACAAGCACTAGTTTCCCTTTTCGTAATCAATTTGATAATGAATGAAAACATAGATTACTAAAACATGGAAACTTCATAGCATGAACTAGATTATCCATAGATGAAGTTATGCTCAATTTTAACCCATAAAACCAGCATAAATAATCCTTTAAGATTATGGGAATAAATCTAATTCATGATATGGAAAGCGATAAATGTGAAAGAATCATATCCAATTTAAGCAAGTAGAAATACATTATAAATCATTGGATTGATTTTTCTTTTCATGTTAGATTACGCATTTCCAAAGAGAAACTTATTCTCTGTAAGTGAGACTACTTGGGTTACTTAGATAAAATCATTAGTCTTACTATTCTAGTCATAGAGAGTTTTCCTTTTATAAGTGTCCTAAGGATTTGAATTCCTTACATGACACCTTATCCTTTTAAGAACTTGAAAAATCTCTCTATATCTAGAATCATGGTAATAATAAGATAATTAGTGAAAAACATGCCATGAGATACTTGCAACAAATTAAAGCATGTAGATTGCCATAATATGGAAATGATGAATATGCAATCTACCATATGAGAGGAATTTCTTCAAAGAAAGGTGACATAATTTTAAAGACATTTAAAGTGCTTCTTTATCTATGTGACTACACAAGACACATGAGAAATGATAATTTAAGATACTTGCACTTTAAAAATATAAGTGTTACCATCCTTTGGCTTTCCTCCATGTTGTAGGCCTTGATTTTTCCGCATAGAATAATTCTTTATTTCCTACAACATCAATATCTTCCCAAGATGATATGAGTTTTGAATATGATAAATTGAAATGACTTTGGGTCAATCTTGGATATATAGATCATTGAAGATTGATAGCTTGAGTTAATAAAAATTGAATTGACTCTCTCAAGCACCCAAAGCTTCATATCATCTCCTTCTCCTGCAAAACTTGTCAAGCATATTTTGGTACCCATCGCTTGATGGGTCCATCAAGGTTAGTCAACAAAGATCTAGGAACCCAAATGTCCTTTGTGTTAGCACTAGGTAAACTCATTACCTTTCTAGCACAAGTTGCAATTTTGGGTTGCCTAGTTACATGGGAATTAATTGACAGGCTAGGAGTGGGATAGTTACCGATGGGACAATCTTTGCATCGATGTCCCTTCTTTCGGCATATGTAGCATAGGCGATCTTCCAGCCTTGAAGATTTCTTCCTTCCTTGTTTCTTGCTTGCTACATGGTTAGTAAATATTTTCTTTTCTAACCCTATGCCTTTTTGTTTCAAATAGGGACAAGACTTAATTAAGTGTCCCTTCCTTGAGCATTTAAAACAAAGTTTATCATCCTTGTTAATAATCAAGTCATTTTTAATGTAGGGACATGACCTAATCGAGTGTCCCTTTTCAAAGCATTCACTACACTTCTTGCTTCTCCTAGTGTGAAGTGTGGCTTGATTATTACCTTGGATGTTACCTTTTATGTAGGCGTGGTTGAGGCTTTTGGAGGAGGCATTGATTTTTGTCTTTTGTTCCTTCCTCTTGGCAATCCTCAAGTCCTTGACATTTTCTTCAAGGGATTTAGTGCATGCCACGGTTGTTCCTGTCTCAAGCTTCTTCACCATGTGATCACGGTTATCTTGAGAAGGTTGAGCAATGTACTTCCCTTTTAGTTGTGCTAAGCTCATTTTTAGCCTCTCATTTTCTTCTTTGAGCTTTTGATATGGATCATCATTTGTTCCTGTAAATTCTAGCTCAAAGGAAGATTTGCTTGTCGACGGACAACAAGCATTAGCACATGGTAATGTAGTTTCAATTTGAATACATGTGCATGAGTGAGGTTGTTGGGATTTTAAGTTTTCTATCACAACCTCATGAGCAATATTTAATATGATATGATCTTCCATAAGATTTTCATGAGAACATAGGAGCATATCATATTTTTCTTGAAAAGCTAGATTTTCAAATTTTAGCTTTTCTATTCTGTCCTTAAGTAAGGCATTCCTATTTACCAATTGAGCGATATAATGTAAAGAGTTATCTTGCTCAATTGAAATAGTTTCATACCTTTGGACCAAATCAACATGAGAGCACTTTAGCTCCTCATGTTCTTTAGTCAACTCGTCAAAGCTTAGCATTTTTATGGAGAGAATATCTTCTAGCCTTTGACGAGCTTCGCTTTGCTCTCTCGCTCTTTTTAGAAGTTTGAGCATGACCGCCTTATCTTCTTGGCTTAGGTGAGCGTAGAGTTGCAAGAAGCTTCTTTCTTCCTCCTCATCCTCATTTGTGCTTCCGCTATCATTTTCATTAGCCACACAACATATGTGGGAATCAAAATGGGAAGACAAACCTTTTGGAGCGGTGGATTCATCGTTTGGTCTCCATCGTTCATTTTCTTCTTCTTCCTTCAAGGGGTTAGTTTCACAAATACCAAAGGAAGTAGAGGCACAAAAGAACTATCATGTTTGGACTCATTAAATTTGCTTTTAACTCTAGTCCAAATATCATGCACATCACAAATAGGTTTATCATATTTTATTATGAAGGCATGATAATCTTCTTTGCTAAGGGATTTACTTAAGATGTCATAAGATAGATAGTTTAAGCGTATACATCTTAAATCTTCTTCGGAGGCATTTTCCCTAGCATAGTTAGAAGGAATGATACTCTTGTATACCATTTGTTCTAATTGAGGATCTATGGTCCTAAAAGCATTTATCACCCAAGTAGACCATGAATCATAATTAGAACAATCGGGAAGTAATATCTCAAGAGTTACCTCCTTGTTTTCCTGGGTCTTCTTGTTCTTTTGGGATCTTCTACGAGCCATCACTTCGAGTTGTTAGACTCAATATGAAGTGCCTAGCTCTGATACCAATTGAAAGTCGCCTAGAGGGGGGTGAATAGGCGAAACCTGAAAAATAAAACTTTATCCCCAAACTAGATCCCTTGATTAGTGGTTAGAACAAGATATACAATTATCGGAGAATAAAAACTAAGTCCTTGCTTGTAAAGAGTATTGCTTTCAAATAATGCGGAATTTACAAAACAATACAACTAATAGGTCTATGAGAATAAAGAAAAGAAGCTTAAATAAGAAGAGCAATGACACAAGTTCTTTCTTGCAATGTGTTGCTTTACTAAATGAGAATTTAACTTAGAGCAACACTAAATAATGTTAGCAACGAATAGTGCAAGAAAAACTTGGAAAGGAAGAGAACAAACAAATCACAAGCAATAAGCACACGAGACACGGGTGATTTGTTTTACCGAGGTTCGACCCTCGAAGGTCTAGTCCCCGTTGAGGAGTCCACTAAGGACGGGTCTCTTTCAACCCTTTCCCTCTCTCCACCGACCACACAAGACCGGCGAGCTTTTCTTCTTCTCAAGGATCACTTAAGACCCTGCAAGGATCACCACACTCTTTAGTGTATCTTGCTAGCTTTACAAGCCTCCAAAACTTTGGAGTAAGTTCAATGGGAGTCAAAACTCCACGCGCAAATGAACACAAAGAAGTTGCACACACTATCTCTCAATGAATCTCACAAGGCATTAGTGCTAAACTCAAATGAGTAGCTCTCTCTTGCTTGCTCTATCTTTTATGGCACTTGTGTTGGTTGTAGTGGTCTAAATCTTGTGTATAAGATGGATCAATGAATAGAAGTGGTTGGGAGGGCTTGAGTATGTCAAATAGATGACTTGGAATGTTGCTTGGGCTCTCCCCCCTTGAAGTGGCCGGTTGGGGTGGTATTTATAGCCACCATCCAAAATGTAGCCGTTGGAGAAACCTACTGGCGATGGGCGCACCGGACAGTCCGGTGCGCCACCGGACAGTGTCTGGTGCGCCACCGGACAGTGTCCGGTGTGCCGCCACGTCATCCTCCCGTTAGGTCTTGGAGCTTGTCGACCGTTGGAGGCTTTGTCCTCATGTGGCACCGGACAGTCCGGTGCGACACCGGACAGTCCGGTGCGACACCGGACAGTCCGGTGCCCCTCTGACCGTCTGCTCTGACATCTGATTTGCACTGTTTACTTTGCAGAGTCGACCGTTGCGCGCAGATGACCGTTGCTCCACTGGCGCACCGGACAGTCCGGTGAATTATAGCGAAGGTGCGCCTGGAAAACCCGAAGGTGAAGAGTTTGAAGTCGATCCTCCCTGGTTCACCGGACACTGTCCGGTGGCACACCGGACAGTCCGGTGCGCCAGACCAGAGAGCACTTCAGTTTCCTTTGCTCCTTTCTTCTTGAACCCTTTTTAATCTTTGTATTGGTTTTGAGTTGAACCTTTGGCACCTGGAGAACATATACTCTTGAGCAAACTAGTTAGTCCAATTTGTTTGTGTTGGGCAATTCAACCACCAAAATCATTTAGGAAAAGGTTTGACCCTATTTCCCTTTCAGTTTCATATTCTAGAGTCTTTGGTAGCAAATGTTTTATTTTTGTTAAAAGAGGTAGAAAATCTAAATTTGCTCCTAAGGCTATAGAAGGCTTTTTACTTGGTTATGATTCAAACACAAGGGCATATAGAGTCTTTAACAAATCCACTGGATTAGTTGAAGTTTCTTGTGACATTGTGTTTGATGAGACTAACGGCTCTCAAGTAGAGCAAGTTGATCTTGATGAGCTAGATGATGAAGAGGCTCCGTGCGTCGCACAAAGGAACATGTCCATTAGGGATGTGTGTCCTAAGGAATCCGAAGAGCCTCCACAAGCACAAGATCAACCATCTTCCTCCATGCAAGCATCTCCACCAACCTAAGATGAGGATCAAGCTCAAGATGATGAAAATGAAGATCAAGAGGATGAGCCACATCAAGAAGAAGATAATGATCAAGGGGGAGATGCCAATGATCAAGACAAAGAAGATGAACAAGATCCAAGACCACCACACCCAAGAGTCCACCAAGCGATTCAAAGAGATCACCCCGTGAACACCATCCTTCATAATATTCATAAGGGGGTAACCACTCGATCTCGAGTCGCTCATTTTTGTGAACATTACTCTTTTGTTTCCTCTATTGAGCCACACAGGGTAGAGGATGCACTTAAAGATTCGGATTGGGTGTTGGCAATGCAAGAGGAGCTCAACAACTTCACGAGGAATGAGGTATGGCATTTAGTTCCACGTCCTAACCAAAATATTGTAGGAACCAAGTGGGTGTTCCGCAACAAGCAAGATGAGCATGGTGTGGTGACAAGGAACAAAGCACGACTTGTGGCTAAGGGTTATTCACAAGTCAAAGGTTTGGATTTTGGTGAAACCTATGCACCTGTAGCTAGGCTTGAGTCAATTCGCATATTACTTGCCTATGCTACTTACCATGGCTTTAAGCTTTACCAAATGGAAGTGAAGAGTGCCTTCCTCAATGGACCAATCAAGGAAGAGGTCTATGTTTAGCAACCTCCTGGCTTTGAAGATAAGTTTAGTAGGATCATGGTTCAAAAATTCAAGATGTCTATGATGGGGGAGTTGAAGTATTTTCTAGGATTTCAAGTCAAGCAACTCGAAGAGGGCACCTTCATCAGCCAAACAAAGTACATTCAAGACACACTCACCAAGTTTGGAATGAAGGATGCCAAGCCCATCAAGACACCCATGGGAACCAATGGGCATCTTGACCTCGACACGGGAGGTAAATCCATAGATCAAAAGGTATACCGGTCGATGATAGGATCCTTACTCTATTTATGTGTATCTCGACCGGATATTATGCTTTTCGTATGCATGTGTGCAAGGTTCCAAGCCGATCCTAAGGAAGTTCACCTTAGGGCCGTGAAGAGAATCTTGAGATATTTAGTTCATACACCTAAGTTTGGCCTTTGGTACCCCAAGGGATCCTCTTTTGATTTAATAGGTTATTCATATGCTGATTGGGCAGGGTGTAAAATTGATAGGAAGAGCACATCGGGGACTTGTCAGTTTCTGGGGAGATCCCTGGTGTCTTGGGCTTCAAAGGAACAAAACCCAGTAGCTCTTTCTACCACCGAAGCCGAGTATATTGCCGCAGGCCATTGTTGCGCGCAATTGCTTTGGATAAGGCAAACCCTTAGGGACCATGGCTACAAATTTAGCAAAGTCCCTCTCCTATGTGATAATGAGAGTGCAATCCGCATGGCCGATAATCCCGTTGAGCACAGCCGCACTAAGCACATAGCCTTTTGGTATCATTTTTTGAGAGATCACCAACAAAAGGGGGATATCAAGATAGCCTATATTAACACCAAAGAACAACTAGCCGATATCTTTACCAAACCACTAGATGAGAAAATCTTTACCAAACTTAGGAATGAGCTAAACATTCTTGATTCTCAGAACTTTGATTGATACTTTGCACACATAGCTCATTTATATACCTTTGATCATATCTCTTTTATGTCTATGACTAATGTGTTTTCAAGTGTATTCTCGTGCTTAGTCATGGAATTGAAAGGGAAATGGAGTATTCGGCAAAGACGACGCTTCCACTCAACTCCATCGGTATTATCTACTCTTTGCCGGTATTCCGCCATCTCTCCACATTGGTATAATCTTCACTCATATTTATTTGTTTACCATTGGGAGAAAGTAAAAGGGCTTATATTTCACTCACAAGTATCCGTTTTTGGCGATTCATGCCAAAGGGGGAGAAAGTATTAGCCCAAAGCAAAAGGACCGCACCACCATCGAATTTTAAAAATGAAGTTTTCAAATTGGTATCTTAATGTGTTTTCAAAAGGGGGAGAAAGTTCTAATATCTTCAAAAACTTGTAAAACCCTCTTGAACACTAAGAGGAGAATTTCATTGAGGTGGAGTTTTGTTTAAGTCAAAGGAAAAGCATTTGAAACAGGGGGAGAAAATTTCAAATCTTGAAAATGCTTCTTTTAATCTTATTCATATACCTTTGACTATTTGCAAAAAGTTTTGAAAAGAATTTTACAAAGAATTTGCAAAACAAAACTTGTGGTGCAAGTGTGGTCCAAAATTTTAAATAAGAAGAAAACCATCCATGCATATCTAGTAGAAATAATTATTGGTTTCATTCCAAGCAACCTTTGCACTTACCTTATGCAAACTAGTTCAATTCTGCACTTTTATATTTGCTTTGGTTTGTGTTGGCATCACCAAAAAGGGGGAGATTGAAAGGGAAATAGGGTCAAACCTTTTCCTAAATGATTTTGGTGGTTCAATTGCCCAACGCAAATTATTGGACTAACTAGTTTGCTTTAGATTATAAGTTCTACAAGTGCCAAAGGTTCAACACAAACCAATAAAAAGTCCGAGAAAGGGTTCAAATAAAAAGAGCAAAAGACAACCGAAGACTGCTCTGGTCTGGCGCACCGGACAGTGTCCGGTGCACCAGGGAGATCCTCTCTAAACTGCTCAGCTTCGGAATTTGGGGAGCCACTCCGCTATAATTCACTGGACTATCCGGTGTAACACCGGACTGTCCGGTGTGCCAGCGGAGCAACGGCTAACTGCGCCAACGGTCGTCTGCAAAAGTCTACAGTAAACGTGAACAGTGCAACTGCGCACGCAGAAGTCAGAGCAGGCGCCAGAAGGCGCACCGGACAGTGAACAGGACTTGTCTGGTGCACCACCGGACTGTCCGGTGGCCCCACATGTCAGAGCTCCAATGGTCGAACCCTAACGGTTGGGTGACGTGGCTGGCGCATGGATAGTGTCCGATGGCGCACCGGACTGTCCGGTGCGCCATACGACAGCAGCCATCCCCAACGGCCACTTTGGTGGTTGGGGCAAATACCCCCCAACCACCACACTTCAAGGCATCCAAGTTTTTAGCCAACACATTCAATACAAGACACAATTAGAGTGAATCAAAATCTCTCCAAGTTCCGATTCCACTCAAAGCAATAGTGACTAGAAGAGAGAGTTTTGTCGTGTTCATTTGAGCTCTTACGCTTGGATCGCTTTTCTTCTTCCCCATTCTTGTTCTCAACACCTTTGTAATCAAAACAAGAGACACCAATTGTGTGGTGGTCCTTGTGGGGACTTAGTGTCCTATTTGATTGAGTAGAAAAGCTCACTCGATCTAAGTGACCATTTGAGAGAGGGAAAGAGTTGAAAGAGACCCGGTCTTTGTGACCACCTCAACGGGGACTAGACCTTCGAGGGCCGAACCTCGGTAAAACAAATCACCGTGTCATTCGCTCCATTTCTTTGATTGATTTGTTTTCGCCCTCTCTTTCGGACTCGGTTTTATTTCTAACTCTAACCCCGGCTTGTAGTTGTGCTTAAAGTTTGTAAATTTCAGATTCCACCTATTCACCCCCCTCTAGGCGACTTTCACCGGGTCACGCACCGTGCCCATCTCCTTCTCTTCTTTAGTCTTGTTCAGCTTCGATTCCTTCACCTTTTCCTCCATCATCTCCGTGACAGTCTCTACTACGTCCACCACTTTCACCACGCCTCCCCCCTTCCCCCGTGTGTGCCCCGCCTCCACTCAATCCGCCCCGTCCTCGCACTCGCGCATGAACCACCCAACCCGCCCTTGTCCACCCTGGGCCCCGCACCATAGGCAGATATGTGCCTCTCCTCGCCCGCGTGCACCCCCCACCGCCTCCTCCTACACCTTCTCCGCCATCAGCATCATCGTCTCCATCAGCGTCTCCGTCCTCGACCCTCCCTGCACACTGCAACCGCCTCCTGACGATGCTCGTGTGGGACGATGACGACGACGCGGCGCTCTATGGCTTGCGCCCCCCCGCCACCTCCAGCACCTTCTCCGCCATCGACATCTCCGTCCTTGGCGCGACATGGTGAGTCAGTGCATGCCTCCACACCATGTCTCACTAGATGTGCCGCTTTGCCAGGTCTTTCCTGCGCAATGGGTCCTTGGCGGGTGGACACAGTCGCGATGGTCTCCACTGTGGAGCTGGAGATGGAAAAGGAGTAAGGCGATCAGGTGGCGGCGACCGTCATCGCCGAGCAGCTGCCCGTTATTCCATGGGCCACCTCCGTCGTAAGGTGAGCCACCGAATAGCGTGGGGGCTAGGGCTGTCTACCTCTACCATACCCATACTGCTTCTAATTCTACCATTGCTTGCTTTGCTGCTTCTAATTGCTCGCTCGCGTGCTTGACTAGCTGCATTCTCCTGCCCTGACGCCTTCACCCGATGCAGTTTTACTTGCAAACTTTTCAATGAGGAATAACAAGCTTTAATTGAGATCATCATCGTTCAGTTTACTGCCTTCTGGAATGCAGTACAATGGATCCTATGAAGGAGCCTCCTCTTGTCACTGCAAATACTATGCTTTCCATCCTTGTTGTCGACTATCCGGTTGACAAGGTATCTTGCTATGTTTCTAATGATGAAGCTGCTATATTGACTTTTGATGCTCTCTCTGAAACTTCAAAGTTCGCTAGAAAATGGGTTCCGTTTTATAAGAAATACAACATATAGCCTAGGGCCCTCGAATGGTACTTTGCTAAAAAAATCAACTACTTGAAAGACAAAGTTCAAACTTTGTTTGTGAAAGAACGCCGGGCCATGAATGTATAATTGATACTTGTATTTATGCATGTAGGTTTTGGCAATTTCTGCTGCTGAATGACATTAAATTGTATTTAATATGAAGAAATAAAAGTACATATCAATGGCCTTGTATTCATGGGAGATCATTAGTCATCGAAAAATGAGAATCTTGTTCTCAAATGCTCCTTTTTTTACTCGAAAGTGTGTTCTGAACTTACTGTGAGCAATGCCGTTGAGAATTCTTTTTGGTAGTTTTACCTTCACCAGCATGGAGCAATTTTATTAATATTTCATTAATTATAAATTGTCTATATGCATGAAGAGTGTGAAAACCACTAGGATCTATGTTGAGGAGTTTGTTGATTTGGGACGGGGAAGAGGCGAAAATGAGATTGAGGATGTGTTGAACATTGTTTTGTAGGTGAGAAGTGCTTATCATTGCTATGAGCTACTAGCTTACCACTTCTCGTAGTTTAGGTGTTTGATAAAATGCCTATTTGAGTGCAAATTAGTTATTATTCTTTTCTTGGGTAATGGAGTGCCATTGATTGGTCCCTACATAGCGTGGTATTGGTTTTGTAGATCTAGATGAGTGTCAAGATAGACAAGATTCACCTGAATACTTTGCTAAATCTGAAAATAGAGGTGACCCAAGGTCCTGTGTCTCGGTTGGTAGTCGTTGAGAGTGTTTTTGTTCTGTTTCCTTTGCTGAAAATATAGTTATCTTGTTAATGTACCAAGCATTTTGTTGTTTCCTATTGAGATAAATATTATGTTACTAATTTTACCTTTTATCCCCTTATCTTATTTTTGTTCTAGAATCTATAGCAAATGGCTAACCACGAGGACACCTAGCCTTTTGTTTGTGACGATAGAACTGACATGTTCAAGATTTCATAGCAAGATACGGATACCCAACTAGTATATATATGAAGTCATTATTATTTGATACACTGATTTTTTTTTTGTATATCCATTTGTTTGATCTGCTGCTGCTGCAGCTGCATCTTCTGCTAGAGGCACGGTTGAGATGTGGGAAGAGGTAGAAATGTAGCAGCGGCAGGATCGAATAATCTTCAGACTGGACTGGAAGATAAAAACGCACCAGACAAAACTAGACAAGGCTCCCGGCCAAGTATACATACACGAGTGAGTACACGACGATCCCGTGCAGCTGGCACGCTGTCTGCTCCGCTGTGCTTGGCCTACCTTCCATTTCATTCTTAGGAATAGGATGGATGGTTACTGTCGAAAGGCCAGACCCGAGACCAAACAGGGACGCCGGCCGTTTTAATGGTGAAAGGCAGCAGTAGCACAAGCTCCTGATCCGTGATCCCTTGCTCCGTCCGTCCGTCTGCCGTGCGTGTGCACACACACGCTCGATCTGATGCTGATATTACACACGATCGCCGGCGGCGCATCATTGTACTTTGTTGCTCAGGAGACGTAAATAAGCAGGCCAGGATCAGGATGGATATCATCATCGTTTTGGACGGCAAGGCAACAACCGGTGCGGACAGCGACAGCAGCAGACGGCTAAACAACGAGAGGAACTCATCATTTACTCATCGCCGTCGCCGCCGCGAGATTCGCTCGACGCAAAAACTGGTTTCCGCAAGGGGCTGGGCGTGAGTGAGCCTGCCCAGCAGCAACCGCCAGGAGCCAGCACCCAGCAGAGCAGGCGTGCCGTGAGATCTTCCCGGCGATCCTTGAAAGCTACGAGCCCGGCAAGTACTACAAGGCGCGGGCGCGCAAAATCCAGGGGTGGATCACTGCCCCCGCCCCTGGCCCTGCCCACTGCCACTCGGGTCGCCGCTCGCCACCGCCACCTGATCGCTCGCCGTCGCCGACCAGAATCCAGAGAGCTCAGAGAGCCTCACGCCCTCACCTGGCCTCTCGACACCGCCGCGCTGATGATGTGACGTGACCGCCGGCCCCGGACGCACACTGTACCCAACAGCGACGCATGGTGCCGTGAATGCGGCGGCGGGTCTAGCTGCTGCTGCTCTGCTCACTGCCTCCTGCCCTGCTCCCGACCCCGACATGACACGAAGAACACAACTGCTGCAACAGTGAGTGTTAGACAGCTATTCTTAGAAGGCTATCAGCAGATATAGGAACCCATCCCAGGATATCAATCCTGTGGTTCATTGCCCGATTACCCGGATACTGTTTCTATAAACTGGGTACATCTGTGGCTATATATTGTAACATGTTTGCTGATCTCAATCAAGCTGTGTATTCTCCAAATCATATACGTCTTCATGGTATCAGAGGAGGCTACGTTCCTCACCTAGCCCACCTTCCGCTCCCTTCCTGTAGCCATGGCCGCCGAGATGTCCAGTGTAGCCGACGTTGCTGCTCAACGCGCCGCCGACGTCCGTCGTGTTGCTGATGAACAGCGCGCTGCCGAGGATCGCCGTCTCCAGCAGGAAGCCTCCGACGTCGCCCACCGCCGTTCCGCCGAGATGGCTGCTGCCCTCCAGGCCCGCGCAGACGCCGCGGCTGCTGCGGCTGCCGAGCGCCGTCGCCTTGCCGACGACGTCGCCCGCCACGAACAGGCCCTCGCTGCTGCTCGCCAACGCCTCCAGGCCGCCAACGCAGCCGTCGACGGCGAGCTCGAGGACGTCACCAACGAAGTGCCACCAGCTGTTGCACACGGTGGTACCGACCTTGACCCCGTCACTGCTCTCCACGCTCAAGCCCTCGGCATCCTCAACATCCGCAGTCTGGTGCCTGTCGTCCTCGACCTCGCGACGCCATCCTTCTCCAAGTGGCGCCGCCTCTTCCTCCTCGCCGTCGGCAAGTACGCACTCGCAGATCACGTGCTGTGTGATGCTGCCTTCCCCGACATCGCCCATTGGGTTCGGATGGAACTCCATGTTCTCTCCTGGCTCTACGGCTCCATCACGCCTGAACTCTTCGAGATCGTCACCACCGCCAACCCCACCGCCCGTGCGACTTGGCTCGCTCTCGAGGAGCAATTTGTGGGCAATCGGGAGACCCGCATCGTCCTCGTCGACACCGAATTCCGGACCCTGTGCCAGGGCACGCTCTCTGTCTCCGACTATTGCCGGCGGATGAAAACGCTGGCAGACTCCTTGGTCGAGCTTGGCGAGCCCATCTCCGACCGTCTGCTCACCATCAATCTTCTACGCGGCCTCAACGACCGATTCAGTCACCTGCGCTCTTACCTGAAGCGCCAACGTCCTTTCCCGTCCTTCATCGAGGTCCGCTCCGAGCTCCTTCTGGAAGAGCTCTCCATGGGGCCGGCTGCCACTCCGTCCGTCCTCGTCGCCTCTGCACCAACCGCTCCTCCGCCGTCTGCTTCGGTCCCCGCCACCGCTCTTGCCACTGGTCCTCCCCCTCCCCAGGCATCTGGAGGCCATGGCCGCCGTCGCCGGCGCGGCAAGCCCAGCGGCGGCTCGGGCCATCCCGCCCCTGGCGGCGCTCGTGGACAACCTGCGGCAGCGCAAGGCGGATGGCCAAGCCTCTACAATCCCTGGACCGGCAGTATCCAAATGTGGCCTGGCCCGGTTCAGGGGAACAGGCCTCCTCGCCCGACCTCCCACCAGGCGCTCGTGGGTGGGCCGCCTAGCGCTCTTGGGCCGTCCCCGCCCGCTCCCACCGGTTGGCCCCCGCTTTCCTGGCCCACGGCGAACACGCCTGCCTGGTCTGCTCCCGCCCCGGCTGCACCTTGGATCGTCCAGCAGGCCTCGCCAACCCAGCAGCAGGCTACTCCAGGCCCTTTCGGCCCATGGGACCAGCACACTTTAGCAGGTGCCTTCAACACCATGACACTCACCCCGCCAACCGGTGAATGGTACATGGACTCCGGCGCCACCGCTCATATGGCCTCCACCTCTGGTATCCTGACTCACTGTCACCCACCTTCCTCTTCCACTCCTTCTTCGATTATTGTCGGCAACGGGACCTCCTTGCCCGTTGTCTCCACGGGGTCCACACATATGGGTCCCCTCCACCTTAATAATGTGCTTGTCTCACCGTCTATTATCAAAAACCTTGTCTCTGTTCGTCAATTCACAATTGATAATAATTGCTCTGTTGAATTTGACCCCGCTGGTTTTTCTGTGAAGGACCTCAGGACACGGAGCGTGATCGCCAGGTGCAATAGCTCAGGCGACCTCTATCCACTCTCCATCCCGTTGTCCTCCACCACTTCCCCCCAAGTCCTCCTCACCAGCGCACCTTCCCAGCTGTGGCATCGCCGACTTGGTCACATCAGCCACGACGCCCTTCGCCACTTAACTAGTTCATCTTCTATTTCATGTAATAAAGGCTCTAATGCCTCCGACATCTGTCACGCATGTCAACTTGGTCGTCATGTTCGTCTTCCTTTCTCTATTTCCCAGTCTCGTGCTCCTTGTCACTTTGATCTCGTTCACTGTGATTTGTGGACTTCACCAATACCTAGTGTGTCTGGTTACAAGTACTATCTCGCCATCCTTGATGACTGCTCCCACTTCCTGTGGACCTTCCCTCTACGCCTCAAATCTGACACTTTTCCCACCATTGCTAATTTTTTCTCTTTTGTTGCCACTCAATTTGGCACCACCATAAAAAGCTTGCAATGCGACAATGGTCGTGAATTTGATAACTCCCACGCACGAGCTTTCTTCCTATCCCACGGTGTTAACCTTCGTATGTCTTGCCCCTATACCTCCCAGCAGAATGGTCGAGCCGAACGTGTCCTCCGCACTATCAACAACATCGTTCGTTCCTTACTCTTTCAAGCTCACCTTCCTGCTCCTTACTGGGTTGAGGCTCTTCACACCGCCACATACCTTCTCAACCTCCGCCCCACTAGCACCCTCAATTACTCCACTCCCCACCGTGCACTCTTCGGTCGCCCCCCATCTTACGACCATCTCCGTGTCTTTGGTTGTAAGTGCTATCCCAACATCTCTGCCACTGCCGCCCATAAACTTGCTCCCCGCTCCACCATGTGTGTCTTCCTTGGTTACTCGTCCGAACACAAAGGCTACCGCTGTCTTGATCTTTCCACCAATCGTATCATCATCTCTCGCCACGTTGTGTTCGACGAATCCTCCTTTCCCTTCGCCGAGACCCCTCCTAGCTCGGCTCTTCCCACTAATCTCGATTTTTTGGATGTTTTTTCTGAACAGGTCTTGCCCTCGTCCACTGTTGGACAGCGCCCAAGCGCCCTGCCAACTGGGCCTCTCCAGCAGGCTGCCTCGTCCACTGTTGGACGGCGCCCAAGCGCCCCGTTCACCAGGCCACCTGTCTCGCTTGGCCCACTCGCCGGTCAGCCACAGTCCGCGCTTGGGCCCTCGTCTTCCTCCGGGCCTCACACGCCTGGGCCGCCGACTTCCCCTGGGCTACCTGCCTCGCCTGGCCCGCTCAATAGCTGGCCACCGACTCCACCTGGGCCATCGACTTCCCCTGGGCCTCACGCACCTGGGCTGCAGATTTCCCCAGGGCCGTCGTCTGGGCCTCCCGTGCCTGGACCATCGTCTTCAACCGGGACGCCTGTGCCCGACCAGCTGCATCCTGAGGGCGCCAGCGACAGCCTCCCTTGGCGTTGGGGCACAACCGACAGGCATCGCTCTGCTCGTCACCCGGCTGCTACGTCGTCCTCTGTACCTGTGGGCTCCATTCCAGCTCTTCCCGTGGTCAACTGCCACGGCATGCGCACCCGCGCGAAGAGCGGATTTCACCAGCCGCGCCTCAACCTGCAGGCTACGACTACTGCTATCTCTCCTGTACCATCGACATACCGTCGCGCCCTCGACGATCCCCTCTGGCGCCGTGCGATGGAGGACGAGTTCCAAGCCCTCATCACCAACAACACTTGGACTCTCGTTCCGCGCCCGCCTCATGCCAACATCGTCTCCGGCAAGTGGATATTCAAACACAAGTTTCACTCAGATGGTTCTCTTGAGCGCTACAAAGCGCGTTGGGTCCTTCGCGGATTTACTCAGCGCCCTGGCGTCGACTTCGACGAGACTTTCAGTCCCGTTGTGAAGCCTGCCACCATCCGCACTGTCCTCAGCTTGGCTCTTCACCAGGACTGGCCGATTCATCAGTTGGATGTCAACAATGCGTTCCTCCATGGTACCTTGACTGAGACTGTCTACTGCACCCAGCCAGCTGGTTTTATTGACCCTGAACATCCAGATCACGTATGTCGCCTCAACAAATCACTCTACGGATTGAAGCAGGCTCCTCGAGCATGGTACAGTTGTTTTGCTTCGCACATTCAGTCTATGGGGTTCATTGAGGCCAAGACAGATACTTCACTCTTCATCTACCAGCATGGTCCTGACAGAGCCTACTTGCTTCTCTACGTGGATGACATCATCTTGACTGCCTCCACGTCAGCTCTGCTTCGCCAGATCATCACTTCACTACAACAGTCTTTTCCGATGAAAGACCTTGGTCCGCTTCAGCATTTCCTGGGGATTACCGTGACCCGCTCCGCCACCGGCATGTTGCTCTCTCAGCGCCAGTACACGCTTGAGATATTGGAGCGCGTCGGCATGACTGGCTGCAAGACCTGTGCCACCCCAGTGGATACTCAATCCAAGTTGTCTTCTTCTGGCAACCCCGTGACTGATCCTACCCTCTACCGCAGTCTGGTTGGTGCTCTTCAGTACTTGACTTTCACTCGTCCCGACATCACCTACGCTGTTCAGCAGGTGTGCCTCCATATGCATGATCCTCGGGAACCACATCTTGCTGCTGCAAAGCGCATCCTTCGCTATCTCCAGGGGACACCCGACCTCGGGCTCTTCATCGACCGCGCCTCCTCGCCGACCGCCCTCACCATCTATACTGATGCCGATTGGGCTGGTTGTCCTGAGACTCGTCGCTCCACCTCAGGGTTTGCTGCTTTTCTCGGCACCAGTCTTGTTTCTTGGTCCAGCAAGCGTCAGCACACCGTGTCACGCTCCAGTGCCGAGGCTGAATACCGTGCCATTGCTAATGGTGTGGCAGAGGCTTCCTGGCTACGACAGCTCCTTCAGGAATTGGGACAACCCTTGCAGCAGGCTACCCTTGTTTACTGTGATAATGTGAGTGCCGTCTATCTCTCGACTAATCCGGTGCAACATCAACGCACCAAACATATCGAGATTGACCTTCACTTCGTTCGTGAGCGTGTGGCCGCCGGCGCAGTTCGTGTTCTCCATGTCCCGACATCCTCCCAGTTCGCCGATATTTTCACCAAGGGTCTTCCCTCTATAGTTTTTGTTGAGTTTCGGTCCAGTATGAATGTCCGGCCAGCCGACGTTCCTACTGCGGGGGGGTGTTAGACAGCTATTCTTAGAAGGCTATCAGCAGATATAGGAACCCATCCCAGGATATCAATCCTGTGGTTCATTGCCCGATTACCCGGATACTGTTTCTATAAACTGGGTACATCTGTGGCTATATATTGTAACATGTTTGCTGATCTCAATCAAGCTGTGTATTCTCCAAATCATATACGTCTTCAGTGAGGAGCTTGGTTGGTTCGTTTGGTTCTTCCCATCCACGGTGGCTGTGGACGTCTCCGACGGTGCCAACTGCCAAATAAAAACTGGTCAAATTCTCTCGTAATAATAATAACTAGTCAGTTGCCTATGCATTACGACGGCTCATAATAATACCTACATAAACTATCTATCAAAAAGATTTAAAGATTTTTTATTGATTGTCTTTTTCTCCGTATAATTTTTTTATTTGACTAAGCAAGTCAACATCATGGTAAAGGAAAGACCATGTAGACAGGCGATGTCGAGCCATCGAATGTGTACCATAACCAGCAAATCAGGGACCCCATCCCTCGCCTCCCCCACTTCCAAGGTTTCGTAAACCATAAAGGGAAGGGAAGAGGCAGTCATACCTATTCGTTGCCGGAGAAGGATACGACGAAAACATGGACATCTGGAGGCGAGATAGGTAGTATACCGCTAGATACATACAGAGAGAGAGTACGCAAGCGGAGAAAGATGCCCAACTAGGGCAGCTCCAAACTGAGAGGCACCCGTACCAGGCGTCAGTCCGAAAAGGGCGAGAGAAAGCCTTCCAGTCTTGGACCCGCCGAGGCGACACAACATCACCATCACAACTCCGTAACATATGCCGACTGCTACCACGCTACAGGCTTTGGTTGTCCAATATCTCAGATATGGACTCGTCATCGTCAAGATAACCTAAGTGTGGTAGGCACCATCGTGTCCTCCTTTGCAACACGCACCAAGAAAAGCTAGGAGCAAGACCGACTCGCCCGTACCCACGTCGATGAGCGTCGGTCGGCTCGCGGCTGCGACTGTGGGCAGGGGCAACAGGTTGGGGAGGAAGAATAGGACGAAGGTCGGGAAGACGAACGGGACGTCCGACGACGGCGAAAACGATGGTGTGTGCATGTTGTGAAACACCCTCATGGACGTGCAATAGCCACTACGTGGGTCAGTGTCGGGACTGATGTCGGACGAATACGGAGAGGAGGCGCCTGCTCCCACGCTCTCTGCCGAGAATTTGTGGCGTGGAGGCGGAGGCACGAGGGGAGAGAGAAAATAAGCAGGATGACGAACGAGGTGGCGGTAACTGAGACGAGAACCATCATTATCGTGCGGAGGTATAGATGACCAAATGGGTTGTGTTTGGCGGGCTGGTCTGGGGCACGACCCATTTAATAGTGCCTTGGCCAGCCCGACACGATCGTCGTGTCGTGTTTGGACCGTAGCCTCGGCCCGTAGTGCTGATCCGGCCCAACATGATTATTTTTTATATTTTACAAAACTCGTATATACATATGTATAATTTATATTTAATATTAAAAACAATTGACCATGATGTCCTACTGGTTAGACGAGTTCACTTAGTGTCTAACGCCCTTCTTCCATTTAGGGCTTAGGTTTGAACCCCACATCCTGCACCATTTTTTTAATATTTTACGCTAATTTAACCACCTGACTGGCTAACGGGCCTGATGTGGAGGTTATGTGTATGGAGGGATGCAAGGTTAATTTGAGATAGATGTGAGGGGTTATTTGTAAAAATATGACATAAGACGACCGTTGAAACTGGTGCTTTAAGTATAGTACACTTGATTGGCTTAACGGGCCGGACGTTGAGGTTGTGTGCATGGAGGGATGCAGGGTTAATTTGAGATAGATGTGAGGTTATTTGTAAAAATATGACGTATAACTAGTGCTTTAAGTATATAGAGATAAGTATATAGAGATTATATATATTTTTTTATTTTACAAAACTCGTATATACATATGTACAATTTATATTTAATATTAAAAACAATTGACCATGATGTTGTACTGGTTAGATGACTTTATTTAGTGTCTCTCGCCCTTCTTCTGTTAGGGCTTAGGTTCAAACCCCACCTCCTGCACCACTTTTTTAAATATTTTACATTAATTTAACCATCTGAAGTTGTCGGAGAGGGAATTCTCCGGCCGGGTGACGGATTGCACCCGCCCTAAATCCTAAGATGAGGAAGGGGCTTAAGCGTTTTGCCTATCTTGCTAAGCGATCATCAAGCACATAAACACGGAGGATTTAGAGTGGTTCGGGCCGCCAGAGCGTAATACCCTACTCCACTGTGTGTTGGATTTTTGTAGAAGCTTGAGTTGTGTGTAAGCCCGAATGACTTGCGTCTAAGTCTCCCTGTCTAGTGCTTGAGTTGTAACGTTGTATGTCTCCTTTTTTATAGTTCAAGGGGGGCATGTACAAGGGTTCTAAGCCCCGACACATGGGCCCAGGGACAAATGGAAGGATGGAACTTCTGCTTGCCATGCCCATGTAATCTTCGTGCGCCCTGACACCTGAGATCTCGGCGTGCAGGGGGAAGCTTCTCGTATAAGGGATGAGTACAGTGCACCGTGTAGCACGGGCACACTGTTTCGACGATGGACTGGACAGGTGCACCATCTGCAGGGTGGCCCTGGCGCTGCCCGCCAGTGGAAAGGACAGGACGCAATAAATGCCGTGGGGGCACATCATCTGTCAAAAGGGTGGACAGGCGGCATGTCCTCTCCGCAATAAATGCGGAGGCCGCGTGGCTCAGAACCCTTACGTCACGCTCTGCCCGCTGGCCTACGTCACGGATAATAAGCTATGTTGCTGCATTAGACCCTTGGGCGAGCGGGGGGCGGAGGCGCTACGGATAGAGCTAGGACACGCGTCAGTCCCGAACCCAGGCCTAGGTTATGACACTCCTTTTCCCGGGACCTTGTTATGGGCGGTCCGGAGCTCACTTGGTGGGGTCCGAACCCTTTCCAACGGCTTCGGGCTGCTTTACTTCGGGGGTCTGGGTCGTGTGCACAGGGGTCCGGCGTTTCCTAGGCCCGATAGCGTTATCTCCGAGAACGCCACCCTAACTGCCCATAAGATACCCCTGAGGCTGTTCTCCGCGCGGCTATGGGTAGCTGCACAGACATCGTGCCTTCATACCATAGTAAGGGTGTCGGCGTTTCGGACCCGGGGGAGGGGGGTCCCTGGACCGACGAGTGAGATTGTCGCTGCGTGCCCCTACCCATATGGGTTGGCGCGGTATGGAACACAAGAGATGGGACAAGCCTTGTATTATCCTGCACTAGGGGTGCCGCCCGTAGTAGGGGTTACAAGCACGTCGCGAGAGGGAGAGAGAGTGAGAGGGAGCCTATTCGTTCGCTCCTTCCCCCGTGCGAACCCCCCTCCAGGATGGCACTGGACCTCCCTTTTATAGACACAAGGAGAGGGTCCAGACGTACAATGGGGGGTGTAGCTTTGCGCTAACGTGTCCGGCAGAGAGATGCCTAAGCCTTGCGTACATGCCAACATGGCTGTTGGGGGAGAGCTTGAGCCCTGTACACGTGATAGCGTGGCCGTCGGAGGAGTGCCTGAGTCCTGTAGGAGAACAGCAGGCAGTGCGGCAAGGATCCTGCTGACGTCTCCTTGCTGTCGTAAGGGGCTGAGAGCCACCGGCATCATGGTGTACGCGGGGCACCATCATTACCCGTCGCCGGGGTAAGCCAGATGGGACGCCGGTCTTGTTCCTTGTAGCCTGAGCAGGCTAGGGATAGGGTAATGATGTATCCTCTATGGGCGCGGTCGGTCCGAGCCCAAGGTCGGGCGAGGCGGAGACTTCTCTTGAGGCCGAGGCTGGGGTCGGGCGAGGACGCGATTCCTCCCGAGATCGAGGTCGAGGCCGAGTCTGGGGGTCGGGCGAGGCGGAGACCTCCTCCCGAGGCCGGAGCCTGAGGTCGGGCGAGGCGGAGCTTGTTAGAAATATGCCCTAGAAATAATCATCGAGATGAGCATATTTCTTTGTATCCATGATATATATATTGCTTAATTGAATATCCATGGAAGGCACCTTGTATTGATTAGCAATTATGTGAATTGTTTGTGAGATTCTTTACTTATATGGTTATTCTAAATGATGTCCCTAGTCAGAGTCGATGACTAGCACATGTATTAGTTGATGACTACATTTCACAAGTCATGAACATGGTGATGTTAAACTAATAATGTGGGCGCATGTATGATATGAGGCTGGACCGACCCAACGTGAGATATTGTAATATAGTTCTCCTTTTGCAACATGAATACTGTATCCTTAGACCTGAGATTGTCGCATGTTCTCAAGATGTGAATTGACTTACTTAGGGACTATCAAACGCTATTCCGTAACTGGGTAGTTATAAAGGTAGTTTTGGGTTTGTCAGGAAGCATGCTGTGAGGCATGGTCAGTCAAGATGGAATTTGTCCCTCTCTTTGTGAGAGAGATATCTCTGGGCCCCTCGAGTGATTGGATCAAGAAATGCATGGCCGTGCTAGGGTTAAGAGTTAACCATTGAAAGGATTCCAATTCACAGTATCGAGAAAGAGAGGTCAGCTTAGAGCCAGACCAAATATCGTGAGACAAAGGGAACAACATGTACGTAATGTTGCAATGGTTCGTCTGATATGATCTTTACGTGCGCATAGGAGTTGACATGTCTTGCTAGAGGCCGCTGTCAATTATTGGGCCAAGTAAGAGTACTCGGGCTATGTCTATTTGTACGTGAACCTATAGGGTCACACACTTAAGGAGAAGGAAGCCTAACTCGGATTAGATCCGAAAATAGACTGGGCTTTAGGGTTACTGATGGGCCTCGGTGTCAGAAGCCCACCATAACGCCTATATAATGAGGGGTGGGGGCGCGGTTAGGCTAACCCTAATTCGCCACCAGAAAACGAGTAGCCGCTCGCCTCTCGCCCTCGCCAAGCCGCCGTCGCGAACCTAGCAGTTCGGAACGTGGCACTTCCTCCCTGTACGTGTGGATACCTCAGAGGTGCTGCATCTGGAGCACTAGGACGAACCGTGCGAGGACGTGAAGGACGCCGACGACTGCACGATACTGCTCGACGCGTTCGTCTACATCGAGACGTCTTCCGCTGCTCTGCGCGTGTAGTGGTAATTCCATGACCTATAACCGCAGTAGTTCTTGGTTTTATGGGGTTGAAAATTTTGTTTTGCGCTAGCGTAGCCTCCCCGTAATCCTACAGTGGTATCAGAGGCAGGTTTCTGCGTAGTTTTAGGTCTGGATCTAGGTTCATGATATGGATCTACTTGATGCATGGTTTGATTAGATCAATTGGTTATAAAGGGTTGAAGTAGATTACATCGGATATGACTGAAGAGATTAGTTCGTCCTTCTCTGTTATGTGCGCGACTTGCCCCTACCGGCTGGAATCTCCATCGGGGCTAACTGCGTACACAACCAGCAGATTGACGTAACAGATCGACGTCATGAGTGTAATCTTCTTCGGGTCGAAAGTCTCGGATTTGGGTTGATTTGATCAACCGCATGAGATTTTCAGTGGCATTTCCATACATACGATGCATGGAATCCTGTAGTGGCTATCTGCTGTAGTGGCGATCATATAGAAACGTGTTTGTCTAACCTGTTTTTGCAGGACATCTTGTGATCGGTATGGCTATTGTGTGTATATGATGCATATTAATGAATTATTCATGACCTGCGTGTCGTGACCAGGGCAATACGGCTGGAGCCACATGTATTGTCCAAATTTAATGTAATGACCTGCGTGTCAACATGTGATGATCCAAAGCGTATATGTAATTTGTTTACCAGCATACGTTAGATAGGTCTTGAAGGACTCATCACCTGAAGGATGGCATACCTATATCATGGAGATGGAGATCGTCGTGATGGACAGATTATTGGAGATGGGGATCACCATGTGACAGCAAGCCATACCGAATCACAACTGTTGTGTGAATGCCATTCTTAATGTTCTACTTGTTCATATTGCATATATGTCCTTGCGTGCGATGATATAAGTATGACGATCCCTCATAAATGTTTAAGCTTAAATGCCTCTCCAAACGCTACACTATCATAAGTCTTGTACAATTGGTGGTGGGTCTATGAAATTAGGGTGCCACCAGTTTTCCTTGACTAGATAGGTTTGTATCGGATACGAACTGCAGAAAGGGTTGGTTAACTTAAACAAAGTCAGCTTAATGGTTAAGGACTTTGGGGCATAAGGTTGGGAGCCGAGACATAGAGATGTCACCCAACAACAGAAGTCATATATATGATATGATTAGCAAGGAGTTGCTTACCGATCTACCTTGTCTTCTAGCGGTGATGCTAAAGCTCACTAGTAGACTTGTTAGTTGTGGGTTCTGAATCACTAAGTATCAATCGAGGGATATTGATTTTAGTGGGAGTAGACTATTAAATGTTTAGTATGATTTACTCTGTCATGGATATTTTTGTCTTAGTATTTTGCATTATTTTGTTGTAGATAAATGGCACCTAGCACACCAACATTTACTTTGCGATCAATTCTTGAAAAGGATAAGTTAAATGGAACAAACTATACGGATTGGATCCGTAACCTGAGAATTGTTCTCAGGGCTGAAAAAAAGGAAGACGTTCTAGACACCCCACTGCCAGAGGATCCTGGTGAAAATGCAACTGCTGCAGCTAAAACCGCTTACAAGAAAGCAATGGATGCTAATCTTGAAGTGAGTTGCCTAATGCTTGCTTGCATGGAGCCTGAGCTACAGATGCAGTTTGAGACAAACCATGAGGCACATGATATGATCGTGGCGCTCAAGGATATGTTCCAGACTCAGGCTAGGACTGAAAGGTTCAATGTGTCCAAAGCCTTTCTGGAATGCAAGCTAGCAGAAGGCACAGCAGTTGGGCCACACGTAATCAAAATGGTTGGTTACAGTCAGAGGTTGGAGAAGCTAGGCTTCCCAATAAGCCAAGAGTTGGCCACTGACTTCATTTTGGCATCTCTTCCGCCCAGCTATGGAAACTTCATTACGAACTACCATATGCATGGGGCGGAGAGGGGCCTCAATGAACTATGTGGCATGCTGAAAACAGCAGAGGGGGACATAAAGAAAAGCGCTGGCAGCAGCGGCCATGTGATGGCGGTCCAAAACAAACACAACTTTAAGAAGAAGGGTAAATCTCAAAAGAAGAAGGGCAAGGCAAAGGATACAGTATCCAAGCCAAATCAAAAGCCCAAGGCTGGACTAGCTGCAGATGCAGAGTGCTTTTATTGCAAAGAACTTGGTCACTGGAAAAGGAATTGCAAGCAGTACTTGGCCTCTATTAAGGATCGCGGCGGTAAGGGTACAGCCGCAGCAGGTACACTTGCTATTCACATTACAGAAATTTTTCTTGCTGATTCTTATATTAATTCTTGGGTATTTGATACCGGATCGGTTGCCCATATTTGCAATTCGATGCAGGGAATGATAAGAAGTAGAAGCGTGAAAAGAGGAGAAGTTGATTTCCGGGTAGGCAATAATGCAAGAGTTGTTGCGTTGACCGTCGGGACGATGCAACTCCACCTCCCATCAGGATTTATTTTGGAGTTAAATAATTGTTATCTAGTTCCTAGTATGAGTTGAAACATTATGTCTCCTTCATGTTTGATGAAGGATGGTTATTCATTTGCGAGTGAAAACAATGGTTGTGTGATCTCTAAGAATGGCATGTTTGTGGCTTTTGCATCCATTATGAATGGGTTATTCATTTTAAATCTTGATGATGCACCTATCTGTAATATTAGTGCTAAAAGGCCTCGACCTAATGATTTAAGTCCTACCTACATGTGGCACTATCGTTTGGGTCATATAAGTGAGAATCGCATGAAGAAGCTTCATTCTGATGGGCTTTTAACTTCGTTTGATTTTGAATCATACGAGACATGTGAAGCTTGCTTACTTGGTAAGATGACCAAGGCGCCCTTCACGAGTTTACCGGAGAGGACATTAGATTTATTGGAACTCATACATACTGATGTGTGCGGACCAATGAGTACGACAGCTAGGGGAGGATTCCAATACTTCATAACCTTCACTGATGATTTTAGTAGATATGGGTATGTCTACTTAATGAAACACAAGTCTGAATCCTTAGAAAAGTTCAAAGAGTTTCAGAATGAAGTAGAAAATCAGCGTGGCAAGAAAATTAAAGCACTGCGATCGGATCGTGGAGGTGAATATTTGAGTCATGAGTTTAGCAATCATCTAAGGAGTTGTGGAATTGTTCCACAGCTTACGCCGCCTGGAACGCCTCAGAGGAATGGCGTGTCTGAGCGACGTAATCAGACTTTATTGGATATGGTTCGATCAATGATGAGCCAGTCGGACCTACCTTTGTCGTTTTGGGGATACGCTCTAGAAACAGCAGCTTTCACACTAAATAGGGTACCGTCTAAGTCCGTAGTTAAGACACCATATGAGATGTGGACTGGGAAGACTCCCAGTTTGTCTTTTCTGAAGATTTGGGGTTGTGAGGTTTACGTCAAGCGACTTCAGTCGGATAAACTCACTCCAAAATCGGACAAGTGCATGTTCGTGGGATATCCAAAGGAAACTTTAGGATATTACTTTTACCACCGATCAGAGGGCAAAGTGTTTGTCGCCCGGAACGGTGTGTTCTTAGAGAAAGAGTTTCTCAAAAGAGAGAAAAGTAAACAAAAGGTGTATCTTGAAGAAGTTGAGGATGAGCCAGTGGGACAAGATTCAACAAGTGATGCTAATGTAGCAGAACAAGTTGAGACGTCTATGGCAAGAGAATCACCACCACAACCATGAAGGTCAGCAAGGCTTCGCGAGGCACGAGGAGAAGTGCTATTGTTGGGCAATGGGGAAGTGTTGTTGTTAGACAACGACGAACCTGCAACATATGCAGAAGCGATGATGGACCCAAATTCTGAGAAATGGCAAGTCGCCATGAGATCCGAGATAGATTCCATGGGAGAAAATCAAGTTTGGAACTTGGTTGACCCGCCTGATGGTGTTAGACCCATAGAATGCAAATGGATCTATAAGAAGAAGAAAGACATGGATGGAAATGTTCACATCTATAAGGCTCAACTTGTTGCAAAGGTTTTTTGACAAGTTCAAGGAGTTGACTATGACGAGACATTCTCGCCAGTAGCGATGCTTAAATCTATTCGGATCATTCTAGCTATTGCCGCATATTTCGATTATGAGATTTGGCAGATGGATGTCAAAATAGCTTTCCTTAATGGAAACCTAGATGAGGACGTGTATATGATACAGCCCGAGGGTTTTGTCGATCCGATCAATGCTGGAAAGATATGCAAACTTCAGAAATCCATTTATGGGTTGAAGCAAGCATCTCGGAGTTGGAACATTCGTTTTGATGAAGTGGTCAAAGGGCTTGGTTTTCATCAGAATGAAGAAGAAGCTTGTGTTTACAAGAAGGAAAGTGGGAGCGCTATTGTATTTCTGATCTTGTATGTGGATGACATATTATTGATTGGGAATGACATTCCTATGCTGGAGTCCGTCAAGGCTTCACTGAAAAAGAGTTTTTCTATGAAGGACTTAGGGGAAGCAGCATATATTTTGGGCATAAGGATCTATAGAGATAGGTCGAAGAGGCTTATAGGATTAAGTCAAGATACGTACATTGACAAGGTTTTGAAACGGTTCAACATGGAACAGTCCAAGAAAGGGTTTTTACCTATGTCACATGGTAAAACCCTTAGCCAGATGCAATGTCCTGCGATGGCTAATGAGCAGGAGCGCACGAGTAAGGTACCATACGCCTCAGCAATTGGATCAATCACGTATGCCATGATAAGTACACGCCCAGATGTTTCATACGCTATAAGTGCTACGAGTAGGTACCAGGCTGATCTAGGTGAGGGTCACTGGACAGCGGTAAAAGGCATTCTTAAGTACTTAAGAAGGACTAAAGATATGTTCCTGGTATATGGGGGTAAGGAGGAGCTCGTTGTAACTGGTTACACCGATGCTAGCTTCCAAACTGACCCAGACGAGTTAAAATCGCAATCAGGTTTTGTGTTCACAATAAATGGTGGTGCTGTTAGTTGGAAGAGTTCCAAACAGGAGACTGTGACTGATTCTACAACAGAAGCCGAGTACATTGCAGCTTCTGAATCTACGAGGGAAGGTGTTTGGATAAGAAAGTTCCTCATCGAGCTTGGTGTGTTTCCTAATGCATCTAGTCCATTGAACCTCTACTGTGACAACAATGGGGCTATTGCGCAAGCTAAGGAGCCAAGGAACCACCAGAAAAGCAAACACGTACTGCGGAAGTTTCACCTCATACGGGAATTCATTAGGCGGGGTGAGATAAAGATATGCAAAATACATACGGATTTGAATATTGCTGATCCTTTGACAAAACCTCTTCCACAAACTAAGCATGAGGCACACATGAGATCTATGGGTATTAGATATCTTCTAGGTTAAATCTAGTGCAAGTGGGAGACTATTAGAAATATGCCCTAGAGATAATCATAGAGATGAGCATATTTCTTTGTATCCATGATATATATATATTGCTTAATTGAATATCCATGGAAGGCACCTTGTATTGATTAGCAATTATGTGAATTGTTTGTGAGATTCTTTACTTATATGGTTATTCTAAATGATGTCCCTAGTCAGAGTCGATGACTAGCACATGTATTAGTTGATGACTACATTTCACAAGTCATGAACATGGAGATGTTAAACTAATAATGTGGGCGCATGTATGACATGAGGCTGGACCGACCCAACGTGAGATATTGTAATATAGTTCTCTTTTTGCGACATGAATACTGTATCCTTAGACCTGAGATTGTCGCATGTTCTCAAGATGTGAATTGACTTACTTAGGGACTATCAAACGTTATTCCGTAACTGGGTAGTTATAAAGGTAGTTTTGGGTTTGTCAGGAAGCATGCTGTGAGGCATGGTCAGTCAAGATGGAATTTGTCCCTCTCTTTGTGAGAGAGATATCTCTGGGCCCCTCGAGTTATTGGATCAAGAAATGCATGGCCGTGCTAGGGCTAAGAGTTAACCATTGAAAGGATTCGAATTCACAGTATCGAGAAAGAGAGGTCAGCTTAGAGCCAGACCAAATATCGTGAGACAAAGGGAACAACATGTACGTAATGTTGCAATGGTTTGTCTGATATGATCTTTACGTGCACATAGGAGTTGACATGTCTTGCTAGAGGCCGCTGTCAATTATTGGGCCAAGTAAGAGTACTCGGGCTATGTCTATTTGTACGTGAACCTATAGGGTCACACACTTAAGGGGAAGGAAGCCCAACTCGGATTAGATCCGAAATTAGACTGGGCTTTAGGGTTACTGATGGGCCTCGGTGTCAGAAGCCCACCATAACGCCTATATAATGAGGGGCGGGGGCGCGGTTAGGCTAACCCTAATTCGCCACCAGAAAACGAGTAGCCGCTCGCCTCTCGCCCTCGCCAAGCCGCCGTCGCGAACCTAGCAGTTCGGTACACGACGCTTCCTCCCTGTACGTGTGGATACCTCAGAGGTGCTGCATCTGGAGCACTAGGACGAACCGTGCGAGGACATGAAGGATGCCGACGACTGCACAGCACTGCTCGACACGTTCGTCTACATCGAGATGTCTTCCGCTGCTCTGCGCGTCTAGTGGTAATTCTATGACCTATAACCGCAGTAGTTCTTGGTTTTATGGGGTTGAAAATTTTGTTTTGCGCTAGCGTAGCCTCCCCGTAATCCTACAGAGCTTCCTGTTGCGCCCGAGGCCGAACTCGGTGGTTGATTGTGACTTGTTGTCAGTCTTCGCCTGGGTGGTTGGCACGGTAGTCGGAGCGGGGCGAGCGACACTGTTTTCCCGTCATATCGGACAGTAAAAGAGAGGGGCGAAGTGACTGCGATCACTTCGGCCTGGCCGACTGAGGCACGTGTGTCAGGATACGGCGTCAGGCGTCCCCTGCATTGAATGCGCCTGCGAAGCGTCGGTTGGTGAGGCGGTCTGGCCAAGGTTGCTTCACAACGAAGCCTGCCCGAGTCGGGCTTCGGGAGAGCCGAGGAGGCGCCCGCTGCCTGAGGAGGCCCTCGGGCGAGGCGTGAACTCGTTTGGGACTACTGCTCTAGCCCGAGGCTGGGCTCGAGTGAGATCGCGTCCCTTGGGTAGACGAAGCCTTGACTTGAACCGCGCCCGTCAGTGGGTCTGAGGGTGTTTACCAGCCATTATTAGGAGTGTTGGGGGTACCCCTAATTATGGTACCCGATAGTAGCCCCTGAGCCTCGAAGGGAGTGTTGGTACTCGCTTGGAGGCTTTTGCCGCATTTTCGGTGAGGGGACCGGCCTTTCTCGGTTTTTGCTTTGTTCTGGTGGGTGCGCGCGAGCGCACCCGCCGGGTGTAGCCCCCGAGGCCTCGGAGGAGTGGTTTGACTCCTCTGAGGTTTGAATGCTTTTCGTGGTGCCTCGGCCGGTCTGATCGTTCCCTCATGCGGCCTGGCCGTAGCCCGGGTGCATGGTCAGGTTCCAAGTTACCAAGCTGGTTTGTTGACGCTGTCAACAGTTTGGCCGTAACCGGGTGCGAGAGGAGCCCCTGAGCCTCTGCACGGAGCGAGAGGACGATCAAGGACTTTCCCGACTTTTATCATATGCCCCTGCGTCGCCTTTCCGCAAGGAGGAGGGGGGAGCGCCATGTTGCCCTCGGAGGGCGCCGAACATGGTGTTTCTAGTGAGCTGCTAACGGGTGATCTGAGTGGACGCTCGTACCCCATTCGTTAGGGGTCGGCTGGTGGCCCAGAGGCGCGCTCCAAAAGTACCTGCGGGTGATTCGCCGCACCTAGACCCCTTCGACAGGGTCCGAGGGCTCGATGCCTCCCTCCGGTGGGATTCCGTTACAAATCGTTCCCGCTGGTCTCGGAAATGTCCTAGGGTACCTCGGGAGTGTAGCCCGAGCCTCGGCCATGTATCGGACGTACCCAGAGTCATCCCTCACTCTGCGTGTTCTGGGGCGACTGTCGAACCCTTCCGAGGGGCCAGCCTACGAACCCCTGATCAGTAATGGGCACGGAGCCCAAGCGCTCTGGGGCGGCTGTCGAACCCTTCCGAGGGGCCAGCCTTCGAACGCCTGATCAGTAATGGGCTCGGGGCCCGCTTCCTTCGTCGAGAAGGATCCTTTCCACAACATCCCCTTTCTTGGTCCCTGTAGCAAGAGAGAGAGAGAGGAGGAGGGGAAGGATATGAATTTAAATAAGATGGCGCACCTTTTTTGACGCGGTCATCATGGCGGAGGCGAAGCGACGCCCGCCTCGCCTGCCAGAGGTGTCGCTTGCTCGGCCGGGGAGTTAATGCGACGGGACGGGCGATCAGCGTGGCGCCCGTTGCGCATGCGAGCCGTTGGAGGAACGGGACACGGGTGCGTCGTCTTCATGTCGTGGGAGAGGGCTGTCCCGTCGCTTCAGGAGGGGACGCGAGCCTGCAGGCGATTTGACCGCTGCTTCCGCTCGTCTGCCGCTGCAATTACTGCCGGCCCTATTTTGGCCATGCCAACCGTCGTGCCTATCCCCGCGGCTGACTGTCCCGTGGCCGTCGCCTTCAATTAGCACTGTTGGGTCACGCGCGGGGCCGCCTCGAGTCGCGGTACTGGTTCTGCAGCCAAGGAGGCGTGGCATTGGCGCAGGTGGCGGTGTAGTTTCTTGCACGTCGTAACCGGCGCCGATTACATGACATGCGGGCCCGCTTCCTTTGCGCTGGTCCGCCGGATGTGGTCGAAGCCGAAAGGGCGCACAGTCACGGTGCGGTTGGATGCCTGTCGTGTGGCAGTCCACCCTTTCGGCCACCGGTTTCTGCGAAGATGGGAGAATGCCTATAACCGCAGGGCGGTTGCATGCCTCGCGTGCGGCGGTTCGCCTTCTTCGCGCTTCGGATCAGCTTGTATGACGCGTGGGACCCAGCCCCCGTGTCGTAGGGGGAGAACCCTGGAGTATATATGTCAGTGGAGACTTTGCCCGTGACGCTAAGGGGTGCAAGTGAGGAGGTCTGCCTATAAAAGAGGATCGATCCCCCGAGCTGTGGCCATGCCTTCGTTCTTCCCTCATGCATTGCGCCCTTCCACCTTTCGAGCCCCCGGATGGGGTGCACCAGCGTTGCCTTCTTCTTTGAAAGGGAAATAGGCTTACACCTTTTCCTAAATAGATTTTGGTGGTTGAATTGCCCAACACAAATAATTGGACTAACTAGTTTGCTCTAGTCTATAAGTTTTACAGGAGCCAAAGGTTCACAATAGACCAATAAAAAGACCAAGAAAGGGTTCAAACAAAGAGAGCTTAAGAAATCCCAAAGGCACCCTGGTCTGGCGCACCGGACAGTGTCCGGTGCACCACCGGACAGTGTCCGGTGCACCAGGGAACTCGATGCTGAACTCCTCACCTTCGGGAAAATCAGAGGGCGCTCCACTATAATTCACCGGACCGTCCGGTGAGGCACCGGACAGTGTCCGGTGGCGCACCGGACTGTCCGGTGTGCCAGCGGAGCAACAACTACTTCAAGCGCAACGGTCGATTGCAACGCATTTAATGCGCGCCTGCGCGCGCAGAGGTCAGAGCACGCGCAGTTGGCGCACCGGACAGTCTACAGGACCTGTCTGGTGCACCACCGGACAGCCTAGAGGCCCCACAAGTCAGAGCTCCAACGGTCGAACTCCAACGGCTGGCTGACGTGGCTGGCGCACCGGACTGTCCGGTGCGCCATGCGACAGCAGACTTCCAACGGCCACATTTTGGTGGTTGGGGCTATAAATACCCCAACCACCCCACATTCAATTGCATCCAAGTTTCCAACATTCTACACATTACAAGAGCTATATCATTCAATACAAGACACACCAAAGAGATCAAATCCTCTCCCAAGTCTCTAGTTCCATTCCAATCAATAGTGACTAGTGAGAGAGTGACTTGTGTTCATTTGAGCTCTTGCGCTTGGATTGCTTCTTTTCTTTCTCATTCTTTCTTGTGAATCACTCACTTGTAACCAAGGCAAGAGACACCAATTGTGTGGTGGTCCTTGTGGGGACTTAGTGTCCCGTGTGATTGAGAAGAGAAGCTCACTCGGTCTAAGTGACCGTTTGAGAGAGGGATAGGGTTGAAAGAGACCCGGTCTTTGTGACCACCTCAACGGGGAGTAGGTTTGCAAGAACCGAACCTCGGTAAAACAAATCCTTGTGTCTCATTCTTTATTCGCTTGCGATTTGTTTTTCCACCCTCTCTCTCCGACTCGATTATATTTCTAACGCTAACCCGGCTTATAGTTGTGATTAACTTTATAAATTTCAGTTTCGCCCTATTCAACCCCCCTCTAGGCAACTTTCAATTGGTATCAGAGTCCGGTGCTTCATTAGAGCCTAACCGCTCGAAGTGATGTCGGGAGATCACGCCAAGAAGGAGATGGTGACCAGCGACAAGCCGGCTACAAGCCTCGGGAAGGCTTCATCGGGAGAGTCCCGCAACAAAGGGAAGGGGAAGGAGAAGGAATCCCCTTCACATAAGTCGCATCGGAGTGGCGATAAGAAAAAGAAGATGAGGAAGGTGGTCTACTACGAGACCGACTCTTCATCACCATCGACCTCCGGCTCCGACGCGCCGTCCATTACTTCTAAGCGCCATGAGCGCAAGAAGTATAGTAAGATTCCCCTACGCTACCCTTGTATTTCAAAGCGTACTCCTTTACTCTCCGTTCCATTAGACAAACCACCGGTTTTTGACGGTGAAGATTATAATATGTGGAGTGACAAAATGAGGCATCATCTAACCTCACTCCACACAAGCATTTGGAATGTTGTTGAGTTTGGTGTACAGGTACCATCCGTAGGAGATGAGGACTATGACTCGGACGAAGTGGCCCAAATCCACCACTTCAACTCCCAAGCCACTACTATACTCCTCGCCTCTCTAAGTCGAGAGGAGTATAATAAGGTGCAAGGGTTGAAGAGCGCAAAGGAAATTTGGGACGTACTCAAGACCGCGCACGAAGGAGACGAGGTGACAAAGATCACCAAGCGGGAGACGATCGAGGGGGAGCTCGGTCGCTTCATGCTTCACCAAGGGGAGGATCCGCAAGCTATGTACAACCGATTGAAGACCTTGGTGAACCAAGTGCGCAACCTCGGGAGCACAAAATGGGATGACCATGAGATGGTCAAGGTTATTCTTAGATCCCTCGTTTTTCTTAACCCTACACAAGTTCAATTAATTCGAGGTGATCCTAGATACAAGCTAATGTCTCCCGAGGAGGTTATAGGAAAGTTTGTAAGCTTTGAGCTAATGATCAAAGGCTCAAAGAAAATCATCGAGCAAGGCACCTCCTCCACGCCCGAAGCACAACCCATCGCATTCAAGGCAACAGAGGAGAAGAAGGAAGAGTCTACACAATGTAGGCTCCCCATCGACGCCTCAAAGCTCGACAATGAGGAGATGGCTTTAATCATCAAAAGCTTTCGACAAATCCTCAAGCAAAGGAGGGGGAAGGACTATAAACCCCGCTCCAAGAAGGTTTGTGTCGGGGACCATAATTAGGGGTACCCTCAAGACGCCTAATTCTCAGCTGGTAACCCCCATCAGCATAAAGCTGCAGAGGCCTGATGGGTTTGATTAAGTCAGGGATCAGTCCATACGAGCGACTCGATCACGCCACGCCCGAGCCTAGCCTCGGGCGAGGGCAGCCGACCCTAAGATGACTCCGTCTCGCCTGAGGCCTCCTCTTTCACGGCAGACGCATCACCGGCTCGCCCGAGGCCCCGCCTTCGATAAGAAGTAACCCTGACTAAATCACCGCGCCAACCGACCAAGTCACCGGGGCGTTTAACGCAAAAGGTAAGACCGACGGGCGACCAGACTTCGCCAGAAGTGCCATAGGAGGCTCTGCCCGACCCAGGGCTCGGACTCGGGCTGAGGCCCCGGAAGACGGCGAACTCCGCTCCGCCCGACCCAGGGCTCGGACTCGGGCTAAGGCCCTGGAAGACGGCGAACTCCGCTCCGCCCGACCCAGGGCTCGGACTCGGGCTAAGGCCCCGGAAGACGGCGAACTCCGCTCTGCCCGACCCAGGGCTCGGACTCGGGCTGAGGCCCCGGAAGACGGCGAACTCCGCTCCGCCCGACCCAGGGCTCGGACTCGGGCTAAGGCCCCAGAAGACGGCGAACTCCGCTCCGCCCGACCCAGGGCTCGGACTCGGGCTAAGGCCCCGGAAGACGGCGAACTCCGCTCCGCCCGACCCAGGGCTCGGACTCGGGCTAAGGCCCTGGAAGACGACGAACTCCGCCTCGCCCGACCCAGGGCTCGGACTCCGCCTCGGCCTCTGCCGAACGACCTCCGCCTCGCCCGACCCAGGAGTTCGGGCTCGGCCTCTGTCATGCAGGACGGACTCGACCTCGACTTCGGAGGAGCCTCCACGACGCCCGACCTAGGACACAAGACCGCCACGTCAACAGGAAGCGTCATCATCACCCTGCCATGAGCCGACTCGGGTCGCAGAGAACAAGACCGGCGTCCCATCTGGCCAGCTCCGCCAGATAGGCAATGATGGCGCCCCACTAGACCATGACGACGGCGACTCTCGCCTCCCTTACGAAAGCAGGGAGACGTCAGCAAGAGCACAGCTGTTCCGACAGCTGTCCCTCCATCAGGCTCCACTGCTTCTCCGACAGCCACGACGCCACACCAATAGGGTGCCAAGATCTCTCCGGCTGCCACCTTAGCATGTACTCAGGGCACTAGCTCTCCCTCGCTAGACACGTAGCACCTTGCTACACCCCCATTTTGTACACCTGGATCCTCTCCTTACGACTATAAAAGGAAGGACCAGGGCCTTCTTAGAGAAGGTTGGCCTCGCGGGAACGAGGGCAGGGGCAGGCGCTCTCTCGGGGCCGCTCGCTCCCCTCACCCGCGCGGACGCTTGTAACCCCCTACTGCAAGCGCACCCGACCTGGGCGCGGGACGAACACGAAGGCCACGGGAATTCTCCGACTCCCTCGCGACCCGGCTCCGGCCACCTCGCTCTCGCTCTCTCTCTCCCCCCTTCGCGCTCGCCCACGCGCTCGACCCATCTGGGCTGGGGCACGCGGCACTCTCACTCGTCGGCTCGGGGACCCCCCGGTCTCGGAACGCCGACAGTTGGCGCGCCAGGTAGGGGCACGCTGCGTGTTGACGAGCAGTTTCCCGTCAAGCTCCAGATGGGCAGTCTCCAACGACCTCTCCAACCCGGGACGGTGCTCCGTTTCGGGAACCTCGAGTTCATGTCTCTCGACAGCGGCTACGACATGGTACTCCTTCCACCGCCGTACGGCAGCGACAATGGTGGCGGACAGCCCGCCCGCCGGCGGCGGAATCGACGACGCCTTTCCCGCGTGGGGGAAGGACAACTTTCGAGCTCGCTCCGTCCTCTCCCTCGCCATCGAAGGAGGAGGCGAGGCAACCAAGGCCGAGCGGGAGGCTGCGCTCCGACAGCTGTCGAGCAAATCGACATCCCCAGTGCCCCAACGGAGGACACGCTAGGCGTCACCCTCGCATTCGAGGCAAAGGCGAGCGCCATCCCCCCGCAGCACGTCGACTCCGAGCAGGTGGACGACGCCAGCACGCTCGCGAAGGGCCTGCAGGACGTCGCCCTCGTACCCAAGACGACGGCGCGATCAGCCCCCGACGTGACTTCATCGCTCCTCGTCGACAAAAAGGTACCGACTGCTACCCATCTTTCGTCATTTCGACTCGGCCTCAACCCGCCTGGCGACCTCGCTTTGGCGGGCGCTCACGTTGAGGCGAGTGCAACCTCTCTGGGGTTTCGTGTGCGGTCGCCTTGGGACCGATTGATGGGTGTCTCGACCTATGGACCCTCTGGGTCCGAGGAAGATGACGACCCCAGCATCTGCTGGGATTTCTCCGGATTTGGCAACCCCAGTGCCATGCGGGACTTCATGACCGCATGTGACTACTGCCTCTCCGACTGTTCCGACGGCAGCCGCAGCCTTGACGACAAGGACTGCGGCCCGAGCCGCGAATGTCTCCACGTCGAGCTAGGGGATCCCTCCGGAGGCGGCTGTCTCGGCATGCCGGAGGATGGTGATCCCCCTAGGCCAGCGCCTCGCGCCGACATCCCGCGGGAGCTAGCTGTGGTCCCCGTTCCGGCGGGGGGTCACGACCCACAGCTCGAGCAAGTCCGCGGGGCGCAGGCCGGGCTCGATGAGGGAGCAGGAGCGCTCGAGGCAATCCGCCAGAACATCGGGCAGGTATGGGCGAGCCAGCCCCTAGCCGGAGGAATACGTCACCTGCCCCAAGGTCTCCAGCACCGCATCGCAAACGATGCCAGGAACAGACCGCCACCCGCATCCGGCGGAACCGGTCAGGACCTGGCCGCCGCAGCGATGCTCCTCCGCGCGATGCCGGAGTCATCAACCACCGAGGGTCGGCGAATCCAGGGAGAACTCAAGCATCTCCTGGAAGGCGCTGCGGCCCGGCGGGCCGAGAGCTCTGCCTCCCGAAGGCAGGGGTACCCCTCGGAACCTCGTGCCGCGACTTCCCGACTCACGCGGGAAGCCTCGGTCTACACCGGGCGCACGCGCAACACCGCGCCTGCGGCCCCGGGCCACCTCGGCGACGAGCACCCTCATCGCGACCGTCGGGCCCGCCTCGACGAAAGGGTGCGCCGAGGTTATCACCCCAGGCGTGGGGGACGCTACGACAGCGGGGAAGATCGGAGTCCCTCGCCCGAACCACCCGGTCCGCAGGTCTTTAGCCGAGCCATTCGGCGGGCGCCGTTTCCGCCCCGATTCCGACCCCCGACTACTATCACAAAGTACTCGGGGGAAACGAGACCGGAATTGTGGCTTGCGGACTACCGCCTGGCCTGTCAACTGGGTGGGACGGACGATGACAACCTCATCATCCGAAACCTCCCCCTGTTTCTCTCCGACACCGCTCGCGCTTGGTTGGAGCACCTGCCTCCGGGGCAGATTTCCAACTGGGAAGATCTGGTCCAGGCTTTCGCCGGCAACTTCCAGGGCACGTACGTGCGCCCCGGGAATTCCTAGGACCTCCGAAGCTGTCGGCAACTGCCGGGAGAGTCTCTTCGGGACTACATCCGGCGGTTCTCGAAGCAGCGCACCGAGCTGCCCAACATCACCGACTCCGATGTCATCGGCGCGTTCCTCGCCGGCACCACCTGCCGTGACCTGGTGAGCAAGTTGGGTCGCAAGACCCCCACCAGGGCGAGCGAGCTGATGGACATCGCCACCAAGTTCGCCTCCGGCCAGGAGGCGGTCGAGGCCATCTTCCGAAAGGACAAGCAGCCCCAGGGCCGCCCGTCGGAAGATGCTCCCGAGGCGTCTGCTCCGTGCGGCGCCAAGAAGAAAGGCAGGAGGAAGTCGCAAGCGAAACACGACGTTCCCGGTGCAGACCTTGTCGCCGCCGCCGAGCACAAGAACCCTCGGAAGCCCCCCGGAGGTGCTAACCTCTTCGACAAGGCACTCAAGGAGACGTGCCCCTACCATTAGGGGCCCGTCAAGCACACCCTCGAGGAGTGCGTCATGCTTCGGCGCCACTTCCACCGGGCCGGGCCACCCGCAGAGGGTGACAAGGCCCGCGACGACGGCAAGAAGGAAGATCACCAAGCAGGAGGGTTCCCCGAGGTCCGCGACTGCTTTATGATCTATGGAGGGCATGCGGCGAACGCCTCGGCTCGGCATCGTAAGCAGGAACGTCGGGAGGTCTGCTCGGTGAAGGTGACGGCACCAGTCTACCTAGACTGGTCCGACAAGCCCATCACCTTCGACCGGGACGACCACCCCGACCACGTGCCGAGCCCGGGGAAGTACCCGCTCGTCGTCGACCCCGTCATCGGCGACGTCAGGCTCACCAAGGTCTTGATGGATGGGGGCAGCTGCCTCAACATCATCTACGCTGAGACCCTCAGGCTCCTGCGCGTCGATCTGTCATCCGTCCGAGCAGGCGCTGCTCCCTTCCACGGGATCATTCCCGGGAAGCGCGTCCAGTCCCTCGGACAGCTCGACCTTCCTGTCTGCTTCGGAACACCCTCCAACTTCCGAAGGGAGACTTTGACGTTCGAGGTGGTCGGGTTCCGAGGAACCTACCACGCAGTGCTGGGAAGACCATGCTACGCGAAGTTCATGGCCATCCCCAACTACACTTACCTGAAGCTCAAGATGCCGGGCCCCAACGGGGTCATCACCGTCGGCCCCACGTACAAACACGCATTCGAATGCGATGTGGAGTGCGTGGAGTACGCCGAGGCCCTCGCCGAGTCCGAGGCCCTCATTGCCGAACTGGAAAGCCTCTCCCGAGAGGTGCCGGACGTGAAGCGACATGCCGGCAACTTCGAGCCAGCGGAGACGGTTAAGGCCGTCCCCCTCGACCCCAGTGGCGACGCCTCCAAGCAGATTCGAATCGGATCCGGGCTCGACCCCAAATAGGAAGCAGTGCTCGTCGACTTTCTCCGCGCAAACGCCGACGTCTTTGCGTGGAGTCCCTCGGACATGCCCGGCATACCGAGGGATGTCGCCGAGCACTCGCTGGATATTTGGGCCGGAGCCCGACCGGTCAGACAGCCTCTGCGCCGATTCGACGAGGAAAGGCGCAGGGTGATAGGCGAGGAGGTCCACAAGCTGATGGCAGCAGGGTTCATCAAAGAGGTATTCCATCCCGAATGGCTTGCCAACCCTGTACTTGTGAGGAAAAAAGGGGGGAAATGGCGGATGTGTGTAGACTACACTGGTCTCAACAAAGCATGTCCGAAAGTCCCCTACCCTCTACCTCGCATCGATCAAATCGTGGACTCCACTGCAGGGTGCGAAACCCTGTCTTTTCTCGATGCCTACTCAGGGTATCATCAAATCAAGATGAAAGAGTCCGACCAGCTCGCGACTTCTTTCATCACGCCCTTCGGCATGTACTGTTATGTCACAATGCCGTTCGGTTTGAGGAACGCGGGTGCAACGTACCAGCGGTGCATGAACCATGTGTTCGGCGAACACATCGGTCGCACGGTCGAGGCCTACGTCGATGACATCGTAGTCAAGACGAGGAAAGCCTCCGACCTTCTCTCCGACCTCGAACTGACATTCCGGTGTCTCAAGGCGAAGGGTGTCAAGCTCAATCCCGAGAAGTGCGTCTTCGGGGTGCCCCGGGGCATGCTTTTGGGATTCATCGTCTCCGAGCGGGGCATCGAAGCCAACCCGGAGAAGATCGCGGCCATCACAAACATGGGGCCCATCAAGGACTTAAAAGGCGTACAGAGGGTCATGGGATGCCTCGCGGCCTTGAGCCGTTTCATCTCGCGCCTCGGCGAAAGAGGCTTGCCCCTGTACCGTCTCTTAAGGAAGGCCGAGTGCTTCACTTGGACTCCCGAGGCCGAGGAAGCCCTCGGGAACCTGAAGGCGCTCCTCACCCAGGCGCCCGTCTTGGTACCCCCAGCTGATGGAGAAACCCTCTTGGTCTACGTCGCCGCAACCACTCAGGTGGTCAACGCCGCGATCGTGGTCGAAAGGCAGGAAGAGGGGCATGCTTTGCCCATTCAGAGGCCAGTTTACTTCGTCAGCGAAGTGCTGTCCGAGACCAAGATCCGCTACCCACAAGTCCAGAAGCTGCTATACGCAGTGATCCTGACGAGGCGAAAGCTGCGACATTACTTCGAGTCTCATCCGGTGACTGTGGTGTCGTCCTTCCCCCTGGGGGAGATCATCCAGTGCCGAGAAGCCTCGGGACGGATCGCGAAGGGGGCGGTGGAAATCATGGGCGAGGCAATCTCGTTCGCCCCTCGGAAGGCCATCAAGTCCCAGGTACTGGCGGATTTCGTAGCCGAATGGGTCGATACCCAGTTGCCAACGGCTCCGATCCAACCAGAGCTCTGGACCATGTTTTTCGACGGGTCGCTGATGAAGACGGGGGCCGGCGCGGGCCTGCTCTTCGTCTCGCCCCTCGGGAAGCACCTGCGCTACGTGCTCCGCCTCCATTTCCCGGCGTCCAACAATGTGGCTGAGTACGAGGCTCTGATCAACGGATTGCGAATCGCCATCGAGCTAGGGGTCCGACGCCTCGATGCACGCGGCGACTCGCAGCTCGTCATCGACCAAGTCATGAAGAACTCCCACTGCCGCGACCCGAAGATGGAGGCCTACTGTGAGGAGGTTCGACGCCTGGAAGACAAGTTCTACGGGCTCGAGCTTAACCACATCGCCCCGCGCTATAACGAGACTGCGGAAGAGCTGGCGAAGATAGCCTCGGGGCGAACGACGGTTCCCCCGGACGTCTTCTCCCGGGATCTGCACCAACCCTCCGTCAAGATAGGCGACGCGCCCGAGCCCGAGGCACCCTCGGCCCCGTCCGAGGTGACCTCGGCCCAGCCCGAGGCACCCTCGGCCCCGTCCGAGGTGACCTCAGCCCAGCCCGAGCCACCCTCGGTTCAGCCCGAGGAACCCTCGGCCCCCGAGGGCGAAGCACTGCGCATCGAGGAGGAGCAGAGCGGGGTCATGCCAGATCAAGATTGGCAAACCCCGTACCTGCAATATCTCCGCCAAGGAGAACTGCCCCTCGACCGAGCCGAGGCTCGGCGGGTAGCGCGACGCGCCAAGTCGTTCGTCTTGCTGGGCGATGAGAAGGAGCTCTACCACCGTAGCCCCTTGGGCATCCTCCAGCGATGCATCTCCATCGCCGAAGGTCAGGAACTCCTGCGGGAAATACACTCGGGGGCTTGCGGCCATCATGCAGCACCTCGAACCCTCGTTGGGAACGCTTTCCGCCAAGGTTTTTACTGGCCGACGGCGGTGGCTGACGCCACTAGAATTGTCCGCGCCTGCGAAGGGTGCCAATTCTATGCGAAGCAGACCCGCCTGCCCGCTCAGGCTCTGCAGACGATACCCATCACCTGGCCCTTCGCTGTGTGGGGTCTGGACCTCGTCGGCCCTCTGCAGAAGGCGCCCGGGGGCTACACGCACCTGCTGGTCGCCGTCGACAAATTCTCCAAGTGGATCGAGGTCCGACCCCTGAACAGCATCAGATCCGAGCAGGCGGTGGCGTTCTTCACCAACATCATCCATCGCTTCGGGATCCCGAACTCCATCATCACCGACAACGGCACCCAGTTCACCGGCAAAAAATTCTTGGATTTTTGCGAGGATCACAACATCCGGGTAGACTGGGCCGCCGTAGCTCACCCCATGTCGAATGGGCAAGTAGAACGTGCCAATGGCATGATCCTACAAGGGCTCAAGCCTCGGATTTACAACAACCTCAACAAGTTCGGCAAGCGGTGGATGAAGGAACTCCCCTCGGTGGTCTGGAGCCTGAGGACGACGCCGAGCCGAGCCACGGGTTTCACGCCGTTCTTCCTGGTCTACGGGGCCGAGGCCGTCTTGCCCACTGACCTGGAATACGGCTCCCCGAGGACGAGGGCCTACAACGAAGAAAGCAACCAAGCTGGCCGAGAAGACTCGCTGGACCAGCTGGATGAGGCTCGGGACAGGGCCTTACTACACTCGGCGCGGTATCAGCAGTCCCTGCGACGCTACCACGCCCGAGGGGTCCGACCCCGAGACCTCTAGGTGGGCGATCTGGTGCTTCGGCTGCGACAGGACGCCCGAGGGAGGCACAAGCTCACGCCCCCCTGGGAGGGGCCGTTCATCATCGCCAAAGTTCTGAAGCCCGGAACGTACAAGCTGGCCAACAGTCAAGGCGAGGTCTACGGCAACGCTTGGAACATCCAACAGCTACGTCGCTTCTACCCTTGAGATGTTTTCAAATTGTTCATACACCTCGCACCCACGCAAAGTTTAGTCAACAAGGAAGGGTCGGCCTCGCCTCGGCAAAGCCCGACCCTCCCTCGGGGGCTAAAAGGGGGGAAACCCCCTCTGCGTCAAAATTTTCCTCGAACAAAAAATCTCTTTTACCAGAATATCTTTCGTGCTTTTTGACTACTTCGAAAAGTGGATCCTGGAAATGACGGGGTACACGTAAGCAGTCAAGGCTGACCGAGCCGAGGGACTCCTACGCCTCCGGGATACGGATACCTCACTCATCACCTTCTGCGATAAGTAACTCGCGCTCGGATAAAGTGACTCCGCGGATCGAACGAGTCTCTACGTTCGGAAGCTCTTCTGTCAAAACGATTCTTCAAGTTTTCTCGACTAAGTCGGTGATAGGGCCTCATGGACGAGTAAAAGTGCGCGTAAGCGGCAAGGCCGACCGAGCCGAGGGACTCCCACGCCTCCGGGATACGGATACCTCACTCCTCACCTTCCGCGAGAAGCAACTTTCGCTCGCACAAATATCCCTGTTACCGACAAAAAGTCCAGATGCTCGGAACAAGAGGAAAAGGGACGCAGCTTTACAACACGGCAAGGGTGTGTGTTCTGGCCTCGACGGCCGCACAAAGCACACGCTACAAGACAAGCTGATCCTGCAGGCTCAGGTCTTGGCGCTGGAAGGGGGCAGCGACACCCTCGGCATCAACAGCAACTTCGGCAAGGCCCGAACTAGCCTCGGACGGCGACGCGATCCGAGGCCCTCCGCTCCAAAGTACGGCGTCATCACCACGCCCGGGCGACCGTTGTCAGGGACCTCACCGAGAACCCGGCCCGAGCGGACGGCTCGGCCGGCCACCTCCGGAGCCTCGGCCGACCGCCTTCCGAGGGCGCCAGCCCGTTCCGAAGCTTCGGCTGATCAACTCCAGCGTCGATCCTGCCAACGGACAACTCGGCTAGGCTCCGGCCAACCAGGTTTCATTTCCGAGCCAACTCCACCTCTGCTCGTGCTGATATCGCTACCCTCGGCCTCGGCTCGTCGAAGAGCGGCCGAGGGGTCTCTTTAACTAAGCTAGAGGAGCCTCGGACAACAGGGCCGACCGAGCCGAGGGACTCCTACGCCTCCGGGATACGGATACCTCCCTCGTCACCTTGACACGGGGCGACTCATGCTTAGTGAAGCGGTTCAGACAATCAGCAGACGGGTCTTAGTGCTCGGAAACGAGGAAAAAACACGGCTCCGCGCCGTAATTACATACATGTTCAGGCCCCGAAAGCCGAAAATGAACAAAAAACCCGGCACTCGAAGTGCCATTACAAACGGAACTCTGGTTCCCCCTCCGCAGGTACGAACAACCCCACTCGATAGGGGAGGGCCTGCGGGGCAACAGAAGACCAACGAACGGCATGTCGCCGACCGCCCCGACAGCGGCGACGATGAAGACTTCTGCCCCGGGGAGCCGAACAGCAGCAGTGATGGCCTCAGGGCGGATGCTGCTGCTAGGAGGCCCCCTCCCTTGCCCAAACTCGAGAGCCGAACAGCAGCAGGAGGCCGTAGAGTTGGAGGTCGGTCCGCGACCAGCCTTGGCTGACGTGCCAGCGGAAGAACCTCTTCCAGTTGCCGTGGCAAACGCCGGCGCCGCGAGCGGCTCCGAAGCCACTCGCGTCCGAAGGCCAGGCACGCTGCAGATGCCAGCACCATGGGCAACAACCGCTCCTCCCTCCGATCGCTGAGGGAAGGAGCGGGCCGCCGCCCACGCGGGGACCGACCCCAACTCGGCACACTCCCCTCCTCAGCCCTGGTGATGAAAATCCTTGAGGCTGAAGGAGGGGCAGAGGCCGCAGCCCGGCTCGCTTTCCCCCACCATCAAGCCGGAAGTCACCCTCTTGGGTGACCGCCGGTGGAGGGGTGCGGCCGGGCTGCATGATGAAAATCCTTGAAGCCGAACGATGGCTGAAAGGTACCAACTCCCACGGAGTTGCGTTCCTCCAACGATGGAGCGAAAAGACGGCGGTTCCCCCCATCCGGGGGCTCGGAAGATGGAGAGACACAATGCATAGGGGAGGAAGGAGACATGATCACCTTACGAAGGGGGTCGCCCTCCTTTTAAAGGCAACTCCCCCTGCTTGCACCCTCAACCATCACGGGCTGAGTCTTCTCCAACACGCCTCCAAAGTCCTCCCCTGCGGCGCGGGGGCTAGGGCCCGCCTGTCATGCAGACCGGCTCCAAGCAGAAGAAGCCGAACCGCCGCGCACGACGCACGCAACCACCCAGCGGTTACAAGTAACCCTCCACTTTTGCCCAGACCAACGGGCGAAGGAGGCGGGCAGCCATGCAGGCGGCATGCAACCGCGCCAAGTGGACGCGCCTCTCCGACTCCTGACAGGCCAGCATGAAGGCTCAAGCCCACGCGTCGCGCAACCGGCGCGCTGGATGCTGCATGTAAGCCACTATGCCACTTGCGCCACCACCGCACCTCCTCGGTTGCGGAACCAATACCGCGACCCAAGGCGGCCCAGCTGCGCTAGCCTGACGCAGCGGTCAAACACGGTCAAAAGTGGGCCGGCAGTAATGACAGTGGCAGGCGCGCAAGAGCAGCGATCACGCCATCAGCCAGGCTCACGTCCCATCCGGAGGCGGCAAGAGAACCCCCTCTCTCGCGGTGCGAAGACGACGTGCCCGTGACCCGTACCTCGAACGGCTTGCGCACGCGCAACGGCAACCTCGCCAACTACTCACCCCGGCGCATTAACTCCGCGGCTCGACGGACAGCGCTACGGGCGGGAGCGGCTGGCGACGTTTCGCCTTCGCCAAAACAACCACGCCGAAAAAGGTACGCCACGACGTTCAATTTCGAATCCTTTTTCCCTTTTCCTTCTTTCTCTATCTCTTGCAACAGGGACCGGGAAAGGGGATACCCCCAAAGGGATCCTTCCCCGTGAAGGAACTAGGCTCCGAGCCTCCTTACTGATCAGGGGTTCGAAGGCTGGCCCCCCGAAGGGTTCAACAGCCGCCTCAGATCGTGTGGGCCCGACACCCACTACTGGTCAGGGGTTCGAAGGTCGGCCCCCGAAAGGTCCCACGACCGCCTCAGGCTACTCGGGCTCCGTGCCCCCTACTGATCAGGGGTTCGAAGGCTGGCCTGTCGAAGGGTTCACAGTCGCCTCAGACGCCGAGCGAGGGATGACCAGGGGTACGTTCGATACATAACCAAGGCTCGGGCTGCGCTCCCGAGGTACCCTAGGACATTTCCGAGACCAGCGGGAACGACTCTGTAACGGAATCCCATCGGAGGGAGGCAACGAGCCCTCGGACCCCGTCGCCAGGGGACCGGGTCCGGCAGATCACCCGCAGGTACTTTTGGGGGTGCCTCCGGGCCCCTAGCCAACCCCCAACGAACGGGGCACGGACGTCCACTCGGATTACCCGATTGCAGCTCACCGGAGACACCATGTTCGGTGCCCATCGAGGGTAACATGGCGCTCTCCCCCCCCTCCTTGCGGAAACGCGACGTAGGGGCGTATGTAAAAAGTCGAGTCTGTCCCTGATCGTCCTCTCGCTCCGTGCGGAGGCTCGGGGGCTGCTCTCGCAAACCCGGCTCCGGCCGAACCGTTGACAGCGTCAACATACCAGCCCGAGAACTTGGGCCCCGACAGTGCACCTGGGCTACGCCCTGCTCGCATGAGGGAACCGCCAGACCAGCCGAGGCATTACGCAAGGCATTAAGACCTCGAAGGAGTGAAACCACTCCTCCGAGGCCTCGGGGGCTACACCCGGCGGGTGCGCTCGCGCGCACCCACCGGAACAAAGTACCACCGAGAAAGGCTGGTCCCCTTGCAAAAAAGTGCGACGCAAGCCTCCAAGCGAGTGTTAACACTCTCTTCGAGGCTCGGGGGCTACTGTCGGGGACCATAATTAGGGGTACCCTCAAGACGCCTAATTCTCAGCTGGTAACCCCCATCAGCATAAAGCTGCAGAGGCCTGATGGGTTTGATTAAGTCAGGGATCAGTCCATACGAGCGACTCGATCACGCCACGCCCGAGCCTAGCCTCGGGCGAGGGCAGCCGACCCTAAGATGACTCCGTCTCGCCTGAGGCCTCCTCTTTCACGGCAGACGCATCACCGGCTCGCCCGAGGCCCCGCCTTCGATAAGAAGTAACCCTGACTAAATCACCGCGCCAACCGACCAAGTCACCGGGGCGTTTAACGCAAAAGGTAAGACCGACGGGCGACCAGACTTCGCCAGAAGTGCCATAGGAGGCTCTGCCCGACCCAGGGCTCGGACTCGGGCTGAGGCCCCGGAAGACGGCGAACTCCGCTCCGCCCGACCCAGGGCTCGGACTCGGGCTAAGGCCCCGGAAGACGGCGAACTCCGCTCCGCCCGACCCAGGGCTCGGACTCGGGCTAAGGCCCCGGAAGACGGCGAACTCCGCTCTGCCCGACCCAAGGCTCGGACTCGGGCTGAGGCCCCGGAAGACGGCGAACTCCGCTCCGCCCGACCCAGGGCTCGGACTCGGGCTAAGGCCCCGGAAGACGGCGAACTCCGCTCCGCCCGACCCAGGGCTCGGACTCGGGCTAAGGCCCCGGAAGACGGCGAACTCCGCTCCGCCCGACCCAGGGCTCGGACTCGGGCTAAGGCCCCGGAAGACGACGAACTCCGCCTCGCCCGACCCAGGGCTCGGACTCCGCCTCGGCCTCTGCCGAACGACCTCCGCCTCGCCCGACCCAGGAGTTCGGGCTCGGCCTCTGTCATGCAGGACGGACTCGACCTCGACTTCGGAGGAGCCTCCACGACGCCCGACCTAGGACACAAGACCGCCACGTCAACAGGAAGCGTCAGCATCACCCTGCCATGAGCCGACTCGGGTCGCAGAGAACAAGACCGGCGTCCCATCTGGCCAGCTCCGCCAGATAGGCAATGGTGGCGCCCCACTAGACCATGACGACGACGACTCTCGCCTCCCTTACGAAAGCAGGGAGACGTCAGCAAGAGCACAGCTGTTCCGACAGCTGTCCCTCCATCAGGCTCCACTGCTTCTCCGACAGCCACGACGCCACACCAACAGGGTGCCAAGATCTCTCCGGCTGCCACCTTGGCATGTACTCAGGGCACTAGCTCTCCCTCGCTAGACACGTAGCACCTTGCTACACCCCCATTTTGTACACCTGGATCCTCTCCTTACGACTATAAAAGGAAGGACCAGGGCCTTCTTAGAGAAGGTTGGCCTCGCGGGAACGAGGGCAGGGGCAGGCGCTCTCTCGGGGCCGCTCGCTCCCCTCACCCGCGCGGACGCTTGTAACCCCCTACTGCAAGCGCACCCGACCTGGGCGCGGGACGAACACGAAGGCCGCGGGAATTCTCCGACTCCCTCGCGACCCGGCTCCGGCCACCTTGCTCTCGCTCTCTCTCTCTCTCCCCCCTTCACGCTCGCCCACGCGCTCGACCCATCTGGGCTGGGGCACGCGGCACTCTCACTCGTCGGCTCGGGGACCCCCCGGTCTCGGAACGCCGACAGTTTGCTACAAGTGTGGTAAGCCCAGTCACTTTATTGCAAAATGTCCTATTTCTAGTGACAGTGACAGGGGCGACGACAAGAAGGAGAGAAGAAAGGAGAAGAAGAGATATCACAAGAAGAAGGGCGGCAATGCCCATGTGTGCTGCGAGTGGGACTTCGACGAGAGCTCCACCTACTCCTCCTCCGACGAGGACGCCGCCAACATCGCCGTCAACAAGGGACTTCTCTTCCCCAATGTCGGCCACAAGTGCCTCATGGCAAAGGACGGCAAAAGGAAGAAGGTTAAATCTAAATCCTCCACTAAATATGCATCCTCTAGTGATGAAGACAATTCTAGTAATGAGGAGGATAATTTGTTTACCCTTTTTGCCAACCTTAACATGGAACAAAAAGAGAAGCTAAATGAATTGATTAGCGCTATTCATGATAAGGATGAACTCTTGGATAGCCAAGAGGACTTCCTAATTAAGGAAAATAAGAAACATGTTAAGGTTAAAAATGCTTATGCTCTAGAAAGGGAAAAATGTGAAAAATTATCTAGTGAGCTAAGCACTTGCCATGATGTTATTGCCAACCTTAGAAATGAAAATGCTAAATTAGTTGCTAAGGTTGATTCAAATGTTTGTGATGATTCATATGCTAATTTTAGAAATGATCATGCTATATCTATTGCTAAGATTGAAAAATTGAATGCCTCTCTTGATAGCCTTAGATTTGAAAATGAAAAATTGATTGCTAAGGCTAAAGACTTAGATGTTTGCAATGCTTCCATTTCCAATCTTAGAAGTGAAAATGATATTTTACATGCTAAGATTGTTGAGCTAAAAACTTGCAAACCCTTTACATCCACCATTGAGCATGTTTCTATTTGCACTAGATGTAGAGATGTTGATATTGATGCTATTCATGATCATATAGCTTTAATTAAACAACAAAATGATCATATAGCAAAATTAGATGCTAAAATTGCCGAGCATGAACTAGAAAATGAAAAATTTAAATTTGCTCATAGCATGCTTTATAGTGGGAGACGCCCTGGCATCAAGGATGGCATTGGCTTCCAAAAGAGAGACAATGTCAAACTTAATGCCCCTCCTAAAAAATTATCTAACTTTGTTAAGGGCAAGGCTCCCATGCCTCAGGATAACGAGGGTTACATTTTGTACCCTGCCGGTTATCCCGAGCATAAAATTAGGAGAATTCACTCTAGGAAGTCTCACTCTGGCCCTAATCATGCTTTTATGTATAAGGGTGAGATATCTAGCTCTAGGCGATCAACTCATGCTAAATTGCCTAGAAAGAAAACTCCTAGTGCATCAAATGAACCTAGCATTTCATTTAAAACTTTTGATGCATCTTATGTTTTAACTAACAAATCCGGCAAAATAGTTGCCAAGTATGTTGGGGGCAAACACAAGAGTTCCAAGACTTGTGTTTGGGTACCCAAAGTTCTTGTATCTAATGTCAAAGGACCCAAAACTGTTTGGGTACCTAAAATCAAGAACTAAACTTGTTTTGTAGGTTTATGCATCCGGGGGCACAAGTTGGATCATCGATAGCGGGTGTACAAACCACATGATAGGGGAGAAGAAGATGTTCTCCTCCTATGAGAAAAACCAAGATCCCCAACGAGCTATCACATTCGGGGATGGAAACCAAGGTTTGGTCAAAGGTTTGGGTAAAATAGCTATATCTCCTGACCATTCTATTTCCAATGTTTTTCTTGTAGATTCTTTAGATTACAATTTGCTTTCCGTATCTCAATTATGCAAAATGGGCTACAACTGTCTATTTACTGATGTAGGTGTCACTGTCTTTAGAAGAAGTGATGATTCAGTAGCATTTAAGGGAGTGTTAGAGGGTCAGCTATACTTAGTTGATTTCAATAGAGCTGAACTCGACACTTGCTTAATTGCTAAGACTAACATGGGCTGGCTCTGGCATCGCCGACTAGCACACGTTGGGATGAAGAATCTTCACAAGCTTCTAAAGGGAGAACACATTTTAGGACTAACCAATGTTCATTTTGAGAAAGACAGGATTTGTAGCGCATGCCAAGCAAGGAAGCAAGTTGGCGCTCATCATCCACCTAAGAACATCTTAACGACTGACAGGCCACTTGAGCTCCTCCACATGGACCTTTTCGGCCCGATCGCTTACATAAGCATCGACGGGAGTAAGTACTGTCTTGTTATTGTGGATGACTATTCTCGCTTCACTTGGGTATTCTTTTTACAGGAAAAATCTCAAACCCAAGAGACCTTAAAGGGATTCTTGAGACGGGCTCAAAATGAGTTCGGCTTGAGGATCAAGAAAATTAGAAGCGATAATGGGACGAAGTTCAAGAATTCACAAATTGAAGGCTTCCTTGAGGAGGAGGGCATCAAGCATGAGTTCTCTTCTCCCTACACGCCACAAGAAAATGGTGTAGTGGAGAGGAAGAATAGAACTCTATTGGACATGGCAAGAACCATGCTTGATGAGTACAAGACTTCGGATCGGTTTTGGGCCGAGGCGGTCAACACCGCCTGCTACGCCATCAACCGGTTATATCTCCACCGAATCCTCAAGAAGACATCTTATGAACTCCTCACTGGTAAAAAGCCCAATGTTTCATATTTTAGAGTCTTTGGTAGCAAATGTTTTATTCTTGTTAAAAGAGGTAGAAAATCAAAATTTGCTCCTAAGGCTGTTGAAGGCTTTTTATTAGGATATGATTCAAACACAAGGGCATATAGAGTCTTTAACAAGTCCACTGGACTAGTTGAAGTTTCTTGTGACATTGTGTTTGATGAGACTAACGACTCTCAAGTAGAGCAAGTTGATCTTGATGAATTAGATGATGAAGAGGCTTTGTGCGTCGCGCTAAGGAACATGTCCATTGGGGATGTGTGTCCTAAGGAATCCAAAGTGCCCATTCAAGCACAAGATCAACCATCCTCCTCCATGCAAGCATCTCCACCAACTCAAGATGAGGATGAGGCTCAAGATGATGAAGAAGAAGATCAAGAAGATGAGCCACCTCAAGACAACAACAATGATCAAGGGGGAGATGCAAATGATCAAGACAAGGAGGATGAGCAAGTTGCAAGGCCGCCACACCCAAGAGTCCACCAAGCAATTCAACGAGATCACCCCGTCAACACCATCCTCGGCGACATTCATAAGGGGATAACCACTAGATCTCGTGTTGCACATTTTTGTGAGCATTACTCTTTTGTTTCCTCTATTGAGCCACACAGGGTAGAGGAAGCACTCCAAGATTCGGATTGGGTGATGGCGATGCAAGAGGAGCTCAACAACTTCACGAGGAATGAGGTATGGCATTTAGTTCCACGTCCTAACCAAAATGTTTTAGGAACCAAGTGGGTCTTCCGCAACAAACAAGACGAGCATGGTGTGGTGACTCGGAACAAAGCCCGACTTGTGGCCAAGAGATATTCACAAGTCGAAGGTTTGGATTTCGGTGAAACCTATGCACCCGTAGCTAGGCTTGAATCAATTCGCATTTTACTTGCCTATGCTACTTACCATGGCTTCAAGCTTTATCAAATGGACGTGAAGCGTGCCTTCCTCAATGGACCAATCAAGGAAGAGGTCTATGTTGAGCAACCTCCCGGCTTTGAAGACAGTGAGTATCCTAATCATGTTTATAGACTCTCTAAGGCGCTTTATGGGCTCAAGCAAGCCCCAAGAGCATGGTATGAATGCCTAAGAGATTTTCTTATTGCTAATGGATTCAAAGTCGGAAAAGCCGATCCTACTTTATTTATTAAAACTCTTGCAAATGATTTGTTTGTATGCCAAATTTATGTTGATGATATTATATTTGGGTCTACTAACGAATCTACATGTGAGGAATTTAGTAGGATCATGACACAGAAATTCGAGATGTCAATGATGGGGGAGTTGAAGTATTTTCTAGGATTCCAAGTCTAGCAACTCCAAGAGGGCACCTTCATTAGCCAAACGAAGTACATTCAAGACATTCTAACCAAGTTTGGGATGAAGGACGCCAAGCCCATCAAGACACCCATGGGAACAAATGGGCATCTCGACCTCGACACGGGAGGTAAATCCATAGATCAAAAGGTATACCGGTCGATGATAGGTTCTTTACTCTATTTATGTGCTTCGCGACCGGATATTATGCTTTCCGTATGCATGTGTGAAAGATTCCAAGCCGATCCTAAGGAAGCTCACCTTAGGGCCATAAAACGAATCTTGAGATATTTAGTTTATACTCCTAAGTTTGGCCTTTGGTACCCCAGGGGATCCACATTTGATTTAATTGGTTATTCCGATGCCGATTGGGCAGGGTGCAAAATCAATAGAAAGAGCACATCGGGGACTTGCCAGTTCTTAGGAAGATCTCTGGTGTCTTGGGCTTCAAAGAAGCAAAATTCTGTGGCTCTTTCAACCGCCGAAGCCGAGTATATTGCCGCAGGCCATTGTTGCGCGCAATTGCTTTGGATGAGGCAAACCCTTAGGGACTATGGTTACAAATTAACCAAAGTTCCTCTTCTATGTGATAATGAGAGTGCAATCCGCATGGCGGATAATCCCGTTGAGCATAGCCGCACTAAACACATAGCCATTCGGTATCACTTTTTAAGGGATCACCAACAAAAGGGGGATATCGAGATTGCATATGTTAGCACCAAAGAACAATTCGCCGATATCTTTACCAAGCCATTAGATGAACAAACTTTTACCAAACTTAGGCATGAGCTAAATATTCTTGATTCTAGGAACTTTTATTGATGTTTTGCACACATAGCTCATACATATACCTTTGATCATCTCTTTCATATGCTATGACTAATGTGTTCTTTCAAGTCCATTTCATGCTAAGTCATAGATTGAAAGGGAAAAGGAGTCTTCGGCGAAGACAAGGCTTCCACTCCGCTCCATCGAATCATTCATCCTTCGCCATCGCTCCGCACAACTCTCCAACATTGGTATAATCTTCACTCCTTTATTTTTCGTCCAAAGGGGGAGAGAGTACTTTAAAAAGGGCTTACATTTCACTCAAATATCCGTTTTTGGCGATTCATGCCAAAGGGAGAGAAAGTAGTAGCCCAAAGCAAAAGGACCGCACCACCACCAATTTCAAAAATATAGTCTTTTATTTGGTATGGAGTCTATTAATTGGTGAAGTTTTTTCAATTAGTATCTTATTTTGATACAATTTCAAATTCGTATACCCTCTTCAAAATTAATATCTAAAACCCTCTTGAACACTAAGAGGAGGATTTCATTAAGGGGGAGTTTTGTTTAGTCAAAAGAAAAGCGTTTGAAACAGGGGGGAGAAAATTTCAAAACTTGATAATGCTTCTCACAATCTTATCCATTTACCTTTGACTATTTGCAAAAGAACTTGAAAAGAATTTCCAAAACATTTTGCAAAATAAAACATGTGGTGCAAGCGTGGTCCAAAATGTTAATAAGAAGAAAAGACATCCATGCGCATCTATAAGTAATATTTATTGGTTTCATTCCAAGCAACCTCTGCACTTACTTTATTCAAACTAGTTCAATTCTACACTTCTATATTTGCTTTGGTTTGTGTTGGCATCAATCACCAAAAAGGGGGAGATTGAAAGGGAATTAGGCTTACACCTTTTCCTAAATAGATTTTGGTGGTTGAATTGCCCAACACAAATAATTGGACTAACTAGTTTGCTCTAGTCTATAAGTTTTACAGGTGCCAAAGGTTCACAATAGACCAATAAAAAGACCAAGAAAGGGTTCAAACAAAGAGAGCTTAAGAAATCCCAAAGGCACCCTGGTCTGGCGCGCCGGACTGTCCGGTGTGCCACCGGACAGTGTCCGGTGCACCACCGGACAGTGTCCGGTGCACCAGGGAACTCGATGCTGAACTCCTCACCTTCGGGAAAATTAGAGGGCGCTCCGCTATAATTCACCGGACCGTCCGGTGAGGCACCGGACAGTGTCCGGTGGCGCACCGGACTGTCCGGTGTGCCAGCGGAGCAACGGCTACTTCAAGCGCAACGGTCGACTGCAACGCATTTAATGCGCGCCTACGCGCGCAGAGGTCATAGCACGCGCAGTTGGCGCACCGAACAGTCTACAGGACCTGTCCGGTGCACCACCGGACAGCCTAGAGGCCCCACAAGTCAGAGCTCCAATGGTCGAACCCCAACGGCTGGCTGACGTGGCTGGCGCACCGGACAGTGTCCGGTGGCGCACCGGACTGTCCGGTGCGCCATGCGACAGCAGACTTCCAACGGCCACATTTTGGTGGTTGGGGCTATAAATACCCCAACCACCCCACATTCAATTGCATCCAAGTTTCCAACATTCTACACATTACAAGAGCTATAGCATTCAATACAAGACACACCAAAGAGATCAAATCCTCTCCCAAGTCTCTAGTTCCATTCCAATCAATAGTGACTAGGGAGAGAGTGACTTGTGTTCATTTGAGCTCTTGCGCTTGGATTGCTTCTTTTCTTTCTCATTCTTTCTTGTGAATCACTCACTTGTAACCAAGGCAAGAGACACCAATTGTGTGGTGGTCCTTGCGGGGACTTAGTGTCCCGTGTGATTGAGAAGAGAAGCTCACTCGGTCTAAGTGACTGTTTGAGAGAGGGAAAGGGTTGAAAGAGACCCGGTCTTTGTGACCACCTCAACGGGGAGTAGGTTTGCAAGAACCAAACCTCGGTAAAACAAATCCTTATGTCTCATTCTTTATTCGCTTGCGATTTGTTTTTCCACCCTCTCTCTCGGACTCGATTATATTTCTAACGCTAACCCGGCTTATAGTTGTGATTAACTTTATAAATTTCAGTTTCGCCCTATTCACCCCCCTCTAGGCGACTTTCATTCTTGCTGTCGTTGGAGGAGCGTGGCCTCGTGGAGATCGGCGCCCTTCAGCCACCGCTCGGCTTCAAGGATTTTCGTCGTGCAGCCCGGCTGCATTCCCTCACCAATGGTCAGTTTGGTGGGGAAAAGCAAGCTGGGCTGTGGCCTCCGCCCCGCCCTTAGCTTCAAGGATCTTCGTCATCCTTGCTGAGGCGGAGGGCAAGCTGAGCCGGGGTTCTACCTCCCGCATGGGTCGGCAGGCCGTTTCCTCCTTCAGCATTCAGGGGAGAGGGTGCTCACCGGTCTTGCGGAGGGGGCGAACTTCGACAACGCGGGACGGTCGGCCGCAATCGTCGTCAGCTCCAGCGTGCCTGGCTCACTGGCTTAGCTGGCTCTGCCGCGGCCTCCGACGCTGCCTCCTGCCGCTTGATCCGGGCGCGACCGTCCGTCCATCGCGCGGGCGACTGTTGCACCATGCGCATCGGGGGATCATCCAAGACGCCGTACGCCGCATGGGCGGCGTTCGTGTTCTTGGATTGTCTTGTCCTCACTCCGGCACGACGCCTCCGCGCGGAGGTCGGGGCCCGCTCGTTCGCGAGGACTTGAGTGGGGATCTGCCAGTGCAGGCTGGGGCGTCCGCCATTCGTCGGCATGGCGCTGGCGCGCAGGTGGCCGCTGTCGTCGGTGCTGAGGTGGTGGCGGCCAGAGAAGGTTTCTCCACCGACGAGACCGTCGGCGCCATCTACGGCCGGACCCCCGGCTCTTTGGCTTTGATGGCTTGTCCTCGCCCCTCGAGTGGAGATGTGGGCGAGGGCCTCGTCACAGCATTGTCTGCCCTGAGGTCATCGCTGCTGCTGTTTAGCCGCTCGAAGCGGGGGTCGTCGTCGCTGCTGGTGTAGTGGTCACCGATGAGCCACCTGGAGTTTGTTGTCCCACAGGCCCTCTGGTGTGGAGGTTGTTCATGCCCGCGGGAGCGAAACCGGAGTCCCGTTTGTAAGGGGATATACTAGGTTTTTGTTGGAGCAAAATGTAACCGCTTGTACTTAGACATTTGTCGTAGGTCGGGAGAACCGCCGAGGGTTCTGCCGACGTATAAGTCTGTGCAGCATAGTTACCCCAAGTATATGTGTTTGTTCTTCGTGACTGTCAAGGCCTGAACATTTGGGTATTCGAGTATAAAGCTGCGTTTCTTCCTCATTTCGAGTACTGGGACTTGCCTGTTGGCTAGCCGAACCACTTAACCGAGCGTGAGTTGCCTTTCGCGGAAGGTGACGAGTGAGGTATCCGTATCCCGAAGGCATAGGAGTCCCTCGGCTCGGTCGGCCTTGCCACTCTAGGCCTCCCTTGCTCAGTTTTTAGGACCCTCGGCTGCTCTGCGATGAGCCAGAGCCGGAGGCAGCAGTGTTGGCGCGGATAGAGGCGGAGTCGGCCCGAAAAGAGACTTCATCGGCCTGGGAGCTGGCGGTTTCCCAGGCCGAGGAAGATGTGGCAGCAGCAGCTGAAGCTTGGCCAAGACATCCGCTGGCGCGGTGCTGGCGTCCTCCCTTGGGTGGAGGTCCCTTCGCTCGAGTCGCCGTCCGAGGCTGGGCCAGGTTCCGCCGAGGGTGGAAACAACGCCGAGGGTGCTGCTGCTCCCCCTGCCGATGCCTGAACCTGCAGGAACAGTTTGTCTGTAGCATGCGTATGTTTTTCGCGGCCACCGAGGCCTAAACACTTTATCGTCATGTTAAAAAGCCGCGTTTTCTTTCCTCTTGTTTCGAGCATCACGACTTGTCTGTTAGTAGCAGAATCGTTTATCCGAGCGTGAGTTACTTCTCACGGAAGGTGATGAGTGAGGTATCCATATCCCGGAGGCATAGGAGTTCCTCGGCTCGGTCGGCCTTGCCGCTTACGTGCACTCTCATTTGGTCATAGGATTCCGTTATTGATACAGTCGAGAAGGCACGAAAGTCATTTTCTACCCGAGTGTTTGGACTTGTTTGGTAGCAGGATCGCTTATCCGAGCGTGAGTTACTTCTCGTGGAAGGTGATGAGTGAGGTATCCGTATCCCGGAGGCATAGGAGTTCCTCGGCTCGGTCGGCCTTGCCGCTTACGTGTACTCTCGTCGTTTTCAGGATACCGCTATCGATACGGAAGTCGAAAGCACGAAGGTCGTTTTGGTAGAAAATTTTTTCCGAGGAAAATTTTGACGCAGAGGGGGTTCCCCCCTTCTAGCCCCCGAGGGAGGGTCAGGCTTTGCTGAGGCGAGGTCGACCCTTCCTTGACGGTTAGACTTTATGTATGTAAAGAGAGCGTGGTACATGAACGACTTAAAACATCTTAAGGGTAGAAGCTACATAGCTGTTGGATGTTCCAAGCGTTGATGTAGACCTCGCCTTGGTCGTTGGCCAGCTTGTATGTTCCGGGCTTCAAAATCTTAGCGATGATGAAGGGCCCTTCCCAGGGAGGAGTGAGCTTGTGGCACCCTCGGGCGTCCTGTCGCAGACGAAGCACCAAGTCTCCCACTTGGAAGCCTCGGGGCCGAACGCTTTGGGCGTGGTAGCATCGCAGAGACTGCTGGTACCATGCCGAATGTAGTAAGGCAGCGTCCCGAGCCTCCTCGAGCTGGTCCAGTGAGTCCTCTCGGCTGGTCTAGTTGCTTCAGTCGTCGTATGCCCTGGTCCTCGGGGAGCCGTATTCTAAGTCCGTGGGGAGGACGGCCTCGGCCCCATAGACTAGAAAAAACAGCGAGAGACCCGGGGCATGGCTCGGCGTCGTCCTCAGACCCCAGACCACCGAGGGTAGCTCTTTCATCCACCGCTTGCCGAACTTGTTGAGGTCGTTGTAGATTCTCGGTTTGAGTCCCTGCAAAATCATACCGTTGGCACGCTCCACCTGCCCATTCGTCATGGGGTGAGCTACGGCGGCCCAGTCCACATGGATGTGGTGGTCGTCGCAGAAGTCCAGGAACTTTTTTCCGGTGAGCTACGTGTCATTGTCGGTGATGATGGAGTTTGGGACCCCGAATCGATGGATGATGTTGGTGAAGAATGCCACCGCCTGTTCGGACCTGACGTTGGTCAAGGGTCGTGTAACACCCCTGGTGTTACTATAACTAAAACTTGAGCATGGCATCATAAGCATTGACATTGCATGTGTTTGACACACCTAGAGTGCATTCACTAGGCAAAAATTTCAAACCAGTTGTATTGTTTAATGTTTTACAAATAGGACCCTGGTTAAAGGACTTAACTCTAAATAGTGATTAAAGGGGTAAAACTTAACCCAAGTTGAGCAAAACTTTAGGGCTTGTGAGAAAAGTCATAAAATATCCCCAAACACTAAGTTGAATCACATTTATACCCCTGGAATACCAGAAACCCAAATTGGAACCCTGGGAAACCCTAAAACCAAACCCTAGGGACCTAAGTGCAAAGTTTGTCCACTTTTGGGCTAAAGTGTGAAAACCAAGTCAAATAAGTGTTTTAAGTCCATTGGATCACAAATATGTGGATTTAAAAGCAAAACCCTAAGTTTTGGACTTAAATGCAAAATGGACCTCATTTGAGTTTTACTCTAAGTCTGAAAAATCAGTGAATGGGCTCAACTTTGGGGCTTTGTAACTTACAAAATATAGGGTTTTTACCCTAGGTCACCACATCAAAGTTGAAGACCAATTATAGGAGAACAACTTTGCTTAAGAGTGCAAGCCATGTTCTTGTGAAGAATTTAGAGAAAACCAAGCCTAAAGTTGGGCTGTCAGGCTGTTATGTCTGAATTTTCAGACTAGCAGTGAACTGACCTCGACTTCAAGCTGGGTTTTGAGCATGATCCAGTGTTCAAATGTGATCAAGTCCTATAGTTGAGTTGTAGCTGGTATGTAGCACTACAACTTTGGTGCAGAGACTTGAACCTGTTGTCACATGAAATCTGGAGAAAACGGACTCTAAAGTTGCTCGGTCAGAAGCCTGATGAAGCAGTCCTATGGTACAGTAACGGCAAAAACTGAAGAAGAATCCCTTCGTGCTCATCGCCGGTAGCCGCCGCCGTTGATCACGGTTCATCACGATTCGTGCTCGGTGGTCCTTGGATAAGCGTCGCTCGGTAAAGATCTTTACCGCCGGTGAGCTGGCCACCACTCCGACGACCCCCCCCCGGCTTCCTCTACTGCTTTGCGGCTGGCGATAAGTTCGCCGTCGACCGCCGCTGTCCGACCGTGCGCCGCGTGGCCTAGCCGGTTCACAGCACCGCCATAACGCCCTTTGACTGTCCCATCAACGCTGAGAGAGTTGCCACGGCGGTGGACACGTATTCACCGCAGCCAACGCTTCTTCCTCCTCTCCGATCGCCGCGCGTCTCTTTGAAATTCATCGGTCACCGCCCCCGGCGCCTATAAATTGAGCGTGCCCCTAGGTCCGTATGGTAGTCAAGCACCTCGACACCCCGTATTGCCTCCAGTTGATCACCGACGAGCTAGAATTTCGTGTTTCCCCCAATTCGGTTTTCCGCCGCCGTAGAGTTGAGTTCACCGTCGCCAGCCCAACTCCAGTCAGTTCCCACTCTTTGCTCCCTCGTTTGAGCATTCTCATGTCTCGGTGATGCTCCCCGACCCCTTTAATTGGACTTGAACGCCATGAATCACCGGGAACGCGTAGTTCTTGAGTTCATCCGCACGGTTACCGTGGCCAGAGCTTGGTAGTTGATCGTTCTTAAAATTAACTTAGGGGAAAGGATCAGTGGGAGTTTAATCCGGTTTATGTCGCTCGGGAGCGCCGGACATAGCCCCGTTTGGCCAGTCCAAGGTTCGCCGGAGCGCGGTGGCGCGTGAACGGCGTCGTGGACTACCGATTGTGAATAGGATGAAATGCAGGGACTTTTCTGCACTTGGTCAGTGACTGATTCAAATAGTAACCGAACTCGTTTGTATTTAGCCAAAAACCCGAGGGCCTCTGCGCAAAGTCGCCTCGCGGGCGCGGGCGCGCGCGCGAATCCGCTCGGGCTTGGGCCGGCTGGACCTGAATCGGCCCAGTACTGTTGCTATTTTTCCTTTTTCTTTTCCGCAGAACTTTAGAAATCGGTAGAAAATTGTAGAAAAATCCTAAAAATATGAGACCAATTTTCCTAGGCTTGTTATTTTCCATAGTATTTAATAAAAATAGTTTTATGATTTTTAGTTGGAATAGGGAATTTTAGGATATTTAAAATAGCCTAAACCAATGGTTCTGGATTTTTAGAAAATAAATAATAAGTCCAAAATTCCCCAAACTTTTTATGTGAGCTTTTCACATTATTTAGAAGCCATGGGTAGAGTTTGGTTTGATTTGGACTTTGTTTGATTACTAAACCCAAAACCACACCCCCCCTGCTCCATGAACTCCTTTACTGACTCCGGAAACCCTAGGTTCTCGGAGTACCGTGAAGGAAAGTTGTACTCAAGACATAAATAATAAGTTTATGTTATCTTTGCATCCTCATGAGCATTCCATGACATCCATTCTTATGCATGTATATGGTTATATTAGAGCAAGAAGAAGAAGAAGAAGTTTCTGAAGAGGGGATACCACCCACCTCTGATCCTCAAGCAGACAACTGCTTTTATTTCGATATCTGTGGATCTGAGCAAGACACACCTGATAACAAAGGCAAGCCCCGGTGCATTTGCCACCTCCCTTGATGTTTTTAAATACTTTTCGCACACTTTAAGTCTAGTGAAATGTGCATTAGGTTTATAGGAGTTACCTGAAACCCTTTGATGCATTGCTTTCCTTGATATCCATACCTGTATAGATACTTCTGTGAAGTATCAAAAGTATGATTTACAAAAACGCTTAGCCTTGCTTAGATCTTGTGGATAGAGGTTGTCCTCAATTTAACCATGGAGAGGATGGCTTCTACCTGCAAGAATATTTTCATATGGAGCAATAGTGGGATCTTACTGCAAAGTTCCCTGAGATGCTCTTTCCTCCTAAGGAACAGACACAATCCTAAGGATGGAAATACTTAAATTGAGACTTGGGGTAGGAACAGGTGATGTTCTACCCAGGTTGGTTAAGGATTAACGCGTATGTAGGCGTGCTGACCGAGGACCCTTTAACTAGTCACATGCCTCGTCATGGGTAAGCCTTGCCTCGGGCAGACTAAGGCCGGAATAAGATAACACGAAATGGGAGTGGAGCGGTGGCGAGAGTAGCGTGTACCCTCCGTGGCAAGAGGCTAGACGGTGGTGTATCTGTGCTCTCGGTTTGCGTGAACCTGATCCGGTCTTAAGAACCCCGGTGGCGGGTTGACATATGCAAGAGTTAAGTGCTACATATGTCGTGTGATTGGAGATCCTCAGCTGAGTATAATCGATTCGGATCACCGTACCTTCGCGGTTATGAAGACTTGGTCACTTTTCTACAACCTAGAGTCAGGTTGTGAAAACGATGGATAAAAATGATGTTGTCTTGATGTGATGTGAAATTAGACTAGATGCAAATGGAGTCTATTAATACTTAATATGGCGTTAAAAGATTGAAAGTAAGGACTCACTTTAGTAAGCTACTTCTGCAAAAGTATAAGTTGATCTTTGGTAAAACCTCTCCTTGACTCCTAATTATCCAGCATACCCTTGAGAGTCTTTTCCTTAGTCGGGTAAGACTTGCTGAGTAATTCCATACTCAGGGTTTATCCCTTTGTTATTTTTAGGTGGGGAAGTAGCAGACTTTTGCTGCTTCTGTGCTAAGGTGGTTCCCAACGAGGAAAAACAAGACTGAAGTGCGGGAGGACTCGGTCCTCCATCTAGAGTCTTTTGTTTTTAGTCTTTCGGGAGAAGTTTGTGTCTCCCTGGTTTGTATAATTATTACTCTATGCACTCGCTTTTAGACTGGTCTGTAATAAATTAACTCGAGCTTGCTTTGAAATAAATGTAAGTTTATGTAATTCGCTTCCGCATCTCTGATGGTCTGTAATGTCTGCAAGACGGGTGAAACGTTCCTGGTGAGGTAAGGAAAGATACCGAGCTTGTCGAGTAACTTAGGAACATCTACAGGGTGTCTGATGTCTGTTAGACAAGGACAACTGTAGGTGGGCCTGATTACTTGGGAGGTTCCGTCACAGCTGGTATCGGAGCGTAGCCCTTCTTTGCAGATATTATAAGGCATCTTCAAAAGATTTTCAAGAGTCTTACCTAAAAATTCTTTTCTCTTCTTATCTAAGTATTCTGAAGAGTTTATCTTAAAGACCAGATAGGAAGAGTGCAACGTATAGAAGGTTGAATCAACTAAGGTTGATTCTGTACTTACTCATGCATCATGCTAAGAATTATGCTAATAAATTTTCCCCCTTAGAAAGATGCCGCCACGCACGAGGCTAACGGCACGAAAATCAACGGGACCAATTGGAGTACCCCAGCATCAACTGGCTCCTCGACATGAAAGCAGTAGCAGCGGGAGTAATGACCCCATAGGAGACTTGGAAGCCGAAGTGAGTCGACTTCAAGCAACGCTGCGACACAGGACCAATGCTTGGATCGCAGACGGAGATAGAATAAATGACTTAAGAAGGGACATCCGTCACTTGCAGGATCAGCTAGCTGATCGGGACTTAGCACTTGACTGGGCAGTACAGTCACATATGTTAGTATGTGCTAAGGAAGCAAGGGCTCAGGCCCGAATTAAAGAACTTAGCACAGCTGTTGACAACCTGCAGGTCTACTGCAATACATTGCATGAGGAAGTCCATGTGCTCCACTCACAACTACACCCTAGTGAGCCTGCACACTCTGCTGAGGCGGAAGCCGGACCCTCTCACGTTGCGGGACGTGCGTTGGGTGGGGAGTTAGATCTTTTTGAACCCCCTCCTTCTTTGAGGTTGGCGGACGTCTGGACTCCCACACCTGACAATGAAGCCGCCAAAAGCAACGGAAAGCAGGACTAATGGTGTAATAAAAGTAGAGTAGTGTATTGTAGAGTGTACTGTTGTATAATAGGTTAAACTTTTGTAAAATGGGTAATGTATCCTGTTGTGGAATATCGAGTCTGTATCATTACTCTTTATAGTAATGTAAAACGGAAGGTTTTCTTTGGCACATTATGTTTATTCAAATGTTTTTGCCTCAGATGCCGACCCGGACTCGCGGACAGGATGCAGCCGGAACATCTGGGGGTCGGGATGCTACCCCGAATCCACCTCCCGTTCCACCCACGCTTGCCGAGGCAATAGCTGCCTTGGTGAATGCTACCGCCGACAATACCCGCTTCCTGAGGGAGATGGCGGGTCAGCAACAGCTCCAGCAACAAGCAGGAAGAGGTTTTCCACAAGGTCCCCGTGAGACCACTTATCTGGATTTCTCCGAGACTCGTCCGCCTCTCTTCGTCAAAGCAGAAGATCCGCTCGAAGCCGACGAATGGATAAGGGTCATTGAACAGAAATTTGGCCTTCTTCGATGTTCGGAAACATAGAAGCCATTGTTTGCGGCACAGCAACTCCGAGGCCCTGCCAGTACTTGGTGGGGGAACTTTGTGGCCATCCAACCGGACAACCATCAAATTACATGGAACAAATTTAAAGCAGCATTCCGCGAACATTATATTCCTGAGGGAGTGCTGCACATGAAGCAAGAAGAGTTCATGAAATTGAAGCAAGGGGGAGATACTGTGAATCAGTATCTCAACAAGTTCAATCACCTGTCCCAGTATGCAATTGAACAGGTGAATACGGATCTGAAGAAAAGGAATTGTTTTATGAGAGGTCTGAATGACCGAATGCAGCGAAAAATGGCTGCATGTATTGATCTTACCTATGGGAAGGCTGTCAGCACAGCCTTATCTATGGAGGCCAAATATGCAAATACTGGGAAAAGTAAGGGATTCAGTGGTGACAGGCCTAATCAGGGCCCGGTAAAGAAGCAATGGTTTATTCTCCGGCCCTCTAACCAGAACCGTTCAAGTGCACCATCTTTCCCTTTCAAGCAGCCCATAATTATTCGTCCCAACAAAGCCCCTACTGTCCAAAGTCAGCCGGGTGCCCCAGGCACTCGATTCCCTGCTCTGCCAAGTTCTTCAACTGGATGTTTTAACTGTGGCAAATCTGGGCATTTTATTAAAGATTGCCCCTATCCTCGGCAAAATCAGGCCAATAATCAACAAGGATCGGGAAATTCAGCTCCAGGCAAGGGAAGTACTTCGGGCAAGAATACCAAGAAAACGGGGCGAGTATATTATACGCAAGTGGCTACCACACCGGAGGGAGAGCCGGTGATGATGGGTACGTTCCTTGTGGCCAGTCACCCTGCAATTATTCTTTTTGATTCTGGTGCTTCGCATACCTTCATTAGCAAGACATTTGTGGAGCAACATCACATTGCAGGTCATGAATCAAAAGAGGGATTTAAAATTCATTCACCTGGGGGACACATTTTTACTAGAGAAGTGGCCTATGAAGTGCCAGTAACCATGGCCGAACGGAACTTTCCTGCTAACATGATTGTTCTGAAAGGCCAGGATATAGATGTAATTTTGGGTATGAATTGGTTAACTCAACACAAGGCAATTCTCAACACTGAACTCAGAACCGTCAGGTTGAGTTATAATCAAGAAGAAATTCTTTTGTCTCTCCCCAAAACCAATCCAGTCAAAGCTTCTGGTAGGATATTTGAAGCCATTGTACCGGAGATCAAGAACATGCCGGTAGTATGTGAGTTTCCAGATGTATTTCCGGAAGATTTGCCTGGACTACCCCCTGAAAGAGATGTAGAATTCGTAATTGAGCTAAAGCCCGGTACGGCTCCCATCTCCTGAAGATCGTACCGTATGCCCCCTAATGAGTTAGCAGAATTGAAGATTCAATTACAAGATCTGCTGAATAAGGGATTTATCCGGCCAAGCTCATCCCCGTGGGGTTGTCCCGCCATCTTTGTGAAGAAGAAGGATCAAACCTTGCGCATGTGCGTGGACTATCGGCCCCTGAATGAGGTCACCATCAAGAATAAGTACCCTCTTCCAAGGATCGACATCTTATTTGATCAACTGACTGGGGCGAGGGTATTTTCCAAAATTGATCTCAGGTCGGGCTATCATCAAATTCGTATTCGGCCCGAGGATATACCGAAGACCGCGTTTACTACGCGGTATGGATTGTTCGAATACCTGGTAATGTCTTTCGGGCTCACAAATGCTCCTGCCCACTTCACTTATTTGATGAACTCGGTGTTCATGCCCGAGTTAGACAAGTTCGTGGTGGTCTTCATCGACGATATTTTGATATACTCTAAAAATGAAGAGGAGCATGCTCAGCACCTACGGATTGTATTGACGCGCCTGAGGGAACATCAGCTGTATGCTAAGTTCAGCAAGTGCGCGTTCTGGCTGGAGGAAATTCAATTTTTGGGGCACGTGTTATCAGCTAAAGGAATTGCGGTAGATCCTAGCAAGGTCAAGGATATTCTGGAATGGAAACCTCCAACAACTGTTCACCAAGTCCGGAGTTTTCTTGGACTAGCGGGATATTATCGCAGATTCATACCTGATTTTTCTAAGCTTGTGAAGCCAATCACAAGTTTATTGAAGAATGATACTAAGTTCAATTGGTCTTCTAAATGTAATGAAGCCTTTGAGCAACTGAAGACACTATTGACCACTGCTCCGGTATTGGCTCAACCGGACATCACTAAGCCTTTTGATGTATATTGTGATGCTTCAGGCAGTGGACTCGGCTGTGTGCTGATGCAAGAGGGCCGAGTAATTGCATATGCTTCAAGGCAGTTACGCCGACACGAAGAGCATTATCCAACACATGATCTAGAGCTAGCCGCTGTGGTTCATGCCCTGAAAATATGGCGTCACTATCTGCTGGGAAATATCTGTCATATATATACAGATCATAAGAGTTTGAAGTATATATTTACCCAGTCAGAGTTAAATATGAGGCAAAGACGATGGCTTGAGCTCATTAAAGACTATGAACTGGAGATCCATTATCACCCAGGCAAAGCCAATGTGGTGGCAGATGCATTGAGTCGTAAGACTTCCTGCCACTGTCTTATGGTAAAGACCTCCGAAAACACTTTATGTCAAGAAATGGAGAAGTTAAACCTGGGGATAATCCAACAAGGGACTCTGAATCAGCTAAAGCTTGAGTCAACCATTTTGCAAAGAGTAATTGATGCTCAAAAGGATAATCTGGGCATGAAGCACATACGAGAGAAGATAAGGGCTGGAGTAGCCCAGTGTTTCAAGGAAGACGATTAAGGTGTGTTATGGTTTAACAACCGCATAGTAGTGCCGAAGAATGAAGAACTCCGCCAGCAAATTTTAGATGAAGCGCATCTTAGTTGTTATTCTATTCATCCAGGAAGCACTAAGATGTATCATGATCTAAAACAACACTACTGGTGGACGAAGATGAAGATTGAAATTGCACGCTATGTGGCTAAGTGTGACACTTGCAGACGTGTCAAAGCCATACACATGAAAACTGCTGGTCCATTGCAATCTTTGCCAATCCCAACATGGAAATGGGAAGACATAAGCATGGACTTCATCGTGGGATTGCCCAGGACCGCAAAAGGATATGACTCCATTTGGGTTATCGTTGACCGACTCACAAAGGTTGCCCACTTCTTACCTGTCAAGGTCACATATACAGTAGCCACTTATGCAGCATTATACATTGCCCGTATTCTCAGTCTACATGGTATTCCGAAGACTATAGTGTCGGATCGTGGACCTCCGTTCGTATCCAAATTTTGGGAAGAACTTCATAAATCCCTAGGTACTAAGTTACTCCACAGTTCGGCCTATCATCCTCAAACCAGTGGACAAACTGAGAGAGTGAACCAAATACTTGAAGATATGTTGCGGGCATGTGTCCTGGATTTCTCGCAGAAATGGGATGAATGTTTACCTTTGGCGGAGTTTTCATATAATAACAGTTATCAAGAAAGTATCCAGATGGCACCTTTTGAAGCTTTATATGGGCGACGGTGTCGAACTCCGCTAAATTGGTCTGAACCTGGTGAAAGGTATTTCTTTAGGCCTGATATGGTAAAAGAAACCGAAGAAAAGGTTCAGAAAATAGTTCATAATATGAAGAAGGCACAAGCTCGTCAGAAGAGTTATGCAGACACACGGCGAAGGCCCTTATACTTCTTAGAAGGAGACTATGTTTACCTGAAGGTCTCACCAATGAAAGGCGTATCGCGTTTTGGGGTTAAAGGAAAACTTGCACCCAGGTACATTGGTCCATTCCTGGTACTTGAGCAATGTGGACCAGTGGCATACCGACTTCAGCTCCCCGAAGCATTGTCTGCTGTGCATAATGTGTTCCACGTGTCGCAATTGAAGAAGTGTCTTCGGGTTCCCGATCGAACCGTTGAAGTGACTGATGTTGTCCTGGAACCAGATTTAACGTACAAGGAACATCCCATTCGAGTTCTGGATCAAAAGGACAGGGTTACCCGGAGAAAGACTCTCAAGTTTTATAAGATACAGTGGAACCAGCATTCGGAAGATGAGGCTACATGGGAAACCCAAGATTTCTTAGATAAGAATTTCCCAGGCTTTCTAGCCTCTTGTAAGTTGTAAAGTTTGGATAGCTGTGTAATAAAGGAATGAACCCCCACACCACCCCTGCCTTGTACCAAAAATAAGGAAATAAAAATGTGACACATTTCCTTTTCCATTACTCACCCTAGGACTTTAAATCTCGGGACGAGATTCTTTTATGGGGGGAAGGATGTAACACCCCTGGTGTTACTATAACTAAAACTTGAGCATGGCATCATAAGCATTGACATTGCATGTGTTTGACACACCTAGAGTGCATTCACTAGGCAAAAATTTCAAACCAGTTGTATTGTTTAATGTTTTACAAATAGGACCCTGGTTAAAGGACTTAACTCTAAATAGTGATTAAAGGGGTAAAACTTAACCCAAGTTGAGCAAAACTTTAGGGCTTGTGAGAAAAGTCATAAAATATCCCCAAACACTAAGTTGAATCACATTTATACCCCTAGAATACCAGAAACCCAAATTGGAACCCTGGGAAACCCTAAAACCAAACCCTAGGGACCTAAGTGCAAAGTTTGTCCACTTTTGGGCTAAAGTGTGAAAACCAAGTCAAATAAGTGTTTTAAGTCCATTGGATCACAAATATGTGGATTTAAAAGCAAAACCCTAAGTTTTGGACTTAAATGCAAAATGGACCTCATTTGAGTTTTACTCAAGTCTGAAAAATCAGTGAATGGGCTCAAATTTGGGGCTTTGTAACTTACAAAATATAGGGTTTTTACCCTAGGTCACCACATCAAAGTTGAAGACCAATTACAGGAGAACAACTTTGCTTAAGAGTGCAAGCCATGTTCTTGTGAAGAATTTAGAGAAAACCAAGCCTAAAGTTGGGCTGTCAGGCTGTTATGTCTGAATTTTCAGACTAGCAGTGAACTGACCTCGACTTCAAGCTGGGTTTTGAGCATGATCCAGTGTTCAAATGTGATCAAGTCCTATAGTTGAGTTGTAGCTGGTATGTAGCACTACAACTTTGGTGCAGAGACTTGAACCTGTTGTCACATGAAATCTGGAGAAAACGGACTCTAAAGTTGCTCGGTCAGAAGCCTGATGAAGCAGTCCTATGGTACAGTAACGGCAAAAACTGAAGAAGAATCCCTTCGTGCTCATCGCCGGTAGCCGCCGCCGTTGATCACGGTTCATCACGATTCGTGCTCGGTGGTCCTTGGATAAGCGTCGCTCGGTAAAGATCTTTACCGCCGGTGAGCTGGCCACCACTCCGACGACCCCCCCGGCTTCCTCTACTGCTTTGCGGCTGGCGATAAGTTCGCCGTCGACCGCCGCTGTCCGACCGTGCGCCGCGTGGCCTAGCCGGTTCACAGCACCACCGTAACGCCCTTTGACTGTCCCATCAACGCCGAGAGAGTTGCCACGGCGGTGGACACGTATTCACCGCAGCCAACGCTTCTTCCTCCTCTCCGACCGCCGCGCGTCTCTTTGAAATTCACCGGTCACCGCCCCCGGCGCCTATAAATTGAGCGTGCCCCTAGGTCCGTATGGTAGTCAAGCACCTCGACACCCCGTATTGCCTCCAGTTGATCACCGACGAGCTAGAATTTCGTGTTTCCCCCAATTCGGTTTTCCGCCGCCGTAGAGTTGAGTTCACCGTCGCCAGCCCAACTCCGGTCAGTTCCCACTCTTTGCTCCCTCGTTTGAGCATTCTCATGTCTCGGTGATGCTCCCCGACCCCTTTAATTGGACTTGAACGCCATGAATCACCGGGAACGCGTAGTTCTTGAGTTCATCCGCACGGTTACCGTGGCCAGAGCTTGGTAGTTGATCGTTCTTAAAATTAACTTAGGGGAAAGGATCAGTGGGAGTTTAATCCGGTTTATGTCACTCGGGAGCGCCGGACATAGCCCCGTTTGGCCAGTCCAAGGTTCGCCGGAGCGCGGTGGCGCGTGAACGGCGTCGTGGACTACCGATTGTGAATAGGATGAAATGCAGGGACTTTTCTGCACTTGGTCAGTGACTGATTCAAATAGTAACCGAACTCGTTTGTATTTAGCCAAAAACCCGAGGGCCTCTGCGCAAAGTCGCCTCGCGGGCGCGGGCGCGCGCGCGAATCCGCTCGGGCTTGGGCCGGCTGGACCTGAATCGGCCCAGTACTGTTGCTATTTTTCCTTTTTCTTTTTCCACAGAACTTTAGAAATCGGTAGAAAATTGTAGAAAAATCCTAAAAATATGAGACCAATTTTCCTAGGCTTGTTATTTTCCATAGTATTTAATAAAAATAGTTTTATGATTTTTAGTTGGAATAGGGAATTTTAGGATATTTAAAATAGCCTAAACCAATGGTTCTGGATTTTTAGAAAATAAATAATAAGTCCAAAATTCCCCAAACTTTTTATGTGAGCTTTTCACATTATTTAGAAGCCATGGGTAGAGTTTGGTTTGATTTGGACTTTGTTTGATTACTAAACCCAAAACCACACCCCCCCTGCTCCATGAACTCCTTTACTGACTCCGGAAACCCTAGGTTCTCGGAGTACCGTGAAGGAAAGTTGTACTCAAGACATAAATAATAAGTTTATGTTATCTTTGCATCCTCATGAGCATTCCATGACATCCATTCTTATGCATGTATATGGTTATATTAGAGCAAGAAGAAGAAGAAGAAGTTTCTGAAGAGGGGATACCACCCACCTCTGATCCTCAAGCAGACAACTGCTTTTATTTCGATATCTGTGGATCTGAGCAAGACACACCTGATAACAAAGGCAAGCCCCGGTGCATTTGCCACCTCCCTTGATGTTTTTAAATACTTTTCGCACACTTTAAGTCTAGTGAAATGTGCATTAGGTTTATAGGAGTTACCTGAAACCCTTTGATGCATTGCTTTCCTTGATATCCATACCTGTATAGATACTTCTGTGAAGTATCAAAAGTATGATTTACAAAAACGCTTAGCCTTGCTTAGATCTTGTGGATAGAGGTTGTCCTCAATTTAACCATGGAGAGGATGGCTTCTACCTGCAAGAATATTTTCATATGGAGCAATAGTGGGATCTTACTGCAAAGTTCCCTGAGATGCTCTTTCCTCCTAAGGAACAGACACAATCCTAAGGATGGAAATACTTAAATTGAGACTTGGGGTAGGAACATGTGATGTTCTACCCAGGTTGGTTAAGGATTAACGCGTATGTAGGCGTGCTGACCGAGGACCCTTTAACTGGTCACATGCCTCGTCATGGGTAAGCCTTGCCTCGGGCAGACTAAGGCCGGAATAAGATAACACGAAATGGGAGTGGAGCGGTGGCGAGAGTAGCGTGTACCCTCCGTGGCAAGAGGCTGGACGGTGGTGTATCTGTGCTCTCGGTTTGCGTGAACCTGATCCGGTCTTAAGAACCCCGGTGGCGGGTTGACATATGCAAGGGTTAAGTGCTACATATGTCGTGTGATTGGAGATCCTCAGCTGAGTATAATCGATTTGGATCGCCGTACCTTCGCGGTTATGAAGACTTGGTCACTTTTCTACAACCTAGAGTCAGGATGTGAAAACGATGGATAAAAATGATGTTGTCTTGATGTGATGTGAAATTAGACTAGATGCAAATGGAGTCTATTAATACTTAATATGGCGTTAAAAGATTGAAAGTAAGGACTCACTTTAGTAAGCTACTTCTGCAAAAGTATAAGTTGATCTTTGGTAAAACCTCTCCTTGACTCCTAATTATCCAGCATACCCTTGAGAGTCTTTTCCTTAGTCGGGTAAGACTTGCTGAGTAATTCCATACTCAGGGTTTATCCCTTTGTTGTTTTTAGGTGGGGAAGTAGCAGACTTTTGCTGCTTCTGTGCTAAGGTGGTTCCCAACGAGGAAAAACAAGACTGAAGTGCGGGAGGACTCGGTCCTCCATCTAGAGTCTTTTGTTTTTAGTCTTTCGGGAGAAGTTTGTGTCTCCCTGGTTTGTATAATTATTACTCTATGCACTCGCTTTTAGACTGGTCTGTAATAAATTAACTCGAGCTTGCTTTGAAATAAATGTAAGTTTATGTAATTCGCTTCCGCATCTCCGATGGTCTGTAATGTCTGCAAGACGGGTGAAACGTTCCTGGTGAGGTAAGGAAAGATACCGAGCTTGTCGAGTAACTTAGGAACATCTACAGGGTGTCTGATGTCTGTTAGACAAGGACAACTGTAGGTGGGCCTGATTACTTGGGAGGTTCCGTCACAGGTCGGACCTCGATCCACTTGGAGAATTTGTCGATGGCGACCAGCAGGTGCGAGAAGCCCCTGGGTGCCTTCTGCAAGGGACCAATGAGGTCTAGGCCCCACACAGCAAACGACCTGGTGATGGGTATCGTCTGCAGGGCCTGAGCGGGCAGGCGTGTCTGCTTTGCGTAGAATTGACACCCCCGGCAGGAGCGAACAATCCTAGTGGCGTCGGCCACCGTGGTTGGCCAGTAGAAACCTTGTCAGAAGGCATTCCTGACGAGGGCTCGAGGTGCTGCATGGTGGCCGCAAGCCCCCGAGTGTATTTCTTGCAACAGCTCTTGTCCTTGGGCGATGGATATGCATCGTTGGAGGATGCCCGAGGGGCTACGGTGATAGAGCTCCTTTTCATCACCCAGTAAGACGAACGATTTGGCACGCCGAGCCAGTCGCCGAGCTTTGGTCTCGTCGAGGGGAAGCTCTCCTCAGAGGAGATATTCCAGGTATGGGGTCTGCCAGTTCGGATCTGGTGTGACCCCATTCTGTTCCCCCTCGACGGGCAAGGCCTCCCCCTCGATGGCAGAGGGTACCTCGGGCTTGGCCGAGGCCTCCTCGGGCTCGAGTGAGTGTACCTCGGGCTGGGCCGAGGCCTCCTCGGGCTCGGGCGTGTCGTCGATCTTGACGGATGGTTGATGTAGGTCTCTGGAGAAGACGTCCGGGGGAACCGTCGTCTGCCCCGAGGCTATCTTCGCCAGCTCGTCCGCAGTCTTGTTGTACCATCGGGCGATGTGGTTGAGCTCCAGCCCGTAGAACTTGTCTTCCAGGCGCCGGACTTCGTCGCAGTAGGCTTCCATCCTCCGGTCGTGATAGTGGGAGTTCTTCATGACTTGGTCGATGACAAGCTACGAGTCACCACGAGCGTCGAGGCGCTGGACCCCTAGCTCGGCGGCGATGCGCAGCCCATTAACCAGAGCCTCGTACTCGGCCACGTTGTTTGATGCCGGAAAATGGAGCCATATGACGTAGCGAAGATGCTTTCCGAGGGGTGCAACGAAGAGCAAGCCAGCGCCTGCTCCTGTTTTCATGAGTGACCCATCGAAGTACATGGTCCAAAGCTCGGGTTGGATTGGAGTTGTCGGCAACTGTGTGTCAGTCCACTCAGCCAGGAAATCTGCCAAGACCTAGGATTTTATGGCCTTCTAAGGGGAGAATGATAGCGTTTCACCCATGAGTTCCACCGCCCACTTTGCTATCCTACCCGAGGCCTCTTAGCACTAGATGATCTCCCCCAGGGGGAAGGATGACACCACAGTCACCAGATGAGACTCGAAGTAGTGTCGCAACTTTCGTCGTGTCAGAACCACTGCGTAGAGCAGCTTCTGGATCTGCGAGTAGCGGACTTTGGTCTCGGAAAGCACTTCGCTGATGAAGTAGACTGGCCTCTGGACGAGCAGTGCATGCCCTTCTTCTCGTCTCTCGACTACGATCACTGCGCTGACCACCTAAGTGGTTGCGGCTACGTAGATCAAGAGGGCTTCTCCTGCAGCAGGGGGCACCAGGATGGGTGTGTTTGTAAGGAGCGCCTTAAGGTTTCCGAGGGTTTCCTCGGCCTCGAGGGTCCAAGTGAAGCGCTCAGCCTACCTTAAGAGGTGGTACAAAGGCAAGCCTTTCTCGCCAAGGCGTGAGATGAAGCGGCTCAGAGCCGCAAGGCATCCCATGACCCTCTGTACTCCTTTCAAATCCTTGATCGGTCCCATGTTGGTGATGGCCGCGATTTTCTCCGGATTGGCCTCGATGCCCCGCTCAGAGACGATGAATCCCAGGAGCATGCCTCGAGGGACTCCAAGACACACTTCTCGGGATTGAGTTTCACACCTTTCGCTCTCAGACACTTGAATGTCGTTTCAAGGTCAGAGAGGAGGTCGGAGGCTTTCTTTGTCTTGACAATGATGTCATCGACGTAAGCCTCGACCGGTCTGCCGATGTGTTCTTCGAACACGTGGTTCATGCACCTCTGGTAGGTGGCGCCTACATTCCTCAAACCAAATGGCATTGTAGTGTAACAGTACATGCCAAAAGGTGTGATGAGAGAAGTCGCGAGCTGGTCGGGCTCTTTCATCTTGATTTGGTGATAGACTGAGTAGGCATCGAGGAATGACAGGGTTTCGCACCCAGCAGTGGAGTCCACAATTTGATCGATGCGAGGTAGAGGGTAGGGAACTTTTGGACATGCTTTGTTTAGACAGCGTAGTCTACACACATCCTCCATTTCCCATCCTTCTTCCTTACAAGAACAGGGTTAGCTAACCATTCGGGATGGAATACCTCTTTGATGAACCCTGCCGCGAGTAGCTTGTGGATCTCCTCCCCTATCGCCCTGCGCTTTTCTTCGTCAAAACGGCGCAGGGTTTGCTTCACGGGTCGGGCTCTAGCTCTGATGTCCAGTGAGTGCTCGACGACATCCCTCGGTATGCCGGGCATGTCCGAGGGACTCCACGCAAAGACTTTGGCGTTTGCGCAGAGAAAGTCGACGAGCACTGCTTCCTATTTGGGGTCAAACTCGGAGCCGATCCGGACTTTCTTGCTGGCGTCATTGCTGGGGTCGAGAGAGACGGACTTGACCGCCTCGACTGATTCAAAGTTGCCGGCGTGCCGCTTCGCGTCGGGTGCCTCCTTGGAGAGGCGTTCCAGGTCAGCGATGAGGGCCTCGGACTCGGCAAGGGCCTCAGCGTACTCCACGCACTCCACGTCGCATTCGTACGCGTGGCGGTACGTGGATCTGATGGTGATGATCCCGTTCGGGCCCGACATCTTGAGCTTGAGGTAGGTGTAGTTGGGGACGGCCATGAACTTAGCGTAGCACGGCCTTCCCAACACCGCATTGTAGGTTCCTCGGAACCGACGACCTCGAAGGTGAGAGCTTCCTTTCGGAAGTTGGAGGGAGTCCCGAAGCAGACGGGTAAGTCGATCCGCCCGAGGGGGAGGATAGCTTTCCAGGTGCGACCCCGTGAAAGGGTGCCGCACCGGCCTGGACCTTGGACCGATCAACCCCCAAGAGTTCCAGGGTCTCGGCGTAGATGATGTTAAGGCTGCTGCCTCCGTCCATGAGGACTTTGGAGAGCCTAACGTTGCCGATGATCGGATCGACGACGAGCAGGTACCTTCCTGGGCTTGGCACGAAGTCGGGGTGGTCGCCTCGGTTGAAGGTGATAGGCTTGTCGGACCAGTCTAGGTAGATTGGCGCTGCCACCTACACCATGCAGACCTCCCGGCGCTCCTGCTTGCGGTGCCGAGCCGAGGCATTCGCCGCCTGCCCGCCGTAGATCATGAAGCAGTTGTGGACCTCCGGGAACTCCTCTTCCTTGCCGCCCTCCTTCTTGTTGTCGTCATGGCCTTTGCCCTCTTCCGCCGGGAGCCCGGTCTTATGGAAGTAGCGCCGGAGCATGACACATTCTTCGAGGGTGTGCTTGACGGGCCCCTGGTGATAGGGGCACGGTTCCTTGAGCGTCTTGTCGAACGCGCCGACCCCTCCAGGAGGTTTCCGAGGGTTCCTGTGCTCGGCCGCAGCGACGAGATTCGCGTCGGCGGCGTCACGTTTCACTTGCGACTTGTTCTTGGCCTTCTTCTTCGTGCCCCGCTGGGCGGATGCCTCGGGGGCATCTTTCTTCAGCCCTCCCTGAGGTTGCTTGTCTTTTTGGAAGATGGCTTCGACCGCCTCCTGACCCGAGGCGAACTTGGTGGTGATGTCCATCAGTTCGCTCGCACGGGTGGGAGTCTTGCGCCCCAGTTTGCTCACCAGGTCTCGGCAAGTGGTGCCGGCAAGGAAAGCCCCGATGACATCCAGGTTGGTAACGTTGGGCAGCTCGGTGCGCTACTTCGAAAACCGCAGGATGTACTCTCGGAGGGACTCCCCTGGCTGCTGGCGGTAGCTTCGGAGATCCCATGAGTTCCCAGGGCGCACGTACGTACCCTGGAAGTTCCCCGCGAAAGCCTTGACCAGATCGTCCCAGTCGGAGATCTGCGCAGGGGGCAGATGCTCCAGCCAGGCTCGGGCGGCGTCGGAGAGGGAAAGGGGTTGATTACGGATGATGAGGTTGTCATCATCCGCCCCTCCCAACTGGCATGCCAGTCGGTAGTCCGCGAGCCACAGCTCCGGCCTCGTCTCCCCCGAGTACTTGGTGATGGTAGTCGGGGCTCGGAAACGGGCGGGGAACGACGCTCGTCGTGTGGCCCGGCTGAAGACTCGCGGACCGGGTGGTTCAGGCGAGGGGCTGCGATCCTCCTTGCTGTCGCAGCGTCCCCCACGCCTGGGATGGTAGCCTCGACGCACCTTCTCGTCGAGGCGGGTTCGACGGTCGAGATGGTGGTGCTCGTTGTCGAGGCGATCCTGGGCAGCAGGCGCCTCGTCCTGCGTGCGCTCAGGATGGACCGAGGCTTCCCGCATGCGTCGGGAGGACACCGCGTGATGCTCCGAGGGGTCAGCTCGCCTCCGGGAGGCAGAGCTCTTGGCTCGTCGAACTACGGCGCCTTCCAGGAGATCCATGAGTTCACCCAGGATACGCCGTCCCTCGGTGGTGGATGGCTCCAGCATGGCTCGAAGTAGCATCGCCGCTGCAGCTAGGTCTTGGCCGGACCCGCTGACGACCGGGGGCAGCGCTGCCCTGGCATTGTCGACAATGCGGCGCTGGACGTCTTGGGCCCGACGACAGGCCCCTCCGGCGAGTGTTCGGCCTGCCCACTCCTGCTCGATGTTCTGTCGGAGCTGCACAAGCCGGCCTGCTTCCCCGTCGACCCGGGCCTGCATCTCACGGATTTGCTCGAGCTGTATGTCCCGACCCCCCGCAGGGACTGGGACCACAGCTAGCTCCCGTGGGATGTCAACGCGAGATGTGGGCCCAGGGGGATCGTCAACCTCCGGCATACCGAGGTGGTTGCCTTTGTTGTGATCTCCCTGATCGACGTGGAAACATTCGCGACTTGGGCCGTATCCCTCGTCATCAAGGTCATGGCCATCATCAAAACAATCAGAGAGACAGTGGTCACATGCGGACATGAAGTCCCGCATGGCACCGGGGTCATTGAGGCTAGAGAATTCTTAACCGAAGTCGGGTCGTCCTCTTCCTCGGAACCTGCCGGCCCGAAGGTTGAGACGGCTGTCAGTCGGTCCCAGGTCGACCACATATGGTACCTCGGAAGGTTTGGATACGCCTTTACGAAGGCGCTCACCGTAGCAGGGTCGCTAGGTGGATCAAAGCTGAATCAAAAGGGTACAGGATGGAAAACGGACGGTACCTCTTGGTCGATGGACGGTGGTGAAGCCGCGTCGGGGGCGGAGCACACCGTCATCTCAGGTACAAGGGTAACGCCCAGCAGATCCTTTGCGAGGGTGCTAGCGTCATCAGTCCGCTTGGGGTTGACACGTTGCGGGTGAAAGGATCACGATGCCCAAGAGGGGGGTGAATTGGGCTTTTCTAAAAATCAACACTAATTAAAAACTAAGCAAGAGCTAAGCAAGAGCCCAACTTCACCCCAACAACTAGCACTAAGAATATAATACTAGGAATGCAACAATGCTAAGACAATACTTCAAATACTTGCTAAACAAATACACAATGTAAAGTGCTTGAATTAAGTGCGGAATGTAAAGCAAGGTTTAGAAGACTCCTCCAATTTTTCCCGAGGTATCGAAGAGTCGGCACTCTCCACTAGTCCTCGTTGGAGCACCCGCGCAAGGGTATCGCTCCCCCTTGGTCCTCGCAAGAACCAAGTGCTCACTACGAGATGATCCTTTGCCACTCCGGCGCGGTGGATCCCTCGAGACTGCTTACAAACTTGAGTCGGGTCACCAACAAGATCTTCACGGCGATCACCGAGCTCCCAACGCCACCAAGCCGTCTAGGTGATGCCGATCACCAAGAGTAACAAGCCGTAGACTTTCGCTTGACCAAGAGAAGCCTAATGCAAGTGGTGTGTGCTCTAGGTGGCTCTCGCTAGCGCTAATGAGGAACAAAACGCGAATTAAGATCCTCTAATCTCCTCACTAGGCTTTTGGTGCTTGCAATGCTCTAGCAATGTGCAGGAATAAATGTGGAGTGCAAGACATTGAATATGGTGGGTGGAAGGGGTATAAATAGCCCTCACCCACCAACTAGCCGTTACAAGCAACTTTCTGCGCACTGGCGCACCGGACAGTCCGGTGCGCCACCGGTGCGCCAACGGTCGTTTCCAACGGCTAGTTCTGACAGCTAGCCGTTGGACTCATGGCACACCGGACAGTGAACAGTCACTGTCCGGTGCACACCGGACAGTCCGGTGCGATGTCCGGTGCGCCACTAAAATTCAACTCTGAAACAGGCGCTCTCGGGTTTTCTGTGGAGGAAACTTCTTCCTCGGATCAGCCTGGTCCCATTTGGCAGAGGGTGCACCGGACAGTCCGGTGCCCCAGGGACAGAAACCCTACTTCTTGTTTTTCAGCTGATTTTCAAATCGGTTTTCGTTCTAACTTGTGAGTGAGTTCTAGAGTGACACCTAGCATTGAATGTGGTGTGATTGTGCACCAACACTACACTAGAACTCTCTTGGTCAAACTACTGATCGACAACCCCTCTTTATAGTACGGCTAAAAGAGAATAAAAGACCTAACTAAATCACGAGTGTCCACATCTCCTTGACACTCGGACTCCGTAGACCTTCACCTTTTGTTTCGTCGTTTTAGCCGTCGCTTCGAGTTCTTATCTCCGGGATTGTTTTCACCGTTGTAGTACTTCTACCTGTCATGCGACCTAACTTACCATTTGTCTCTGCAAAACACACGTTAGTCACATATAATATTACGTTGTCATTAATCACTAAAACCAACCAGGGGCCTAGATGCTTTCAATCTCCCCCTTTTTGGTGATTGATGACAACCTTACAAGTTTTGTGAGAGTAGTTTGTTTTGAAGTTTCTGTCAATAGAAAGGATGGTTAGTTATACTCAGTAATCTTTGACAGAAAGAACGTGTACCATAATAATAAGAGTGAGCGCATACACATCATAAGATTCTTGTTCATATAAAAGTGAAGTTAAATTAATGAAACAAGAACAAGAAGACTGGTGATAAAATATAAGGTGAAAACATAATACACACAGTCAATCATAAGCAACGAGAGTATATATCGAGTTTGTGAGCCAAAAACGTCAAGCTAGTACAGAGAGTAGCAAGCACATATATTACACCAAAATGACTCTCTACTAACTCTCTAACTCCCCCTAGCTCTCACAACTCATATCTCTCCCCCTTTGGCGTCAAACACCAAAAGGGCATCCGAACCTAAACATCTGAAGCGGGAGGAGGCGGCGAGGGCACGTCCGGTCGCGGTCGAGGCAGCAGAGCGAACGCCGGCGGAGGGTCAGAGTCAGTCTCGGATCCAGGATCTGCGGTAGAAGCTGGAGCTGGTACTGACTCGGACTGAGGCCGCGCTGCAGGAGCTGCCGGAACAGAAGTGGTCACAGATACTGCCACAGTAGTAGTGGTAACAGCAGATGCTGGTGGCACTGGCGGCTGCGGGCAGACAGAGCTGAGAGCCGGAGAGGTGAAAGCCAAAGTGACCGGCCGGAGCAGAGAAGTACCAACAGGGGGTCCTGACAAAATCGCTGGCACAACAGGAGCGTGAAGCGGAGGAGGAGGAGCAGACTGAACTGGAGGAACTGAGACACCAGACTGCTGTAGCATAAGAGCCATGAATGCCCTGCTCTCAGCCCGATCCTGAAGAAGCTGCTGCTGAAGCGCATCCTGCCTGTCCTGCATGTTCTGAAACATTGAGAGCATTGTCTCAGATAACCGGGCCTGCTCGGCTGCCAGGTGAGCCAGAATCGAAGCAAGAGCAGGGTCCATAGCCGGAGGGGCAGCAGGGGCAGCACTAGAACTCCCAGCCTCATGATCATGTGAGCGTGGAGGCATAGGAGGCGGAGGCGGAGGAGGAACCCCAAAATCATCATCATCATCATCATCAGCTGTGGTAGCCTGAGTGTCGAACTGATGAAGAGCTGCATCCTCGGCCTGAGAGTCAAAAACAGGAGCAGAAGCTGGCACAGGAGTCTCAGGCGCTGGACGGTAGGATCCAAAGCCGAGGCCTGAGGCCTCAAGTGTGCCCTGAAACCGAGGAGGCTGAATCAGCTGCGCAAAGATGTGGCACAAGTAGTGAGCATAGGGCAACTGCCGACGAGCACGAATCCCATCCAAAACGGTGTCCTCGATCTCACAAATAAGGAAGTCCACGACGTCAAACTCAGAGTGAGAGACCAGGGCACCAAGGAGCCAAAGCTGAATATGTGTGGTTGCCTCTCTGTATCCCATCCTCGGCAGAAGAGTCCGTCGGATAAGCTCAAATAAGTACTTGGCTGCTGTGGTGAAATCTGCCGGTGAACGTCGCGACCCATCTGAGAAGGGCGGGCGGAACAGAGCCGCGACGTGAGCTGTACCCGGAGCCACACCACCGTGAGGGCAACGAGGAGGGTCAGAGGTGCCGTAGCATAAGCTGTGAAGTCGAGTCGTCGACTCGGGAAATCCAAAGAGCTGGCGAATCTGACTGGTAGTGATAGTGACATCCTCTCGCTCAAAACGAAACCTCATCCAGTGATGGTCAGGGTCGATCCATACAGTCGCGTAGAATACTCGGACGCACTCCTCAACATACCTGTCGCTGGTGGTCAGAAGGGTCAGAAGGTCAGGCAGATATGTGAGGTGCACCTCAGAGTCAGCATCGGCGGCACGAAGAAAAGCTGGAAGATCCAAAAGCCGGTGCGCACGCAGAGCAATCTGAGCAGACATCTGAGCTCTGAAAAAGGACTCCTGAATACGGGTGCCAAAAAGATCAACTGCAGCAGGGTCCCTCTGAGCTGGTAACCAAGACTCCATGGGTATGTATCTGAACCTACGTACCCGTGCCGCTGTAGCACGCTGAAGGTCAAACAGTCTAGGATCCGCAGCAAGTGGTTGTACCTCAGTCTCATCGCGCTCCCGGAATCGAGGTGGAGGGATAGGAGGAGCTAAAGCGGGAGCGGTAGGAGGAGGAGCAGTGGAAGTTGGCGTAGTGGAGGTAGTGGGTATGGCTGTGGTGGTGGATGGCGCAACAGGAGTGACGGGAGCAGGCAGAGTGGGTGGCGGAGTGGAAGCAGAGGTGTGAGTGGAGGAGCGCCGGGAGGCGAGACGACGAACACAGTAGGCGATCTGATCTGACGGAGTCTGCGGCTGATCTCCAAGCTCGACCTGCGCAGCGGCTGCTGCTACGGCTGCCGCTGCACGGGCTGCTCTGTCCGTACGCCGCTTCTTGCGGCCTTCCTGCTGCTCCAAGTAAACGGTCTTGCCCTTGACCTGCCTGAAGGGGCGACGAGGATCCTCATCATCACCTCCCCCTGGCGCCGACACATTCTTCGTGCGCGGCATCCTGAACTGATGTCTGCAAATGAGAGAGAGTGACTAAGCACAGAGCGAAAATGTCCGATTGATTAGCAAAAGATGAGATGACTACCTGGAAAGCTCACACGAGAGGTGACGATCCAGGCAGAACAGGAGATGGCACACGGGCAATCAAGGTCACTGAAATGACAGAAGAGGTGAGCACGTATTAGTCACATAGTCATAAGTATATGAAATGTGAATAAATACATACACAGAGAAATATGGCACAGAAAACACGAGACGAGACGATCGATAGGTCAAACGGCGTGAAAACGACGTTTGAACGATAAATATTGTCATAGGAGGTTTGGAATTTGAATTGAGGCACGAAACGACATGGAATTGAGCCGATACTTCACGAATAGGTTTATATAGGTGAATATGAGTGAAGAGTGTGCTAGGTTTGAATTTAGGCAAAGAAAAAGAGATTTGGGCACGTGGCTCGGAAACGATCGCTCGAAACGAGGAATTTGGTGAAATTTAAGCCTGGAATCTCGGATTGGCGTGAAATTTGGCAAGAGTGTTACTGGAAGTGTTGTGAAGGTGCCTGAAAAATTTGGGTTCAATTGGAGCATTTTTGACTGGTTTGGGCATTTCACCGAACACTTGGCGTGCGGTGAATTAGGTTTTGGGAGATTGAGGCAAATTAGGTTGTGAAACCCTCCCAAAGGGAGCTAGAAACCTGCAGGAATACACAATGGGGACAATTGAACACATTCCACCTTTGAGATTCATTGGATTTGACAGGAATTTGAAAAATGGACACATGGAGGAGAAGGAGTGCCTCACTGCCTCACTGGACCGATAGAAATAGAGGGAAGGAGAGGGGGGAAGTGCTGCTCACCGGAGAGGGAAGGAGAGGGGCACGAGGTCGCCGGAGAGTCGCCGGTGGGGGGGAGGTCGCCGGCGGAGGAGAGACGCCAGAGAGACAGAGAGAAGCACTGGCGGGGGAGTGAAAGGAGCCTCTGGCTCGGTCTCGGGCTGGAGGCCTTTTTTTTAAAACGCGATATGGGCGCACCGGACAATATATAGTGCCTGTCCGGTGCACACCGGACAGCGCACAGGAAACAGGATTTTGAGCGCGCGGCTGCCGGTGCACCGGACATTGCACAGTGCAGTGTTCGGTGCACACCGGACGGTCCGGTGAGCCCAGACAGAGGGGAGTTTGGAAAAATTGAATTTTTCTATCTAGTTCCCAACCAAACCAAATCCCAACTTATAATCACACAAAATAACACTTGTTGGGACAGGTATTGGCACCCTCATATATTTTTCAAAATATTTTGCCATAGGCTAGATAATTTTTAGAGAAAATAGGCAAATGGTGAAATTTGCATTTTGGCTTGCACTAGGGGTTTTCATGAGTGATTTGAGTTTTGAATACTCCCCCTTAGTGCAGTACCTCATGCATATTTCAAGAACCAACAATTGCATAAAAAGTAAGAATTTAAGTGCTAAAAGCTTAAAACTAAGACTTGTCAAGTTTGACCCGAGTTAAGCTTTTTCACTCGCTTTGTTGGCGGTTATCTCAACTAGGTTAGACAAGCCCTAGATGCAATTCAAGGAATTTAAACATGCAATGCAAGCTTGACAACACCATTTGACATTTTACTTAAAATTTCTGAGATCAAGAATATTTAGTTCATTCCTCAACATGCAAAAGCGGGTCTTATCAAGTGGCTTAGTGAAAATATCCGCTAATTGATCTTCCGACCTCACTCCTTCTAAAATGATATCTCCTTTAGCAACATGATCTCTAAGGAAGTGATGACGGATATCAATGTGCTTGGTGCGAGAGTGTTGTACAGGATTATTAGCAATTTTAACAGCACTCTCATTGTCACACAACAAAGGTACCTTTTCTAGAACTACGCCATAGTCTAGAAGAGTTTGTTTCATATATAAAATCTGTGTGCAACAAGCACCCGCGGCAATGTATTCCGCTTCGGCAGTTGACAAGGCAACACTGTTTTGCTTTTTAGATGTCCATGAAACTAGTGATCTACCAAGCAGGTGGCATCCCCCAGAAGTACTTTTCCTATCAATTTTGCAACCGGCATAATCCGAATCGGAATAGCCAATTAAATCAAAAGTAGCTCCTTTGGGATACCACAGACCAACGCTTGTGGTGTGCCTGAGATACCTAAGAATTCTCTTCACAGCGCGAAGATGAGCTTTCTTAGGATTAGATTGAAATCTAGCACACATGCAGACACTAAACATGATATCGGGCCTAGATGCGGTAAGGTACAATAAACTACCAATCATAGAACGGTAGAGAGTTTGATTAACCGGGTTACCTCCCTCATCTAGGTCGAGATGTCCATTTGTAGGCATGGGAGTCTTGATTGGTTTGCACTTCTCCATGTTGAACCTTTTCAACAAGTCTTTGGTATACTTCTCTTGTGAGAGAAAGTTACCATCTTTCATTTGCTTGACTTGAAAGCCGAGGAAGTACGTTAGCTCACCAATTATTGACATCTCGAACTCCTTCGACATCAACTCACCAAATTCCTTGCAATGATAGTCATTTGTCGAGCCAAAGATTATGTCATCAACATATACTTGACAAATGAAAATATCACTGTTGTGTTTCTTTGTGAAGAGAGTTGTGTCGACGGTCCCGATCTTGAAGCCCTTTTCGATGAGGAAGTCGCGAAGGCGCTCATACCAAGCCCTTGGAGCTTGCTTTAGCCCATATAGCACCTTGGACAACCTGTAAGCATGGTTAGGATATCTAGGGTCTTCAAATCCAGGTGGTTGCTCAACATATACAAGTTCATTTATGAAGCCATTTAAAAATGCACTTTTTACATCCATTTGATAAAGTTTTATATCATAGCATGATGCATATGCAAGTAGGATACGGATGGCTTCCAGTCGAGCAACCGGTGCAAAGGTCTCTCCAAAATCTAAGCCTTCAACTTGAGAGAATCCTTTTGCAACAAGTCTTGCCTTGTTCCTTACAATTACACCTTGATCATCTTGTTTGTTTCTGAACACCCACTTTGTTCCAATGATTCTTGCATCTTGTGGGGGCTTCTCCAGGGTCCAAACTTCGTTACGGGTGAAGTTGTTAAGTTCTTCATGCATGGCATTCACCCAGTCCGGATCCTGTAGCGCCTCATCTATACAAGTAGGCTCAACACAAGAAACAAAGGAGTGATGTTCAATAAAAGAAGCATGTCTATGGGATCGAGTAATAACCCCTTGTGAAGGACTCCCGATGATTTGGTTTTGAGGATGAGCTTGAAGTAGTGATGAATTTCTCCTGTTGACCACTTGGGAAGAAGATCCTGGAGCATCAACATCTTCGGCTTGTACCCTTGCTTGTTCATGAGAGACAAATGTATCTTCATTTGCATGCCTCTCATCTTTATCATCATCTTGTGGTACATTTGATGAAGAAGGCCTGTCAATGTTTTGCACCTCTTCTTCATCTTCTTTTGGTTTGATAGCTCCAATTGGCATGTTCTTCATTGCTTCCCTAAGTGGCTCATCACCTACATCATCAAAATTCTCAAGTGCTCCTTGGGAGCCATTAGTCTCATCAAATTCCACATCATATGTTTCTTCTACCACGCCAGTGGCATGATTGAATACTCGATATGCTTTGGACTTTAATGAATAACCCAAAAGAAAACCAATATCACAACGTCTTTGAAACTTCCCTAGGTGATGGCGTTTCTTGAAGATGTAGCATTTGCATCCAAACACCCGAAAGAAGGAGACGTCTGGCTTTTTCCCATTTAGCAGTTCATAGGGAGTCTTCTCAAGCAGCCGGTGAGGAAATAGCCTGTTTGATGCATAACATGCAGTGTTGACAGCTTCGGCCCAAAACCTCTCCCGTGTGTTATACTCATCAATCATTGTTCTTGCAAGAGTGATCAAGGTCCTGTTTTTCCTTTCAACAACTCCATTTTGTTGAGGTGTATATGTTGCAGACACTTCATGCTTGATCCCAATTTCATCACAGTACTCATGAATGTTGGTGTTGTCAAATTCTTTGCCATTATCACTTCTAATCTTTTTGATCTTGCAATCAAATTCATTTTGTGCTTTCTTGGCAAACTTCTTAAATATAGATGCAACTTCAGATTTGTCATGGAGAAAGAACACCCAAGTGTATCTTGAGAAGTCATCAACAATCACTAGACAGTAGAGGTTGCCACCGGCACTTACATAATTTGTAGGTCCAAATAAATCCATATGAAGTAGTTCCAGTGGCCTTGATGTTGACATGAAAGCTTTAGTAGGATGTGTATTAGCAACTTGCTTTCTAGCTTGACATGCACTACATGGCTTGTCTTTTTCAAACACCACATCCTTTAATCCTCTAACCATGTCTTTCTTTAATACCTTCTTGAGTGTGCTCATCCCAACATGTGCAAGCCTCCTATGCCAGAGCCATCCAAGTGAAGCTTTGGTGAAGAGGCAAGTTCTTAAGTCTGCATCTTCTGAAGTGAAATCCACTAAGTAGAGGTTGCTGTATCTAAATCCCTTGAATACCATTGATTCATCATCCATCTTTGTTACAATAACCTCTGTTGGAGTGAATAAGCATTGAAGTCCAAGATCACAGAGTTGACCCACTGATAATAAATTGAAGCTCAAAGGTGCAACTAAGAGAACATTTGATATTGATAAATCATTTGAGATTGCCACCATGCCAAGTCCTTGCACTTTTCCTTTTGAATTGTCTCCAAATGTGATCTTATCTTGTCCATCAACATTCTCATCAAGTGAGGTGAACATCCGTGGGTTGCCTGTCATATGTTGTGTGCATCCACTGTCAATAACCCAATGGCTCCCACCGGTCTTGTAGTTCACCTACATCCACAGACAATTCAAGCTTGAGTTTGAGGGCCCTATATTGCGTAGGACCAGTAACTCTCTCAATCAAGGACTTTGCAACCCAGATTTGTCTAGGTCTACTCTTGTTTGGTGGACCTAGGAACGTAACTTTGACCTTTCCATTTGCAACCTTTCTTAGAACATAATGAGCATTGAAAGCAAATGGTCTTGAGTGCTTAGGCAAGGGAGTTGGTGGTTTGGCTTTGCAGTTGTGCGCAAAATGACCTTCATTTCCACACTCAAAGCATTTGATAGGCCTGTGAGTCTGCTTTCGCTTGTATTGAGTGGTAGCTTTCTTTTGCACAAAAGCATTGTATCCAATACCACTCTTGTTGTTTTTCATGACAGTGTTCATAAGCAGCTCATTTTGGAGGTATTGACCCTTGTTGAACTTTTGCACACTTGTTGCAAGATGTTCATTTTCACTTTTTAGTTTCTTGACCTCATTTTAAGCCTTTGATTATCCACTGCCAACTCATTGTTGAAATCATTGTTCTCAATAGCAACCTTTCCTCTAGTAGTTGCATCAGTCAAGTAATTCTTCAATTTTTGGTTGTCTAACGTCAGGACTTCAACTTTTTCAGTCAATTCAGCATGTAGACTAGTTTGCTCTTCTTGACTCAAATCATCACATGAGGTTGCTACATCAATCTTAACAACAGGGTTAATAGCCTCATGTGTTTTGCAAGATAAAAGTTCATTTTCAACAAGAAGATTGTCATGATCAAATTTAATTTTAGTATAGTCTTCCTTGATCTTTACTAGTCTATTTTGCAACTCCCTATTAGTTTCATTTAATTTGTCACATTTATCCTTAGCATCTTTTAGGGAGATTGTGAGCTCATTTACAGTTGATGACATAGTTTTATTTTCTTCTTTTATTCATCACTAGCTTTCATAACTATGTCATATTTGGCATTTAAAGATTCATTTTCATTTTTCAACCTATCACATTTAGCCTTTGACTTTCTAATGATTTGATTGTATTCCTTAAGCAAGTCAGCTAGCTCATCATATGAAGGTGAAGCAAATTCCTCATCACTATCACTATCACTATCATCAGTAATATTAATATCATTTTGTACCTTCCGTTCACCCCTAGCCATAAGGCATAGGTGAGAAGTCGATGATGGCGATGGTGGTGGTGAAGAGAAGTCCCCGGTGATGGCGGCAACTTTTTCATCATTCTCTTCTTCACTTGAAGAAGATCCACTTGATGACTCAATGTAAGTGAGCCAGTCACCAACAATGTATACCTTTCCATTCTTCTTCTTGTGGAACCTCTTTTGCTTCCCATCTTTCCTCTTGAAAAATTTCTTTTCCTTCTTTTCATCGTCGCTGTCATCTTCTTTCTTGCCCTTGAACTTGTTCTTCTTGGGCTTGGTACATTGATGAGCAAGATGACCAAGCTCTCCACAGTTATAGCAATCCATCTCAGAGATGGGCTTTCTTTTGCTGGAAAAGAATTTCTTCTTTCTTGAATCAAATTTGATGCCTTCCCTGTTGAGCTTCTTTAACATCTTGGTGGTCTTCCTCACCATCAAGGCAATGTTAGCATCAAGGTCATCATCAATTGAGGATTCTTCCTCAATTTGTACTTTGGATTTTCCTTTTCTTTCATGATTTGCTTTGAGAGCCAAATCCTTTCTTTTGGAAGACGATTCTTCTTTGTTGTTGATGTGCATGTACATCTCATGAGCATTGATCTTTCCCAAAATCTGTGTAGGTGTGGTAACTGAAAGATCCATTTGATGTAGCACAGTGACAATGTGTCCATATTTGTCTATTGGGAGGACACTGAGAATCTTCCTCACAACATCCGGTTGTGAGATTTGAGTAAGCCCCAATCCATTAACTTCCTCTACAAGAATATTGAGACGTGAGTACATGGCATTAGCATTTTCATTTGCAAGCATTTCAAAAGAATTTAACTTTCTCATGGCTATGTGATATCTCTCCTCACGCTCACTTCTAGTTCCTTCATGTAAAGCACAAATGTCCATCCACAAATCATGAGCATTTTTATGATTTCTTACTCTATTGAACACATCTTTGCAAAGGCCTCTAAAAAGGGTGTTTTTGGCCTTAGCATTCCATTTTTCATAATTAAACTCATCACCTACAAGATTTGTGGGATCTCTAGGTCCGGGGAATCCTTGTGTGGCGGCTTTATAGACACCAATGTCTATAGCCTCTAAATATGCTTCCATACGAATTTTCCAATAAGGAAAATCGTCACCATCAAAAACGGGAGGAGGGCCATCCCCACCGGACATCGTAACTCTAGCGGTTAAGCTAATCTATGAGCAACAAGGCTCTGATACCAATTGAAAGGATCACGATGCCCAAGAGGGGGGGTGAATTGGGCTTTTCTAAAAATCAACACTAATTAAAAACTAAGCAAGAGCTAAGCAAGAGTCCAACTTCACCCCAACAACTAGCACTAAGAATATAATACTAGGAATGCAACAATGCTAAGACAATACTTCAAATACTTGCTAAACAAATACACAATGTAAAGTGCTTGAATTAAGTGCGGAATGTAAAGCAAGGTTTAGAAGACTCCTCCAATTTTTCCCGAGGTATCGAAGAGTCGGCACTCTCCACTAGTCCTCGTTGGAGCACCCACGCAAGGGTATCGCTCCCCCTTGGTCCTCACAAGAACCAAGTGCTCACTACGAGATGATCCTTTGCCACTCCGGCGCGGTGGATCCCTCGAGACCGCTTACAAACTTGAGTCGGGTCACCAACAAGATCTTCACGGGGATCACCGAGCTCCCAACACCACCAAGCCGTCTAGGTGATGCCGATCACCAAGAGTAACAAGCCGTAGACTTTCGCTTGACCAAGAGAAGCCTAATGCAAGTGGTGTGTGCTCTAGGTGGCTCTCGCTAGCGCTAATGAGAAACAAAACACGAATTAAGATCCTCTAATCTCCTCACTAGGCTTTTGGTGCTTGCAATGCTCTAGCAATGTGCAGGAATAAATGTGGAGTGCAAGACATTGAATATGGTGGGTGGAAGGGGTGTAAATAGCCCTCACCCACCAACTAGCCGTTACAAGCAACTTTCTGCGCACTGGCGCACCGGACAGTCCGGTGCGCCACCGGTGCGCCAACGGTCGTTTCCAACGGCTAGTTCTGACAGCCAGCCGTTGGACTCATGGCACACCGGACAGTGAACAGTCACTGTCCGGTGCACACCGGACAGTCCGGTGCGATGTCCGGTGCGCCACTAAAATTCAACTCTGAAACAGGCGCTCTCGGGTTTTCTGTGGAGGAAACTTCTTCCTCGGATCAGCCTGGTCCCATTTGGCAGAGGGTGCACCGGACAGTCCGGTGCACACCGGACAGTCCGGTGCCCCAGGGACAGAAACCCTACTTCTTGTTTTTCAGCTGATTTTCAAATCGGTTTTCGTTCTAACTTGTGAGTGAGTTCTAGAGTGACACCTAGCATTGAATGTGTTGTGATTGTGCACCAACACTACACTAGAACTCTCTTGGTCAAACTACTGATCGACAACCCCTCTTTATAGTACGGCTAAAAGAGAATAAAAGACCTAACTAAATCGCGAGTGTCCACATCTCCTTGACACTCGGACTCCGTAGACCTTCACCTTTTGTTTCGTCGTTTTAGCCGTCGCTTCGAGTTCTTATCTCCAGGATTGTTTTCACCGTTGTAGTACTTCTACCTGTCATGCGACCTAACTTACCATTTGTCTCTGCAAAACACACGTTAGTCACATATAATATTACATTGTCATTAATCACTAAAACCAACCAGGGGCCTAGATGCTTTCAGCGGGGAAGTGACACCTGTCGTCGTCTCAGGTGCGAGGACAATGCCCGACATGTCCTCCGGGGGAGTGCCGGCATCGTCGACTCGCTCTGGTGCGACAGCTGACAAGGTGTCGCCTCCTGCATGGCCATGGTTGCCCCGTCTCCACCTTCTCCGGCAAGGGGGGTGGCGGGGACGACCGGAGTGCTCCTCTTCTACCGCGGGGAGATGTTGTCGCCGAGCTCGCCGCCGCCGGGCAAGTCGGAGACTGTCACCGTCGTCGCGCCGCGAGGGGAGGAGTACCATGTCGTAGCTGCCATCGAGGGACATGAACTCGAGACTCCCAAAGCGGAGCACTGTCCTGGGCTGAAGAGGTTGATGAAGACTCTCTATCTGGAACTCAACGGGAAGGTGTTCGTTAACACGCAGCAGGCCCCTACCTGGCGTGCCAACTGTCAGCGTTTTGGACCTGGGGGGGTCCCTGGACCGACGAGTGAGATTGTCGCTGCGTGCCCCTACCTAGATGGGTTGGCACGGGATGGAACACAAGAGGTGGGACAAGCCTTGTATTATGCTACACCAGGGGTGCCGCTCGTAGTAGGGGTTACAAGCACGTCGCGAGAGGGAGAGAGAGAGTGAGAGGGAGCCTGTTCGTTCACTCCTTCCCCGCGCGAACCCTCCTCCAGGATGGCATTGGACCTCCCTTTTATAGACGCAAGGAGAGGGTCCAGACGTACAATGGGGGGTGTAGCTATGCGCTAACATGTCCGGCAGAGAGATGCCTAAGCCTTGCGTACATGCCAATGTGGCTGTTGGGGGAGAGCTTGAGCCCTGTACACGTGATAGCGTGGCTGTCGGAGGAGTGCCTGAGTCCTGTAGGAGCACAGCTGGCAGTGCGGCAAGGATCCTGCTGACGTCTCCTTGCTGCCGTAAGGGGCTGAGAGCCACCGACGTCATGGTGTACGTGGGGCACCATCATTACCCGTCGCCGGGGTAAGCCAGATGGGACGTCGGTCTTATTCCTTGTAGCCTGAGCAGGCTAGGGATAGGGTAATGATGTATCCTCTATGGGCGCGGTCGGTCCGAGCCTAAGGTCGGGCGAGGCGGAGACTTCTCTTGAGGCCGAGGCCGGGGTCGGGTGAGGACACGATTCCTCCAGAGACCGAGGTCGAGGCCGAGTCCGGGGGTCGGGCGAGGCGGAGACCTCCTCCCGAGGCTGGAGCCTGTGTCTACCTAAAGGTTTCACCAATGAAGGGCGTATCGCGTTTCGGGGTCAAAGGGAAACTTGCACCATGATATATTGGTCCTTTCCTCATTCTTGAAAGATATGGGCCACTGGCGTATCGAATTCAACTACCCAAAACTTTGTCTGCTGTACATAATGTGTTCCACGTGTCCCAATTGAAGAAGTGTCTTCGGGTACTAGATCGAACCGTTGAAGTGACAGATGTTGTCCTTGAGCTGGACTTAACATATTCAGATCACCCTATTCGAGTCTTGGATCAAAGGGACAGGATTACCCGGAGAAAAACTCTCAAGTTTTACAAGATACAGTGGAACCAACATTCCGAAGATGAGGCTACATGGGAAACTCAAGACTTTTTAGATAAGAATTTCCCAGGCTTTTTAACCTCTTGTAATTTGTAAAGTGTACAACATTGTTGTAATAATGGAGTGAGTCCCAACCCACCCCTGCCTTGTACCAAAAATAAGGAAATAAAAATGTGAAGCATTTCCTTTTCCATTACTTACCCTAGGACTTTTAATCTCGGGACGAGATTCTTTTATGGGGGAAAGGATGTAACACCCCTGGTGTTACTGTTACTAAAACTTGAACATGACATCATAAACATTGGCATTGCATATGTTTGACACACCTAGAGTGCATTCACTAGGTAAAAATTTCAAACAAGTTGTATTGTTCTAGTGTTTTGCAAATAGAACCCTAGAAATAGGGGACTTAACCCTAAATGGGGTTTAAAGGGGTAAAACATGACCCAAATTGAGAAATCCCTAAGGTTTAAGTAAAACAATCATAGAATGTTACTAAAGATGGATCTACATTACATTCATACCCCTGAGAAACCAGAAACCCTAATTGAAACCCTGGAAAACCCTAAATTCAAACCCTAGGGGCCTATGTGCAAAAGTAGTGCACAGTGGGACTAAAGTGTGAAAACTACTATGTTAAAGCATATAAAGTCATTTGGTTCACAAATGTGTGGATTTGTAAGATAAACCTTGGATTTTGGACTTATTTGCAAAATAGACCTCAATTGAGTTCTATACTAAGTCTGAAATTCAGTGTTGAGGGCTCAACTTTGGAGCTTTGTATCTTTCAAATTCTAGGGTTTTTGCCCTAGGTCACCACATAAAAATTATAGACCTATTAAAGGGAACAACTTTGCTTAAAAGGTTAAGCATTGTTGTTATGAAAAATTGGGAGACAATTAAGCCCAAAGTTGTACTGTCAGGCTGACTGATGACTGAAACTTGGTCTGACAGTAGGGTTACATGAACTTGGGGCTCAATTTTAAACAAGATCGAGCCAGAATTTGCTTGAGGTTACTATAACAACATTATAGCCAGATCTTAGGGCTATAACTTTGCTAAAGAGTGGCAATCGAGTTACTACACAAAACTGGAAGTTATTGGCTATGCAAATCACCCTGTCAGAAGCACTGAATGAAGAATCCCATGGTACAGTACCAAAAATATCACCGGAGTAGATAACTTCGCCGCCGGCGAGCCGTATGCTCGAATTTGCGTCGATCACCGTGATTCGTGCTACGGGTAAGTGGATTACGCTCAGCCATAGAAAGATCACGTCGTGGATAAGTCCGGGCTACTGTGGCCTTGCTGTATCCCGACCACTTGCATCGGCAACGTGGTCGTGCGGCCGTCGCCGGAGTTTGCGTCCTCCGCCACGATTGTGCCACGCTTCTGGTCAGTGACTACATCACCGTGAGCTGTGATCGTTACCCAGTGACTATCATGGCTTCTTATCCCATAAATTTGTAACACCCGGATTTTAGGGGTCCAAAACCCGGGGTTAACATAAACACCAGGTGTGCTGGGACCAAGTCTCACACATATGATGAATAGTGGCACAGGATCGAATGTCACAACTTTATATATAACAGGAGTTCTATACAAAATAAATGATTACATTATAGGGAGACAACGGTCCAGCAACCCAAAGTTGACTGGGAGACGACGACCTAGACCTCTCACGAACTCATCACAGCATCCTCCATGAGCATCATCCTGCAGTACCTGGTCTTGACCTGTGGTGTATGTGAGACAGCAAGAGTGAGCTCACATACGTTCATCGCTCAACAAGTTGTGGGGAATAATGTGCATGAACTCGCCAAAGATGGGAGCTCATGTGAAGTGTAAGGCTTACCAAAGAAGATGGTTAGAGCTGAGCATTGCTTTTAAAGTTGGTCAAAATTTTATTAGCAGTTACTAAGTATAAGTAAATACCAAACCCAATTAAGTAATGGAACAAAAGTAACAACAACATCACCTGCAATGCAATGCATATGACAAATTGAATTTAGTTCCATAAATTAATCATGTGAGGGTCCGAGCTGCTCATGACCGTGAGCACGGCTAGTATACCAGTTTTACACTCTGCAGAGGTTGCGCATCTTTACCCACAAGTCGTGTATCCCATGTCGCCAGGGTTTGCAAGGCCCTTAGACACTTCCGAGGTGAATGGCTAGGGATCCACTACGAGGCCTTTACAAAGTTCCACTAGCTTCCGAAAACCCGCTACAGTTTATAGGAAGATCCAGTGCAGGAATCCCTTGCAGGACCGCCATCGCAGCAAAATCCTCCCGAGGGCCTCCCTACACTGACCTCTCCCCTACTGCCCTTGCCCCTTTCGGGTAAGGTAGTCTTCCACTAGCTTTCCTAATTAATCAGCCAAGGGCATCCCATACTACCCTTGTGGTAGCACTGTTTTCCCGGGTGGTCGCTCCATGTTCCAATTAACATAATGATCTTAACATGAACAATAAATAACAACTGATAACAAAAAGTGTAATCATGAATAGTGTATCTCCATACCCAAAACCACATATAGCACTAGCAAGTACTACCCAGAAAGATCAGTGGTAAACAAGGTATAAAGATAATCAAACTAGGGTAACCTATTGGGTCCCATCAAAATTAACCTATGCAGATCATTATGATTAATTAGAACATGAGTAGGTGAAAAGAAGTGATCAAGGGCACAACTTGCCTGGGCCTTGAGATTCCAGGTACCAGGATGATCTTCAGGTGATACGTGACCTCGCACTAGTCGTAGCAATACAAACAAACAGTGTATAGGCAAAATTAACATTACACCAAACATATATGCCAAAATACATATTAATAATCTACATATTAAAATAAGATCACAGGAAAAAGAATTATTAATTTTGGAGTTGTAGATTTTAAGTTATGAATTTTCAAAGTTTTTATGTGTTTGGTACAAGATTAATTAAGATAACAATTTTAATGTGACTTTTATGTAAAACCAGTGGCACTAATTGATAAACAATAATGTTACAAAATTATAGGAAGTGGAATGGATTAATTTGGAGTTCATATGCATTTTCTATGAATTATATAAATTCTAGGAATTATTTTTATATTAAAAACTCATTTTCTAATTCATTTTCCTGATTTTATAACTCTCTGGACTGGGCCTCAATTCCAGAGAAACCCAGGGGTCTCGGCGCAAGATTCCCGAGACACAGATTTACCCCGCACAGGACGGCGGGTTTATTTCATAAAAGTTCAGGGTCTCTTATGAAAAAGCGTCTGGCCGAAGGGGTATCGGCCGATCGTGGCCCTTAGATTAGAATCCTACGGCTAGGATTAGATCAAGCCGAGCTCGAACCGGTACGCACTGCTGCGCGTCGGATCAGAGATCTACGGTGCGGATTTTATTACTCTAAATCTAACTCTGCTCGCCCGATCCAGATCTAACGGCCATGATCGCTCAAAGTGAAACGGTACGCATTATCTAATCCTAGCCCCATATCACGCGATCAACGGTTAGGGTGCTTCCCCCCCTTCCAGCTCCACGAGACGGCGGCGCCGCCCAACCCGCGCCGCGCCATCGCCGGCGAACACTGGATTCGTGCCCCTGGTGCACGCTTCCTCACCGCGATAGCTTCTATGCAGCGAGCAACAGATAACGAGCATGGCGCGAGGTTACTTACGTATTATTCGGGCGCCAGAGTAGGTCGACCACACGACGCGGCGGACGGCGAATCCCGGCGAGAAATTGCCCCGCGCTGGACGGGCCTATTGGCTTCCCCAGTGCACGAATGCGTTCCCCGGGCAAAGGCGATACCCGTCGAGCCGACTCCGAGAGCGGGGACTCCCCCAGCGGCAGCAATCCCGGCGGCGGATCACGGTCCTCTCCTTTCTCTCTCTCTCTCTCTCGGTGTTACGGCGGTGGTCGCGATAGTAGGCGGATACGGGAGGAGAGGCGAGCCCGGTGAGCTTTATACCCGGAGCGCACCCACGGTCGTTGCACGGACGCCGAGATTACCGGCGAGCTTCGCGGAGTCCGCGCGGTGAGATCCAGACCCGCGGTGCGAGCGGCGACGAAATCGCGTTCCGTTGAAGAAGGATCCGACAAGGCGGTCCCACGCGTCATCGACACAGCCCAGAGAAGCCAGGCGTTAGTTTGACTGGCACACGGGCCCCGCGAGCCAGCGAGAAGAACAGCGTGCGTGCGGTAGAGGCTGTGGAGTTGGGCCGATTTCCAGGTAGCCGGCCCAGTTAGGGTTTTTATTCTTTTTCTTTTTCTTTTCCATTTTCTTTTCTCCATTTTCAAATCCAATTTGAGTGCAAGTTTAAATTCAAACTTTGTGATTAACTTGTCCCCAGTTTGAAAGGTATAATTTCATAATATAAGTGTGAAGGATGTTTATTCTGATTTTTATTTTATTTTATGTAGTGTTTTTCTTAGTTCTTCCCTTCTCTTTTATTTTCTATTTCCTATTCCAAATTCAAATTTATACTTCTATTTTAGTTTTCAGATTTTTTTCAAAGGTATCAATTGAAATCCAAGGGTGAATATAAACCATACTATTTTATTATTACTAGTTTAAGTTTTATTCTCCTTGTTTATTTGTTTCATGAAATGTATAAATGGTTTTAAAAGAAAAATTCTTTTTTTTCTCCTCATTTTCTTATTTCCCAATGATACTTTGTTCAGATTTCTTCTACCAATTCCAAATTCAGAATTTGGGTGTTACAAATCCTACCCCCCCTTAAAAATAATCTCGTCCTCGAGATTTGTAAGAAAAAGGATGTATACTCATATTGTTCTCGGAACATATGCACAAACAAAGAGATCTCAGCATGATGCATAATTCCTTATCAAAACATAGGGTTAATAGACCTTATTGTTCCTTCTAGAATAATATCATATCATTTACTAACTAAAGTAACATCTAGACCTTACAAATCATCATAATTTATATCTATGTAGCTTGGTGAAGCTGGTGGTGGTGGTGGAGGTTGTTGTTGTTGTCTCTCCAACCGTGCTTGTCTTATTTCTTGGCGGGCCTGACGTATTTCCTCGCGTTGTTGTCTTATCTGATTCTGCATCTCGGTCACCAGTTCTGTTAATTGTTGTATTACCAGTCTTTGGGTAGCAACCACTTGATCAATTTCAACAGGTGGAGGATTTGGAGGATTCATTTTCTGTTTGTTGTTACGTGACAATCTTTCCTTTCCTGGTATTGACCATGAAAGTTAGAAGCATGTGGCAATAGTTTTTTTGCAAATGACCATATTCAATAAGCAGAATGAATAGGCTAGTAGCTGGTTATAATCTGAAGATTCTTTAGTAGGGCTTAATCTTTGTTTTATGTTCAGATTAGGGTAACCAATCATATAAGGTGGGTATCCAAAGGTAGGATAGAATTTTGTCACGATTAGATATATATGGGTGAGATAGACTACATGATGTAGGTCAAAATCTGGTTTGATGTCAGGTGGTGGTTGATAGATTATGCAATCCATTAAGACTCTTATTAATTGGGTAAGTTATGTAACTTGTTATATAGGTCGAGTTGTTGTGTATGGCCAAGTTGATATAAGTCTCCAAATTAGGCTTAAGTGATTTAGGAGTATGGCCACATCTTGTGTACCAGCATTAAGTAACTTTACTCTAGATTAGATCATAATAGATTAGATAAAATCTAGATTAGGTTGGATATGACTAGGTTAGACTAGTTTAGGTCAGATAGATCTACTAGGGTAGGATACATGTTAGAATCTTTTGGGATAGGATGGGGTATACAGTGTAGGTAGGTCAGAAGCTCTTATTAGGTTAACACAGAGGGATTATGCAACTATCGGATGGATAAGGTGGTTGCATATGTATATGGTCAAGTTAATCTAGGGCATCAATTTAGCTTAAATCATTTTTATAGGAGTGAGGTCTAATCCATTTCACTAGTACTAACTAATTTATTAAATAACTCACTTTAGATTGGATCATATTAGATTAGATGGGATCTAGATTAGACCGGTGTGACTAGTTTGACTAGATAAGGTCTAATTAATTTGCATTAGATCATGGTTGATAAACTAGGGTGGATAAGTATGCCTTATTAGGATAAGACAGATCCATAAAGATGAGATAGAATCTTTTCAAGATAAGATGAGTATCTTTTAAGATGAGATGGATCTTGTTAAGATAAGGGAGAATCTTTTAAGATAAGATGGGTATTGTTAGGCTAGATACTTTATTGAAGGATATTTTAGTTTGTCTAGTTATTTTATAAATATATTTTTATACCTATATGTATATGCAGATGCAATTGTGGACATTACTCCACAACTCATCACACTCAATCAAAGATCCAAATCAAATAAGAACAAACATTCAAGCATATAAATACTTAAGAAAATATATTTTTTTTTGATTTTGTTCCTAAGATTAGGTCTCCTATTCCTAAAGGTCACTTTAGGCACAGGATTTCAAAGTGTGAAATCCACATTTGTCTTTAGAAATGAAAGGTAAGAATAATCAGAGTAAAGCGGAAATAGATAAGAAAAGATTAAGATAAGTTTAGAAAAGAATCAGAGTAGCAAAGGTAAGTAGATAATGGTTGTCCAGTTCTATCTAGGTTTCGTCCTACAGTCAACATTCCTCTGATACCACTTCTGTAACACCCGGATTTTAGGGGTCCAAAACCCGGGGTTAACATAAACACCAGGTGTGCTGGGACCAAGTCTCACACATATGATGAATAGTGGCACAGGATCGAATGTCACAACTTTATATATAACAGGAGTTCTATACAAAATAAATGATTACATTATAGGGAGACAACGGTCCAGCAACCCAAAGTTGACTGGGAGACGACGACCTAGACCTCTCACGAACTCATCACAGCATCCTCCATGAGCATCATCCTGCAGTACCTGGTCTTGACCTGTGGTGTATGTGAGACAGCAAGAGTGAGCTCACATACGTTCATCGCTCAACAAGTTGTGGGGAATAATGTGCATGAACTCGCCAAAGATGGGAGCTCATGTGAAGTGTAAGGCTTACCAAAGAAGATGGTTAGAGCTGAGCATTGCTTTTAAAGTTGGTCAAAATTTTATTAGCAGTTACTAAGTATAAGTAAATACCAAACCCAATTAAGTAATGGAACAAAAGTAACAACAACATCACCTGCAATGCAATGCATATGACAAATTGAATTTAGTTCCATAAATTAATCATGTGAGGGTCCGAGCTGCTCATGACCGTGAGCACGGCTAGTATACCAGTTTTACACTCTGCAGAGGTTGCGCATCTTTACCCACAAGTCGTGTATCCCATGTCGCCAGGGTTTGCAAGGCCCTTAGACACTTCCGAGGTGAATGGCTAGGGATCCACTACGAGGCCTTTACAAAGTTCCACTAGCTTCCGAAAACCCGCTACAGTTTATAGGAAGATCCAGTGCAGGAATCCCTTGCAGGACCGCCATCGCAGCAAAATCCTCCCGAGGGCCTCCCTACACTGACCTCTCCCCTACTGCCCTTGCCCCTTTCGGGTAAGGTAGTCTTCCACTAGCTTTCCTAATTAATCAGCCAAGGGCATCCCATACTACCCTTGTGGTAGCACTGTTTTCCCGGGTGGTCGCTCCATGTTCCAATTAACATAATGATCTTAACATGAACAATAAATAACAACTGATAACAAAAAGTGTAATCATGAATAGTGTATCTCCATACCCAAAACCACATATAGCACTAGCAAGTACTACCCAGAAAGATCAGTGGTAAACAAGGTATAAAGATAATCAAACTAGGGTAACCTATTGGGTCCCATCAAAATTAACCTATGCAGATCATTATGATTAATTAGAACATGAGTAGGTGAAAAGAAGTGATCAAGGGCACAACTTGCCTGGGCCTTGAGATTCCAGGTACCAGGATGATCTTCAGGTGATACGTGACCTCGCACTAGTCGTAGCAATACAAACAAACAGTGTATAGGCAAAATTAACATTACACCAAACATATATGCCAAAATACATATTAATAATCTACATATTAAAATAAGATCACAGGAAAAAGAATTATTAATTTTGGAGTTGTAGATTTTAAGTTATGAATTTTCAAAGTTTTTATGTGTTTGGTACAAGATTAATTAAGATAACAATTTTAATGTGACTTTTATGTAAAACCAGTGGCACTAATTGATAAACAATAATGTTACAAAATTATAGGAAGTGGAATGGATTAATTTGGAGTTCATATGCATTTTCTATGAATTATATAAATTCTAGGAATTATTTTTATATTAAAAACTCATTTTCTAATTCATTTTCCTGATTTTATAACTCTCTGGACTGGGCCTCAATTCCAGAGAAACCCAGGGGTCTCGGCGCAAGATTCCCGAGACACAGATTTACCCCGCACAGGACGGCGGGTTTATTTCATAAAAGTTCAGGGTCTCTTATGAAAAAGCGTCTGGCCGAAGGGGTATCGGCCGATCGTGGCCCTTAGATTAGAATCCTACGGCTAGGATTAGATCAAGCCGAGCTCGAACCGGTACGCACTGCTGCGCGTCGGATCAGAGATCTACGGTGCGGATTTTATTACTCTAAATCTAACTCTGCTCGCCCGATCCAGATCTAACGGCCATGATCGCTCAAAGTGAAACGGTACGCATTATCTAATCCTAGCCCCATATCACGCGATCAACGGTTAGGGTGCTTCCCCCCCTTCCAGCTCCACGAGACGGCGGCGCCGCCCAACCCGCGCCGCGCCATCGCCGGCGAACACTGGATTCGTGCCCCTGGTGCACGCTTCCTCACCGCGATAGCTTCTATGCAGCGAGCAACAGATAACGAGCATGGCGCGAGGTTACTTACGTATTATTCGGGCGCCAGAGTAGGTCGACCACACGACGCGGCGGACGGCGAATCCCGGCGAGAAATTGCCCCGCGCTGGACGGGCCTATTGGCTTCCCCAGTGCACGAATGCGTTCCCCGGGCAAAGGCGATACCCGTCGAGCCGACTCCGAGAGCGGGGACTCCCCCAGCGGCAGCAATCCCGGCGGCGGATCACGGTCCTCTCCTTTCTCTCTCTCTCTCTCGGTGTTACGGCGGTGGTCGCGATAGTAGGCGGATACGGGAGGAGAGGCGAGCCCGGTGAGCTTTATACCCGGAGCGCACCCACGGTCGTTGCACGGACGCCGAGATTACCGGCGAGCTTCGCGGAGTCCGCGCGGTGAGATCCAGACCCGCGGTGCGAGCGGCGACGAAATCGCGTTCCGTTGAAGAAGGATCCGACAAGGCGGTCCCACGCGTCATCGACACAGCCCAGAGAAGCCAGGCGTTAGTTTGACTGGCACACGGGCCCCGCGAGCCAGCGAGAAGAACAGCGTGCGTGCGGTAGAGGCTGTGGAGTTGGGCCGATTTCCAGGTAGCCGGCCCAGTTAGGGTTTTTATTCTTTTTCTTTTTCTTTTCCATTTTCTTTTCTCCATTTTCAAATCCAATTTGAGTTCAAGTTTAAATTCAAACTTTGTGATTAACTTGTCCCCAGTTTGAAAGGTATAATTTCATAATATAAGTGTGAAGGATGTTTATTCTGATTTTTATTTTATTTTATGTAGTGTTTTTCTTAGTTCTTCCCTTCTCTTTTATTTTCTATTTCCTATTCCAAATTCAAATTTATACTTCTATTTTAGTTTTCAGATTTTTTTCAAAGGTATCAATTGAAATCCAAGGGTGAATATAAACCATACTATTTTATTATTACTAGTTTAAGTTTTATTCTCCTTGTTTATTTGTTTCATGAAATGTATAAATGGTTTTAAAAGAAAAATTCTTTTTTTTCTCCTCATTTTCTTATTTCCCAATGATACTTTGTTCAGATTTCTTCTACCAATTCCAAATTCAGAATTTGGGTGTTACAAAATTGCCACGAATCACTGCGCTAGTGACCTCTCCCCTCTTCGACCGCCACCGTGCCATCTTCAATTCGAGCGCCACCGCCCCCGGAGCCAATAAATTAAGTGGGCTGTCATCTCTGCAAGGTAGTCAAGAAACCCATACATCAATCTGTGCCCTAAATTATCCACCCGAGAACTTCAATTTGGGATTTCTCCCAAATCCATCCAGAACACCGCAAGAACTGAGCTCGTCGTGGCCAGCACCGTTCAGGTCAGTTCATGCCGCTTTCCCCCTCGTTTGAGTGCTCTCATATACCCGTGATGCCCATCGACCCACTCAATTGCACCGAGTTGCCTTAGATCACCGGGAACGCACTCATCTGTCCGCAACACCCTCGGTCACCGTGGCCAGAGCAAGATAGCTCACCGTTTATGAAATTGGTTTAGGGGAAATGGGCCTTAGGTCTTGGATTCGGCTTCGGCCAAACTTAAGCGCCAGCTGTTGAACGAATTGGGCAGTGCGTGAGCTCGTCGGAGCTCTGCGCGTCGCCGTCCTTCGTCGAGGGCGCCGTGATGTGAAGAGTTAGAAGTTCGGGGGTCTTTCTGAAAAATGTCAGTGACTGCTTTAAATAGTAATTGGGGTCCTTCGGGTTATTCAAAACTATAGGGCCTTATTCACAAAGTCGCCGCAGGCGTGCGCGCGCGGGCGCGTTTCTGCCCTAGTTGGGCCGGCTCGGGCTGCTTTCGGCCCGAGACTGTTCATTGATTTCCTTTTTCTTTTTCTAGCAAACTTTGAAAACTTATAGAAAATTGTAGAAAAATCCTAAAAATGTCAAACCAATTTTCATAGATCTCTTATTTCCCATAGTATTTAATAAAAATAGTTGACTAATTTTTAGAGTAAATAAGGAATTTTGGAATATTTAAAATAGCTTAAAACATCAGTTCTGGATTTTTAGAAAATAAATGGTAATTCCAAAAATTCCCAAACTTTTTATTTTAACTATAAACATTAGTTAGAAGCCTTAGGTAGAGTTTGGTTGGATTTGGACCTTGTTTGATAACAAAAACCCAAAACCCCCACCCCTGCTCTTTGAATTCCTTTACTGACTCCGGAAACCCTAGTTTCCTGGAGAACCGTGAAGGAAAATTGTATTAAAGAACCTTAGATAATAAATTCTTATTATCTTTGCACTCTCCTGAGCATTTCATGGCATACATTCTTATATACATATATATGGTTATCTTTAGAAAACGAAGAAGAAGTCGAAGTAACTGAAGAGAAGACATCACCACCACCTTCGAAATTTCAGGCAGGAAACTGTTTCTACCTTGATATCTGCGGGTCCGAGCCTGACTCACCTATCAACGAAGGCAAGCCCTGGTGCATTTGCCACCTTCCTTGATGTTTTTAAAAATCTTTCTCGCTTGATTGATGCATTAGGTAATAGGAGTTGAATGCTTAAACAATTCCTGCATTACCTTCCTTGAACTTGATTATCTTCCTTGAAACCCTGCTTTTACAGAAGGTTTTTACTATGCTTAGTATTGCTCTAGCAAAACAAAAGGTTTTGTTTTACAAAAGATGTTTGGCAAAGTGGGAGGGGTGTTTTGAAAATAAAACTTGATGGTGGATCCATCATGGCCGTGATGGGTTCAACATCGGAAAAGATGTACCTCTGCCAGGTACCAAGCTTTGGGTTTTAAATGATTAAGCTGAGACCGGGCGGGTGACTTGCACAAGAAGAGAGTCTCAGTGTAGTGTCTCCGTTTGAGTCGATTAAGGACCGTCTCGATGTAGGCTTGATGACCGAGGACCCTTTAACTGGTCACATGCCTCGTCATGGGTAAGCCTTGCCTCGGGCAGACTAAGGCCAGAATAAGATAACACAGAATGGGTGTGGAGCGGTGGCGAGAGTAGCGTGTACCCTCCGTGGCAAGAGGCTGGACGGTGGTGTATCTATGCTCTCGGTTCACGTGAACCTGATCTGGTCTTAAGAACCCCGGTGGCGGGTTGACATATGCAAGGGTTAAGTGCCACATATGTCATGTGATTGGAGATCCTCAGCTGAGTATAATCAATTCAGATCGCTGTACCTTCGCGGTCATGAAGACTTGGTCACTGCCCTATACGTAGAACTCCAGTAAAGATGAAGGACTTGTTAAGAAATTGGCTAGTGCAGGTGAAGTGATTGAACTAGGTTAGAAAGAATTCTAGATGCAGGTAATTTTACCTAACCTGAAAATAAAACTGGATTTTTAAGGATCCACTTTTAGTAAGCATTTATGCAAAATAGAATCTTTGATCTTTGAGAAACCTTACCTTGACTCCCTTATAACCATCATACCCTTGAGAGTCTTTTCTTTAGTCGGGTAAGACATGCTGAGTGATTCCATACTCAGGGTTTTATTCCCTATTGTTTTTAGGTGAGGAAGCAGCAAATTTTTGTTGCTTTTGTACCAAGGTGGTGTAAAATGAAGAAAAGCAAGAATGAAGCTGCGGGAGGACCTAGTCCTCCATAAAAACTTTTATGTAAGAACTTATCGGGAGGAGTTTTTACCTCCCTTGGTATTGTAACAATAAGTACTCTGCACTCGTGTTTATATGCTAGTCTGTAATAACTAACTTTATCTTACTTTCAAATAAATGTAAGTTATGTAATCGCTTCCGCATTTCTGTATCTCCGATAGATTATAATGTCTGCGTGACGGGTGAAACGCTCTTGGGAAAGGTAAGAAAAGCAGATACTGAACTTTTCAAGTAATTCAGGGGCATCTACGGGGTTGTCTGAGGTCCGTTGGACAAGGACAACTGTAGGTGGGCCTAATAACTTGAGAGGTTCCGTCACAGCGTGCGCATTGAGGCGACCATCACCGTTGTCACGCCATCTTGGTTCCGCAAGGACAGCGGCCGCGAACTTCCAAAGTGACTCCACTGGCGTCTGGTAGTTTATACCTGCAGAGTAGAGATGGAACTAGGATTCCGCTTGAAGGCGGATGTAATACTTTTGATTTTTGTAAGGTACTTTTGAGTACTATTTATCAAGTAGTATTAGCACTTATATGTGTACCACTTGTCCCTGTTGTGTGTGGCGCAACCGATTCCTCCTTGGTACTTGGCCCCCGTGGGATGTAGGCTCGATTTGTCGAGGCTGCAGACCAGCATACCTAAGAAAGAGTTGGCGATGGCCCATAGGAGGTAGCCTCGACCGGGACCTGGGCCTGTACCCAGCTTCGGCTAGGGAGCATTAGTAGCACACCCGTAGGACCTGCCACCTGACACTAGCCATCCTTTGATACATGGTCGGAACCTGCAGGGTCTAGCCTGGGAAGCCAAGTTGTGTGTAGGGGCCCCCTGGATGGTGGTTCTAGGTACTAGGACACCCGTCGCAGAGTGGTGGAGCGTGCAGGCCCACGGTACGGAACCAGGCTGAGTGGCTACATGGCTCCGGACCTCCCCAGGAGACAAGTGTCCATTCTCTAGTTCCGGACCCCAGGTTGCCAGACCTACAGGACTTATAGCTCCAAATACTAGGGTACCCGTCACGGAGTGGTGGAGTGTGCAGGCTTTCGGGTACGGGACCAGGCTAAGCGGCCACACAGGCTCTGGACCACCCCATGGAACGGGCTCCCGCTCTTTAGAGCCGGCCCCCAGGCTATCGGGCCCTCCTGCTTTCGTAGAGAGGTCCCAAACTGCAAGCCTGGCTGTTCAATTCGGATGTCATCATGTCTGATGGGATTGGAACTGTTCGGGTGGGTTAGATAAAATAACATTCAAAAAACTGCAAGGTAAAACCATGGAGTAGTAGGATAAAAATATCATAGAGGCACATCTAAGGAGGTGAATCTTTTCCTTATAACATGTCTTGCATGGGTGCAGACCAACAGGCCTGGTTTACGAGGGCGGACCTCACCGGGTTGGCGTACACGTGTGCGCTACCTAGTTACAAAAGGGAGAAAAATTCGACCCCTCAAACTTGCTCCTATGGATAGAACTTACAGGTATGCTCCAGTGGTCAGGAAGAGGTACTCCTTCAGTCATAGCAAGATAGTCGCCCCCGGGTCGGCGTATTCCCGTCACCTTGAAGGGTCCTTCCTAGCTAGGGGAGTGTTGCGGAGCCCTTCTAGGTTTGGTACTTGCCGTAGGACTAGGTCCCAACCCTGGGTTCCCATCTGCGTCTGATGACAGAGTCCCCGTCCTTGTATTGTAGCCATTTATGCATGGACTTGTCAGAAGTCTTGACCCGTGGGGAGTCCAGAAGGGTTTCCAGGGGAAGGTAGGCTTCGGCCCCATAGACCGGGGAGCGCGGGGTCCCTCTGGGGGTCCGTCTAGTTGTCCCCACCAGAGTAGGAACCTCCGGCGAAGACATCCTTCAGGTCCCCCTCGGGTGACTGATACCCGAGGTCCCGTTCAGCTGCGGCCACCTCGCCGTCGTCGACCTTTTCTTTGCCAGGTCGGCGACAAGGTGGGGAGCCGTCCTTGGAGGACTACTTGCGCCACTCGCTAACACGTTTCATGAGATCAATGATCTCGTGATACTCCGCGGCGCTGTGGCGACCGTTGGGGTGCACAGGGCATGGGCCGCTATTACCCCTCTGCGGCCGTGGGCGTTTGTTGCGGTCGCCCCGGCTCCCGGTCGTGGCTGCGACGTCTAGAGCGGTGGACCATGATCTCTGGAAGTCACGGTCCTTCTTCTTTTTCTTCTTACCATCCCGGGGGACGGCACCCGAGCCCCCCGACTCGGCAGCCCGGTTTGTGGGGCCGAGTGCCATGCACGACCCGCGGCGGCTCTGGCGCATTTGTTGGCCAGAGCAAAGAGCGTGGGGACAGTCTCCATGTCATGCGTGGCCAACTTCTCTAGCATTTTCTCATCACGTACTCCCTGTCGGAATGCCGTGATGATGGAAGCATCGGAAATGCGAGGTATAGTACCTCGCACCTTGGTGAAGCGGGAGATGAACGTTCGGAGAGTCTCCTCGGGCTCCTGCCTCACCGCATGGAGGTGGGCCTCCACACCGTGTTGCTGGTAAGCACTAGCGAAGTTCGCAACGAACCGCACACAGAGCTCTTCCCAGGAGTAGATTGACCCTAGGGCGAGGTTCATGAGCCAAGTCCGGGCAGGTCCAGACAAGGCGACATGAAAATATGTTGCCATCACAACGGTGTTTCTACCTGCTGCCGTGATGGCGGTGACGTACACCTGTAGGAACTCCGACGGGTTTGACATTCCGTCGTACTTTTCCAGCAGGTGTGGCCGGAATTTGGGCGGCCATGACGCCGCATAGAGATGATCCGCGAGAGCAGCGCGGCCCACGCCGGCCAAGGGGACACCCGCTTGGGACCGGGTGCCCATTGGTGTCTGTGGTGCTACCACAGCGAAGTCCTGATCGAGGTTGCGGCCCTCGATGTTTTGGCGGCGCTCGCGCGCCCTCTCCAAAGAGACCCGGGCGTCCTCTCCCGCACGTCTACGGTCGAGTTCTGCCCGAGGGTCGTTGGTCTATGCGCCCCTTACTGAGGGTGAGCGCACAGACGTCGACGCCTCATGTTGACGCCGGGATGACCGTGGCCTCGACCTAGTCGAGGTAGAATGTGCCATGCCGAGCAGTCGATCGACGTCGTCCCACCATTGCTTCATGGCCCCTGGTGAGGCCGTGGAGCTTGGTGGGTGTCGCAGCAACTCCCTGGCTGCTGACAATGCTCCCGGAGTTGCCCTTGACGGAGTCTGGGATGTTTGTGCGGCTGTACGCTGCCGTGCGGCGTACACAGCAGCAGTGCGTGGCACAGGGCAGTTGGGAACCTATGGTGTGGAAGAAGTAGCTTCTTCCTCCACGACGAAATCCACCGAAGTCTCAGCGTGGTGCTCAACAATTTGCACCATCATGCTGAGTGAGAAAACAAGCAAAAACCTAATGCCTAGGCCCCTACCTGGCGCGCCAAATGTCGGAGAGGGAATTCTCCGGCTGGGTGGCGGATTGCACCCGCCCTAAATCCTAAGATGAGGAAGGGGCTTAAGCGTTTTGCCTGTCTTGCTAAGCGATCATCAAGCACATGAACACACGAGGATTTAGAGTGGTTCGGGCCGCCGGAGCGTAATACCCTACTCCACTGTGTGTTGGATTGTTGTGGAAGCTTGAGCTGTGTGTAAGCCTGAATGGCTTGCGTCTAAGTCTCCCTGTCTAGTGCTTGAGTTGTAACGTTGTATGCCTCCCCTTTTATAGTTCAAGGGGGGCATGTACAAGGATACTGAGCCCCGACACATGGGCCCAGGGACAAATGGAAGGATGGAACTTCTGCTTGCCATGCCCGTGTATTCTTCGTGCACCCTGACACCTGAGATCTCGGTGTGCAGGGGGAAGCTTCTCATATAAGGGATGAGTACAGTGCACCGTGTAGCATGGGCACACTGTTTCGACGATGGACTAGACAGGTGCGCCGTCTGCAGGGTGGCCCTAGCGCCGCCCGCCAGTGGAAAGGAGAGGACGCAATAAATGCCGTGGGGGCACATCATCTGTCAGAAGGGTGGACAGGCGGCGTGTCCTCTCGATAATAAATGCGGAGGCCGCACGACTCAGAGCCCTTACGTCACGCTCTGCCCGCTGGTCTACGTCACGGATAATAAGCCAAGTTGCTGCATTAGACCCTTGGCCGAGCGGGGGGCGGAGGCGCTACGGATAGAGCCAGGACACGTGTCAGTCCCAGACCCAGGCCTAGGTTATGACACTCCTTTTTCCCGAGACCTTGTTATGGGCGGTCCGGAGCTCACTTGGTGGGGTCCGAACCCTTTCCAATGGCTTCGGGCTGCTTTACTTCGGGGGTCCGGGTCGTGTGCACAGGGGTCCGGCGTTTCCTGGGCCCGATAGCGTTATCTCCGAGAACGCCACCCTAACTGCCCACAAGATACCCCTGAGGCTATTCTCCGCGCGGCTATGGGTAGCCGCACAGACATCATGCCTTCATACCGTAGTAAGGGGTACCCCTAATCCAGGGTACCGACAGAAGTTAATTTGAGATAGATGTGAGGGGTTATTTGTAATATGACGTAGTACGACCGTTGAAACTGATACTTTAAGTATACTAGTCGGTTGTCCGTGCGTTGCGACGGGCTTACAACAATACCCACGTAAACTATCCACCAAAAAGTAAGATTTTTTATTGGTTGTCTCCGCTCTCTGTATAATATTATTTTGATTTGGCTAACTGATGTTATTGTTCACTCCATGCAATATGTCTTGGTACAACACAACCAATAAAGTGAGCGGTCAGAAGAGAGTTCACAACGACTGACTAAGCGAACAGAGATTATAAAATGACATAATTCCACCATACAGAGACCAAATAAGATAAAGTTTGTGAACTCAAGTTTCTAAAATAAGTCACATGAACTCAAACTTATAAAAATGATAGATTAAAATATGGAGTGATTGCTAAAGTCGGGCATCAATAAAAACCGGATGTGCTCCATATAAATATGCTACTTCGTAGCAATTACTAACGTTTAAAACCAACAAATAACCTTTTTTACTGTTAGTGTGACAAATCATTGTTGCTCCATCAAATTCAGCAACCTCAAACACCATAGAGTCCATTGCGCCATTGTGGTCTTAGAAACGACCTAATGCTTGCAAGAGCCAAGAACGCTGTGCCGTGCTTGGGCTGTAGCCTCGGTCCGTAGTGCTGCCCCGCCCGACATGATTATATATTTTTATTTAAAAAACGTATATACATATATACAATTTATATTCAATATTAAAAACATATGAGCATGATATTTTACTGGTTAGATAGCTTCATCCAGTGTCTCTTGCCCTACATTTATTGCGGATAAGGCACGCCGCCTGTCCGTCCTGCTGACAGGCATAGTGCCGCCTCAGCATTTAATGAGCCCTATCTATTTCGCTGGCAGGGATGTGCCGCCTCGGCATTTAATGTGCCCTGTCCACTCCACTGGCAGATGGCGACCAGGCGTCCCGCAGGCGGCGTGCCCGTCCGCTCGGGTGGCAGGCAGTACGCTCGTGCTGCGGCATACACTATGCTCATCATCACTCGTATGTTGCCAGTGAAGCTTCCGCTGCACGCCGATACTATGCAGGCTGCGGATATCAGGGCGCAAGGAGAATGCACTGGCGACTGGCATTAGTTGCTCCAAGTATTACATCTGTTATGTCCCTGGGCCTGCATGTCGGGGCTCAGCACCCTTGTACGTGCCCCCCTTTAGCTATAAAAGGGGAGGCACGCAACATTACAACTCAAGCTCACTTGGACACAGCTCAGGCTCACAAGTTCATTCAAGCTCTCAAGCTCAATACATCACACAGTGGAGTAGGGTATTACGCTCCGGTGGCCCGAACCACTCTAAACCCTTGTGTGTTCTTGTGTTCGTTCATCGCTTAGCAGACAGGCAAAACGCTTAGGCCCCTCCTCATCTTAGGATTTAGGGCGGGTGCATTCTGCCACCCGGCCGGAGAATTTCCTCTCCGACCTCTGGCACACCAAGTAGGGGCTTAGGCTTTAAGTTTTTGCTTGTTACCCCACTCGGCATCATGGTCCATATCGTCGAGCACCGTGACAAGGCCTCTGAGGACTTCCTCATGGAGGAGGAGGCAACATCTTCTGCGCCCCAAAGCTCTTGCCGCCCAGCGCCTGGTGCTGCTGTTGTGTGCCCCGCATGGCAGCACGCACCTGCACAGGCATCCCGGACTCTATCGGGGGTTGCTCCCACTAGGGCGCTTTCCGTAGCCAGGGAGTTGTTGCGCCACCCACCAAGCCCCACGGCCTCGCCAGGGGCTATGAAGCAATGGCGCGACGACATGGATCGCCTCCTTGGCATGGCACACTCTGGCTTGGCCAGGCCCAGGCCTTGATCATCCCGGCGCCAGTACGAGGCGTCGGCCTCGGTGCGTTCACCCTCAATGAGGGCTGCACCGACCGAGGATCTACGGGTGGAGCTCGACCGCAGACGTGCGGTAGAAGACGCTCAAGCCTCACTAGAGAGACCAGAAGACCTGCGGGACGAGCTCAACCGCAGGCGTGCGGGCGACGATGCCCGTATCTCTCTGGAGAGGGCGCGTGAGCGCCACCAAAACCTCGAGGGTCACAACCTCGAGCAAGATTTCGCTGCGGTCGCACCAGGGGGTGCCCGATTTCAGGCAGGTATCCCGTTGGCCGGTGTGGGCTGCGCCGCTCTAGCGGACCATCTTCGCGCCGCGATGTGGCCATCCAAGTTCTGGCCACACCTGCTGGAGAAGTACGATGGTACGACAAACCCGTTGGAATTCCTGCAGGTCTACGTCACCGCCATTACGGCAGCAGGTGGAGACACCGTCGTGATGGCAACCTGCTTCCACGTAGCCTTGTCTGGGCCAGCCCGGACTTGGCTCATGAACCTAGCCCCAAGGTCCATCTACTCCTAGGAGGACCTCTGCGCACGGTTCGTAGCAAACTTCGCCAGTGCTTACCAGTAGCATGGTGTGGAGGCACACCTCCATGCAGTGAGGCAGGAGCCCGGGGAGACCCTCCGGGCGTTCATTTCCCGCATCACCAAGGTACGTGGGACCATCCCTCATATCTCAGATGCTTCCATCATCACTGCTTTCTGCTAGGGGGTACGTGATGAAAAGATGCTGGAGAAGTTGGCCACGCATGACATGTACAACGTCACCATGCTCTTCGCTCTGGCCGACAAGTGTGCCAGAGCCGCAAAGGGCCGTGCATGGCACTCGGCGCCATAGACCGAGGTTTCCCAGACGGGCGGCTCGAGTGCCGTCACTCAGGGCGGTGGCAAGAAGAAAAAGAAGAACAAGAACCGTGGCCACGAGAAGCCACAGGTTGCTGCTCCGTCCGTCGCTGTCGCGGCCGAGGGCCGGAGTGAGCGCAATAAGTGCTCACGGCCCCAGGGGGCAACAGTGGCACATGCCCTATGCACCCCAACGATCGCCACAGCGCCACCGACTGCCACGAGATTATCAAACTTGCGAAGCGCGTCAGCGAGCGGCGCGAGCAGTCCTCCAGGGACGGCTCGCCACCTCGTCACCGGCCTGGCAAGGAGAGGGCCGACAAAGAAGTCGCGGCCGCGGGGAATGAGACCTCGGGTACCAGTCGCCCGAGGGGGACCTCAAGGACATATTCACCGGAGACTCCAACTCTAGCGACGACAACGACCGCGGCGGAAGTTGGGAGCTCACCTCCCGCAGGAACGTCAAGTCCCTGCGATGGGAGGTTCTTTCAGCGGTCCCGGAGGTCCCCAAGGCTGCTCCGCACCAACGATGGAGGAGCACCACCATCTCCTTTGGGGCATCTGACTGCCTCGGCAACATGGCAGGGGCCAGCATACTGCCGCTCATCACCGCCCCTGTCGTCGCCAACATGCGGCTGCACCTTGTGCTGATCGACGGAGGGGCCGGCCTCAACGTCATCAGCCATGCGGCATTCAAGCAGCTGCAGTTCCTGGGGTCCCGGCTGGGGCCCTCTCGCCCATTCTCCGGGGTGGGCCCACAGCCCGTGTATCCCCTTGAGAGCATCACGCTCCCGGTTACTTTTGGGACGGAGGAAAACTTCCGCACGGAGAACGTCCAGTTCGATGTCGCGGATGTCAACCTCCCCTTCAACGCCATGATTGGTAGGCCGACCCTGTACTAGTTCATGACCATTGCCCATTACGGTTATTTGGTCCTCAAGATGTCGTCCCCCGCAGGGGTCCTCACTGTGCGGGGCGACCGCGCCGCCGCGCTTGCAGCCGTCGAGAAGCTACACACTCTGGCGGCCGAGATTGCTCGACTCGATGACGGAGGGAGAAGCTCCTCGACCTCTGGTGCCAAGGTGCCCCCAAGGCGCTAAAGGTACAGCCGTCCAGAGCAGACGGCGGAACCGCGAAGACCATCTAGGTCGGCGCGGACCCCTCCCAGACCACCCGCATCGCGGGCAATCTGGGGGAGAAATAGGAACTCGCGCTCATTGCCTTCCTCCAGGCAAATGCCGACATGTTCGCTTGGGAGCCGTCACAGATGCCTGGGATCCCCAGGGAGGTGATTGAGCACCATCTGAAGATATACCCGGATGCCAAGCCGGTGAGCCAGAAGCCTCGGAGACAGTCCATGGAGCGGCAGGACTTCATCCGTGAGGAGGTCCAGAAGCTGTCACACGCTGGCTTCATCGAAGAGGTTCATCACCCCGTGTGGCTGGCCAACCCAGTCATCGTGCCAAAGGCAAATGGGAAGCTTCGGATGTGCATCGACTACACTAGCCTGAATAAGGCATGTCCCAAAGACCCGTATCCACTGCCACGTATAGATCAGATCATGGACTCTACCTCTAGGTGCGACCTTTTGTCCTTCTTGGATGCCTACTCCGGTTTCCATCAAATCCGAATGTCTAGAGAGGATAGGAAGCATACCACTTTTGTAACAGTGGATGGGCTATACTGTTATGTTGTAATGCCCTACGGTCTGAAAAACGCCTTGCCAACATTTGTTCGGGCGATGAGTAAGACCTTCGGGGACCTGATTCAGGACAAGGTGGAGATTTATGTTGATGACATCGTGGTCAAGACTAGGAAAGGGTCGACTCTAGTAGAAGACCTGACTCTGGTTTTTCGCAAGCTGCGGGCAACCCACACCAAGCTAAACCCAGAGAAGTGCATCTTTGGTGTCTCCGCAGGAAAGCTGCTGGGGTTCCTGGTTTCATACCAGGGCATTGAGGCTAACCTGGAGAAGATAAGGGCTATCGAGGCAATGAGGCCTCCCGCCCGTATCAAGGACGTCCAGAAGCTTACGGGATCATTAGCCGCCCTTAGCCGCTTCATTTCGAGGCTAGCCGAGAGGGCACTACCCTTCTTTAAGCTACTATGGAAATCCGGCCCATTTTCTTGGACCGAGCAGGCGGAACAAGCCTTCCAAGAGTTGAAGCAGCACCTAGTCTCCCTACCGATCTTGGTTGCTCCAGAGCCAGGGGAGCCACTGTGTCTGTACATTGCGGTGGCTGCAGAGGCGGTGAGCATGGTGCTAGTTGCCGAAAGGGTGACACAAAAAGGCCAAGGACCTGAGGACTTAGAACCAGCTATAGAGGTCCAGACCGTCCAGAACCTGGTCTACTACATCAGCGAGGTCCTCCATGAGGCGAAGGCTAGGTATCTCGAAACACACAAACTCCTCTATGCAGTGTTGGTTGCGTCCAGGAAGTTGCGTCACTACTTCGAGGCACATAGGGTTGTGGTGGTGACCTCCTTTCCGTTAAGGGCCATCCTCCACAACTCTAGCGCCACTGGCAACATCGCCAAGTGGGCAGCAGAGCTCGCAGGGTTCTAGCTGGACTTCTAGCCTCGCCACGCCATCAAAAGTCAGGTCCTGGCCGACTTCATCGTGGAGTGGACTCCACCTCCGAGCGCCCCTGGGGGCCCGGACCCTAATTCGGACCCCACACCTATGGAGCGCAGGGGTCCGATCTTCACCGAGCCCCACTGGACGCTCTTCTTCGACAGATCCGCCCGCTAGCAGAGTGCTGGTGCGGGAGTGGTCCTCGTCGACCCATGCGAAGCTCAGGTGAAGTACGTGGTGCGCCTCGAGTTCAAGGCCACCAACAACATGGCAGAGTATGAGGCACTGATCTTCGGCTTATCTGTGGCCCTATCCCTGGGGATCCGCTAGCTCCTCGTGAAGGGGGACTCCCAGCTAATCATCAAGCAGGTCCACAGAGAGTGTAGCTGCAATGAGCCTAGACTTGCAGCTTACCTCCTCCACGTAAGGAAGCTAGAGAAGGACTTCACGGCCCTGGAACTGCAACATGTTCCCCAGGCTGACAATTCAGCGGCAGATGACCTCTCCCAGATAGCATCAACTCGGGCACCCGTGCCCGAAGGCGTCTTCGATAGACGGCTGCTGAGACCCACTGCCCAGCTTGCCGAACTAGGTGAAGGGGGCGAGATTGGCACCTCGAAGCCGGCGGTCCCGGTGGCGTCCCAGAACCCACCGAAGGTTGTGTGTGCTCTGGGGTACTCCGCCGACCCCTTAGCGCTGCAGCCAACAGCTCAGAGTGGTCCCGATGCATGGATCCCCGAGATCCGGGACTACCTGAAGGAGAATATCCTTCCTGAAGACCATGTCTTCGCAGAGCGCATAGTGCGGTTGGCTAAACGCTACACGGTGGTGGAAGGGGATCTCTACCGCCGTGGCACCAACGACATTCTCATGCGGTGCATCACCCAGGAAGAGGGCCATGAGCTGCTCACGGAGATCCATGGAGGGGAGTGCGGAAGTCATTCTTCATCCCGCACACTGATCGGTAAGGCCTTCTGGCATGGCTTTTAGTGGCCAACCACCCTCCAGGATGCGGCCAAGCTGGTAAAGTCCTGCGAGGCGTGCCAGTTCCATGCAAAGCAGATACACACACTGGCTCAGGCTCTGCAAATGATTCTGCCCTCCTGGCCATTCGCCGTATGGGGGTGGATATGCTGGGACCATTTCCTAGGGCCGTCGGCGGTACCGGTATCTCTTTGTCGCCATCGATAAGTTCACCAAGTGGCCAGAGGCCACCCCTATGGTCAGCATCACCCAGGGTGCTGTTGTCGCCTTCCTCAAATCAATCATCTCTAGATTTAGGGTCCCAAGTCGTATCATTACGGACAATGGGACCAAGTTTACAAGTCGGATCTTCCAGGAGTACTGCGAGGGCATCGGCACCTAGCTCTGCTTCGCATCCGTGGCCCATCCTTGGAGCAATGGCCAGGTGGAAAGGGCAAACACAGAGATCCTCAGGGGACTCAAGACACGCACTTATGACTGCTTGAAGAAGCATGGTGCAAATTGGGTCAGTGAGCTACCGTCCGTGCTGTGGGGGAACTGGACCACACCCAGCCGAGTTACCGGGGAGACCCCATTCTTCCTAGTCTACAGGGCCGAAGCCTACCTTCCCCCAGAAATCATTATGGGCTCCCACGGGTCCAGTCGTTTGATGAATCTACGCAGGAACAGCTACGGCATGAGGACGTGGACTTCATCGACGAGCACAGGTGGCGAGCGGCAATCCGAAATGCACGGTACAACCAGGCGCGCAGGCGCTACCACCAACGGTTCGTGCATAGTAGGAAGCTCGAGGTTGGGGACCTGGTCCTAAGGCGAGTACTGAACCGAGAAGGGCTCCACAAACTCTCCCCCAGCTGGGAGGGACCCTTCAAGGTGACGGAAATATGCCGCCCCGGGTGCGTCCGCCTCGCCACAGCTGACGGAGTACCTATTCCCAATCCTTGGAATATAGAGCATCTCCGTAAGTTTTTCCCATAAAAGCAGAGCTGGGGGGATTCGGTTTTCTTCCTTTATAACTAGGTAGCGCATATATGTACGCCAGCCCGGTGAGGTCCGCCCTCATAAACCTGATCTGTTGGCCTACGCTCATGTATATCCAGTTATAAGGAAGGAGTTCGCCCCATAGATTTGTTTTTCTGATGGTTTTATTCTACTTAAGTTTACAACCATTATTGTTATCTAACCCACCCATACGGTTTCCCTCCCTTGCTGGTATAGTGACATCCGCATTGCGTAGCCAGGCCCGGCAGCCTGGGGCCAGTTCTAGAGAATGGGTACTCGCCTCCTGGGGTGGTACGGAGCTGTGTAGCCGCTTAGCTTAGTTCTGCACCCTAAGCCTGCACGATCCACCACTCTGTGGTGGGTATCCTAGTATTTGGAACTATAGCCATATGGTCCGGGAACCTGGGGTCCGGTTCTAGAGTATGGACGCACGTCCCCTGGGGTGGTCCGGAGCCGTGAAACTGCTTAGCCTGGTCCCATACCGTAAGCCTACACACTCCACCACTCTGCAGTGGGTGTCCCAGTATCTAGAACTGTGGTTCAGGGGGTCCGGGCACACGACTTTGCTTCCCAGGCCAAGCCATGCCGGTCCTGTTGCGTGAATCAAAGGATAAAAGATACCAGTTAGTGGGTCCTATGGGTGCGCTACTAAAACTTCCTAGCCAAGGCCGTGTGCAGGTCCGGGTCCTAGTCGAGATTACCTCCTAGGGGCTATGTCACCAATTCCTTCTTAAAAATACTGGCATCCAGCCACGACACGTCGAGCCCACATCCCAGGGGGGGCAAGTACCAGGGAAGAAGTTGGTAACAACGCACACTGCAAAGGAAAAGTAGCGTGCAGATAAGTTGTAATATTGCCTGATAAGTAGTACTTAAAGAGTATCTTACAAAATCAAGATATATTACAACCTGCTCCCTAGTGAGACCCTCGCTTTCTTTATGCAGGCCTGGCTACTCATCGTCAGCGGGATCCCGCTGGAAGCGCTCGGCCACCACACCCACAGCATCCTGTACGCCCTCCCGGGCGGCGTCTTCGGTACCGGCCACCGGACCTGCGATCACTGGCTCCAAGGAGATGTGAAAGGGAAATGTGCCCTTGGGCCATTTCTAGAGTGTTTTGGTGATTAAGTGCCCAACGCATTTTCTCTAAGTGTTAAATTGTGCCAAAGATTCAAGGAGTGCAAATCATGTTACAAGGTATGTTTCTAGACTTAGCACATTGTTTTGAGTACTAACATATGTTGTCTAAGTGCTAGAAATAGGGAAAAAGCAATTAGAAAAGAGTTGGCTGTGCCAACTCCTGCTCGGTCTGGGTGCACCGGACTGTCCGGTGGTGCACCGGACAGTGTCCGGTGGTGCAGGCCAGCCTCCGGTGAACAGGCCACTCTCGGGACTCGACGGCGGTGTACGGCTATAATTCACCGGACTGTCCAGTGGTGCACTGGACTGTCCGGTGAGTCATCCACGGCGAAGTCGTCGCTCTCGGGAAACGTTCAACGGTGTATGGCTAAAATTCACCGGACTGTCCGGTGAGCCAACGGTCGGCTGCTCCAACAGTCGGCCGCGCAATCCACGCGCGACGCGTGGGCGCGCCAATGGTCGGCAGGGGGCACCGGACAGTGTCCGGTGCGCCAACTGCCATGAGTCTGCAACGGTCGGATGCGCCAGAAAAGGAAGGAGATCGCGCACCGGACAGCTACAGTGACTGTCCGGTGGTGCACCAGACTGTCCGGTGCGCCACCCGATAGAAGGCAAGATCAGCCTTCCAAGATTGTTCTCCAACGGCTCTTAGCTGCCTTGGGGCTATAAAAGGGACCCCTAGGAACATGGAGGAGTCATCCAAGCATTCTTTGATCATTCCTAAGCATCCAGACTCCACTCCCACGCATTTGACTCTCTATGCTAGCAATTTGACCTCCTCTTGAGTTGAGAACTCCGTGTGTTGAACTAAAAGCTCAAGTTGTGACTTGTGAGCGTGATTGTGCTCTCGTTTTGAGTCTTGTGTGCATTGCTCTTCCCTCCCTTACTTCCATGCTTCTTTGTGATCATCAATTGTAAGAGCGAGAGGCTCCAAGTTGTGGAGATTCCTCGCAAACAGGAGAAAGTATAAGAAAGAAGAACACCATGGTATTCAAGTTGATCATTGGATCACTTGAAAGGGGTTGAGTGCAACCCTCGTCCATTGGGACGCCTCAACGTGGAAGTAGGCAAGTTTTGTACTTGGCCGAACCACGGGATAACTCACGTGTCTCTCGTGATTGCTCTTCTGTGTGATTATTGTGATTCGCTAGAGCTCGCTCTATAACAACTTGGTTTATCATTCTAACACTTAATCAAGTTTTCTGGCTATTAGTTGTTGAATTTTATAGGATCACCTATTCACCTCCCCCCTCTAGGTGCTCTCAATTGGTATCAGAGTCGTTCTCTTCACGAAAGGGACTAATTGCCCAAAGAGATGGATCCTAAGGGAAAGGGGATGGTGGTTAATGATAAGGAGAAGGAGTCCATCTTCAACGAGCCGAGGGACGACAAGCCCACTGACTCTGGCTCGAGTCATAAGAAGAAGGACGGGAAGAAGAAGAGGTGCATCAAGAAGATCGTCTACTACGACAGCGACGAGTCTTCTTCTTCCCTAAGAGACGACGAATACGACGAGAAAAAGAAACTGGTTAACTCAAATTTTTCATTTGATTATTCTCGTATTCCGTATAATTCCAATGCTCATTTGCTTTCCATTCCTCTTGGTAAACCTCCACACTTTGATGGAGAGGACTACGCTTTTTGGAGTCACAAAATGCGTAGTCACCTTTTCTCTCTCCATCCTAGTATTTGGGAGATAGTTGAGAATGGAATGCAATTTGATAGTACGGATAACCCTGTCTTCATTAACGAACAAATTCATAAGAATGCACAAGCTACCACTGTTTTGTTAGCATCGTTGTGCAGGGATGAATATAACAAGGTGAGCGGCTTAGACAACACCAAGCAAATATGGGACACCCTCAAGATATCGCATGAGGGGAACGACGCCACCATGATCACCAAAATGGAGTTGGTGGAAGGCGAGCTAGAAAGGTTTTCCATGATTAGGGGAGAGGAGCCGACGCAAACGTACAACAGGCTCAAGACCCTGGTCAACAAGATCAGGAGCTATGGAAGCACGAGATGGACGGATCACGACGTCGTCCGACTTATGCTCAAGTCTTTTACTGTCATTGACCCTCATCTTGTGAAAATCCTAGGTACACAAAGATGACGCCCGAGGAGATACTCGGAAAATTTGTGAGCGGGCGTATGATGGTCAAAGAAGCAAGATATGTTGATGATGCATTGAACGACCCAATGCCCATCTATGAGCCCCAACACGTTGCACTCAAGGCAGCAAGCAGCAGCAGGGAGACGCTACCTAGCAAGGTGGCACAAGTTGAAGCTGCCGGGCTAAATGAAGATGAAATGGCCCTCATCATCAAGCGCTTCAAGACGGCGCTAAAAGGACGCAAGGAGCATCCCAACAAGAGCAAAGCAAAGGGAAAGCGCTCCTATTTTAAATGTGGTAAGACTGGTCATTTCATAGCAAATTGTCCCGATAATGCTAATGACCAGGAACAAGAAAAGAGTGGGAAGAGGGAGAAGAAGAAGGCCTACAAGAAGGCGAAGGGCGAGGCGCACCTTGGCAAAGAGTGGGATTCGGATTGCTCTTCGTCAGACTCAGACGACGAAGGACTCGCCGCCTCGGCCTTCAACAAGTCATCTCTCTTCCCCAACGAGCGCCACACCTGCCTCATGGCAAAGGAGAAAAAGGTAAGCGCTCGAGATACCCCTAAGTATACTACTTCAAGTGATGACGACTCTAGTGATGATGAAGTAGATTACACAAGTTTATTCAAAGGTTTAGATAGAACTAGAGTTGATAAGATCAATGAATTGATTGATGCTTTAAATGAAAAGAATAGACTCTTAGAAAAGCAAGAGGATATTTTGTATGAAGAGCATGATAAGTTTGTCAGTGTACAAAAATCTCTTGCTTTAGAGGTTAAAAGAAATGAAATGTTGTCTTCTGAATTGTCTGCTTGTCAAGAAACTATGTCTAATTTAAAGAGCATTAATGATGATTTAAATGCTAAGTTAGAAGAAGCTAATAAAACTAGATCTTATGTAGAACATGTTGTCATTTGTAATAGGTGTAAGGATTTTGATGTTGATGCATGTGTTGAGCACCTTACTTCTATTACAAAACTAAATGGTGAAGTAGCAAGTCTTAATGCCCAACTTAAGACTTGCAAAAATGACTTTGATAAGTTAAAGTTTGCTAGGGATGCCTACACCGTTGGTAGACATCCCTCAATTAAGGATGGACTGGGCTTTCGAAAGGAAGCCAAGAACTTAACAAGTCAAAGGGCTCCCATTTCCAACAAGGAGAAAGGGAAGGCCCCTATGGCTAACAGTAGCCAAAAGAATCATGCTTCCATGTACCATGATAGAAAATTTGCTAGAAATTCTCAATATAGGAGTTATAATGCTTTTGATTTTCATGCTATGATTGCTTCAAGTTCTAACTTTAATGGTAGGCCTAGGAGAAATTATGTCTCATGCTCCTAGGAAAGTGTGTAATAAACCTACCACCGTCTTTCATGCTTGCAACAATACGTTTGTTCTTTCATGTAAAAATGAAAAAGTGGTTGCTAGAAAGTTGGGGTCCAAATGCAAGGGAGACAAGACATGCATTTGGATCCCAAAAGTTATTGTAACTAACCTTGTAGGACCCAACAAGAGTTGGGTACCTAAAACCCAAGCCTAATTTGCCTTGCAGGTTTATGCATCCGGGGGCTCAAGCTGGATTATTGACAGCGGATGCACAAACCACATGACGGGGGAGTGAGAGCACCTAGAGGGGGGGTGAATAGGTGATCCTGTAAAACTTGAGACTTAATGCCACAAAACTTGATTAGGTGTTAGCACAATAATGCCAAGTGGCTTAGAGAAGAGTCTTAGCAAAACACAACAACCACAAGAGGATCAACACAGATAGACACAGTGGTTTATCCCGTGGTTCGGCCAAGTACAAAACTTACCTACTCCACGTTGTGGCGTCCCAACGGACGAGGGTTGCAATCAACCCCTCTCAAGCGGTCCAAAGACCCACTTGAATACCACGGTGTTTTGCTTAGCTTTACTATATCCCGCTTGCGAGGAATCTCCACAACTTGGAGTCTCTCGCCCTTACAAAGATGTTCACAAAGAAGCACGGAGTAAGGGAAGGATGAGCAACTCACACAAGACACAAAAATCACAGCAAATACGTACACACAAGACCCAGACTTGAGCTCAAAAGACTATCACGAGGTTCTCACTAGGACGGAGCTCAAATCACTAAGAATGTCGAACAAGTGCGCAAGAATGAAGTGTGAGTGATCAACAATGCTCTAAGGATGCTTGGTGTACTCCTCCATGCGCCTAGGGGCCCCTTTTATAGCCCCAAGGCAGCTAGGAGCCGTTGAGAGCATTCCAGGAAGGCAGATCTTGCCTTCAGTCGCCTGGCACACCGGACAGTCCGGTGCACCACCGGACACTGTCCGGTGCGGATTTCTTTCCTTATTTGGCGAAGCCGACCGTTGAGGATTCAGAGCCGTTGGCGCACCGGACACTGTCCGGTGCACACCGGACAGTCCGGTGCACACCGGACAGTCCGGTGCCCTCTTCTAGCCGTTGGCTCGGCCACGTGTCCCGCGTAGATCGCGCGGCCGACCGTTGGCCCGGCCGACCGTTGGCTCACCGGATAGTTTGGTGCACCACCGGACAGTCCAGTGAATTATAGCCGTACGCCGTTAATCATCTCCCGAGAGCGACGAGTTCGCCGGTGAATGGCTCACCGGACAGTCCGGTGCACCACCGGACAGTCCGGTGATTTATAGCCGTACACCGCCGTCGAAGTCCCGAGAACAGCAAGTTCACCAGAGCTAGCCTAGCACACCGGACACTGTCCGGTGCACCACCGGACAGTCCGGTGCACCCAGACCGAGCAGACTTTGGCTGTACAAAGCCATCTCTTTTCCAATTCGATTTTTCCTGTTTCCAGCACTTAGACACAGAGCATTAGTCTTCAAAACAATGTACTAAGTCTTAGAAACATACATTTACTCTTGATTTGCACTTTGTCCAACATTTGGCATATATTTTCACTTAAGCACTTGTGTTGGCACTTAATCACCAAAATACTTAGAAATGGCCCAAGGGCACATTTCCCTTTCAATCTCCCCCTTTTTGATGATTTATGCCAACACAACAAAAAGCAACTAAGAGAAGTACAACATCAATACAAATGAGAACTCAAAATTGTTTTGATTCAAATTTGGCATATATGGATCACTCTTTGCCACCACTTGGTTTATTTTTGCAAATCAAACTCAATTTCCTATCTCTAAGTCAAATTCACTTGTAGAGACATAAAGAGAGGTATTCCACAAGAAATTGATCAAAGATTTCAAAAACTCCCCCTTTTCCCATAATCAACATTTCTCCCCACAAGAGGCCAACTTTTGATAAGAGAGACAATAAGAGAGTTTTGACAAACCAAAAGCTCTATTCTACTATTTTCAAAAATTCTCAAGTGGTAGCTGATCCATTTATAGCTGATCCATTTATTGCTTTGGCCTTATTTTCTCCCCCTTTGGCATCAAGCACCAAAACGGGATCAATCTTGGCCCTTTAACCCCATTGCCTCACCAAAATCTTCAAATAAGAATACAAGGGCAATAGGAGTACATGAGGTGAACTTGGAATAAGTTACCCTCTCATCGGAGTGCAGTGGAAGTCTTTCATGGTCCAAGTCCACCTTTTCCCTTTCAAACCTCCTTTGAGACTAAATCAAGCAAACTCAAGCACACGGTTAGTCTCAAAGGGTCAAGTTGTAGCACAACTCCCCCTAAATATGTGCATCACTTGCAAAAGGACTTGTGAGGTTCGGGGAGTGTTTGTACAACTTGAGCACCATAAGTAAACAACAATATGCATAAGGAATATGATCAAAGGCATAAACACATGTATGCTATAAATCAATCCAAGTTCCGCGAATCTAAGACATTTAGCTCACTACGCAGCCTGCAAAAGGTCTTCTCATCTAAAGGCTTGGTAAAGATATCGGCTAGCTGGTTCTCGGTGCTAACATAAAACACTTCGATATCTCCCTTTTGCTGGTGGTCTCTCAAAAAGTGATGCCGGATGTCAATGTGCTTTGTGCGGCTGTGCTCAACAGGATTTTCCGCTATGCGGATGACACTCTCATTGTCACATAGGAGTGGGACTTTGCTCAGATTGTAGCCAAAGTCCCGGAGGGTTTGCCTCATCCAAAGTAGTTGCGCGCAACACTGTCCTGCGGCAACATACTCGGCCTCAGCGGTGGATAGGGCAACGGAAGTTTGTTTCTTAGAATTCCATGACACCAGGGACCTTCCTAAGAATTGGCACATCCCCGATGTACTCTTCCTATCGACCTTACATCCAGCATAGTCGGAGTCTGAATATCCAATCAAGTCAAAGTTAGACCCCTTTGGATACCAGATCCCGAAGCAAGGCGTAGCGACTAAATATCTAAGAATTCGCTTCACGGCCACTAAGTGACACTCCCTTGGATCGGATTGAAATCTAGCACACATGCATACGCTAAGCATAATATCCGGTCTACTAGCACATAAATAAAGTAAAGACCCTATCATTGAACGGTATGCCTTTTGATCAACGGACTTACCTCCTTTGTTGAGGTCGGTGTGTCCGTCAGTTCCCATCGGAGTCTTTGCGGGCTTGGCGTCCTTCATCCCAAACCGCTTTAGCAAGTCTTGTGTGTACTTCGTTTGGGAGATGAAGGTGCCGTCCTTGAGTTGCTTCACTTGGAACCCAATGAAGTAGTTCAACTCGCCCATCATCGACATCTCGAATTTCCGCGTTATCACCCTGCTAAATTCTTCACAGGACTTTTGGTTAGTAGAACCAAATATTATGTCATCGACATAAATTTGGCACACAAACAAATCACCATCACAAGTCTTAGTGAATAAAGTCGGATCGGCTTTCCCAACCTTGAAAGCATTAGCAATTAAAAAGTCTCTAAGGCATTCATACCATGCTCTTGGGGCTTGCTTAAGTCCATAGAGCGCCTTAGAGAGCTTACATACGTGGTCGGGGTACCATTCATCCTCGAAGCCAGGGGGTTGCTCCACGTACACCTCCTCCTTGATTGGCCCGTTGAGGAAGGCGCTCTTCACATCCATTTGGAACAACCTGAAAGAATGGTGAGCGGCATATGCTAGCAAAATACGAATGGACTCTAGCCTAGCCACAGGAGCAAAAGTCTCCTCAAAGTCCAAACCTGCGACTTGGGCATAACCTTTTGCCACAAGTCAAGCCTTGTTCCTTGTCACCACCCCGTGCTCGTCCTGTTTGTTGCGGAACACCCACTTGGTTCCCACAACATTTTGCTTGGGACGAGGCACCAGTGTCCAAACTTCATTCCTCTTGAAATTATTGAGCTCCTCCTGCATGGCCAACACCCAGTCCGGATCTAGCAAGGCCTCTTCTACCCTGAAAGGCTCAATAGAAGAGACAAAGGAGTAATGCTCACAACAATTAACTAATCTAGAACGAGTAGTTACTCCTTACTAATATCACCCAAAATTTGGTCGACGGGATGATTCCTTTGAATCGTCGCTCGAACTTGGGTTGGAGGTGCCGGTTGTGCTTCTTCCCCCATTACATGGTCATCTTGTGCTCCCCCTTGATCACACGCCTCTTCTTGATGAACCTGTTCATCGTCTTGAGTTGGGGGATGCACCATTATTGAGGAAGAAGGTTGATCTTGCTCCTTTTGTTCCTGTGGCCGCACATCTCCAATCGCCATGGTGCGTATTGCGGCCGTTGGAACGTCTTCTTCATCTACATCATCAAGATCAACAACTTGCTCTCTTGGAGAGCCATTAGTCTCATCAAATACAACATCGCTAGAGACTTCAACCAAACCCGATGATTTGTTGAAGACCCTATACGCCTTTGTATTTGAGTCATAACCTAAAAAAACCCTTCTACAGCTTTGGGAGCAAACTTAGAATTTCTACCTTTCTTCACTAGAATGTAACATTTGCTCCCAAATACACGAAAGTAAGATACATTGGGTTTGTTACCGGTTAGAAGCTCATACGAAGTCTTCTTAAGAAGGCGGTGAAGGTAGACCCGGTTGATGGCGTGGCAAGCCGTGTTCATGGCTTCCGACCAAAAGCGCTCGGGGGTCTTGAACTCTCCAAGCATCGTCCTCGCCATATCGATGAGCGTCCTGTTCTTCCTCTCTACCACACCATTTTGTTGTGGAGTGTAGGGAGCGGAGAACTCGTGCTTGATCCCTTCCTCCTCAAGATACTCCTCCACTTGAAGGTTCTTGAACTCGGACCCGTTGTCGCTCCTTATCTTCTTCACCTTGAGCTCAAACTCATTTTGAGCTCTCCTTAGGAAGCGCTTGAGGGTCCCTTGGGTTTCAGATTTATCCTGCAAAAAGAATACCCAAGTGAAGCGGGAAAAATCATCAACTATAACAAGACCATACTTACTTCCTCCTATGCTTAGATAGGCGACGGGTCCGAAGAGGTCCATATGCAGCAGCTCTAGGGGTCTTGACGTAGTCATCACGTTCTTGATGTGATGAGCACTTCCCACTTGTTTACCTGCTTGACAAGCTGCACAAGGTCTATCTTTTTCGAAATGCACATTAGTTAGACCTATCACGTGTTCTCCCTTTAGAAGCTTGTGAAGGTTGTTCATCCCCACATGTGCTAAACGGCGATGCCACAGCCAGCCCATGCAAGTCTTAGCAATTAAGCATGCATCTAGACCGGCCTCCTCTTTTGCAAAATCAACTAAATAAAGTTTGTCGTCTAGTACACCCTTAAAAGCTAGTGAACCATCACACCTTCTAAAGACAGACACGTCTACATTTGTGAATAAACAATTATATCCCATATTGCATAATTGACTCACAGACAACAAGTTATATCCAAGTGACTTAACTAAGAACACATTAGAAATAGAATGCTCGGACGAAATAGCAATTTTACCTAACCCTTTCACCTTGCCTTGGTTCCCATCACCGAATATTATTGAATCTTGGGGATCCTTGTTCTTGACGTAGGAAGAGAACATCCTCTTCTCCCCCGTCATGTGGTTTGTGCATCCGCTGTCGATAATCCAGCTTGAGCCCCCAGATGCATAAACCTGCAAGGCAAATTTAGGCTTGGGTCTTAGGTACCCAACTCATGTTGGGTCCTACAAGGTTAGTTACAATAGTCTTAGGGACCCAAATGCAAGTTTTGTCTCCCTTACATTTGGCCCCTAACTTCTTAGCAATTACCTTCTTACCCTTTCTACAAATAGCAAAGGAAACATTGCAAGCATAATAAATTGTAGATGGTTCATTCATTACTTTCCTAGGAACATGAACAACATTTTTTCTAGGCATAGCATTTTTCCTATCAACATTTCTATCATGCATAATAGAAGAACTAGAAGCAACCATGGCATGAGAATCAAAAGCATCATAACTTCTAAAAGCATTCCTAGAATGTCTCCTATCATGATACATGAAAGCATGGTTCTTATGAGCACTACTAGCCATAGGGGCCTTCCCTTTCTCCTTGGCGGAGATGGAAACCTTATGGCTTGTTAAGTTCTTAACCTCTCTCTTGAAGCCAAGACCATCCTTAATTGAGGGGTGTCTACCAATCGTGTAGGCATCCCTTGCAAATTTTATTTTATCAATTTCACTTTTGCTAGTCTTAAGTTGGGCATTAAGACTAGCCACTTCATCATTTAATCTAGAAATTGAAGCTAGGTGTTTGCTACAAGCATCAATATTAAAATCTTTACACCTATTGCAAATTACAACATTTTCTACACAAGATGTTGATTTACTAGCTATTTCTAACTTAGCATTCAAATCATCATTTATGCTCCTTAAGCTAGAAATTTTCTCATGGCAAGTAGATAGTTCACAAGAAAGCATTTCATTCCTTTTAACTTCTAAAGCATGAGATTTTTGTGCCTCGACAAATTTATCATGTTCTTCATACAACAAATCCTCTTGCTTTTCTAATAACCTATTGTTATCATTCAAGGCATCAATTAATTCATTAATTTTATCAACCTTGGTTCTATCTAGGCTCTTGAATAAACATGAATAATCTATTTCATCATCATCACTAGACTCGTCCTCACTTGAAGAAGCATAAGTAGTATTTCGAGTACATACCTTCTTCTCCTTCGCCATGAGGCATGTGTGACGCTCGTTTGGGAAGAGGGCCGATTTGTTGAAGGCGGTGGCGGCGAGTCCTTTGTTGTCGGAGTCGGACGACGAACAATCCGAGTCCCACTCCTTGCCAAGGTGTGCCTCACCCTTAGCCTTCGTGTAAGCTTTCTTCTTCTCCCTTTTGTTCCCTTGTTCCTGGTCACTATCATTATCGGGACAATTAGCGATAAAATGACCAATCTTACCACATTTGAAGCATGAGCTCTTCCCCTTTGTCTTGGTCTTGCTTGGCTGCCCCTTGCGACCCTTTAGCACCGTCTTGAAGCGCTTGATGATGAGGGCCATCTCTTCATCATTGAGCCCCGCCGCCTCAACTTGCGCCACCTTGCTAGGTAGCGCCTCCTTGCTCCTCGTTGCCTTGAGAGCAATAGTTTGAGGCTCTTGGATTGGTCCATTTAGTGCATCGTCGACGTATCTTGCCTCCTTGATCATCATCCGCCCGCTTACAAATTTCCCAAGAATTTCTTCGGGCGACATCTTGGTGTACCTAGGATTCTCACGAATATTGTTCACAAGATGTGGATCAAGAACAGTAAAGGACCTTAGCATTAGGCGGACAACGTCGTGGTCCGTCCATCGCGTGCTTTCATAGCTCTTTATTTTGTTGACGAGGGTCTTGAGCCGGTTGTACGTTTGGGTTGGCTCCTCGCCCCTTATCATCGCGAATCTCCCGAGTTCGCCCTCCACCAACTCCATCTTGGTGAGCATGGTGACGTCGTTCCCCTCATGAGAGATCTTGAGGGTGTCCCAGATCTGCTTGGCATTGTCCAAACCGCTCACCTTATGATACTCGTCCCTACACAAAGAGGCTAACAACACAGTAGTAGCTTGTGCATTTTTATGAATCTGTTCATTGATAAACATAGGACTATCCGAGCTATCAAATTTCATTCCACTCTCTACTATCTCCCATATGCTAGGATGGAGAGAGAACAAGTGACTACGCACTTTGTGGCTCCAAAATCCATAGTTCTCTCCATCAAAGTGAGGAGGTTTACCAAGTGGAATGGAGAGCAAATGAGCATTTGTACTTTGCGGAATACGAGAGTAATCGAAAGAAAAGTTTGAATTGACTGTTTTCTTTTTCTCATAGTCGTGGTCATCCTTTTGGGAAGAACAGGACTCGTCGCTGTCGTCGTAGTAGACGATCTCCTTGATGCGCCTCGTCTTTTTCTTCTTCCCATCTTTTCGTTTGTGGCCCGAGCCCGAGTCGGTAGGCTTGTCGTCTTTCGGCTCGTTGACGAAGGACTCCTTCTCTTTATCATTGATCACAATTCCCTTCCCCTTAGGATCCATCTCTTCGGGCGATTAGTCCCTTTCTTGAAGAGAACGGCTCTGATACCAATTGAGAGCACCTAGAGGGGGGTGAATAGGTGATCCTGTAAAACTTGAGACTTAATGCCACAAAACTTGATTAGGCGTTAGCACAATAATGCTAAGTGGCTTAGAGAAGAGTCTTAGCAAAACACAACAACCACAAGAGGATCAACACAGATAGACACAGTGGTTTATCCCGTGGTTCGGCCAAGTACAAAACTTGTCTACTCCACGTTGTGGCGTCCCAACGGACGAGGGTAGCAATCAACCCCTCTCAAGCGGTCCAAAGACCCACTTGAATACCACGGTGTTTTGCTTAGCTTTACTATATCCCGCTTGCGAGGAATCTCCACAACTTGGAGTCTCTCGCCCTTACAAAGATGTTCACAAAGAAGCACGGAGTAAGGGAGGGATGAGCAACTCACACAAGACACAAAAATCACAGCAAATACGCACACACAAGACCCAGACTTGAGCTCAAAAGACTATCACGAGGTTCTCACTAGGACGGAGCTCAAATCACTAAGAATGTCGAACAAGTGCGCAAGAATGAAGTGTGAGTGATCAACAATGCTCTAAGGATGCTTGGTGTACTCCTCCATGCGCCTAGGGGCCCCTTTTATAGCCCCAAGGCAGCTAGGAGTCGTTGAGAGCATTCCAGGAAGGCAGATCTTGCCTTCAGTCGCCTGGCACACCGGACAGTCCGGTGCACCACCGGACACTGTCTGGTGCGGATTTCTTTCCTTATTTGGCGAAGCCGACCGTTGAGGATTCAGAGCCGTTGGTGCACCGGACACTGTCCGGTGCACACCGGATAGTCCGATGCCCTCTTCTAGTCGTTGGCTCGGCCACGTGTCCCGCGTAGATCGCGCAGCCGACCGTTGGCCCGACCGACCGTTGGCTCACCGGACAGTCCGGTGCACCACCGGACAGTCCGGTGAATTATAGCCGTACGCCGTTAATCATCTCCCGAGAGCGACGAGTTCGCCGATGAATGGCTCACCGGACAGTCCGGTGATTTATAGCCGTACACCGCCGTCGAAGTCTCGAGAACAACAAGTTCACCAGAGCTAGCCTGGCGCACCGAACACTGTCTGGTGCACCACCGGATAGTCCGGTGCACCCAGACCGAGCAGACTTTGGCTGTACAAAGCCATCTCTTTTCCAAATCGATTTTTCCTGTTTCCAGCACTTAGACACAGAGCATTAGTCTTCAAAACAATGTACTAAGTCTTAGAAACATACCTTTACTGTTGATTTGCACTTTGTCCAACATTTGGCATATATTTTCACTTAAGCACTTGTGTTGGCACTCAATCACCAAAATACTTAGAAATGGCCCAAGGGCACATTTCCCTTTCAGGGAGAAGAAGATGTTCACCTCCTACGTCAAGAGCAAAGATTCCCAAGATTCAATCATCTTTGGAGATGGGAACCAAGGCAAGGTTAAAGGACTAGGAAAGATAGCCATTTCATCCGAGCATTCCATATCTAATGTGTTTTTAGTTGAATCGCTCGGGTACAATTTATTATCTGTTAGTCAACTATGTAATATAGGATACAATCATCTATTTACCAATGTAGATGTGTCTGTCTTTAGAAGGAGTGATGGTTCATTAGCTTTTAAGGGTGTACTAGACGACAAACTCTACTTAGTTGATTTTTCGAAAGAGGAGGCCAATCTAGATGCATGCTTAATTGCTAAGACTAGCATGGGCTGGCTGTGGCATCGCCGTCTAGCACATGTTGGGATGAAGAACCTTCATAAACTTCTAAAGGGAGAACATGTGTTAGGTCTAACCAATGTGTTTTTCAAAAAAGATAGACCTTGTGCAGCTTGTCAAGCAGGTAAACAGGTGGGAAGCGCTCATCACAGCAAGAATGTGATGACCACATCAAGACCTCTAGAGCTACTTCACATAGACCTCTTCGGACCCGTCACCTACCTTAGCATCGGGGGAAGTAAGTATGGTCTAGTAATTGTTGATGATTTTTCCCGCTTCACTTGGGTATTCTTTTTGCAGGATAAATCAAAAACCCAAGGGACCCTAAAGCGCTTTCTAAGGAGAGCTCAAAACGAATTTGAGCTCAAGGTGAAAAAGATAAGAAGCGACAATGGGTCCGAGTTCAAGAACTTGCAAGTGGAGGAGTACCTTGAGGAGGAAGGAATCAAGCACGAGTTCTCCGCTCCCTACACACCACAACAAAACGGTGTGGTAGAGAGGAAGAACAGGACACTCATAGGCATGGCGAGGACGATGCTTGGAGAATTCAAGACGCCCGAGCGGTTTTGGTCGGAAGCTATGAACACAGCTTGCCACGCCATAAACCGGGTCTACCTTCATCGCCTCCTCAAAAAGACCTCGTATGAACTTCTAACCGGTAACAAACCCAACGTGTCATACTTTCATGTATTTGGGAGTAAATGTTACATTCTAGTAAAGAAAGGTAGAAATTCCAAATTTGCTCCCAAAGCTGTAGAAGGGTTTTTGCTAGGTTATGACTCAAATACAAAGGCGTATAGAGTCTTCAACAATTCATCGGGTTTGGTTGAAGTCTCTAGCGACGTTGTATTTGATGAAACTAATGGCTCTCCAAGAGAGCAAGTTGATCTTGATGATGTAGATGAGGATGATGTTCCAACGGACGCAATTCGCACCATGGCAATTGGAGATGTGCGACCACAGGAACACCAAGAACAAGATCAACCCTCTTCCTCAACGATGGTGCATCCACCAACCCAAGATGATGAACAGGTTCCTCAAGAGGAGGCGTGTGATCAAGGGGGAGCACAAGAAGACCAAGTTGTGGAGGAAAAAGCGCCACGGGCCCCTCCAACCCAAGTCCGAGCGACGATTCAAAGGAATCATCCCGTCGACCAGATTTAGGGTGATATAAGCAAGGGAGTAACAACTCGCTCACGTCTAGCTAATTTTTGTGAGCATTACTCGTTTGTCTCTTCTATTGAGCCTTTCAGGGTAGAAGAGGCCTTGCTAGATCTGGACTAGGTATTGGCCATGTAGGAAGAGCTCAACAACTTCAAGCGAAATACAGTTTGGACCCTGGTGCCACGTCCCAAGCAAAACATTGTGGGAACCAAGTGGGTGTTCTGCAACAAGCAAGACGAGCATGGGGTGGTGACACGAAACAAGGCTCGACTTGTGGCAAAAGGCTATGCCCAAGTCATAGGTTTGGATTTCGAGGAGACTTTTGCTCCTGTGGCTAGGCTAGAGTCTATTCGCATTCTATTAGCCTATGCCACTCACCACCCTTTTAGGTTGTTCCAAATGGATGTGAAGAGCGCTTTCCTCAATGGGCCAATCAAGGAGGAGGTGTACGTGGAGCAACCCCCTAGCTTTGAGGATGAACGGTACCCCGACCATATGTGTAAGCTCTCTAAGGCGCTCTATGGACTTAAGCAAGCCCCAAGAGCATGGTATGAATGCCTTAGAGATTTTCTAATTGCTAATGCTTTCAAGGTTGGGAAAGCCGATCCAACTCTTTTCGCTAAGACTTGTGATGGTGACCTATTTGTGTGCCAAATTTATGTCGATGACATAATATTTGGTTCTACTAACCAAAAGTCTTGTGAAGAGTTTAGCAGGGTGATGACGCAGAAATTTGAGATGTCGATGATGGGCGAGTTGAACTATTTCCTTGGGTTCCAAGTGAAGCAACTCAAGGACGGCACCTTCATCTCACAAATGAAGTACACACAAGACTTGCTCAAGCGGTTTGGGATGAAGGACGCCAAGCCCGCAAAGACACCAATGGGAACCGACGGACATGTCGACCTCAACAAAGGAGGTAAGTCCGTTGATCAAAAGGCATACCGGTCTATGATAGGTTCCTTGCTTTATTTATGTGCTAGTAGACCGGATATTATGCTTAGCGTATGCATATGTGCTAGATATCAATCCGACCCAAGGGAGTGTCACCTTGTGGCCATTAAGCGGATTCTTAGATATTTAGTTGCTACGCCTTGCTTCGGGATCTGGTATCCAAAGGGGTCTACCTTTGACTTGATTGGATATTCAGACTCCGATTATGCTGGGTGCAAGGTTGATAGGAAGAGTACATCAGGGACGTGCCAATTCCTAGGAAGGTCCCTGGTGTCTTGGAGTTCAAAGAAACAAACTTCCGTTGCCCTATCCACCGCTGAGGCCGAGTATGTTGCCGCAGGACAGTGTTGCGCGCAACTACTTTGGATGAGGCAAACCCTCTAGGACTTTGGCTACAATCTGAGCAAAGTCCCACTCCTATGTGACAATGAGAGTGCAATCCGCATGGCGGATAATCCTGTTGAACACAGCCGCACTAAGCACATAGACATCCGGCATCACTTCCTGAGAGACCACCAGCAAAAGGGGGATATCGAGGTGTACCACATTAACAACGAGAACCAGCTAGCTGATATCTTCACCAAGCCTTTAGATGAGAAAAGGTTTTGCAGGTTGCGTAGTGAGCTAAATGTCTTAGATTCGCGTAACTTGGATTGATCTATAGCATACATGTGTTTTATGCCTTTGATCATGTTAACTTATGCATTCAATCTATTTTTGCTCATTTGTGGTGCTCAAGTTGTAAACATGATCCCCGGACCTCACAAATCCATTTGCATGCACTTATTTAGGGGGAGGCATGCTACAACTTGACACTTTGAGACTAACCTGTGTGTTTAAGTTCTTGATTTAGTCTCAAAAGTGGATTGAAAGGGAAAGGTGAACTTGGACCATGCAAAGACTTCCACTGCACTCCGGTATTAACTCCAAGTTCATATCTATGCTCTATTGCCATTTTGCTCGTAATTGACAATTTTGGTGAGGCAATGGGGTTAAAGGGCCAAGAATGATCCCATTTTTGTGCTTAATGCCAAAGGGGGAGAAATTAAAGGCCAAAGCAAATGGATCAGCTACCACTTGAGAAATTTGAAAATAGTAGAGTTAGCACTTTTGATTTGTCAAAATACTCTTATTTGCAAAATTTGGCCTCTTGTGGGGAGAATGTAGGATTATGGGAAAAAGGGGAAGTTTGTGGCTCTTAATCAATTTTTCCATTTGAACATCTCTCTTTGTGCCTAAACAAGTGTGTTTGACTTAGAGATAGGAAAATGAGTTTGATTTCAAAAACAAACCAAGTGGTGGCAAAGAATGATCCAAATATGCCAAATTTGAATCATAAACAATTATTGTTCTCAATTGCATTGATGTTGTACTTCTTTTATTTGCTTTTTGATGTGTTGGCATAAATCACCAAAAAGGGGGAGATTGAAAGGGAAATGTGCCCTTGGGCCATTTCTAGAGTGTTTTGGTGATTAAGTGCCCAACGCATTTTCTCTAAGTGTTAAATTGTGCCAAAGATTCAAGGAGTGCAAATCATGTTACAAGGTATGTTTCTAGACTTAGCACATTGTTTTGAGTACTAACATATGTTGTATAAGTGCTAGAAACAGGGAAAAATCAATTGGAAAAGAGTTGGCTGTGTACAGTCAACTCCTGCTCAGTCTGGGTGCACCGGACTGTCCGGTGCGCCAGGCCAGCCTCCGGTGAATAGGCCACTCTCGGGACTCGACGGCGGTGTATGACTATAATTCACCGGACTGTCCGGTGGTGCACCGGACTGTCCGATGAGTCGTCCGCGGCGAAGTCGTCGCTCTCGGGAAACGTTCAACGGCGTACGGCTAAAATTCACCGGACTATCCGGTGGGACACTGGACTGTCCGGTGAGCCAACGGTCGACTGCTCCAACGGTCGGCCATGCAATCCGCGCGCGACGCATGGGCACGCCAACGGTCGGCAGGGGGCACCGGACTGTCCGGTGTGCCCCGGACAGTGTCCGATGCGCCAACTGCCATGAATCTGCAACGGTCAGATGCGCCAGAAAAGGAAGGAGATCGCGCACCGGACAGCTACAGTGACTGTCCGGTGGTGCACAGGACTGTCCGGTGCGCCACCCGACAGAAGGCAAGATCAGCCTTCCAAGATTGTTCTCCAACGGCTCTTAGCTGCCTTGGGGCTATAAAAGGGACCCCTAGGCGCATGGAGGAGTCATCTAAGCATTATTTGATCATTCCTAAGCATCCAGACTCCACTCCCACGCATTTGACTCTCTATGCTAGCAATTTGAGCTCCTCTTGAGTTGAGAACTCCGTGTGTTGAACTAAGAGCTCAAGTTGTGACTTGTGTGCGTGATTGTGCTCTCGTTTTGAGTCTTGTGTGCGTTGCTCTTCCCTCCCTTACTTCCGTGCTTCTTTGTGATCATCAATTGTAAGGGCGAGAGGCTCCAAGTTGTGGAGATTCCTCGCAAACGGGAGAAAGTATAAGAAAGAAGAACACCGTGGTATTCAAGTTGATCATTGGATCACTTGAAAGGGTTGAGTGCAACCCTCGTCCATTGGGATGCCACAACGTGGAAGTAGGCAAGTTTTGTACTTGGCCGAACCACAGGATAACTCACGTGTCTCTTGTGATTGCTCTTCTGTGTGATTATTGTGATTCGCTAGAGCTCGCTCTATAGCCACTTGGTTTATCATTCTAACACTTAATCAAGTTTTGTGGCTATTAGTTGTTGAATTTTATAGGATCACCTATTCACCCCCCCCCCCCCTCTAGGTGCTCTCAAGATGGCCGGGTCGTGGCTCTAGAAGCACGTCAGGATGTACTCTATTACCGACCGGCAGAGTTTGCTGCCCTCGGCCTCCAGGCGGGCGCTAAGGATCTGGTCCAGGCGTCGGAGGCGGTCGGCGGCGGAATCCAGCACCAGGAGCGCGTCGGAGATGGACGTCGGCTGCTCCGACACAGGAATGGGGCTCACCCCCAGCGGCACCAGTGCTAAGCTCGCCTCGCCGGCCCAGGCGGTGATACGTTAGATCCCGGCGCGATGCTTCGTCCGGAGATCTTCAAGTGTCTCCCTCATTGCCTCCATAGCCTGGGAGCCTGGGGCCACCTGTGTCGCCTGAGCTGCCTGTGCCGTCTCGAACTAGAGGACCCGCTCCACTAGCGTCCGCTCCTTCTCCTCCAGCGCCCGCTCCTTCTCCTCTACCTCGAGCTCATAATCGGCCAGCAGCTTATCCCACCTCTCAAGCATTTCCTCCCTGAAGGCGAGGTCCTTCTCCCGCCAAGCGAGATCCGCCGCCCGCTTATCCAGGGAGGCATCCTTCTCCTTGAGGTTCTCTTTGGCCAGGGCAAGGCTGCTGGCCCTATCATCAAGCCCCTATTGCACCTTTTTCAGGTCCTCAACAGCCGCGGACTGTTGGTCCCGCTGCTCCTCCAACATCTTGTTGTAGGCACTCAGCTTCGCCTGGAGCTCCGTGATGACCTCCTCCCTCTGGTCCAAGTGCACCTCCCTCTTGGCCAGCCTTGTCTCCTTTCGGGTTACCTCCAGCTCCTGGGTGAACACCTTCTGGAGGTCCTCCCGGTAGTCCTTGCAGTCCCGCTCAAGCTTGGACCGCTCGAAGGTGAACTGGCAGGACGCTGCCTTGGTGCGCTCCTCCAGCTGGGTGCGCCAGTCGCTGAGGCACTGGTGTTTGGCCTCAAGCGCCTCCCACTCCCGCAGGATCGCTGTCCCAGTCTCTTCGAGGGCCTGATGGGCGCGAGACAGCTCCCGGGAAGGGGAATCGGCGCTGCTTCTGGCTCGACGCCGGATCGGAGCGGTCGCCCGAAAATTACCTCCATCTCCTCCGGGGTAGGCGGCGGGTTGGAGCTAGATGCGCCTCCTACGTCGATCTCGATAGTGGCGACAGGCGCGACTGGGGCCTCCTCTGCCGCTGCCGACGGTGTACTCGATGGCATCACCGTCGCTGAGGCTGTGACGGCCGTCGGGGCAGCGGGGACCCCCTCCGCCGCTGCAGCACCGCTTGGTGTTGGCACTGCTGGAACCAAATCCACAGCTGGAGCCTGGGGGCCCGATGGCACTGTCCCGGCAGTAACAACTAGAGGCGAGGGAGGCACGACTTTGGATGCAGAGGGAGAAGAGGCCCTGATGAGCAAAGGATGGGTTAATACCCATTGGCATGATAACTAGACCAGCGAAGAAATAAAAAAAGGGGGGCTACACTTACATGGGGCCCTGAACCTTCCAACGACCATGGAAACGGGACGATCGCTGCCCCTGCTGCTGCTGTTGATGATGCTGCTGCCCCTGGGGTGACGGTGGTGGCGGTGGTGGTGGGTCTAATGATGGTGGTGGTGGAGTACTAACGCGCCTCTGCGTGCCCTGGGCCTAGGAGCCAGCCTCCTCGGCCCCACCAGCTGTCCTCTGGCGCTTCTGGGGGGTCTGAATCAAGGGGCGGATCCGAGACAAAAGACCCATCGGCGCGGCGCAGTCGGTGTCGCCTCTCTCCCTCCGACCTCCCGGTGGCACCCGGAGAGGAAGAGCCACCCGCAGGCCCTTTGCCCTTGTCCGAGGAGCTCGGGGTCGCGAGGGGAGCTCTGGAGCCCAAATTGGCGGGCTGGGAACCTCCGACCGGTACACCGGGAATATGGATCCCTCAGTGGGGGTCCCGGCCGCCGGTTTGGCGGATCGCCACACCGCTCTCATCGAGGGTCGGCAGCCAGGCCAGCACCGTCGACCGCAGCCCTGGATCATCGCAGAGCGGCGGAATGCCCTATGGAGGTATCAAGGTTTCGGGGATAAAGGCCTCACCAGTGGTCCCCTTCACCAAAATTTCTAGCTGCTCCCAGGACAGGTCAGTCCCCGGCCCACGCTGGATCCTGCCAATGTCGCTGGGGCCGGTGAACCAGCAACATAGACGCGGCCTCCCCTGCAACAACATGACCCGATGCTTCAGGAAATCGCCGACTACGTGCATCGAGGTCAGACCACCGGTCGCCAGTTCCTTGATCCTGTTCAGTACGGGCTCGAACTCTGGCGCGAGGGACGGTTTGGCCCTCCATTGCTTCGGTCGAGTCTTGGTCCGTCGCTCGGCAGAGCAAGGCAGTCGTTTGCCTCAGCGCTGGCGATCACCCAGTCATTACGCCAGTTCTCCCACCTCGTGCCGCCAAGGGTGGCGATGTAGGCCACGGTTGGATCTAACCTCGTCTAGAAATAGTAGGCACCAAGGTGGTCCTTGCCCTTCCCAGACCTCACCAGCACGAAGAACTGGCGAAAGAGGGAAGTGCAGGCTGCCACCCCCACGAACATCTCGCAGAGGTAGACGAAGATGGCCACCTAGAGGATGGAGTGGGGCGTGAGGTGGTAGAGTTGGAGTCCGAACTCCTCCAGCAGCAGCAGGAAGAATGGCGAAATCGGCAGCGCCAACCCGCAGGAGAGATAGCAGACGAAGGGCACAAACTCCCCGGTGGCGAGATCACTGAGGGGAGTAGTGCCGGCCCAGATCCTCCCGGCGAACCCGCAGGAGAGATAGGAGACTTTGCTCTAGCTCTCAGCAGCACTTCTCGACTCTCTAAAGGCTTATAGCTTTGCCTCCACACAAACTAGAGAGATATACACGAGAGGGAGAGAGAGAGAATTGATCCAAATGATGTATATAATTGTTGGTCTCCTTGACCTTCTCCCGTGCACTCGGTGCCTCAAAGCTCTTCTTGCCTCCATCCTTGGCTTGATCGGTTGTCTCTGAGTTACGCACATCGAGTCTCACTTAAGCACTGTCCATCTTGCTTGTGATGTCCATTATCTATAGATAATCTAGTCTTTGGACCATCACACTTGTTCACTTGTGTTGAACTCTATTAGCTTTGCATTAAGCACCTGTTCAACACTTAGCATACGTGTTAGTCCTTTAATTGGGTTGTCATCTAAACACCAAAACCCACAAGAGAGCTTTCAATCTCCCCCTTTTTGGTGATTGATGGCAACACAATTAAAGCTTACACAAGAATAAGATTTAGAGCACAAATTTTGAATTCTAAGTTTATAGAATGCTCCCCCTAAATATGTGCTTACATTAAAATCTCAACTTTGGCCTTATATGCTAAATTGCACATACTTAGGCTAATTCGAAGCATAACTACACCTTAGCACTTGTGGGATGCATTGCCTCAAGAATTAAACTGTGATGCATATAACACAAATGCACATAATAAGAGTTAAACACCAATTGAATAGATATACCATAGGAATATCAACCTACCACTATTCATCATTAAGATACCAATTTAAAGCAATTTAAAGCACCAGAACCACATGAATATATATTACATGACAAACACAATAGATACAATTGATTCATATCAACGGAAGCACTAATTATGCATTATCACCATATAATACGCAACGGAAGCACATGATAACCCTCTTCACACTTAATATAAGCTTTCCTCTCAGGTCAAGGTAAGCTTTAATGCACAAATTCTCCCCCTTTGACATCAAACACCAAAACCATATTCAAGCAAGAATATAGGATGATGTCAAGAGACAGCAGGGTATTAAGCAGGTAAAATGCAACACACTAACATTACTCCCCCTTACACATTTAACATATGCAACACAAGCATTGGAGAAAAATTAAGGTACAAATACGCAAAAAGGTCAATACCTCCTTTTTTACCTTTACCATGTTATGGTGTGCTTTCCATCTAAGTAGGCGGAGTTGCTTTTGTCATCAATTTAAGATTTCCATTTTGAAAGTTTTATCTCTGGAGAGCTTCTTCACACTTGTACCTGATCCTTTATCCTGACCTTTTCTTGTTGCTAAGACACCAAACTTAGAACAAGTTATAGTATTGTGGCACAAGATGAAGCTTCTATTCTAGTGATTACCAAAAGATACCAATTGAAGCACACTACTAAGGCTACCAATTGAACATCATCGTTGTCATGGTATTTAAAGATAAGCATCTAGGATCACCAACTATTATAGAGCATGAGCGATCTTTAAATATGCAATTACTCACAACTTTAGGTACCAATTACTCGACTTGTGGAGTGTAATACCTAAATATGTAAACCATGAAAATAGTGTTGATCTCAATGTTTGGTGACCATTATTTATCATTACATGTGACCACCCATGTAAAAAGAATAGATCCTTAATAAGACACAAATAAACCATTGCATCATATTGGGTTTTTGTTTGTGCATTAAAAGCAATAATAATATGAATTTAATAAAAATGATAATGAGAGGAGGATTTGAGAAAAAAAAAGAGAAAGGAAAGAGATAAAATAAAGTATAAAGCAAAATTTATAAATACACAAACTTAACCATAATGGTATGATTAAAATCTATTTCTGATTGGAGTACAAATTCAAATTCATACTTGAACTTCAAATTGGGTACTAGTTTCACCCTCATATTTTGAAGTTCAAATTGGGAATTGAAAAATAAAAAAGAAAAGAAAACAGAAAACAGAAAATATAAAAAGAAAAGGATAAAGAGGCTTCGTGGGCCGTTCCTGCCTGATTTCGGCCCAGCTCAACACTCCCCTCTGCGCAGCCCAGAGCACGCTGGTGTCGGCGCCGCCAGGTGGGCCCTGCCCGTCAGCATCAGCGGGGCTCGCGCGGGTACCAGCTGTTACGCTGCTTTGTGGGACCCCCGTGTCAGCTCTATCCCCGTCAACGCACGTCCGAGAATGGCGGGCGCGCGGACTTCGTGCAGTCCGTTGTGGCATCCCGGCCGAGTCCACGTCCTTATAGGTAGCTGGACCGGGCTTGCCTCTCCCTCTTGTCTTCCTACTCTCGCGACCGCCACCGTATTAGAGATAGATTTGGGAGCGAAACAGAGAGTGAGGGAGATTGCCCCTCGCGGCCGCCGGCGGTGGAATCCTTACTCGCCCACGCCGTGTCCCTGGTTTGCTTCCTGAGTGCATCGCCGAGGCATTGGGAAGACGCTCGTGCCCCCAGGAAAGAGAGGGAGGCTGTGGTGCGTGGGAAATTGCTCGTCGGAGACCAGGACCGCCACGGTGAACTCCCTGCGCCGTGAACAGCACCCCTACGCACACACAAACCGAGTGAGTACCCTATCCTTTGGTCCGCTAGGATCTCCACATCGCGTAGAAGGCATCATAGCAAAGAATCGCATAAGTCATCACCGATTCGCGTAGCTCCGGCGAACTGCGTGGCCGCGCTAGGGAGGGCGGCGCCGCCGTCGCGTTGGTGGAAGGAAGAACGCCTTCTGCCCATCCGATCTGGATGAATGGGTAGGATTAGATCCTGATACCGGTTTAGCCAGATCCAATTGGGTCCGTAGATTTCAAATCGGGCGGTTGCGGTTGATTTGGGTTTCATAAAATCGGTGCCATCGGATCTCGATCTCATGGCTCATAGCGCTTACCGTTTCAGATGACAGGGAATCTAATCCTGGCGGCCGATTTCCGATCGGACGATCGTAATACCACCGTACCCCTTCGGCCGGGTAAATTTACTAAAGAGACCCCTCACTTCGTAAGAATCAACCCGCCATCCACACTTCCTATTCTCTGTGTCTCGGTTATCTTGCACAGAGACCCTTGAGCTTTCGGAAAATCGACGCCCAGTCCAGAGGATAATAAAAACCGAGTAATGATTATAGAATTTAGTTTTTAATACAAAAACAAATCCAGAAACTTGTAAAATTCATAGAAATTCCATTTTTGATCCAAATTGAACCATTCCAATTTCTAGAAATTTGTAATAATATTCTTTATCATTTTGTGTCACTGTTTTGACATGAACTCAGTTAGAAAATTAATTTCCCATCTAATCCTATTTGAATCACATTAAACCTTAGGAAATTCATAACTTGAAATCTATAACTCCAAAATTAGTGATTCCAGTTCCTATGATCTCATTTTAATGTGTAGATTTTTGCTGTATATTTTATTCATCTGTTTGGTGTGATGTTGATTTTGGCTATACTATGTATGTATTGTGTTGATGCGAGTAGACGAGCAAGCCACTGTGGAAACTGAGGTTCAACAAGTTGAGATAGCTGAGCAGGAGCTCATTGAAGGCAAGTTGTGCCCTTGACCACTTTTTACCCAATAATGTTCTTTAATATCATTTATCCATGCATAGGTTAATTTTGATGGGACCCAATAGGTCACCCTAGATTGTTTATCTCATTACCTTGTTTACCCCTGATTCACTTGGGTAGTTTGCTATTGCTTTACATGGTTTTGGGATAATCATTTATTATATCTATGTTCCAATTATTCTTGTTATTCTATTTATGTTCATGTCAAGTTCATTAATGTTAATTGGAACATAGAGCTTAACTTGAGTAACACGTGCCACCACAAGGGTTTAATGGGATGCCCTTGGCTGACTAATTAGGAAAGCTAGTGGAAGACTACCTTACCCGAAAGGGGCAAGGGAAGTAGGGGAGTGGTCAGTGTAGGGAGGTCCCTGGTTGATTTTGCTGCGATGGCGGTCAGCCAGGAACCCTGCATTGGAACTTCCTATAAACTGTAGCGGGTTTTCGGAAGCTAGTGGAACTTTGTAAAGGCCTCGTAGTGTTGCCCTGCCGCGCTTCCTAGGTAGAGGTGTATGGGATTCGCGACCCCTTGGCAGATGGGTAACATGACTTGTGGGTAAAGGGTACAACCTCTGCAGAGTGTAAAACTGGTATACTAGCCGAGCTCACGGTCATGAGCAGCTCAGGACTCTCTGATGTTTAAATTATGGAACTTAAATTTAATTTTGTCATTTGCATTGCATGGGTTTATTATTAAATTTGTTCTATTACTTTATCTATGGTTTGGTATTTACTTACACTTAGTAATTGCTAATAAAATTTGGACCAACTACTTAAAAGCAATGCTCAGCTTTAACCCCTATCATTGATTAGCCTTACACATCACATGAACTCACACCTTTGTGAGTTTATGTCCACTGGTTCCCACAACTTGTTGAGCTATGATCATGTGTGAGCTCACCCTTGCTGTCTCACACCCCCCCCCCCCCCACAGGAGAAGATCAGGTGGTTCAGGAGGAGCCGCCTAACACTGAGGAGTTCGATCTGATCTAGGTGGCGTTTCCCAGTCGACATTGGCGCCGACGATCCTTAGTTCGTTTTATCTTTATTATTTTATTTTGTAATAAGTCTTCCGCTATGTAATAAATACTCTGATGTTTTATGACATTTATCTCTATACACTCTGTTATTATATATGTTGTCTTCTTGGCGCATGTATGAGATGCACCTGGCTTTGTTCCTTAAAGCCGGGTGTGACATGGAGGTACCCAAGTCCTGATTGCTCCATTTCTTGCTCATCTTCCCTTTGCCACCTTGAGACTATATAGGATCACTCAAGAAACAGTTAGTCTCAAAAGACACAAGTTATGTGTGCTCCCCCTAAAGTTATGCATCAAGTATTTGAATGACTTGCACCTTGCACATTCTAGTGTCCTCAGAATTGGAGGGGATCACAACATACCTTGGTCTAGGCATAATATATCAATTGCATCACAAGAAAAGATACCAATTGAATAGATGACATAAAACAACTTATGACTAGTGGAAACAATACATGCCTTAAGATATATGACATTTTAAAAGCAACCTAGGAACGCTTCACACATGATGATCATTGCAACACATATACCAATTGAAAAACGACAAGATCATGCATAAAAAGCATAGTGTCTAAGCACATCATGATTAAGGAGTATTTTCTTAGGTACACCAAAGGAAACAACATTTTAAAGCATAAAGCACCTAAGCCAAGATACTACCAATTGAAAGGCAAGAACATAGCTATGATCCATCAATGGAACATCAAGATATTCAAAGAAATTGCATAGTTTCATTCTCCATACCTTTGCCTTTTACCTGAATCCAGTGAGAGCACCTGTTGTCACCAATTGAGGGCTCCTTTTCCTCATGCACCTCATAACTCGAGAGGGTGCATTAGAGGCACAACACGGATTTCTTGTTTTGGTATACACAGAGTACCAAGATAGAGTAATCATGTGAACATGGACTAAACAAAACTATCATGCTTGCATATAGGTTAATACATAATCATTGAAAACCACATAACATGATTTGCAAAAAGATACATATTTAGCCACATACACCAAGAGAGTTAATCATGGTAGATATATCAAATGAAAAGCTGCCCATTGAATGATTCAAGAGATATAACTTATAAAGCACATAGTCATGATTGAGCAAGCATGATTATGATCTTGGAAATCATGGATCATTAATTGAAAGATATTCAACACAAGCAATCTCAAAAACATAACTACTCCAAGGATAGGTATAGCACGACAATTCAACTTAAAAGCAATACTGATTAGAAATAATGCACTTAAGATACATGGGTACCATCCTTTAGAGAGCAAGTTGTAGGTTCTCATCAAAGTCCTTTGCTTGATTCACCAATAATGATTAAGGACCTCTACAACTTATTTAACTCGAGATGAACATGGGATTAGTATTGCACAATAATTCAACCTTGGGTCAATAAATAGACAATAAATTGACAACTTAAGTGTAGAGTTTGAATTAACCATCTTAAGCTCTCCTAGGGTCTCCAGTCCATCTCGAGGCACCTGCATGGTCTAGTTGGTACAGTTTGGTACCTATCTCGGGATGGGTCCATAATGTTCATCTAAAAGAGCCTTTGGTACCCAAATAGCAATTGTGCTAGTTCTAGGTGATCTCATTACTGATCTAGCACAAGTGTATGATTTGGGTCTCCTAAGCGAATAAGATTGAGATAAATTTACTTGCTTAGGAACCTTACCCTTCTTACATACCTTAGGTAGATGACCATGCTCACCACACATGTAGCAGAAGCGTCGCTCAACCTGACATGACGCTCGCTGTTTGTCTTCTTTCTTAGTGAGGGTCATCCTGGAGAGTGCACGGGTTTGATTTTTCATGAGCGGACATGAAGTGATCATATGGTCCTTGTCATTGCATCCGAAACATCTCCTCATCCCTTCATCCTTGTCATTGTATGGACACGACACAATAAGGTGGCCTAACTCATTGCACTTAAAGCACCTCCTTTTTCCTCTTCTCTTTTTGCTCTTGGATATCATAGAGAGAGGTCAGTGCAAACAACATGACTAATTGAATCTTTACCTTTTTCTTGGTTCATGTTGATTGCTACACTTATTTCCTTAGGAGCTTCTTTATCGCGGAGTTTGTCCCTTGCTGCGGTTCCTTCTTCCTCAAGCTTATTCACCACATGTTTGTAAATATCTTGAGAAGGTCGAGCATGGCGTCTTCTCCTCAATTGTCTTTGTTTCTTGTTCCCAAGCAATTTTCTTTTTGACCCTATAACTTGTTTCTCAATCAAGGATTGGCCTTTCTTGGGGCAGTGGAGGTCAGCACATGATAATACTTTAACTAATTGATCAATCGTGCAAGAGTGAGATTCACATGAGGTTAAACTAGTAATTACTACCTCATGAGCAATATCGAGCATGATATGGTCATCAGCTAATTAACTATGAGAATACGACAACACATAATACTTTTCACCTAGAGCAAGCTTTTCTAAATTCATCATTTCTACTTGACTCCTAAGCATACAATTCTCAGTTTTAAGTTGAGCAGCATCAAATAGTACATCATGATTATTTCTTTGCTTAGATAAAACATATTCATACCGTTGGACCAAATTATCATGAGAGCACTTTAGCTTCTCATGTTCTTTAGTCATCTTCTCCAGACTGTCGTTGGTTCTGATGAGAGTTTCCTCTAGCCTAAGAAGTATCTCCCCTTGTTCCTTGTTCCTTCTCAACAGCTTAACCAAGAGCACTTTGTCTTCTTTATTGAGATGGGTGTAGAACCGGTGAATCTCCTCTTCTTCCACATCGTCTGTCTCATTTTCCCTATCATTATTATCAGTGGAAGTAAAACAGGAAAATGTACCTTGTGGTGATGAAGACTCATCCTCGCTATCATCCTCATATTCCTCCTTATCATCGCTTTCATCTCCACTCTCATCGTTAGCAACAAGACATGTATAACTAGTGGGAGATGAACCTGTCGGTGAGGTGGATTCATTGCTTGGTGTCCATCGTTCTTGTTCTTCTCCCTTGGACAAGTTAGTACCACCAGCAATAGAGGGAGCAGAAGCAGTGCATATGGACTTAAAAAATTTCAACTTAATTTTAGTCCATAGATCATGAGCATCAACAAATAAATCACTATCACTACTCATGATGGCAAAATAGGCACCTCTAAAAAGAGAGTCAACTAAGATGTTGCAAGCATGGTGATTGAGAGATAGACATCTTAGTTCATCATTAGAAGGATTTTTACTAATATCAGAGGGAAAAATACTTCTACTAAAGATCTGTCTCAAATCAGGATCAATATGCATGAAAGCATTATAAATAGAAACAGACCAAGATTTATAATTAGAACCATCGCCTAGAAGAAGTTCTAGAGTTACCTCTTGTGACAATATCGTCATCTCCGGACGGCTAAGCCCACACTGGAGGCCTAGCTCTGATACCAATTGAAAGTTCCCTTCGCCCAGGAACAGGATCTGGATGTCGCCTAGAGGGGGGGTGAATAGGCGAATAATAATTATCACTTTGAAACTGAAATTCCTACTCTACTCGAAGGCTGGATTGCAGTGGAATAGAAGATCTTGTCTTAAAATGCCCTGCACTTCAAATATAACTTGTACCACACATAAGTATTGAAGTGAATATATAAAGAGTAGGTAAGACAAAGAATCAGCACACAGCACAGAGCAGAGCACACAGGCGCAGGGATTTATACCGAGGTTCGGCCAAGCCTGAAATGCTTGCCTAGTCCTCGTTGGAGTTAGCCACACCTGGGCTTGGAGTCTATTTCAACTCCTTCCTCTGTTTGCTCAGATCTGTCAATATGACAGATAGAGCCTTCCACTCTGTTGATATTGGTTACAACAATGTCGTGGTTGCTTATAGTCTTCTTGACAGCACTCCGGCAGAGTAACAATGCGCTCAAGACTTTGCTCTAGCTCTCAGCAGCACTTCTCCACTCTCTAAAGGCTTATAGCTTTGCCTCCACACAAACTAGAGAGATATACACAAGAGGGAGAGAGAGAATTGATCCAAATGATGTATACAATTGTTGGCTGCACTTATTTCTTTGTTGGAGGCACCTAGGGGTCCCTTTTATAGACCCAAGGGGCCTAGGAGCTGTTGGAATTCCTTTTGGAAGGCAATACTTGTTTTCTGTCGGGTGGCGCACCGGACAGTCTGGTGCACCACCGGACATGAACAGTGCTTGTCTGGTGCCCGATCTTCTTCCTTTTCTGGCGAAGTCGACCGTTGCGCCTTCGGACCGCTTGGCGCACCGGACACTGTCCGCTGCACATCAGACAGTCTGGTGCGCCAACTGACCGTTGGCTCAGGCCACGCGTCGCTCGCTAATTTCGCTGTCGGCCGTTGGCTCGGGCGGCACAGACACACCGGACAGTCCGGTGCACCACCGGACAGTCCGGTGAATTTTAGCCACGACTCCCCGTAGATTCCCGAGAGCTGGCAGTTCACCGTCGAGTCAGCCTAGGGCACCGGACACTGTCCGGTGCACCACCGGACAGTCCAGTGTGCCAGGCTGGTGCTGGTTTTGGCTATACAAAGCTATATCTTCTCCAACTCTTTTCTTCTTTTCTTGGCACTGTTTCTAGCACTCAGATAACCATGTTAGTGAATAAAACAATTCACTGAGTCCACACACATACCTTGTTCACTTCTAGAGCTTGATCTTGAGCTATATAACTTACACCACACAATTGTAGATGTTACCTTATTGGTTGTAAGTCATGTCCTTATGTAGTGATCCTTGATGCACCATAACTCTTCTTAACTCGACCAACCTTGACTTTGCAAGTCTTCTTCTTCACCCCTGGCTTTTGGGTTTCTGGTCTCCTTGACCTTCTCTTGTGCACTCGGTGCCTCGAAGCTCTTCTTGCCTCCATCCTTGGCTTGATCGGTTGTCTCTGAGTTACGCACATCGAGTCCCACTTAAGCACTGTCCATCTTGCTTGTGATGTCCATTATCTATAGATAATCTAGTCTTTGGACCATCACACTTGTTCACTTGTGTTGAACTCTGTTAGCTTTGCATTAAGCACTTGTTCAACACTTAGCATACTTGTTAGTCCTTTAATTGGGTTGTCAACTAAACACCAAAACCCACAAGAGAGCTGTCAGCGGCGCACCGTGTCGAGTGCCTCCTCAGTCTGGAAACGCTCGGGATGAACCAGCGAGGCCATGGCGACTACGGCGGCAGAAAGCGGAAGAGCACGAATGCAAAGAGGCACAGAGGGCTCGGAGGCGAAAGGGGCAGCAGTTGTGTCGGCGTCTCGACCCCGGGGGTCCCTGGACTAACGAGTGAATTGTCGCTGCGTGTCCCTGCCCAGATGGGTTGGCGCGGGATGGAACACAAGAGGTGGGACAAGCCTTGTATTATCCTGCACCAGGGGTGCCGCTCGCAGTAGGGGTTACAAGCGCGTCGCGTGAGAGAAAGAGAGGACACAGAGCTCGTCCGCCGCTTCCCTCGCGCGAACCCCCCTCAGGGTGGCCCTAGACCTCCCTTTTATAAAGGCAAGGAGAGGATCCAAACGTACAACGGGGGTGTAGCTATGCGCTAACGTGTCCGGTAGTGGAGTGCCTAAGCCCTGTGTACATGCCAACGTGGCCGTTGGGGGAGAGCTTGGGCCCTGTACATGTGATGGCGTGGCCATCGGAGGAGCGCCTGAGTTCTGTAGGAGCACAGCTGGCAGCGCGGTGAGGATCCTGCTGACATCTCCTTGCAGTCGTAAGGGGCTGAGAGCCACCGGCGTCATGGTGCACGCGGGGCACCATCATTACCCGTCGCCGGGGTAAGCCAGATGGGACGCCGGTCTTGTTCCTTATAGCCTGAGCAGGCTAGGAATAGGGAAATGATGCATCCCCTATTAGCGCGGTCAATCCGAGCCCAGGGTCGGTCGAGGCGGAGACTTCTCTTAAGGCCGAGGCTGGGGTCGAGCGAGGACGCGATTCCTTTCGAGACCGGGGGTCGGGCGAGGCGGAGACCTCCTCCCGAGGCCGGAGCCTGAGGTCGGGCGAGGCGGAGACCTCCTCCCAAAGCCGGAGCATGAGGTCGGGCGAGGCGGAGCTTCCTGTTGCGCCCGAGGCTGAACTCGATGGTTGATCGTGACTTGTTATCAGTCGTTGCCGGGGTGGCTGACACGGCAGTCGGAGCGGAGCGAGCGGCGCTGTTTTCCTGTCATATCGGACAGTAAAGAAGAGGGGCGAAGTGACTGCGGTCACTTCGGCCTACCCGACTGAGGTGCGTGTGTCAAAATACGGCGTCAGGCATCCCCTGCATTTAATGCGCCTACGAAGCGGTCGGTTGGTGAGGCGGTCTGGCCAAGGTTGCTTCACAATGAAGCCTGCCCGAGCTGGGCCTTGGGTGTGCCGAGGGGGCGCCCACTGCCTGAGGAGGCCCTCGGGCGAGGCGTGAACTCGCCTGGGACTACTGTTCCAACCCGAGGCTGGGCTCGGGTGAGATCGCGTCCCTCGGGTAGATGAAGTCTTGGCTCGAACCGCACCCGTCAGTTGGTCTGAGGGTGTTTACCAGCCATGATTAGGAGCGTTAGGGGTACCCCTAATTATGGTACCCGACAGTAGCCCCCAAGCCTCGAAGGGAGTGATGGTACTCGCTTGGAGGCTTTTGCCGCGTTTTCGGTGAGGGGACCGGCCTTTCTCGGTTTTTGCCTTGTTCTGGTGGGTGCGCGCAAGCGCACCCGCCGGGTGTAGCCCCCGAGGCCTTGGAGGAGTGGTTTGACTCCTCTGAGGTATGAATGCTTTTCGTGGTGCTTCGGTCGGTCTGATCGTTCCCTCATGCGGCCCGGCCGTAGCCCGGGTGCGTGGTCGGGTTCCAAGTTATCAAGCTGGTTTGTTGACGCTGTCAACAGTTTTGGTCGTAGCCGGGTGCGAGAGCAGCCCCCGAGCCTCTGCACGGAGCGAGAGGACGATCAAGGACTTTCCCGACTTTTATCATACGCCCCTGCGTCGCCTTTCCGCAAGGAGGAGGGGGGAAAGCGCCATGTTGCCCTCGGAGGGCGTCGAACATGGTGTTTCCAGTGAGCTGCTAACGGGTGATCCGAGTGGACGCTCGTGCCCCGTTCGTTAGGGGTCGGCTGGTGGCCCAGAGGCGCGCTCCAAAAGTACCTGTGGGTGATTCGCCGAACCCAGACCCCTTCGATAGGGTCCGGGGGCTCGATGCCTCCCTCCGGTGGGATTCTGTTACAAATCGTTCCTGCCGGTCTCGGAAATGTCCTAGGGTACCTCAGAAGCGTAGCCCGAGCCTCGTCTATGTATCGAACGTACCCAGAGTCATCCCTCACTCTGCGTGCTCTGGGGCGACTGTCGAACCCTTCCGAGGGGCCAGCCTACGAACCCCTGATCAGTAGTGGGCACGGAGCCCGGGCGCTCTGGGGTGGCTGTCGAACCCTTCCGAGGGGCCAGTGTAATACTCAAGTTGTATACCAAGAGTAATAAAGAGAGCTCCTCATTTTGTGTCTTATTTGCATCATCAAAAGAGCACCTATGTAGTTGAGAGTGACTAAATAAAACAATTACTCTAAAATAAAGAAAAAAAGTGCATTTGTTGGAGTTTTATGTGTTGTGCATTAAATAAAACCATGAGGATAAAAATAATAAGGTAATAATTATTTGAAGCTTAATTAAACCCTAAAAATGAAATTAGGGTTTTGAAAATAAGGAAAAGAGAAGAGATATGAAAATATAAATAAAATGTATAAATAAATATCTTCAGGCTTAGTATTTTTAATTGCAAAAATAGAGTTTATAAATGAAGATCCACAAAAGTTTGAAGTAATTCAAATTGAGTTTGAAAATGAAGAAAATAAAAAGGAAAAATAAAAAGAAAAGGAATAAAAGCTTACCTGGGCTCGCTGCACCAATTTCGGCCCAGTTAACATCTCCACAGCGCACAGCCCAAACTGCACGACGGCGCCGACACCTGGGCCCCACTCATCAGCCTCATCGCGCATGACTCACTTCCGCGTGGGCCCCCTGCACCAGTCCGTTGCCCCTTCTGTTTCTCTTACATGCGGGCCCCGGGCGTCAGGTCCATCTCCTACGCGTGCCCCAACAGAACGCCGCGTGATCCTCGCCGCGCGGACCGCGCCTATCTCGCGCGGGGAGCCCTTCGGGGACCTCGGAGCTGCGCAACGGCCGTGCTCCTACACGTCTTAAAGGCCCCGTTCCCATCGCCCGACACCCTTGACCGCCTCCCGTTCGCTAGAACTCAAAAGCGCCGCCACAGTGGTAGAATTCAACCCGCCGCCGCGATTGCCCTCACCCACACCGCGACTAGTCCTCTGCGCTATAGCCTGGGTACCTGCTTGGCGCGACGAAGCTTCGGCCGCCGTCAATTTTCCCCGCCGGTGTCCTGCGCAAGCTCAATTCGTCGCCGTAGAGAAGATTTCCGCCGTGCGCCGTGGGCAGGCCTCCCGGTGACCTAATCCTCGGTAAAAATCCCACCTCTGTGTTCGTCATCTTCCCAATTCCATTTTGCACCAACTGTTTTGGCGAATCAACTCACGGGTGGGCGAATTTGGGTTGCTCCGGCGATGGCTTGCCGCGGCGTGGCGCGGTGTGCCGTCGGAGGGGGGTCGGGAGGTAGGAGAAAGTTGTGAGCCGTTGATCTTTTGTTGAACGGCTCTGATTAGAAGAGAGATACCCCTTCGCTCAGTTTGATCGCAGCCGTCCGATTGTGGATGGACGTTCGTAATGGGATCACGTAGTTTGAACTCGTGGCCGTTAGATCTGGATCTAAGGGTTTAAATAGCGTACCGGTTCACTGCGCGCAAGATCTAATCTCTGCCGCACGTCGTTGATCCAACGGCCGAGACTCGTCCATACCCCTTCGCGGGTACTTTTTGTTAAAGAGACCCTGGAAAATTTAGTTATCAACCCGCAGTCCATTGGCCACTGTACACTGAGTCTAGGATTTTATTCGCGCAGACCCCTGTGTTTTCTGGAATTCGAGGCCCAGTCCAGAGCACGTTTAAAACGTATAAATGAATTAGTAAATGTATTTTTAATACAAAAATAATTCCTAGAACTTAGTTAATTCATAGAAAATTCATTTTAGCTCCAAATTGGTCCATTCCAGTTCCTAAATTTTTGTAATAATATTGTCTACGCATTAGTGCCTCTGTTTTAGCATGAAAGGCTCATTTAAATTTATCTAATACTTAATCTTGTATTAAATACATAAAAGCTACAGAAATTCATAACTTGAAATATATAACTCCAAATTTAGTGATTCCAGTTCCTATGGTTTCATTTTAATATGTAGATTTTTACTGTATATTTGATTCATATGTTTGGTGTGATGTTGATTTTGGCTATACTATGTATGTATTGTGTTGATGCGAGTAGACGAGCAAGCCACTGTGGAAACTGAGGTTCAACAAGTAGAAGTAGCTGAGCAGGAGCTCATTACAGGCAAGTTGTGCCCTTGATCACTTACTTTTCCCAGCCATGTTCTTATTAATTTTAATGATCTGCATAGGTTAATTTTGATGGGAGCCTTTATGTTACCCCAGTTTTGATTACCTCTATACCTTGTTCACCCCTGAAATATTTTTGGGTAGTACTTGCTATTGCTTTATGTGGATTGGGTATGGAGATACACTATTCATGATTATTCTGTTATTATCTTGTTATTATTGCTGTTCATGTTAAGATCATTAAATTAATGGGAACATGGAGCGACCACCCGGGAAAACAGTGCTACCACAAGGGTTTAATGGGACGCCCTTGGCTGACTAATTAGGAAAGCTAGTGGAAGACTACCTTACCCGAAAGGGGCAAGGGCAGTAGGGGAGTGGTCAGTGTAGGGAGGTCCCTGGTTGATTTTGCTGCGATGGCAGTCAGCCAGGAACCCTGCACTGGATCTTCCTATAAACTGTAGCGGGTTTTCGGAAGCTAGTGGAACTTTGTAAAGGCCTCGTAGTGGATCCCTAGCCATTCACCTCGGTAGTGTCTAAGGGCCTTGCAAACCCAGGCGACATGGGATACACGACTTGTGGGTAAAGATGCGCAACCTCTGCAGAGTGTAAAACTAGTATACTAGCCGTGCTCACGGTCATGAGCGGCTCGGACCCTCACATGATTAACTATGGAACTTAAGTTTAATTTGACATTTGCATCGCATTTGGGATTACTTTACTATTACTGTTCTTTATTATTATTAAGGTTTGGTATTTACTTACACTTAGTAATTGCTAATAAAATTTTGACCAACTTATAAAAGCAATGCTCAGCCTTAGCCTTTATTTCATTGATCAGCCTTACACTACATGAACTCCCACCTTTGGTGAGTTCATGCCACATTATTCCCCACGACTTGTTGAGCTATGAACGTATGTGAGCTCACTCTTGCTGTCTCACACCCCCCCCCCCACAGGAGAAGAACAGGTGGTTGAAGAGGAGCCGCCTAATACTGAGGAGTTCGATCTGATCTAGGTGGCGTTTCTCAGTCGACATTGGCGCCGACGATCCTTAGTTCGTTTTACATTTATCTTTATTTTTGTAATAAGACTTCCGCTATGTAATAAGTACTCTGATGTTTTATGACATTTATCTCTATACACTCTGTTATTATATATGTTGTCTTCTTGGCGCATGTATGAGATGCACCCGGCTTTGTCCTTTAAAACCGGGTGTTACAGAAGTGGTATCAGAGGAAATATTGACTGTAGGACGAAACCTAGATAGACTGGACAAACCCTTACCTACTTATCTCATTCTGATTCATTCTACACTCACCTTACTCTGATTCTTTCTACACTTATCTTAATCCTGCCTCACCTTCTACTGTTCTACTCTGATCATTCTTACCTTTTCTACTCTGAGACAAGATGGATTTCAAACCTTGGAATCCCTACCCCTATGACATTCTTAAGAGTTAGGGAACCCAAAACAAAAGTTAAAACTATTTTCTCAAAAAAAATGTTGGTTGATTGTGCTGATGCTAAATGTCTGATTTGCTTCTTTGATTGATTGAATTATTATAGATGGACATCTTAGCATGTACCAACATAAGGTATTGAATTAGCTATAGTGGGTGAAATATTAAACTGCTTAGCTAATAAATTCCCCAAAGTAACATGATTGTAATTACTGCCTTGTCTACTGCTCTTTCTTACCATATGTATCTAACTCAGATGGTCAATACCAGGAGGGGTGGTGGAATTGATTTGCCTTCTAACCGACACACTCGAAGAATTTATAGACAACCTCAGCCACAGCCTGCAGAGATGAATCCTCCTAATCCTCCACCAGGCGGAGTTGACCCACTGGTTGCTGCTCAGATGGCGGTGATGCAGCAAATGGCAGACACTATGGCTGATATGCGTGCCCAGATGCAGCAAGAACGCCAAGAGATGCGTCAGGAAAGAGAAGACATACGCCAGGAGTTGCGCCAGGAGAGAGATGAGATACGCCAAGAAAGGAGGGCGCAACAACAGCAGCTGCAACAACAACTTCAACAACAGCAGCAACAGCAGCAAGTGCCACTGCCTCCACCACCACCACCAGTTCCACCTCGTGATAAGCACCGGGAGTTTATGAGTCATAAGCCGCCTACATTCGCTAGCTCACCTGATCCACTGGACGCGGATGATTGGCTGAAGTCAATTGAGAAGATGCTGAATATTGCACAATGCACCGACCGGGAGAAGGTTTTATATGCTTCTGGACGTCTGACTGGTCCTGCTGCTGACTGGTGGGATTCTTATACTGCTGCCCATGATGCTACGGATACCATTACTTGGGCAGAGTTCAGTACACAGTTCAGGAACTACCATATCCCAGCTGGGATGATAAAGATCAAGAAGAAGGAGTTTCTGTCGCTGAAGCAAGGAAGTATGTCAGTCAGCGAGTACCGCGACAAGTTTATTCAGCTATCCAGATATGCCCCTGAAGAAGTTGCTGAAGACGAGAGGAAGCAGGAGCATTTCATTGAAGGACTTAATGGACCACTGCAGTATGCTCTAGTGGCACACACATTTCCATCATTTCAGAGACTGTTGGATAAGGCCCTGGCTATTGAACACAAGCGTGTTCAGTTGGGAGATTTGAAGAGGAAGGCTATCTCACAGGGACAGGGTAGCAGCAGTGTTCGTCCTCGCTACAGTTCACCACAGGGTACACCGACTCGATCAGGAGGACCACGCCCAGTTCAGCAGTCACCACTGAGGACTCCACCTCCTCGACAGGCTACTCCCACTGGCACCCCGACGAAGTTTGCAGGACAGAGTCCGGGCACTCAATGTTTCAAGTGTGGGAAGGTTGGTCATTATGCAAATGTCTGCCCACAGAGGATAGCGACTACTCCAGTTCAGAACAAGCAACAGACCCCTGGCAAGGGATATTCTATAGCCAGGGTGAATCAAGTCAGTGTTGATGATACTCCGGATGGAGGGGACCTCGTAATTGGTATGTTTTATGTTAATGCAATTCCTGCAACAATATTATTTGATTCTGGTGCTACACATTCATTTATGTCTGCTCGTTATGCCAACACAAATGAAATACCACTGCTAAATATGAGAAAACCCCTGATAGTAATTACACCTAAGGGGCCTGTTGAGGCGAATCAAATGACACGTAGATTGACATTAACCATTATGGGTAGAGAGTTTGGAGCTACTGCTATAATATTAGAGTCAAGCAGTATAGATTTGATCCTTGGTATGTCATGGCTGAGAAAGGCAAAGGCCGTTATAGCTTGTGGTAGAGGTACCATAGAACTCACTACCACTAAAGGAGAAAGATTTCAAGTTAATATTGCAGTAACCTCCTCATCCATGCGTGCAATGTTCTTTATGCCTGAGGAGTTTGTTGGTGACAACATCCGGGTGGTTAGAGATTTTCCGGATGTCTTTCCAGAGGAGTTACCAGGGATGCCACCTGATAGAGAAGTTGAGTTTGTTATTGATCTCTTACCTGGAACCGCCCCTATTTCTAAACGGCCATATAGAATGTCCGTAGAAGAGTTGAAGGAACTGAAGAAGCAGTTGACGGAGTTACAAGAGGCTGGTTACATTCGTCCAAGTTCCTCACCTTGGGGAGCACCGGTGTTATTTGTGCAGAAGAAGGATGGATCGCAACGGATGTGTGTGGATTATAGATCTCTTAATGATGTTACGGTGAAGAACAAGTACCCGTTGCCCCGTATTGAGGATTTATTTGATCAGATGCGAGGTGCAAGAGTATTTTCGAAGATTGATCTCCGATCCGGTTACCATCAGATGAGGATTAGACCATCGGATATTCCCAAGACGGCTTTCTCGACTCGATATGGATTATATGAGTTTACTGTTATGTCATTTGGACTAACCAATGCACCAGCTTACTTCATGAATTTGATGAATAAGGTGTTTATGGAGTATTTGGACAGATTCGTCGTGGTATTCATCGACGATATTCTTATCTATTCTAAGAATGAAAGTGATCATGAACAACATCTAAGGTTGGTGCTACAGAAGTTACGAGATAATCAACTCTACGCTAAGTTCAGCAAGTGCGAGTTTTGGATTGACAAGGTACCATTCCTTGGTCATATTATTTCTAATGGAGGAATAGCTGTGGATCCTGCTAAAGTAAAGGAGATAATGGAGTGGAGAGTGCCCACTACAGTTACGGAGATTCGGAGTTTCTTGGGACTCTCAGGATATTATCGGAGATTTATTGAAGGATTTTCTAAGATTGCTAAGCCCATGACATCGCTTTTGGAGAAAGGAAGAGAATTCAAGTGGGATGAGAAATGCCAAGAGAGCTTTGATCAATTGAAGGAGAGATTGATGCCTCCACCAGTATTGATTATGCCAGATCTGCAAAAAGGATTTGACATTTATTGTGATGCATGTGGCCAAGGACTTGGATGTGTGCTTATGCAAGATGGTCATGTGATTGCCTATGCATCTCGTCAGTTGAGGAAGCATGAATTGAACTACCCCACCCATGACTTAGAGCTGGCTGCCGTTGTGCATGCACTTAAGATTTGGAGACACTACATCATGGGAACTAAGTGCCAAGTATACACGGATCATAAGAGTTTGAAGTATATATTCACTCAGAAGGATCTCAATCTTAGGCAACGCCGTTGGTTGGAGCTCATTAAGGATTATGACTTGGAGATTCATTATCACCCAGGCAAGGCGAATTTGGTTGCAGATGCCTTGAGTCGGAAGGAGCATGTTCACTCCGCTTTCGTTGTCCAGCTACCCGATGAATTAGCAAAAGACTTTGAGAGACTCAACCTGGGAATTGTCACACATACGGAAGGAGTCACCATTGAATTGGAACCTACCTTGGAACAAGAAATTCGGAAGGGTCAGATTGGTGATGCTAAGATTCAGGAGATTAAGGATCTTATTACTGAAGGAAGAGGCCCGGAATTCACAGAGGATGAGCAAGGCACGATATGGTTCAAGAATCGGATCTGTGTTCCCGATATTGATAGTCTTCGGGAAACCATATTGAAGGAGGCACATGATTCAGTTTATTCTATCCACCCTGGGAGCACTAAGATGTATCAGGATTTAAAGCAAAAGTATTGGTGGTATGGACTAAAGAGAGATGTGGCTGCACATGTGGCTATGTGCAATGTGTGCCAAAGAGTTAAGGCGGAACACCAGAGGCCAGCCGGACTATTGCACCCACTGAAGATACCTGAGTGGAAATGGGAAGAGATTGGCATGGACTTCATTGTTGGATTACCCCGCACGTCTGCTGGATACGATTCTATATGGGTGATTGTGGACAGGCTAACCAAGGTAGCCCACTTTATTCCAGTGAAGACCACTTATTCAGGAGCTAAGTTGGCAGAGTTGTACATGGCACGGATTGTATGCCTGCATGGTGTGCCAAAGAAGATTGTGTCGGACCGGGGATCACAGTTTACCTCTCGATATTGGAAGAAGTTGCACGAGTCATTGGATACTAGATTGAATTTTAGTTCGGCTTACCATCCCCAGACTGATGGGCAGACTGAGAGGACTAACCAAGTACTGGAAGATATGTTAAGAGCTTGTGCTCTTAAGCATGGTGGAAGTTGGGATAAGAGTCTACCGTATGCGGAGTTCTCATATAATAATAGCTATCAGGCCAGCTTGAAGATGTCACCGTTTGAGGCTTTGTATGGCAGAAAGTGCAGGACTCCCTTGTATTGGAATCAAACTGGTGAAAGGCAGTTGTTTGGACCTGAGATTATACAAGAAGCAGAGGAACAAGTTCAGCAAATAAGGGAGAATTTGAGAACTGCACAATCCAGGCAGAAAAGCTATGCTGATACCCGGAGAAGACTACTTGAGTTTAAGGAAAGAGATTATGTCTATTTGAAGGTGTCACCACTCCGGGGCATGAGAAGGTTCAAAGTCAAAGGAAAGTTGTCCCCTCGCTTTATTGGACCCTTTTTAATCTTAAAGCGAGTGGGAGAGGTTGCATATCAATTGGAGTTACCGGGTCATCTCGCGGATGTTCATGATGTATTCCATGTATCTCAGCTGAAGAAATGTCTCAGGGTGCCTGAAGAACAGTTACCAATGGAGGACCTTAGTGTTCAAGAGGATTTGACTTATGCTGAGTATCCCATCAAGATTCTGGATACTTTGACTCGAGTTACAAGGAATAAGGTTATAAAGATGTGCAAAGTTCAGTGGAGTCACCACGGTGAAGATGAAGCAACTTGGGAAAGAGAAGAAGAGCTTCGTATAGATTTTCCCCACCTTTTCCCTAGATCTTCTTAAATCTCGAGGACGAGATTATTTTTAAGGGGGGTAGGATTTGTAATACTCAAGTTGTATACCAAGAGTAATAAAGAGAGCTCCTCATTTTGTGTCTTATTTGCATCATCAAAAGAGCACCTATGTAGTTGAGAGTGACTAAATAAAACAATTACTCTAAAATAAAGAAAAAAAGTGCATTTGTTGGAGTTTTATGTGTTGTGCATTAAATAAAACCATGAGGATAAAAATAATAAGGTAATAATTATTTGAAGCTTAATTAAACCCTAAAAATGAAATTAGGGTTTTGAAAATAAGGAAAAGAGAAGAGATATGAAAATATAAATAAAATGTATAAATAAATATCTTCAGGCTTAGTATTTTTAATTGCAAAAATAGAGTTTATAAATGAAGATCCACAAAAGTTTGAAGTAATTCAAATTGAGTTTGAAAATGAAGAAAATAAAAAGGAAAAATAAAAAGAAAAGGAATAAAAGCTTACCTGGGCTCGCTGCACCAATTTCGGCCCAGTTAACATCTCCACAGCGCACAGCCCAAACTGCACGACGGCGCCGACACCTGGGCCCCACTCATCAGCCTCATCGCGCATGACTCACTTCCGCGTGGGCCCCCTGCACCAGTCCGTTGCCCCTTCTGTTTCTCTTACATGCGGGCCCCGGGCGTCAGGTCCATCTCCTACGCGTGCCCCAACAGAACGCCGCGTGATCCTCGCCGCGCGGACCGCGCCTATCTCGCGCGGGGAGCCCTCCGGGGACCTCGGAGCTGCGCAACGGCCGTGCTCCTACACGTCTTAAAGGCCCCGTTCCCATCGCCCGACACCCTTGACCGCCTCCCGTTCGCTAGAACTCAAAAGCGCCGCCGCAGTGGTAGAATTCAACCCGCCGCCGCGATTGCCCTCACCCACACTGCGACTAGTCCTCTGCGCTATAGCCTGGGTACCTGCTTGGCGTGACGAAGCTTCGGCCGCCGTCAATTTTCCCCGCCGGTGTCCTGCGCAAGCTCAATTCATCGCCGTAGAGAAGATTTCCGCCGTGCGCCGTGGGCAGGCCTCCCGGTGACCTAATCCTCGGTAAAAATCCCACCTCTGTGTTCGTCATCTTCCCAATTCCATTTTGCACCAACTGTTTTGGCGAATCAACTCACGGGTGGGCGAATTTGGGTTGCTCCGGCGATGGCTTGCCGCGGCGTGGCGCGGTGTGCCGTCGGAGGGGGGGTTGGGAGGTAGGAGAAAGTTGTGAGCCGTTGATCTTTTGTTGAACGGCTCTGATTAGAAGAGAGATACCCCTTCGCTCAGTTTGATCGCAGCCGTCCGATTGTGGATGGACGTTCGTAATGGGATCACGTAGTTTGAACTCGTGGCCGTTAGATCTGGATCTAAGGGTTTAAATAGCGTACCGGTTCACTGCGCGCAAGATCTAATCTCTGCCGCACGTCGTTGATCCAACGGCCGAGACTCGTCCATACCCCTTCGCGGGTACTTTTTGTTAAAGAGCCCCTGGAAAATTTAGTTATCAACCGCAGTCCATTGGCCACTGTACACTGAGTCTAGGATTTTATTCGCGCAGACCCCTGTGTTTTCTGGAATTCGAGGCCCAGTCCAGAGCACGTTTAAAACGTATAAATGAATTAGTAAATGTATTTTTAATACAAAAATAATTCCTAGAACTTAGTTAATTCATAGAAAATTCATTTTAGCTCCAAATTGGTCCATTCCAGTTCCTAAATTTTTGTAATAATATTGTCTACGCATTAGTGCCTCTGTTTTAGCATGAAAGGCTCATTTAAATTTATCTAATACTTAATCTTGTATTAAATACATAAAAGCTACAGAAATTCATAACTTGAAATATATAACTCCAAATTTAGTGGTTCCAGTTCCTATGGTTTCATTTTAATATGTAGATTTTTACTGTATATTTGATTCATATGTTTGGTGTGATGTTGATTTTGGCTATACTATGTATGTATTGTGTTGATGCGAGTAGACGAGCAAGCCACTGTGGAAACTGAGGTTCAACAAGTAGAAGTAGCTGAGCAGGAGCTCATTACAGGCAAGTTGTGCCCTTGATCACTTACTTTTCCCAGCCATGTTCTTATTAATTTTAATGATCTGCATAGGTTAATTTTGATGGGAGCCTTTATGTTACCCCAGTTTTGATTACCTCTATACCTTGTTCACCCCTGAAATATTTTTGGGTAGTACTTGCTATTGCTTTATGTGGATTGGGTATGGAGATACACTATTCATGATTATTCTGTTATTATCTTGTTATTATTGCTGTTCATGTTAAGATCATTAAATTAATGGGAACATGGAGCGACCACCCGGGAAAACAGTGCTACCACAAGGGTTTAATGGGACGTCCTTGGCTGACTAATTAGGAAAGCTAGTGGAAGACTACCTTACCCGAAAGGGGCAAGGGCAGTAGGGGAGTGGTCAGTGTAGGGAGGTCCCTGGTTGATTTTGCTGCGATGGCAGTCAGCCAGGAACCCTGCACTGGATCTTCCTATAAACTGTAGCGGGTTTTCGGAAGCTAGTGGAACTTTGTAAAGGCCTCGTAGTGGATCCCTAGCCATTCACCTCGGTAGTGTCTAAGGGCCTTGCAAACCCAGGCGACATGGGATACACGACTTGTGGGTAAAGATGCGCAACCTCTGCAGAGTGTAAAACTAGTATACTAGCCGTGCTCACGGTCATGAGCGGCTCGGACCCTCACATGATTAACTATGGAACTTAAGTTTAATTTGACATTTGCATCGCATTTGGGATTACTTTACTATTACTGTTCTTTATTATTATTAAGGTTTGGTATTTACTTACACTTAGTAATTGCTAATAAAATTTTGACCAACTTATAAAAGCAATGCTCAGCCTTAGCCTTTATTTCATTGATCAGCCTTACACTACATGAACTCCCACCTTTGGTGAGTTCATGCCACATTATTCCCCACGACTTGTTGAGCTATGAACGTATGTGAGCTCACTCTTGCTGTCTCACACCCCCCCCCCCCACAGGAGAAGAACAGGTGGTTGAAGAGGAGCCGCCTAATACTGAGGAGTTCGATCTGATCTAGGTGGCGTTTCTCAGTCGACATTGGCGCCGACGATCCTTAGTTCGTTTTACATTTATCTTTATTTTTGTAATAAGACTTCCGCTATGTAATAAGTACTCTGATGTTTTATGACATTTATCTCTATACACTCTGTTATTATATATGTTGTCTTCTTGGCGCATGTATGAGATGCACCCGGCTTTGTCCTTTAAAACCGGGTGTTACAGCCAGCCTTCGAACCCCTGATCAGTAGGAGGGCTCGGGGCCCGCTTCCTCCACCGAGAAGGATCCTTTCCACAACATCCCCTTTCCCGGTCCCTGTGGCAAGAGAGAGAGAGAGGAGGAGGGGAAGGATATGAATTTAAATAAGGTGGCGCACCTTTTTTGACGTGGTCATTATGGCGAAGGCGAAGCGACGCCCGCCTCGCCTGCCAGAGGTGTTGCCTGCTCCGTCGGGGAGTTAATGCGACGAGACGGGCGATTCGCGTGGCGCCCGTTGCGTGTGCGAGCCATTCGAGGAACGGGGCACGGGCGCGTCGTCTTCACCCCGTGGGAGAGGGCTCTCCCATCGCTTCAGGAGGGGACGTGAGCCTATAGGCGATTTGACCGCTGCTTCCGCTCGTCGGCCGTTGCAGTTACTGCCGGCCCACTTTTGACCATGCCAACCGTCGTGCCTACCCCGCGGCTGACTGACCCGTGGCCATCACCTTTAACTGGCACTGTTGGGTCCTGCGCAGGGCTACCTCGAGTCGTGGTACTGGTTCCACAGTCGAGGAGGCGCAGCATTGGTGCGAGTGGCGGTGTAACTTCTCGCACGTCGTAACCGGCACGCCGGTTTCATGACATGCGAGCCCGCTTCCTTTGCGCTGGTCTGCCGGATGTGGACGGAGCCGAAGGGGCGCACAGTTGCGGTGCAGTTGGATGCCTGTCGCGTGGCGGTCCACCCTTTCGACCACCGGTTTCTGTGAAGATGGGAGAGCACTTGTAACCACGGGACGGTTATATGCCTCGCGTGCGGCGGTTCGCCTTCTTGGTGCATCGGATCAGCTCGTATGACGTGTGGGTCCCAGCCCCCGTGTCGTAGGGGGAGAACCCTGGAGGATGTCAGTGGGGATTTCGCCCGTGACGCTAAGGGGTGCAAGCGAGGAGGTCTGCCTATAAAAGGGGGATCGATCCCCTGGGCAGTGGCCATGCCTTCGTTCGTCCCTCATGCATCGCGCCCTTCCACCTTTTGAGCCCCCGGATGGGGTGCTCCAGCGCCGCCCTGCTCTTGCTGTCGTTGGAGGAGCGCGGCCTTGTGGAGATCGGCACCTTTCAGCCATTGCTCGGCTTCAAGGATTTTCGTCATGCAGCCCGGCTGCATTCCCTCACCAATGGGCAGTTTTGTGGGGAGAAGCAAGCCGGGTTGCGGCCTCCGCCCCGCCCTCAGCTTCAAGGATCTTCGTCATCCGGGCTGAGGCGGAGGAGCGCACCGAGTGGGGGTTGCCTCCGCGTGGGCCGGTAACCCTTTTCTTCCCCCGGCGTTTGGGGGAGAAAGGCATCCTCCAGCCCTGCGGAGGCTTCCTCCAGCCATGCGGGGGAAGGCGAACTGCTGCTCCCTAGACAGGGTGCAGCTTTCTGTCCTTCGTCCGGGCGACGGTCGTGTCGCGCGCGGGCCGGCCACATCCAGGTCCTCCTCGCACCGTCAGCCACGCCGGGGGGTCGCCCAGCACGTCGTACGCCACGATGGCGGTGCTCGTGTTCTGGGGCGGCCTCGGCGAGGACGGGAGTGAGGACCTGCCAGTGCGCTTTGGGGCGGCCGTTGTTCGCCGGCGCGGTGTCGGTGGGTTCGAACCCACGGTCGGCGCCTTCCGACTCTTCGGCCTTAGCGGCTTGTCCTCGTCCCTCGTGTGGGGACGTGGGCGAGGGCCTCTTCACAGCAGCGTTTGTCCTGAGGTCATCGCTGTTGATGTTTAGCCGCCCAAGGTGGAGGTCGTTGTCTCTGCTGCTGCAGAGGTCGCCGGCAAGCTGCTTGGAGTTTGTCATCCCGCGGGCCCCCTGGTGTGGAGGTTGTTCATACCCGCGGGAGCGGAACCGGAGTCCCGTTTGTAAGGAGATATACCGGGTTTTTGCCGGAGCAAAATGTAACCGCTTTAAGCACTTAGACATTTGTCGTAGGTCGGGAGAACCGCCGAGGGTTCTGCCGACGTCTAAGTCTGTGTAGCATAATTACCCCAGTTATATGTGTTTGTTCTTTGTGGCTGTCGAGGCCTAAACATTTGGGTATTCGAGAATGAAGTTGTGTGTCTTCCTCATTTCGAGCGCTGGGACTTGTCTGTTGGCTAGCCGAACCACTTAACCGAGCGTCGGTTGCCTTTCGCGGAAGGTGACGAGTGAGGTGTCCGTATCCCAGAGGCGTAGGAGTCCCTCGGCTCTGTCGGCCTTGCCGCTCTAGGCTTCCCTTGCTCAGTTTTTGGAACCCTCGGCTGCTCTATGATGAGCCGGAGCTGGAGGCAGCGGTGTTAGCGCGGACAGGCGCAGAGTCGGCTCGGAAAGAGACTTCGTCGGCCCGGGAGATGGTGGCTTCCCAGGCCAAGGAAGATGTGGTAGCAGCTGCTGGAGCTTGGCCAAGACATCTGCTGGCGCGGTGCTGGCGTCCTCCCTCAGGTGGAGGTCCTTTTGCCTGGGTCGCCGTCCGAGGCCGGGCCTGGTTCCGCCGAGGGTTGAAACAACACCGAGGGTGCTGCTGCTCCCCCTGCCGATGCCCGAACCTGCAGGAACAGTTTGTCTGTAGCATGCGCATGCTTTTTCGTGGCCGCCGAGGCCTAAACACTTTATCGTCGTGTTTAAAAAGTTGTGTCTTCTCTCCTCTTGTTTCGAGCATCACGACTTGTCTGTCAATAGCAGAATCGTTTATCCGAACGAGAGTTACTTTTCGCGGAAGGTGATGAGTGAGGTATCCGTATCCCGGAGGCGTAGGAGTCCCTCGGCTCGGTCGGCCTTGCCGCTTACGTGCGCTCTCATTTGGTCGAAGGATTCCATTATTGGAACAGTCGAGAAGGCGCGAAAGTCGTTTTCTACCCGAGTGTTAGGACTCGTTCGGTAGCAGGATCGCTTATCCGAGCGTGAGTTACTTCTCGCGGAAGGTGATGAGTGAGGTATCCGTATCCCGGAGGCGTAGGAGTTCCTTGGCTCGGTCGGCCTTGCCGCTTACATGTACTCTCGTCGTTCTCAGGATCCTGCTATCGATACGGAAGTCGAAAGCACAAAGGTTGTTTTGGTAGAAAATTTTTTCGAGGAAAATTTTGACGCAGAGGGGGGTTCCCCTCTTCTAGCCCCCGAGGGAGGGTCGGGCTTTGCCGAGGCAAGGCCGACCCTTCCTTGACGGTTAGACTTTGTGTATGTAAACGAGGTAATGAACGACTTAAAATATCTTAAGGGTAGAAGCGACGTAGTTGTTGGATGTTCCAAGCGTTGTTGTAGACCTCGCCTTGGTCGTTGGCCAGCTTGTATGTTCCGGGCTTCAAGATCTTGGCAATGATGAAGGGCCCTTCCCAGGGTGGAGTGAGCTTGTGGCGCCCTCGGGCGTCCTGTCGTAGGCGAAGCACCAAGTCTCCCACTTGGAAGCCTCGGGACCGAACGCTTTGGGCGTGGTAGCGCCGCAGCGACTGCTGGTACCGTGCCGAATGTAGTAAGGCAACGCCCCGAGCCTCCTCGAGTTGGTCCAGCGAGTCTTCTCGGCTGGTCTGGTTGCTTCGGTCGTCGTACACCTTGGTCCTCGGGGACCCGTATTCTAAGTCCGTGGGGAGGACGGCCTCGGCCCCATAGACTAGAAAGAACGGCGTAAAACCCGTGGCGTGGCTCGGCGTCGTCCTCAGACTCCAGACTACCGAGGGTAGCTCTTTCATCCACCGCTTGCCGAACTTGTTGAGGTCGTTGTAGATCCTTGGTTTGAGCCCCTGCAAAATCATACCGTTGGCACGCTCCACCTGTCCATTCGTCATGGGATGAGCTACGGCGGCCCAGTCCACACGAATGTGGTGGTCGTCGCAGAAGTCCAGGAACTTTTTTCCGGTGAACTGTGTGCCATTGTCGGTGATGATTGAGTTTGGGACCCCGAAGCGATGGATGATGTTGGTGAAGAACGCCACCGCCTGCTCGGACCTGATGTTGTTTAGGGGTCGGACCTCGATCCACTTGGAGAATTTGTCGATAGCGACCAGCAGGTGCGTGAAGCCCCAGGGTACCTTCTACAAGGGATCGACGAGGTCTAGACCCCACACAGCAAATGGCCAGGTGATGGGTATCGTCTGCAAGGCCTAAGTGGGCAGATGCGTCTGTTTTGCGTAGAATTGACACCCCCGGCAGGAGCGCACAATCCTAGTGGCGTCGGCCACCGCGGTTGGCTAGTAGAAACCTTGTCGGAAGGCATTCCCCACGAGGGCTCGAGGCGCTGCATGGTGTCCACAAGCCCCCGAGTGTATTTCTTGCAACAGCTCTTGTCCTTGGGCGATAGATATGCATCGTTGGAGGATGCCTGAGGGGCTGCGGTGATAGAGCTCTTTTTCATCACCCAGCAAGACGAATGACTTGGCGCGGAGCCAGCCACCGAGCTTTGGTCTTGTCGATGGGAAGCTCTCCTCGGAGGAGGTATTCCAGGTATGGGGTCTGCCAGTTCGGATCTGGCATGACCCCCTTCTGTTCGGGCGCGTCGTCGATCTTGACGGATGGTTGACGTAGGTCTCTGGAGAAGACGTTCGGGGGAACCGTCGTTCACCCCGAGGCTATTTTCGCCAGCTCGTCCTCAGTCTCGTTGTACCGTCGGGCGATGTGGTTGAGCTCCAGCCCGTAGAACTTGTTTTCCAGGCGCCGGACTTCGTCGCAATAGGCTTCCATCCTCCGGTCACGGCAGTGGGAGTTCTTCATGACTTGGTCAATGACAAGCTGCGAGTCGCCTCGAGCGTCGAGGCGTCGGACCCCTAGCTCGATGGCGATGCGTAGCCCGTTAACCAGTGCCTCGTACCTGGCCACGTTGTTTGATGCTGGAAAATGGAGGCGAATGACGTAGTGGAGATGCTTTCCGAGGGGTGAAACGAAGAGCAGGCCAGCGCCTGCTCCTGTTTTCATGAGTAACCCATCGAAGTACATGGTCCAGAGCTCGGGCTAGATTGGAGTTGTCGGTAACTGGGTGTCAGTCCACTCAGCCAGGAAGTCTGCCAAGACCTGGGATTTTATGGCCTTTCGAGGAGCGAATGATAGTGTTTCGCCCATAAGCTCCACCGCCCACTTTGCTATCCTACCCGAGGCCTCGCGGCACTGGATGATCTCCCCCAGGGGGAAGGATGACACCACAGTTACCAGATGAGACTCGAAGTAGTGTCGCAACTTTCGCCGTGTCAGGATCACTGCGTAGAGCAGCTTCTGGATCTGTGGGTAGCGGGCTTTGGTCTCGGAAAGCACTTCGCTGATGAAGTAGACTGGCCTCTGGACGGGCAGTGCATGCCTTTCTTCTCGTCTCTCGACTACGATCGCGGCGCTGACCACCTGAGTAGTCGCGGCTACGTAGATCAAGAGGGCTTCTCCTGCAGCGGGAGGCACCAGGATGGGTGTGTTCGTAAGGAGCGCCTTAAGGTTTCCGAGGGCTTCCTCGGCCTCGAGGGTCCAAGTGAAGCACTCGGCCTTCCTTAAGAGGCGGTACAGAGGCAAGCCTTTCTCGCCAAGGCATGAGATGAAGCGGCTCAGAGCCGCAAGGCATCCCATGACCCTCTGTACTCCTTTCAAATCTTTGATCGGTCCCATGTTGGCGATGGCCGCGATTTTCTCCAGCTTGGCCTTGATGCCCCGCTCGGAGACGATGAATCCAAGGAGCATGCCTCGGGGGACTCCGAAGACACACTTCTCGGGATTGAGTTTCACGCCTTTCGCTCTCAGACACTTGAATGTCGTTTCAAGGTCAGAGAGGAGGTCGGAGGCTCTCTTCATCTTGACAATGATGTCGTCGACGTAAGCCTCGACCGTTCTACCGATGTGTTCTCCGAACACGTGGTTCATGCACCTCTGGTAAGTGGCGCCTGCATTCCTCAACCCAAATGGCATTGTAGTGTAACAGTACATGCCAAAAGGTGTGATGAAAGAAGTCGCGAGCTGGTCAGACTCTTTCATCTTGATTTGGTGATAGCCTGAGTAGGCATCGAGGAATGACAGGGTTTCGCACCCAGCAGTGGAGTCCACGATTTGATCGATGCGAGGTAGAGGGTAGGGAACTTTCGGACATGCTTTGTTTCGACCAGTGTAGTGAAGCGTCCCGATCCTTTGGGACTCAAATGTGAAACAATTACTAGTCCCAGGAGGCTAGTAAACACATTTCTTACTTCAAATAGTACAGAGTTTTAGATAAATTTATTACAATACCGGGGTACAAGCTCGAGAGAGCCAAATAGAGAAGCGCAGTAGGAAAAATACACTAGCCCAAGCCACAGGCAGAACTGGGTGCAGACACAGCCCTCTTAATCAAGCATAGCAGAAAAGAAGTCCTCGGCTGCTGAAAAACATAAATAACTTTGGGTGAATACACTAGGTATTCCGCAAGCCCACCCCGCTCCCGTAGAGAGAAAGAGACCTATGATGTACATGCTCAATTTGGTGGAGTTGTAGTCACTCATCATTTTCTTAGAGAGAGGCAGTTGTTTGAAGGTTTTCCCATGGTCTTTAAAAGAAACCAAAACTCAACCACCACTGAGCTCCCTGCTCCCGTGGCCTTATTTTCCCTTTCAACACTCAGTTGATCACACCTTTCCCCTGGCAAGCCACTTAGAGAAAACAAAAGAAAAACTCTAATTGCCATACCATACCAGACTCATCCATACCAGTGGACACGGACTATTCGAATAGGTTTCAACTCTGCGCAGAGGGGTACACTTTACCCACTAGCCCGGTTTCTGCGATCTCACCGTCATGAGACCCGAATGCCGGATCTCTTTCCTTACTCGTGCATCCTAACCTTAACGGTTATCCGGAAGGAGTCAGGCCACCACCATGCCCAAACCGGACAAAACTTTCCCCCTCCTTATCCTCCCGGTGCTCCCCAGCCTTCTTAACCCTGGGGTCGGACCACACGAGTTCGGATCGAGTGACTGCCCACACAGTCTCGAGTGGTTGTACGACAAAGGAGTACAGGTAGTGAAGATGACAAACCGGTCCTTATATGAGGGGACAATCCTTCTGCTCACGCCTAAACCAGCTGAGCCAACACCTTAGGCCCTCCCCTAAACCAGGGAGTCCCTGATCATCCCACTCTCAGGTGATGAGGGTGAGTACCCTTCATCGCAAAAGAAAAGAGATTTTATTTGGAGATACACATAGCCTTTCCTCCCAATCCACTTTACGTATCCAGAAAGTGTATGTTAATGCGGGTCATCTCTCACTCACAATGCAATATTCCCCATAATTCCCGGCCCAGGCAGTGGTAGAGAGAATAGGTAATTTATGCATCAAGGGAAGGATGGACTTGCCTTCGTCGAAGCTTTCCTGGCACAGAAGATCTACTTCCGGAAGTTCGGGTTCTGGCCCTTCTTCCGGGGCTACGGGTTCCGGATCAACGATCCCTGCTTCTTCTAGGAAAACAGGCAATAAAACAATACATCAACAGGGATTTACGAATTATAGTGTGTCATTTTCTAACATCATTGTTGTATGAGATCTTTAGAAATTATTTGGATAATTTTTGGTGTATAAAATATTGAAAAATTCTAATTAAATGGGAAAGGGTGAAGAAAGGAAAATAGAAAGGGATTTCTCCTCAAACGGGCCGGGGGGGAGATTTGGCCCAGCTCGGCGCGGGGCAGGCGCGCGGGCGCGCTTTCGGCCCAGCAGCGGCCCACGGGGAGGGGGCGACGGCGCGGGCGCGCGGGGCGACGGCGTCAACGTGGGGCCCACGCGACAGAGAGAGCGGCAGGGGGAAACGGCGCGGGCGTGATTGACGACGGGGGTGAACCGGCCGAGGGGGGGGGAAACCGGCCGCCGGGGGGGGTTCGACGGCGGCTTGCCGCCGGTGGCCCGGTTCTTGGGCAATGCGCAGGCGCCTAAGCATGGGGAGGGGATGGCGGACCTAGAGATGGGCTCAAATTGGTCAGAGGAGGTCGGGAGGGAGCTGCCCGCGGGGAGGTGGCGGAGCTTCGCGGCGGGGTTGCCGCCGGTGAGCTCTGGGCGAGCAATCGGGGTGGGGGAGTGGTGTATTGCGTTTGCGGCGAGGTGAGGAAGCTGCTAGGCTAACTCAATTTCTTGCTGGGCTAACGGAGAGGGAGAGAGAGGAGAGGAGGAGGAACTCACCGGAGAGGGGGAAGACGACGGCGCTTCGCGAATTGGGCTCGGGTGAGGGGAGGAGGGTAGTGGTCGGGGCTGGTGCGAGAAAGAAGGGGCTCGGGGCGAGCTTTTTATAGGCGTGCGGGGGCGAGGGGGGGGCGGTGGAGTTCCCTGGCTCCGGCGAGCTTCCCAGTGCCGCCATAAATGGCGCACAGCGCCACCGAGGGGACGCTACGGCGGGGGCGGTACCGGCGAGGACGCGGTCAAGGGGAGGAGGACGGAGCGGTGCCAAACTTTCCTGTGAGGCCGGATGGCAGAGGGGAGGACGGTGGCGACGGCCGGAGGTGACTTCGGCGAGGGGACGGCGGACGGACGACGAAGCGGCTGACGGGCGGGGCCGCTTGGTCAGCGAGAGCGAGCGAGCGAGCGAGCGGGCGAGCGAGCGGGCGAGCGGGCGGCTGACGGGTGGGGCCGCTTGGTCAGCGAGAGCGAGGGCGAGGTGCGGGGCGGCTGCCGCGCGCGCGGAAGCGGGCCGCAGATGGGCCGGGAGAGGAGGAGTGTGGCGCGAGGGAGAGAGGGGGCGGCCGCGGCTTGGGCCGAACTCGGCCCAGCAGGGGGAGGAGGAGGTTTTTCTCTTTTTCTTTTTATTTTCTAATTCCTATTTCCCAATTTGTATCTTTTTCTTTGGAACAAATTATTTTGTAGATACTCTAAGTGTTTAGAAAATAGAATCTAAGTGAGGTGCTTTTGTGATCACACAAGATGTATGCATATGATGAAGGAAAATTTTGGGGAGGATTTTAGAATTAGAGGATGAAGGGAGGGGTAAAAGGTGGATTAGGGTTTCAAACCTAGATTAGGATTTTTGGGATGCTACAAACCTACCCCACTTAAAGGAATCTCGCCCTCGAGATTAGACGGGGCTCGAGAAAAGGTAAGGGTATTCCTTCCTCAGAGAGTCCTCACTCTCCCAGGTGGCTTCCTCTTCTCCATCTCTGCTCCACTGAACCTTACAGAGCTTCACTTCTGAATTGCGGGTTCTTCTGACTGCTGAGTCGAGAATCTTCACTGGCTTTTCCCGGTACTGGAGATCTTTTTGAATCTGAATTGTTTCTGCCTCGATACGGGTTTCTGGTACTTTTAGACATTTGCGGAGTTGAGACACATGGAACACATTGTGAATATCTGACATGGATTCTGGTAGCTCAAGGCGGTATGCCACAGGTCCTATTCGGGAAATGATAGGGTAAGGACCGACGAAACGGGGTGCTAGCTTTCCCTTCATCTGGAACCTTCTGACACCACGCATTGGAGAAACCTTGAGATAAACAAAATCTCCTTCCTCAAATCTGAGTTCCCTTCGCCTATTGTCTGCGTAACTCTTTTGTCGACTCTGAGCTTCAAGTAACCTTCTGCGGATCAAGGCAACTTTTTCTTCGGCTTCTTTAACGAAGTCGGGTCCTTCTAGCGTCCTTTCCCCTACATTGGACCACATTAGGGGAGTCTGGCATTTTCTTCCATACAGTGCTTCGAATGGTGACATTTTGATGCTGGCCTGATGGCTATTGTTGTATGAGAATTCGGCGTACGGCAAACTAGACTCCCAATCTCTGTCGAAGGCTAATACGCAGGCTCTGAGTAAATCTTCAAGGACCTTGTTGACTCTCTCTGTTTGACCATCCGACTGGGGGTGATAAGCAGTGCTGAAATCTAGCTTGGTGCCCATTGCTTGCTGAAGGCCCTTCCAAAACTTTGAAGTGAACTGCGTTCCTCTATCTGATACTATCTTCCGTGGAATGCCATGTAGCCTGACTATCTCTTTAAGGTATAATCGGGCGAGGGCTGCTCCTCCAAAAGTGGTCTTTACTGGAATAAAGTGGGCAACTTTGGTGAGACAATCGATTATTACCCATATGGAATCATTTCCTCTTTGTGATCTGGGCAATCCGGTTACGAAATCCATGCCTATTTCTTCCCACTTCCATTCGGGTATTGGGAGGGGTTGAAGCAGGCCTGCAGGCTTCTGATGTTCGGTCTTTGTTCGCTGACAGGTGTCACATCGGGCCACATACTGTGCTATTTCCTTCTTCATCCCTTTCCACCAATACCTGGTTTTGAGGTCCAGGTACATCTTGGTGGTCCCTGGGTGGATAGAGTAAGCTGAGTTGTGGGCTTCGTCGAGCAGGGTCTCCCGTGCCTTTCCAATTGGCACGCACAGACGGTTCTTGAACCAGAGGACTCCTTGCTCGTCTGTTCTTAGGTCCGGAAGTTGCTCCTTGCGCGTTCTTTCCTTAAGCTTGGTTGTTTCTGCGTCGAGACATTGGGCCTCGCATATGAGATCTTCTAGATTTGGCTTGACTTCCAGGCCACCGTCGTCTCTCAGACATGCATTCAGCTGAGCTGATTCTTTTTTCCAATCTTCTAGGAAGTTTGTTCCTTTAACCCCGAAAGGTTTCCGGCTGAGGGCATCTGCTACCACATTGGCCTTTCCGGGGTGGTAGTGGATTTCGAGGTCGTAATCTTTGATCAATTCGAGCCACCTTCTTTGACGGAGGTTGAGGTCCGGTTGCGTGAAGATGTACTTTAGACTCTTGTGATCAGTGAAGATGTGGCATTTGTTCCCAATCAGATAATGCCTCCATATTTTTAGAGCGTGAACTATGGCTGCCAATTCCAGATCGTGGGTAGGATAGTTCTGCTCGTGCGGCTTGAGCAAACGGGATGCATAAGCAATGACTTTCTCATTTTGCATTAAGACACACCCTGAGCCTTGCTTGGAAGCATCACAAAAGATGACAAACTCCTGGTGTATGTCTGGTAGAGTCAAAACTGGCGCGGTTGTAAGCTTCTCCTTGATGACTTGGAAACTTTCTTCACAATCGGGAGTCCACACGAACTTATTGTCCTTTTTGAGAAGTTCCGTCAAGGGCTTTGCTATGCTGGAGAATCCCTTGATAAAGCGGCGATAATACCCTGCCATACCCAGAAAGCTTCGAACTTCACTGACGTTGGATGGTTGCTTCCAATTTGAAACCGCTTCTACCTTAGATGGGTCCACTTCTATCCCTTCGGCAGTCAAGATATGCCCTAGGAAGGCTATCTTTTCTAACCAGAACTCACACTTGCTGAGCTTAGCATAAAGTTGATGTGCTCTGAGTCTTCCGAGGACGGTTCGAAGGTGCTGCTCATGGTCCTTGCGACTCTTGGAATAGATGAGGATGTCGTCGATAAAAACCACGACAAACTTATCCAATTCTTCCATAAATACCTTATTCATGAGGTTCATGAAAAAGGCGGGTGCGTTGGTTAGTCCAAATGGCATCACCGTGAATTCATATTGCCCGTATCTGGTGACGAATGCAGTTTTCTGAATGTCTGCTTCCTTAATCCTGAGTTGGTGATACCCTGACCTGAGGTCTATCTTGGAGAAGTATCTGGCTCCTTGTAGTTGGTCGAATAGGTCATCGATCCGGGGAAGAGGGTACTTATTCTTGATTGTAACTTCGTTCAAGGATCGATAATCAATACACATTCTCATACTCCCATCCTTTTTGGTGACGAAAAGAACGGGTGCTCCCCAGGGAGACGAACTGGGACGGATGTACCCTTTTTGTTGTAGTTCCGAAATCTGAAGTTTTAATTCTGCCAATTCAGTAGGGGCCATGCGGTATGGTCTTTTTGCGATGGGCGCAGTGCCGGGAATGAGGTCTATATAGAACTCTACTTCTCTTTCTGGTGGCATCCCGGGCAACTCTTCTGGAAATACATCTTCAAACTCCTTGATTACAGACATGCTTTCTACTGCCAGACTAAATATCATTGGGTCATTTGCGGGCGGTTGGGCTTGACAGGAAACTGACTTTCCTTGGTGATCTATGAGAAGAACAGTCTTGCTTGCGCAGCTGATAACACCCTTGTGCTTAGCTAGCCAATCCATTCCTAGGATTACATCAATTCCTTGGGATGGCAAGATGGTTAAGTCTGCTAGGAACACTACACCACTTAGAAGAATCCTGACTTGTGAACACCTGAGTTTGCATAGGAGGTCTGTTCCCGGGGTTCGGGTGACCAAAGGGATAGCTAAAGGTGTAGAGGGTATGCCATGCTTCTCCACAAACTTAGCGGCTATAAATGAATGTGATGCTCCTGAATCAAAAAGCACAGAAGCGGGAGTAAATTCGACGAGGAACTCATCGAGCACTACTCCCGGGGCCTGCTGGGCTTCCTGAGCGTCGACGTGGTTGACCCGGGCCCTGCCCTGGTACTAAGCCCTGCTCTGCTGGCTGCTGGGAGGAAGCGCCTTGGAGGTAGGTGCTGATAGAATCTTGGGGCCATTCACCGAGTTGGAGTAGGTTGGCCCGGGTGCCTTCAGCTGAGGGCAGTTGTTTTTGAAGTGCCTGGGGTCTCCGCAGTGCCAACAGGCGTTTACTGGCGGCTGGTTACTTGCAACGGAGGGTGCCTGATGGGAGCTCTGACTCTGTTGACTGTAGCGCGATGGAGAGGGTCCAGATTGTTTATCGAAGCCTGGACCCCTGGGTGGGAGCCCAAAGGGTCGAGCTCTCTGGTGACGCTCTTGCTGTTGAGCTCGCAGAACCTGGAACTTTCTCTTGATGTGCCCTTTTTCTTCCTCTTTAGCTCTTTCCACTTGAATAGCTTTGTTGGAAAGGTGAGAGAAGCTGTGGAAGTCCTGGCTGGCGAGGATGGTCTTAAGCTCGGGTCTTAACCCTCTCAGGAAACGGGCCATTTTCCTGGCCTCGGTGCTGACATCCTCGGGCGCGTAGCGGGCCAGCTCTGTGAACTTGTGCACATACTCACTGACTGTTCGCCCACCTTGGGTTAGCTCCCGGAATTCATCCTCCTTGAGTTGAACTATCCCTTGGGGTACATGGTGCTCACGGAAGGCTGTTTCGAATTCTGCCCAGGTAGCATCTCTGACGGCTTCACTGAAAGTGTCCCACCATGCTAACGCCATTCCTGAAAGCTGATGAGCTGCCAGCTGGACACGCTGATTCTCAGGGCAAGCGATGGCTTCTAACTTCCTCTTGATCGTGCGAAGCCAGTCATCTGCATCGAGGGGATTGCTGGACCCCGCGAATGTGGGAGGCTTGAGTCTCAGGAATTCTCCCATCCTGTCCTGGGGCCTCCCACCACCTGGGCGCTGGTTCTCCAGACTTCGAGTGAGGACTTCAATGAGTCTGGTTTGATTGGCTAGAACTTGGGCCAGATCTAGTGGTAGTTCCGGAGGTGCGGGGAGGTGGGTCCCATCCCCTTCTCCACCGGCTCCTCCTTCTGCTCCTAAGGGAAAACCTGCTCCAATCCCGGAGGCGGTAGGCGTGGTTTTATCCAAAGCCATCTGCCATGGGAAGAGGGTTACTACTATGCATATGCCATTTTTTTTGAACTGGTTATTTTATTCATTACATCAAGCCATTACATGACACAACACCCGGCTATCATAAGTTCGTCACACACGAGTGCTATCTAGGGTACTCCCGCATTCCTTCTCTAATGTGTCCCCAAATTCCTTGAGAAGGTCATCAAGGCTAGCCAGGGACATTTCATCGGTGTCGGATAGGTTCCTTGGAGGGTCTTCTTCCTTCTGCTCAGTCTGGCATCCTTGGCTTTTGGTCTTCTTGCGTATTTTCTTTGCGGGGGCGAGCTTCTTCATCTTCTTGTCGTAGTCCATCTTCAGTGTGCGGTAGGCCTCTCGGGTATTGGTTTCCTCACCTTCGGCTATTGCGAGGCTCTCTTGAAGGGACACCTTTTCTTCTGAGAGTTCCCTGACTTTCTGCTCCAGGCTTTCCACCCGGGAGGTTAGAGAGGTGCAGTGGAGGGTGAGGTCATCATATTGGTTATCAAGGGTATGAAGGTATCCAGCCATGTAGACAATGGTGGGATCATTCTCGGTAGGATCTCCTCCTGATAGGGCCTGAAGTCTTTTCCTCCAGGTGGGGGTATTCTTGTTGCTGGGTGGAAAGTAGCGAAGGGGGGTCTCAATGATTACTTTGTTGTAATTTTGACATAGCTGACGGAGGGCTTTTCGGGCGACATTTTGGCAAGCATCTAGGAAATGAACTCCGGTAAAAGTGACTTGGAAGGAACATTGGTTTGGATAGCTGTGGCTTTCCCCCAGGTAGACTGCCATAGAGCATTTTATCATCCCGCCCTCGAAATGTTCCGTCCAGACGTATTCCGGCTTCTTGCGGATTCCCATGCGGAGCGCACAGCTTCGCAAGAGGCGTGGGAACCCTTCCACTTCTGAGCAGTAGGATGTCTTAATGGCCAGAGAGTCTCCCATCTGGAATAGGAAAAGAAGGGTCTTGTTAAAACTGGGGAAGGGAAGAGAAAACTCTTCTTGAGGTGAGAGGTATTTTCTTGTTAAGGTAGGTTTTAGGGTCAGGGCTGCGACCTACGGCCAGTCCTATGGCTCTGATACCACCTGAAGCGTCCTGATCCTTTGGGACTCAAATGTGAAACAATTACTAGTCCCAGGAGGCTAGTAAACACATTTCTTACTTCAAATAGTACAGAGTTTTAGATAAATTTATTACAATACCGGGGTACAAGCTCGAGAGAGCCAAATAGAGAAGCGCAGTAGGAAAAATACACTAGCCCAAGCCACAGGCAGAACTGGGTGCAGACACAGCCCTCTTAATCAAGCATAGCAGAAAAGAAGTCCTCGGCTGCTGAAAAACATAAATAACTTTGGGTGAATACACTAGGTATTCCGCAAGCCCACCCCGCTCCCGTAGAGAGAAAGAGACCTATGATGTACATGCTCAATTTGGTGGAGTTGTAGTCACTCATCATTTTCTTAGAGAGAGGCAGTTGTTTGAAGGTTTTCCCATGGTCTTTAAAAGAAACCAAAACTCAACCACCACTGAGCTCCCTGCTCCCGTGGCCTTATTTTCCCTTTCAACACTCAGTTGATCACACCTTTCCCCTGGCAAGCCACTTAGAGAAAACAAAAGAAAAACTCTAATTGCCATACCATACCAGACTCATCCATACCAGTGGACACGGACTATTCGAATAGGTTTCAACTCTGCGCAGAGGGGTACACTTTACCCACTAGCCCGGTTTCTGCGATCTCACCGTCGTGAGACCCGAATGCCGGATCTCTTTCCTTACTCGTGCATCCTAACCTTAACGGTTATCCGGAAGGAGTCAGGCCACCACCATGCCCAAACCGGACAAAACTTTCCCCCTCCTTATCCTCCCGGTGCTCCCCAGCCTTCTTAACCCTGGGGTCGGACCACACGAGTTCGGATCGAGTGACTGCCCACACAGTCTCGAGTGGTTGTACGACAAAGGAGTACAGGTAGTGAAGATGACAAACCGGTCCTTATATGAGGGGACAATCCTTCTGCTCACGCCTAAACCAGCTGAGCCAACACCTTAGGCCCTCCCCTAAACCAGGGAGTCCCTGATCATCCCACTCTCAGGTGATGAGGGTGAGTACCCTTCATCGCAAAAGAAAAGAGATTTTATTTGGAGATACACATAGCCTTTCCTCCCAATCCACTTTACGTATCCAGAAAGTGTATGTTAATGCGGGCCATCTCTCACTCACAATGCAATATTCCCCATAATTCCCGGCCCAGGCAGTGGTAGAGAGAATAGGTAATTTATGCATCAAGGGAAGGATGGACTTGCCTTCGTCGAAGCTTTCCTGGCACAGAAGATCTACTTCCGGAAGTTCGGGTTCTGGCCCTTCTTCCGGGGCTACGGGTTCCGGATCAACGATCCCTGCTTCTTCTAGGAAAACAGGCAATAAAACAATACATCAACAGGGATTTACGAATTATAGTGTGTCATTTTCTAACATCATTGTTGTATGAGATCTTTAGAAATTATTTGGATAATTTTTGGTGTATAAAATATTGAAAAATACTAATTAAATGGGAAAGGGTGAAGAAAGGAAAATAGAAAGGGATTTCTCCTCAAACGGGCCGGGGGGAGATTTGGCCCAGCTCGGCGCGGGGCAGGCGCGCGGGCGCGCTTTTGGCCCAGCAGCGGCCCACAGGGAGGGGGCGACGGCGCGGGCGCGCGGGGCGACGGCGTCAACGTGGGGCCCACGCGACAGAGAGAGCGGCAGGGGGAAACGGCGCGGGCGTGATTGACGACGGGGGTGAACCGGCCGAGGGGGGGGGGGGAAAACCGGCCGCCGGGGGGGGTTCGACGGCGGCTTGCCGCCGGTGGCCCGGTTCTTGGGCAATGCGCAGGCGCCTAAGCATGGGGAGGGGATGGCGGACCTAGAGATGGGCTCAAATTGGTCAGAGGAGGTCGGGAGGGAGCTGCCCGCGGGGAGGTGGCGGAGCTTCGCGGCGGGGTTGCCGCCGGTGAGCTCTGGGCGAGCAATCGGGGTGGGGGAGTGGTGTATTGCGTTTGCGGCGAGGTGAGGAAGCTGCTAGGCTAACTCAATTTCTTGCTGGGCTAACGGAGAGGGAGAGAGAGGAGAGGAGGAGGAACTCACCGGAGAGGGGGAAGACGACGGCGCTTCGCGAATTGGGCTCGGGTGAGGGGAGGAGGGTAGTGGTCGGGGCTGGTGCGAGAAAGAAGGGGCTCGGGGCGAGCTTTTTATAGGCGTGCGGGGGCGAGGGGGGCGGTGGAGTTCCCTGGCTCCGGCGAGCTTCCCAGTGCCGCCATAAATGGCGCACAGCGCCGCCGAGGGGACGCTACGGCGGGGGGCGGTACCGGCGAGGACGCGGTCAAGGGGAGGAGGACGGAGCGGTGCCAAACTTTCCTGTGAGGCCGGACGGCAGAGGGGAGGACGGAGGCGACGGCCGGAGGTGACTTCGGCGAGGGGACGGCGGACGGACGACGAAGCGGCTGACGGGCGGGGCCGCTTGGTCAGCGAGAGCGAGCGAGCGAGCGAGCGGGCGAGCGGGCGGCTGACGGGTGGGGCCGCTTGGTCAGCGAGAGCGAGGGCGAGGTGCGGGGCGGCTGCCGCGCGCGCGGAAGCGGGCCGCAGATGGGCCGGGAGAGGAGGAGTGTGGCGCGAGGGAGAGAGGGGGCGGCCGCGGCTTGGGCCGAACTCGGCCCAGCAGGGGGAGGAGGAGGTTTTTCTCTTTTTCTTTTTATTTTCTAATTCCTATTTCCCAATTTGTATCTTTTTCTTTGGAACAAATTATTTTGTAGATACTCTAAGTGTTTAGAAAATAGAATCTAAGTGAGGTGCTTTTGTGATCACACAAGATGTATGCATATGATGAAGGAAAATTTTGGGGAGGATTTTAGAATTAGAGGATGAAGGGAGGGGTAAAAGGTGGATTAGGGTTTCAAACCTAGATTAGGATTTTTGGGATGCTTCATGTAGTCTATACACATCCTCCATTTCTCATCCTTCTTCCTTACCAGAATAGGGTTAGCTAACCATTCGAGATAGAATACCTCTTTGATAAACCCTGCCGCGAGTAGCTTGTGGATCTCCTTGCCTATGGCCCTGCGCTTTTCTTCGTCAAAACGGCGCAGGGTTTGCTTCACGGGTCGGGCTCCAGCTCTGATGTCCAGTGAGTGCTCGGCGACATCCCTCGGTATGCCGGGCATGTCCGAGGGACTCCACGCAAAGACTTTGGCGTTTGCGTGAAGAAAGTCGACGAGCACTACTTCCTATTTGGGGTCGAGCTCGGAGCCGATCCGAACTTGCTTGCTGGCGTCATTGATGGGGTCGAGAGAGACGGACTTGACCGCCTCAACTGGTTCAAAGTTGTCGGTGTGCCGCTTCGCGTCGGGCGCCTCCTGGGAGAGGCGTTCCAGGTCGGTGATGAGGGCCTCGGACTCAGCGAGAGCCTCGGCGTACTCCACGCACTCCACGTCGCATTCGTACGCGTGGCGGTACGTGGATCTGACGGTGATGATCCCATTCGGGCCCGGCATCTTGAGCTTGAGGTAGGTGTAGTTGGGGACGGCCATGAACTTGGCGTAGCATGGTCTTCCCAACACCGCATGGTAGGTTCCTCGGAACCGACGACCTCAAAGGTGAGAGCTTCCTTTCAGAAGTTAGAGGGAGTTCCGAAGCAGACGGGTAAGTCGATCCGTCCGAGGGGTAGGATTCGCTTCCCGGGCGCGATCCCATGGAAGGGTGTCGCACCGGCCCGGACCTCGGACCGATCAACCCCTAAGAGTTCCAGGGTCTCGGAGTAGATGATGTTAAGGCTGCTGCCTCCGTCCATGAGGACCTTGGAGAGCCTAACATTGCCGATGATCGGATCGACGACGAGCGGGTACCTTCCCGGGCTTGGCACGAAGTCGGGGTGGTCGCCTCGGTCGAAGGTGATAGGCTTGTCGGACCAGTCTAGGTAGACTGGCGCCGCCACCTTCACCAAGCAGACTTCCCGGCGCTCCTGCTTGCGGTGCCGAGCCGAGGCGTTCGCCGCCTGCCCGCCGTAGATCATGAAGCAGTTATGGACTTCCGGGAATCCCTCTTCCTTGCCGCCCTCCTTCTTGTCGTTGTCATGGCCCTTGCCATCCTCCGCCGGGGGCCCGGTCTTATGGAAGTAGCATCGGAGCATGACACATTCTTCGAGGGTGTGCTTGACGGGCCCCTGGTGATAGGGGCACGGCTCTTTGAGCATCTTGTCGAACGCGCCGGCCCCTCCAGGAGGTTTCCGAGGGTTCCTGTGCTCGGCCGCAGCGACGAGATTCGCGTCTGCGGTATCGCGCTTCGCTCGTGACTTGTTTTTTGCCTTCTTCTTCGTGCCCCGCTGGGCGGACGCCTCAGGGGCGTCTGCCTTCGGCTCCCCCTGAGGCTGCTTGTCCTTCCGGAAGATGGCTTCGACCGCCTCTTGACCCGAGGCAAACTTGGTGGCGACGTACATCAGTTCGCTCACATGGGTGGGAGTCTTGCGCCCCAGTTTGCTCACCAGGTCTCGGCAAGTGGTGCCGGCAAGGAAAGCCCCGATGACATCCGAGTCGGTAACGTTGGAAAGCTTGGTGCGCTGCTTTGAAAACCGCCGGATGTACTCTCGGAGGGACTCCCCTGGCTGCTGGCGGCAGCTTCGGAGGTCCCACGAGTTCCCAGGGTGCACGTACGTGCCTTAGAAGTTTCCCGCGAAAGCTTTGACCAGACCGTCCCAGTCGGAGATCTGCGCAGGAGGCAGATGCTCCAGCCAGGCTCGGGCGGCGTCGGAGAGGAAAAGGGGTAGATTACGGATGATGAGGTTGTCATCATCCGCCCCTTCCAACTGGCATGCCAGTCGGTAGTCTGCGAGCCACAGCTCCGGCCTCGTCTCCCCCGAGTACTTGGTGATAGTAGTCGGGGCTCGGAAACGGGCAGGGAACGGCGCTCGTCGTATGGCCCGGCTGAAGACTCGCGGACCGGGTGGTTCAGGCGAAGGACTGCGATCCTCCTCACTGTTGCAGCGTCCCCCATGCCTGGGATGGTAGCCTCGGCGCACCTTCTCGTCGAGGCGGGCTCGATGGTCGAGATGGTGGTGCTCGTTGCCGAGGCGTTCCCGGGTGGCGGGCGCCTCGTCTCGCGTACGCTCGGGATGGACCGAGGCTTCTCGAATGCGCCAGGAGGACACCGCGTGATGCTCCGAGGGGTCAGCTCGCCTGCAGGAGGCGAAGCTCTTGGCTCGTCGAACCGCGGCGCCTTCTAGGAGATTCTTGAGTTCGCCCTGGATACACCGTCCCTTGGTGGTGGATGGCTCCGGCATGGCTCGAAGCAGCATTGCCGCTGCAGCTAGGTCCTGGCCGGACCCGCTGACGGCCGGGGGCAGCGCTGCCCTGGCATTGTCGACGATGCGGCGCCGGATGTCTTGGGCCTGATGACAGGCTTCTCCGGCGAGTGATCGGCCTGCCCACCCCTGTTCGATGTTCTGTCGGAGCTGTACAAGCCGACCTGCTTCCCCGTCGACCTGGGCCTGCATCTCACGGATTTGCTCGAGCTGTATGTCCTGATCCCCCGCAGGGACTGGGACCACAGCTAGCTCCCGCGGGATGTCAACGCGAGATGCGGGCCCAGGGGGATCGTCAACCTCTGGCATACCGAGGTGGTTGCCTTTGTTGTGATCTCCCAGATCGACGTGGAAACATCCGCGACTTGGGCCATAACCTTCGTCGTCAAGGTCATGGCCATCGTCAGAACAACCGGAGAGGCAGTGGTCACATGCGGACATGAAGTCCCGCATGGCACCGGGTCATTGAGGGCAGAGAAATCCCAACCGGAGTCGGGGTCGTCCTCTTCCTTAGAACCCGCCGGTCCGAAGGTTGAGACGGCTGTCAGTCGGTCCCAGGTCGACCACATGTGGTACCCCGGAAGGTTTGGATACGCCTTTACGAAGGCGCTCACCATAGCGTGGTCGCTAGGTGGATCGAAGCTGAACCGAAAAGGTACGGGATGGGAAACGGACGGTACCTCTTGGTCGTTGGATGGTGGTGAAGTCGCGTCGGGGGCGGTGCACACCGTCATCTCAGGTACGAGGGTAACGCCCAACAGGTCCTTTGCGAGGGTGCTGGCGTCATCAGTCCGCTTGGGGCTGACACGTCGCGGGGAAGTGACACCCGCCGTCGCCTCAGGTGCGAGGGCAATGTCCGACATGTCCCCTGGGGGAGTGCCGGCGTCATCGACTCGCTCTGGTGCGATAGCCGACAAGGTGCCGCCTCCTGCGTGGCCATGGTTGCCTCGTTTTCGCCTCCTCCGACGAGGAGGGTGGCGGGGACGACCAGAGTGCTCCTCTTCTGCCGTGGGGAGATGCTGTTGTAGAGCTCGCCGCCGCCAGGCGAGTCGGAGACCGTCGTTGTCGTCACGCCGCGGGGGGAGGAGTACCATGTCGTAGCTGCCGTCGAGGGACATGAACTCGAGACTCCCGAAGCGGAGCACCATCCCGGGCTGGAGAGGTTGCTGAAGACTCCCCATCTGGATCTCAACGGGAAGGTGTTCGTTAACACATAGCAGGCCCCTACCTGGCGCGCCAACTGTCGGCGTCTCGACCCCGGGGGTCCCTGGACCGATGAGTGAATTGTCGTTGCGTGTCCCTGCCCAAATGGGTTAGCGTGGGATGGAACAAAAGAGGTGGGACAAGCCTTGTATTATCCTGCACCAGGGGTGCCGCTCGCAGTAGGGGTTACAAGCGCGTCACGTGAGAGAGAGAGAGAGAGGACACAGAGCTCGTCCCCCGCTTCCCTCGCGGAAACCCCCCTCAGGGTGGCCCTGGACCTCCCTTTTATAGAGGCAAGGAGAGGATCCAGACGTACAACAGGGGGCGTAGCTATGCGCTAACGTGTCCGGCAGTGGAGTGCCTAAGCCCTGTGTACATGCCAACGTGGCCGTTGGGGGAGAACTTGGGCCCTGTACATGTGATGGCGTGGCCGTCGGAGGAGCGCCTGAGTCCTGTAGGAGCACAGCTGGCAGCATGCGCGAGGATCCTGCTGACGTCTCCTTGCTGTCGTAAGGGTCTGAGAGCCACCGGCGTCATGGTGCACGCGGGGCACCATCATTACCCGTCGATGGGGTAAGCCAGATGGGACGCCGGTCTTCTTCCTTATAGCCTGAGCAGGCTAGAAATAGGGAAATGATGCATCCCCTATTAGCGCGGTCAGTCCAAGCCCAGGGTCGGTCGAGGCGGAGACTTCTCTTGAGGCCGAGGCCAGGGTTGGGCGAGGACGCGATTCCTCCCGAGACCGGGGTCGAGGCCGAGTCCGGGGGTCGGGCGAGGCGGAGACCTCCTCCCGAGGCCGGATCCTGAGGTCGGGCGAGGCGGAGACCTCCTCCCAAGGCCGGAGCATGAGGTCGGGCGAGGCGGAGCTTCCTGTTGCGCCCGAGGCTGAACTCGGTGGTTGATCGTGACTTGTTGTCAGTCGTTGCCGGGGTAGCTGACACGGCAGTCGGAGCAGAGCGAGCGGTGCTGTTTTCCTGTCATATCGGACAGTAAAGAAGAGGGGCGAAGTGACTGCGGTCACTTCGGCCTGCCCGACTGAGGCGCGTGTGTCAGGATACGGCGTCAGGCATCCCCTGCATTTAATGCGCCTGTGAAGCGGTCGGTTGGTGAGGCGGTCTAGCCAAGGTTGCTTCACAACGAGGCCTGCCCGAGCCGGGCCTTGGGTGTGCCGAGGGGGCGCCCGCTGCCTGAGGAGGCCCTCGGGCGAGGCGTGAACTCGTCTGGGACTACTGTTCCAACCCGAGGCTGGGCTCGGGTGAGATCGTGTCCCTCGGGTAGACGAAGTCTTGGCTCGAACCGCACCCGTCAGTTGGTCTGAGGGTGTTTACCAGCCATGATTAGGAGCATTAGGGGTACCCCTAATTATGGTACCCGACAAGTTGCAAAGAATGCGGAAGCGTGACTGCTGACCGCGGGGTGAATCCCTTTTCACAGAAGGCTCTCCTGCTCGCGCCCTAGGGAATCTCGTCCGGCGCACGCCTAGCGCACACAGCGACCCAGACCCCGACATGCGGACCCGGGTCCGCATGTCATACGCCTCGAGTACTAGTCTCCGAGTGCGGAGAGCGGGGAACGAACCGCCGCACGACTGCACGCCACTTCGGGGCTGCGGGAAGATATTTTTCTAACCAAGGCGGCGGTAACGAGGCGCCCCGCGCATGACCCGATGCAACCGCCAGACGTGGGGCAGTGGGTCAGTCAGCCGCGAGGACAGATGTGGCAGTCGACGTGACCGAGGGCCCCTATATTTATTGCGGATAAGGCACGCCGCCTGTCCGTCCTGCTGACAGGCGAAGTGCCGCCTCAGCATTTAATGAGCCCTGTCTATTCCGCTGGCAGGGATGTGCCGCCTTGACATTTAATGTGCTATGTCCACTCCACTGGCAGACGGCGACCAGGCTGTCCCGCAGGCGACGTGCCCGTTCGCTCGGGTGGTAGGCAGTACGCCCGTGCTGCGGCATACACTGTGCTCATCATCACTCGTACGTTGCCAGTGAAGCTTCCGCTGCACGTCGATACTATGCAGGCTGCGGATATCAGGGCGCAAGGAGAATGCACTGGCAACTGGCATTAGTTGCTCCAAGTATTACATCTGTTATATCCCTAGGCCCGCATGTCGGGGCTCAGCACCCTTGTATGTGCCCCCTTCAGCTATAAAAGGGGAGACACGCAACGTTACAACTCAAGCTCACTTGGACACAGCTCAGGCTCACAAGTTCATTCAAGCTCTCAAGCTCAATACATCACACAGTGGAGTAGGGTATTACGCTCCGGCGGCCCGAACCACTCTGAACCCTTGTGTGTTCTTGTGTTCGTTCATCGCTTAGCAGACAGGCAAAACGCTTAGGCCCCTCCTCATCTTAGGATTTAGGGCGGGTGCGTTCCGCCACCCGGCCGAAGAATTTCCTCTCCGACAGCATGAGTTCGAACCACACCTCCTGCACAGTTTTTTAACATTTTACGCTGATTTAATCAAATGAGCCGACGGGCTAACGGGCTGGCTCGACACAGTCAGCAGGCCGGCATGACGTGCCTGGGCCAGAGTTGTATCCCGCGGGCGTCTAGCCCGTGCCGGGCCGCCGTTTGGCCATCTATAGGCGTGCAACAGATTAATTTGAAATAGCTGTAAGGAGTTATTTGTAAAAAGATAACGTGAGACGATTATTGAAACTGGTGATTTAAGTATAGTATAAATTTAAGTATAGTATAGATATATATGGCATTATCATTTCCGACTACAAATGTAAAGTGGCCATGTTTTTTGGCACAAAGTTTTCACATGATTGATTAAACTATTTGCTAGTCAAAGGCAAGAAGACTTATTTTTTTCAAAAAAATATACATCTTGTATTTTTTGTGACAGGGAGAGAGAGTACTAGTACTCTAGGAGAAGAATAACAATCCATTGTTTTCAGAGCGGGCCAACCAACTGGACGATCCGAAAGGCAAAGGGACCCTCCTCCCTATAAAGCATAGCAAGCCACATCCTGACCTCCCCCAGCCATCCGCCTGCAAAAGCCAGCCACCAGCCCACCACCGTGCCCATTTCACGTCACCACTACCAGGAACCCCCGCCATTGATTGGCCCATTCCCAACCCAACCGCGCGGCTAGAGGTACCTCGACCGGCGACCGGGAGTGCGTGCGTGCGTGCGCTCGCTCGTGCGGTGGGCATGGAGAAATGCAGCAGCAAGATCCGGTCCATCGTGTGGCTGCGGCAGATGCTGCGGCGGTGGCGGTCCCGAGCGGCGTCGCGCGCGGCGGCGGCTGATGCGGCGGTCCCGTCGGGCCACGTGGCGGTGTGCGTGGGCGGCGCGTCGCGGCGGTTCGTGGTGCGGGCGGCGCACCTGAACCACCCCGTGTTCCGGGAGCTGCTCCGGCAGGCGGAGGAGGAGTACGGGTTCCCGCGCGCGGGCCCCATCGCGCTCCCCTGCGACGAGGCCCTCTTCGAGCACGTCCTCCGCCACCTCTCCGCCTCGTCCAAGTCCTCCTCCCGCTTCGTCACCCTCGACGACCTCCAGAGCGCCGGCGCCACGCACTGCTGCTGCGTCGCCGCCGCCGCTGGCGGCGACTCGCTCCCGCTCCTCCGCGGCTTCTCCGCCGACAAGGCCGTCTGGTGAGCGCGCCGCCCTGCTCGCCGGAGCCAGCCGCCACCCGTGTGCCTGCCTATCGCCGTATCGCGCGCGCGCCGGCCATTTCGCCGTCGTTGCCCCCGTTTTTTGTGGGGTATTATTTTCCCCACTTCTTCGCGCTCGCTCCCTCCGTTTCCAGCTGAACGCGGCGGAGACAGACAGGTCGACGAGCAAGACGAGAGCGGCCGGCCGGACGCAGGAGGCGGTGAAGTGAGATGGCTGAGAAACAAGTCCTAGGATTTTTTTAGAACGACTGTCAAGTCTAGCCATCCATTCATTCCCCTTTGTCGAATCAATCCGGGGGCTAAGATTTACGTAATTCTTTTTCTTCTTCTTCTTTTCTTTTTTTTTTCTCTCCCCCCACTATTTTAAATAAACCTCCAGTGTAAATACATGTACTACTGCGGTTTGGCCACGCCAGCATTGTTGCAACTTGGAATGTGAAAGGGAAAACATTCGTTTTTTACTTCTGCTACCTACCACGTAGTAAAACCATAATTTTTGTTGACTGCTTGGGCAACGGCTATTTCTGTCATATATTTGCAGACGAATCATCGTACATATTCTCCAACAAAATGTTCCCTGCAGGTGCTTTAGGAAAGAAAGCAGAGGAATCAATTCCTCCTGGATCGGGCAAAAAAAAAACTATTCTGAGTGTCACTGCACTGCAGGTTAGGTCTCTCACTCTCACTGAACTGACTGCACATCTACCAGCGACAAGTTAGGGTGACTCCCGTGAACTAACTGAATCATCCTATCCTATAGTTTATTATCCTCCCAGTGTTCTTTGTCTTGGACTCTTGGAGAAGAATGTATGTGATGTATGGTGGAGGGAGAAGAGAGAGAGAGAGAGGGGAGAAGTGGGCTTACAGTCTGCTTCTACACAGAAACCAAGAAGCTCTGTGAGATAGACAAGTGATGTCTTACACTAATACTGATAAGGTAATCACTATATATGAATAAGCTAAATGTCAGATTACAAGGATCTTTACAGTCCGCCCACGGTTGACGCTATTATTAAACTTGCTCTTAGCAGAAAGTTCACAACTGCTGCTCCTGCTCCTTTGAATAGAATGTATGTTGAAGCTGTCGCTAGGCTGGTGGCAATGATTACGCCATTACCAGCCACCACCAACCGAATCATGGGTTGATGCTCCTACTAATCGATCTCGCAACATGAAAGTATTGCTCAACCAATCCCTCTGTTTTTGTAAAGATTGGTCGACTTGGGGGGGGGGGGGGGGGGGGGGGCGACTTGTGTTCTAAATAGGCAGTTGTTGAGCACCATATTGAGCGGCCGGACGGTCCGCGCATGCGCAGATTAGTTTAGGGTTCCGAGTTTTGTGCTATGTTTGTTGGCAAGATTTGCGGAATTAACCCGGAATCCAATCGTGTAAAGGGTCCAGCCTCCCTCCTCTATATAAAGAGAGGTCTACGGCCGATTTGGAATCAACAATCGAATCAATACAACTTCTATTTCGCATTTTATCTTAAGAGTAGTTCTAGTTTAGCCCTAGTTTACCCTTCCAATCCCCAAATTCTCCGCCTCTCCTCGACTCTACGTCGATTAGAGGAGTCTAGGTCGGCCTGCCCGAGCCTAGACAACTCCTAGGATCTCTCCTCCCCGACGGGGTCCCTCCCGGGAGCGAGATCTAGGCGCTGCCGGCGATCATCTGCCGCCCCTGCGTACGCGCAGACCGTCCGGCCCTAGGGCGCGGACCGTCCGGCCGTCAGGCAGGGAACCCGGGCTCCTGCACCAGGTCGCGGACCGTCCGGCCCTATGCCGCGAACCGTCCGCGCCTGACCAGAGAGCACCGCCGCCTCACGCCAGGTCACGGACCGTCCGGCCCTGTGCCGCGGACCGTCCGCGCCTGACCAGAGAGCACCGCCGCTGGTTCTCTTGAGTAATTGGCGCCTCCAAAAAGGTGTCAACATGCTTTTTGGCGACTCCGCTGGGGAAAAACATCTAGGCTCATCAAATCGGCCCTCAATGGCCGGTTCAAAGGATAGCTCTGATATTTCTCTAAGCAACATCATAGAGCCGACTTGGGAAACCTTGCTGGCTGACGAGCAGCTCCAGTTTGAGGAGCACAAGGAGCGGATGATCCAGGAGGCGAAAGCAAAGTTCTTGGCCAACTTCAAAGTGGACAGGAACAACAAGGTCGTCCGACATCGGGCGACGGATCCGGCTTCGCTCCAACCCACGCCAGATATCCCCAATATAAGTAATACCAACGATCTGCAATCTCTTAGAAATTATGTAGAAGATCAGCGTGAACAAATGCAGAATATCATAGGGGGTATGCAAAGCGATCTTAAGAGACTAGTACGTGCATTTGACAAATCTAGTACCGCAAATTTTCCTTCGCACGAGGTTGAGTTAGGAGATAACGCGCGTAACACATCGGCTACAGGTTGTCACGACCAGTCACAACCTCTTTATGGGATGCCGATGGACACATACCCTAAGCAACCGCAAATCGGCAGCAAACCAGCCGATCTGCGTACATGCCCGGACCGTCCGCACGTGAGCGCGGACCGTCCGGGCCAACAGCAGTCGGGCCTATTTTTAATGAGTTACCTAGATATGCGCCCGAGCCACCACATATGACACAGAACCCAAACTACCCAGTCGGACGGTCCGCATACAATGATGGACGGTCCGCATATGACCACGGACGGTCCGGGTACATATCCGGACAGTCCGCGCATGAGTCTTTTGAGGAGGATTATTACCTGAATCCTCGCCCGTCCCAGCAACACTTCCCATCACATTATGCAATGCACCAGCCCATTAATTCAGGATCCAGAGCCCAGGAAAGCTTTCCGGCCCCACCTAAAAGGCCGGAAAGAAACGATCAAACCTATGAGCCATATAGGGCAAATGGAAATGCACCACGTAGCTCAAACTAATGGGGGGAACGACAACATACTAATATGCAACCAACCCCACCTATGTTTGACCAGAGAGCCGGTGGTCTTGCACCGGCTGCCATTGATATAGTGAGGGAAGAAATAGCCGGGGCGTTCCGAGATAAGCTCGGAGTAAGCATGGTCCCTGGGGGGCAATCATATCGGAAACCTTATGACAGCCGATTTGATCACCACCCATACCCACAGGGAACTAGAATACCCGAATTCGCAAAATTTTCGGGTGATCAAGGGAAAAACACGCGCGAACATATAGGCCAGTTCTTAGCACAATTGGGAGAATTGGCAGACATAGAGGCATTTCGCGTGCGTTTATTTTCATTATCGCTAACAGGAACCGCGTTTGCATGGTATGCCACTTTACCTCCTAATTCCATTTCATCATGGGGGGATCTAGAACAAAAATTTCATGATCATTTTTTCTCCGGTGATTATGAATTGGATTTGGTAGATTTAGTGTCATTGCGACAGACAAAAGACGAATCGGTTAATGATTACATCCGGAGATTCCACGATACAAGAAACCGATGCTTTCAAATTCATTTAGCAGAAAAACAGCTAGTAGGATTAGCCTTTAATGGTCTACGATATTATTTAAAAGAGAGATTAGAAGGCATCCAATTTTTTACACTAGCACAGTTACACCAGAGGGCTTTGGCTTGCGAAAGCCAGAGCAAAGAAACTGCTAAAACAATGCGTCACAACGTACATATAGTAGAATGCGACCAAAGTAGCTCAGATGACGAATCAGCAGAAGTATATGCTGCTGAAATGATTTGGCCAAAACAGGCCAAATCTTCGGCTTGTTCCTCCTTGCAGCCGGTTCAAAAGAAACGGCAAGAGGAGGTTAAGTTTACGTTTAATGTTGGTAAATGTGATAAAATATTTGATGAGTTACTTAAAAATGGCAATATTAAAATAAATCACACTGTTCCATCCGCCGACGAGCTAAAACGTCGTGCGTACTGCAAGTGGCATAACTCATTTTCTCATGCCACTAATGATTGTAATGTATTTCGACGACAGATTCAATAGGCCATTAACGAAGGACGATTGAAATTTCAGGAAATGCAGGTGGATACGGAGCCCTTTCCGATGAACATGATTGACTTCGAGGGCAAGAAAGTCCTGGTTCGGCCAAATACAGCCGATAAAGGCAAAGGCAAGGAAACAATCATCGGCAATGCTAAAAAGGCCGATGGGGATTGTAAAGTTTCTTGCAGGAAAGTGGTAGCCGAGAAGACTCCCGATGGAGGGGAGACCCTAAAGGTGACCATCACAGCCTCCAGTACTGGGGGGCAAGCGCAGACAGGGAGACAGATGCAGGAACCCGTGCTGCGTATCCCGGACGGTCCGGAGAGCTCCGGCGGACGGTCCGGCCGTACTCAGAACTTACAACGACCACGTAGTTTCAAACCACGACGACCAGAAATAGGTACGTGGAAAACAAATACATTCAAGGCAGCTGGTCGGTTGGTTAAAGCCGGCCCAACTTTTGATCAATTATTGTCTAAATACGTAAAAAAGAAGGCCGGCCCCAGTGACCGGCCAGCAAAGCGACCCCGCTCACCCATTCATGAGCAGCGCCAGGTCAGGCCGATTGGACCACCCCACCAATCGGAAGAAATGAAAGGTCATACTATACAAGTGAGACCTAACTTACCTGCATGGACACCTCCACCTCCATATCCACCTATGCCATATCCATACACATATTTACCTCCGCCATATGTCCCAAATCAAATGTGGGGCATGCCACCATATCCATTTGGGATGCCACAGTACCCCGCCTGGGGGGCACCCCAAACATCTGTTTTTGACAGGTTGACGCCACCGGTACAAGACCGATTGAGCACTGCTCAATCCGGTCACCAGGCACAAACCCAACAGGATTGCCGGACTACTCGGCCTTCAAGGCCGACCAATCCGGCAGGGGGGCATATGCCTGTAGCAACTCAAAGAACAACAAAAAAGGACATCATCAAAATAGGCACTGCAGATGTTGTCATACAGGGAGACAATAAAGGGCCGATGATTTTCGGCGAATCGGCCAACACAACCGAAAAGGATACGGCTACCATCAAAATAGCCGATCCAAAATACTCCATGCCTCGATGGTGCCCAGCGGGATTGACACGATCTCAAAAGAGAAAATTACAGCGCCTAAGAGCAAAGGAGAGCCAGGAGAAGGAGGCAGAAAAGACATTTAATGACACACATCCGCTATACCCGCCACCGCAAAAGAAATGGAGAACGAAGGCCGTTGAGAAAAAACAAACGGCCACAGAAATAGAAAGTCAACCTGCACCAGGTGCGGACCATCCGGCCCCCGCACACGGACCGTCCGCCGTTCACCAGGAAGGCTCTAGACAACCTGCACCAGGCGCGGACTGTCCGGCCCCCACGTGCGGACCGTCCGCCGTTCATCAGGAAGCCTCCAACGACACGACAACATCAATGGAAGAGGACGACCTGCTAGGAGAAGACCTAGTCGACTACGAGGCTTCTCCAGAACGCACAGGTATGGATGTAAATATTATTACATTTTCTTCCGATTGTACTATCATCGGCGACGATAAACCTGTTGCTGCCCAGTTTAATTTTGGTCCTAAAGAAGCCGCCTTTACTAAACCAAAGGAATCGGTAAATCATTTAAAGCCGCTCTTCGTGCGCGGTCACATTGATGGAATACCGATTGCTAAGATGTTGGTGGATGGAGGGGCGGCTGTAAATCTAATGCCTTATTCATTATACAGAAAATTAGGTAAACAAGATGACGAACTTGTCAAAACCAACATGACCCTCAGCGGTGTTGGGGATAGTTCGATTAAAGCCAGGGGAGTCACGTCCGTTGAATTAACCATCGGGACTAAGACCCTTGCTGCTGCATTCTTCGTCGCTGATGTAGAAGGGAATTACAGTTTAATTCTAGGCAGAGATTGGATCCATGCCAATCAATGTATACCTTCTACATTACATCAGATGCTAATACAATGGGTAGGCGATGAGGTAGAACAAGTACATGCTGATGTATCGGCCTGCATCGCTGTGGCCGATGCCCCTGTACTCTGGACTTATGAGACTGCTACATGTCTCACAGGAGTAGATTTTTCTGATTATCAGTTCATAAGTATAGATAAGAAAGGTTTCATTCCTGTAATGCTAGAGCCGATGGAGAATCGGTTAAATCCTAAATAAAGTTTAAATGATGAATACACATGAAGTTCATGAGTCGTTGATCACGGACAATTCGGCTCTCAAAGCCGGATGGTCTGGTCTTTCACAAAACAGTTCGGACTTTAAGACCGAACATCTACCACAGCGAAAAGATAGTATTACGGATGATCCGGTCCCCGAGACCGGAAAGTCCGCCATCACACAAAGATCATCTGATTCCTCTGTGGGGGACATGATAGAAGAATTCAGAGATCTTGATAAACTAGGACAGGGGTTTACATCGGCTGATCCTTTGGAGGAGATTGACATAGGAAATGGTAAAACTCCAAGGCCGACTTTTGTAAACAAGACCCTGGAGACCGATTCTAGAAATGAGATGATCGGTCTATTGAAGGAATATTCAGATTGTTTTGCTTGGAATTACACTGAAATGCCTGGACTAAGTCGAGAGATTGTCGAACATCGGCTGCCCATTAAGTCTGGTTTCAGACCTTTCAAGCAGAAAGCTAGAACATTTCGTCCAGATCTTCTCCCACGAATCAAGGACGAAATCCACCGGCTGCTAGAAGCTAATTTTATTAGACCTTGCAGATACGCAGAGTGGGTCTCCAATATTGTGCCGGTGGAGAAGAAGGAGTCAGGTAAACTTAGAGTATGCATTGATTTTCGTAATTTAAATAAAGCAACTCCTAAAGATGAATATCCTATGCCCATAGCCGACACATTAATCAATAATGCATCAGGAAATAGAATTATTAGCTTCCTTGATGGTAATGCCGGATATAATCAGATTTTCATGGCCGAAGAAGATGCGTCTAAAACGGCCTTTATATGTCCAGGCTTCATTGGTTTATTTGAATGGGTTGTCATGACATTCGGTCTTAAAAATGCCGGTGCTACTTATCAGAGGGCTATGAATCTGATCTTCCATGAGTTGTTAGGAAACACTGTGGAAGTCTACATTGATGATATTGTAGTCAAATCGGCTAAGTTTAGTTCTCATATAGCTGATTTGCGCAAAGCCTTTGATAAAATGCGTCGGTATGGTTTAAAAATGAACCCACGTAAATGTGCTTTTGGAGTGTCGGCTGGTAAGTTTTTAGGATTTGTCATCCATGAACATGGTATAGAAATAGACCCTGACCGAATCAAGTCTATTCGGAATGTGGGGCCTCCGACTTGTAAGGTCGAAGTGCAGAGGTTTCTCGGCAAGGTGAATTATTTACGAAGGTTTATTTCTAACCTAGCCGGGAAGATTGATGCCTTCACCCCTATCCTTCGGCTTAAGAATGATGCTGAATTCACTTGGGGGGCAGAGCAGCAGGAAGCATTTGATCTCATTAAAAAATACTTGTCTTCGGCTCCCGTGTTAAAAGCACCACAAGTAGGAGCACCATTCAGATTATACATTGCAGCTGAAGACAAGGTTATTGGGGCTGTTATGACACAAGAAACTGAGGGGAAGGAGCATGTGGTGACATATCTAAGCCGAAGGTTGGTGGATGCTGAAACAAGGTACACTTTTATTGAAAAGTTATGCTTATGCTTGTTTTATGCATGCACCAAATGTAGATGTTATTTACTGTCTAGTCATTGCACTGTTTCTGGTCAAGCCGATGTAATCAAATACATGTTGCATAACCCAATTATGAGTGGTAGAATTGGTAAGTGGGCTTATGCACTCATAGAATATGACTTGGCCTATGAACCATTGAAATCTATGAAAGGCCAAGTCGTAGCAGATTTTATTGTAGAACATCGGGTTAATGATATTCATGAACTAGACATGTCATACCTCACTATTACTCCTTGGACTTTATATTTTGATGGATCGGTTTGCAATGAAGGGCAAGGAATTGGCATTGTGCTTGTTTCACCAAGAAATGTCTCCTTTGACTTCTCTAGCCGATTGAAAACTTATTGCACTAATAATCAAGTTGAATATGAGGCCCTCCTATTCGGTTTAGAACTTTTAAATGGTATGGGAGTAAAACATGTGATGGTATTTGGTGATTCTCAACTGGTTGTCCAACAAGTGTTAGAAGAATATCAATGTTTTGATGGTACTCTAAATAGTTACCTTGAGAAATGTTGGAGCATAATCCATTCTTTTGACGAATTCAGTATTCGGCATATCTCTAGAGTTGAGAATCTTAGAGCTAATGATTTGGCACAAGATGCATCAGGTTATCGGATAAAGAGAGGGAAGTTTCACAAAACTGAAAATCTGATAACCAGTGCAAAGCCAAATTCCCAGTTCGCGGACCGTCCGCGTGATGACGCCGGACCGTCCGGGGTTACCAGAAATGTTCTTTTCATTAATTCGGCTGACAATGAAGCCGATGCAAGTGATTGGAGGACATCTATACTTAATTATTTATGAAATCCCAATATCAGGACAGATAAGAACATTCGGCGAACAGCTTTCAAGTATGTTTTGATGAGTGATGAACTTTACCGCCGAACAGTCAATGACATCCTGCTTAAGTGCTTGGGCCCAGATGACGCTATATTAGCCATGGCCGAAGTACATGAGGGAATTTGTGGTACTCATCAATCAGCTCCAAAGATGAAGTGGTTGTTGCGAAGGTCTGGTTTCTATTGGCCTAGTATGATAGCTGATTGTTTCAAGTACTACAAGGGTTGCCAAGTGTGTCAAAAATACGGCGACCTACAGTTGGTCCCTGCAGCCGAATTACATCCTATCATCAAGCCTTGGCCGTTCAGAGGATGGGGATTAGACTTTATTGGAGAAATTTATCCTTCATCATCAAAGGGGCATCGGTTTGTGTTAGTTGCCACTGACTACTTCACCAAATGAACTGAAGCCGTTGCTCTAAAGAACATGACACACAAGGAGGTAATTGAGTTTATAACTGAGCATATCATTCATAGATTCGGCATTCCCCAGACCTTAACTACAGATCAAGGTACTTCTTTTATGTCAAAGGAGGTACGTGAATTTGCTGAATTATACAGAATTAAGCTGCTTAATTCATCTCCATATTATGCTCAGGCCAATGGTCAGGCCGAGTCTAGCAATAGGACATTAATTAATTTGATAAAAAAGAAAATATCTGATAATCCTAAACATTGGCATAAGATTTTGTCTGAGGCTTTATGGGCTCATAGAATATCTAAACATAGGGCTACTAAAGTATCTCCTTTTGAGCTTGTCTATGGGCAGGAAGCAGTGTTGCCTGTGGAAATAAGTTTGAATGCTATCAGGTTCGCCAGACAAAATGATCTAACTGTTACCGATTAATATGATTCAATGATGGATAATATTGATGAGGTGACTGACAAAAGGATGATAGCTTTGGGAGCAATAGAAAAGGACAAAATCATGGTAGCCAGGGCCTACAACAAGAAGGTCAAAGCAAAATCATTTCAAGTAGGGGACCTGGTGTGGAAGACCATTCTGCCTCTAAGGAATAAAGACCGGAAGTTCGGGAAATGGTCACCAAGCTGGGAAGGCCCTTATAAAGTAAAACAGGTGATGTCTGGCAACGCCTATTTGCTACAAACATTACAAGGCAAGGACTTGCCTAAGGCTTTGAATGGGCGTTTCCTCAAACAGTACCATCCTAGTATGTGGCAGGATGCCTAAGAGAACCGATGTAATCACATCGAGTTAGTTGCTTTTGGTTTGCTCAGCTCCACCAAAAGGCAGGGGGGCATATGTTGAGCACCATATTGAGCGGCCGGACGGTCCGGCCCTGAGGCCGGACGGTCCGCGGTCCGGACAGTCCGCGCCTGTGGGCCGGACGGTCCGCGCATGCGCAGAGTAGTTTAGGGTTCCGAGTTTTGTGCTATGTTTGTTGGCAAGATTTGCGGAATTAACCCGGAATCCAGTCGTGTAAAGGGTCCAGCCCCCCTCCTCTATATAAAGAGAGGTCTACGGCCGATTTGGAATCAATAATCGAATCAATACAACTTCTATTTCGCATTTTATCTTAGGAGTAGTTCTAGTTTAGCCCTAGTTTAGCCTTCCAATCCCCAAATTCTCCGCCTCTCCTCGACTCTACGTCGATTAGAGGAGTCTAGATCGGCCTGCCCGAGCCTAGACAACTCCTAGGATCTCTCCTCCCCGACGGGGTCCCTCCCGGGAGCGAGATCTAGGCGCTGCCGGCGATCATCCGCCGCCCCTGCGTACGCGCGGACCGTCCGGCCGTCAGGCAGGAAACCCGGGCTCCTGCACCAGGTCGCGGACCGTCCGGTCCTGTGCCGCGGACCGTCCGCGCCTGACCAGAGAGCACCGCCGCTGGTTCTCTTGAGTAATTGGCGCCTTCAAAAAGGTGTCAATAGCAGTTTCTTTTTCATACTCTACTCAGCCTAGGGGAAAAAGCAGCAGGTACATGTGCTGATGTACAAAGATTGCCGCGTTCTTTTACTCTGTCTGCCGCCCCCACCTTTTTTTTCTCTAGAATCTTGTTCATTTCCTAGCACATAACGGTATGGGACTCCACTTGCAAGTTGAAGCAGCTGTAGTATGGAGCAAGGCGAGTGAACCACGAGACGAGATGAGGTTTTGTATCATCACTTCATCAGGCACCAAAAAAAAAGCAACACGCGCACAAAGACATGCGCGACCAGAGTCCACGCCAGTTAGAGAATATTAGATACTAGTAAGCAAGTAGGAGTATCCAGGAAGACAAACCTATCGCAAATTGGCGACATGGACAAGCACCCAGCCCGGCTCCGCCGGCGGCGATGGGACGGGCGACCCGTGAACATCCCGGTCCTCTCTCTGGTTGGTGCGGCGGGCCCGGCTGCGGCGCGCTGCCCAATGTGCCGCAGCGGAGGCGCGTGCATGTGGGCTGTGTGGGGTGGGAGACGAAGACGAGCCATGGTCCCCGCGCCGGCTGCATGTGTGCTGATACCGGCAGCGGGGGCCAGGCGCATGGTGTGGGTGTGGCGCCCGTAGTCCTTTCCCGCTTTATCCGTAGTCCTTTCCCGGTTTTGCCTTTTCCAGTGGGCCGGGTGGGTTCGCACACCTCACGACGCCCCAGTCCCACACCCCAGAGAGAAAAAAAAAAAAGACGAGAGCTGCTCCTGCTCGCAGTGGTCTCGTGTTGCCTGGGACCGCCGCCTTGGCCGTACTGTACGCCTTTTCGAGGCCCGCAGCGTCGTGTTTCCCGCGCCGCGCGGCCGTCGCGTCCCGTGCCGCCTGCATCGCTACTTGCAGGGGCTGCTTGCACTTGCTTGCAGCACGGTGGGTGTTCCCTGACCCCGACCCTGCGCGCGCGGGTGGGCCCACCCAACACGATGCTCGGCCGGCCTACCAGCAGTCGCAGGCCCACAGGGTTCGAGCCCACCGGGCCTGGCCCACTCGCTGTCGTTCGGCGGTGGTAGTTACGAGCCGCAGCATCCAACCCCACGCCTAGCCGCCGCCGCCGCCGCCGCCGCAGGCCATCCCGACTCCGCCCGCCGGCTGGTCGGAGTTCTCCCTCCCTCCCGCTCCGGAACTCCTCGCCGCTGCCTCCTCCGTCGACTCCATGGGACGAGTACAAACAGGTTACTGCACCCACTCATCGTCCACCCTTCACCGTCTTCCGGCGACCATGGGCGGCTCGGTGTAAATAGTTTGAATTCTGTGGCATACGTTGAACAGATGTTCGTGCTGGTCCTGAGGTCGTCACCGATCCAGCCTTTCTTGTGACCAGGAACATGGAGGACTGATCAAGAGAAGGAACCAAAAAAAAAAAAAGAGTCATGGAGTACAATGATGCATTGGATGATCATGATGCCATGCTTTGAGGGTACTGTCGAGAGAAAATTCTGTGGCCAGCAATGTAGGATGGTGTGATATTTTTTTGGGCCTATCATCTGAGGTGATTCTTGCAGAGATATTAGTTTTGTGCATTTGGCTATTTTGGGCTGCAGATACGATTTTACACTACTTGATATAGCAGCACAGAGAAACTGTTGTATTGGGCGTGATAACCACATTATGATGGTGCCTTTTTATCTTCGTGACTAAATTTAGTCTGCCTCGGTGATTGCAGTGCCTGCTCTGTGCTTCTGATCCAGTAATTCTAAATCGTTTAAGTATTGTTCGTTTGTGTCGGATTAGTGGGTCGGAACGATTTCGATCCGGATTGCTTCTCTAATTTATATAAACTTTGATTAGTCGGAACGATTTCGGGTGTAATCCGATGTAAACGAACAAGCCCTTAGAATGTGATCTTTTTTATTTATGTCATCAGGGAACGGAATATATATAGCATTTATCCGCATAGTTCGTTTCACAAAATTCCTTCAGCGACGCAAATACGCAATCACACAAATCGTATAACACACACACAAAAAAAAAAGCAAGACGGAGGTGGTGGGCTGGTGGTTAACAGAAATGTGTCCAACACATGCACAGCAGAATCGAAATTGACATAATCCATAGCTACATGAAACGCAGTCGTTTTTGTTCACGCGCAAGATACCCTAAATTTTACATGTCAGTGGATCAGAGCACAGCCAACAAGCACATATGCTGCGTAATGCAGGAAAGAACCTACTTGGTTTCAGTACACAAAAGCACACACAGCGGACTGGTAGCCTAGCGAGAGTCGATCCAAGATCTGAAGAACTCGTGGAGCTATTTGGTGTGTGGAGGAATCATAAAAGGGCTACTGATTGCATTACCTAAGCTAGATCTGTTAGAAGCTATAACTGCAAAACTAAACCTGAGATTCTAGATCTACTTCTGATGTTTGTGAGAGACTAGTGCGCTTCGATTCTTGCATCTCCACCTCAACAGAGATCACTTGTTTTGGCTTGCAGTTTTCTGTCTCCATCCGTCTGAGTTTTTCCTTCTGTATGGCACGTAGTTCATACCTACAACAGGTAGGATAAGTGTACAATGATGTTGTCAATAACAAATGGTAGCTGGCATAGGAGAACGTAATATCATATATCAGGAGGTAAGGTAAACTCTATATGGTAATGTAATTGCTCATCAAATAGCGACGGTTCAGTCCTCCATTAAGATATTTGCATGTACTGTGCGAATGTTGCAGAGAAACTGGTAGTAACAATTTCGGTCAATGGATTGCCAATTATGTCAGTTTCAACCCTCAAACATCTCAACTTTTTGCTTGGCAAAAAGCTTAATGTGATATTCCTATATATGATATCACTTCTTATTATCCAGGGAACTTACAGATTAGTACATTTTTTAGCTTCACAGCTTGTGCTTATTCTCCAGGGAACTAACACATTACATTATTGAGCCTAAACAGGAAAGCCCGCTATTTCTTCAGGTTATCCATGTACTGAAATTTTTATTACATGTGATCTTCCTATATAGCTTCATTGTTTGTGCTTATTCTCCAGGGAACTAACATATTACATTATTGAGCCTAAACAGGAAAGCCCACTATTCCTTCAGGTTATCTATGTAGTGAAAATTTATTCCATGTTATCTTTCTAGCAGTACGAGTTTATGCCATAAAGAGCAATCACCTTGTGATATTCCATGATAGTAAGTATATAATGAAACTATAGTAAGTGGACGTAGCAGGAAGAAGCATAATTGCATTGATATAATGTTTCTGTTTATCGCCAAGTCCAAATTTCCTGCCCTCTAAATTTAGAATTGTTAGGTTGTCTACAAAGCTTCATGTCAAGACACTCCTACATGCTTGATGCTTCAATAGTATATTCTTGAGGGAACTTATAGCTTGCATTTTATTAGCCTATTACACAAGAGAACCCAGTAGCTTTTAAGGTTTATCTATGTAGTCGAAAATGTGTTTCATCTTCCGAGCAGAAGTATGTATACTAAATAACAAATCGCCTGAGTGAGATGCTAATAATTAAAGAAGATAGCACTCAACTGATAGTAACCAAAGTGAGATGCTAATTTCGAAGTTTCGCTCATTGATCAACGACTGACAGACTGCGAGATCAATTGAACTCCACAACTGAAGCATCACACACACATGGGGATACTGTTAAGACGAGGGCATACTGTGAGATGTAACTCTTGGCGAGCAGGAAGTATATCCTCCAGAACTGCTTATCCTTCAGGTGCCGAGGGCACAGATCATACCGAATCTTGGCGAGTTCCTGCATGCGAAGCACAAAGGTGCAGCTCAGGCTTGACAATCTTTCAGTCACAGATTGGTGGCAGAGTTAAGTAGGGAGACGAGATCCGCGGGAAGCCACCGACCTTAGCTTTGGATAGCACGAGCACGGCGTGCCGCTCCCGCCAGCTGGTGAGGTCGGCGGCGGCCGCCTCCGTGGAGCCTCCTGCGATCAGCGCAGAAGAGTATCAGGATCCAGCCGGATCGAGTAGGGCAGGCAGCAGAATCGGTGGGAGGGCATGGGGGTGGGGGACGGAATCATCGGTTGCCTTGGAGCTGGAGTGCGGCGGCCTTGAAGGCGTCGGGCGAGAGCGTCCGGAGGAAGTCGAGGAGCTGCGGGGTCACGCCCAGCTCCTCGTCCTCCTCTGCCGTGGCCGCGGACTTGCTTGCGCCACTGCTGCCAGCCCCGCCCCGGCGGCGAAACGGCCATGAGAAAGCGGCGAAGGACATAGGGCTGTCACCTGTCAGTTGACACGCTGATCCGTCTCTCCGTCTCCGCGGCAGAGAGCAACAGACCTGCAAAGCGAACCCACGGAGACGGGAGACCCCTTGGATATATCGGCAGAGAGAAACTGAACCCCCCTTCCGTCCGATTAAGATCGTGTTGGGCATGTCCGGATATATCGTCATATACTTCAGCTACCCTTTTAATTCTAGTCGATATTCTTTAGACAAAAAGAACTACAACCAATATTCTAGATTTTGGGTCCAAACTTTTATAATGGCGTACATGAAAGACTTCGATTTAGTTTAGCTAATTAGTTTGTATTAATGATGGATACATGTCTTGTTTGTACACGTTTTAAATTTAAATCAGGTTTCTGATGGATACCCAGCCGCGAGAATCCTAAAAACACACCTACCGAGATCCCGATCAAACCATAATGTAGTATATTACCTATCGACAGGTTCGTCGAGATGGGACTTGCTACAAATCAAACACGAATGAACATTAATTGCATGACGCACAGGTTCGCTATAAATCAATCATAATAATAAAAAACTTAAGTCTACATCACGAAACATGATGCATCAGATGAAATAGCATCGAGATCTACAGAAAACTCGAGGTATGATCTAAAGCTCTCATACAACGTAAATGATTTCTCTTGCCGTTGACCTTATCATACGTGAAGTAAACATGAAAATATCCATTCAGGGTCAAGGCGATTTGGTTCCAGCACAACCGTGATAAACATGTAACCACGTTTCCTCCCTTTTCTTGCCATCAATAAGTGATCAAAAGCTCATTTAGCTCCCCCTCCACCGGCAGCAGTTGGAATGGCGGCTGGTTTAAAATCCTCAGCCTTCTCATGCTCCTTGTTTAGCATCTGGAATCACAGCAGTTAACAGACCAGATTTCATGCTCGCAGCAAAATTGAGTAATTTCATTACTAGTGGTCAATGTCACAAAGATATCAAAATCTACAAGGGATGCACACAGGGACTGAAACAGCACCAGAAGCAGATAAAAACAACCAACCTTATTGTTGATCAAATTGTGAAGGGCAATGACACTCCGGATCAGGGAAGACAGATATATTACCAACATCATGTCGTTTGTTTTCACTGCACAAAAGAAAGGCAACATAAGGCTCCCGAGAATATGATAAGATCAGGTCAATTATGTTAAATCAGAAGAAAGATGCAAGATTACCTGCAAAGGCTTTAATTAGCTCATTTACGTTCAGATTTGGAAGGAGATTAAAGACATCCTGCAAAAAAAAAACTCATAATGAATATAATATGTAGAGAATTAGAAAACACATCACAACCATTAAGGGAGGGGCGACTTTCGTATATATAGCCAGGATACAACTTGGAGCGCAAGTAAAATACACACATATCTCTAGACTATGCATATCTCTAATATAATCTACAGTCTCTTTGAAGCACAACTTCATGGCAGAATTAAAAATCAATGCTGCGCATAATGGAAGAACTTAAAACATAGCTATGTATGGAAAAATAACTGTTTTGAAGGGAGCAATGTACAAAAACATAAAGAAAAAAATTGATAAACCAAAATATGTTGAAACATCCTTTCATCACCTTATGTGTTCAAATTCCAATTGCAATACTACTGCAAACTAAGAAAGCTGGTATATTTCAGCTTTTACTGCTTAGTTCATTCCATGAGAGTAACACCTGACAAATTGCAAGAGAGGGACTAACCTGCAAATGATACAAAATCTCATGATTCAGTGGGAGCTTCCCTTCAATTACAAGATCCAAATAGCTTCGGATCTCCCTGAGCCTTGCATCCAGTCCCTTCAAGGCTGCAAGCTTGCTAGTGACCTTATTTGACAAAGGAAAGGGATATTAGGCTATCTCCAGCAGCGTTATTCATCACACCCCATATTTCAAACTTCACTCTGTAAACAGTGCAGTCTACCGTGCAAAACAATGTTTGCATGGCCACATGCACAATCCGCTGGCCATAGAATTAGGGTGAGCCTTAAATGAAACAGTATGCAAATGAAACATTCACTCATGACATATTACCTCTGTAGCAAGTGTGCTTATGGTTGTGTCCTTTACATCCCTTAAAAGGTGTTCAACTCCTGAAGACAGCACAAAGCATATCAGTTAAGAAACCTTCACCGCGCGAACTCTATGGATCTTTCTTAGTAACTACTTTTGTTGCTCAAAATGAATCAGATTATTGGAGGACCCTAAGCGATGACATCGAGAATAGGGTCTGAAGAATAAATATGACATAATTAATGAAGGTGCCCCAACTCCTGAAGATAGCACAAAACATGACTAAACCATCATAGTGTGAACTCCAATATTGATTCTTAGTATAACTATTTTGTTGCTCAAAATGAAGGCAGCTATTGAAGGAGCCTATAAATGATGACATTGACAACACCATCTAGATAGTAAAATCCACATATCCTTTTTGTTGTTCATGCAGTATCAGATCAACAAGTCTTACCAATTTCCTCAACTTCATGAGCAGCAATTTCTGAAGGAACATGGACAAATACCTTCTGACTTTTCTGTGTAGCATTCTGGGAAGGGCAACAAAAATATTAAACACTGAGCAAACAAGTGAAACACTCCAGCATCTCATCCCCCAGACATACCTCTTTAACTTCTTCCACGGCATAATACGCCTTGGTGGGTATCCCAAGCTCCTTGGGTTGAACATCAATAATCACTAGGACAGGGTTAGGAACATAACTGCAAATTGGAAAGGAATAATTGGAATAAACAGCAGCGAAAAGAGCCCCAGGTAATACAGTATGGGCACCCAGTGTTCAAGCTATCAGGATTAACTTTATACAGAAAATATAATTCTTTGATCAACATATCCAACATCCCTAGACAAGGACGAAGAAAATGAAATGTAAAAAACATTTGAAGTTCCTAAACCATCAAAAAGTATCATGGCTCTCAAAGCACATGATTTAGTTTGACCCAACAAGATTATTTGACTCAGGTTGATTACCTTTTCTTTTGCCAAAAACCAGTGCTAGGGCAGTACACATAGAATTTCAAGCAGAACTCGTGAGAAAATGCTATGCAGTTTTGGGGCAAGTATCTAGTGTGAGCAAATATTTTGAGCACAAAAGAAAATTGGAAAATGTCTGCAACCATGTATCACTAACAATAGGCGCAACACAGTCAAACAGCTTGTGGAAAGTGGAAACTAATCTATACCAGTGCTTACAAGTCGTCTGATTTATTGCAATTAATCACGACTAATCATCTTAATCGGTCACTAGAGGTCGATGAGGGTCACCAAGGCAACTAGCTCGACTAGAAACCTAGGCGTCGCTTAAGGCAGCCCGAGCCTAGTTGCAGCCCTTCAGGCAGCTAGGGAGGAGGCTATCATTTGGTCTCTATCAGAGATCAAAGCTTTGTCTTTCCTTCGGATCGATGGGCTCCGGGTCTAGCTTTGTGGTAGAGTTTTAGGCCTAGCTAGTGCTGAGTTGTCTGTAGAATCCTTCTTCGATGTGCGTGTGTGTGTTTTTATATTCTAAATTCTGGCCTCCGTGAGGTTTTCTTGTACTTGGTCCATTTTGGACCTCTTTGTTTCTCCTTAATATTATTGATGTGCAGTTCTCCTGCGTATTCCAGAAAAAAAAAAGAAACCTAGTCGTCCGACTAGAAGGGGGACAACCAGGCTGGATCTGTGACTGCCTGTTCTATTGACGGGTCTGTTCAGCTGGGCTTAGAGGCGAGATATTGGGCCTGCTAGGTTAGCATAAGTGTGCCTAGACTCTATTAAAAACACAGAGAATGAAGGCAACACTGATTTCCTTCTCTCATGCCACTGCACTTCCTCCCACGCGAGGTTCGTCCTCCCCCCCCCCCCCCCCCCCCCCCCCCCCCGCACACCATTCTTCGTCTCCTGCATGCTATTCTTCGCCACGCACTGTTCCTGTGATGAAGCCACCACCCTCTTCATAATGACTATGCCGATGGTGAATGTGCCCTTCACCTCCTCCCACAGCCCTTACTCCGCAGTGCCAGTGGCGCTCCTTGCTTGTGGTGCTGCTCTTCTGCTACTCTGCCTTCTTGCTGGTACTCCATCCTAAGGTACTGTATTGTTGTTGTATATATGTGCAGATGTGGAACAGTGCAGAAATCAACTCTCACAAAGTCACAAGTTGGTCACCAACTAGCCAGTAATCTAGTCTTGATGTTTGCTTTATTGTGTATAATATATAATACATATAGGTGTATAGTATTTATATGTCTTGAAATATATAGGATGACTATATGGACAACTAGGCTCTAGGCTTGAATAATCAGTCTCGTCGACGATTAATCGCGATTAGTCACCTAGTTGGTCTCATGGCGACTAGGTTCGACTATAAGATTTGTAAATATTAATCTACATATAAAAACACTTCAAATAATCAACCTAAGCACGGCTGAGTTATGCCGATCGGAGTGTAAGGCCTGAGTGTCTTTGGTTTGGAAATTTACATATTTGTCTATAGCTTAGTGGTTGTATTAAGAGTTTAAAAGAACAACCATAAGAGGACATAACTTCACTTGCAGGTTCACCACACCTGTTGAACAATGCATGGACATCCAAGTCATTCTCCCTTAGTTTTGGGCCAGTGCTGTACCAGCCAACAACATGCTCCTTGGCTGCACCACAAACAGCTCATGCTCAACAGAATCCATAGCACAGAGCAGGCCCAACTGGCACCGAGAATTTCGATACAGCATACCGTTAATCCTCTTGAACATGGAGAACATCGATTCATGGTAATTGTGGTCAAGGAACCAGATCCTAGGATCTTTGTCATCCTCCTCAAACGGCACTACAAAAAAACAAGTAGCGGATTCAGCAAGCCACACCCGGGACATCACAGATCTAATCAATCACGCATGAGCAGCGTGGCAATCCACGTCAATAGATCTAACTGCATCTACACCCACAGCTAATTCAGCTGCCCCATCCGTGACCCCTATGCAACACAGCAGTCCTATCCGTTACCCTGAGCGGCGCAAACCCTAGCAACGGACAGAGAAACAGGAAGGCGGGGGTTGGGAGGTTTACCCGCGTAGGAGTTGGTGACGTCGACGGAGCCGCGGGAGGAGGTGCCGAGGAGGACGCCGACGACGCGCTTGCGGGTGTCGCGGGCGACGCGGTTGTAGTGGTCGACGATGCTGAGCAGCACCAGGGGGTGCACCACAACACGTTCCAGCGTCCGCCCCGACAGCTGCGCCGCCTTCACCACGTCCATCTCGCCGGAACCCTAGCGGCGACCAAGGATCTGCGGCGCGCGGTCTCGCTCCTCCGTGGAGCCGGGTGGCGTGATAGGGGAACGGGGGGTTGCGTGTCGCTGCTGCTGCGGGCTGCGGCGGCCGCCTCTGACTGCTTGTGCTTCGCTTCCTCTGTTCCTTTTCTCCTTTCTTGCGGGAGCGGAAGGTCGGGATCGATTTTGAATAACAAATTTGGAGCGAGGGGCGGAGGCGTAAAAAGACTCGGCCTTCTGCTGTGACTGCGGCCCCATTAGAAACGGCCGTCTGGGCAGATCCGAATTAGGTCGGCCCACCAGAGCATCAGACGGTCACCCTCTGGAAGCTCAGACCCCCGTGGATGTCTCGGCCTTTTTCCTGGGAAACGTCGGGTGGAATTCAGCTGCCGGCCTTTTCCCACGAAATTCAGCCACGACCACGGCCCACGGGCAAGAAAATCCTGCTGCCCTGCATTAGGAAGTCATCCTCGCCCAGTCGCCCCAGCACCGCCTCCGTCGACGGCGTCCTCGCCTCCGCCGCGCTCGCCTCACCACCACGGCCTTCCTCGTCTCATCTCCGCCGCTGGCCTCGCCCTCGATACGCTACTGACGGGGTGCCCCTCGCCGTCGACACGTGACCTCCGTCATTTGCATCTCAGCTCCAAGATCTACTCCAGGTGAGGTCAAGGTCCAGTGCAAGTTCCTCTCCTAGACTTGCAGATGGATTGGTTGCTCTACCTGTTGCTCAGATCATTAAAATGGATGTGTTGTTCTAAATTCCATTTAAGACGCTGGATTGCTGTAAAGTGAGGTTGGAGTACACCAACAGCAGGGCATTGCAGGCTGCAGCAGCGTTTATCTTATGGTTGGGATGTCATTGGGTACTACTAGTACAGGCAGCAGTACTAGCAGAGCGATAGGATGATGTAGCTAGCAAGAGTACTAGAAATAAGTACTATTGTGTAGCAGTTCTTGCTAGTTGTTTATCAATGCGATTCTTTGACAGTGAGAAATGGGGTAGTTAAGTTTGATGATCTATCAGCTGATTGGATAGGGTAGGCTTTTTCAGCTCCATATCATAGTGGATAGCCATGTTATCTGACGAGCTGTTCGATTGGCTTTAATCTGAAATGGTTGCAGTTGTAGCAGTCCGGACAGCTGGCTTTAATCTGAAGCGACTCGTGAAACTTAAAGCATGCATGCATGTCTGTCCATGTCCAACACTTGATTGATTACTAGCCAGTAGCTGGAGGGGGCTTGGGCCAGAGCAATAATGGCCGTTGAGATGAGGTCGAGTATTTTTTAGCAGAGCATCAATGGTTATCATGTATGTGTATACATCCCTAATCATCGATGAATTATCATGCTTCAAGAGGCTTGACGACAAATATTAGAGGGTCCAAGAAAGTTCAATTCCTGTTTTCCCAATCACATTTCTTGGACAAATGTGCATAATATTTGATGCCTTAGATTTAAGTTCAATTTGGCAATGATCTTTCTTCTCTCTTTTTTGTATCAATTCACTTCTACTTTGTTATGAAGCATTTACCTCAGTCGGAAACGGTAGGAAGAGACCCAAACCGTTTCCGTTTACGATTTTTTTCTACCGATTTTGTTTCCGTATTTTCGGTAACCGTTTCCGTTTAGCCCTAATTTTCGGTAAAATTTCGAAAACAATTCTCGGTATCCGAAAATTACTGTTTCTGTTTTCACCCCTATACCTCTGCATGTTTGATGCTGCAAACTAATCTAAAAACAGATCGGGTGCATGCATGCAGCTGCTGGCCTGTAGCTGACAGTGGTGACTGGCAGGCTGATCCGGTTGGACACGGAGAGCAGGCTGCTCTTGGCACCAGGATTGGCACCATCACCGGCACGCTTGTCTCCAATCTCTATCGATATAATTGACTTCATTCGGCTTGGTAAGCACTTGAGTCACCACTAAGCACTGCATATCAGACCACATGGATGGGATGGGTGGTGACAGATTCATCTGAAGATACTGCTTGCTATGCTAGCAGTAGCTGAGAGTAGAACAACTCATAACTGCATACCTGCTTTCTGGTGTGGACTTCTTTCTGTGTGCGTGACACCTGGCTTCCGTTGTTGAGCAATTGGTTAGTTTATATATGCTTGGATTAGAAGGGCGGGCCTGGTGCAGCGGTAGAGCCTACCGTTTGTAACCGGAAGGTCCCGGGTTCGAGCTCCAGCATCTGCATATTATGCGGGTAAGGCTTGGCGCTTAAAGATATCCTACCCTAGACCCCGCACAGTGCAGGAAGCCTACGACACTGGGTACGTCGTCTATATATGCTTGGATTAGATATTGCACTGATTAAGCAACTAGCTTCTCTTTTATTTTACATGTATGCTTGCTTCTCATCTTAGTTTGCTTTATCGACAATTCTCAATGGACACTGTGTAGGTTGTGCTTGTTTTCAGGGTGAAAACAAGAAGTGACCCAGCAATTTCCATTTTCTTGTTCAGGTTCTTTTGCTTGTCTCTGTTACTGATTCCTCTCCCTTGTTCATCCAAGCTGTGATTCCATGAATTTGCTGCTTTGGTTATATGTTTTAATTTGTTGTGTCATGAACAAGATTCAGTCTTTGATAAAAACTAAAGATAATGAATTGTTGTTGTTGTTTGGTCCTGTTACACTCACGCACTTCGCTTTATGTGTGTACATTTGTAAGATCTTGGTGACATCTGTGAATTATGGTTAAAATAAAAATATTGGCAAAGACCTGCTGCTAGTTGCTAGCAGGCATAATGCACTCATACACCAGCCAGAATATAGACTTTATGCTCTGCTCTCTGAATGTCAGATCCTCTGCTTTGTGGACAGGATATTCTGCTTAGATCATGTTTACTGAACCTGTATACTAAGAATAGCTTGAAAGGATCTAAGACTTTCATAGTTAGAAGATGACCAGGTATAGTGGTAGAACGTTGCCTAGTGTAGTGTTAGAACATGACCTAGGGTAGTGTTCTACTTCTAGAGAGTTCCAATTTTGTAGAGTCTAAGATCTAAGTATGTTTCTATCTTTGTATGTGTATCTTAAGCAGCAGGGAAATTAGAGATGGAGTCAGCCAACACCCAAGGGGAGGACAATACTGGGTCAACATTGTAGTCATAGCTCATTTATTTTGATGGACATGATAGTTCTTAATTATGTATTGTGATGCAGCATGATGTATCTCCTTAATCAACTTGTTGGTTTGTCTATTGCTTTTCTTTTGAAACAAATGGCAGCCAAACCACGTGATGCCTACAAAACAAGACACCTGAATGGCTAACCCACCCACGCGTACCATGAGTTATCGTTGCCGAGCATGGTTGCAGAGCAGCCAGCAGCTCTGACTTATTATGGCAGACCCTAGACAACCCACCCTATCGTTGACAACCCACCCTATCGTTGTCAGGCAGATGGGCCAGAAGCATGAGTCCGCTACAGGTCATCGTTGTCATGCTCAAGCGTGTCGCAGGAGTAGCTCATACTTTCTATCTCGAACCAAGACCCCGCCCTAATGGTTGCTAGACCTCACATGCATAAGCCCCAAGACGTTGACGAATGATAATTTGCCATGTGTCATCGTTGCCGAGCCACATCCTTGGCGCAGCGGTTCTGACATCACACTGCAAGACGCCAAGACCAACCTCCACACGTCAAGTATTGCCGAGATGTGAAGGGCAACCACCTAGGTGACCTCCATCATAACCAAGACAAATTTTCAACAATGACGTCTTTAGGAAGGGCACAACGTTGAAAGCGTCACCGTAGCTCGTCAAAAAACTGGATACGGTTTCCACCCTTGGAAGACAATAGAGCTAGAGGGGGAGAGGCACGGTACCCCCAACAGGGGAAGTGGTGCCTGCATGCGACACAGTCGCCAAGGCTTTCGCACAAGGGATCCTCCCTAGCACAAACATCGGGTCAATCATGTAAATTTTAAAATAGCAGCAATATTGTAAATTGTTTGTTTCACCATCATTTCACTTGAGCTTTAGTAAACTAAAAATCAAACATAGGAATTATATGACTTCGTCTCTAAGACAGTATATCATTTGACTTGGCAGCTCAATCTTATACTGATATCTTGTTTTGTGATGCATATGGCAGGATGGCAATGGCCACATCATCATCTTACCCTCCACCACCCCCCTTTTATCGGCTGTACAAAAATTTTGAGCAGGATCCTTCATCCGCACCAGAACCTCCACCACCGATTGATGGACCATTCAAGGCCTTGGGTGTTGATTACACAGTATGATTTATCATATTGCCTTTGGTAACGCTATTGCTTGCATTAAACTGATTCTGGTTTGCCTCTTTGGTATCCAGGGAGATGTTGTGATTCCAAGCTTGGAGAGTCATAATGTCCGTCAGCTTTATCCAAAGGGCCCCAATATTGGTGCGTTGGTTCTTGAGAAATAGATATGTTTATTGCGTATGCATACATACTCAATTCTTTGTGATTGTTAAATGTTAAAGCTGTTTATAAGTAGGCAGTAGCTAGACTTGTGCCAAAAGAAAGGCGAAAGGGGCTGAATTCGTTAATCATTTTACCGACCTGGGAGATTTGAAAGCGTAGAAATTCATGTATTTTTTGAACTTGCAAGGCCTTGCATTCCTGACATCCTTAGACAGATCATGGAGGAATGCAGGATATGGTGGTGGGCTGGTGCTTCAAATCTGTAAGATTTTATTATTTGGTCGTTGTCCAGGACGGGATGATCTTCACCAAATTAGTTTGCCTTTACTTTATCTTTTGGTCATGTTTTAGAACTGGTTTGTACAGTTAGGGTGCTGTGTGAGTGGGTGTGGGTCTTGTAAGTCTGGCCTTAGCTGGACAAATTTGTCTCTTTCCTTCTTATGAAATGATACACAGATCTCCTGTGTTGTTCGAAAAAAAAAGTTTTGTATAACAAATAAGTTGTTGTACTGTTATTTTTGAGGACTTGATAAGTTGTCTTTGGTTTAATGAGCTGACTCTTTGGAAAATTTGTTAATTTTTAGACTTCAAAAAGGAGCTAAGGACCCTCAACAGAGAGCTTCAATTGCATATTTTGGAGCTGGCAGATATTTTAGTTGAGAGACCATCTCAATATGCTCGTAGGGTGGAAGATATTACACTCATATTCAAGAACTTGCATCATCTTCTCAATTCCCTACGACCTCATCAGGTGTGAACCTCAGATTTTTTGTTCCATGTGGTTTATTTTTCTGCTATCCTTAAAAAATGTACTTACATTCTTTAGTACCTTTTAGGCAAGAGCCACATTGATTCACATGCTTGAGAGCCAAATTCAGCGCCGCAAGGAAGCAATTGAAGATATAAAGCAGTGAGTGAATAGGGTTTTTTTCCAGCCTGTCTGTATAAGTTTTGATTATCATGTAATTTAGTTTATAAAAAATAAGGGTGAACTTCTGAGCTAAAACGATATTCATCAGTATTAAATAAATCCCGCAAAAGCACAACACTCCAGCATATGCTGAAGCTGTTATATATGTTTCATCAATATTTACATATGCTTACCTATAGTTGTGAAAATGGGTTGTGTCTGGACATGCTTCCTTATTGTTCACAACTGTTGCAAAAAAATAAAACAGTGCATTACGATTTACGACTTTGGCATAGTAACGTGGACTATAGCCATTTGTCACAGTTTACGACTGCTTGCTACCCATGTTTTGCTTCGCTCTTAATCCATATGGATTGAGATATGGATTGAGTTGGTTTAAACCCTAAGGGCTAGTTTAGGAACCTCATTTTTTTAAAGGATTTTCATTTTTTCAAAGGAAATTAGTTTATTTTCCTTTAGAAAATAAGAACCCCTTGGAAAAATGGAGTTGTCAAACTAGCACTAAGCAAGTCAAAAAAATTCTTAATTTTTTTCTAATCTCATCCAATCCATGTGAAATGGGAATAACTGAAAAAGGCTTAATGTAGTTCAAGAGATGGTTAGCTGATAGTTTTGATAAAAAAAGGGTTGTAGAATACATGCTATTCTATGAAGTTGATCAATGCTACCATGCATACAAATTTTGTACTAGTCGCTTGCTTGCTCGTCTTCTGGTTTCATTGTAAATTGTGACTGCATAAATGCTTGTATTCTAACGCCCCCTGAGTATTTTCTTACTTCAGGAGGAGAGTGGAAGCGCAGAAGCTGCTTGGGGAATCACTGCATATCTTGGATGCAAGCCAAGCTAACTAGGCTGGCGCCGAGTTGGCTGGTTCAAGACTAGTTCTTCTTAGTTAAGAGAGTGTTAGCAGCTTCGAGCCTGCCTTCAGCTACATGTTGAAGTATAGATTGTGAGATTGATGCCTCGTGGCTAAACTTAATCGAAAGGTTCTCATATGCTACTCTCCCTTCATTCCAAATTATTAGTTTTATTTTTTTAAATGCATTATTATGCACCTAGATGTATACTATGTGTACATACATAATAAAAGCTAAGTATTCAGAAAAATTAAAATAACTTACAGTATGATTTAAAATTTGAAATAGAGGAAATAATATATTACAGTATTATCTGAAGGAAGAGTTTGGCGGACTGGCTTTGGGGCACAGTACTCACGCTTCCGGAAACACTAGCCGCGTTCCACAGGTACACATTGCACTTAGGAAGTTAGATGAGGTTATGAATCTATTCCTCGTACTCATATTAATTATTAACATTTGAGGATTAGAATTATGATCGATCTACAGATCATTTCATTCCACAAATCAAACAAAAAAACAGGATCATTTCATTCCACAAACCAAACAAAAAAATAAGGTCGGACTATCATGGACAAGAGAACATATCAAATATCAAATACACATGAAAGTTTAGTGCACATGGTGCACATATTAAATTATCATTACTCATCTTAGATCTAACGTCTCTAATTGTTTGATATATTTTCCGAAGGACACCCTCCGACGTGATAGGATATAGTGGTGGAAGCTGTTATTTATAAATTGCAACGATCAAACAGAGACATTAGATTTAAGATGAATAGTGATAATTTAATATGTGCATCATATGCACTAAGCTTCTATGTGCACCAGATATGTCCTCCATGGACAAACGCCACTCAAATTACTGCAGTTCCTCTATTAGACCATGACAAAAGTAAAGATAGAAACCGCGCGCAGGTGAAGGAAAAACATCAAACGGCCAGTCAATGAGACTACATATTATACATTATTTGTAGCACAGTGAAAGAAGTTCGTGAGCAAGTAACAGTCAAGGACTCCCGCATCTCCATATAACATACCAAAGAACAAGATCAAAACTTCAACATCGAACTGGACGCAGGCACGCAGGCAATGCAATGGAGCACGGAGGACACAGAGCTCTCCTACTGTCTCGTATTTGGTTCCACTCTTTTGGGTATCTCACAGTCGATCAGGGCTCCTCAGGGATCACATGAGCACCCACCACTACCAGTTGATGCGGCTCTGAAGCTCCGCTCCCACTGGTCCACAGGCGCCGCTGCGGCATGTGGAGTGTGGCGAGGGTGCTTCTCCCTCTTGTCACCCTTGATCTGCTTCAGGGCGTGCTTGAGCGCTGGGAGGAGTGCTTCCAGGCATTCCGCCACAGCATTTGGGTTGCCAGGCATGTTGATGATCTGAAAAAACATTGCAAACACCCATGACCAGCGATTAGGAGATCCAGCTACAAGAAATTGTCTATTTTTCTTGTGAGAGTGTTAGTACGCACAAGTGTTGATCCTCTGATTCCAGCTGTGGCCCGGGATAGCATTGCGAATGGTGTAATCTGTGCCGGAATGAAAAGTTCAGAGGGAAGTACAGATGATAAGATCTCATTACCAGCAAAGTTCACCGGACAACGATTAACCATAATCTCTTAAGAATTTGAAACATTCAACTGTAATGGATGACGGTTTCGATCCGTATGGCAAACTTTTACCAGCAATTCATTCATGCAAACATTCAGCTCAGTGATCTAAAAATGCAGAACATTCAGCAGATGTAAAATCCAAAGTAATAACATGTAACAAGTGCCACCATCACCTTCAAACTTTCTTGAAGCATAACAAATGTGAGACCAGGCGCTTCTTTCTGTATCACTATTTTTGTTGCTTCCGGTGTGACATCTCTGGGTGTGAAGCCAGTCCCACCTGCATGATGTGCATCATCAACAATAAGTAGCTCATGTGAGTAGGAAACAAGTAATGTGTAATAATATTAATATGAAGAATAAGATAATGTTACCTAATGTCAGAATGAGGTTAACATGGTCAATATCACTCCATTGTACCAGAATGCCCTTGATCTTGTCCACTTCATCAGGAACAACTGCAGTGGCAACCACAGTTGCACCACCCAGTTTCTCTGACGAAGAATTCACTACAGATACAGCTCTTGGGCCACTACAGGTACCAAAAAAAAGAGAGAAGAAAGATAACTGGTATAAGTTGCTTCTAACTTCTAAAAAAGTGTGGTCTGCAACATACAGAACTAGAACAAAAGATATATATTATTACTAATAAACTGCTTTGTTTCCTAGATCAAATAAGGAAAATGTGCAATGTGGAGTTATTACTGGACTCCATCACTATCTTATGTGAAGAAAACCAGTAATCAGACTCTTTCATCTAGCACCATGAAGTGACCCCTTTGCAGCTCAACGCAAATAGGTGTATCAGGGTGCATGCACTTTAAAAGTCGAGAGTTCAATACACAATTTTGCTCTTCTCAACATACTATAAAAATAAATCAGATGCATAGTATGGCTATGGGCCTATGGCCGATGCATTTCTATTGGGCATTATGATGAAACAGGTGTCCAGCTCAGCTTAGATAAGTACCTCCTATCAGGGCCAGCACCTGATGAAACAGTGTCACTTACAGTCAGAATTGCGACTTTAACTTCAGCATCATGTGGAGATGCAATCTGAGATACATCTGTGGAAATACTTTTTGCAGAAGGACCACAAGATGGATATGGATTTGACGGAGTAGGCAGTTTATCTGAAGAAGTTATTATGTCTGAAATAAGTATGGCTTGGATAGATGTCCCAGCTGCCAATATTTGTCCAGTGGATGGTATTTCCAGCAGGGCATTAGCAGATTTCATACTAAGAAGACGGCTACTAGCCTGATGGCCAGTACTCTCGGCAACAAAACTGCCACAAGCCCATAACAAATAAATGTTAACATTGCCTGGTATCAAAATACCAAACACATTGTTGTCAAATATCATTAGTCATAATATAGCTCTTACCCAGGTCGACCAGATCCATCATCAAGCACCCATCTAATTGCTGCACGGTGAAACTCTGTACGATGTGGGTCTGCTCTTAAAGGATGTGATATGCGCACATGCACTCTGGTTATAGAATTATAAGGAATACGCTGAATAGTGTAATGTGAGAACAAAACTGACAACATCGTAACAATGAGGATTACTACCTTTGCAGATGAGGATTTGACCAGCCAGAGAGAAGACGAATTGCAGGAACAACAAAAAGATTAAAGCAAACAATACAGCTCACTGGATTTCCAGGCAAACCAAATGCAAGAACTGTTTTAGATGGCTTTGGCGTGTCTTGTGTGGTGATCTCAGCAAAGGATAACGGCTTTCCTGGTTTCATCTGGATCTGTACATGTGATACAAGCAGCGAACAATTAAAATCATTCTCACAAGTGGGCAAGGATTATGATGTTGAGTTCAGAATGATTATTTTTCCAAAGGTAACAGGTTCAATATGTTATCTAACAGAATACATGAAAAGAACCAGATGGTAAATTTAATATTCAATATGTATCCCTTTCTGTTGGTTATGTTTTTCCTAATAACTAGCCAGTAGAGTATAAATCTTTGGAAGCACCAGGTGGTTTCAAAGGTACCTTCTCAAAGTGAATTTTACCCATCTTTGCCAGGCAAGGTTTGACAAGATCTCTGTCGCCCATGGAAACACCACCAGAAGTAATGATTATATCAGCATTAGAACGCAAAGCTGCATCCATATGCTCCTTGAGACTTTCTTCAGTGTCTTCTGCAATACCCAGGTCAACCACTTTGCATTTCTGCTGAACAGCACAAGCTAGAAGCATGGCTCGATTGGAATCACGAATCTGCGATTTTAGTTTCAAGAAGGGAGGATCGTTTGTTGCTGAGAATACTGAACACAAAGAAGATTGAAGGATGCAAAAATTATGGAAGAGCAGAAATAACCTGACCACGGCTGAGGGTGGCAGTGGCTGGCTGCACTAGCTCATCCCCTGTGGAGAATACAGCGATTGTTGGTGGAGGGTACACCTGGACATGCAAAATCAGAATGCTGCATTGCAATTGTTGTTCTTTAGTATAATCAACCACGCTAACTTGAAATGTTATTCACCTTGACAGTGGTTACACCCACTGTTGCAAGTAGCCCAATTTCTGCAGGACCTATATGCTCGCCAGACTTGAGCACAACTGAATCCTTCTCTATGTCACATCCCTGCCAGTTATTAGAATGACTAAATCAGCAAGTGCAACTCACTTATAATCAATGTGCAAGAGCAAGTGAATCCATAGTAAAAATTAAACAGTATGCAGTTCGCAGGAGAAAGAAATGTAGACACTGCTACATAGTAGATAAAATTAAGATAATAACTGCAGCGAGATGGTTGCTTCAACAACAACAAAATACAAGCACACCGCAGGCAGAAGCACAGGAAACTCTAGTAACCGTGCAGTGACCAGACTTTGCATACCACACTGCGGATGTCCTGTCCTTGGGAGGCCCGCGCAAGAATCCTAACCCTCTTGGACCCATCCGCTCCGCCAGGGAGCTGCTCGGTGTCCTCCACTTGCACGACGGCATCGGCGCCATCGGGAACCGGCCCTGCGCCAGCAACGACAGTCTATCGCTCAGCCGGCCAGGACACACAAAGGGGCAAGGCGGCGCTAGAGAGAAGGCGCGGCCTCACCTCCGGTGGTGACGTAGGCGACCGTGCCGGGGACGACGACCACGCCGAGGGCGTCGTCGCCCGCCCTCGATTCCGTGACCACAGGATACTCCCCTGGCCCGTCGGAGGCCACGACGGCGTATCCGTCCTGACAGGGGGGAGATGGTTTTCGTCAGTCAGATGGAACGGAGGCACGGAGCTCTAGGGCGAAGGGATGGGGGATCAGCGAGTGGGCAAGAAGGAAGGGAAGGCAGTGCAGGCTAACCTTGATGGAGGCGCGGAAGGGAGGGAGCGGGTCGGGCGCGCAGACGTCCTCCGCGAGGACGAGCCCGAGCGCGCCCTGCAGCGGCACGGCGTGCGGCGCCGCGTGGCCCGCCGCCGCGGACAGCACCGCCGCCAGCGCCTCCTCCACCTGCAGCATCTCTCTCCCTCTCTCGTCTCCACTTTTTCTCTCTATCTTCCTCCGCTTCAATTTCCCACGTTTGACCACTGCGGTTGCAGTGCCGCGAGCCGGGAGCTAGTGGGCTGTCTAGAAGGGCAAGGGCTCTAAAAAGAGCTAGTTAAACATTTTTTTTTCAAAATGGTTTCTTAAAAAAATCTAAAAGTTTGTGTCATTTTTAAAAAGTTATAAATAGTAGTTTCACTGGCTTTAACTCTAACTCTAACACTTTAATATATAGAAATGGCTCTGACAATAATTTACGAAATGACTTTCGCTTAAAAAACCACTTTTCAACAAAAGAAAGAGTTAGAGGTATTTTTGGACAAGCTAGACCTACCAACGTCGCTCTTTACACATTTGTTTTCCAAAGTCCCAAGCTATCAAAAATAGGACCGAAACGCGCCTTCAGAAATGATCTGTCGTTGGCGTGAGTTTACCAAAGAGCCCCTTTCTCGCTCCCTTCTCTTCCTTCCCGGGTCTCGCTGTCTCGTTCTCCTCACGATCGTCGCCTCATCGATCGATAGTGCGAGTGCACAGAAGCGTCGCCGGTGCCCCTTAGATCTAGTGGAGCAGGCCGCGACAGCGTTCTCCCGAATGAATCTCGATGGCGTCGGTGTGCCCAAGTCCTCCGCTCCGGGCACGATGTCGTCGGTCACCATGTGATGTTTGAGGAACTGAGCGCTCTTTTCTGTAAAGTGGCCACTGTCTGTGAGTATATGTGTTATATGAGTTGAGTTTGCTTCGCTATGATGAGAAAAAATAGCATTCTACCTTGTCTTGGATGCATTACTCTGAGTTGTTGACATGATGTTTGTTTTGGAGCTCCCTACTGTGCTCCTTGTCGTAGGAAGCTGCTGTTGTGCTCCTTATCGCAGCAATGGAGCCGACTCGGACAATGGGGCTGGGGGAACACATGGCATAGCTTCAAGCATTGGAGGAGGTGGTTGCGCTTCTTCAACAATCAACAGCAGGGAAAGCTTCAAGCAAGGGATGAGGGATCGACATTTCAAGTACAGACGACGCTTGAAGCAAGGGAGGAGGCGCCCAACCTGGTTCTCCAACAAATGGAGGCGGCGGCGGCGGCGGATCCATGGAGATCCAAAGCACCTGAGCAAGGTGACTAGTTGGTGAAAACTAGAGAACGACTCGATTGATGGCAGAGGGGCCCTGTCGGAGGGGAAAATCTCTCCGGCCGGGTGGCGGATTGCACCCGCCCTAAATCCTAAGAAGAGGAGGGGCCTAATGTTTTGCTTGTTACAAGACTGGTGGACGAACACACAAGAGCACGCGAGAGTTTAGAGTGGTTCGGGCCGCCGGAGCGTAATACCCTACTCCACTGTGTGATGTATTGCTTGAGAGCTTGTAGGAGCTTGTGAGTCTAAGATTATGTCTGCCTCGTAACGCCGCATGCCTCCTCTTTTATAGCCGAAGGGGGCATGCACAAAGGTACTAAGCCCTGACATGTGGGTCCTGGGACATAACGAATATAGCACTTGGAGCCACAAATGTGTGCTGCTGGGGCACTCTTCTTGGGCCCCGACATCCGAGATCTGCGTATCCTTGGCATGCAAGGGAAGCTTCTTGTAGAAGGGGTAACGAGCATAGTCCGCCGCATGGCACAGGCGTGCTGTTTGGTGATAGATTGGACCGGCACGCCGTCTGACATCGTCTGCCAGCGGAGAGGACTAGATGCATTAAATGCCAAGAGCGCACATCCTTCATTGGCTTTGTGGCAGGCGGCGCGTCCTTTTTGCAATAAATGCAGTGGATGCGCGGCTCCAGTGGCCTGACGTCAGACTCCTCCCGTTGGCTCATGTCATGGGCCACAAGCCATGCGGCAGTAGCAGGTCTCTGCCTTGGGGGGGGAGCACGGTGCAAGCCCCGGACACATGCCAGCACCGGACCCCTCCCAGGGCAGGGCCCGGGTATTTCCTGCCCCAGGATCCGGGACCCGGTGGTGAACCGTCCGGACCTCACTCTGAAGGGTCTGGGATTTGTCCCGGAGGTCCGCTCGTCATGCACGGGGTCCGGTGCCTTCCACGTAGCGGGTCCAGACCTGCTGCATACATCCGGAGCACATCCTTTCCCTTGGCCACATGGTGACCCTCAAGGCGGCTGATGTTGCGCGACAGTGAGCCGTTTACCGCGCAACTAGAGACTTTACTGTACCCATGTTTCAAGGTACCGACAGTGGCCCCCGGGCCCACCTCAGGGGAGGGCGCGAGCCTGCAGGTGGGGCCATAACCCTCTTTCTGCGTAAGCTCTACATGATCGGGAATCGGGGCATCTTTTTAGCGCGCGCCGTACTAACTCAGCGCGCGCATGCTATTAGTTTGCTGTTGGCCACTCCAACCGTCGTGCCCGTCTTCGTGGCAAACTGGCGTGTGGCCCCCACGCATGGCGGTTCGGCCGTGCCCCGCGTGTGTGGGGCGCCCTGCCGGCCCCGCCTATGTTAAGAATATCTTCCAGTGGCGGCCCCGAGGCGACGTGGGAGCGTGCGCGGTGGTTTGCTCCTCCTGCGCATGGAGACCAGCGCCTCGGCCACGTGACTTGCGGGTCCGGGTCCCTCTGTCAGCGACTAAGTTGGTCGGGCGCTAGGTATGCGCCAGGCGGCTTTTCCCGGAGTGTGCGAGGAGCCATCTCTTGAAGTAGGGTTTTCCGCGCGCAGTTGTTTTGCTTTCGCATTCTTTCTTAACTGCTCTGCCCTTTTCGTCTCCGAGCCTTCCATGCTTCTCCGCGTTCGCGCTCCTCAGTTTTCCGCCGCCGCGGTTACCATGGCCATGCTGGTTCGCCCTGATCACTACCAGACCGAGAAGGCGCTCGACTAGGTGCGCCGTATGCTCGGATGGGGCTCGCCTGCGCTCGCCGGGAGGATCCGGGCTGGCACTATTCCCCTCGGCGATTTGCCGCCGGGGAGTTTGTGCTCTTTGTCTCCTATCTCTTCTATGGATTGGCGCTGCTGATTTCGCCGTTCTTCCTGCTGCTACTGGAGGAGTTCGGGCTCCAACTCCAGCACCTCACGCCCCACTCCATCCTCCAGGTGGCCATCTTTGTTCATTTCTGTGAGGCGTTCGTGGGAGTGGCAGCTTGCACTTCCCTCTTTCGCCAGTTTTTTGTGCTGGTGAGGTCTGGGAAAAGCAAAGACCACGTTGGGGCCTACTACTTCCAGACAAGGCCAGATCCGACAGTGACCTACATCGCCTCTCTTGGCGGCGCGAGGTGGGAGAACTGGCGGCACGACTAGGTGATTGCCCGTACTGAGGTCAGCGACCGTCTTGCCCTTCCGAGTGACGGGCCCAGACTCGGCCGGAAGCAGTGGAGGGAAAGACCATGCCTCGTGCCAGAGTTCGAGCCCATCCTGGATAGGATTAAGGAACTAGCGGTTGGCGGCCTGACCTCAATGCACGTACTTGGCGATTTCCTGAAGCGCCGAGTCATGCCACTGCAGGGGAGGCCGCGTTTGTGTTGTTGGTTCACCGGCCCCAACGACATTGGCAGGATCCTGCGTGGGCCTAGGACTGACCTAACCTGGGAGGAGTTGGAAATTTTCGTGAGGGGGATTACTGGTGAGGCTTTTATCCCTCAATCCTTGATGCCTCCCTAGGGCATTTCGCCACTCTGCGACAACCCAGAGTTGCGGTTAGCGGTGCTGGCCCGACTGCCGACCCTTGATGAGAGTGGTGTGGCGGTCCGCCAGACTGGCGGCCGGGACCCCCATCAGGGGATCCATATTCCTGGTGCACCAGCCGGAGGCCCCCAGCCTGCTGGTGTGGCCCCCAGGGTCCCTCCTGTGGGCCCCAGTTCTTTGGGCAAGGGCAAGGAGCCTTCATGCAGCTCCTCTACTCCGGACGCCGCCGGGAGGTCGGAGGAAGAAAGGCGACATCGACTGCGTCGCGCCGATGGGTCCTTTGTCTCGGACCCACCCCTTGATTCGGGCTCCTCCCAGAAGCATCAGAAAATAGCTGGTGGGGCTAAGGAGGCCGAACCTCAGGCCCAGGACGGGCAGAGGGGCGTGAGCCCTCCGTCGCCACCTCCTCCGGATTTGACACCACCACCACCGCCGCCCATGACAGACCGGCCGTCGTCGCCGTAGGGGCAGCGGCAGCAACGACAACGAGCGCCTCGCTTCCAAGGCCACTAGGAGGTTCATGGCCCCAAGTAAGCTTAAATTCTTCCAAATGCCACATTTCGAACGTAGTTTTTACGTTGATAGGTCTTGAACCGTCCTTTGCTTGTCAGGGCCCTCCTTCTTCGGCTTCTGCGGGCGCTCGTACCCCTTCGGTCGCCGTGCCCGCTGGTGGGTCTGGTTCCCAGCAGCGTACACCTACTGAGGACGTCGGTGGCGATCTGTCAGCGGCTACCGCATCTTCAGCATCAGTTTTGGTGCCAAGTCCTCCATTGGCAGTGGCCGAAGAGGTTCCCATTGTGTTTGCCTCCATCGTACAGGGTGGCGCTGGTGCTGAGGTAGCGCCATCGGATCCCCAGGATCCGCCTGCCACCGTCGAGGCGGCACCTTCGGGTTCCCGAGTTCCAGCTGGGGGTCCAGAGGTGGCAATGTTGCCAACAGCTGCTGAAGGCCTAGCGGCGGGGACACCGTCGGATGCACCGTTAGTGGTAGGCATGGGAGGCGCGTCCAGCTCTGTTCCACCACCAACTCCGGGGTCTCCGGAGGTTATCCTTAGGCGACCACTACGGTCTGGTGTTGAACCTGAAGCAACGCTGACTCCCCTCCCCCAGGTGCTATCCTGCGCTCACCAGGCTCTCCGGGAAACCGAGGTGGCTATCCGGCGGGAGTGGGAGGCGCTTGAGACCGAGCACCAGCGCCTTGGCGACTGGTGCACCCAACTGGAGGAGCGCACTAAGGCGGTGTCCTGCCATTTCGCCTTGGAGCGGGCTGAGTTTGAGCAGGAGCGCGAGGACTTCAAGGAGGACATCTGGAAGGTGTCTGACCGAGAGGAAGAGGTGATACGGAAGGAAAAAAGCCTGGCTAGGAAGGAGGTACGCTTAGAGCAAAGGGAGGAGGCCGTCACAGCGCTCCATGATAAGCTGAAAGCTTATAATACGGTGCTGGAGAAACAGCAGGACAAGCAGGCTGCGGCTGAGGTGAAGTTATAGAAGCTACAGCAGGAGCTCACCGACAGGGCCAGCGACATTGCTCGCGCCGAGGGAAGCCTCAAGGTGAGGGAAGCTTCCCTTGCGAATTGGGCAACTGACCTCACCTGGCAGGAGGAGGACCTCGCCTTTAGGGAGGAGATGTGGGCAAGGCAGAACAAACTATTGGATGAGCTTGAGCTCGAGGCAGAGGAGAGGAGGAAGCGTTTAGAGGAGAAAGTGCGGGCTCTGGAGGAGCAGGTCCGCCAGTTTCGGGCAGCGCAAGTTGCTCAGGAGACGCAAACGGCCTTGGGCCCCCAGGCAGTGGAGGTGATGCGGAAGACACTCGACGACCTCCGGGCTGAGCAACGCGCCAGGGCCTAGCGTATCGCCGCCTGGGCCGGCGAGGCAAGCACGACATTAGTGTCGTTGGGGGTGAGCCCCATCCCGGCACTGGTGCGGCCGGCGTCCATCTCCGACGCGCTCCCGGTACTGGATTCTGTTGCTGACTGCCTTCGACATCTGGATCAGATTCTTGGCGCCCTCTTGGAGGCCGAGGGTAGCAGACTTTGCCGGTCGGCGATAGAATACGTCTTGACATGCTTCCGGAGCCACGACCCGACTGTCTCCTTAGGGGCAGTCATCGCGAGTCCGGTGGCCGATGCTGAAGATGCTGCTCGGGAGGGCGTGTAGGACGTTGTGATCGTGGTGGCCGGGCATTTTCAGCGGGATCCTACTGGCGATGAGTAGCTAGGCCTGCATGGAGAAAACGAGGGTTCCGCTGGGGTGCGGGTTGTAATATACCTTTGATTTCGTAAGATACTCTTCAGGTACTACTTACCGGGCGATATTACAACTTATCTGCACGCCACTTTTTCTTTGCTTTGTGCACTATTACTAACTTCTTCCTTGGTACTTGGCCCCCTGGGATATGGCCTCAACGTGTCGGGGCTGGATGCCAGGATTCAGAAGTAGTAACTGGTGTCGTGACCCCCAAGGGGCGCTCCCAACTGGGACTTGACCTGCACACATTCTTGGCTAGGTATTTTTAGTAGTACACCCATAGGGTCCGCCAGCTGGTATTCCTTATCCTTTAATTTACACAACAGGGTCGGCCGTAGGGCGGTGGGGCGTGTAGGCTTACGGTTCTTGGCCATACCAAGCGACTTCACGGCCCCAAACTACCCCATCGTCTGGTTGCCGGGTCTGACTACTCAGCTTGGACGTCGTTATACCAGCCAGGGAATAAAACTGCATGGGTGGTGAGATAGTAATAATGATCGCAAACTTCATGAATAAAATCCACATAAGAACAGTTCTATGGGTCGAACCCCTTCCTTATAACTGGATATACACGAGTGTAGGGCAACAAACCGGGTATATTGAGGGCGGACCTCCCTGGGCTGGCGCATATAAGTGTGCTTCTTGGTTACAGGGAAAGAGACCGAACCCCCAATTTTGTTTTTATGGGAAAAACTTATGGAGATGCTCTATGTTCCAAGGGTTGGGAAGAGGTACTCCGTTGGCTGTGGCAAGGCAGACGCATCTGGGGTGGCATATTTCTGTCACTTTGAAGGGTCCTTCCCAGCTGGGAGAGAGCTTATGGAGCCCTTCTCGGTTCAGTATTCGCCTTAGGACTAGGTCCCCGACCCTAAGCTTCCTACTATGCACGAACCGTTGGTGGTAGCGCCTGAGCGCCTGGTTGTATCGTGCATTTTGGATTGATGCTTGCCACCTGTGCTCGTCGATGAAGTCCACATCTTCACGTCATAGCTGTTCTTGCGCAAACTCATCAAAAGACTAGACTCGCGGGGAGCCCATAATGTTTTCCGGAGGAAGGCAAGCTTTAGCCCTGTACACCAGGAAGAATGGGGTCTCCTCGGTGGCTCGGCTGGGCGTGGTCCGGTTCCCCCACAACACGGATGGGAGCTCACTGACCCATTTTGCGCCATGCTTTTTTAAGCAGTCATTGGTGCGCGTCTTGAGTCCCCTGAGAATTTCTGCATTTGCCCTCTCCGCCTGCCCATTACTTCTAGGGTGAGCCATGGATGCAAAGCTGAGCTGGGTGCCGATGTCCTCGCAATATTCCTGAAAGATCTGACTTGTAAACTGGGTCCCATTGTCTGTAATGATACGACTTGGGACCCCAAATCTACAGACGATCGACTTGAGGAAGGCGACAGCAGCACCTTGGGTGATGCTGACCACAGGGGTGGCCTCTGGCCAGTTGGTGAACTTGTCGATGGCGACAAAGAGGTACCGGTAGCCGCCGACGGCCCTGGGAAATGGTCCCAGGATATCCACCCCCCATACGGCGAACGGCCAGGAGGGCAGAATCATTTGCAGAGCCTGAGCCGGTGTGTGTATCTGCTTTGCGTGGTACTGGCACGCTTCACAGGACTTTACTAGCTTGGCCACATCCTGGAGGGCGGTCGGCCAGTAAAAACCATGCCGAAAGGCCTTACCGACCAGTGTGCGGGATGAAGAATGACTTCCGCACTTCCCTCCATGGATCTCCGTGAGTAACTCACGGCCCTCCTCGTGGGTGATGCACCGCATAAGAATACCATTGGCGCCACGGCGGTAGAGATCCCTTTCTACCATCCTGTACTGTTTAGCCAACCGTACTATGCGCTCTGCGGAGACATGGTCTTCAGGAAGGATATTTTCCTTCAGGTAGTCCCGGATCTCGGAGATCCATGCATCGGGACCACTCTGAGTTGTCGGTTGCGGTGTTAGGGGGCCGGTGAATCCCCCAGTGCACACACCACCTTTGGTGGGTCTTAGGACGCCACCGGGACCACCGGCTTCGAGGTGCCGGTCTCGCCCCCCTCGCTCAGTTCAGCAGGCTGGGCGGTGGGTCTCAGCAACCGCCTTTCGAAGGCGCCCTCGGGCACGGGTGCTCGAGCTGATGCTCTCTGGGAGAGGTCATCTACCGCTAAGTTGTCGGCCCGGGGAACATGCTGTAGTTCCAGGGCTGCAAAGTCCTTCTCCTGCTTCTTTACATGAAGGAGGTAAGCTGCGAGCCTGGGCTCATTGCAGTTGCATTCCCCACGGGCCTGTTTGATGACTAGCTGAGAGTCCCCCTTCACAAAGAGCTAGCGTACCCCCAAGGATAGGGCCGTAGATAGGCCGAAGATCAGCGCCTCATACTCTGCCATGTTGTTGGTGGCTTTGAACTCGAGGCGTACCACATACTTCAACTGGTCCCCGTCTGAGCCGACGAGGACCACTCCTGCGCCAGCACTCTTTTGGCGGGTGGACCCGTCGAAGAAGAGTGTCCAGTGGGGTTCGGTGAAAACCAGGCTCCCGTGCCCCTTAGGGGTGGGTCCGGATTGGGGTCCAGGCCCCCTAGGGTGCATGGGGGTGGAGTCCACTCCATGATGAAGTCGGCTAGGACCTGACTTTTGATAGCGTGGCGGGGCTGAAATTCCAGCTGGAATTCAGCGAGCTCCGCCGCCCACTTGGCGATGTTGCCAGTGGCATTTGAGTTGTGGTGGATGGCCCTCAATGGAAAGGAGGTCACCACCACAACTCTGTGTGCCTGGAAGTAGTGACGTAACTTCCTAGACGCAACCAGGACAACATAGAGGAGCTTGTGTGTCTCGAGGTACCTAGCCTTCGCTTCATGGAGGACCTCGCTGACGTAATAAACCGTCTTCTGGACGGTCTGGGCACCGGATGCTGGTTCTAAGTTCTTAGGTCCTTGTCCTTCTGGTGTCACCCTTTCGGCGACTAGTACCATGCTCACTTCTTCCGCAGCCGCCGCGATGTACAGGTACAACGTTTCTCCTGGCTCTGGGGCAACCAAGATCGGCAGGGAAGTTAGGTGCTGCTTCAATTCCCGGAAGGCTTGCTCCGCCTCTTTGGTCCAGGTAAAGGGGCTAGATTTCCGTAGGAGCTTGAAGAAGGGTAGAGCCCTCTCAGCCAACCTTGAAATGAAGCGGCTAAGTGCAGCCAAAGATCCCATAAGTTTCTGGATGTCCTTGACACGGGCGGGGGGCCTCATTATCTCGATAGCCTTGATTTTTTCTGGGTTAGCTTCAATGCCCTGGTATGAAACCAGGAAACCCACCAGCTTTCCTGCGGAGACGCCAAAGATGCATTTCTCCAGGTTCAGTTTGGTGCGGGTTGCCCGCAGCTTGTTGAAGACCAGGGTCAGATCTTCTACTATAGTCGACCCCCTTCTAGTCTTGACCACGATGTCATCGACATAAACCTCCACCTTGTCCCGGATCAGGTCCCCAAAGGTCTTACTCATCGCCCGAACAAAGGTTGGCAGGGCATTCTTCAGATCGTAAGGCATCACGACATAATAGTACAACCCATCTACCGTTACAAAAGCGGTGTGCTTCCTATCCTCCCTAGACATTCGGATTTGATGAAAACTGGAGTAGGCATCCAGGAAAGACAAAATGTCGCACCTCGAGGTAGAGTCCACAATCTGATCTATATGTGGAAGTGGGTACGGGTCCTTAGGGCATGCCTTATTCAGGCTGGTGTAGTCGATGCACATCCGAAGTTTCCCATTTGCTTTTGGCACGAAGACTGGGTTGGCCAGCCACACGGGGTGATGAACCTCTTCTATGAAGCCAATGTACAACAACTTCCGAACCTCCTCATGGATGAAGTCCTGCCATTCCACGGATTGTCTCCGAGGCTTCTGGCTTACTGGCTTGGCGTTCGGATAGATCTTCAGATGGTGTTCAATCACCTCCCTAGGGATCCTAGGCATCTGCGACGGCTCCCAAGCGAATACATCGGCATTTGCCTGGAGGAAGGTGATGAGCGCGAGTTCCTATTTCTCTCCCAGGTTTCCCGCGATGCGGGTGGTCCGGGATGGGTCTATGCCGACCTAGATGGTCTTCGCGGGCCCGCCGTCTGCTTCGGTTGGCTGCACCTTTGGTGCTTTGGCACCGGAGGCTGAAGAGCTTCTCCCTCCGCCGTCCGGCCGAGCGGTCTCAGCCGCCAGGGCGTGTAGCTTTTCAACGGCCGCCAGCGCGGCGGTGCGGTCACCCCGCACGGTGAGGACCCCTGCGGGAGATGGCATCTTGAGGACCAAGTACCCGTAATGGGCGATGGCCATGAACCGGTATAGGGACGGCCTCCCAATGATGGCGTTAAAGGGGAGGTTAACCTCTGCGATGTCGAACTGGACGTTCTCCGTGCGGAAGTTTTCCTCCGTCCCAAATGTAACCGGGAGTGCAATGCTCCCGAGGGGATACACGGGCTGCGGGCCTACCCCAGAAAATGGGCGGGAGGCCCCCAGCCGGGACCCCGGGATCTGTAGCTGCCTGAACGCTGCATGGCTGATGACATTGAGGCCAGCCCCTCCATCGATCAGCACGTGATGCAGCCGCATATTGGCGACAATGGGGGCGGTGATGAGCGGTAGTACGCCGGCCCCCGCCATGTTGTCGGGGCAGTCGAGTGCCCCAAAAGAGATGGTGGTGCTCCTCCATTGTTGGTGCCGGGCAGCTTTGGGGACTCCCGGGACTGCCGACAGGTCCTCCCATCGCAGGGACTTGACACTCCTGCGGGAGACGAGCTCCCAGTTTTCGTCGTACATGACATACAGCTTCTTGCGGTGGTCGTCGTCATTGTCGGAGTCGGTATCTTCAGTGAAAATGTCCCTAAGGTTTTTCTCGGGCTGCTGGTAGGTGAGGTCCTGTCCCCCACATCCGCAGCCTCTTCGTTGGCCCCTTCCTTGTGAAGTCAGCGACGAGGTGGCGAGCCATCCCTAGGGGATTGCTCATGCCGCTTGTTGACGCGCTTTGCTAGTTTGATAATCTCCCGACAGTCGGCGGCACTGTGGCGACTGTTGGGATGCACCGGGCATGTGTTGCTGCTGCCTTCCTAGGGCTGTGAGCGCTTGTTGCGCTTACCTTGGCCCCCAGCCGCGGCGGCGATGTCTGGAGCAGCAACCCGCTGCTTCTCGCGACCGCGACCATTGTTTCTCTTTTTCTTTTTGCCACCGCCCTAGGCGACGGCGCCCGAATCGTCCGTCTGGGTGACCCCAGCTTGCGGCGCCGAGTGCCGAGCACAGCCCTGGCATATTTATCAGCCAGAGCGAAGAGTGTGGTGACGTTGTCCACATCACGCGTGGCCAATTTTTCTAGCATCTTTTCATCACGCACCCCCTGGCGGAAGGCAGTGATGATGGAAGCATCTGAGATACGAGGGATTGTCCCACGTACCTTGGTGAAGCGAGAAATGAACGTCCGGAGGGTTTCCCCGGGTCCCTGCCTTACTGCATGGAGTTGTGCTTCTACATCATGCTGCTGGTAGGCACTGGCAAAGTTCGCCATGAACCGCACGCAGAGCTCTTCCCAGGAGTATATGGATCCAGGGGCTTGGTTCATGAGCCAAGTCCGGGCTGGCCCAGGCAGAGCTATATGGAAGTAGGTCGCCATTACGGTGGTGTCTCCACCTGCCGCTATAATGGCGGTGATATAGATCTGCAAGAATTCTGACGGGTTTGTCGTACCGTCGTATTTTTTCGGCAGGTGCGGTCGAAACTTGGCTGGCCATGTCGTCGCGCGGAGGTGGTCCGCTAGGGTGGCGCAGCCTACTCCAGCCAATGGGATGCCCGTTTGGAAGCGGGTATCTCCCGGGCCCTGCGGTATGACGGCTGCGGGACCTTGCTCGAGGTTGTGACTCTCGAGGCTCCGGCGGCATCCTCGCGCCTTCCTTAAGGAGAGACGGGCATTCTTGCCCGCCCGCCTATGGTTGAGTTCGTCCCGTAGGTCTTCTGGTCTCTTCGGGATGACTTGTGCATCTTCTGCCGCACGTCGACGATTGAGCTCTGCTCGTAGATCTTTGGTCGGCGTGGCCCTCCCCGAGGGCGAGTGCACCGAAGCCGACGCCTCATAATGGCGTCGGGATGATTGAGGCCTAGGCCTAATCGAGCCGACGTGTGCTATGCCAAGGAGGCGATCCACGTCATCGCGCCATTGTCCCATAGCCCCCGGCGAGGCTGTGGAACTCGGTGGGTGGCGCAGCAACTCCCTGGCCGTGGAGAGCGCTCCGGCGGTAGCGAGCTCCGATGGGGCCCAGGTCGCCTGCGCCGGTGTGTGCTGCCGTGCGGAGCGCATAGTTGTGGCACCGAGCGTCGGGCAGTTGGAATCCTGTGGCGTAGCGGATGCGGCCCCCTCCTCCAAGAGGAAATCTTTGGAGGCCTCATCTTGGTGCTCGGTAATTTGGACCATGGTGTCAAATAAGTAACAAGCAAAAATCTAAAAGCCTAGCCCCTACCTGGCGCGCCAAATGTCGGAGGGGAAAATCTCTCCGGCCGGGTGGCGGACTGCACCCGCCCTAAATCCTAAGAAGAGGAGGGGCCTAAGCGTTTTGCTTGTTACAAGACTAGTGGACGAACACACAAGAGCACGTGAGGGTTTAGAGTGGTTCAGGCCGCCGGAGCGTAATACCCTACTCCACTGTGTGATGTATTGCTTGAGAGCTTGTAGGAGCTTGTGAGTCTAAGATTGTGTCTGCCTCGTAACGTCGCATGCCTCCCCTTTTATAGCTGAAGGGGGGCATGCACAAAGGTACTGAGCCCCGACATGTGGGCCCTGGGACATAACGAATATAGCACTTGGAGCCACAAATGTGTGCTGCTGGGGCACTCTTCTTGGGCCCCGACATCCGAAATCTGCGTATCCTTGGCGTGCAAGGGAAGCTTCTTGTAGAAGGGGTAACGAGCACAGTCCGCCGCATGGCACGGGCGCGCTGTTTGGTGATAGATTGGACCGGTGCGCCGTCTGACACCGTTTGCCAGCGGAGAGGACTGGACGCATTAAATGCCAAGAGGGCACATCCTTCGTTGGCTTTGTGGCAGGCGACGCTTCCTTTCTGCAATAAATGCAGTGGCTGCGTGGCTCCAGTGGCCCAACGTCAGACTCCTCCCGCTGGCTCACGTCATGGGCCACAAGCTATGCGGCAGTAGCAGGTCTCTGCCTTGGGGGGGGGGGAGCGCGGTGCAAGCCCCGGACACATGCTAGCACCGGACCCCTCCCAGGGTAGGGCCCGGGTATTTCCTGTCCCAGGATCCAGGACCCGGTGGTGAACCGTCCGGACCTCACTCCGAAGGATCCGGGATGTGTCCCGGAGGTTCGCTCGTCATGCACGAGGTCCGGTGCCTTCCACGTAGCAGGTCCAGACCTGCTGCGTACATCCGGAGCACATCCTTTCCCTTGGCCACATGGCGATCCTCAAGGCGGCTGATGTTGCGCGACGGTGAGCCATTTACCGCGCAACTAGAGACTTTACTGCTGGCACAACGTCTTTTCCTTGAAACACAGGGTACCCCTGTTTCAAGGTACCGACGGGCCCTATTAGTCCAAGGTCTTGAGCTTAGCGTTAACTATCCCTCACCTTTACATGTCTAGATAGGCTGTCAGTGGGCCCATGAACCGGCACAGTCGTGGCTCGGCACCAACACGACTCGGTCCAACTAGAAGCGTGCCCGGGCCGACCCAATAGCCGGGCCAGGCTTAGGCCGGCTGTCTGGCTCGCAGTGCAGGCATGGGTCCGGCACGATTAAAGGGTAGTCACGGTAACAGCCCGTTTTAGTGTGATTTTATAACGGTTAGTTTGTTTTTAGCTATAATACTGATGATTCTGTTTTTATATGAAAGTATTCTGAATTGTGATATGTATTTATATGTGTATCTGAAATTCTTTATCTAAGTATGCATCTAAAATTATAAATATAATTAATTGAATCTAAAAAAAATTAAATATTACCTTTATATTCTGAATTTTGGAGTGTTTTTTTATTTACAGGTCCGGGCCCGACTCAGCATGACAGACTCGTCGTGCCTTCGGCCCAGCACGGCCAGTGTAAGAATAACCATGCCGGGTCTAGGCCGCGTCAGCCGGCTCGGCACGAACCGTGCCGGGCTTGAACTGGTGTCCCTCGTGCTGGGCTAGCCATGTTCGGGTCGGCTTGGCCATGCACAACTCGTTGGACATGTATACCCTCACTGCACGTGTCCCACTGTCCTTGTGCTACTTTTGAAATACGCACAGGGTCTATCACAAATATGAAAAGAGCTACGTTGGGAGTCCTATGTTTGTAAATGTCTCTTTTAAGCTTTATTATGTAAAATTATCAAATAGTGTCATCTATAATTTCGTGTCCTTTATTTTATGCTTACACCCCACAACAAAGACAATGAGTACAATCGTGCAAAACATGTAAAACATGTAGAGTATATTGTTCACGGAGTGAGGTTTGAAATATAAGAGGAGATAAGAGAGCCTAAGACTGTCTCAAGCAAAATGTGCATATAGTCGTGCAAACCATAGTTTTGCATTGTAGACTATATTGTTTAACGGATAAATTTAAATAGAAAATGAGATGCAATATATGATGTGTAAATTGTTGGAGACTTCTTAAAAGAGGCAACCGTTCGTCTCATCTCGTGGTGACTCGTGCTCCGCGTGATGTAAGATATCTGCTTATACCTAGTAACTGCTAATAAAATTTTGACCAACTTTAAAAGCAATGTTTATCTTTAACCATCCTCTTTGGTAAGCCTTGCACTTCACATGAGCTCTCACCTTTGACGAGTTCATGCACATTATTCACCACAACTTGTTAAGCGATGAATGTATGTGAGCTCACCCTTGTTGTACTCACATCCCCAGATCCAGAACAGGTACCATAGGATGAGAGACATGAAGGATATTGTGATGAGTTCGTGAGTGGTCTAGGTTGTCGTCTCCTAGTCAACTTTGGGTTGCTGGATCGTTGTCTTCTTATGATATAATTATTTAAATATTTTGTACAGAACTTCGTTGTATATTAAAGATGTGACATTCGTTTCTGTTCCATGAGTCATCATATGTATGAGACTTGTCCCTTGCATACATTTGATTATTCGCGCACGGGTTTGGTGCCCCTAAAATCCGGGTGTGACATCGGTACAATTACAACGGCTCGCGCAAGAGACGAGGGGTTGTGTGTTTTTTCTAAACTCACTCAACTAACTAGGATTCACCTAGAGCAAGCGCATAAGCGGTCTAACTAACCTAAGCACTTCGCAAAGCATCTACATTAATCATCGAGTGATTCTATTAAGCACTTGGGTGTATGAGCACTTGAAAATGTCTACAACTTGAGTTGGTATGTTGAATTGGCTCCCACACCTTTAAATGGCCGGTTGGAGTGGTATATATATGCTCCCCTCAATTATAGCCATTGGACGGAAAGCTGACTATTTTTGTCGTCGGGCGCACCGGACAGTGCGGTGCACACCATACATGTCCGGTGCCCTAGCCATGTCAGCCGACCGTTGAGGTCTGTAGCAGTCGATCGTTGGATCCGACGTGGTGCTACAACGCTCGAGAGTCCCTGGTGTTGTTCACTTGTTCTCAAATGCTATAAATCAAGAACAAGGCAACACGATTGTTAATGGTTAAAAACCTTCGTCCTTCGAAGCATTATTTCCTCTCGGATATAATGATCTTCAGACGAAGGTTATGAGGGACATACCTTCATCATTTCAACATTTAAATGTGAATGTAAATGAGAAAGTAACAGGAATACAAAGGGATAAAGGTACTAATAATTATGTATCAATAATCTATTTATTTTTGTATTCTAAGAACATGAATAAACATCAATAAATTCATGTTACATTTGTACCTTCGTCTTGCCAGAAGGTGCGAGAATGACGCGAGAGTGATTACAATCCAGCGTGAATAATACAAGGGTACGATTCATCTATTTATAGGCATGAGACACAGCCTGGACGAAATTACATCCATGTCCCTGATAACTAGTTATGATCATAATACAAACTATTAAGGACAATACAGTCTTTTCCTCTTTAAGTCGGTACCGTCCTGTCTTTATCATGACATCAAGCCGAAGCTCTTTGAATGGTAGCTTCGGCTTCGTTCGCATCATCTTCGGTTTGTATCTTCGTGTCACACCTGCCTTCGTAATGTCTTGCCGAAGGTGTTTTTGACTAGGGGACCTTCGGCGGAGAAGACCCCCAACAGTATCCCTTTCGCGGTGCTAGATCATTTTTTGTGACGTTACTGTAGGACACTGTTGCGCGGAACTGCTTTGGATGAGACAAACCCTCCAGGACTTTGGCTACAATTTGAGCAAAGTCCTAGTCCTATGTGACAATGAGAGTGCAATACGCTTGGCGGATAATCCTATTGAACGCAGCCGCACTAAGCACATTGACATTCGGCATCACTTCCTGAGAGACCACCAACAAAAGGGAGATATCGATGTTTACCACATTAGCACCGAGAACCAGCTAGTCGATATCTTCACCAACCCTTTAGATGAGAAAAGGTTTTGCAGGTTGCGTAGTGAGCTAAATATCTTAGATTCACGTAACTTGGATTGATCTATAGCATACATGTATTCTATACCTTTGATCATGTTACTTTGAGTGTTTACATCATTTATTGTTGATTTGCTGTGCTCAAGTTGTACAGATCATCCCCGGACCTCACAAGTCTGTATGCAAATGATGCACGTGTTTAGGGGGAGATGAGCTACAACTTGACTCCTTTGAGACTAACTTGTTTGTTTGAGTACACGTGAATTAGTCTCGAAGGACCATTGAAAAGGAAAATGAATTTGGACGACGAAAGGACTTCCACTACACTCCGGTATTAGTGTATTTAATTCCAAGTTCACACTTATGCTCTCATTGCCTTTTTGCTCTTATTTGACTTTTTGGTGAGGCAATGGGGTTAAAGGGCCAAAAGGTATCTGGTTTTGGTGCTTAATGCCAAAGGGGAGAAATTAAGGCCAAAGCAACTGGATCAGCCAACCACTTGTGAATTTCAAAAATAGTAGAGTTAAAATTTGTATTTTGTCCAAAATCATCTTATTGCAAAATTTGGTCGCTTATGGGGGAGAATTTTGATTATGGGAAAAGGGGGAGTTTTTGGCACTTGATCAATTTTATTCTTGGAAAATCTCTCTATTTGCCTAAACAAATGTGTTTGACTTAGAGATAGAAAAAAGAATTTGATTTGCAAAAACAAACCAAGTGGTGGCAAGAGTGATCCATATATGCCAAATCTTATGTGAGTAAATTTGGTCTCAAATCTACACTTCTTAGTTGCTTTGAAATGTGTTGGCATAAATCACCAAAAAGGGGGAGATTAAAAGGGAAATGTGCCCTTGGGTCATTTCTATAATTGTTTTGGTGATTAGATGCCCAAAACATTGTTTTGAACTCATATGTGCTAAGTAGGTGATGAGTGCACATCAAAGAACAAGGTATGTTTCTAGACTTAGTAAATTGTTTCTTATTACTAACATGTTTATCTAAGTGCTAGAAACAGTGCCAAGAAAAGAGTAAAAGAATTGGAGAAGATATGGATCAGGACAGCCAAAACCAGCACCAGCCTGGCACACTAGACTGTCCAGTGGTGCACCAGACAGTGTCTGGTGTCCCAGATTGGCCCGACGGCGAACTCTCAGCTCTTGGAAATCGGCACAACGAAGTGGCTATAAATCACCGGACTGTCCGATGAGTCATCAGCACCAGAGCCCAAGTCTTCGGCGACGAACTCGTCGCTCTCGGGAAATGGAAAAGGCGTCGCGGCTAAATTCATCGGACTGCCCGGTGGTGCACCGGACTGCCCGGTGGTGCACCGGACTGTCTGGTGAGCCAAAGGCGCCCACGGCCAACGGTCGTCTGCGAGATCAATGGACGACACGTGGCCGAGCCAACGGTCGGATAGTCGCACCGGACTGTCCGGTGTGCACCGGACTGTCCGGTGTGCACCGAACAGTGTCTGGTGCGCCAACGAGCCCGGAGGACCAATGGTCGGCTGCGCCCGGTATGGAAGGAAATCGAGCACCGGACTGCTACAGGACCTGTCCGGTGGTGCACCAGACTGTCCGGTGCACCACTCGATAGAAGGCAGGATTTGTCTTCGAAGTTGATCTCCAACGGCTCCTAGCTGCCTTGGGGATATAAAAGGGACCCCTAGGCGCATGGAGCAACACACCAAGCATTCACTAAGCATCCTAAGACTCCCAGACTCCATCTCCATGCATTTGATTCATTGTGTTAGTGATTTGAGCTCCGTTTGAGTTGTGAACTCCCTATGATGTGTTTCGAGCTCAAGTCTTGGCTTGTGTGCATGTGTGTGCAGTGGATTTGAGTCTTGTGTGCGTTGTTTCCCTCCCTTACTCTTGTGCTTCTTTGTGATCTATATTGTAAGGGCGAGAGGCTCCAACTTGTGGAGATTCCTCGCAAACGGGAGAAGAACACTAAACAAAAAGACCGTGGTATTCAAGTTGATCATTGGATCACTTGAAAGGGGTCGAGTGCAACCCTCGTTCATTGTGACGCCACAACGTGGAAGTAGGCAAGTGTTATACTTGGCCGAACCACGTGATAAAACACCGCATCTCTTGTGCTGCTTTTCTTTGTGATTGTTTTGTTCGCAAGAGCTCGTTTCATAGCCACTTGATTATCTCGCACTAACACTTTTATAATCAAGTTTGTGGCTATTTAGTGTTTGAATTCATAGGATCACCTGTTCACCCCCCTCTAGGTGCTCTCAATTGGTATCAGAGCCGTACTCTTCATCTAAGGGACTAACCGCCCGAAGAGATGGATCCTAAGGGTAAAGGGATGGTGGTCAACGACAAGGAGAAGGAGTCCCTCTTCAACGAGCCAAGAGACGACAAGCCCACTGACTCAGGCTCGAGCCACAAGAAGAGGGACGGGAAGAAGAAAAGACGCATCAAGAAGATCATTTACTACGACAGCGACGCCTCCTCTTTTTCACCAAGGGATGACGACGACGACTCCTCGTCCAAATGAAAAACGGTTAACCAAAATTACTTGTTTGATTATTCTCGTATCCCTTATAATTCAAATGCTCATTTGCTATCAATTCCACTTGGGAAACCCCCACACTTTGATGGAGAAGACTATTCTTTCCGGAGCCATAAAATGCGTAGTCATTTATTTTCCCTCCATCCTAGTATCTGGGAGATTGTTGAAAACGGAATGCATTTTGATAGTACTGACAATCCCGTTTTCATAAATGAACAAATTCATAAAAATGCCCAAGCCACTATTGTTTTGCTAGCATCCCTATGCGGGGATGAATATAACAAGGTCAGCGGCTTGGACAACACCAAACAAATTTGGGACACCCTGAAAATATCTCACGAGGGTAATGACGCCACCATGATCACCAAGATGGAAGTGGTGGAAGGCGAGCTAGGGAGGTTCGCAATGATCAGGGGAGAGGAGCCAACACAGACCTACAACAGGCTCAAGACCCTGGTCAACAAAATCCGAAGCTACGGAAGCACAAGATGGACAGATCATGATGTCATCCGACTCATGCTCAGGTCATTTACAATTATTGACCCCCATCTTGTCAACCTTATTCGTGAAAACCCCAGGTACACCAATACGACGCCCGAGGAAATCCTCAGAAAATTTGTGAGCGGGCGCATGATGGTGAAGGAGGCACGATACGTGGACGATGCACTAAATGGTCCACTACTCGTCTATGAGCCACAACATGTTGCTCTCAAAGCAATAAGCAGTAGGGAGGTGCTACCGAGCAAGGTAGCACAAGTAGAGGCTGCCGGGTTCAATGAGGATGAGATGGCGCTTATCATCAAGCGCTTCAAGACCGCACTAAAAGGACGCAAGGAGTACCACAACAAGAACAAAACAAGGGGAAAGCGCTCCTGCTTCAAATGCGATAAGACTGGTCATTTCATAGCTTAATGCCCCGATAATGATAATGACCAGGGACAAGAAAAGCACGGGAAGAGGGAGAAGAAGAAGAACTACAGGAAGGCCAAGGGCGAGGCGCACATCAGGAAGGAATGGGACTCCAACTAGTCCTCCTCCGACTCTAAGGATGAAGGACTAGCTGCCTTGGCCTTCAACAAATATTCGCTCTTCCCCAATGAACGCCATACATGCCTTATGGCTAAGGAGAAGAAGGTACGTATTCGAGATACACCTAAGTACTCTTCTTCTAGCGATGAGGAATCTTCCGATGATGAAGTAGATTACACTGATTTATTTAAAGGACTAGATAGAGCTAAAGTATACAAAATAAATGAATTAATTGATGCTCTTAATGAGAATGATAGACTGCTAGAAAAGCAAGAGGATATTTTATATGAGGAACAAGACAAGTTTGTTAGTGTTCAAAAATCTCTTGCTTTAGAAATAAAAAAATGAAATACTGTCATCTGTGTTGTCTTCCTGTCATGAATCTATTTCTAGTTTGAAGAATTTAAATAATGATTTGAGTGCCAAGCTAGAAAAAGCAAATGTAACTAGTCCATGTGTAGAGCATGTAGTAATTTGCAATAGATGTAAAGACTTTGATGTTAATGCTTGTGATGAACATGTTACTTCTATTGCTAAATTAAACAATGAGGTTGCAAGTCTTAATGCTCAACTTAAGACTTGCAAAAATGATTATGAGAAATTAAAATTTGCTAGGGATGCCTACACTGTTGGTAGACACCCCTCAATTAAGGATGGACTTGGTTTTTGAAAGGAAACCAAGAACTTAACAAGCCAAAGGACTTCCGATCTCAAGGGGAAAGGGAAGGCTCCTATGGCCAGTAGCTCACACGATCAAAAGAAACATGCCTATCTTTATGCTCATGTTAAGAAAGTTTCTCATTATAATAGGAGTTATGATCATGCTGCTTATAATGATTCACATGCTATGTTTGCATCTAGTTCTGCTTTTGTTCATGGTAGAAGTAGGTCGAGGAGAAATTATGCTACTTCTCATGCTTCTAGGAAAGTTTGCAATGGACCTACTACTGTTTATCATACTTGCAATGCTTCTTTTGTACTTTTATGTAAGAATGCAAAAGTAGTAGCTAGAAAATTGGGATCCAAATGCAAGGGAGACAATACTTGCATTTGGGTTCCAAAAGTTGTTGTGACTAACCTTGTAGGACCCAACAAGAGTTGGGTACCTAAAACCCAAGCTTAAATTGCCTTGCAGGTTTATACATCCGAGGGGTCAAGCTGGATTATCGACAGCGGATGCACAAACCACATGATGGGGGAGAATAAAATGTTCACCTCCTACATCAAAACAAGGATTCCCATAAAACGATCATCTTTGGAGATGGGAACCAAGGCAAGATCAAAAGGTTGGGAAAGACAGCCATCACTTCTGAGCATTCTATCTCTAATGTGTTTTTAGTTGAATCGCTCGGGTATAATTTGTTGTCTGTGAGTCAATTATGTAACATGTGTTATAATTATTTATTCACAAATATTGATGTATCTGTCTTTAGAAGAAGTGATGGTTCATTAGCTTTTAAGGGTATATTAGACGACAAGCTCTATTTAATTTATTTTTCGAAAGAGAATGCCGATCTAGATGCATGCTTAATAGCTAAGACTAATATGGGCTGGCTTTGGCATCGCCGTCTAGCACATGTTAGGATGAAGAACCTTCACAAGCTTCTAAAGGAAGATCATGTGTTAGGACTAACCGATGTCTGTTTTGAGAAAGACAGACCTTGTGCAGCATACCAAGCAAGGGAAACAGGTGGGAAGCACTCATCATAGCAAAAATGTGATGACGACGTCAAGACCACTAGAACTTCTTCATATGGATCTCTTCGGTCCCGTTGCCTATCTCTGCATCGGGGGAAGTAAGTATGGTCTTGTAATAGTTGATGATTTTTCTTGCTTTACTTGGGTATTCTTTTTGCAGGACACATCAGAAACCCAAGGGACCTTAAAGCGCTTCTTAAGGAGAGCTCAAAATGAGTTTAAGCTAAAGGTTAAGAAGATAAGGAGCGATAATGGGTCCGAGTTCAAGAATTTGCAAGTTGAAGAGTATCTTGACGAGGAAGGCATCAAGCATGAGTTCTCTGCTCCCTATACACCACAACAAAATTGTGTGGTAGAGAGGAAGAACAGGACACTAATCGACATGGCGAGAACGATGCTTGGAGAGTACAAGACGCCTGAGCGGTTTTGGTCGGAAGCTGTGAACACAGTCTGCCATGCCATAAACCGGCTCTATCTGCACCGCCTCCTCAAGAAGACTTCCTACGAACTCCTTATTGGTAACAAACCCAACGTTTCTTATTTCCATGTATTTGGGAGCAAATGCTACATTCTGGTGAAGAAAGGTAGACATTCAAAATTTGCTCCTAAGGCAGTAGAAGGGTTTTTGCTAGGATATGACTCAAATACAAAGGCGTATAGGGTCTTCAACAAATCATCGGGATTAATTGAAGTCTCTTGCGACATTGTATTTGATGAGACTAATGGCTCTCCAAGAGAGTAAGTTGAACTTGATGATGTACATGAGGAAGAAGTTCCGACGGACGTAATAAGAAATATGGCGATAGGTGATGTGCGACCACAGGAACTACAACAATAAGATCAACCTTCTTCCTCGACAATGGTGCATCCTCTAACCCAAGATGATGAACAGGTACCTCAATAAGAGGGGCAAGATCAAGGGGGAGCACAGGAAGAACATGTTATGGAGGAAGAAGCACCACGGGCCCCTCCAACCCAAGTTCAAGCGACGATCCAAAGACATCACCCCATCGATCAAATTCTGGGTGACATCAGCAAGGAAGTAACTACTCGCTCACGTTTAGCTACTTTTTGTGATCATTACTCGTTTGTCTCTTCTATTGAGCCTTTCAGGGTAGAAGAGGACTTGCAGGATCTGTACTGGGTGTTGGCCATGCAAGAAGAGCTCAACAACTTCAAAAGGAATGAAGTCTGGAGTTTGGTGCCACGTTCAAAGTAAAATGTTGTGGGAACCAAGTGGGTGTGCCACAACAAGCAAGACGAGCATGGAGTGGTGACAAGAAACAAGGCTCGACTTGCGGCAAAAGGTTATGCCCAAGTTGCAGGTTTGGATTTTGAGAAGACTTTTGCTCCTGTGGCTAGGTTAGAATCAATTCGGATTTTATTAGCCTATGATGCTCACCATTCCTTTAAGCTATTCCAAATGGACGTGAAGAGCTCTTTCCTCAATAGGCCAATCAAGGAGGAGGTATACATGGAATAACCCCCTGGCTTTGAGGATGACAGGTATCCTGACCACGTGTATAAGCTCTCTAAGGCGCTCTATGGACTTAAGCAAGCCCCAAGAGCATGATATGAATGCCTTAGAGTCTTTCTTATTTCTAACGCTTTCAAGGTTGGGAAAGCCACTCTTTTCACGAAGACTTATAATGGTGAACTTTTTGTTTGCCAAAATTATGTTGATGACATAATATTTAGTTCTACTAACCAAAAGTCTTGTGAGGAGTTTAGCAGGGTGATGATGCAAAAGTTTGAGATGTCAATGATAGGCGAGTTGACTTACTTTCTTGGATTCCAAGTGAAGCAACTCAAGGACGACACCTTCATCTCCCTAACGAAGTACACCCAAGATCTTCTTAAGAGGTTTGGGATGAAGGACGCTAAGCCCGCAAAGACACCAATGGCAACTGACGGACACCTAGACCTCAATAAAGGAGGTAAGTCCGTTGATCAAAAGGTATACTGGTCAATGATAGATTCATTACTTTATCTTTGTGCTAGTCGACCGGACATTATGCTTAGTGTATGCATGTGTGCTAGATTTCAATCCAACCCCAAGGAGTGTCACCTTATGGCCGTTAAGCGAATACTTAGGTATTTAGTTTCTACGCCTTGCTTCGGGATCTGGTATCCAAAGGGGTCTACCTTTGACTTAATTGGATACTCACACTACGACTATGCAGGGTGCAAGGTTGATAGGAAGAGCATATCAAGGACGTGCCAATTTCTAGGAAGGTCCCTTGTGTCCTGGAGTTCCAAGAAACAAACATCTGTTGCCCTATCCACTGCCGAGGCTAAGTACGTTGTCGTAGGACAATGTTGCGCGCAACTGCTTTAGATGAGGCAAACCCTACGGGACTTTGGCTACAATCTGAGCAAAGTCCCACTCCTATGTGACAACGAGAGTGCAATTCGCTTGGCGGATAATCCTGTTGAACACAGCCGCACTAAGCACATAGACATCCAGCATCACTTCCTGAGAGACCACCAGCAAAAGGGAGATATCGATGTTTACCACATTAGCACCGAGAACCAGCTAGCCGATATCTTCACCAAGCCTTTAGATGAGAAAAGGTATTGCATGTTGCGTAGTGAGCTAAATATCTTAGATTCGCGTAACTTGGATTGATCTATAACATACATGTATTCTATGCCTTTGATCATGTTACTTTGAGTATTTACATAATTTATTGTTGATTTGCGGTGCTCAAGTTGTACAAATCATCCCCGGACCTCACAAGTCTGTATGCAAATGATGCACGTGTTTAGGGGGAGATGAGCTACAACTTGACTCCTTTGAGACTAACTTGTTTGTTTGAGTACACATGAAGTAGTCTCGAAGGACCATTGAAAGGGAAAATTTATTTGGACGACGAAAGGACTTCCACTGCACTCCGGTATTAGTGTATTTAATTCCAAGTTTATACTTATGCTCTCATTATCTTTTTGCTCTTATTTGACTTTTTAGTGAGACAATGGGGTTAAAGGGCCAAAAGGTATCCTGTTTTGGTGCTTAATGCCAAATGGGGAGAAATTAAGGCCAAAGCAACTGGATCAGCCAACCACTTGTGAATTTTAAAAATAGTAGAGTTGAAATTTGTATTTTGTCCAAAATCCTCTTATTGCAAAATTTGGTCGCTTATAGGGGAGAATTTTGATTATGGGAAAAGGGGGAGTTTTTGGCACTTGATCAATTTTATTCTTGGAATATCTCTCTATTTGCCTAAACAAATGTGTTTGACTTAGAGATAGGAAAAAGAATTTGATTTGCAAAAACAAACCAAGTGGTGGCAAGAGTGATCCATATATGCCAAATCTTATGTGAGTAAATTTGGTCTCAAATCTACACTTCTTAGTTGCTTTGAAATGTGTTGGCATAAATCACCAAAAAGGGGGAGATTAAAAGGGAAATGTGCCCTTGGGTCATTTCTATAATTGTTTTGGTGATTAGATGCCCAAAACATTGTTTTGAACTCATATGTGCTAAGTAGGTGATGAGTGCACATCAAAGAACAAGGTATGTTTCTAGACTTAGTAAATTGTTTCTTATTACTAACATGTTTATCTAAGTGCTAGAAACAGTGCCAAGAAAAGAGTAAAAGAATTGGAGAAGATATGGCTCAGGACAGCCAAAACCAGCACCAGCCTGGCACACCGGACTGTCCGGTGGTGCACCGGACAGTGTCCGGTGTCCCAGGTTGGCCCGATGGTGAACTCTCAGCTCTCGGAGTCGGCGCGACAAAGTGGCTATAAATCACTGGACTGTCCAGTGGTGCACCGGACTGTCTGCTGAGTCATCAGCGCCAGAACCCAAGTCTTCGGCGACGAACTCGTCGCTCTCGGGAAATGGAAAAGGCGTCGCGGCTAAATTCACCGGACTGTCCGGTGAGCCAAAGGCGTCCACGACCAACGTTCGTCTGTGCGATCAACGGACGACACATGGCCGAGCCAACGGTCGGATAGTCGCACCGGACTGTCCGGTGTGCACCGAACAGTGTCCGGTGCGCCAACAGGCCCAGAGGACCAATAGTTGGCTGCGCCCGGTATGGAAGGAAATCGAGCACCAGACTGCTACAGGACCTGTCCGGTGGTGCACCGGACTGTCCGGTGCACCACTCGACAGAAGACAGGATTTGCCTTCTAAGTTGATCTCCAACGGCTCCTAGCTGCCTTGGGGCTATAAAAGGGACCCCTAGGCGCATGGAGCAACACACCAAGCATTCACTAAGCATCCTAAGACTCCCAGACTCTGTCTCCATGCATTTGATTCATTGTGTTAGTGATTTGAGCTCCGTTTGAGTTGTGAACTCCTTATGCTGTGTTTCGAGCTCAAGTCTTGGTTTGTGTGTGTGTGTGTGCTACGGATTCGAGTCTTGTGTGCGTTGCTTTCCCTCCCTTATTCTTGTGCTTCTTTGTGATCTACATTGTAAGGGCGAGAGGCTCCAACTTGTGGAGATTCCTTGCAAACGGGAGAAGAACACTAAACAAAAAGACTATGGTATTCAAGTTGATCATTGGATCACTTGAAAGACGTTGAGTGCAACACTCGTCCATTGGGACGCCACAACGTGGAAGTAGGAAAGTGTTATACTTGGCCAAACCACGGGATAAAACACCGTGTCTCTTGTGCTGCTTTTCTTTATGACTGTTTTGTTCGCAAGAGCTCGTTTCATAGCCACTTGATTAACTCGCACTAACACTTTTATAGTCAAGTTTGTGGCTATTTAGTGTTTGAATTAACAGGATCACCTATTCACCCCCCTCTAGGTGCTCTCAGCATCTTAAGTAGGCAAGATACCATGCTAGTAAAGGAGGATGAGAATGTTTCAAAAAAGGCAAAATCAGCTCTTGAGCCGAAAGCGACAGTCTCCAAAAAGCGGAAGCTTGACATGACTCCCTCTGCTGAGCCGAAGGAAGCTAAGGCAAGAGAAGAAACTCCTTCAACGCCCTCTGCTGCCAAAGTAGAAGAAATTTTAAAGGTAATGACTGATTCTCTGCCCATCAAGCTGCTAAGTCCTCTAGAACTGGAACTGACGAAACTTTTACATAAAAAGGATCAACCTTCGGCCACAAAGGAGAAGACTAAAGATAAAAAACAAAGAATTGTCAATGTCATGCAAGTTATTGAGCGAACACCGCCTCTAGCCTCGGCATCCAGAATGGTGCCTGTTGCAAGTGCCGAAGGCGAAACCGCTACCAAAGCTGAAGCCGCCACCGAAGATGCTAATCTTGTGAGCATAATGTTAGGAATTGACAAGCTCATATCAGATATGGTCACAGAAGAGACAGCTGCGACCGTAGAGAAAAACATGGCTGCAGTGCCTGACAATGGGAAAGAAATTGTTGATGCTTCATCGAAAGAAAAAAGACTTTGACCTTCGGCATCTGGGAGGTCAGGAATTATCCAAGGCAGAGAGAGAGAGAAGCTAAAAGAATATGGCAAATCTTGTGGCTACCAGCCAGGATCCATGCTCTTCGGCGGAGTTGACGAGGAAATCCTGGGATATATCCGCGATCGCGTCGGGGCGAAAATAATCAGCACTCTATCAAAGAGTGTTGGTTTCCCGAAGCTAGAATCTGATATAAGTGGTTACCGACGTCAACATATCGTTGGCAACTTATTCTATTCCAATTTCAAGGTAAAATCTTTGCCTAGATTCTTGTTATCTTTGTGATGGGTTAAAATATTCTGAACTTGGCTTATCTTTCGTAGAGTATGCTGCTAAGCAAAGCGTTAAGAATGCAGCAAGATCTCGAAGATAAGAAGAATGAGATAATAATTGAAGGCCTAGAAAACAAGATCAAAGATTGTGAAGCTTCTCTTGAAAAGAAGGATTTTTTGCTTCAGGCAACCGAAGGTTCCCTTGCGGAATTACAAGTTGAAAATGCTAGATTAAACGAGGAGCTTTTCAAAGCTCAAACAACTTTAAAGGAGAAATCAATGCGCTTTGAGCAAGAGAGAAAAGAACTGCAAGCGAAATCCGAAGCCGAAGCTGATAAGAACACGATGATGCCGGAATCACTGAAGGACCTTCGGAAAAAATGCTCGGAATTTACTACTCACTGCGTGCATCAGTTAAAGGGAATCTTCAGCTCGGTTGGGGCCATGTCTGAAGAAATTGCTCCTTCGGCTGAAGATATATTCAAAACCTTTGAACATATCGAGAATGAAGTTGATGCACTCGACGAAGTAATAACTGGGCACGGTGATTTCTGTGCTCTATTAGCTTCTCATGGCACGGCTGCTGCATTTTTGGAAGCTGGATGCACGCATGCTAAGACAGTAAACAAGCTAAACTTTAGCCTGTCACCATCAGACTTGGTGAACATTCCTAGAGAGGCTCAAAGTATTGGAAATAGATTTATTACTCAAATTTGGGCTAAAGGCAAGCGAGAGTTAGCTAGAGATGAAGCTCGGAAATTGCTTAATTCGGTATGAGAACTTGTACGTGTTGTTTGCCTTGATTTTTCTTTATTACCATCACCTTTACCTTATACCGTTGCCTGTCTGCAGGATGGCGGTGCCGAAGGTCGGTAAGCCAAAGCGTATTCCGAAGGTTGCTGGGCTAAAGCTTTCTTTTATGACTTCCTGTATAGAGCTTTGGATCTCTTTGCATTATTTTTACAAAAGATTGTAATTGAGAGCTGTACTCAATATTGTATATATTTGTCCATACCTTGTAATATAATTTTACCTTTCCATCCATGTGTGAATTGCTTTGCTGTGGATGAAACCCATAAGTTCAACTTTTGAGCCGAAGGCGAAAAACACCTTCCCTTCTTTTCGTGCACATCGAAGCATTTCATTGCATAAAATGCATGTTCATGTTTGAGACGAAGCTTCTTCGTATTCAACGAAGAATTTTGTCGCCGAAGCCGGGCAACTCTTTCTATTCATATTATTGTTCATGCTTCATGTCATGATAATGATGAGCCTACAAATGTCTAATGAATGTTTGGATGAATGCAAAGAATGATGTGATGAAATATGCAAATGTATGACCCCAACATACACGAAACCATACCCAGACTCTACATCCCCTTGGGAACGACTTTGGAGTCTCTTCACCTTCTATTTCGGTGGCATTTAAGCTCTGCATTGCCTTAGGAACGACTTTGGAGCTTCTTCACCTTCTATTTCGGTGGCATTTAAGCTCTGTATTCCCTTAGGAACGACTTTGGAGCTTCTTTACCTTCTATTTCGGTGGTATTTGGCTCAGCATTCCTTTAGGAACGACTTTGGAGCTTCGGGACTTACTCTGCGCTCCCTTAGGAACGACTTTTGTAGCTTTGGAACTTACTCTGCGATCCCTTAGGAACGACTTTTGTAGCTTCATCACCTTCGGAGCAATTACATCTCTGTATCTGCTTAGGGACGTCTTTTGAGCTTTTCCTGTTCTCTTTGCACTCGATGGTGCGGATTCCGATATTACATGTTACATTTTTGGGGGAATTTGGCCCTTGTATTGCATAGGGCTAAATAAAAATGAAAATTACAAACTATGGCCCCATTAAAAACCTTTCTCCCCTCCTGAAAGGAAAAGGGTGCCATAGGAGAAATAAAAGGGTTACATCAATTATACATAATATTGCTAAAGCTCATCCGCATTCCAAGACCTAGGTATGTCGTTGTCGTCCATATCCTTCATTCTGTACGAACCGGGTCTTGATGAAGATACCACCAGAAAAGGACATTCCCATTTGAGCTGTAGCTTCTCCACTGTATCTGGGTTGGCTATCCTTCAGAGCACTAAATGACCTAGTTTGATAATTTTCAATCGAACTTTTCTATCACGCCATTTTATTGTTTCAGTCTGGTACTTATTGATGTGCTCTATGGCTTAAAGTCTGGTCCCTTCTATGGTATCTTTTGTTATTTGACAATCAGCTTCATCCTCCGCTGAAGCTTTTGTTCTCATTGATCCTGTTCCTGCTTCCTTCGGTGTTATTGCTTCGTCACCGAACAAGAGCTTGAATGGAGTAAAATCTGTTGACCTTGAAACAGCAATATCGTGGCTCCACACCACTTTTATTAATTCATCTGGCCACTTTCCTCTAGGTTAATTGAAGATTAACTTCATTATCCCTGTCATTATAATTCCATTTGCTCTCTCTACCAACCCATTTGATTTTGGGTGCCTTACCGATGCAAAATGTATTTTTGTACCAATCTGGTCATAAAAAACCTTGAACGTTTCAGCATCAAATTGAGTTCCATTGTTGACAGTAATAGCCTTCGGCACACCGAAGCGACAAACAATATTCTGCCAGAAGAACTTTTGGATTGTGGTCGAGGTGATGGTAGCTAGAGGCTTAGCTTCGATCCACTTTAATAAATATTCCACCGCTACCATAACATATTTCAAGTTTCCTTGTGCTGGTGGGAGCGGTCCTAACAAATCTAGGCCCCATCTCTGCAATGGCCAAGTAGGTTGGATCAATTGTGTCAAAGGCGAAGGTTGTTTCTGGTCCCTAGCACACTTTTGACAGTTTTCACATTTCTGGACCAAGTCGGCTGCATCCGAAGCTGCCTTCGGCCAATAAAACCCTTGCCTAAAAACCTTTCCCGATAAAAGCCTGGATCCAATGTGAGCTCCACACAGTCCTGCATGTATCTCCTTCATTAATTCTTGTCCCTCATTTCTGGACAGGCATTTGAGTGATGGGGAGCAAACTCCATGCTTGTATAGCTCCCCTTCAATTATTACATAAGGTCTTGTTCTTGCTTCCATTCTCTTATTGTAAGCTTCATCATCTGAAAGATGGTTGCCCTGGAGAAAGGATATTATTTCGGTCCTCCAGTCTTCACTATGTATAGGTGAGATTGAGAGCACTGCCCTTTCCATGAGCTTGAATGAGTGTGCTTTTATTGTTTCAAAAATACTTTCGAAGGAAATGGAAGCCCCTATGTCGCTGATTTAGTTAATAAATCTGCATGCTCATTCTCTCCCCTTGGGATATTTTTTACAGAAAAGCCTTCAAAAGAAGCTTCCAACCTTCAGACTGCATCCAAATATTTTTCAAGCTTCGTATCTCTTGCCTTGCTGCTCTTATCCACATGGCCCAAAATAACTTGTGAATCGGTTTTAAGGATTGCCCTTCTTATTCCCATTGCCTTTAGCTTCCGAAGCCCATAAGAAGAGCTTCGTACTCGGCAATGTTATTTGTATAGCTGAAGTCTAACTTTGTTGCAAAACATGTCCTGACTTTAGATGGTGCTACTAGGACAGCAACTGCCCCTGCACCGAAGGTTCCCCAAGAGCCATCACAAAATACTGTCCAAGCTTCGGCATCACTTATTCTTTCTTCATCCTGAGCCCCTGGCGTCCAATCGGCAATAAAGTGTGCTAGAGCTTGAGATTGAATCGAAGACCAGTGCACATAATCAATGGTGAATTCATTGAGTTCTGCGACCCATTTTCCGACCCTTCCTGTTGCTTCTCTGTTCCTCGTTATATCCTTGAGGGGTTGTGATGATGGTAATATTATATGATAAGCTTGGAAGTAATGCCGAAGCTTTTCTGGAGGCCATCAATACAGCATAGAGTACCTTCTCCAATTCTGTGTAATTCTTCTTTGATGGGTTGAGTACTTCGGAGACAAAGTATATTGTGCTTGCTTTTTCATCTGGCCAACTTGTTTCTCTTGTACAAGTGCCGCACTAACCGCAGCGTGGGAAGCAACCACATACATAAGTAACAGAGCTTCTGATGAAGGTGGGGTTAGAGTTGTCAAATCTATCAAATACTGCTTCAAGTCTTCGAAGGCTTTCTGTTGAGCCGGCCCCCACTGGAAGACTTCGGCTGACTTCAGTACTTCAAAAAATGGTAAATTCCTCTCTGCTGATCTTGATATAAATCTATTCAACGATGCCAGCCTTCCTGCTAACCTTTGAGCCCCCTTCTTTGAATTTGGTGGCTCCATCCGAAGGATAGCTTCAATTTTGCTTGGATTAGCTTCGATGCCTTTTGTTGTTACCAGGCAACCAAGAAACTTGCCCTTCTTCACTCCGAAAACACATTTCTCTAGATTTAACTTGAGACCAGCTTGCCTGAATTTGGCAAATGTTTCTTGCAGATCGGCTACATGATTTTCTTGCTTCGTGCTCTTTACTATGATGTCATCGACATAAGTCAGCACATTTCTGCCAATTTGAGAGTGAAGAACCTTGGCAGTCATTCTGCTGAAGCTTCCTCTAGCATTCTTGAGCCCCTCAAACATCCGAAGGTAGCAATAGGTACCACTAGGAGTTATGAAACTTGTTTTTGGCTCATCCTCCTTTCTCATGCAAATTTGATGACAACCCGAGTAACAATCCAACAGACTCATGAGTTCTGAGGAAGCTGCTGCATTTACAAGGGAATCTATCCTTGGTAAAGGGAACTCATCCTTCGGACATGTCTTATTGAGATCTGTGAAATCAATGCACATTCTCTATTTCCCATTAGCTTTTTTCACCATGACGGTGTTAGCCAGCCACTTTGGATATGTTACTTCTCTGATAACGCCGGCACTGAGAAGTCTCTTTACTTCATTTCGTGCACCTTCGGCTTTATCCTCGAACATTTTCCTAAGCCTCTGCTTCCTTGGTCTGAAGGATGGGTCCACATTGAGTGAGTGTTCAATAACATAACAAAGGTCATTTGTTGTCCAAGCAAAAACATCTTTGTTATTAAACAGGAATACTTTTTGGTCTGCTATGTCCTCACAGAGAAGCATAGGCTTCGGCTGATCTCCTGAAGCAGCCTTCTCTCTTTTATGCTTATACTGCTGATAAGCTTTGGCTTCATCTATATTATGAATAGCCTTTGAATCCGTCCAACTCCCCTCAGCCCTTCTGGCAGCTTCTTGACTCCCATGTACAACAATGGGCCCTTGTTCCGAAGGTATCTTCATGCATAGATATGCTAGATGAAGTATTGCTTCGAAGGCGTTGAGTGTTCCACGACCAATAATTGCATTGTATGGATATTCCATATCAACAATGTCAAAGACAACCTGTTCTGTTCTTGTATTATGGACACAGCCGGAGGTAATTGGTATTGTTATCTTGCCAAGTGCTACAATCTGTCTTCCTCCGAAGCCACAAAGAGGGTGTGTTGCGTCATGTATCTTATCTTCTGGCTCCTGCATTTGCGTGAAAGCCTTTGCAAAGATGATATCCGCTGCACTGCCTGTGTCTACCAGGACATTGTGAACCAGAAATCCCTTGATTACACAAGATATAACTATTGCATCGTTGTGAGGATAATCCTTAAGCTGAAGGTCTTCCTGAGAGAAGGTAATTGGAATATGAGACCACTTGGACTTGATGAAGGGTCCTTGTACCCCAACATGTTGTACCCGTTTCTGTGCTTCTTTCTTCTGCTTCTTGTTGGCTGGTTCAGAACTTGAGCCACGTGTAATTAGGAGTACCAGCTTCGTGGCCGAAGGTGCTACAACTTGATTGTTGTGCGAAGCCATTGTCACAACTGTGGAAGTGAGTTCACCAGAGGTGGACACCAATGTTATTCACTTGTTCTCAAATGCTATAAATCAAGAACAAGGCAACACGATTGTTAATGGTTAAAAATCTTCGTCCTTCGAAGCATTATTTCCTCTCGGATATAATGATCTTCAGACGAAGGTTATGAAGGACATACCTTCGTCATTTCAACATTTAAATGTGAATGTAAATGAGAAAGTAATAGGAATACAAAGAGATAAAGGTACTAATAATTATGTATCAATAATCTATTTATTTCTGTATTCTAAGAACATGAATAAACATCAATAATATTCATGTTACATTTGTACCTTCGTCTTGCCAGAAGGTGCGAGAATGACGCGAGGGTGATTACAATCCAGCGTGAATAGTACATGGTACTGTTCATCTATTTATAGGCATGAGACACAGCCTGGACGAAATTACATCCATGTCCCTGATAACTAGTTATGATCATAATACAAACTATTAAGGACTATACAGTCTTTTCCTCTTTAAGTTGGTACCGTCCTGTCTTTATCATGACATCAAGCCGAAGCTCTTTGAATGGTAGCTTCGGCTTCGTCCGCATCATCTTTGGTTTGTATCTTCATGTCACACCTGCCTTCGTAATGTCTTGTCGAAGGTGTTTTTGCCTACGGGACCTTCGGCGGAGAAGACCCCCAACACCTGGTTGTGGGCTTCTCTGCTCAGACTGTCTGGTCACTCATCGGACAGTTTGTTGCACACCGGACATGCATTGTTCGCTATCCGGTGCGCCACCAGAGCGTTGGTTGACTGTCCACTTCATGGATTTCTTCACTATTTCTTTGGGCTTCTTTTGTTCTTGAGTATTGGACTTCTACACATCTTTTAGGTCTTCTTTTGAGGTGTTGCATCCTCGGAGCCTTAGTCCAATCATCTTCACATCCTGTGAACTACAAACACAAATACTAGCAAACACAATAGTTCATAAGGTTATGTTGATCATCAAACACTAAAATCACTTAGACAAGTGATCCGGGGTCCACTTTCCTTACAACAGTCTTATGACGCGATCGTACGTGGTGTGGCCTTGTCTGGCGTCATAAGCCTCACGTCACCTACCACCGTACGTGGGCACATATACTTGGTATGGCGTGATGTCTCATTTTTTCCGATATACATGTCACTATTGAGACTCCTGTGATGAGGTTTTTCCTGACTTGGGGTGACCGACCCCGTAAGGTAGCGAAGGGCGTATAGTCGTGCTGATGGTGTCTTCCCGGCGACCATTTGGTATGTTGTGTTCGTGCTCGGATGTGGCATGGTGATGACGCATCCTATCGCAACTGACGCGGGTTCGTAACACTTGATTCAATCCTGTGCCTTGCAGGCTCGCTCGGCAGTGACTTGGTCGGCCGCTCCGTCTCGCTAGCTTGCTCGACAGGGACTTGGTTGGCCGCTCGGCCTCACCGGTTTGTTTGGCAAATGGTCCGGATAGGAGGTCATTGCCTTCCTTTGGGTACCCCGTTCCCAGGTACCTGACAACGGCCAACACTCAAAGTTAAACCAATTAGATATGGATGAATGCATTGAAATCAGTCACATTTTTGCATCGACTTTACATCCATATTGAATATTTTTAGGAAAATAGAGTTTTACTTTAGATTGCACAATAGATGATGATTTGGTGCCAATGGTTATTAAACTTTCTCGAGGCATATATCACTGCTACAATTTAAAAGTTCTAATTTTCCCGTAATGCTCTGTTTGGATGTCGATATTGGAGGAATGGAGGGCGTGTAATTGAATTGGGTTCAATTGTAAATCAACCATGATATTGAAATGAGTTGTTATTCCAATTATATTGTTTGGATGTCACTGAATTGGAGTTTGGAATTGTGTGGTCCAATTACACCCAATAGAGAGGAGTGATGCTTTGTATTGAGAGAGGAGTTTCTAGTTATAGTCCAATTCCAGAGAATTGATATCTGATTATAAATATCAATTCCATATGCAACCAAACAATAGAATTCTGAAAATCTAATTCTAATTTATAATCTCGTGCTTCAACATCTACATCTAAATGGGGTATTACCTTTCTCCCTCGTTCCATGAGGTAAAACATTGCTATACTGTATAGCTCAAGCATGCCCCCTCCTGTCCTGGCCCACACACCCTTCTCAAAACTTTCTCAAAACTTGACATGCATAATTATTTGATAGAACGATTATTATCCATCAACTTACCTATTTTAGGCGATATATGTGACCGACTGACCGCATAGTACAAAATGTTCAAACAAATGCAGGAATGTTGGATTCATATAAACAGAAATAGAAATATCAAAATAAATAGTAATTTTGGCATATATCTAGAAGTAATAAATAATAAACAGTCACCTTATGTAACTTGGCTAGGTGCATCACAATGTCCCTACTGACCCCCTACCAGAAAAATAATCGAACACATCATCTACAGTTCTACACCATCACCATCCTCATCCTCTGCGAGACGATCCACATCCTAGAACCCATTATGCCATGCACGTTCCCGACAATCACCACATAAGTACATACTAGGTACATACCCGTGTGTTGCTACTGAAAGGGAAATGTGCCCATGGGCCATTTCTATAAGATTTTGGTGATTAAGTGCTCCACACAAATGCTTTGAGTGATATGTGTGCCAAAGACTCAAGAAGTGCAAATCAAGATTAAAGGTATGTTTCTAGACTTAGTACATTGTTTTGAAGACTAATGTATTATGTCTAAGTGCTAGAAATAGGAGAAATCGTTTTGGAGAAAAGTTGGCTATGTACAGCCAAAAGGCTGCTCGGTCTGGGTGCACCGGACAGTGTCCGGTGCGCCAGGCCAGCCTCAGGTGAACAGGCCACTCTCGGGAACTGACAGTGGTGTACGACTATAATTCACCGGACTGTCCGGTGGTGCACCGGACTGTCCGGTGAGCCAACGGTCTACCGCGCAATCCGGGCGTGACGCGTGGCCAAGCCAACGGTCTGATGGGGGCACCGGACTGTCCGGTGCGCACCTGACAATGTCCGGTGCGCCAACAGCTCCAAATCTTCAACGGTCGGCTACGCCAATTTAGGAAGGAGATCTGCACCGGACAGTGAACAGTGGATGTCCGGTGGTGCACCAGACTGTCCGATGCGCCACCCGACAGAAGGCAAGAATTTCCTTCCTGGAATGCCTCCAACGGCTCCTAGCTACCTTGGGGCTATAAAAGGGACCCCTAGGCGCATGGAGGATACCACCAAGCATACTTTGAGCAATCTTAATCTCTCACACTCCGTCTTTGCGCACTCTATTGACATTCTTAGTGATTTGAGCTCTGTTCTAGTGGTGAACTTGTTGCGATTCATTCGAGCTCAAGTCTTGGCTGTGTATGTGTATTGTTGTGGATTTGTGTGTGTTGCTTCCCTCCCTTACTCTAGTGCTTTCACTTTGATCCTCATTGTAAGGGCGAGAGACTCCAAGTTGTGGAGATTCCTCGCAAACGGGAAAGAGTAAAGAAAGAAGAACACCGTGGTATTCAAGTTGATCATTGGATCACTTGAAAGGGGTTGAGTGCAACCCTCGTTCATTGGGACACCACAACATGGAGGTAGACAAGTGTTGTACTTGTCGAACCACGGGATAACTTGTGTGTCTCTTGTGATTGCTTTTCGTGTGATTGTTGTGATTCGCAAGAGCTCGCTTTATAGTCACTTGGTATTATCTTTCTAACACATAACCAAGTTTTGTGGCTATAGGTTTTAAGTTTTTACAGGATCACCTATTCACCCCCCCTCTAGGTGCTCTCAATTGGTATCAGAGTCGTTCTCTTCACGAAAGGGACTAATCGCCCAAAGAGATGGATCCTAAGGGAAAGGGGATGGTGATCAACGACAAGGAGTCCTTCCTCAATGAGCCAAAAGATGACAAGCCCACTGACTCGGGCTCAAGTCACAAGAAGAAGGACGAAAAGAAGAAGAGACGCATTAAGAAGATAGTCTACTATGACAGTGACGAGTCCTCTTCTTCCCAAAGAGACAACAATGACAACGATAAAAGAAAACGGTCAACTCAAACTTTTCTTTTGATTATTCTCGAATTTCGCAAAATTCCAATGCTCATTTGCTTTCAATTCCTCTTGGTAAACCTCCACACTTTGATGGAGAGGACTACGGATTTTGGAGTCACAAAATGCGTAGTCACTTATTCTCTCTTCATCCAAGTATATGGGAGATAGTAGAAAAATGGAATGCAATTTGATAGTACGGATAATCCCATGTTTATCAATGAACAAATTCACAAAAATGCACAAGCTACCACTGTTCTTTTAGCATCCTTGTGCAGGGAAGAGTATCATAAGGTGAGCGGCTTGGATAACGCCAAGCAGGTTTGGGACACCCTCAAGATCTCGCATGAGGGGAACGACGTCACCATGATCACCAAGATGGAGTTGGTGGAGGGCGAACTGGGAAGGTTTGCAATGATCAGGGGGGAGGAGCCAACTCAAACATACAACAGGCTCAAGACCCTGGTCAACAAAATAAGGAGCTATGGAAGCACTAGATGGACGGACCACGACGTCGTCCGACTTATGCTAAGGTCCTTCACCGTCCTTGATCCTCATCTTGTAAACTCTATTCGTGAAAATCCTAGGTACACCAAGATGACGCCCGAGGAAATACTCGGAAAGTTTGTAAGCGGGTGAATGATGATCAAGGAGGCGAGATATGTTGATGAGGCGTTGAATGGCTCAATGCCGATCCACGAGCCTCAAACCGTTGCTCTCAAAGCAACAAGTAGCAGGGAGGCGCTACCTAGCAAGGTGGCGCAAGTTGAGGCGGCCGGGCTTAACGAGGAAGAAATGGCCCTCATCATCAAGCGCTTCAAGACGGCGCTAAAGGGTCGCAAGGAGCATCCCAACAAGAGCAAAACGAAGGGAAAGCGCTCCTGCTTCAAGTGTGGTAAGACTGGTCACTTTATTGCTAATTGTCCCAATAATGATAGTGACCAGGGACAAGAAAAGAGCGGGAAGAGAGAGAACAAGAAGGTTTACAAGAAGGCTAAGGGCGAGACACACCTTGGCAAAGAGTGGGACTCGGATTGTTCTTCGTCTGACTCCGACAACGAAGGACTCGCCACCACGGCCTTCAACAAATCATCGCTCTTCCCCAACGAGTGCCACACTTGTCTAATGGCAAAGGAAAAGAAGGTAAACACTAGAGAAATTCCTAAGTACTCTACTTCTAGTGATGAGGACTCTAGTGATGATGAAATTGACTACACTAGCTTGTTCAAAGGATTAGATAGAGCTAAGGTAGAAAAGATTAATGAGCTGATTGATGCATTGAATGAAAAAGATAGACTACTAGAGAGGCAAGAGGACATCTTGTATGAGGAACATGACAAATTTGTTAGTGTTCAAAAGTCTCTTGCCTTAGAGATTAAAAGGAATGAATTACTATCTTCTAAATTATCTATTTGCAATGAATCTATTTCTAGCTTGAAAATTTTGAATGATGATTTAAATGCTAAGCTAGTGGTAGTTAATAAATCTAATCCTTGTGTAGATCATGTTGTAATTTGCAATAGATGCAAGGATTTTAATGTTGATGCTTGTGATGAACATTTAATTTCTATTTCTAAACTAAATGATGAAGTAGCAAGTCTTAATGCTCAACTTAAGACTTGCAAAAGTGATTTTGATAAACTAAAATTTGCTAGGGATGCCTACACTGTTGGTAGACACCCGTCAATTAAGGATGGGATTGGCTTTAAGAGGGAAGCCAAGAACTTAACAAGCCAAAGGGCTCCCATTTTCAACAAGGAAAAAGGGAAGGCTCCTATGGCTAGTAGTAGTCAAAAGAATCATGCATTCATTTATGATAGAAAATTTTCTAGGAATGCTCATCATAATAGGAGTTATAATTCTTATGATTCACATGCCATGATTGGTTCTAGTTCTTCCTTTGTGCATAGTAGAAATATGACTAGAAACAATGTTGTTCATCATGTACCTAAGAAAATGCAAAATAAATCTGTTACTGTTTTTCATGCCTGCAACACTGATTTTGTACTTTCATGTAAAAATAAGAAAGTGGTTGCTAGGAAATTGGGGGCAAAATGCAAGGGAGATAAAACTTGCATTTGGGTCCCTAAGGCTATTGTTACTAACCTTGTAGGACCCAACAAGAGTTGGGTACCTAAAACCCAAGCCTAATTTGCCTTGCAGGTTTATGCATCCGGGGGCTCAAGCTGGATTATCGACAGCGGATGCACAAACCACATGACGGGGGAGAAGAAGATGTTCACCTCCTACGTCAAGAACAAAGATTCCCAAGACTCAATCGTATTCGGTGACGGGAATCAAGGCAAGGTTAAAGGACTAGGAAAGATAGCTATTTCATCCGAGCATTCCATATCTAATGTGTTTTTAGTTGAATTGCTCGGGTATAACTTGCTGTCCGTTAGTCAATTATGTAATATGGGTTACAATTGCTTATTTACAAATGTAGATGTGTCTGTCTTTAGAAGGAGTGATGGTTCATTGGCTTTTAAGGGTGTACTAGACGACAAACTCTATTTAGTTGATTTTTCAAAGGAGGAGGCCGGTCTAGATGCATGCTTAATTGCTAAGACTAGCATGGGCTGGCTGTGGCATCGCCGTCTAGCACATGTTGGGATGAAGAACCTTCACAAACTTCTGAAGGGAGAACATGTGTTAGGTCTAACAAATGTGTTTTTCAAAAAAGATAGACCTTGTGTAGCTTGTCAAGCAGGTAAACAGGTGGGAAGCGCTCATCATAACAAGAATGTGATGACTACATCAAGACCTCTGGAGCTACTGCATATGGACCTCTTCAGACCCGTCGCCTACCTTAGCATCGGGGGAAGTAAGTATGGTCTTGTTGTTGTTGATGATTTTTCCCGCTTCACTTGGGTATTATTTTTGCAGGATAAATCAGAAACCCAAGGGACCCTCAAGCGCTTTCTAAGGCAAGCTCAAAATGAATTTGAGCTCAAGGTGAAAAAGATTAGAAGCGACAACGGGTCTGAGTTCAAGAACCTTCAAGTGGAGGAGTACCTTGAGGAGGAAGGAATCAAGCACGAGCTCTCCGCTCCCTACACACCACAGCAAAATGGTGTGGTAGAGAGGAAGAACAGGACACTCATAGACATGGCAAGGACGATGCTTGGAGAATTCAAGACGCCTGAGCGGTTTTGGTCGGAAGCTGTGAACACAGCTTGCCACGCCATAAACCGGGTCTACCTTCATCACCTCCTCAAGAAGACGTCGTATGAACTCCTAACCGGTAACAAACCCAACGTTTCATATTTTCGAGTTTTTGGGAGTAAATGCTACATTCTAGTGGAGAAAGGTAGGAATTCAAAATTTGCTCCCAAAGCTGTAGAAGGGTTTTTGTTAGGTTATGACTCAAATACAAAGGTGTATAGAGTCTTCAACAAATCATCGGGTTTGGTTGAAGTCTCTAGCGACGTTGTATTTGATGAAACTAATGGCTCTCCGAGAGAGCAAATTGATCTTGATGTTCCAACGGACGTAATACGCACCATGGCTATTGGAGATGTGCGACCACAGGAACACAAGGAGCAAGATCAACCTTCTTCCTCAACAATGGTGCACCCCCAACTCAGGATGATGAACAGGTTCCTCAAGAAGAGGTGTGTGATCAAGGGGGAGCACAGGATGTCCAAGATGAGGAGGAAGAAGTACCACAGGCCCCTCCAACTCAAGTTCGAGCGATGATTCAAAGGAATCATCCCGTCGACCAGATACTGGGTGATATTAGCAAGGGAGTAACCACTCGCTCTAGATTAGCTAATTTTTGTGAGCATTACTCTTTTGTCTCTTCTATTGAGCCTTTCAGGGTAGAAGAGGCCTTGCTAGATCCGGACTGGGTGTTGGCCATGCAGGAAGAGCTCAACAACTTCAAGCGAAACGAAGTTTGGACACTGGTGCCACGTCCCAAGCAAAACGTTGTGGGAACCAAGTGGGTGTTCCGCAACAAACAGGACGAGCACGGGGTGGTGACAAGGAACAAGGCTCGACTTGTGGCAAAAGGTTATGCCCAACTCCTAGGAAGGTCCGTGGTGTCGTGGAGTTCTAAGAAACAAACCTCCGTTGCCCTATCCACCACTGAGGCCGAGTACGTTGCCGCAGGACAGTGTTGCACGCAACTACTTTGGATGAGGCAAACCCTCCGGGACTTTGGCTACAATCTGAGCAAAGTCCCACTCCTATGTGACAATGAGAGCGCTATCCGCATGGCGGACAATCCTGTTGAACACAGCCGCACAAAGCACATAGACATCCGGCATCACTTTTTGAGAGACCACCAGCAAAAGGGAGATATCGAAGTGTTTTATGTTAGCACCGAGAACCAGCTAGCCGATATCTTTACCAAACCTTTAGATGAGAAGACCTTTTGTAGGCTGCGTAGTGAGCTAAATGTCTTAGATTCGCATAACTTGGATTGATATAGAGCATACATGTGTTTTATGCCTTTGATCATGTTCCTTTATGCATATTATTGCTTATTTGGTGCTCAAGTTGTGCAAAGGATCCCCGGACCTCACAAGTCCATGTGTAAATGATGCACATATTTAGGGGGAGAAATGCTACAACTTGACCCCTTGAGACTAATCGTGTGCTTGAGTTTTCTTAATTTAGTCTCAAAGGTGATTGAAAAGGAAAAGGTGAACTTGGACCATGCAAGACTTCCACTGCACTCCGATGAGAGGGTAATTTACTCCAAGTTCATCTCCGTGCTCTTATTGCCTTTTTACTCTTAATTGAAGATTTTGGTGAGGCAATGGGGTTTAAGGGCAAAAAATGATCCCGTTTTGGTGCTTGATGCCAAAGGGGGAGAAATTAAGGCCAAAGCAAGAAATGGATCAGCTACCACTTGAGAATTTTGAAAATAGTAGAGTTAGAGCTTTTGTTTTATCAAAATACTCTTGTTGTCTCTTATTGTCAAAAGTTGGTCTCTTGTGGGGAGAATGTTTGATTATGGGAAAAGGGGGGAGTTTTTGAATCTTTGATCAATTTCTCTTGGAATACCTCTCTCTATGCCTCAACAAGTGAATTTGACTTAGAGATAGGAAATTGAGTTTGATTTTGAAAACAAACCAAGTGGTGGCAAAGAATGATCCAAATATGCCAAATTTGAATCAAAAACAAAATTTTGTTCCCATTTGCATTGATGTTGCACTTCTATTAGTTGCTTTTTGTTGTGTTGGCATAAATCACCAAAAAGGGGGAGATTGAAAGGGAAATGTGCCCTTGGGCCATTTCTATAAGATTTTGGTGATTAAGTGCTCCACACAAATGCTTTGAGTGATATTTGTGCCAAAGACTCAAGAAGTGCAAATCAAGATTAAAGGTATGTTTCTAGACTTAGTACATTGTTTTGAAGACTAATGTATTATGTCTAAGTGCTAGAAATAGGAGAAATCGTTTTGGAGAAAAGTTGGCTATGTACAGCCAAAAGGCTGCTTGGTCTGGGTGCACCGGACTGTCCGGTGCGCCAGGCCAGCCTCCGGTGAACAGGCCACTCTCTAGAACTGACGGTGGTGTACGGCTATAATTCACCGGACTGTCCGGTGGTGCACCGGACTGTCCGGTGAGCCAACGGTCGACTGCGCCAACGGTCGACCGCGCAATCCGGGCGTGACGTGTGGCCAAGCCAACGGTCTGATGGGGGCACCGGACTGTCCGGTGTGCACCGGACAGTGTCCGGTGCGCCAACGGCTCCAAATCTTCAATGGTCGGCTGCGCCAATTTAGGAAGGAGATCCACACCGGACATTGAACAGTGGATGTCCGGTGGTGCACCGGACTGTCCGGTGCGCCACTCGACAGAAGGCAAGAATTTCCTTCCTGGAATGCCTCCAACGGCTCCTAGCTACCTTGGGGCTATAAAAGGGACCCCTAGGCGCATGGAGGATACCACCAAGCATACTTTGAGCAATCTTAATCTCTCACACTCCGTCTTTGCGCACTCTATTGACATTCTTAGTGATTTGAGCTCTGTTCTAGTGGTGAACTTGTTGCGATTCATTCGAGCTCAAGTCTTGGCTGTGTGTGTGCGTATTGCTGTGGATTTGTGTGTGTTGCTTCCCTCCCTTACTCTAGTGCTTTCACTTTGATCCTCATTGTAAGGGCGAGAGACTCCAAGTTGTGGAGATTCCTCGCAAACGGGAAAGAGTAAAGAAAGAAGAACACTGTGGTATTCAAGTTGATCATTGGATCACTTGAAAGGGGTCGAGTGCAACCCTCGTCCATTGGGACGCCACAACGTGGAGGTAGACAAGTGTTGTACTTGTCGAACCACGGGATAACTTGCGTGTCTCTTGTGATTGCTTTTCGTGTGATTGTTGTGATTCGCAAGAGCTCGCTTTATAGTCACTTGGTATTATCTTTCTAGCACATAACCAAGTTTTGTGGCTATAGGTTTTAAGTTTTTACAGGATCACCTATTCACCCCCCCTCTAGGTGCTCTCAGCTACGGAATCAATATATTGACATACAAAACAATAATTGTTATTCTATACGTTTATTAGCATTACTAAAAATAGATGTTTATATACCTTAAAAGATATATAAGATAGTTAGGTGCATGTGCGTTGCAACGTTATACAAAAATATTCGATAAAACGTAAATGTACAACGATTACATAAAAACAAATACCATATATTATCAACCTCAATATCTTAGAAATTATTTGACAACAACCAATACAGAACTAAACTGATACAAATCAAATTATATTACAATGCGAATATAAAAAACAAAATATAAGAAGTACAAAATCTAAGAAGTGGGTACAATGCTCGTACGTAGTCACAGCTGCTGGTATATAGGAAGAACCCCCTAGATCATTATAAATTAAACAACTCATGTATTGGATGTATATATAACTAAGGTGGAACGCAACACCGAACAACTCCAATTTAGGCTAAGAATCCAACCAATAGACACAACATAACAAAAATAGTAAACTTCGTATGACAAGGAGAGAATGTACCTCTTAAGTAGCATTTTTCTCAGATCGATTGGATCAACAACTCTAAGTCAGAAACAAACAAGCAAACTGAACCGAACAAGGAGTCTGCATGGGGATTCAAATCAGAATGCATCTCATACAAAGATCATAAAGAACATGTTATATAAAACACGACTTTTATAATTGAACGCATCATCCGTGCCTTGCTACAGAATGAATATATAATTGTTAAATACTAATATTTTAATAACGAGAGCATAAAACGATAAATATTGATTCCATAGCAAGGCACGGGCATACACCTATCTATACTATAAATGACCATTATCTGCATCCATGTGTCCTCAATTTGATGCTCCAGAGAGGTCTCAGGTGACGGCAGGCAGCAAAGATTGGATGAGTTTTGGAACCACCACTAGATCCCTTCCGAGAACTAAAATTGCACCCGTGTTGTTTGTCGTTCCTATGCATATACCATGTTAGATAACTATTGGACAATCCAAGTGCATGAGAAAACAGGAAATGAGTCACATCTGAAAAGCTTATCCTTACCACAGTAATTCGTTGCCACGAAAAGATTGATCAAGTGACCTTGAGTGACTTGCAAGTCTATCAGGCTCAGGCGACAATGCAAGTTAAGCACATAATTTATAAACCATGGAAATCAACAACTTAAAATGGTTGAATTACAGATTGATACTGACCCCCAAAAGTAATAAGACCAGGACCCCATACATCCGGCCTGAGTCCCTTTGCGCTATCATTCTCAGTTGGATTAGACCTTGGAGCATCAAAAAAATAAATCATGACATCAACAAATAATAAACAATAATCTTTCAATAATAATCTGACAAAAGTAGCAGTTCAAATACTGACCATAGAAGATCCATCAGAACAACTGAGCCTGCTTCCATGGCGATTGGTCTTTGAAGATTTTCAATTTGCTCTATACGGTTGATGGACCTACCAATACCTCCATGCATACAAATTATGTTCTTTTCCATTAGTGCAGCCAAAGGAAGCCAATTAAATAAATTGTCCACACAGTGTCAGGTCCAGATTCCATCCCGCTCACCCTTTCAGTGGGAAATAAAATAACACATGTCAGCAGATTTTTAAAAAAGATGCCAGCAGAACATAAGACAGGCATGTAGAGGACAACAAAGATTGAAATACAAACTCATTACTATTCTCTCTATGCACTCTATTCGGAACCCAAAAAGAGATGTCAGATGCAGCATAGCTACATTGTAGTAACTATAGTGTTATTTAGATTGATTGTGGGTAATTAGAATTTACACAGGTTCACCATTTTAACACTGCTTTTTAGGTATGGTTAAGGATATTAATTTAGTGATGAAATTGTCAGGTTGTCCAAATCAAAAGGAGTGGTAATGATAAATCTAGAGGGACTCACGTCCTCTAGATGCCACCTCTCTGAATTCCAATAAATCAAAAAAACGTCTTTGATAGTAAAATAAATCTGGAGCATAATATCACTTCGTTACAATAAAGGCCAAAAGTCCATTTTACTACATCTATACCAAAAAAAATCTCTATGATTCCATTGCGATAGGGACCAGGTAGATTATATTTCTGGATGTTGAAGGCTGAAACAAAAATATACAAACAAGCAAATAGAATATTGGGTGCATTGAACGCGAGAAATGCTAAGAGTAAGAATGACAGCAGTGGCAGATCAATGGCTACTCATAGAACAAGATATGACCTAACCACCTCTAGAAGCTTCCAGGCTCCTATTGTGGTCATGAAGCCTGCAGGAACCACTGAGAAGCATGGGGTTTCACTTGCTTCTGTTGCCCCCATAGCAGGCCTCAGAAGGCTCAGAAAGTTGCCAGCTAGATATTCATCTTTCACTGGCACAAATGAGGCCAGCACAAATGAGAATATTCATCTTCAGATGTCAAGAGCTCAATTGAAGTATGAAGAAACTGTCAGCAGTGCCAGCTCGCCAAGGCCTACAAGCTCATCGAGCCCTAGAAATGTGCTAAAGAAGGCAGAACCTGAAAGAAGATCCCGTCCACTTGTTTCACCAAAATCTCCAAGCAAGAAGTCCAATGAAGTTGTCCCCCAAAAGGAAGAACAAGATCAAAGCCTTCTCTGGTGAAACAGAATAAGCTTAGCTAAGCAGGTTGATGTCAGCGTTATAGATTGTCCAAAGCCTCCGGGTGGCAACTCAACCTTCGTTCCACCAAGCAATGCTGCTGCAACAGCAAATCACAAGGTACAGATAAAACAGAAAGAAAGTTCATACCTGTAATCCACCTAATTCTACAATTTACATGCATCCTGTATTCATTGTTTACCACTACTTTACTATTGAGTGATTCCTCTCTATCCTCTTTCAGGCTCCTTCAATTCTAGATTCAGACCAAAACATTCATTCACTGGACAACATTCCAAGCCCTGTCTCTATCCTTGATACATCCTTCTATCATAAAAGGATCTTAGATTCATTCAAAGGTGAGAAATTATTTTCTTAGTTACCAGTATTAATTTGCATTAGATATCCGCTTGTTTCATGCAATAACATTAGCATGATAGATCCTTTGGTTTGGTCTTATTAAATTCAGAAACCCATAGTGTTACTAAAAGTACAAGCATAGCTAGCTGTCAGCGTGCTGACAACGCTGGCGATAGATATTCTACAATAAAAGCTACCAGGTAGTAATCCAATGCAAGCTGTCTGCACGCCGCTGATGTCCAGCACCTTCTGGATCTCCGACACCCGGATCACGTCATGGTAGGAGGACCTCCGTATCTGCAGACCACCAACCAAAACATAGGCAGAACATGCATCGTCGTCAGCGAGAAGGGCGCATTTGCTGACAATCCATCAAGCTCAAGCTACCCTGTTCTTTGATGCAACTAATAACGCGTGTAAGGAGGAAAGATTGGCCGTTGCGACCTTGGATGCAACCAACAAGACCGATAGCACAATAAGAAGAAGAGTCTTTTGGATGGACGCAGGGGCGCCGGAGCTGCCGTTTCTTTCAAAGGAAGGGCCCGGCGCCGGCTGCTCCAATCCCAAGCTCACTTGGATGGCGTGATGGTCGTGGTGGTAGGAGAGGCACTGGGAGCACAGCGCGTCGTTCATGCAATCGAGGCAGTACATGTTGCACTTGCTCTTGTGCGCGTCAGCGTGCAGCTTGCATTGGCCGAAGAAGCTCGTCCCCAGCAGCGGCTTGAGCCACAGCGGCCACTGCTGGTTCTCCCCGCCGTCACGCTCCCCTCCTCCCTGCCGCATTCGATCCGGCACGCTGTCACACCCGGGCTTTAAGGGACAAAGCCGGGTGCATCTCATACATGCGCTAAGAAGACAACATATATAATAACAGAGTGTATAGAGATAAATGTCAATAACATCATAGTATTTATTACATAGCGGAAGACTTACAAATTAAAAGATAAATATAAAATGAACTAAGGATCGTCCTTGGCGCAAGAAAGTCGACTGGGAGACGATGACCTAGACCTCACACGAACATAGAGCACAACCAACATGCGCAACCTCCAGTGGTACCTGTTCTTGACCTGTGGGGGGGGGGGGGGGTGAGATAGCAAGAGTGAGCTCACACATGTTCATCGCTCAACAAGTTGTGGGGAATAATGTGACATGAACTCTCCAAATGTGGGTGTTCATGAAGTGTAAGGATGATCAACAATAGAGGTTAAAGCTGAGCATTGCTTTTATAAGTTGGTCAAAATTTTATTAGCAGTTACTAAGTGTAAGTGAATACCAAACCATAGTAATATAATAGAACAAAATTAAAAATAAACCCATGCAAATGCAAATGACAAATTGAGTTTAGGTTCCATAATTTAATCATCGGAGAGTCCTAAGCTGCTCATGACCGTGAGCTCGGCTAGTATACCAGTTTTACACTCTGCAGAGGTTGTACCCTTTACCCACAAGTCGTGTTTCCCATGTCGCCAGGGTTAGCTAGGCCCTTAGACACTGCCGAGGTGAATGGCTAGGGATCCACTACGAGGCCTTTACAAAGTTCCACTAGCTTCTGAAAACCCGCTACAGTTTATGGGAAGAGCACTTGCAAGAATCCCCCGTCTGACCGCCATCGCAGCAAATCAACCCGAGAACCTCCTTGCATGCAACTCCCCTATTGCCCTTGCCCCTTTCGGGTAAGGTAGTCTTCCACTAGCTTTCCTAATTAGTTAGCCAAGGGGTCCCATTCCTCCCTTGTGGTGGCACGTGTTTCTCAAGTTAAGCTCCATGTTACAATTAACAATAATATAATGATCTTGTCATGAACATAAATAAATAACATAATAACTGAAACATGGATATAATAAATGATTATCCCAAAACCATATAAAGCAATAGCAAACTACCCAAGTGATTCAGGGGTAAACAAGGTAATGAGATAAACAATCTAGGGTGACCTATCGGGTCCCATCAAAATTAAACCTATGCATGGTAAATGATTATAAAGAACATTATTGGGTAACAAAAGTGAATCAAGGGCACAACTTGCCTAGCACTTGAGATTCTAGTTACCAGGATGATCTTCAGGTGACTCGTGACCTCACTGCTAGTCGTAGCAATACAAACAAACATGATATAGATAAAATTAACATCACACCAAACATAAGTACAAACTGAATAATAATGATCTATGCATTGCTACGAGATCGCGGGAACGAGAGCCACTAAAATCGGAGCTACGATTAAAGAGTTATGATTTTATGTTGTTATCAAGTACCTAGAATAGAGTAATTCATGTGAATAATTTTAAATCAAGTTTCATGGTTAGGTAAAGGTACTAGGTGATAAACAATACTTAAACAAAATTAATTCCACTGGAATGAATCAATTTGGAGTAATGGATTTTAAGTTACGAATTTCTAAAGGTTTTATGTGTTTATACAAGATTAAATAGGATATAAATTTTATTGTGACATTCATATCAAAACAGTGGTACTAGTTGATAAACAATATTATTACAAAATTATAGGAACTGGAATGAGTCAAAAAAGGAGTTAAAATGAATTTTATATGCACCTTACAAGTTTCTAGAATTATTCTTGAGTTAAAAATCAATTTTTATAATCAATTTTCTAAATACTCAATTCACTGGACCGAGCGCATAAAAACTGTAAAGCGCAGGGGTTTCGGTGAAAGAATCCCCAAGACACAGGGCGCTGTTGCACGGACAACGGGTTTATTTTACTGAAACCCGAGGGCTCTTTAGCAAAACGCTCAGCTGAAGGGGTATCGCAAGATCATAGTCGTACGATCTGCTTCGACGGCCTAGATTAGATCGCCTAAGATTGAATCGGTACGCGATGCCGTTCATCAGATCGTGATCCAACGGCCATCACATGCCCACGTCTTCCTTTATTCTTGGCCCCCGGATAACCGATCTGCAGCGCAGATGCAACCCGGCAAAAGGGTACAACCTCTCTAATCCTAGCCGCACACCTGAAATCAATGGCCATCGGGTCCTCTCCCACCTCCAGCGCGCAGGTCAGCAGCGCGGGCTTCCCACACGGCAACGCGAATACCGGGAGCAGCGCCTGGCTTAGCCGACCACACCCATGGCGGATGCGCCATTGCTCGTCGCCGATCTCCACCAAAGCATGGTGATTCCTAGGCCCCGACCGCGCCTTACCCCTACCTCGCTGTCAGCGCGGGCGAAAATCGCGACAGCGCCATTATAGCCCGTCGTGAGCTCGCCCAGTGGCCACTACCGTCCAACACCGACGTAGAGATTAACTCGAACTAACTCGTGAGGTCTTACCCAGGAATAATGGCGCGGAGGTCTTTGGCCACGGCACGGGGTGGATTGTGTCGATGCAGCCCATGGGACACGGCGACTCCATGGTGACCTGAGTGCTCGGGTGGGCCATCCTGTGTTCTATGGTCCTCATGCACACACCAAGACGCCATGAATACTCTTCTTGTACCGCGATGAAGCCTATAGCACGGATTCCGATGGTCGAGCGCCGGTGTAGAGGAACCCCGATGCGGCGATGGCTTTACGCAGCGACGGCGGATCATGGCACCTCCAGCACACGCTCGGCAATGGTGTCAACTACTCTGTCGTTTATGTGATCCGCAAAGTGGGTATGGCAGCTGAATTTGTAACCCGAGCGCTCATCGGCCCGAGCGGGAATCCCGCAACCAATTCAGTTACAGCGTCGCTAGAATCACGGTGAATCAGGCGACGGGGTGATTGTGCCCGTTTAACGGGGCCCGCCGTGCAGAGGCACAACCCATGCGTGACTCGGACATGCGGGAGATAGAGCCCGAGGAGCTCGGAGCGGCCACGGGTGAGGATCGGATTGAGCCACGCCGTGATTTCGGGGATGCAACCGTGAGGTTGTTAGGGGAGAGAGATGGATCTGTCAACTGGGACCCGCACTTTAGCGACACAGTGCGAGTGGGAAAGAATGACCCGATAGGCCCACCGGTCAGGGCAGATTTCGTGGCGCAGGCGCACGCACGGAGTTACTGTGACCGACCCCACCCGTCAGTGACGCGGCGCAGGTCAAGTACACAGTAAAGGTGGCTAACTGGGCCAGTATTTGTGGGATGTGGCCCAGGTGAACAGTTAGTCTTTACATTTATTTTTTTCCTTTCTATTTCAAATTTTGAACACTAAAATCAACTTCAAATTTAAATTCATGTTGGAGCTTTAGCTTCAGATATTAAACACAAAATATAATATGAATAATGTTCCTACTGACCGTCATAATGTATCTGATTTATTATTATTATCTTATTTAGGTAATAAATTTTTACACCAAATTTATTACAAAGGATATTGTTTTGGGGCATGTAATCAATTCAAGGGGGGGTATATCCCGGAGTTCATATCCCTTTGCTTGATTGAAATCATTTTTTTTCAATGTCTAATCTTTATTAAGACCTATTTTGACCAACATTATTTTATTATAACCATTCTCTTTAGAGAGCGGTGAATTCTGAAGTTCGATTATTTATCAAAGGTACTTATTTTGTATAGTGTGAAAAAAAATCTAAATAATTTCCTTAAATCCCAAATTACGATTTTGGGTGTTACAAATTCTACCCCCTTAACAAGAATCTCGTCCTCGAGATTTAGGAGGAACGAGGGAAAAGATGGGGAAAATCTATGCGAAGCTCTTCTCTTTCCCATGTTGCTTCATCTTCTCCATGGTGGCTCCATTGCACTTTGCACATCTTTATCACCTTATTTCTTGTAACTCGAGTCAATGTATCAAGAATCTTGATAGGATACTCCGTGTAAGTCAAATCACCCTAAACACTAAGCTCTTCCATTGATAACTGCTCCTCGAGGACACGGAGACACTTCTTAAGCTGAGACACGTGAAATACATTATGCACATCAGATAGACTATTAGGTAGCTCGAGTTGGTATGCCATCTCCCCAACTCGCCTAAAGATCAAGAATGGCCCAATATAGCGAGGGGACAATTTGCCCTTAACTTTTAAATCTCCTCATTCCACGAAGTGGTGACACCTTGAGGTACACATGATCACCTTCCTCAAATTCCAGTGGTCTTCTTCTATTATCAGCATAGCTCTTTTGTCTGGTCTGAGCTATCCTCAAGTTCTCCCTGATTATATAGACTTGTTCTTCTGCCTCTTGAATAAGTTTAGGTCCAAAGAATTGTCTTTTTCTAGTCTTATCCAAATATAGAGGAGTTCTGCATTTCCTGCCACATAGAGTCTCGAACAGTGACGTCTTCAGACTGGCCTGGTAACTATTATTATATGAGAACTCAGCATAAGGTAGACTCTTGTCCCAACTACTACCATGTTGAAGGGCACAAGCTCTCAACATATCTTCCAATACTTGGTTAGTCCTTTCGGTCAGTCCATCAGTCTGAGGTAGGCTGAACTAGAATTCAACTTCGTATCCACATTCTCATGAAAACTTTTCCAAAATCTGGAGGTAAACTATGATCCTCTATCCAGAACGATCTTCTTTGGTACACCGTGTAGAGACATAATCCGAGCCATATATAACTCTACCAATTGAGATCCCTTATAAGTAGTCTTGACCGCAATGAAATGAGCCACTTTAGTCAATCTATCCACAATCACCCATATAGCATCATATCCTTTCAGGGTGTGAGGCAATCCAGTAATGAAATCCATACCAATCCCTTCCCACTTCCACTCGGGTATCTTCAGTGGGTGCAATAGTCTAGCTGGCCTCTGGTGTTCAGCCTTAATTCTTTGACACACATCGCACATAGCCACATGTGCAGCCACATCTCTCTTCAATCCATACCACCAGAACTTCTACTTCAAATCCTGATACATCTTCGTACTCCCAGGATGAATGGAATAATTCGAGTCATGGGCCTCCTTCAAAATAGTCTCACGAAGGCTTTCAATATCAGGAACACATATCCTGTCCTTGAACCATATGGTACCTTGCTCATCTTCCGTGAATTCCGCACCTCGACCTTCAGTAATCAGATCCTTAATCTCTTGTATCTTAGCATCACCAATTTTTCCTTTGCGGATTTCTTGCTCCAAAGTAGATTCCACATCAATAGTAACTCCTTCAGTGTGAGCAACTATCCCCAGGTTAAGTCTCCTGAAATCCTCAACAATCTCATCAGGTAGCTGGGCAACAACAGCCGAATGAACATGCTCCTTTTGACTCAAGGCATCTGCAACCAAATTTGCCTTGCCCGGGTGATAGTAAATCTCCAAATCATAATCCTTAATAAGCTCCAACCAACGGCGTTGCCAAAGGTTGAGATCCTTCTGAGTGAATATATACTTTAAACTCTTATAATCCATGTATACTTGACACTTGTTTCCCATAATATAATGTCTCCAAATCTTAAGCGCCTGCACAACGGCTGGTAGTTCCAAGTCAAGAGTGGGGTAGTTCAACTCGTGTTTCCGCAACTGACAAGACACATAGGCAATCACATGTCCTTCTTGCATGAGCACACATCCTAAGCCTTGGCCACATGCATCACAATAAATATCAAATCCTTTATGTAGATCTGGCATAATCAACACTGGTGGTGACATCAATCTCTTCTTCAATTGATCAAAACTGTCTTGGCACTTCTCGTCCCACTTAAACTCTCTTCCCTTCTCCAGAAGTGAGGTCATAAGCTTAGCAATCTTAGAAAATTCTTCAATAAATCTCCGATAATATCCTGCAAGTCCCAAGAAACTTCGGACCTCCGTAACTGTAGTGGGTATGCTCCACACCACTATCTCCTTGACTTTAGCAGGATCCACTGATATCCCTCCATTAGAAATGATATGTCCAAGGAATGACACCTCGTCAATCCAAAACTCGCATTTACTATACTTAGCGTAGAGTTGATTATCTCATAGCTTCTGTAGCACCAATCTCAGATGTTTCTCATGATCACTAACACTCTTGGAATAAAAATATCGCCGATGAAAACCACGACAATCTGTCCAGATCATGACCACCTTATTCTTCAGATCCATAAAATAGGTTGGTGCATTAGTTAGTCCAATTGACATAACAGTGAACTCATATAAACCATATCGGGTCAAGAAATCTATCTTGGGAATATCTGAAGGCCTAATCTTCATTTGATGGTAACCTAATCGGAGATCAATCTTCGAGAATACCCTTGCACCTCTCATTCGATTAAATAAATCTTCAATGCGGGGTAATGGATACTTGTTCTTCACGGTGACATTGTTAAGGGACCTATAATCCACGCACATCCCTTGCGATCCTTCTTTCTTCTGTACAAATAGAACTGGCACTCCATAAGATGAAGAACTCGAACGAATGTACCCAGTTTCTTGTAATTCTGTTAATTACTTCTTAAGTTCCTTTAGTTCTTCCACGGACATCCTGTATGACCGTTTAGAAATAGGAGCAGTCCCAGATAAAAGATCAATAACAAACTCAACTTCCCTATCTGGTAGCATCCCTAGTAACTCCTCTGGAAAGACATCAGGGAAATCCCTAACTACACGGATGTTGCCACACACAAACTTCTCATCTACTAAGAATGCCGCTAGTCTGATGGTGGTAGGGAAAGGGAAATGTGCCCTTAGGCCATTTCTAAGTATTTTGGTGATTGAGTGCCAACACAAGTGGACTAATGATAATCTATGCAAAGTGATGGACAAAGTGCAAATCAAGTCTAAAGGTATGTTTCTAGACTTGGTACATTGTTTTAAGAACTAATGTATTGTGTCTAAGTGCTGGAAACAGGAGAAATCAAATTGGAAAAGAGATGGCTTTGTTCAGCCAAAGACAGCTCGGTCTGGGTGCACCGGACTGTCCGGTGGTGCACCGGACAGTGTCCGGTGCGCCAGGCTGGCGACTGTCAAATGGCTGCTCTCGGGAAGCGATCAACAGCGTACGGTTATAAATCACCGGACTGTCCGGTGGTGCACCGGACTATCCGGTGAGCCATTCACAGGCGAAGTCGTCGCTCTCGGGAAGTGATTAACGGCGTACAGCTATAAATCACCGGACTGTCCGGTGGTGCACCAGACTGTCCGGTGAGCCAACGGTCAGCCGGGCCAACGGTCGGCCGAGGATTCCGCGTGTGACGCGTGGCCGAGCCAACGGTCACAAGGGGGCACCGGACTGTCCGGTGTGCACCGGACAGTGTCCGGTGCGCCAACGGCTCTGGATCTTCAACGGTCGGCTGCGCCACATAAGGAAAGAAATCTGCACCGGACAGTGTCCGGTGGTGCACCGGACTGTCCGGTGCGCCGGGCAACAGAAGGCAAGAATTGCCTTCCTGGAATGCTCTCAACGGCTCCTAGCTGCCTTGGGGCTATATAAGGGACCCCTAGGCGCATGGAGGAGTATACCAAGCATTCTCTAAGCATTCCCAAGCACCAAGACTTTAATTCCGCGCATTCGATTCTTTGTGATAGCAACTAGAGCTCCATTTGAGTAGTGTACTCTTCGAGTTGTGTTGAGAGCTCGTGTTGTGACTTGTGTGCGTGTTGTTGCTCTGATTTTGTGTCTTGTGTGCGTTGCTCATCCCAACCTTACTTCCGTGACTCTTTGTGAACATCTTTGTAAGGGCGAGAGGCTCTAAGTTGTGGAGATTCCTCGCAAGCAGGATATAGTAAAGTGCAAGCAAAACACCGTGGTATTCTAGTGGGTTTTTGGACCGCTTGAGAGGGGTTGAGTGCAACCCTCGTCTGTAGGGACGCCACAACGTGGAGTAGGCAAGTATTGGACTTGGTCGAACCACGGGATAAACCACTGTGCCATCTCTGTGTTGATCTCTTTGTGGTTATTGTGTTTTTGCTAAGACTCCTCTCTAGCCACTTAGCCTTATTGTGCTAACTCCTAATCAAGTTTTTATGGCACTAAGTTTCAAGTTTTACAGGATCACCTATTCACCCCCCCTCTTGGTCCTCTCAATTGGTATCAGAGCCGTTCTCTTCAAGAAAGGGACTAACCGCCCGAAGAGATGGATCCTAAGGGCAAGGGGATGGTGGTCAATGATAAGGAGAAGGAGTCCTTCGTCAATGATCCAAAGGATGACAAGCCTACTGACTCGGGGTCGGGCCACAAAAGAAAAGACGGGAAGAAGAAGAGAACGAGGCGCATCAAGGAGCTACTACGATGACAGCGACGAGTCCTCTTCTTCCCAAAAGGACAACGACGACAACGACTACGAGAAAAAGAAAACGGTCAATTCGAACTTTTCTTTTGATTACTCCCGTATTCCGCAAAGTACCAATGCTCATTTACTCTCCATTCCACTTGGTAAACCTCCTCACTTTGATGGAGAGGACTACGGATTTTGGAGTCACAAAATGCGTAGTCACTTGTTCTCTCTCCATCCAAGCATATGGGAGATAGTAGAGAGTGGAATGAAATTTGATAGTACTGATAGTCCCATGTTCATTAATGAGCAAATTCACCTAAATGCACAAGCTACTACTGTTCTTCTAGCTTCATTGTGCAGGGATGAATACCATAAGGTGAGCGGCTTGGATAATGCCAAGCAGATTTGGGACACCCTCAAGATCTCACATGAGGGGAACGACGTCACCATGCTCACCAAGATGGAGTTGGTGGAGGGCGAACTTGGGAGATTCACAATGATAAGGGGCGAGGAGCCAACCCAAACGTACAACCGGCTCAAGACCCTCGTCAACAAAATAAGGAGCTATGGAAGCACGCGATGGACGGACCACGACGTCGTCCGCCTAATGCTAAGGTCTTTTACTGTCCTTGATCCACATCTTGTGAACAATATTCGTGAGAATTCTAGGTACACCAAGATGTCGCCCGAGGAGATACTTGGAAAGTTCGTAAGCGAGCGGATGATGATCAAGAAGGCTAGATACGTTGATGATGCGTTGAATGGCCCAATCCAAGAGCCCCAAACCATTGCTCTCAAAGCAACGAGGAGCAAGGAGGCGCTACCTAGCAAGGTGGCGCAAGTTGAGGCGACCGGGCTTAATGATGAAGAAATGGCCCTCATCATCAAGCGTTTCAAGATGGCGCTAAAAGGTCGCAAGGGGCTTCCCAACAAGAACAAGACAAAGGGAAAGCGCTTATGCTTCAAATGTGGTAAGATTGGTCATTTTATCGCTAATTGTCCCGATAATGATAGTGACCAGGAACAAGGGAACAAGAGGGAAAAGAAGAAGACTTACAAGAAGGCTAAGGGCGAGGCACACCTTGGCAAGGAGTGGGACTCGGATTGTTCGTCGTCCGACTCCGACAATGAAGGACTCGCCGCCACCGCCTTCAATAAATCGTTCCTCTTCCCAAACGAGCATCACACTTGCCTCATGGCAAGGGAAAAGAAGGTAAGCACTCGTAATACTAGTACTTACGCTTCCTCAAGTGATGAAGAATCTAGCGATGATGAAATAGACTATTCATGTTTATTCAAGGGCTTAGATAGAACTAAGGTTGATAAGATTAATGAATTAATTGATGCCTTGAATGATAAGAATATGTTATTAGAAAAGCAAGAGGATCTCTTGTATGAAGAACATGATAAGTTTGTAGAGGCACAAAAATCCCTTGCTTTAGAAATTAAAAGGAATGAAATGCTCTCTTGTGAATTGTCTACATGCCATGACTCTATTTCTAGCTTAAAGAGCATAAATGATGATTTGAATGCTAAGTTAGAAATAGCTAATAAATCAACATCTTGTGTAGAACATGTTGCAATTTGCAATAGGTGTAAAGATTTTAATGTTGATGATTGTAATGAACACCTAGTTTCAATTTCTAAATTGAATGATGAAGTGGCTAGTCTTAATGCCCAACTTAAGACTAGCAAAAGTGAATTTGATAAGCTAAAATTTGCAAGGGATGCATACACGATTGGTATACACCCCTCAATTAAGGATGGTCTTGGCTTCAAGAGGGAAGTCAAGAACTTAACAAGCCTTTCCATCTTCGCCAAGGAGAAAGGAAAGGCCCCTATGGCTAGTAGTGCTCAAAAGAACCATGCTTTCATGTACCATGATAGGAGACATTCTAGGAATGCTTATATAAGTTATGATAATTTTGATTCTCATGCCATGATTGCTTCTAGTTCTTCTATTATGCATGATAGAAATTTGGCTAGGAAAAATGCTATGCCTAGAAGAAATGTTGTTCGTGTTCCTAGGAAAGTAAACAATGAACCTTCTACAATTTTCCATACTTGCAATGCTTCCTTTGCTATTAGTAGAAAGGATAAGAAGGTGATTGCTAGGAAGTTAGGGGCAAGATGCAAGGGAGATAAAACTTGCATTTGGGTCCCTAAAACCATTGTGACTAACCTTGTAGGACCCAACAAGAGTTGGGTACCTAAGACCCAAGCCTAAATTTGCCTTGCAGGTTTATGCATCCAGGGGATCAAGCTGGATTATCGACAGCGGATGCACAAACCACATGACGGGGGAAAAGAAGATGTTCTCTTCCTACGTCAAGAACAAAGATTCCCAAGACTCAATCATATTCGGTGACGGGAATCAAGGCAAGGCGAAAGGGTTAGGAAAGATTGCTATTTCATCCGAGCACTCCATTTCTAATGTATTTTTAGTTGAGTCGCTTGGATATAATTTGTCATCCGTTAGTCAATTATGCAATATGGGATATAATTGTTTATTCACAAATGTAGATGTGTCTGTCTTTAGAAGAAGTGATGGTTCACTAGCTTTTAAGGGTGTATTAGACGGCAAACTCTATTTAGTTGATTTTGCAAAAGAGGAGGTCGGTCTAGATGCATGCTTAATTGCTAAGACTAGCATGGGCTGGCTGTGGCATCGCCGTTTAGCTCATGTGGGGATGAAGAACCTTCACAAGCTTCTAAAGGGAGAACACGTGATAGGTCTAACTAATGTAACTTTCGAAAAAGATAGACCTTGTGCAGCTTGTCAAGCAGGTAAACAGGTGGGAAGCTCTCATCATACCAAAAATATGATGACCACATCAAGACCTTTGGAGATGCTTCATATGGACCTCTTCGGACCCGTCGCCTATCTAAGCATAGGAGGAAGTAAGTATGGTCTTGTTATAGTTGATGATTTTTCCCGCTTCACTTGGGTATTCTTTTTGCAGGATAAATCTGAAACCCAAGGGACCCTCAAGCGCTTCCTAAGAAGAGCTCAAAATGAGTTTGAGCTCAAGGTGAAGAAGATAAGGAGCGACAACGGGTCCGAGTTCAAGAACCTTCAAGTGGAGGAGTACCTTGAGGAGGAAGGGATCAAGCACGAGTTCTCCGCTCCCTACACACCACAACAAAATGGTGTGGTAGAGAGGAAGAACAGGACGCTCATAGACATGGCAAGGACGATGCTTGGAGAGTTCAAGACCCCCGAGCGGTTTTGGTCGGAAGCTGTGAACACGGCTTGCCACGCCATCAACCGGGTTTACCTTCACCGCCTCCTCAAGAAGACTTCGTATGAGCTTCTAACTGGTAACAAACCCAATGTGTCTTACTTTCGTGTATTTGGGAGCAAATGCTATATTCTAGTGAAGAAAGGTAGAAATTCTAAGTTTGCCCCCAAAGCTGTAGAAGGGTTTTTGTTAGGTTATGACTCAAATACAAAGGCGTATAGAGTCTTCAACAAATCATCGGGTTTGGTTGAAGTCTCTAGCGACGTTGTATTTGATGAGACTAATGGCTCTCCAAGAGAGCATGTTGTTGATATTGACGATGTAGATGAAGAAGATGTTCCAACGGCCGCAATACGCACCATGGCGATTGGAGATGTGCGGCCACAGGAACAAAAGGAGCAAGATCAACCTTCTTCCTCAACAATGGTGCATCCCCCAACTCAAGACGATGAACAGGTTCGTCAAGAAGAGGCGTGTGATCAAGGGGGAGCACAAGATGATCATGTGATGGAGGAAGAAGCACAACCGGCACCTCCAACCCAAGTTCGAGCGACGATTCAAAGGAATCATCCTGTCGACCAAATTTTGGGTGACATTAGCAAGGGAGTAACTACTCGTTCTAGATTAGTTAATTTTTGTGAGCATTACTCCTTTGTCTCTTCTATTGAGCCTTTCAGTGTAGAAGAGGCCTTGCTAGATCCGGACTGGGTGTTGGCCATGCAAGAGGAGCTCAATAATTTCAAGAGAAATGAAGTTCGGACACTGGTGCCTCGTCCCAAGCAAAATGTTGTGGGAACCAAGTGGGTGTTCCGCAACAAACAAGACGAGCACGGGATGGTGACAAGGAACAAGGCTCGACTTGTGGCAAAAGGTTATGCCCAAGTCGCAGGTTTGGACTTTGAGGAGACTTTTGCTCCTGTGGCTAGACTAGAGCCCATTCGTATTTTGCTAGCATATGCCGCTCACCATTATTTCAGGTTGTTCCAAATGGATGTGAAGAGCGCCTTCCTCAACGGGCCAATCATGGAGGAGGTGTACGTGGAGCAACCCCCAGGCTTCGAGGATGAACGGTACCCCGACCACGTATGTAAGCTCTCTAAGGCGCTCTATGGACTTAAGCAAGCCCCAAGAGCATGGTATGAATGCCTTAGAGACTTTTTAATTGCTAATGCTTTCAAGGTTGGGAAAGCCGATCCAACTTTATTCACTAAGACTTGTGATGATGACTTATTTGTGTGCCAAATTTATGTCGATGACATAATATTTGGTTCTACTAACCAAAAGTCTTGTGAAGAGTTTAGCAGGGTGATGACTCAGAAATTCGAGATGTCGATGATGGGCGAGTTGAACTACTTTCTTGGGTTCCAAGTGAAGCAACTCAAGGACGACACCTTCATCTCCCAAACGAAGTACACGCAAGACTTGCTAAAGCGGTTTGGGATGAAGGACGCCAAGCCCGCAAAGACTCCGATGGGAATTGACGGACACGTCGACCTCAACAAAGGAGGTAAGTCCGTTGATCAAAAAACATACCGGTCCATGATAGGTTCTTTGCTTTATTTATGCGCTAGTAGACCAGATATTATGCTTAGTGTATGCATGTGTGCTAGATTTCAATCCGATCCAAGGGAGTGTCACTTAGTGGCTGTGAAGCGAATTCTTAGATATTTAGTCGCTACGCCTTGCTTCGGGATCTGGTATCCAAAGGGGTCTACCTTTGACTTAATTGGATATTCAGACTCCGATTATGCTGGATGTAAGGTCGATAGGAAGAGTACATCAGGGACGTGCCAATTCTTAGGAAGGTCCCTGGTGTCGTGGAGCTCTAAGAAATAAACCTCTATTGCCCTATCCACTGCTGAGGCCGAGTATGTTGCCGCAGGACAGTGTTGCGCGCAACTACTTTGGATGAGGCAAACCCTCCGGGACTTTGGCTACAATCTGAGCAAAGTCCCACTCCTATGTGACAATGAGAGTGCTATCCGCATAGCGGATAATCCTGTTGAGCACAGCCGCACAAAGCACATTGACATCCGGCATCACTTTTTGAGAGACCACCAGCAAAAGGGAGATATCGAAGTGTTTTATATTAGCACCGAGAACCAGCTAGCCGATATCTTTACCAAGCCTTTAGATGAGAAGACCTTTTGCAGGCTGCGTAGTGAGCTAAATGTCTTAGATTCGCGGAACTTGGATTGATTTATAGCATACATGTGTTTATGCCTTTGATCATGTTCCTTATGCATTTTGTTGTTTACTTATGGTGCTCAAGTTGTACAAACACTCCCCGGACCTCGCAAGTCCTTTTGCAAGTGATGCACATATTTAGGGGGAGATGTGCTACAACTTGACCCTTTGAGACTAACCGTGTGTTTGAGTTTGCTTGATTTAGTCTCAAAGGTGGATTGAAAGGGAAAAGGTGGACTTGGACCATGCAAGACTTCCACTGCACTCCGATGAGAGGGTAACTTATTCCAAGTTCATCTTCATGCTCTTATTGCCTTTTTTTACTCTTCATTGAAGATTTTGGTGAGGCAATGGGGTTCAAGGGCCAAACTTGATCCCGTTTTGGTGCTTGATGCCAAAGGGGGAGAAAATAAGGCCAAAAGTAATAAATGGATCAGCTACCACTTGAGAATTTTGAAAATAGTAGAATAGAGCTGTTGGTTTGTCAAAACTCTCTTGTTGTCTCTTTTGTCAAAAGTTGGCCTCTTGTGGGGAGAATAGTCGATTATGGGAAAAAGGGGGAGTTTTTGAAATCTTTGATCAATTTCTCTTGGAACAACTCTCTTTATGTCTCAACAAGTGTGTTTGACTTAGAGATAGAAAGTTAAGGTTGATTTGCAAAAACAAAACCAAGTGGTGGCAAAGAATGATCCATATATGCCAAATTTGAATCAAAACAATATTGAGTTCTCAATTGTATTGATGTTGCACTTCCTTTAGTTGCTTTTTGTTGTGTTGGCATAAATCACCAAAAAGGGGGAGATTGAAAGGGAAATGTGCCCTTGGGCCATTTCTAAGTATTTTGGTGATTGAGTGCCAACACAAGTGGACTAATGGTAATCTATGCAAAGTGATGGACAAAGTGCAAATCAAGTCTAAAGGTATGTTTCTAGACTTGGTACATTGTTTTAAGAACTAATGTATTGTGTCTAAGTGCTGGAAACAGGAGAAATCAAATTGAAAAAGATATGGCTTTGTTCAGCCAAAGACAGCTCGGTCTGGGTGCACCGGACTGTCCGGTGGTGCACCGGACAGTGTCCGGTGCGCCAGGCTGGCGACTGTCAAATGGCTGCTCTCGGGAAGCGATCAACGGCGTACGGCTATAAATCACCGGACTGTCCGGTGGTGCACCGGACTGTCCGGTGAGCCATTCACAGGTGAAGTCGTCGCTCTCGGGAAGTGATTAACGGCGTACGGCTATAAATCACCGGACTGTCCGGTGAGCCAACGGTCAGCCGGGCCAACGGTCGGCCGAGGATTCCGCGCGTGACGCGTGGCCGAGCCAACGGTCACAAGGGGGCACCGGACTGTCCGGTGTGCACCGGACAGTGTCCGGTGCGCCAACGGCTCTGGATCTTCAACGATCGGCTGCGCCACAGAAGGAAAGAAATCCGCACCAGACAGTGTCCGGTGGTGCACCGGACTGTCCGGTGCGCCAGACAACAGAAGGCAAGAATTGCCTTCCTGGAATGCTCTCAACGGCTCCTAGCTGCCTTGGGGCTATAAAAGGGACCCCTAGGCGCATGGAGGAGTATACCAAGCATTCTCTAAGCATTCCCAAGCACCAAGACTTTAATTCCGCGCATTCGATTCTTTGTGATAGCAACTAGAGCTCCATTTGAGTAGTGTACTCTTCGAGTTGTGTTGAGAGCTCGTGTTGTGACTTGTGTGCGTGTTGTTGCTCTGATTTTGTGTCTTGTGTGCGTTGCTCATCCCAACCTTACTTCCGTGACTCTTTGTGAACATCTTTGTAAGGGCGAGAGGCTCTAAGTTGTGGAGATTCCTCGCAAGCAGGATATAGTAAAGTGCAAGCAAAACACCGTGGTATTCAAGTGGGTCTTTGGACTGCTTGAGAGGGGTTGAGTGTAACCCTCGTCTGTAGGGACGCCACAACGTGGAGTAGGCAAGTATTGGACTTGGTCGAACCACGGGATAAACCACTGTGCCATCTCTGTGTTGATCTCTTTGTGGTTATTGTGTTTTTGCTAAGACTCCTCTCTAGCCACTTAGCCTTATTGTGCTAACTCCTAATCATGTTTTTGTGGCACTAAGTTTCAAGTTTTACAGGATCACCTATTCACCCCCCTCTAGGTCCTCTAGGTAGTTACTGCAACTTCAACTTCAAATCTTTGTTCTTAGGAACTGGTGAGTTCTATGGTTCCCTTAGCACAGTGTATATACTGCCTTTGCCTTTCTTAACCATGACATACCAACGATCACATCTATAGTGCTCTCTTCTAACACTATAGGGGTAGTCCATCTGGGTTAGAAATATAGGGTAAGAAAGGAAGAATTGTAGACAAGGCAAGTAATTACGAGAAATGTTTACTGTGGAGGATTTATTAGCTAAGTAGATTAGTGTGCCACCTACTAAAGTTAATTCATTACCTTATAGTGGTACATGCTAAGATGCCCAACTATAATGTTTCAGTCAATCAAAGAAGCAAATCAAGCATTTATCATCAGAACAATCAACCAACATTTTTTAATAGAGAAAATAGTTTTAATTTTTTTTGTCTTAGGTCTCCTATCTCTAAAAAAAATTCATAAATGTAGGATTCCAAGGTATGAAATCCATCTTGTCTTAGAACAGAAAAGATGAGACTAATCGGAATATGATAGCAAAAGGTGAGACAGGATCAAGATAAGGTAAGTATAGAATGAATCAGAGTAAGGTAAGTAGGTAAGGGTTTTGTCCATTTCTATCTAGGTTTCGTCCTACAGTCAACATTTCCTCTGATACCACTTCTATCACACCCGGGCTTTAAGGGACAAAGCCGGGTGCATCTCATACATGCGCTAAGAAGACAACATATATAATAACAGAGTGTATAGAGATAAATGTCAATAACATCAGAGTATTTATTACATAGCGGAAGACTTATAAAATAAAAGATAAATATAAAATGAACTAAGGATCGTCCTTGGCGCAAGAAAGTCGACTGGGAGACGATGACCTAGACCTCACACGAACACAGCGCACAACCACCATGCGCCACCTCTAGTGGTACCTGTTCTTGACCTGTGGGGGGTGTGAGACAGCAAGGGTGAGCTCACACATGTTCATCGCTCAACAAGTTGTGGGGAATAATGTGACATGAACTCTCCAAATGTGGGTGTTTATGAAGTGTAAGGCTGATCAACAATAGAGGTTAAAGCTAAGCATTGCTTTTATAAGTTGGTCAAAATTTTATTAGCAGTTACTAAGTGTAAGTGATACCAAACCATAGTAATATAATAGAACAAAATTAATAATAAACCCATGCAAATGCAAATGACAAATTGAGTTTAGGTTCCATAATTTAATCATCGGAGAGTCCTAAGCTGCTCATGACCGTGAGCTCGGCTAGTATACCAGTTTTACACTCTGCAGAGGTTGTACCCTTTACCCACAAGTCGTGTTTCCCATGTCGCCAGGGTTAGCTAGGCCCTTAGACACTGCCGAGGTGAATGGCTAGGGATCCACTACGAGGCCTTTACAAAGTTCCACTAGCTTCCGAAAACCCGCTACAGTTTATGGGAAGAGCACTTGCAAGAATCCCCCGTCTGACCACCATCGCAGCAAATCAACCCGAGAACCTCCTTGCATGCAACTCCCCTACTTCCCTTACCCCTTTTGGGTAAGGTAGTCTTCCACTAGCTTTCCTAATTAGTTAGCCAAGGGGTCCCATTCCTCCCTTGTGGTGGCACGTGTTTCTCAAGTTAAGCTCTGTTGGGGTCGTGCTTCGGTGCGCCGAAGGTCTCACACGAAGAAGCAGCTTCGGCTGAAGTCGTCTCCAAGAGATAGCCGAAGGTTCCTTTTCATGGAGCTTCGGCGTTTTAAACCGACATAGAGATAGAATGACCTTTTTATTCATATAGGTCTGAGTCAATGTTGTAAACATTTGTAAGGGGCATAATTGTAATTTGTCACAGGCTGCGACCTGTGCCTATAAATAGATGAACAGTACCTCTGCACTGTTCACGCGAACCTGTCATTTGCCTTCGCATCACACTTGTACTCCTGCCTTCCTCAAGACCGAAGGTACATCTGTCATTTATATTCATTCGTATTAATAGAAATGGAAATGATTCTATGTTAACATTTGAATGTCCATTTTATACCTCATGATTTATATGAATGCTTCATTCTACGTTATTATGTTTACGAAGGTGCGTTCTTCGTAACCTTCGTCCGAAGTTCCTTATGTCCCGAAGGGATATAATGAAATGGAGGACGAAGGACCTTAATATTTAACATTTTCTGTGTTGCCTTGTTCTTAACTCTTAGCATTTGAGAACAAGCCCCCAACAAGCTCCATGTTCCAATTAACAATAATATAATGATCTTGTCATGAACATAAATAAATAACATAATAACTAGAACATGGATATAATAAATGATTATCCCAAAACCATATAAAGCAATAGCAAACTACCCAAGTGATTCAGGGGTAAATAAGGTAATGAGATAAACAATCTAGGGTGACCTATCGGGTCCCATCAAAATTAAACCTATGCATGGTAAATAATTATAAAGAACATTATTGGGTAACAAAAGTGAATCAAGGGCACAACTTGCCTGGCACTTGAGATTCCAGTTACCAGGATGATCTTCAGGTGACTCATGACCTCACTGCTAGTCGTAGCAATACAAACAAACATGGTATAGATAAAATTAACATCACACCAAACGTAAGTACAAACTGAATAATAATGATCTACGCATTGCTACGAGATCGCGGGAACGAGAGCCACTAAAATCGGAGCTACGGTTAAAGAGTTATGATTTTATGTTGTTATCAAGTACCTAGAATAGAGTAATTCATGTGAATAATTTTAAATCAAGTTTCATGGTTAGGTAAAGGTACTAGGTGATAAACAATACTTAAAAAAAATTAATTCCACTGGAATGAATCAATTTGGAGTAATGGATTTTAAGTTACGAATTTCTAAAGGTTTTATGTGTTTGTACAAGATTAAATAGGATATAAATTTTATTGTGATATTCATATCAAAACAGTGGTACTAGTTGATAAACAATATTATTACAAAATTATAGGAACTGGAATGAGTCAAAAAAGGAGTTAAAATGAATTTTATATGCACCTTACAAGTTTCTAGAATTATTCTTGAGTTAAAAATCAATTTTTATAATTAATTTCCTAAATACTCAATTCACTGGACCGAGCGCATAAAAACTGTAAAGCGCAGGGGTTTCGGTGAAAGAATCCCCAAGACACAGGGCGTTGTTGCACGGACGGCGGGTTTATTTTACTGAAACCCGAGGGCTCTTTAGCAAAACGCTCGGCTGAAGGGGTATCGCAAGATCATAGTCGTACGATCTGCTTCTTTGACCTAGATTAGATCGCCTAAGATTGAATCGGTACGTGATGCCGTTCATCAGATCGTGATCCAAAGGCCATCACATGCCCACGTCTTCCTTTATTCTTGGCCCCCGGATAACCGATCAGCGGCGCAGATGCAACCCGGCAAAAGGGTACAGCCTCTCTAATCCTAGCCGCACACCTGAAATCAATGGCCATCGGGTCCTCTCCCACCTCCAGCGCGCAGGTCAGTAGCGCGGGCTTCCCACACGGTGGCGCGAATACCTGGAGCAGCGCCCGGCTTAGCCGACCGCGCCCATGGCGGATGCGCCATTGCTCGCCGCCGATCTCCACCAAAGCATGGTGATTCCTAGGCCCCGACCGCGCCTTACCCCTACCTCGCTGTCAGCGCGCGCGAAAATCGCGACAGCGCCATTATAGCCCGTCGTGAGCTCGCCCAGTGGCCACTACCGTCCAACGCCGACGTAGAGATTAACTCGAACTAACTCGTGAGGTCTTACCTAGGAATAATGGCGCGGAGGTCTTTGGCCACGGCACGGGGTGGATTGTGTCGATGCAGCCCATGGGACACGTTGGCTCCATGGTGACCGGAGTGCTCGGGTGAGCCATCCTGTGTTCTATGGTCCTCATGCACACACCAAGATGCCATGAATACTCTTCTTGTACCGCGGTGAAGCCTCCAGCGCGGATTCCAATGGTCGAGCGCTGGTGTAGAGGAACCCCGATGCGGCGATGGCTTTGCGTAGCGACGGCGGATCATGGCACCTCCAGCACACGCTCGGCAATGGTGTCAACTACTCTGTCGTTTATGTGATCCGCAAAGTGGGTATGGCAGCTGAATTTGTAACCCGAGCGCTCATCGGCCCGAGCGGGAATCCCGCAACCAATTCAGTTACAGCGTCGCTAGAATCACGGTGAATCAGGCGACGGGGTGATTGTGCCCGTTTAACGGGGCCCGCCGTGCAGAGGCACAACCCACGCGCGACTCGGACATGCGGGAGATAGAGCCTGAGGAGCTCGGAGCAGCCACGGGTGAGGATCGGATTGAGCCACGCCGTGATTTCGGGGATGCAACCGCGAGGTTGTTAGGGGAGAGAGATGGATCTATCAACTGGGACCCGCACTTCAGCGACACAGCGCGAGTGGGAAAGAATGACCCGATAGGCCCACCGGTCAGGGCAGATTTCGTGGCGCAGGCGCACGCACGGAGTTACGGTGACCGACCCCACCCGTCAGTGACGCGGCACAGGTCAAGTACACAGTAAAGGTGGCTAACTGGGCCAGGATTTGTGGGATGTGGCCCAGGTGAACAGTTAGTCTTTACATTTCTTTTTTTTCCTTTCTATTTCAAATTTTGAACACTCAAATCAACTTCAAATTTAAATTCATGTTGGAGCTTTAGCTTCAGATATTAAACGCAAAATATATTATGAATAATGTTCCTACTGTACGTCATAATGTATCTGATTTATTATCTTATTTAGGTAATAAATTTTTACACCAAATTTATTACAAAGGATATTGTTTTGGGGCGTGTAATCAATTCAAGGGGGGTATATCCCAGAGTTCATATCCCTTTGCTTGATTGAAATCATTTTTTTTCAATGTCTAATCTTTATTAAGACCTATTTTGACCAACATTATTTTATTATAACCATTCTCTTTAGAGAGCGGTGAATTCTGAAGTTTGATTATTTATCAAAGGTACTTATTTTGTATAGTGTGAAAAAAAATTCTAAAGAATTTCCTTAAATCCCAAATTACGATTTTGGGTGTTACACACGCCGCCATTAGCGCCAGTTCAAAAAAAAACTAAAGCAAGTGTTGGGTCCACTGCCTCATCGGCGCAGTACAGCACACGAGGTCCCACCAGGTAAATAGTGAACCTCCTAGCCGGCTCCGGCGCTGTCCCCAAGGTCTCAACATCGGAGTACACGCCCCCGTTGGTGTAGATCGACGATGCTGCACGAATTAGAGACGGCGACCGCCACAGACGACTGTGGGAGGGAAGGCCTCAGGGGATAGGAAGGAGGCGAGGGACGAGAGTGGGATGCCCCGAGGAGCTAGAGGCGACAGCGGCCAACCCTTCCTCCAATCCCCACCACTGACGGCGACACGCCGCACGCTAGATTCGTGCACCTCTTGGTCGTGGCCGTCGAAGCCGTGGTGGACCCAGCACAGGTCCTACACCCCACCTCTCAAAGCCCGGTGCCATGATCTCGTCAAGGTTGAGCCAGTGGAGCACATCTCGCGCGCGAGCGTACCAGACGGCGATGCCACCGTGGCGGTCCCCCGCGGCGAGGCGGAGCAAGCGGTCTTCGTCGTCATCGTCTCGTCGAGGGATGGCATGCTGGGGGGGCACCCAGCGGACGGCGGTGATGAAGGCGAGGGAGGAGGAGGGAATGGTGAGCACGTAGATCTTGTGGCGAGGATGTCGATGAGGTCCGAGTCGTTGAGGACCACAATGGTGGCACGGTGGTTGTCGATGGCCGCGAGCTGGAGCAGGCCACCGTCCTTGGAGAAGCGCACGCGCTCGACCTTGCCGCGCTTGACGGTGGTCAAGAATTTGATGTAGCTCTTATGCGCGCCCTCGGGGAGGTGAGAGGCGGACACGGATGGCTTCAGGGCTGTGAGGAGGGAGCTGGAGAAGGGGTTAGCGGTCGATGCGGGCTCCTTGGCCTGGAGTTTGGGCGCTGGCGTGGGGGGCGGGGGCCGACGCGTCGGCCGCGAGCTCAGGCGAATGGGATGGGGAGGGGACGACGGGGTAGGGGCGACTGATGATGCACGAAAATAGAGCAAGGATAGGGAGTGCTTCGCGCGGGCGGTTCGCGGCGAACGGGCGTGCGGGTGGTGGCGTGATTCGCAGAGGGGGAGTGCTGCGCGCGGGCGGCGTGCGTGTGGTAGGCCAGGCGTGCATCGCGGCGGGCGTGCAGGAGAAGCAGCGGCAGGCGAGCTGGATTCCCGGAGCGTGAGTTACGGCGGGCAGCGGAGTCGTGCAGGCGGGGGCAGTCTACAATTCGAGCTTAATAGTTAGTACAGATTTTCTATATTTTTTATTAAACTTTTAAAAATAATTTCAGAAAAAACGAGGATTTTGTTTTATGATGGAGCTAGGAGAGACTGAATTTTCTCTTGCAATTTTGGGAGTTTTGGACGGAGCGAGAGCCAGAATTCGACGCTGGCGGCGGCGCGTCGCCAATACGCAGCGCGGATGTGGAGCCACATGCAAGCGTGTGTCCGCCCGCGTGGCGTCCACTCTCCTTCCACGTTTCGGCGTCCTCGTCGCCTTCCTGGGAAATCTCCAGCTACTGCCCACTGCCCCTTCCCTTCAGTCCCTTTCCCCGGGCTGTGGTACTAGTACTAGTACCAGCATCTCTTCAGGTCTCCACCAAGCGCAGACACCGCAGCAGCGGCAGCAGCACGATCTGGTGACCCCCCGCCGCGTCCAGCCTGCTCCTCCTGTGATCGCCGGACTGGCGGGGTAGGAACCAGCGGAGCGCAGCCCGCCTCCTTCCGCTGGTGAGAGTGACGCTCGCCCGCTCCTCCCTTCGCCCGCTTCCTTGCTCTCCCGATTCTGGCGTACCAGTCTCACCGCGGCTTGGGGATTTGACGCGGAGCTAGTTAACCCGCAGAGCTAGATAGCAGATGCAGATCGCTTGCTTCTCTGGTTTGATTTTTGGAGTCACCATTTCTGTTTGGTTCGTGTGCGTCAGTGTCTGACAGCAGCAGCTCCTCGATGGAGATGGACGGGGTTCTGCAAGCCGCGGATGCCAAGGACTGGGTTTACAAGGGGGAAGGCGCCGCGAATCTCATCCTCAGCTACACCGGCTCATCGCCCTCCATGGTAAGCGCTGAATAGGTTCATACTGAGTGTGCACGCATCGATCACTTGACTTTACGGGTTCAATGTGTGATTCACGGGTGCCGCAATTCGAGCTCCAGATCCAGTACCGCTCGAGCAAGTGATGAAACATGGAGCAGGGACGATCACGTGGTCACTTGAAAATTATGTGAGGTCCGGGGCGACGATGTACGGCGCCGGCGAACTCTCAAACACTCACACAGCCAAAACCGCTTCGTGTTCGTCTTTGTTCCAAGCGACTGTGTGAGTGTTTGAGAGTTCGCCGGCGCCGTACATCATCGCCCCGGATCTGACAAATTAAGCTTTCGTTGCTTTTCCATGATTGTGCATTTTGTGAGCATGCACTGAATACTATGATGGATATGTTTGGAGGAAGCATTATTCCAATTTGATGATAATGGTGTTATTTACACTTGTTTTCAGCTTGGCAAGGTACTGCGGCTCAAGAAGATTCTAAAAAACAAGTCGCAGCGGGCACCAAGTTGTATTGTATTCTCAAGTCATGAGCAACTCCTGTGGGGCCATATCCCAGAACTGGTTGAGTCGGTCAAACAAGATTGCTTGGCTCAAGCCTATGCAGTGCATGTTATGAGCCAACACCTGGGTGCCAATCATGTCGATGGTGGGGTATGGTTCAGATTCAGTTCATTTATGTCCTGTTATTGTGATTTTGATTGGTAACATATTGACAACCTCGACACTTGGGGTCAGATTCAGTTCACTTATGGAAGAAATTGGAGAATTATGATAATTTATCTATAATCACCCCTACTGAAATAGAAATAACATGGCATCAATGTGCATGCTATTGGATTTTGACACGAATATGCTTTATTCTATCATATGTTGGTAATTCCAGCAGGCAGCAGGCACTACTCTTTGGATCCACGTGACTTGACAAAGAAATCATGCCATCTTTCCACAATGCAGGTCCGTGTACGTGTTTCTAAGGATTTTCTGGAGCTTGTCGAAAAAAATGTTCTTAGCAACCGTCCTGCTGGGAGAGTAAACGCAAGTTCAATTGATAACACTGCTGATGCCGCTCTTCTAATAGCAGACCACTCTTTATTTTCTGGTACGTACTCTATCCCTCTTCTTACCATAATCTGAATCTTGTTAAGGTTTAAAATATATGATTGATTAAGTAAAATCCAGAGCTCTATTCATATCTCATGCACTGATGTTTTGATGAAACACTTGCAGCAAGACGGTTGCCTGTTATTTCTATTTGCATTAGACGAACAGTCACCTTTGTTTATAAAGGTCTTTGAATTTGCAGTTCTTATAAGTTTAAGTTTGCAACTGTCACTTACAACAGCCCAATGGGTAGCATCAAGATTGTTTTTTTCAGTGATTCATAACTTAACTCTTGGTTAAACCGCTAGAACATGGTTGGTGACTTGGTGTCTTAAAATGCAACTGGTCCTGAGGCCGTAACCTGAAATCATTGTACTTTTCTCTCATTTCTTTAGATATTTCAAAAACTCTATATTAGATGATTTATGTTTGCTTACTTAGTCTTTCTTAATCTCAGGCAATCCTAAGGGTAGCAGCTGCATAGCTGTAGAGATAAAGGTACTTTGCAAGCTTCCTCTTTTATTCTTATTTTTCATTTCTTATGTATATTTCTCCTCAACCATTTGACTTCTTTTCGGCATGCTTTACCTTGCAGGCCAAATGTGGGTTTCTGCCATCATCAGAATATATATCAGAAGATAACACTATCAAGAAACAAGTAACGAGATATAAGATGCATCAGCACCTCAAATTTTATCAGGGTGAGGTGTGTAGATTGGAATGCTTGATCCGAAATAAAATTCCACTCTCTTTTGAGCACTTAAAAAACATCCATTGATGATACAAACTTGATCAAAATACCTTAAGGCTTGTTATTTACGTCACTCTTGTAATATTATACTGTCTCTTGCTTTTTGACATCAGGTTGATCATTTCAGATATCGAAGACTAGTGAGTACAATCCGCTTGATCTATTTTCTGGGTCAAAAGAGAGAATATGCATGGCCATCAAGTCCCTTTTCTCAACTCCTCAGAACAACTTAAGGATTTTTGTCAATGGATCTTTAGCTTTTGGTGGCATGGGCGGTGGTGCAGATAGTGTTCATCCTGCTGACACTCTTAAGTGTCTTGAAGATCTCAGCAAGATTAGTGGCCTAAAACTCCCTGACTTCACTGAGCTCCTGTCAGAGACAATTTTTAGGTCTGAGGTATTAGGCAACCTGTTGGCCACTCAAAAGCTGGATGATCATGACATTGAAGGGGTAATTCATCTGTACTACAACATAATTTCTCATCCTTGTTTAGTCTGCAAAAACCTAACTGATGTAGAGCTATTGCGGAAGTACACTCTCTTGCATTCTCTTCCGTTGGACAAAAGCCTGAAGATCGTTAGGGACTTCCTCATTTCTGCTACCGCAAAGGACTGTAGCCTGATGATCAGCTTTCGGCCAAGAGAGAATGGTAGTACAGATTCTGAGTATGATTCAGTGTTTCTTGAATCAGCGAAGCGAACCTATGAGTACAAGGTATACTACTGTGAAATATTTATCTTCTAATCGTCCAGCACTCTAGCCACAAAACTAGCAATATAGTTCACAAGTGAGTTTGCTTGTGGATTTATTTGTTTCCTTATTTTTTCGGCATAAATGGTGCTAAGTTGACCATTCATTTGCAGGCATATTTTCTTGATCTGGATGTGAAACCTCTGGATAAGATGGAGCATTATTTTAAACTGGATCAGAGGATAGTCAATTTCTACACAAGAAATGGGGGAGGTCTTGCCATCTCCAAAGGGCAGTAATACCAAAGACACTTCGAGGATTCAGCTCCAAGAATGGGGAGCCTTTCTTCCTGTATACATCTGGAGAAGGGTGCATCAGGGAGTGTTGGTTGTTTTTTTTTGCTGCTTGGTGCTGCTGTTGTAACTTCATGAGTACAGTCCCAAGGTTGGGAGGCTCGACCCTTAACGCCTGGAAAGGGCACAGGGAGCTGTGTTGTCCGTCAGTCGCTGTTGTAACTAAGTAGTGCATACACCGTGGCTTGTCACAGTAATTTCCGAAGATGTCCAACGTTAGTTGAGACAACTGAACTTCTTACCGTGGCAATCACTCATTGTAACATCAAGTTGAAAATGAGGGCTGAAGTTTCCCTCACAGGCTACCATATGTGAGATATGTCCTTTGTACCACTAAGTGCCCCTGTGTCATGTATGAATGTATCTCAATTTGCTATTGCAGAAATGTTTGGTGAAACATTCATCCTCCCATGCTTTGAGCAAAGCTAACCTAACTTCTTTGAATCTGTTGGGCTTATTCCAGCAAATCCTGCCTGACGGATGGACCTGCGATGCTGTCTGCTTTGGCTGTGATGGCTACAGCCTACGGGCACAAGCGTCTGTCGGCTGTCGCCCTCCAGCCACTGTTCTTGTCTCATGATTCTGCTAATGTCTGAAGAACTAGGTAACCGGAAGGCACCAGGTGTGAAGTGTCTCTAGTACTGCTTGCTTATATGTGTGTTATTTATTTGATCAAGGACTCACGTAGCCTTTGATTCGGCGACACCGTCCGGCGAAAGTTGGCCGTTTGCAGGGCTAGTCAGGGTGGTTCAGCTTCCAGCTTCTAGACAGAGACAAAATTTGCTTCCTGTTTAAACAGTTAGGAATTGCAGCTAAGTGGGTGTTTTGTTTTTATAGACTAGTCTCTTTATTTTATTATATTTTAGTTACTAAATTACCAAATACAAAAGCTAAAACTCTATTTTAATTTCTATATCTAATAATTTAGAAACTAAAATAAAATAGATTAGTCTCTCGAAACCAAACATTTTCTAAACTATTTTTTTTTTCAATAAAGAGTTCACGTCCAGCCTCTACACAACTAAAGTGCATACAGCCTGATAACACAAAACATGAAAAACAACACTAGGCCAAATATAACTAAAATAACGAATGACTGATCGGTAGACTAGACTGCCATCCATGTCCAGTAAAAATGTCCCTCGCCGCATCCACACGCTCTAACTGTGTACCCACCTCAAAAACAGCTCTCTGTTCTCCGAACGCTGAAGAGGTCGCCTACTACTGTGTGTATTTCGTTAGGGTATCACTGTATCAGGACCACGCACGTCAAAGCTGTGGTTTTCTGTCACCAGCCGAAATTCTTGAACATCGCACAATGTAGTCGCTGAGCAACGCAAGTTAGAAAGTGACCGAGAGCTGGTGCTAGCAATTGTTACTATGCTGGCCAATGCAAAGGACAGGACAGAGCAAGGCACGACTTTTCTATTCACCCTTACACAGGATCCGGTAGTTCATTTATATGGTCGCTCAAAATACTATTTTATATTATAGACTGTATTAATCGCAAAGTAGAGTTTAAATATGAGTATGTTGTAGGTAGCCTTACAAGTTATTTATTCACTGGCTTTGCTCTCGAGTTGGACTATACTTCAGTGGAGAACTTAAATAGCACATCGGTCTAGTCTTCGGATTAAAGGCTACTGCTGTGTTTGTCTTAAATTTTCCTTAATGTTGCTGGTTGTGTGTTTTAAACAGAAGCTGGAAGTTGTATGTAGATTTTGTATCATCTTAATGTATTGTTTTTGATATCTATAAAATGCTTCTTTTCTTTTAAAAAGGTGACAAAGCGAGGCAGCGAGCGATTGGACTTCTCCATGCAGGGGTTGAGCTACCCAATTTGTCGCTCCAACCACCTGAAAACCAACAAAGAATATATGCGGCAGGGAAGCTAGCAACACACCTGCCGCCCGGCACTTGCCACTGTTTCAGGCAAGGCCAGATAAATTAAAGCGGCGGCGAAGCAAAGGGTCCCGGCCGGCCGGCGTCCATGTCGAAGGTGACGGTGCTCAAGGTGGACACCTCCTGCGCCAAATGCAAGCGCAAGGTCCTGCAGGCCGTCACCGGCCTCCATGGTACGTACACGGTACACACGTGCGAGCTAGCTATCCCGGCCGCTTCTTCTTCGTCGTCGTTCGGCCATGCCCATGCATGCACTGCACGCAGCCACGCACCATAGATTCCGTTCCCGGCAATATAATGTAAAGATCGTTTGGGCTGTGGGTGATGTGCGGTGCGCGCGCAGGTGTTGACAAGATCGAGGTGGACTCGGAGAAGAGCACGATGACGGTGACGGGCACCGTGGATCCGGTGGACGTGATCGTGCAGGCGAGGAAGGCCGGGAAGCGCGCGTCCGTGCTCACCATCGGCCCTCCGGCGCCGCCCAAGCCGGTCGAGGAGAAGAAGCCCGCTGAGCAGGATAAGAAGAAGGTGGAGGAGAAGAAGACGGCGGTGGCGACGGCGGCGGGAGCGGAGAAGAAGGCGCCCGAGACGCCGGCCACGGTGTTCGTCCACCACGTCCCGTCGTGGCCTCCGTGCCCCAGGTACCAAGAGAGAGTAGTGTACGAGCAGGACCCCCCGCCTTGCTCCATCATGTAACTATACGGATTTGACCAGGAGTATACATGTCCGTTTGGAACGTAGAACGCAAGAAGTTTGTAAGATCTTGTTCTTTTGTATTCTATAAACTTATAGATGTGCCAGTGCCATGGTCTGCTGGCACCGGGACAGACACGCACGACGTGCCAATGGCATGGATCGAGCCAGGCTTCATGACTGACCGACTGTTGACATAGCTCATCGAATCACTTTTCATGCCAGGTTAGTCTAAAAAATAGGCCCTATACGAAACCTATCAGACTAGCCCGAGGCCCGCATGTTAGGAAGAGAGAGAGAGAGAGAGAGAGAGAGAGAGAGAGAGAGAGTCACCGCGTTCGTGCTCGCCGTCGTCAATGGCTCAACGCAATGGATCGATGAATAAAAATTTATATTGATATATTAGCACATCAATCCTTTTTATATTAGACATGTTGTCTTTTTTTTAGACAAAAGGTAGTACCAGTGACAGTGACAAACACAAAGACGAAAATTTATGCGAGGACATGAAGACTGCATGATAAAATTAAGACTGTAAGTGTCTATATAATTCAAGTTTCATATCAATACACGATACAACTTCAAATAAGGAAATTATATGAATAAAAGAAGCAAACGTACCGCTAAGTTTTTGTTTATAGAGACAATTGCATCTCTCAGTACCCTCAATCAGGGGTACCCTCTACTACAGTATAAAGACGTCGCGCAGAGAACGGCACTCTAACCCCACCACATGGCAGGTTCAGGGGTACCACGTAGCAAGGAAAGGTGTATTATCGGGTCCGGACCCCCGCAGAGGAACACTGGACCCCTGTACGCACAGCCAGAGCCTTTGGCTATAGTCCGGGACTCCCAAAAAGGTATGCCGGGTCCCTCCGTTGGGCCCCAGGTCCCTCCGAGTAAGGTCCAGACCTTAACAAGGACCCGGGATGGAGGGAACCCCGGCATGTGTAAGGGTCCGGCGCCAGCACGTATCCAGGCCTTGCCGCACGCTCCCCGCTCAGGCGGAGACCCGCTGCTGCCGCGTGGCTTCTGACCCGTGACATAAGCCAACGGGCGGAGCCTGACATAAGGCCCCTAAAGCCGCGCAGTCTCTGCATTTAATACAGAGAGGACGCGCTGCCTGCCACCACGCTGACAGACGATGTGCCCTCTCAGCATTTAATGCGTCCTGTCCACTCCGCTGGCAGACGACGTCAAGGTAGCCTTGCAGGCGGTGTGCCTGTCAAGTCTGTTACCAAACAGTACGCCCGTGCTATGCAGCGCACTGTGGATATCGTCCCTTGTACAAGAAGCTTCCCCGGCACGCCGAGGATACGCAGATCTCGGGTGTCGGGGCACGGGAAGATTGCCCCAGCAGCGAACATTAGTAGCTCCAAGTGTGTAACGGAACCTCCCAAGTAATTAGGCTCACCTACAGTTGTCCTTGTCTAGCAGACATCAGACACCCTGTAGATGTTCCTAAGTCACTTGACAAGCTCGGTATCTTTCCCGACCTTACCAGGAACGTTTCACCCGTCTTGCAGACATTACAGAACACCGGAGATAAAGAAATGCGGAAGCGAATTACATAAACTTACATTTATTTCAAAAACAAGCTCGAGTTATTTTATTACAGACCAGACTAAAAGTGAGTGCAGAGTAGTAATATTATACAAGCCAAGGGAGGCACAAACTTCTCCCGATAAGTTATAAACAAAAGATCTTATGTGGAGGACCGAGTCCTCCCGCACTTCAGTCTTGTTTTTCTTCTTTGGGAACCACCTTGGCACAGAAGCAGCAAAAGTCTGCTACTTCCTCACCTAAAAACAACGAAGGGATAAACCCTGAGTACGGGATTACTCAGCAAGACTTACCCGACTAAGGAAAAGACTCTCAAGGGTATGCTGGCTTTTAGGGAGTCAAGGTAAGGCTTTTCGAATAATTAAAGACTCTGTTTTGCAGAAATGCTTACTAAAGTGGATCCTTAAAAATCAAATTTTATTTGTCAAGTTAGGTTCAATTACCTGCAACTAGAGTTCTTTCTACCCTAGTTCAATCACTGGTCCTGTACTAGCCAGTTTCTTAACAAAAACCCATCATCTTTAGTGGAAAGCTACGTGTAGGGCAGTGACCAAGTCTTCATAACCGCGAAGGTACGGCGATCCGAATCGATTATACTCAGCTGAGGATCTCCAATCACACGACATATGTAGCACTTAACCCTTGCATATGTCAACCCGCCACCGGGGTTCTTAAGACCGGATTAGGTTCACGCAAACCGAGAGCACAGATACACCACCGTCCAGCCTCTTGCTACGGAGGGTACACGCTACTCTCGCCACCGCTCCACGCCCATTTCGTGTTATCTTATTCCGGCCTTAGTCTGCCCGAGGCAAGGCTTACCCATGACGAGGCATGTGACCAGCTAAAGGGTCCTCGATCATCAAGCCTACATCGAGACGGTCCTTAATCGACTCAGACGGAGACACTACACCGAGACTCTCTTTCTCGTGCAAGTCACCCGCCCGGTCTCAGCTTAATCTTTTTAACCCAAAAACTTGGTACCTGACAGAGGTACATCTTTTCCGATGTTGAATCCATCAAGGCCTTGATGGATCCACCATCAAATTTTATTTTCAAAAACACCCCACCCACTTTTGCCACATCATCTTTTGTAAAAACAAAACATTTTGTTTTTCTAAAGCAAGGCTAAGCATCAAAATCTTTTGTAAAACGGGTGATCAAGGAAGGTAATCAAATTCAAGGAAGGTAATGCAGGAATTGTTTTATCAATCAACTCCTATCACCTAATGCATCAAGCAAGTGAGAAAGATTTTAAAACAACAAGGAGGGTGGCAAATGCACCGGGGCTTGCCTCTGTTATCAGGTGAGTCCTGCTCGGATCCACAAATATCGAAATAAAAGCAGTTGCCTGCTTGAGGATCTGAGGTTGGTGGAGTTCCCTCTTCAGTGACTTCTTCTTCTTCGTGTTCTAACATAACCATATATATGCATAAGAATGGATGCCATGGGGTGCTCATGAGGATGCAAAGATAATATAAACTTATTATCTAAGTCTTGAGTACAACTTTCCTTCACGGTACTCCGAGAACCTAGGGTTTCCGGAGTCAGTAAAGGAGTTCATAGGGCAGGGGGGGTTGGTTTTGGGTTTAGTGATCAAACAAGGTCCAAATCAACCCAAATTCTACCCAAGGCTTCTAAATATTGGTTAAAGTGCCCATAAAAAGTTTGGACATTTTTGGACTTACCATTTATTTTCTAAAAATCCATAACTAATACTTTTAATTACTTTAAATACCCTAAAATTTCTTATTTTCATTAAAAATCACAAAACTATTTTTACTAAATACTAGAGAAAATAACAAGCCTAGGAAAATTAGTTTCACAATTTTAGCATTTTTCTACATTTTCCTATAATTATTTTGGCTCTGCAGGAAAAAGAAAAAGAAAAAGGACTGAATAGGACTGGGCCGATTCTGGCCCAAACGGCCCAGGTCCGGGGAGGAAAGGCGCCCGCGCGCGCCCGCGCAAGCGACTTTGCACGAAGGCCCTCACGGTTTTGGCTAACTCAAACCAGGTTTGTTTACTGTTCTTCTGGGTCACTGACCAATGCAGAAAAGCCCCTGCGTTTCATCCTATTCACAATTTGAAGTCCACGACGACGCTCGCGCACCGCCGCGCTCCGGCGAGCATTGTACCGGCCAAACGGGGCTATGTCCGGCGCTCCCGAGCGACATACACCGGATTAAACCCCCACTGATCATTTCCCCCAAGTTAATTTCAAGGATGACGAGCTAATTTGGTCTGGCCACGGTAACCGCGCGGACGAATTCAAGAACCACGCGTTCCCGGTGATGGGTGGTCACTCAATTCAAATTGATGACTTGATAAGCATCACGGAGCTATGCAAGTGCTTAAACAAGAAAGCAGGGGACGGGGACTGACCGGAAAGGGGCTGGCCGCGGTGAGGTACTTTTCGCGGTGGCGGAGAACCGAATTGGGGGAAACGAGGAATTCGCGAGCTCTAAGGGATGATTCGAGGCACAAGTTGTTTCTCTGGTTGCGTAATTACCTACCCGAGCGAATGGTGGCGGCAATTTATAGCCTCGAATAGCGGTGGCCTCCAATTTCATCAAAGTGCACAGATGGCCGGAAATGAAGAAGAACTCGAGTGCGGTGAATTCGTGTCCACCGTCGTGGCAAGCTCACCGGCGACGATGGGACATCTATAGGGAGTCACGGAGACGTGGTGGAGAGGCTTGGACACGCGGCACAAGGCTGTGCAACGGTGATCACCGGCGTTCTTATCCAATTCCGCCGCGGCAAGCTCTGTACGGTGGTCGGATTTGTTTAACGGCCGGACTTATCCATGGCGACGATCCCCGAGTGCTACCCAGTTGCTCAGGTCACAAATACGGCAGCGACGGCACAAATCTTCGTGCAGGGAGGTCACCGGCGATGAGGTCGTCGCGCTGGCATTCTGATCCGATCCCTGGTACTGTACCATGGGATACGTTCATCAGTTGGCCTGACCGAGCAAGTTGGGCGCTAATTTTCTTCTGATTTTTAATGGCAACCAATGGATCGGCCAATAACAAAGTTGTAGTGCTACATACCAACTACAATTCGACTATAGGACTTGATCATATTTGAGTACTAAATCAAGGTTGAATTCGGGCTCAAAGTTGGTTCCATTACACTGAAACTCTGAAATTCAGACTGAATCAGCCTGACCACCTATCTTTAGGCTTGATTATTTCCAATTTCTCCTTAACAACAATGCTACCACTCTTAAGCAAAGTTGTTCTCCTATAATTGGTCTTCAACTTTGATGTGGTGACCTAGGGCAAAAACCCTATACTTTGTAAGTTACAAAGCCCCAAAGTTGAGCCCATTCTCTGATTTTCAGACTTACAATAAAACTCACATGAGGTCCATTTTGCATTTAAGTCCAAAACCTTGGGTTTGGCTTTCAAGTCCACATATTTGTGAACCAAAGGACTTAAGAAACCTATTTGGCTTGGTTTTTGCACTTTAGCCCAAAAGTGGGCTAATTTTGCACATAAGCCCCTAGGGTTTGGTTTTAGGGCTTTCCAGGGTTCCAATTAGGGTTTCTGGTATCCCAGGGGTATAAAAGGAATTCAAGTTTGCTCTTAGAGTCATTTTATGACTTTTACTCTAAAGTCTTTAGGTTTTCTTAACTTGGGTTAAGTTTTACCCCCCTTTAACCACTATTTAGGGTTAAGTCCTTTAACCAGGGTTCTATTTGCAAAAACATTAAAACAATACAACTTGTTTGAAATTTTTGCCTAGTGAATGCACTCTAGGTGTGTCAAACATATGCAATGCCAATGCTTATGATGCCATGCTCAAGTTTTAGTTATAGTAACACCAGGGGTGTTACATCCTTTCCCCCATAAAAGAATCTCGTCCCGAGATTTAAAGTCCTAGGGTGAGTAATGGAAAAGGAAATGTGTCACATTTTTATTTCCTTATTTCTGGTACAAGGCAGGGTGGTGTGGGGTTCATTCCTTTATTGCCATAACTATATACACTTTACAAGTTACATGAGGCTAGAAAGCCTGGGAAATTCTTATTCAAGAAGTCTTGAGTTTCCCACGTAGCCTCTTCTTCAGAATGCTGGTTCCATTGTATCTTGTAGAACTTGAGAGTCTTTCTTCGGGTAACCCTGTCCTTTTGATCCAGAACTCGAAGAGGATGTTCTGAGTACGTTAAGTCTGGTTCCAGGACAACATCTGTCACTTCAATGGTTCGATCGGGAACCCATAGACACTTCTTCAATTGCGATACATGGAACACATTATGTACAGCAGACAATGTTTCGGGAAGTTGAAGTTGATACGCCACTGGCCCATATCTTTGAAGAATAGGAAATGGACCAATGTACCTGGGTGCAAGTTTTCCCTTTACCCCGAAACGTGATACTCCCTTCATTGGTGAAACCTTTAGGTAGACATAGTCCCCTTCTAAGAAGTATAAGGGCATTCGTCGTTTGTCTGCATAACTCTTTTGACGAGCTTGTGCTTTCTTTAGATTATGAATAATTTTCTGAACCTTATCCTCGGTTTCTTTTACCATATCAGGCCTAAAGAAATACCTTTCACCGGGTTCAGACCAATTTAGCGGAGTTCGACACCGACGTCCGTATAAAGCTTCAAAAGGTGCCATCTTGATACTTTCTTGATAACTGTTATTATATGAAAACTCTGCCAAAGGTAAACACTCATCCCATTTCTGTGAGAAATCCAGGACACATGCCCGCAACATATCTTCAAGTATCTGATTCACTCTCTCAGTTTGTCCACTGGTTTGAGGATGATAGGCCGAACTGTGGAGCAGTTTAGTACCCAGGAATTTATGAAGTTCTTCCCAAAATTTAGATACAAATTGTGGTCCACGATCCGACACTATGGTCTTTGGAACACCATGCAAACTGAGAATACGGGCGATGTACAACTCCGCATAGGTAATGACGGGATATTTTACTTTGACAGGGAGGAAGTGGGCGATCTTGGTAAGTCGATCAATGATAACCCAAATAGAGTCATATCCTTTTGCGGTCCTGGGCAATCCCACGATGAAGTCCATGCTTATGTCTTCCCATTTCCATGTTGGTATTGGTAATGACTGCAATGGACCGGCAGTTTTCATGTGTATGGCCTTGACACGTCTGCAAGTGTCACACTTAGCCACATAGCGTGCAATTTCAATTTTCATCTTCGTCCACCAGTAGTGTTGTTTTAGATCATGATACATCTTAGTGCTTCCCGGATGAATAGAATAGCGACTAAGATGCGCTTCATCTAAAATTTGCTGGCGAAGTTCTTCATTCTTTGGCACTACTATGCGGTTGTTAAACCATAACACACCTTGATCGTCTTCCTTGAAACATTTGGCTGTTCCAGCCCTTATCTTCTCTCGTATGTGCTTCATACCCAAATTATCCTTTTGAGCATCAATTATCTTTTGCAGAATGATTGACTCAAGCTTTAGCTGATTTAGAGTCCCGTGCTGGATTATCCCCAGGTTTAGCTTCTCCATTTCTTGACATAAAATGCTCTCGGAGGTCTTTGCCATAAGACAGTGGCAGGAAGTCTTACGACTCAATGCATCTGCCACCACATTGGCCTTGCCTGGGTGATAATGGATCTCTAGTTCATAGTCTTTAATGAGCTCAAGCCATCGTATTTGCCTCATATTTAACTCTGACTGGGTGAAGATGTACTTCAAACTTTTATGATCTGTATATATGTGACAGATATTTCCCAGCAGATAGTGACGCCATATTTTCAGGGCATGAACCACAGCAGCTAACTCCAGATCATGAGTTGGATAATGCTCCTCATGTCGGCGCAGCTGCCTTGAAGCATACGCAATTACTCGGCCTTCTTGCATCAGTACACAGCCGAGCCCACTGCTAGATGCATCACAATATACATCAAAAGGCTTAGTGATGTCCGGTTGAGCCAGTACCGGAGCAGTGGTTAATAATGTCTTCAATTGCTCAAAGGCTTCATTACACTTAGAAGACCAATTGAACTTAATGTCATTCTTCAACAAACTTGTGATAGGCTTCACAAGCTTAGAAAAATCGGGTATGAATCTGCGATAATACCCAGCCAGTCCAAGAAAACTCCGGACTTGGTGAACAGTGGTTGGGGGTTTCCACTCCAGAATATCTTTGACCTTGCTAGGATCTACCGCAATTCCTTTAGCTGATAACACGTGCCCCAAAAATTGAATTTCCTCCAGCCAGAATGCGCACTTGCTGAACTTGGCATATAGCTGATGTTCCCTCAGGCGCGTCAATACAATCCGTAGATGCTGAGCATGCTCCTCTTCATTTTTAGAGTATATCAAAATATCGTCAATGAAGACCACCACGAACTTGTCTAACTCGGGCATGAACACCGAGTTCATCAAATAGGTGAAGTGGGCAGGAGCATTTGTGAGCCCGAAAGACATTACCAGGTATTCGAACAATCCATATCGCGTAGTAAACGCGGTCTTCGGTATATCCTCGGGCCGAATACGGATTTGATGATAGCCTGACCTGAGATCAATTTTGGAAAATACCCTCACCCCAGTCAGTTGATCAAATAAGATGTCGATCCTTGGAAGAGGGTACTTATTCTTGATGGTGACCTCATTCAGGGGCCGATAGTCCACGCACATGCGCAAGGTTTGATCCTTCTTCTTAACAAAAATGGCGGGACAACCCCATGGGGACGAGCTTGGCCGGATGAATCCCTTATTCAGTAGATCTTGTAATTGAATCTTCAATTCCGCCAACTCATTAGGGGGCATACGGTACGATCTTCGAGAAATGGGAGCCGTACCGGGCTTTAGCTCAATTACGAATTCTACATCTCTTTCAGGGGGTAGTCCAGGCAAATCTTCCGGAAATACATCTGGAAACTCACATACTACCGGAATGTTCTTGATCTCCGGTATAATGGCTTCAAATAATCTACCAGAAGCTTTGGCTGGATTGGTTTTGGGGAGAGACAAAAGAATTTCTTCTTGATTATAGCTCAACCTGACGGTTCTGAGTTCAGTGTTGAGAATTGCCTTGTGTTGAGTTAACCAATTCATACCCAAAATTACATCTATATCCTGGCCTTTCAGAACAATCATGTTAGCAGGAAAGTTCCGTCCGGCCATTGTTACTGGCACTTCATAGGCCACTTCTCTAGTAAAAATGTGTCCCCCAGGTGAATGAATTTTAAATCCCTTTTTTGATTCATGATATGCAATGTGATGTTGCTCCACAAATTTCTTGCTAATGAAGGTATGCGAAGCACCAGAATCAAAAAGAATAATTGCAGGGTGACTGGCCACGGGAAACGTACCCATCATCACCGGCTCTCCCTCCGGTGTAGTGGCCACTTGGGTGTAATATACACGCCCCGTCTTCTTGGTATTCCTCCCCACAGCATTTCCCTTGGGCTGAGTGGACTTCCCGGTTCCTTGCTGAGCATTGGATTGATTTTGCTTGGGGTACGGGCAGTCTTTGATAAAATGTCCCGACTTGCCGCAGTTGAAACACCCAGTTGAAGAGCTGGGCAAGGCAGGGAATCGAGTGCCTGGGGCACCCGGCTGATTTGGGGAAGTGGAGGTATTGTTGGGGCGGATAATAATGGGTTGTTTGAACGGGAATACTGGTGGACGAGAAAAAGTTTGGTTTTGGCTAGAAGGCCGGATGACGAACCGTTGCCTCTTCGCCTGGCCCTGATTAGGCCTCTCACCACTGAATCCCTTATTCTTCCCAGAACTTGCGTATTTTGCTTCCACAGATAAGGCTGTACTGATAGCCTTTCCATATGTGAGATCAATACATGTGGCCATTTTTCGCTGCAACCGGTCATTTAGGCCTCTCATAAAACAGTTCCTTTTCTTCAAATCAGTATTCACCTGATCAATGGCATACTGCGACAGGTGATTAAACTTGTTAAGATACTGATTGATGGTGTCTCCTTGTTTCAGCTTCATAAATTCCTCTTGTTTCATATGCAGCACTCCTTCAGGTATGTAGTGCTCGCGGAAGGCTGCTTTAAATTCGTCCCATGTGATTTGATGGTTGTCAGGTTGAATAGCCACAAAGTTTCCCCACCAAGTACTGGCAGGGCCACGTAGTTGCTGTGCCGCGAACAATGGCTTCTGTGTTTCCGAACAACGAAGAAGGCCAAACTTTTGTTCAATAACTCGTATCCACTCGTCGGCTTCTAGCGGGTCTTCTGGTTTGGTGAATAGAGGTGGACGAGTTTCGGAGAAGTCCAGATAAGTAGTTTCACGGGGATCTTGCTGAAAACCTCTTCCTGCCTGCTGCTGGAACTGCTGCTGACCCGCCATTTCCCTAAGGAAGCGGGTATTGTCGGCGGTGGCATTCACCAAGGCGGCAATCGCCTCGGCTAGCGTGGGTGGAACCGGAGGTGGATTTGGGGTGACATCCCGACCCCCAGAAGTTCCGGCTGCGTCCTGTCCGCGAGTCCTGGTCGGCATCTGAGGCAAAAATATTTGAATAAACATAATGTGCCAAAGAAAACCTTCCATTTTACATTACTATAAAGAGTAATGATACAGACTTGACACTACATAGCAGGATACATTACCCATTTTACAAAAGTTCGACCTATTGTACAACAGTACACCCTACAATACACTACTCTACTTTTTATTACACCATTAGTCCTGCTTTCCGTTACTTTTGGCGGCCTCATCGTCAGGTGTGGGAGTCCAGACGTCAACCAACCTCAAAGAAGGAGGGGGTTCAAACAGGTCTAACTCCCCACCCAGTGCACGTCCCGCAACGTGAGAGGGTCCAGCTTCCGCCTCAGCAGAGTGTGCAGGCTCACTAGGGTGTAATTGTGAGTATAGTACATGGACTTCCTCATGCAACGTATTGCAGTAGACCTGCAGGTTGTCGACAGCTGAGCTAAGTTCTTTAATTCGGGCCTGAGCCCTCGCTTCCTTAGCACATACCAACATATGAGACTGTACTGCCCAGTCAAGTGCTAAGTCCCGATCAGCCAGCTGATCCTGCAGGTGACGGATATCCCTTCTTAGTTCATTGATTCTATCTCCGTCGGCGATCCAAACATTGGTCCTGTGTTGCAGTGTTGCTTGAAGTCGACTCACTTCGGCTTCCAGGTCTCCTATAGGGTCATTACTTCCGCTGCTACTACTTTCGTGTCGAGGGGCTAGTTGATGCCGGGGTACTCCAATTGGTCCCGTTGACTTACGTGCCGTTAGCCTTGTGCATGGCGGCATCTTTCTAAGGGGGAAAATGTTATTAGTATAATACTTAGCATGATGCATGAATAAGTACAGAATCAACCTTGGTCGATTCAACCTTCTATACATTGCACTCATCCTATCTGGTCTTTAAATAAACTCTTCAGAGTACTTAAGTAAGAAGAGAAAAGAGTTTTTAGGTAAGATTTTCGAAAATCCTTTTGAAGATGCCTCATAATATCTGCAAAGAAGGGCTACGCTCCGATACCAGCTGTAACGGAACCTCCCAAGTAATTAGGCCCACCTACAGTTGTCCTTGTCTAGCAGACATCAGACACCCTGTAGATGTTCCTAAGTCACTTGACAAGCTCGGTATCTTTCCCGACCTTACCAGGAACGTTTCACCCGTCTTGCAGACATTACAGAACATCGGAGATAAAGAAATGCGGAAGCGAATTACATAAACTTACATTTATTTCAAAAACAAGCTCGAGTTATTTTATTACAGACCAGACTAAAAGTGAGTGCAGAGTAGTAATATTATACAAGCCAAGGGAGGCACAAACTTCTCCCGATAAGTTATAAACAAAAGATCTTATGTGGAGGACCGAGTCCTCCCGCACTTCAGTCTTGTTTTTCTTCTTTGGGAACCACTGGCACAGAAGCAGCAAAAGTCTGCTACTTCCTCACCTAAAAACAACGAAGGGATAAACCCTGAGTACGGGATTACTCAGCAAGACTTACCCGACTAAGGAAAAGACTCTCAAGGGTATGCTGGCTTTTAGGGAGTCAAGGTAAGGCTTTTCGAATAATTAAAGACTCTGTTTTGCAGAAATGCTTACTAAAGTGGATCCTTAAAAATCAAATTTTATTTGTCAAGTTAGGTTCAATTACCTGCAACTAGAGTTCTTTCTACCCTAGTTCAATCACTGGTCCTGTACTAGCCAGTTTCTTAACAAAAACCCATCATCTTTAGTGGAAAGCTACGTGTAGGGCAGTGACCAAGTCTTCATAACCGCGAAGGTACGGCGATCCGAATCGATTATACTCAGCTGAGGATCTCCAATCACACGACATATGTAGCACTTAACCCTTGCATATGTCAACCCGCCACCGGGGTTCTTAAGACCGGATTAGGTTCACGCAAACCGAGAGCACAGATACACCACCGTCCAGCCTCTTGCTACGGAGGGTACACGCTACTCTCGCCACCGCTCCACGCCCATTTCGTGTTATCTTATTCCGGCCTTAGTCTGCCCGAGGCAAGGCTTACCCATGACGAGGCATGTGACCAGCTAAAGGGTCCTCGATCATCAAGCCTACATCGAGACGGTCCTTAATCGACTCAGATGGAGACACTACACCGAGACTCTCTTTCTCGTGCAAGTCACCCGCCCGGTCTCAGCTTAATCTTTTTAACCCAAAAACTTGGTACCTGACAGAGGTACATCTTTTCCGATGTTGAATCCATCAAGGCCTTGATGGATCCACCATCAAATTTTATTTTCAAAAACACCCCACCCACTTTTGCCACATCATCTTTTGTAAAAACAAAACATTTTGTTTTTCTAAAGCAAGGCTAAGCATCAAAATCTTTTGTAAAACGGGTGATCAAGGAAGGTAATCAAATTCAAGGAAGGTAATGCAGGAATTGTTTTATCAATCAACTCCTATCACCTAATGCATCAAGCAAGTGAGAAAGATTTTAAAACAACAAGGAGGGTGGCAAATGCACCGGGGCTTGCCTCTGTTATCAGGTGAGTCCTGCTCGGATCCACAAATATCGAAATAAAAGCAGTTGCCTGCTTGAGGATCTGAGGTTGGTGGAGTTCCCTCTTCAGTGACTTCTTCTTCTTCTTCGTGTTCTAACATAACCATATATATGCATAAGAATGGATGCCATGGGGTGCTCATGAGGATGCAAAGATAATATAAACTTATTATCTAAGTCTTGAGTACAACTTTCCTTCACGGTACTCCGAGAACCTAGGGTTTCCGGAGTCAGTAAAGGAGTTCATAGGGCAGGGGGGGTTGGTTTTGGGTTTAGTGATCAAACAAGGTCCAAATCAACCCAAATTCTACCCAAGGCTTCTAAATATTGGTTAAAGTGCCCATAAAAAGTTTGGACATTTTTGGACTTACCATTTATTTTCTAAAAATCCATAACTAATACTTTTAATTACTTTAAATACCCTAAAATTTCTTATTTTCATTAAAAATCACAAAACTATTTTTACTAAATACTAGAGAAAATAACAAGCCTAGGAAAATTAGTTTCACAATTTTAGCATTTTTCTACATTTTCCTATAATTATTTTGGCTCTGCAGGAAAAAGAAAAAGAAAAAGGACTGAATAGGACTGGGCCGATTCTGGCCCAAACGGCCCAGGTCCGGGGAGGAAAGGCGCCTGCGCGCGCCCGCGCAAGCGACTTTGCACGAAGGCCCTCACGGTTTTGGCTAACTCAATCCAGGTTTGTTTATTGTTCTTCTGGGTCACTGACCAATGCAGAAAAGCCCCTGCGTTTCATCCTATTCACAATTTGAAGTCCACGACGACGCTCGCGCACCGCCGCGCTCCGGCGAGCATTGTACCGGCCAAACGGGGCTATGTCCGGCGCTCCCGAGCGACATACACCGGATTAAACCCCCACTGATCATTTCCCCCAAGTTAATTTCAAGGATGACGAGCTAATTTGGTCTGGCCACGGTAACCGCGCGGACGAATTCAAGAACCACGCGTTCCCGGTGATGGGTGGTCACTCAATTCAAATTGATGACTTGATAAGCATCACGGAGCTATGCAAGTGCTTAAACAAGAAAGCAGGGGACGGGGACTGACCGGAAAGGGGCTGGCCGCGGTGAGGTACTTTTCGCGGTGGCGGAGAACCGAATTGGGGGAAACGAGGAATTCGCGAGCTCTAAGGGATGATTCGAGGCACAAGTTGTTTCTCTGGTTGCGTAATTACCTACCTGAGCGAATGGTGGCGGCAATTTATAGCCTCGAATAGCGGTGGCCTCCAATTTCATCAAAGTGCACAGATGGCCGGAAATGAAGAAGAACTCGAGTGTGGTGAATTCGTGTCCACCGTCGTGGCAAGCTCACCGGCGACGATGGGACATCTATAGGGAGTCACGGAGACGTGGTGGAGAGGCTTGGACACGCGGCACAAGGCTGTGCGACGGTGATCACCGGCGTTCTTATCCAATTCCGCCGCGGCAAGCTCTGTACGGTGGTCGGATTTGTTTAACGGCCGGACTTATCCATGGCGACGATCCCCGAGTGCTACCCAGTTGCTCAGGTCACAAATACGGCGGCGACGGCACAAATCTTCGTGCAGGGAGGTCACCGGCGATGAGGTCGTCGCGCTGGCATTCTGATCCGATCCCTGGTACTGTACCATGGGATACGTTCATCAGTTGGCCTGACCGAGCAAGTTGGGCGCTAATTTTCTTCTGATTTTTAATGGCAACCAATGGATCGGCCAATAACAAAGTTGTAGTGCTACATACCAACTACAATTCGACTATAGGACTTGATCATATTTGAGTACTAAATCAAGGTTGAATTCGGGCTCAAAGTTGGTTCCATTACACTGAAACTCTGAAATTCAGACTGAATCAGCCTGACCACCTATCTTTAGGCTTGATTATTTCCAATTTCTCCTTAACAACAATGCTACCACTCTTAAGCAAAGTTGTTCTCCTATAATTGGTCTTCAACTTTGATGTGGTGACCTAGGGCAAAAACCCTATACTTTGTAAGTTACAAAGCCCCAAAGTTGAGCCCATTCTCTGATTTTCAGACTTACAATAAAACTCACATGAGGTCCATTTTGCATTTAAGTCCAAAACCTTGGGTTTGGCTTTCAAGTCCACATATTTGTGAACCAAAGGACTTAAGAAACCTATTTGGCTTGGTTTTTGCACTTTAGCCCAAAAGTGGGCTAATTTTGCACATAAGCCCCTAGGGTTTGGTTTTAGGGCTTTCGAGGGTTCCAATTAGGGTTTCTGGTATCCCAGGGGTATAAAAGGAATTCAAGTTTGCTCTTAGAGTCATTTTATGACTTTTACTCTAAAGTCTTTAGGTTTTCTTAACTTGGGTTAAGTTTTACCCCCCTTTAACCACTATTTAGGGTTAAGTCCTTTAACCAGGGTTCTATTTGCAAAAACATTAAAACAATACAACTTGTTTGAAATTTTTGCCTAGTGAATGCACTCTAGGTGTGTCAAACATATGCAATGCCAATGCTTATGATGCCATGCTCAAGTTTTAGTTATAGTAACACCAGGGGTGTTACAAAGTGCTATATACATTTTGTCCCTAGGCCCACATGTCGGGGCTCAGTACCTTTGTGCATGCCCTCCTTCAGCTATAAAAGGGGAGACATGCGACGTTACAACACAAGTTCATTCAGACTCTCAAGCTTCCACAACAATCCAACACACAGTGGAGTAGGGTGTTACGCTCCAGCGACCCGAACCACTCTAAACCCTCGCGTGTTCTTGTGTTCATCCTTCCATCTCGCATAACAGGCAAAACGCTTAGGCCCCTCCTCATCTTAGGATTTAGGGCGGGTGCACTCCGCCACCCGGCCGGAGATTTCCTCTTCGACATTTGGCGCGCCAGGTAGGGGGCTAGGCTTTAGGTTTTTGCCTGTGTTCTTTTTCGGCATGATGGTGCGGATCATCGAGCACCGCACCGAAACGTCGGAAGATTTTGCAATGGAACAAGAAGTTGCATCCTCTACGCCGCGAGTACCCGACCGCCCTGACTCTGGGACTGCTGCTGTACACGCCGTGCAGCACCACACGTCTGCACAAGCGTCCCGGACTCCGTCAAGGGTAGCGCCTACGGCGTTGTCTGCAGCCAGGGAGTTGCTACGCCACCCCCTAGCTCCACGGCCTCGCCGGGGGCCATGAAGCAGTGGCGAGACGACATCGACCGGCTACTCGGCATGGCACATTCTGCTTCGACCAGGTCTAGGCCTCGGTCATCCCGGCGCCAACGCGAGGCGATGGCTTCTGTGCATTCGCCCTCCGTAAGGGGTGCACAGACCGACGACCTCCAGGCAGAACTCAACCGCAGGCGTGCGGGGGAAGATGCCCGGGTCTCCCTGGAAAGGGCGCGTGAGCGCCGACAAAACATCGAGGGCCGCAACCTCGACCAAGATTTCACTACGAAAACGCCACGAACCCCAGTGGGTGCCCGGTTCTAGGCGGGTGTCCCCCTAGCCGGCGTGGGGTGTTCCGCTCTTGCGGATCATCTCCATGCAGCATCGTGGCCACCCAAATTCAGGCCGCACATGCCGGAGAAATACGACGATACATCAAATCCGTCAGAATTCCTGCAGGTATACGTCACCGCCATCACAGCAGCAGGTGGGGACACTGCTGTGATGGCAACTTATTTTCATGTTGTCTTGTCTAGGCCCGCCCGGACTTGGCTCATGAACCTCACCCCAGGATCAATCTACACCTAGGAAGAGCTCTGTGTGCGGTTCATTGCAAACTTCGCCAGCGCTTACCATCAACACGGCGTGGAGGCCCACCTGCACGCAGTGAGGCAGGAGCCCGGAGAGACCCTTCGGACGTTTATCTCCCGCTTCACCAAAGTACGAGGTACTATACCTCGTATTTCCAATGCCTCCATCATCACGGCCTTCCGACAGGGAGTATGTGATAAGAAAATGTTGGAGAAGCTGGCCACGCATGACATGGAGACTGTCCCCACGCTCTTCGCTTTGGCTGACAAGTGCGCCAGGGACGCCGAGGGCCGTGCATGGCACTCGGCCCCACAAACCGGGACCACCCAGACAGGTGGCTCAGGTGCCGCCCCCGGGACGGCAAAAAGAAAAAGAAGAGTCGCGGCTACGAGAGGCCACAGTCTACCGCGCTGGTCGTCGCAGCTGCGACCGGGGGCCAAGGCGATCGCAACAAGCGCCCACAGCCGCAGAGGGGTAATAGCGGCTTGTGCCCTCTCCACCCCAACGGTCGCCACAGCGCCGCGGAGTGTCGCGAGATCATTGATCTCACGAAACACGTCAGCGAGCGGCGTGAGCAGTCTTCCAAGGACGGCTCCCCACCTCGTCGCCGTCCTGGCAAGAAAAAGGTCGACGACGACGAGGTGGCCGCGGCTAAGCGAGACCTCGGGTATCAGTCACCCGAAGGGGACCTGAAGGACGTCTTCACTAGAGACTCCCACTCCGATGACGACGACTAGACGGACCACCGGAGGGACCTCGTGTCCCCCGATCTACGGGGCCGAAGTCTGTCTTCCCCCGGAAACCCTACTGGACTCCCCACGGGTCTAGTCCTCAGCCAGGGACGAGGGCTCCCCCGTCAAATGCAGATGGGAACCCAGGGTCAGGACCTAGCCCTATGGCAAGCACCAAACCTAGAAGGGCTCCACAAACACTCCCCCAGCTGGGAAGGACCCTACAAGGTGACAGGGAACACGCCGACCCAAGGGTGACCATCCTGCTACGACTAAAGGAGTACCCCTCCCTAATCTCTGTAGCATCTCTGTAAGTTCTATCCATAGGAGCAAGTTCGAGGGGTCGAACCTTTCTCCCTTTTTAGCTAAGTAACGCACACGTGTACGCTAGCCCGGTGAGGTCCGCCCTCATAAACCCGGCCTGTTGGCCTACACCCATGCATGTCACGTTATACGGGGAGGATTTACCCCCTCAGATGCACTTCTATGATAGCTTTATCCTACTGCTTCAAGGTCTTACCCTGCAGTTTCTAGATTGTATTTTATCTAACCCACCCGATCAGTTCCCATCCTATCAGGCATAATGACATCTGAATTGAACAGCCAGGCTTGCAGTTTAGGACCTCTATGCAAAAGCAGGAGGGCCCGACAACCTAGGGGCCGGCTCTGAAGAATGGGAGCCCGTTCCATGGGGTGGTCTGGAGCCTGTGTGGCCGGTTAGCCTGGTTCCGTACCCGAAACCCTGCACACTCCACCACTCTGTGACGGGTGCCCAAGTATTTGGAGCTATAAGTCCTATGGGCCCGACAACCTAGGGTCCAAAACTAGAGAAGAGACACTTGTCTCCTAGGGTGGTCCGGAGCCGTGTAGCCTCTTAGCCTGGTTCTGTACCGTGGGCCTGCATGCTCCACCACCCTGTGACGGGTGCCCTAGTACCTAGAACCACCATCCAGGGGGGTCCGGACGCACAACTTGGCTCCCCTAGACTAAACCCTGCAAGTCCCGAGCATGTATCAAAGGATGGCTAGTGCCAGATGACGGGTCCTACGGGTGTATTACTAACGCTCCTTAGCTAAAGCTGTGTATAGATCCAGGTCTCGGCGAAGCTGCCTCCCGAGAATCGTTGACAACTTTTTCACACACGCTGGTATCCAACCTCGACACATTAAGCCTGCATCCCAGGCGGGGGGCCAGCCACAAGGGTGAGTCAACAACGTAACGTCGCACACAACAGGAACGAACGATACACAGATAAGTATTAACACTGCTTTATAGATAATACTCAGGAGTACCTTACAAAAACAGGAAAAAGCCTGGGGACCGGTTCTAAAGAACGGGTGCCCGTTCCATGGGGTGGTCCGGAGCCTGTGTGGCCGGTTAGCCTGGTTCCGTACCCGAAATCCTGCACACTCCACCACTCCGTGATAGGTGCCCTAGTATTTGGAACCATGAGTCCTGTGCGTCCGATAACTTGGGGTCCGTAACTAGAGAAGAGACGCTTGTCTCCTGGGGTGGTCCAGAGCCGTGTAGCCGCTCAGCCTCGTCCCGTACCGTGGGCCTGCACACTCCACCACCCTGCGGCAGGTGTCCTAGTACCTAGAACCACCATCCAGGGGGTCCGGACACACAACTTGGCTTCCCAGACTAAAATCCTGCGTACATATGTTATTACATTCTGCTTCCAAGCAAACATATGTTATTACATTCCCTTACAAGCGGGGCCCTAGCTCCATTTCTGTAGGAATGAACTGCGTTGCACCAGCAGGAGTCGCGCTGGAAGCTGGCTCCGGGCAACCTCACCAGCGGCGACGACCACCTCTACACCAGCAGCGACAACCACCTCCGCTCCGAGCGGCTTACCAGCGGTGGTGACCACCTCAGGGTGTGCGCCATGGCAAGGAGGTCCTCGCCCCCATCCTCCTACGGGGGGTGACAATGAGGCCATTAAAGCCAAAGAGTCGGGGACTCGACGACAGGTGGCTTTGATGGTCTCGCCAGTGGAGGCAACCACCTCTGCAATGGGTAGCCTCACCAGCGGCGGCGACCACCTCAGCACCGCGCGGTCACCACCCCCACGGCGTACGACGTCTTGTACAACCCCCCCCCCCCCCCCCCCAGTGCGGCCGGCGGGCAGGAGAAGCCGTGGATGTGGCGGACCCGCGCACGGCACGACCGTCGCCCATGTGGTGGACGGACAGCCACGCCCCGGCCAGACGGCAGGAGGCAGCGTCGGAGGCGGCACCAAAGCTATCCAGCCCAAAGGGCCAGACACGCTGCAGCTGACGGCCTGCAGCCAGCCGGCCCCGCGTAGCCGAGGTTCGCCTCCTCCGCAAGGCTGGTGAACGTCCTTCTCCTCCGAATGATGGAGGAAGAAGCGGGTCACCAGCCCATGCGGAGGGCAGGGCCCCAACTCGGCTCGCCCTCCACCCCAGCGAGGGTGATGAACATCCTTGAAGCTGAGGATGGAGGGGAGGCTGTAGCCCAGCTTGCTTCTCCCCACCATGAGGCTGGTGGTCATCCTTCTGGAAGGCCACTGGCGAGGGACTGCAGCCGGGCTGCATGATGAAAATCCTTGAAGCCGAGCGATGGCTGAAGAGCGCCAACCTCCACGAGGTCGTGCTCCTCCAACAACAGCAAGAAGAAGACAAGGTCGACTGCCCCACTGCGAGCGCGGGCTCTCCGGCGATGGGACCGCCAGAAGGGATGGCTCTGACGCGGTTCCCTCCAGTGAACACCGGCACGCCCCATTCAGAGGCCCGGAAGGCGGAAGGGCGCGAAGGATGCAAGAGGAGCAAGGCATGGCTACTACCCGAGAGATCGATCCCTTTTTAAAGGCAGATTTCCCCTCTTGCGCCCCGGAGCGTCACGGGCAAAATCTCCCTCGGTGGGCACCGAGGATCCCGCCCTATGACATGGGGGCCAGGCACCACGCGTCATAGAGGCCGTCCTGAAGCACGAAGAAGGCAAACCACCACACAAGGAGCGTGCAACCGCCCTGTGGTTATATGCCCCTTCACTTTTAGAGCAACCAGCGGTAGGGAAGACGAACCGCAGCACAAGGAGCGTGCAACCGCCCCGCGGTTATGCGCCTCTTCATTTTCGCCGAAACCAGCGGTCAATAGGGCGAACCATCGCATAGGAAGCACACAACCGCCCCATGGTTGTGCGCCCCCTCAGCTTCGCTGCAATCAACGGTCCAACACTAGGGCCTAGGCCCACATGTCATGCAACCGGTGCGCCAGTTACTGGGTGTGAGAAAATCGCACCACCGCTTGCACCAATGCCGCGTCCCCTCGGGGCCGCCGTAGAAGACTGGAAAGATAAGTTTTCCAAACCAGTGCGGCGACTCGAGGCACCCCGCGCATGGCCCAACAGTGACATTAAAGGACACGGGCCAGTCAGCCGTGGGAACGGGCGTGGCAGTCGGTGTAGCCATAGACGAGCCGGCAGTAATTGCATCAACAGGCGCGCAGGAGCAGCAGGAAAATCGCCAATCAGACTTTGGCCCCACCTGCAGGCTCGCACCCTCCCCTGAGGCGGGCCCGGGGCCACTATTAGTACCCTCAATCAGGGGTACCCTCTACTACAGTATAAAGACGCCGCGTGGAGAACGGCACCCTGACCCCACCACATGGGCAGGTTCACGGGTACCACGTGGCAAGGAAGGGTGTATTATCGGGTCCAGACCCCCGCAGAGGAACACTGGACCCCTGTACGCACAGCCAGAGCCTTTGGCTATAGTCTGGGTCTCCCAGAAAGGTATGCCGGGTCCCTCCGTTGGGCCCCAGGTCCCTCCGAGTAAGGTCCGGACCTTAACAAGGACTCGGGATGGAGGGAACCCCGACATGAGTAAGGGTCCGGCGCCAACACGTGTCCAGGACTTGCCGTACGCTCCCCGCTCAGGCGGAGACCCGCTGCTGCCGCGTGGCTTGTGACCCGTGACATAAGCCAACGGGCGGAGCCTGACGTAGGGCCCCTAAAGCCGCACAGTCTCTGCATTTAATATGGAGAGGATGCGCTGCCTGCCACCATGCTGACAGACGATGTGCCCTCTCAGCATTTAATGCGTCCTGTCCACTCCGCTGGCAGACGGCGTCAGGGTAGCCTTGCAGGTGGCGTGCCTATCAAGTCTGTTACCAAACAGTACGCCCGTGCTATGCAGCGCACTGTGGATATCGTCCCTTGTACAAGAAGCTTCCCCGGCACGCCGAGGATACGCAGATCTCGGGTGTCGAGGCACGGGAAGATTGCCCCAGCAGCAAACATTAGTAGCTCCAAGTGCTATATACATTTTGTCCCTGGGTCCACATGTCGGGGCTCAGTACCTTTGTGCATGCCCTCCTTTAGCTATAAAAGGGGAGGCATGCGACGTTACAACACAAGTTCATTCAAACTCTCAAGCTTCCACAGCAATCCAACACACAGTGGAGTAGGGTGTTACGCTCCGGCAGCCCGAACCACTCTAAACCCTCGCGTGTTCTTGTGTTCATCCTTCCATCTCGCATAGCAGGCAAAACACTTAGGCCCCTCCTCATCTTAGGATTTAGGGCGGGTGCACTCCGCCACCCGGCCGGAGATTTCCTCTCCGACAGCATCCTTATTGTTTTGAGATGTTGAAATCACCGAATATTGAATTTGAAGATCTCTTTCTTAGTATAACAAACCATTAAATCGTTCATTCAACTATCTTCAATCTTCTTACGCAATTCTCTCTTAATTAGCTGAAAAAGTTTTCCCAACACTTGCCCTTTACACCGGTAATAACAGGCCAACTCAATTAGCTTGTAGAGTAAAGGAAACACTACCGGAATCTAGGTTTTTGCTGAGTGCCGGCCTCTTTTCCGAGAGCCGCACTCGGCAAAGTCTGGCTCTTGGTAACGAGCTAGTTTACCTGTCGGCATTTCGACCCCGGGGGTACCTGGACCGACGAGTAAATTGTCGCTGTGTGTCCTAGCCCAGATGGGTCGACGCGAGACGAAGCACAAGGGGGGAAAACCAGTGAGGGGAAACCACGGCCTCGTGTTGTCCTGCGCCTAGGGCGGATGCGCTTGCAGTAGGGGGTTACAGGCGTTCGCGAGGGAGAGAGAGAGGTCGTGAGACTGCGCGTCTGCCCGTTCTCCCGCGCGGCCACCTTTTTGTACGAGGGCCCTGGACCTTCCTTTTATAGACGTAAGGAGAGGGTCCAGGTGTACAATGGGGGTTGTAGCAGTGTGCTAACGTGTCTAGCAGAGGGGAGCCAGAGCCCTATGTACATGCCGACGTGGCTGTCGGAGAAGTGTTGGAGCCCTGTTCATGTGGCGTCGTGGCCGTCGGAGGAGCGCTTGAGCCCTGTAGAAGCACAGCTGTCGGGGCTGTCGGATCCTTGCTGACGTCTCCTTGCTTCCGTAGGGGCTGAGAACTGCCGTCGTCATGGAGCACGTGGGGTGCCATCATTGCTTGTTTTACCGGGGCGAGCCAGATGGGACGCCGGTCTTGTTCCCCGTAGCCTGAGCTAGCTAGGGGTAGGGTAATGATGTACCCCCCTGCGATGTGGTCGGTCCGAGCCCAAGGTCAGGAGAGGCAGTGGCTCCTCCGAGGTCGAGGCTGAGTCCAAGCCCAGGGGTCGGGCGAGGTGGAGACCGTCGTCCGAGGTCGAGGTTGAGTCCGAGCCCTGGGGTCGGGCGAGGTGGAGACCGTCTTCCGAGGTCGAGGTAGAGTCCGAGCCCTGGGGTCGGGCGAGGCGGAGACCGTTGTCCGAGGTCGAGGTGGAGTCCGAGCCTTGGGGTCGGGCGAGGCAGAGACCGTCTTCCGGAGTCGAGGTAGAGTCTGAGCCCAGGGGTCGGGCGAGGCGGAGATTCCTATGGCGCCCGAGGCTAGACTTGGCTGCTGTCAGCCTCACCCTGGCGGGTGGCACAACAGTCGGAGCAGCTCAGGTGGTGCTGTTTTCCTGTCAGGTCAGTCAGTGGAGGGGCGAAGTGACTGCAGTCACTTCAGCCTTGTCGACTGGAGAGCGCGCGTCAGGATAAGGTGTCAGGCGATCCTTGCATTGAATGCTCCTGCGATTCGGTCGGCTAGCGACGCGATCTGGCCAAGGTTGCTTCTCCGCGAAGCCTGCCCGAGCTGAGCCTCGGGTGAGTCGAAGGTGCGCCCATTGCTTGAGGGGACCCTCGGGCAAGGCGTGAATCTGCCTTGATCTACCGTTCCTGCCCGAGGCTGGGCTCGGGCGAGGCGAGATCGTGTCCCTTGAGTGGACGGAGCCTTGACCGGAATTGCGCCCATCAGGCCTTTGCAGCTTTGTGCTGATGGGGGTTACCAGCTGAGATTAGGAGTCTTGGGGGTACCCCTAATTACGATCCCCGATAGTAGCCCCCGAGCCTCAAAGGCAGTGTGGGTACTCGCTTGGAGGCTTTGTCACATTTTTTTGCAAGGGGACCGGCCTTTCTCGGTTGCATTTTGTTCCGGTGGGTGCGCGTGAGCGCACCCGCCGGGTGTAGCCCCCGAGGCCTCAGAGGAGTGGTTTGACTCCTTCGAGGTCTTAGTGCCTTTCGTGATGCCTCAGCCGGCCTAGTTGTTCCTCATGCGAACTGGTCGTTGCCCGGGTGCATAGTCAGGTTCCGAGTTCCCGGGCTGGTATGTTGATGCTATCAACGGTTCGGCCGGAGCCAGGTTTGCGAGAGCAGCCCCTTAGCCTCTGCACAGGGCGAGAGGACGGTCAAGGACTGACTCGGCTTTTTTCATACGCCCCTTCGTCGCCTTTCCGCAAGGAGGAGGGGGGAAAGCGCCATGTTGCCCTCGGAGGGCGCCGAACATGGTGTCTCCGGTGAGTTGCTAACGGGTGATCCGAGTGGACGCCCGTGCCCCGTTCGATAAGGGTCGGCTAGTGGCCCAGAGGCGCGATCCAAAAGTACCTGCAGGTGATTTGCCGAACCCAGTCCCGTTCGATGAGGTCCGAGGGCTCGATGCCTCCCTCTGATGGGATTCTGTTACAGAATCGCTCCTGCTGGTCTCGGAAATGTCCTAGGGTACCTCAGGAGCGTAGCCCGAGCCTTGGTTATGTATCGAACGTACCCAGAGTCATCCCTCACTCTGCGTGCTCTGGGGCGACTGTCGAACCCGTCGGGGGGCCAGCCTACGAACCCCTGATCAGTAGTGGGCGCGGAGCCCGAGTGGCCTGAGGCGGCTGTCGAACCCTTCCGAGGGGCCAGCCTTCGAACCTCTGACCAGTAGTGGGGGCTCGAAGCCCGAGTGCTCTGAGGCGGCTGTCGAACCCTTCCGAGGGGCCAGCCTTCGAACCTCTGATCAGTAGGAGGGCTCGGGGCCCGCTTCCTTCGCGGAGAAGGATCCCTTTCGGAGTATCCCCCTTTCCCGGTCCCTGTAGCAAGAGAGAGAAAGGGGAAGAAGAAAAGGATACAAAATTAAACGATGTGGCGCACCTTTTTTGACGCGGTCATTACGGCGGAGGTGAAGCGTCGCCTGCTTCACCCGCCAAAGGTGTCGCCTGCCCTGCCTCAGAGTTAATGTGACGGGACGAGTGGTTCACGGGGCAGCCGTTGTGCATGCGCGAGCCGTTCGAGGAACGGAACACGGGCGCGTCGTCTTCACGTCGTGGGAGAGGGCTCTCTCGCTGTTCCAGAAGGAGACGTGAGCCTGCAAACGATTTGATTGCTGCTTCCGCCCGTCTGCCGCCGCCATCACTGCCGGCCCACTTCTGGCCATATTGACCGTCGAGCCTTCTCCCGCGGCTGACTGACCTGTGACCGGCGTGCCTGGTTGGCACTGTTGGGCCACGCGCAGGGTTGCCTCGAATTGCGGCACCGGTTCCGTAGTCGAGAAGGCGCGACGCTGGCGCAAGTGGCGCTGCAGTTTTTTGCACGTAGTAACCGGAGCGTTGGTTACATGACGTGTGGGCCTAGGCCTCCATGCTGGATGCGTCAAAGTCGAAAGGGTGCGCCCCCTTGGTGCAGTTGTATGCCGCCTGCATGGCGGTCCGCCCTTTCACCCACTGGTTTGGGCGAAGACGGAGGAATGCTTGTAACCGCTGGGCAGTTACACGCTCCGCGCGTGGCGGTTTGGCTTCTTCTGTCCTGGGCCAGCTTGCATGACGCGTGGGGCCCAGCCCCCGTGCCGTAGGGGGAGGACCTTGGAGCGTGTTGGTGAAGACTTAGTCCGTTACGGCTGAGGACGCGAGCGGGGAGAGTCGCCTTTAAAAAGGGATCGACCTCCTGGGTGGTAGCCATGCCTTCGCACTTCCCTCATGCGTCGCGCCCTTTCGACTTTTCGAGTCCCCGGATGGGGAGCGCCCGCGTTGTCTTTGTCTTGTTGTGGAAGGAGCGCAACCTTGTGGAGGTTTGGTACCTTTCAGCCATTGCTCGGCTTCAAGGATTTTCGTCGTGCAGCCCGACTGCGTTCCTCCACCAGTGGGCAGTTTAGTGGAGAGAAGCGAGCCGGGCTGCGGCCTCCGCCCCGCCCTCAGCTTCAAGGATTTTCGTCATCTGGGCTGAGGCGGAGGAGCGCACCGAGTGGGGGGTTGCCTCCGCGTGGGCCGGTAACCCTTTTCTTCCCCCAGCGTTTGGGGGAGAAAGGCATTCTCCAGCACTACGGAGGCTTCCTTCAGCCATGCGGGGGAAGGCGAACTGCTGCTTCCTGGATAGGGTGCAGCGTTCCGTCCTTCGTCCGAGCGGTGGTCACGCCGCGTACGGGCCGGCCACGTCCAGGTCTTCCTTGCGCCGATAGCCGTGCTAGAGGGTTGCCCAGCACGTCGTACGCCGTGAGGGTGGTGCTCATGTTCTGGGGCGGCCTTGGCGAGGGCGGGAGTGAGGACCTGCCGGTGCGCTTTGGGGTGGCCGGCGCCCGCTGGTGCGGTGTTGGCGGACAGGTGGACGCCGCCGTCGGTGCTGTGGTGGCAGCAACCGGAGAAGGTTTCTCTGCCGACGAGATCGCCAACTCCGCCTGCACCCCTGGACCTCCGTCTCCCTGGCTTGAATGGCTGGTTCTCGTCCTTTGTGGGCGAGAGCTTTTCCGCCGCAGCATTTTCCCTGAAGCCGTTGCTGCAGCTGTCTTGCCACCCGGGATGGAGGTCGTTGTCGCTGCTGCAGGAGCGGGCGATGGTGAGCCGCTTGGAGTTCGTCGTCCCGTGGGCCTCCTGGTATGGAAGTTGTTCATACCCGCGGGAACGGGACTACAGTCCCGTTTGTAATGGCATCTTGAGTGCCGGTGTATGTTCATTGTGGCTGTCGGGCCTGAACATCTGTGTATTTGGGTGTAAAGCCGTGTTTCTTCCTTATTTCGAGCACCAGGACTTGCCTGTCGGCTAGCTGGACCGCTTAACCAAGTGTGAGTTGCCCTGTGCGGAAGGTGACGAGTGAGGTATCCGTATCCTGAAGGCGTAGGAGTCCCTCGGCTCGGTAGGCCTTGCCACTCAAGGCTTCTCTTGCTTAGTGGAGGAACCCTCGGCTGTTCTGTGATGAGCCGAAGCTGGAGGCAGCGGTGTCAGCATGGACAGAGGCGGAGTCGGCTGGAGAAGAAACTTCATCAGCGCAGGAGTAGGGAACTTCCCATGCCGAGGAGGCGTAGCAGTGGCGGCTGGGACCTGGACAGGTCGTCCACTGGCGGGACCAACCCTGGAGTCGGGCTGCCGAGGCCATGAGCCGGGCTGGTGTCCTCGGGGGATAGCTAGCTTAGGCTACAGAGCGGCCGGTCCGGCCGTCTGCTTGGGCCGGGTTCCTGGAGGAGACCCTGGCGGCGATGGCCCAGGCGCGGTGCTGACATCTTCCTTCGAGATGGAGATCCTCCGACCGTGTTGCTGTCCGAGGCCGGGTTCGATTCCGCCGAAGGTGGAGTCGATGCCGAGGATGCTGCTGCTCCCCCTACTGACGTCTGAACCTGCAGGAATAGTTTGTCTGTAGTGTGCGTATGTTTTTTGCAGCCGCCGAGGCCTGAACATACCGTCGTTGTGTTGTAAAGCTGCGTTTCTTTTCCCCTTGTTTCGAGTATTAGGACTTGTTCGTCGGTAACAGAATCGTTTATCTGAGCGAGAGTTACTTATCGCAGAAGGTGATGAGTGAGGTATCCGTAGCCCGGAGGCGTAGGAGTCCCTCGGCTCGGTCGGCCTTGCCGCTTACGTGTACTCTTACTCGTCCGTAGGATTCTGTTATCGATATAGTCGAGAAGGCACGAAAAATCGTTTCGGCAAAAAAAGTTTTCGAGCGTTAAGACTTGTTCGGTCAGCGGAATCGCTTATCCGAGCGTGAGTTACTTATCGCAGAAGGTGATGAGTGAGGTATCCGTATCCCAGAGGCGTAGGAGTCCCTCGGCTCGGTCGGCCTTGTCGCTTACGTGTACTCCGTCGTTTTCAGGATTCCACTATCAAAGTAGTCGAAAAGCACAAAAGATGTTCTGGCAGAAAGACTTTTTCCGAGGAAAATTTTGACGCAGAGGGGGTTCCCCCCTTCTAGCCCCCGAGGGAGGGTCGGGCTTTGCCGAGGCAAGGCTGACCCTTCCTTGATGGTTAGACTTTGCTTGTGTATGTAAACGAGGTTCATGAACAACTTGAAAACATCTTAAGGGTAGAAGCGACGTAGCTGTCAAATGTTCCAAGCGTTGCTGTAAACCTCGCCTTGAATGTTGGCTAGCTTGTATGTCCCAGGCTTCAGAATCTTGGCGATGATGAACGGCCCTTCCTAGGGAGGCCTAAGCTTATGGCGCCCTTGGGTGTCTTGTCGTAGCCGAAGCACCAAGTCGCCCACCTGGAGGTCTCGGGACCAAACCCCTCGGGCGTGGTAGCGTCGCAGGGACTGCTGATACCACGCCGAGTGTAGTAAGGCCATGTCCCGAGCCTCTTCCAGCTGGTCGAGTGAGTCTTCTCAGTTTGTCTGGTTGCTTCAGGCGTCGTATGCCCTTGTCCTCGGGGAGCCGTATTCTAAGTCTGTGGGCAAGATAGCCTCGGCCCCATAGACTAGAAAAAACGGCGTGAAGCCCGTGGCTCGGCTTGGCATCGTCCTTAGACTCCAGACCACCGAGGGGAGTTCCTTCATCCACCGCCTGCCAAACTTATTGAGGTCGTTGTAGATCCTCGGCTTGAGTCCCTGTAGAATCATGCCATTGGCACGCTCTACCTGCCCATTCGTCATGGGGTGAGCTACGGCGGCCCGGTCCACCCGGATGTGGTGGTCCTCGCAGAAGTCCAGGAACTTTCTACCAGTGAACTGGGTGCCGTTGTCGGTGATGATGGAGTTTGGGACCCCAAAGCGATGGATGATGTTGGTGAAGAACGCCACCACCTGTTCGGACCTAATGCTGTTTAGGGGTCGGACCTCGATCCACTTGGAGAATTTGTCGATGGCGACCAGCAGGTGCGTGAAGCCCCCGGGTGCCTTCTGCAAGGGACCGACGAGGTCCAGACCCCACACAGCAAACGACCAGGTGATGGGTATTGTTTGCAAGGCCTGAACGGGCAGGTGTGTCTGCCTTGCGTAGAATTGACACCCTTGGCAGGTGCGTACAATCCTAGTGGCGTCGGTCACCGCGGTTGGCCAGTAGAAACCTTGTCGGAAGGCGTTTCCCACGAGGGCTCGAGGTGCTGCGTGGTGACCGCAAGCCCCCGAGTGTATTTCTTGCAATAACTCCTGACCTTCGGCGATGGATATGCATCGCAGGAGGATGCCTGAGGGGCTGTGGTGGTAGAGCTCCTTTTCGTTACCCAGCAAGACGAACAACTTGGCGCGCCGCGCCAGTCGCCGAGCTCCGGCTCTGTCGAGGGGTAGCTCTCCTCGGTGGAGATATTGCAGGTATGGGGTCTGCCAGTTTCGATTAGGCGTGACCCCATTACGCTCTTCCTCGACGCGCAGTGCCTCGCCCTCGGGGGCCGAGGGTGCCTCGGGCGGGGCCGAGGCTGCCTCGGGCTGAGTTGAGGGCACCTCGGGCTGAGCCGAGGGCGCCTTGGGCAAAGCCGAGGCCTTCTCGAGCTTGGGAGTGTCGTCGGTCTTGACGGAGGGTTGATGTAGGTCTTGGGATAAGACGTTCGGAGGAACCGTTGTCCGCCCCGAGGCTATCTTAGCCAGCTCGTCTGCAGTCTTGTTGTATCGTCGAGCGACGTGGTTGAGCTCGAGCCCGTAGAACTTGTCTTCCAGGCGCCGAACCTCGTCGCAGTAAGCTTCCATCTTCGGGTCGCGGCAGTGGGAGTTCTTCATGACTTGGTCGATGACAAGCTGCGAGTCGCCACGAGCGTCGAGGCGCCGGACCCCTAGCTCGATGGCGATGCGCAACCCGTTAACCAGAGCCTCATACTCGGCCACGTTGTTGGACGCAGGGAAATGGAGGCGCAGCACGTAGCGGAGGTGCTTCTCGAGGGGTGAGATGAAGAGCAGGCCCGCGCCCGCTCCTGTTTTCATCAGCGACCCGTCGAAATACATGGTCCAGAGTTTCGGTTGGATCGGAGCTGCTGGAAGCTAGGTGTCGACCCATTCAGCCACAAAGTCTGCCAAGACTTGTGACTTGATGGCCTTCCGAGGGGCGAACGAGATAGTCTCGCCCATGATCTCCACCGCCCACTTTGCAATCCTACCCGAGGCCTCTCGGCACTGGATGATCTCCCCCAGGGGGAAGGATGACACCACGGTCACCGGTTGAGACTTGAAGTAGTGTCGCAACTTTCGCCGTGTCAGAATTACTGCGTACAGTAGCTTCTGAATTTGTGGGTAGCGGATTTTGGTCTCGGACAGTACCTCACTGATGAAGTAGACCGGCCTCTGGACGGGCAATGCGTGCCCTTCTTCTCATCTCTTGACCACGATCGCGGCGCTGACCACCTGAGTGGTAGCGGCGACGTAAATCAAGAGGGCTTCTCCGGCAGGAGGGGGCACCAGGATGGGCGCGCTTGTAAGGAGCGCCTTCAAGTTCCCGAGGGCTTCCTCGGCCTCGGGGGTCCAAGTGAAGCACTCGGTCTTCCTTAAGAGGCAATACAGGGGCAGACCTCTTACGCCGAGGCGCGAGATGAAGCGGCTCAGAGCCGCAAGGCATCCCATGACCCTCTGTACTCCTTTCAAGTCCTTGATGGGCCCCATGTTGGTGATGGCCACGATTTTCTCCGGGTTGGCCTCAATACCCCGCTCGGAGACGATGAACCCCAGGAGCATGCCTCGGGGGACTCCGAAGACACACTTCTCGGGATTGAGTTTTACGCCTTTCGCTTTGAGACACTTGAGTTTTACTCCGAAGACACACTTCTCGGGGGATTGAGGTCAGAGGCTTTCCTCGTCTTGACTACAATGTCATTGACGTAAGCCTCGACCGTTCGACCAATGTGCTGTTCGAACACGTGGTTCATGCACCTTTGGTACGTCGAGCCTGCATTCCTCTTTGATGAACCATGCAGCCATCAACTTGTGGATCTCCTCGCCTATGGCTCTGCGCTTTTCTTCGTCGAATCGGCACAGCGGCTGCTTCACGGGTCGGGCTCCAGCTCGGATATCCAGTGAGTGCTCGGCGACATCCCTCGGTATGCCAGGCATGTCCGAGGGACTCCACGCAAAAACCTCGGCGTTTGCACAGAGAAAGTCGACGAGCACTGCTTCCTTTTTGGGGTCGAGCTCGGAGCCAATCCGGATCTGCTTGGAGGTGTCGTTGCTGGGGTCGAGAGGGACGGACTTAACCGCCTTAGCTGGCTCAAAGTTGCCGGTGTGGCGCTTCGCATCTGGCGCCTCCTTGGGGAGGCTCTCCAGGTCGGCGATGAGGGCCTCGGATTCAGCGAGGGCCTCGGCGTACTCCACGCACTCCACGTCGCATTCGTACGCGTGTCGGTACGTGGGGCAGACGGTGACGACCCCGTTGGGGCCCGGCATCTTGAGCTTGAGGTAGGTGTAGTTGGAGACGACCATGAACTTGGCATAGCATGGTCTCCCCAGCACTGCGTGGTAGGTTTCTCGGAATCCGACCACCTCGAACGTGAGGGTTTCCTTTCGGAAGTTGGAGGGAGTCCCGAAGCAGACAGGCAGATCGAGTTGTCTAAGGGGCTAGACGTGCTTCCCAGGAATGATCCCGTGAAAGGGCGCCGCGCCGGCCCGGATCGAGGACAGATCGATCTGCAGGAGCCCGAGGGTGTCGGCGTAGATGATGTTGAGGCTGCTGCCTCCGTCCATGAGGACCTTGGTAAGCCTGACGTTGCCGATGACGAGATCAACAACGAGCGGGTACTTCCCCAGGCTCGGCACGCGGTCGAGGTGGTCGCCTTGGTCAAAGGTGATGGGCTTGTCGGACCAGTCTAAGTAGACTGGTGCCGCCACCTTCACCGAGCAGACCTCCCGGCGCTCTTGCTTGCGGTGCCGAGTTGAGGCGTTTGCCACCCGCCCACCGTAGATCATGAAGCAGTCATGGACCTCGGGGAACTCCTCTGCCTTGTGGGCTTCCTTCTTGTCGTTGTCGGGGGCTCTGCCACCTTCCGCTGGTGGCCCAACCTTGTGGAAGTAGCGCCGAAGCATGACGCACTCCTCAAGGGTGTGCCTGACGGGACCCTGATGATAGGGGCATGACTCCTTGAGCATCTTGTCGAACAAGTTGGCACCTCCGGGAGGCTTCCGAGGGTTGTTGTGCTCGGCGGCGGCGACAAGGTCAGCGTCGGTGGCGTCGTGTTTCGTTTGCGACTTCTTCTTGCCCTTCTTCTTCGCGCTGCGCTGAGCGGACGCCTCGGGGACGTCATCCGGCTGGCGCCCCTGAGGCTGCTTGTCCTTCCGGAAGATGGCCTCGACCGCCTCCTGGCCAGAGGCAAACTTGGTGGCGATGTCCATCAGCTCGCTCGCCCTGGTGGGAGTCTTGCAACCCAGCTTGCTCACCAGGTCGCGGCAAGTGGTGCCGGCGAGGAACGCGCCGATGACATCTGAGTCGGTGATGTTGGGCACCTCGGTGCGCTGCTTCGAGAATCGCCGGATGTAATCCCGCAGTGATTCTCCCGGCTGCTGGCGGCAGCTTCGGAGATCCCAGGAGTTCCCAGGGCGCACGTATGTGCCCTGGAAGTTGCCAGCGAAGGCTTTGACCAGGTCGTCCCAGTTAGAGATCTGCGCAGGAGGCAGATGCTCTAGCCAGGCTTAGACGGCGTCGGAGAGGAACAGGGGGAGGTTGCGGATGATGAGGTTGTCATCGTCCGTTCCACCCAGCTGGCAGGCCAGCCGGTAATCCGCGAGCCACAGTTCCGGCTTTGTCTCCCCTGAGTACTTGGTGATGGTAGTTGGGGCCCGGAACCGGGCCGGGAACGGCGCCCGTCGTATGGCCCGGCTAAAAGCTTGCGGACCGGGTGGTTCGGGTGAAGGGCTCCGATCCTCCTCGCTGTCGTAGCGTCCCCCACGCCTGGGGTGGTAGCCTCGGCGTACCTTCTCGTCGAGGTGGGCTCGACGGTCATGGCGATGGTGCTCGTTGCCGAGGCAGCCCAGGGCCGCAGGCGCTGTGTCCCGCGTGTGCCCGGTGTGGACCGAGGCTTCCCGCATGAATCGAGAAGTCGCGGTGTGATGCTCCGGGGGGTACCCCAGCCTCCGGGAGGCAGAGCTTTCAGCCCGTCGGACCGTGGCATCCTCCAGGAGATTCTTGAGTTCTCCCTGGATACGCCGTCCCTCGGTGGTGGATGGTCTCGGCATCGCTCGAAGTAGTATTGCTGCTGCAGCCAGGTTCTGGCCGACCCCACTGGAAGCCGGGGGCAGCCTTGCCCTGGCATTATCGGCGATGCGGCGCTCGACGTCCTAGGCCAGATGACGCGCTTCTCCGGCTGGTGCTCGGCCTGCCTGCTCCTACCCGATGTTTTGCCGGAGCTGCACAAGTTGTCCTGCTCCCTCGTCGAGCCTGGCCTGCATCTCGCGGATTTGCTCAAGCTGTGTGTCCTGACCCCCCGTAGGGTCTGGGACCACAGCTAACTCCCGAAGGATGTCAACGCGAGGCGTAGGCCTAGGGGGATCGCCGTCCTCCGACATACCAAGGTGGTTGCCTTCATCGAGACCCCCTAGATCGACGTGGAAACATTCGTGACTTGGGCCACAGTCCTCATCGCCGAGGCTGTGGCTATCATCGGAGCAATCGGAGAGGCAGTAGTCACATGCGGTCATGAAGTCCCGCATGGCACTGGAGTTATCGAGCCCAGAGAAATCCCAACCATAGTCGGGCTCGTCATCTTCCTCGGAACCCGGGGGCCCGTAGGTCGAGACGGCTGTCAATTTGTCCCAGGTTGACCACATATGGTACCCCGGAAGGTTCGGATATGCCTTTATGAAAGCGTCCACTGAAGCGAGATCGCTTGGTGGGTCGAAGCTGAATCTAAAAGGCACAAGATGGGAAACGGACGGTACCTCTTGATCGACAGACGGTGACGAAGTCGCGTCGGGGACAGACTGCACCGTTATCTCAGGTACGAGGCTAACGCTCAGCAAGCCCTTCGCGATCGTGCTGGCGTCGTCCATCTGCTTGGGGTTGGCGTGTTGCGGGGAAGCGACGCTCGTCTTCGTCTCAGACGCGAGGTCAATGCCCGATGTGTCCCCCGCTGGGGCGCCGGCACCGTCGACTCGCTCGACAGCCGGTGAGGCGCCGCCTCCTGCTTGGCCATGGTTGCCCCGCCTCCTCCCCCGTCGACAGGGAAGGTGACGGGACAGACCCGGATGCTGTTCTTCCATCACGCGGGAAAGACGTCGTCGATTCCGCCGCCGACGGTTGGGCTGACGGCCGCCATTGTCGTTGTCGCGCGGCGGAGGAAGGAGTACCATGTCGTAGCTGCCGTCGAGGGACATGAACTCGAAACTCCCGAAACGGAGCTTCTTCCCTGGTTGGAGAGGTTGCTGGAGACTCCCCATCTGGAGCTTGACGGGAAGCTGTTCGTCAACACGCAGTAGGCCCCTACCTGGCGCGCCAACTGTCGGCGTTTTGACCCCGGGGGTCCCTGGACCGACGAGTAAATTGTCGCTGCGTGTCCCAGCCCAGATGGGTCGGCGCGAGACGAAGCACAAGGGGGGAAAACCAGTGAGGGGAAACCACGGCCTCGTGTTGTCCTGCACCCAGGGCGGATGCGCTTGCAGTAGGGGGTTACAAGCGTTCGCGAGGGAGAGAGAGAGAGGGTGTGAGACTGCGCGTCAGCCCGTTCTCCCGCGTGGCCACCTTTTCGTACGAGGGCCCTGGACCTTCCTTTTATAGACGTAAGGAGAGGGTCTAGGTGTACAATGGGGGGTGTAGCAGTGTGTTAACGTGTCTAGCAGAGGGGAGCCAGAGCCCTATGTACATGCCGACGTGGCTGTCGGAGAGGTGTTGGAGCCCTGTTCATGTGACGTCGTGGCCGTCGGAGGAGCGCTTGAGCCCTGTAGAAGCACAGCTGTCGGGGCTGCCGGATCCTTGTTGACGTCTCCTTGCTTCCGTAGGGGGCTGAGAACCGCCATCGTCATGGAGCACGCGGGGTGCCATCATTGCTTGTTTTACCGGGGCGAGCCAGATGGGACACCGGTCTTGTTCCCCGTAGCCTGAGCTAGCTAGGGGTAGGGTAATGATGTACCCCCCTGCGACGTGGTCGGTCCGAGCCCAAGATTGGGTGAGGCGGTGGCTCCTCCGAGGTCGAGGCTGAGTCCGAGCCCGGGGGTCGGGCAAGGCGGAGACCGTCGACCGAGGTCAAGGTTGAGTCCGAGCCCTGGGGTCGGGCGAGGCGGAGACCGTCTTCCGAGGTCGAGGTAGAGTCCGAGCCCTGGGGTCGGGTGAGACGGAGACCGTTGTCCGAGGTCAAGGTGGAGTCCGAGCCCTAGGGTCGGGCGAGGCGGAGACCGTCTTCCGGAGTCGAGGTGGAGTCCGAGCCAAGGGGTCGGGCGAGGCGGAGAATCCTATGGCGCCCGAGGCTGGACTTGGCTACTGTCAGCCTCACCCTGGCGGGTGGCACAACAGTCGGAGCAGCGCAGGCGGCGTTGTTTTCCTGTCAGGTCAGTTAGTGGAGGGGCGAAGTGACTGCAGTCACTTCGGCCTTGTCGACTGGAGAGCGCGCGTCAGGATAAGGTGTCAGGCGATCCTTGCATTGAATGCTCCTGCGATTCGGTCGGCTGGCGAGGCGATCTAGCCAAGGTTGCTTCTCCATGAAGCCTACCCGAGCTGGGCCTCGGGCGAGTCGAAGGTGCGCCCGTTGCTTGAGGGGACCCTCGAGCGAGGCGTGAATCTGCCTTGGTCTACCGTTCCTGCCCGAGGCTGGGCTCGGGCGAGGCGAGATCGTGTCCCTTGAGTGGACGGAGCCTTGACCGGAATTGCACCCATCAGGCCTTTGCAGCTTTGTGCTGATGGGGGTTACCAGCTGAGATTAGGAGTCTTGAGGGTACCCCTAATTACGGTCCCCGACATTACCGAGTGCAGTACACTCGGCACAGGAAAACTCTCGGCAAAGACAATTTTGCAGAGTGGCTAACACTCGGCAAAGGTGGCTCTCGGCAAAGGGCCGTCAGCGGCCGTTCAAAAGCTGACGACCGTCAGCCTTTGCCAAGGGCCGAGGGTCGGCACTCAGCAAAGTGGTTTCTTTGCCGAGTGCCAAATACTTGGCACTCGGCAAAGCATATTTTTATTTTTAAAATTTTGTCCACCAAACTTTTTGTGGTATGTTACTACACTATGTAGACCTACATGTATCATTTGTGGACAATTATAACAGAGTTTTTAATCGGTAGTAGATTTAGTTCGTTTATTTGAATTTCTTCAGAAAATTCAGATTTGAACTGCAGGTCACTCGAAACTTGAAAAACCGTGCATGCAAAATGATATCCATGCTATCTAGCACAAGTTACGACCGATTTCAGGAGCGGACCCAAAACTTCGAGCAACATGCTCACTAAACATGGCCGTGAACTTGCCATCCAGTTGTTTAAAAATTATATAAAACACAAACAAAGTCAGAAAATCATGAAACTTGTCCACGTGTCATGATATCATATATAGATGCTGTGATAAAAATTTGAAAAAGTTTCGAGAAAGTTGAGACGTACTATGTGTATAAACCTAGGAGAACTACACATGAAATCATAGAGTTTCAATGTAGTTCTCCTAGGTTTCTACACATAGTACATCACAGCTTTCTCTAAACTTTCTCAAATTTTTATCACAACCTCTACATATGATATTATGACATATGGACAAGTTTCATGATTTTCTGACTTTGTTTGTGTTTTATATAATTTTTAAACAGCTGGATGGCAAGTTCACGGCCATGTTTAGTGAGCATGGTGCTTGAAGTTTTCGGTCCGCTCCTGAAATCGATCGTAACTTATGCTAGATAGCATGGGTATCATTTTTGCATGCACGGTTTTCTCAGTTTCGAGTGACTTGCAGTTCAAATCTAAATTTTCCGAAGAAATTCAAATAAACGAACTAAATCTAATAGTTATAGAAAACACTTTTATAATTGTCCCAAAATGGTACTTGTAGGTCTACATAGTGTAGGAACATACCACAAAAAGTTTGGTTGATAATATAAAAAAAGTTTGTTTGACGCGACAAACTTTTTATATTGTCAACCAAACTTTTTGAACACTTATATGATGTTTGACGCGGCACAGAAGCCCCTTCATGGCCAAACAAAAGTTGCTCAACTAGATGCCATTGGGCGTGTAATGGCGTTCAAGTCGCAGTACAGCATGAGTAGAGACGCATTCGATGGCTTGTTGACGGTTATTGGGAGCCTGCTTCCGGATGATCACGTTCTGCCAAAGAGCATGTACGAGGCGCAGAAATTCCTTCGTGCACTCAAGATGACTTATGAGTAGATTCATGCTTGTTCGAAGGGCTACGTGCTATTTAGGAAAGAATACGTGGAGGCGAAGTACTGTCCCAAGTGTAAATCGTCTAGATTCATGGAGGTAGACTCTGGTGATGGACAGAAGAGACAGCTCGACATCCCCTTGACAATCCTACGACACCTTCCGTTCATACTGAGGATCCAGCGTCTATACATGACAGAGGAATCCGCGAAATAGATGACATGGCACAAAAATGGAAAACGATATAATCTTGACAAGATGGTGCACGCATCTGATGGTGAAGCATGGAAACACTTTGTCTCAGGTGCGAGCAAGGAGGACGGGCTCGAGTCCAGCCATATGACCTTGGCACGATAGCTCACAGCATCGTATACAACAACTCGAGGTTAGTGCTTCTGTAACTCGTCCTTCCTTGAGTTATGTACCTTCTCTTTGAGTTACTATAACGTTGGCTTGTGATATTACAGACCCAACTAGAAGAAGAGAGGAGGGAACGTCAAGAGACGGAGGCGAGGATAATGGTGGAGCGGGCGGCGGCTGATCAGAGGATGGCGGAGATGTTCCAGTACATACAGAGCCTTGGCGCCGTACAGGGTTTCGCTCCGCCACCTCCATTATTCCCTACAGTTGACCCTGCTCTGTTCCATACTCCTGTGAGTATCAAAATTGTAGTTACATGTTGGTAATGCATCTGGTATAACACGTGCAATCTCTTCTCTATGCAGGGCCAATCTGGAGCGGCATCCAACAACCCTCATGAAGGGTACAGCCCAACACAGCACCAGTCCAACCGCCCACCTCCATGAGAGTTATGGTTTTAGTGTTTCGAACACAAAACTTATGTTGAATACTTGTCAGAGCTTGTGAACTTGTGTTGATACTTCTGAACTTCTATTAATACTGTTTGTGTTGAGAACCTCTCAACTTATGTTGAATACTTATGTCAGAATTTGTGTTAATACTGTTTGTGTTGGCTATATATGTCTGTGATGATTTGTGATGTATATATGTGATATCTGTGAAATATCTTTTGTTTGTTTGGATGGAATAGGGAAAACAAATAAAAAGGTGTGTACTGGTCATTTTGCCGAGTGTAACACTCGACAAAGTGGTGCTTTGCCGAGTGTCAGGACCATAGCACTCGGCAAAGAACCAAGACCTGGGCACCGGTATAGGTTCTTTGCCGAGTGTAATGGCTCTGGCACTCGGCAAAGAAGCACGCTTTGCCGAGTGCCATACCAGGCACTCGGCAAAGTACCTAACATGGGGACCCCTCTGGCGGATTCTTTGCCGAGTGCTGTCAGGCAGACAGTCGGCAAAGGTAACTCCTTTGCCGAGTGTCGCCTGGGACACTCAGCAAAGACTCCGTCATCCATCGCCGTAAAGGCTGCTTTTCTTTGCCGAGTGCCCGAGAAAAAGTACTCGGCAAAGACGGCTTTACCAATGTACTGTGTGCCGAGCCCTCTTTGCCGAGTGTTTTTAAGGCTTTGCCGAGTGCTTCAGGCACTCGGCAAAGCCATCGATTCCGGTAGTGAAAGGCAACATGTTTTCCGGTCTGAACCGTCTTAATAGAAATAGATGCATGTAATACCCACTTTGTAAGAAAGATCTAAAAGGGAGAAAATTATATTTCTTCATAGATATGTGTGTTATCCCTATTCATCATTTCATGTGGACACCTCACTTAAACAAATAAATAACTAACGAAGGACACCACTAAATTGTGCATCATGATGGAGTTTTGCTTGTTTGTGCAATTGCTAATAAAATAATAATAATAGAAGTACAATAATGAGATGGAGATTTGAATTTAACCCAAAGTTGCACTTTAGGGTTTTAGATATAATATGTAAAAGAGAAAAGGGAAGGAAGAAATTACTATGTGAATAAAAATAGTTATAATATATATATTATTCTTGTACAGATTTGAGTTTGTACATTTGACTCAAAGGTGAAGTTCATAACAGGATTCAAATTCAAATTAGAGATTCAAATGAAAAGAAAATAAATCAAAAAGGAAAAGGAAAATAAAAGAAAAAGAATAAAACCCACCTGGGCTGGAATCTCCACGTTTCGGCCCACCTAAGGATCCTTCGCCGCGCAGCCCACCTAACAAATCCCTCCTCGCGCTGGTCGCTTACCTGCGGGTCCCAAGGGTCAGCCGTATCACGACCAAGCGCACGCCATCCGTCGCTCCCATGTGGGGCCGCTCTGTCAGGAGCTTCTCCTTCGTAACAAAACGCGTGAATCGCGCGCGCGTCAACTGAGCTCCGGGTGAATCGCTCCGTCAGTTGACAACCAACCTTCCCCGCCTCGTCTTCGCTGCTATAAAGAACCCTGGCCGCGACCCGTTCCTCCCCTTTTTGCTCTCGCGACTCAAACTAGACGCCACCATAACCACCGTGTGACTCCGCTCGCGCGCCGCCGGTGATCTTCATCCGTGTCGGCGTTCCGACCTCGGGCGTGGGCTCGGGGGTGTGGTGCCGTGCTAGGAACGTGCTAAGCCACACGATTTCGTCCGTGGGCGGCTGGTAGCGCGTGGATTCGTCGTCGGGATTACCTCCTCCGCCGCTCGCCGTGGACTCGCGCCTACGCCGCCGCTCTAGGGCTCACTGGTGTTCTGGTGGGGTTCGCCTGTGCTGGGCGGAAGTTTTGGTGGCGTGGTGGGGTTGGGAGATCGGCGGTAGCACCGTCAATTTCTCACCGGAGCTGCGTCCGGTCCGCCCATCCGCGCAACACCGTGGCCGGGCCCCTGTACTGCGCATCCTCGGTAAGAAACCCATCGCCAGTGTTCGTATTATCCTTCGCATGGTATAGTTCGGTTCAATTTGGTGCTTAGCGGCCAGTGATCGCCGATTGTCTTCCTCACCGGAGCTCGGTTGGGTGAGAAACGGCGGCGCCGCCGTCTCGGTTAGTCGAAGTGAGAAGATAGGGTCGCGCCCGTTGATCATCGCATGGACGGCTACGATTAGGAGTAGTATACCGGTTCGGGGGTGTCCAACGTGAGCCGTGCGATCGGATTTGGACGCACAGGGCTGGTTTCTGTTACTTTAAATCCGTGACGTTGATCTCAAATCCAACGACCGCGATCGCGTACCGTTTCGGCGCCCTCCAGATCTAATCCGAACCCTCGGCTGGAGATCCAGCGGCCGAGGTTTGCGGATACCCCTTCGGCCAGGCCATTTTGCATAAGAGCCCCTGGACTTTTTGGAAATAGAACCCGTCGTCCAGAGCACTGCGCTCTAAGTCTCAGAAATATTTGTAGAATAGCCCCTGCACTTTCTAGAAATTGAGGCCCAGTCCAGTACAGTTTTAAATTGATTAAATGATTAGGAAATTGGATTTTTAATACAAAAATAAATTCTAGAACTTGAATAAATCATATAAAATCCATTTTTAGTCCAAATTAGTCCATTCCAGTTCCTAAAATTTTGTAATTTTATTATCTATCACCTAGAGCCTCTGTTATGTCATGAAAACAGTAAGAAATTTATTTATCACTTAATCCTATTTAAAGCACATAAAACCTTTGAAAATGCATAACTTGAAATCTATAACTCAGAAAATTATGATTCCAGTTCCTAGGTTTTTATTTTAATATATAGTATATCTCTGTGTATTTTGTTTACATGCTTGGTGTAATGTTAATTTCTCTATATGCACTGTGCTTGTTTGTATTGTGGCGAGTAGAAGAGCCCGTGACCGAGGATCCTGGTGAGCAGCAGGTTGAAGTAGCTGAGCAGGAGCTCATTGAAGGCAAGTTGTGCCCTTGACCACTTTTTACCCAATAATGTTCTTTAATATCACTTATCCATGCATAGGTTAATTTTGATGGGACCCAATAGGTCACCCTAGATTTGTTTATCTCATTACCTTGTTTACCCCTGAATCACTTGGGTAGTTTGCTATTGCTTTACTTGGTTTTGGGATAATCATTTATTATATCTATGTTCCAATTATTCTTGTTATTCTGTTTATGTTCATGTTGAGATCATTAATGTTAATTGGAACATAGAGCTTAACTTGAGAACCACGTGCCACCACAAGGGAGGAATGGGACCCCTTGGCTGACTAATTAGGAAAGCTAGTGGAAGACTACCTTACCCGAAAGGGGCAAGGGCAGTAGGGGAGTGGTCAGTGTAGGGAGGTCCCTGGTTGATTTTGCTGCGATGGCGGTCAGCCAGGAACCCTGCATTGGAACTTCCTATAAACTGTAGCGGGTTTTCGGAAGCTAGTGGAACTTTGTAAAGGCCTCGTAGTGTTGCCCTGCCACGCTTCCTAGGTAGAGGTGTATGGGATTCGCGACCCCTTGGCAGATGGGTAACATGACTTGTGGGTAAAGGGTACAACCTCTGCAGAGTGTAAAACTGGTATACTAGCCGAGCTCACGGTCACGAGCAGCTCAGGACTCTCTGATGTTTAAATTATGGAACTTAAATTCAATTTGTCATTCACATATGCATGGGTTTGTTATTAATTTTGTCCTATTACTTTACTTATGGTTTGGTATTTACTTACACTTAGTAACTGCTAATAAAATTTTGACCAACTACTTAAAAGCAACGCTCAGCTTTAACCTCTTTCATTGATTAGCCTTACACATCACATGAACTCACACCTTTGTGAGTTTATGTCCACTGGTTCCCCACAACTTGTTGAGCTATGATCATGTGTGAGCTCACCCTTGCTGTCTCACACCCCCCCCCCCACAGGAGAAGATCAGGTGGTTCAGGAGGAGTCGCCTAACACTGAGGAGTTCGATCTGATCTAGGTGGCGTTTCCCAGTCGACATTGGCGCCAACGATCCTTAGTTTGTTTTATCTTTATTACATTATTTTGTAATAAGTCTTCCGCTATGTAATAAATACTCTGATGTTTTATGACATTTATCTCTATACACTCTGTTATTATATATGTTGTCTTCTTGGCGCATGTATGAGATGCACCTGGCTTTGTTCCTTAAAGCCGGGTGTGACAGAAGTGGTATCAGAACAAATGTTGACTGTAGGACGAGACCTAGATAGAGATGGACAAACCCTTTCCTACTTACCTTACTCTGACTCATTCTATACTCAACTCATCTTGATCTCGTCTCACCTTTTTGCTATTCTACTCTGATCATTCTTATCTTTTCTACTCTAAGACAAGATGGATTTCACACCTTGGAATCCTATGACTATGATCTTTCTAAGAGATAGGGAACCTAAGACAAATTAAAACTATTTTCTCTATTTAAAATGTTGTTTGATTGTGCTGATGCTAAATGCCTGATTTGCTTCTTTGATTGAGTGAATTATGGACATCTTAGTATGTACCACCATAAGGTATTGAATTAGCTAGGATAGGTAAAATATTAATCTGCTTAGCTAATAAAATTCCCCAAAGTAACCTGATTTGTAAATACCTGCCTTGTCTACTATTTTCTTACCATATGCATCTAACTCAGATGGTCAATACCAGGCGGGGTGGTGGAATTGACTTGCCTCCTAACCAACACACTCGAAGGATATATAGACAACCTCAGCCACAGCCTGCAGAGATGAATCCTCCCAATCCTCCACCAGGCGGAGTTGATCCACTGATTGCTGCTCAGATGGCGGTGATGCAGCAAATGGCGGACACCATGGCTGATATGCGCGCCCAGATGCAACAAGAACGCCAGGAGATGCGTCAGGAAAGAGAGGATATACGACAGGAGTTGCGCCAGGAGCGAGATGAGATACGCCAGGAAAGGAGGGCGCAACAACAGCAGCTGCAACAGCAAATGCAACAACAACAGCAACAAGTACCACTGCCTCCACCACCACCACCAGTTCCACCTCGTGATAAGCACCGGGAGTTTATGAGTCATAAGCCACCTACATTCGCTAGCTCACCTGATCCACTGGACGCGGATGATTGGCTGAAGTCCGTTGAGAAGATGCTGAATATTGCACAGTGCACGGACCGAGAGAAGGTTTTATATGCTTCTGGACGTCTGACTGGTCCTGCTGCTGACTGGTGGGATTCTTATACTGCTGTCCATGATGCTGCGGATACTATTACTTGGGCAGAGTTTAGTACACAATTCAGGAACTACCATATTCCAGCTGGTATGATAAAGATCAAGAAGAAGGAGTTTCTGTCGCTGAAGCAAGGAAGTATGTCAGTCAGCGAGTACCGCGACAAGTTTATTCAGTTATCCAGATATGCCCCTGAAGAAGTTGCTGAAGACGAGAGGAAGCAAGAGCATTTCATTGAAGGACTTAATGGACCACTGCAGTATGCTCTTGTGGCACACACATTTCCATCATTTCAGAGGCTGCTTGATAAGGCACTGGCTATTGAACACAAGCGTGTTCAACTGGGAGATTTGAAGAGAAAGGCCATATCTCAAGGACAAGGAAGCAGCAGTGTTCGTCCTCGCTACAGTTCACCACAGGGTACACCGACTCGACCAGGAGGACCACGCCCAGTTCAGCAATCACCACTGAGGACTCCACCTCCTCGACAGGCTACCCCTACCGGCACCCCGACGAAGTTTTCAGGACAGAGTCCGGGCACTCAATGTTTCAAGTGTGGGAAGATTGGTCATTATGCGAATGTCTGCCCACAGAGGATTGCTACTACTCCAGTTCAGAACAGGCAGCAAACTCCAAGTTCTGGCAAGGGATATTCTATTGCCAAGGTTAATCAAGTCAGCGTTGATGCTACTCCAGATGGAGGGGACCTCGTAATTGGTATGTTTTATGTTAATGCAATTCCTGCAACCATATTATTTGATTCTGGTGCTACAGATTCATTCATGTCTGCTAGATATGCCAACACAAATGAAATACCACTGCTAAATATGAGAAAACCCATGATAGTAATTACACCTAAAGGGCCTGTTGAGGCGAATCAAATGACACGTAGATTGACATTAACCATTATGGGTAGAGAATTTGGAGCTACTGCTATAATATTGGAGTCAAGCAGTATAGATTTGATCCTTGGTATGTCATGGCTAAGAAAGGCAAAGGCCGTTATAGCATGTGGTAGAGGTACCATAGAACTCACTACCACTAAAGGAGAAAGGTTTCAAGTTAATATTGCAGTAACCTCCTCACCCATGCGTGCAATGTTCTTTATACCTGAGGAGTTTGTTGGTGACAACATCCGGGTGGTTAGAGATTTTCCGAATGTCTTTCCAGAGGAGTTACCAGGAATGCCACCTGATAGAGAAGTTGAGTTTGTTATTGACCTCTTACCTGGAACCGCCCCTATTTCTAAACGGCCATATAGGATGTCCGTAGAGGAGTTGAAGGAACTTAAGAAGCAGTTAACTGAGTTACAAGAGGCTGGGTACATTCGTCCGAGTTCCTCACCTTGGGGAGCACCGGTCTTGTTTGTACAGAAGAAGGATGGATCGCAACGGATGTGTGTGGATTATAGATCTCTTAATGATGTTACGGTGAAGAACAAGTATCCGTTGCCCCGCATTGAGGATTTGTTTGATCAAATGAGAGGAGCAAGAGTATTTTCGAAGATTGATCTCCGATCCGGTTACCATCAGATGAGGATTAGACCATCGGATATTCCCAAGACGGCTTTCTCGACTAGATATGGATTATATGAGCTTACTGTTATGTCGTTTGGATTAACCAATGCACCAGCTTATTTTATGAACTTAATGAACAAGGTGTTTATGGAGTATTTGGACAGATTCGTCGTGGTATTCATCGACGATATTCTTATTTATTCTCAGAGTGATAGTGATCACGAGGAACATCTGAGGTTGGTGCTACAAAAGCTACGAGATAATCAACTCTATGCCAAGTTCAGCAAGTGCGAGTTTTGGATTGGCGAGGTGCCATTTCTTGGTCATATTATTTCTAATGGAGGAATAGCAGTGGATCATGCTAAGGTTAAGGAGATAATGGAGTGGAGAGTACCCACTACAGTTACTGAGATTCGAAGTTTCTTGGGATTAGCAGGATATTATCAGAGATTTATTGAAGGGTTTTCTAAGATTGCTAAGCCTATGACTTCGCTTTTGGAGAAAGGAAGAGAATTTAAGTGGGACGATAAGTGCCAGGATAGTTTCGATCAATTGAAGAAAAGATTGATGTCGCCACCAGTATTGGTTATGCCAGACCTACAGAAAGGATTTGACATCTATTGCGATGCATGTGGCCAAGGCTTAGGATGTGTGCTCATGCAAGAAGGACATGTGATTGCTTATGCTTCTCGTCAGTTGCGGAGACATGAATTGAACTACCCGACTCATGACTTGGAATTGGCAGCCGTTGTGCATGCGCTTAAGATTTGGAGACATTATGTCATGGGAACCAAGTGCCAAGTATATACGGATCATAAGAGTTTGAAGTATATATTCACTCAGAAGGATCTCAACCTTAGGCAACGCCGTTGGTTAGAGCTCATTAAGGATTATGATTTGGAGATTCATTACCACCCAGGCAAGGCAAATTTGGTTGCAGATGCCTTGAGTCGCAAGGAGCATGTTCGTTCAGCTATTGTTGCCCAGCTACCCGATAAGATTGTTGAGGACTTCAGGAGACTTAACCTGGGGATAGTTGCTCATACTGAAGGAGTTACTATTGATGTGGAACCTACTTTGGAGCAAGAGATCCGCAAAGGACAAATTGGTGATGCTAAGATAAAAGAGATTAAGGATCTGATTACTGAAGGTCGAGTTCCGGAATTTACGGAAGATGAGCAGGGCACTGTATGGTTCAAGGACAGGATGTGTGTCCCTGATATTAAAAGCCTTCGGGAGACTATTTTAAAGGAGGCCCATGACTCGGATTATTCTATTCATCCTGGTAGTACCAAGATGTATCAGGATTTGAAACGGAAATATTGGTGGTATGGATTGAAAAGAGATGTAGCTGCACATGTGGCTATGTGCGATGTATGTCAAAGAGTTAAGGCTGAACACCAGAGGCCAGCTGGACTATTGCATCCACTAAAGATACCCGAGTGGAAATGGGAAGAGATTGGTATGGATTTCATTACTGGATTGCCTCGCACCCAGAAAGGATATGATGTTATATGGGTGATTGTGGATAGATTGACTAAAGTGGCTCACTTTATTCCTGTCAAGACTACTTATAAAGGTTCTCAGCTAGCAGAATTATATATGGCTCGGATTGTGTGTTTACATGGAGTACCAAAGAAGATCGTGTCTGATCGAGGTTCGCAGTTTACCTCAAGATTTTGGAGAAGCTTTCATGAGAACATGAGTACAAAGTTGAATTTTAGTACAGCTTATCACCCTCAAACTGATGGACAGACTGAAAGGACTAATCAAGTATTGGAGGATATGTTGAGAGCATGTGCCCTTCAGCATGGAGGAAGTTGGGATAAGAGTCTGCCTTATGCTGAGTTCTCGTATAATAATAGTTACCAGGCCAGTCTGAAGATGTCACCTTTTGAGGCTTTGTATGGGAGGAAGTGCAGGACTCCTCTATATTGGGATCAGACTGGAGAGAGACAGTTCTTTGGGCCTGAACTGATTCAAGAAGCAGAAGAACAAGTTCGTATAATTCGAGAGAATTTGAGAGTGGCTCAAACCAGGCAAAAGAGTTATGCTGATAATAGAAGGAGGCCACTGGAATTTGAAGAAGGAGATTATGTGTACCTCAAGGTGTCACCACTGCGTGGAATGAGGAGATTTAAAGTTAAGGGCAAATTGTCCCCTCGTTATATTGGACCATTCTTGATCTTTAGGAGAGTTGGGGAGATGGCATACCAACTCGAGTTACCTGCTAGTCTATCGGATGTGCATAATGTGTTTCACGTATCTCAACTTAAGAAGTGTCTCCGTGTTCCCGAGGAACAGTTACCCATGGAAGAGCTCAGTGTTCAAGGTGATTTGACTTACACGAAGTACCCGATCAAGATTTTGGATACATTGACTCGAGTTACAAGAAATAAGGTGATAAAGATGTGCAAAGTCCAATGGAGTCACCACGGTGAAGATGAAGCAACTTGGGAAAGAGAAGAAGAGCTTCGTATAGATTTTCCCCACCTTTTCCCTCGTTCTTCTTAAATCTCGAGGACGAGATTATTTTTAAGGGGGGTAGGATTTGTAATACCCACTTTGTAAGAAAGATCTAAAAGGGAGAAAATTATATTTCTTCATAGATATGTGTGTTATCCCTATTCATCATTTCATGTGGACACCTCACTTAAACAAATAAATAACTAACGAAGGACACCACTAAATTGTGCATCATGATGGAGTTTTGCTTGTTTGTGCAATTGCTAATAAAATAATAATAATAGAAGTACAATAATGAGATGGAGATTTGAATTTAACCCAAAGTTGCACTTTAGGGTTTTAGATATAATATGTAAAAGAGAAAAGGGAAGGAAGAAATTACTATGTGAATAAAAATAGTTATAATATATATATTATTCTTGTACAGATTTGAGTTTGTACATTTGACTCAAAGGTGAAGTTCATAACAGGATTCAAATTCAAATTAGAGATTCAAATGAAAAGAAAATAAATCAAAAAGGAAAAGGAAAATAAAAGAAAAAGAATAAAACCCACCTGGGCTGGAATCTCCACGTTTCGGCCCACCTAAGGATCCTTCGCCGCGCAGCCCACCTAACAAATCCCTCCTCGCGCTGGTCGCTTACCTGCGGGTCCCACGGGTCAGCCGTATCACGACCAAGCGCACGCCATCCGTCGCTCCCATGTGGGGCCGCTCTGTCAGGAGCTTCTCCTTCGTAACAAAACGCGTGAATCGCGCGCGCGTCAACTGAGCTCCGGGTGAATCGCTCCGTCAGTTGACAACCGACCTTCCCCGCCTCGTCTTCGCCGCTATAAAGAACCCTGGCCGCGACCCGTTCCTCCCCTTTTTGCTCTCGCGACTCAAACTAGACGCCGCCATAACCACCGTGTGACTCCGCTCGCGCGCCGCCGGTGATCTTCATCCGTGTCGGCGTTCCGACCTCGGGCGTGGGCTCGGGGGTGTGGTGCCGTGCTAGGAACGTGCTAAGCCACACGATTTCGTCCGTGGGCGGCTGGTAGCGCGTGGATTCGTCGTCGGGATTACCTCCTCCGCCGCTCGCCGTGGACTCGCGCCTACGCCGCCGCTCTAGGGCTCACTGGTGTTCTGGTGGGGTTCGCCTGTGCTGGGCGGAAGTTTTGGTGGCGTGGTGGGGTTGGGAGATCGGCGGTATACGCACTGTGCTTGGTGTAATGTTAATTTCTCTATATGCACTGTGCTTGTTTGTATTGTGGCGAGTAGAAGAGCCCGTGACCGAGGATCCTGGTGAGCAGCAGGTTGAAGTAGCTGAGCAGGAGCTCATTGAAGGCAAGTTGTGCCCTTGACCACTTTTTACCCAATAATGTTCTTTAATATCACTTATCCATGCATAGGTTAATTTTGATGGGACCCAATAGGTCACCCTAGATTTGTTTATCTCATTACCTTGTTTACCCCTGAATCACTTGGGTAGTTTGCTATTGCTTTACTTGGTTTTGGGATAATCATTTATTATATCTATGTTCCAATTATTCTTGTTATTTTGTTTATGTTCATGTTGAGATCATTAATGTTAATTGGAACATAGAGCTTAACTTGAGAACCACGTGCCACCACAAGGGAGGAATGGGACCCCTTGGCTGACTAATTAGGAAAGCTAGTGGAAGACTACCTTACCCGAAAGGGGCAAGGGCAGTAGGGGAGTGGTCAGTGTAGGGAGGTCCCTGGTTGATTTTGCTGCGATGGCGGTCAGCCAGGAACCCTGCATTGGAACTTCCTATAAACTGTAGCGGGTTTTCGGAAGCTAGTGGAACTTTGTAAAGGCCTCGTAGTGTTGCCCTGCCGCGCTTCCTAGGTAGAGGTGTATGGGATTCGCGACCCCTTGGCAGATGGGTAACATGACTTGTGGGTAAAGGGTACAACCTCTGCAGAGTGTAAAACTGGTATACTAGCCGAGCTCACGGTCACGAGCAGCTCAGGACTCTCTGATGTTTAAATTATGGAACTTAAATTCAATTTGTCATTCGCATATGCATGGGTTTGTTATTAATTTTGTTCTATTACTTTACTTATGGTTTGGTATTTACTTACACTTAGTAACTGCTAATAAAATTTTGACCAACTACTTAAAAGCAACGCTCAGCTTTAACCTCTTTCATTGATTAGCCTTACACATCACATGAACTCACACCTTTGTGAGTTTATGTCCACTGGTTCCCCACAACTTGTTGAGCTATGATCATGTGTGAGCTCACCCTTGCTGTCTCACACCCCCCCCACAGGAGAAGATCAGGTGGTTCAGGAGGAGCCGCCTAACACTGAGGAGTTCGATCTGATCTAGGTGGCGTTTCCCAGTCGACATTGGCGCCAACGATCCTTAGTTTGTTTTATCTTTATTACATTATTTTGTAATAAGTCTTCCGCTATGTAATAAATACTCTGATGTTTTATGACATTTATCTCTATACACTCTGTTATTATATATGTTGTCTTCTTGGCGCATGTATGAGATGCACCTAGCTTTGTTCCTTAAAGCCGGGTGTGACAATGCAATATCTTTACAAACACTAAAAGTAGCATGCCTTCTCACATAAAAGAATATGTCTCGAGAGTTACTCTCTTAACACTGCACGTTCACACAATTGTGAAATCTTGATCATATAAATAACTAAGCTTATCTAGATTAGTTAAACATGTAAAAGGATTTTTTGAATCAAAGCAAGAAAAACCAACTAGCAGCTCACTTGAAGCTTCACTAACAAAGAATATCTCGGTGTGGTAGTAGTAAAGTTGTAAAGGTTTTGTGACTGTGAATCCATCTCGCCTAGATCGACCTCTAATAGGTACTTCTACATCTATGTGGATTAAGATCCAAAATCTTTTTTACAAGCTATTAAATTGATCTCTCATATTTGATGAATTGTCATATTCTTGTTCTCTAATCTTGGATATAGATAAACCATGATGATCTAGAATGAAAACACTAGATATCAAATCGAAGCTGTGTATAGATGTCCATACGGTACTGAAAGGATCACGATGCCCAAGAGGGGGGGGGGGGTGAATTGGGCTTTTCTAAAAATCAACACTAATTAAAACCTAAGCAAGAGCTAAGCAAGAGCCCAACTTCACCCCAACAACTAGCACTAAGAAAATAATACTAGAAATACAGCAATGCTAAGACAATACTTCAATTACTTGCTAAACAAATACATAATGTAAAGTGCTTGAATTAAGTGCGGAATGTAAAGCAAGGTTTAGAAGACTCCGCCAATTTTTCCCGAGGTATCGAAGAGTCGGCACTCTCCAACTAGTCCTCGTTGGAGCACCCACGCAAGGGTATCGCTCCCCCTTGGTCCTCGCAAGAACCAAGTGCTCACTACGAGATGATCCTTTGCCACACCGGCGCGGTGGATCCCTCGAGACCGCTTACAAACTTGAGTCGGGTCACCAACAAGATCTTCACGGTGATCACCGAGCTCCCAACGCAACCAAGCCGTCTAGGTGATGCCGATCACCAAGAGTAACAAGTCGTAGACTTTCGCTTGACCAAGAGAAGCCTAATGCAAGTGGTGTGTGCTCTAGGTGGCTCTCGCTAGCGCTAATGAGGAACAAATGCTGGATTAAGATTCTCTAATCTCCTCACTAGGCTTTTGGTGCTTGCAATGCTCTAGCAATGTGCTGGAATTAATGTGGGCAGCAAGACATTGAATATGGTGGGTGGAGGGGGTATAAATAGCCCTCACCCACTGTAACACCCAAATTCTGAATTTGGGATTGGTAGAAGAAATCTGAGCAAAGTACCATTAATAAATAATTAAACTTTATAATTCACCCTTTTTAAAGATAAATAATCATAATAAAATAACGATGGTTAAAATAAAACATAATAAAGATTAGACATTGGAAAAATGTTCCTATCAAAACAAAGGGAAGAACTTTTGAATATACCTTTAATCCAACTACACACTCAAATAATAATGTGGTGTGTGTACTTCATGTTGAAAACATTACTTAGTTAATATAATAATAAAATAAATGAAGAAATACTATGTAGAAATTGTGCATCATGTGAAAGTGTATCTTGTGCATAAATTTGAAATTTAGAATTTAAAACTTGGTTTGATTTGAAATTGAAATAAGAAAGGAAAATAGAAATAATTAAGAAAAGAGAGAAGGAGGAGGATTATACAAAATAGAGGAAAATAAATGTATGAAAGAATATATTTTGTCCCCACTAATATTTTAATTTAAGAACTTAACTCAGATAAGAAGCTCACAAACAAGTTTGAATTCAAATTAGTATTAAAATTTGAATTTGTGAAAGAAGGGAGAAAGAAGAAAAAAGAAAGGAAAAATAAAAAGAAAAAGATAAAAGCTTACCTGGGCCTCGTACCTGGAATTCGGCCCACTTCCACTCCTATCTCGCGCGGCCCAAACACCAGAAGACCCGGCGCCGACACACGGGCCCTTCTTGTCAGTCGCACGCGCGCACCGTAGCTCGGACTCGCGGGGCCCACTGCCCAGTCGCTCCATCGGCACTCATTCGTTGGATCCTCTCGCTGTCACCTGGGCCCGGGGCTGTCAGCTCAGTCTTCTCCCTTCAACCGACTCCGCTTGCGGCGAGGAACAGCTCTTCCGAGCTCGCCGCCAGAAATTCCGCCGACGGTCTCGGCCTCCTCTAGTGCGGACTTATTCCTTTCCTCTGGGCTATAAAATCCGGGTGCTCGTGGACCTGGGCGGCCATGGAAGCCACAGAATCACCGAGAGAAGGGAGGGAGAGAAACCTTCATCGCCGCCACCATCGTCACGCTATCTGGGGGCCATTCGGTGTCCAGGGTGGGAATAGGATTGATCGCCGAGACTTGGGGAAGCTTTCTCCACCACTAATTTGAGGAACGGCCGGGCGATGAGGCCTTGATTCCTCACCGGAGCGCGAATCTGGGGCGGAGCTTCCCCCTTCCCGTGGACAGCTCGCCAGCGCCGGTAATCCCTGGTACAGTACCCTTACCCGTGTTCACTTCCGTCAGAGCAACATGTAGGGCCATTGAATCAGGGTAGGGACCAACCATGCCGGGGATTAGCCCCGCCGGTGATGGCTTCGTCGCGTCCGGGGTACAGCGCCGCCGTGGTCGGCTCTGTTGAGGAAGATGGACGACACACCGTTGATCTCATCTTCAACGGTCACGATTAGATGGATGGTTGAGTGTGTGGGAGCCGTAGATATTAGATGGACGGCTTAGATCAAATCTTAGCATACCTCTTCGAGTCATTAAATCGGGGCCGTGGATTCCAGATCGGGCGGCTGGGGGCATGTGCGGGTGTGTGGCGCGCCCAGATCTAATCTGGCGCGTCCGTTCCGATCGGACGCCCGAGATCTTACGATACCCCTTCGCGCTGGCGCTTTTGTTAAAGAGCCCCTCCACTTATTTGAAATAAACCCGCAGTCCAGGGTGACTGTGCTCTGTGTCGGGGGAAACTTACGCGGTGGCCCCTGAGTTTCTCTGGTTTTGGCGCGCAGTCCAAGGGAATAGAAAATCCAGTAAAATGAAATAGAAAATGATTTTTGATACAAAAATAATTCCAGAAACTTGTTTAAATCATAGAAAATCCATTTTTAGTCCAAATTAATCCATTCCAATTTCTAAAATTTTGTAATTTTATTCTCTACCACCTAGAGCCTCTGTTTTGTCATGAAAACAATTAGAAATTTAATCTCTCACTTAATCCATTTTAAACACATAAAACCTTTGAAAATTCATAACTTAAAATCTACAACTCCAAAATTAATAATTCTTTTTCCTGTGATCTTATTTTAATATGTAGATTAATAATGTGTATTTTGTTCTTATGTTTGGTGTAATGTTAATTTTGCCTATACCATGTTTGTTTGAATTGCTACGACTAGCAGTGAGGTCACGAGTCATCTGAAGATCATCCTGGTACCTGGAATCTCAAGTCCCAGGCAAGTTGTGCCCTTGATCACTTCTTTTTACCCAGCCATGTTCTGATTAATCATAATGATCTGCATAGGTTAATTTGATGGGACCCAACAGGTTACCTAGTTTGATTATCTTTATACCTTGTTTACCACTGAACTTTCTGGGTAGTACTTGCTAGTGCTATATGTGGTTTTGGGTATGGAGATACACTATTCATGATTACACTTTTGTTATCAGTTGTTATTTATTGTTCATGATAAGATCATTACGTTAATTGGAACATGGAGCGACCACCCGGGAAAACAGTGCTACCACAAGGGAGGAATGGGACCCCTTGGCTGATTAATTAGGAAAGCTAGTGGAAGACTACCTTACCCGAAAGGGGCAAGGGCAGTAGGGGAGTGGTCAGTGTAGGGAGACCCTCGGGAGGATTTTGCTGCGATGGCGGTCCTGCAAGGGATTCCTGCATTGGAACTTCCTATAAACTGTAGCGGGTTTTCGGAAGCTAGTGGAACTTTGTAAAGGCCTCGTAGTGGATCCCTAGCCATTCACCTCGGTAGTGTCTAAGGGCCTTGCAAACCCTGGCGACATGGGATACACGACTTGTGGGTAAAGATGCGCAACCTCTGCAGAGTGTAAAACTAGTATACTAGCCGTGCTCACGGTCAAGAGCAGCTCGGACCCTCACATGATTAATTTATGGAAGTAAATTCAATTTGTCATATGCATTGCATCGCAGGTGATGTTGTTATTACTCTTGTTCTATTATTTAAGTGGGTTGGTATTTACTTATACTTAGTAACTGCTAATAAAATTTTGACCAACTTTAAAAGCAATGCTCAGCTCTAACCATCTTCTTTGGTAAGCCCTACACTTCACGTGAGCTCCCACCTTTGGCGAGTTCATGCACATTATTCCCCACAACTTGTTGAGCGATGAACGTATGTGAGCTCACTCTTGCTGTCTCACACACCCCACAGGTCAAGAACAGGTACCACAGGATGAGGCGCTTGGAGGATGCTGTGACGAGTTCGTGAGAGGTCTAGGTCGTCGTCTCCCAGTCAACTTTGGGTTGCTGGACCGTTGTCTCCTTATAATGTAATTATTTATTTTGTATAGAACTCCTGTTATATATAAAGTTGTGACATTCGATCCTGTGCCACTATACATCATATGTGTGAGACTTGGTCCCAGCACACCTGGTGATTATGTATACGCCCGGGTTTTGGACCCCTAAAATCCGGGTGTTACACCCACCAACTAGCCGTTACCAGCAATCTTCTGCGCATGGGCGCACCGGACAGTCCGTTGCGCCACCGGTGCGCCAACGGTCGTTTCCAACGGCTAGTTCTGACAGGTAGCCGTTGGACTGATGGCACACCGGACAGTGAACAGTCACTGTCCGGTGCACACCGGACAGTCTGGTGCACTGTCCGGTGCGCCACTAACATTCATTTTCGAAACAGGCGCTCTCGGGTTTTTGGGGGAACAAACTCTTCCCCAGGGCCACCTGGGCCCCACCTGGCAGAGGGTGCATCGGACAGTCCGGTGCACACCGGACAGTCCGATGCCCCAAGGCCAGAAACCCTATTTCTTGTTTTTTCGGCTGATTTTTAAATCGGTTTTCATTCTAACTTGTGAGTGAGTTCTAGAGTGACACCTAGCACTATATGTGAGTGTGAATGTGCACCAACACTACACTAGAACTCTCTTGGTCAAACTACTCATCGACAACCCCTCTTTATAGTACGGCTAAAAGAGAATAAAAGACCTAACTAAATCACGAGTGTCCACATCTCCTTGACACTCGGACTCCGTAGTCCTTCACTTTTCGTCTCGTCATTTTAGCCGTCGCTTCAAGTTCTTATCTCCGGGATTGTTTTCACCGTTGTAGTGCTTCTACCTGTAATGTGACCTAACTTACCATTTGTCTCTGCAAAACACACGTTAGTCACATATAACATCACGTTGTCATTAATCACTAAAACCAACCAAGGGCCTAGATGCTTTCAATCTCCCCCTTTTTGGTGATTTATGACAACCCTACAAGATTTGTGAGAGTAGTTTGTTTTGAAATTTCTATCAATATAGAAGATGGTTAGTTATACTCAGTAATCTTTGACAGAAAGAATGTGTACCATAATAATAAAAATGAGCGCATACACAACGTGAATTTCTTGTTCATATAAAAGTGAAATCAAATCGATGAACAAGAACTTAAAAGACTGGTGATAACATATAAGGTGAAAACATAATACACACACAGTCAACATAAGCATCGAGAGTATATATAGAGTCTGTGAGTCAAAAGCACCATACAAAAGTGAAGCTAGTACAGAGAGTAACAAGCACATATATTACATCAAAATGACTCTCTACTAACTCCCTAACTCCCCCTAGCTCTCACAACTCATATCTCTCCCCCTTTGGCATCAAACACCAAAAGGGCACCCGAACCTACACATCAGAAGAGGGAGGAGGCGGCGGAGGCGCATCCGGTCGCGGTCGAGGCAGTAGGGCGAACGCCAGCTGGGGGTTAGAGTCAGTCTCGGATCCAGGATCTGTTGTAGAAGCTGGAGTTGGTACTGACTCGGACGGAAGCTGCGCTGCTGGAGCTGCCGGAGCCGAAGAAGAGGTCGCAGACACCGCCACAACAGTAGTGGGAACAGCAGAAGCTAGAGGCACTGACGGCTGAGGGCAGACGGAGCTGAAGACCGGTGACGTGAAAGCCAGGGTGACCGGCCGGAGCGGAGAGGAAGAAGGACCAACAGGGGGTCCTGGCTGAAGCGCTGGCACAACAGGAGCCTGAAGAGGAGGAGGCGGGACTGACTGAACCCGGGGAATCGAGATACCAGAATGTTGTAGCGTAAGAGTCATGAATGCCCTGCTCTCAGCCCGATCCTGAAGAAGCTGTTGCTGAAGAGAATCCTGCCTGTCCTATATGGTCTGAAACATCGAGAGCATCCTCTCGGACAACTGCTGATGGGCTGCTGCCTGATGGGTCTACTCGGCTGCCAAGTGAGCCTGCTGCTGAGTAAGTGTCTGGAGAATCGAAGCAAAAGCAGGGTCAATGGCAGGAGGGGCAGCAGGGGTAGCACTAGAACTCCCAGCCTCATGATCATGTGAGCGTGGAGGCATAGGAGGCGGAGGCGAAGGTGGAATCCCAAAATCATCATCATCAACAACAACTGCTGCGTCCTGAGCCTCGAACTGATGAAGTGCAGTATCCTCGGCCTGAGTGTCAAAAACTGGAGCAGGTGCTGGCACAGGAGCCTCAGGCGCTGGACAGTAGGATCCAAAGACAAGGCGTGAGGCCTCAAGTGTGCCCTGGAACTGTGGAGGCCGAATCAGTTGAGCAAAGATGTGACATAGGTAGTGAGCATACGGCAGCTATCGACGGGCACGCAGACCATCCAAAACGGTGTCCTCGATCTCACAAATAAGGAAATCCACAACATCAAACTCGGAGTGAGAGACCAGGGCACCAAGGAGACAGAGCTGGATATGTGTGGTAGCCTCCCTGTATCCCATCCGCGGCAGAAGTGTCCGTCTCATAAGCTAAAATAGAAACTTTGCTGCTGTGGTGAAATCTGCCGGAGAGCGTCGCGACGCATCTGAGAAGGGTGGTCGGAACAGAGCCACGACGTGAGCTGTACCCGGAGTGACACTGTCGTGAGGGCGACGAGGAGGGTCAGAGGTGCCATAGCATAAGCTGTGAAGACGAGTCGTTGACTCGTGAAATCCAAATAGCTGGCGAATCTGGCTGGCATGAATAGTGACATCCTCTCGCTCAAAACGAAACCTCATCCAGTGATGATCAGGGTCAATCCATACAGTCGCGTAGAAAACTCGGACCCATTCCTCAACATACCTGCCGCTGGTAGTCAAAAGAGTCAGAAAGCCAGTCAGATATGAGAGGTGCACCTCAGAGTCAGCACCGGTGGCTAGCAGAAAAGAGGGAAGGTCCAAAAGCCGGTGCACTCGCAGAGCAATCTGTGCAGACATCTGTGCCCTGAAGAAGGATTCCTGAATCCTGGTGCTGAAAAGGTCAACTGCAGCAGGGTCCCTCTGAGCCGGTAACCAAGACTCCACGGGTATGTACCTGAACCTGCGTACTCGTGCCGTTGTAGCACGCTGAAGGTCAAACAACCTGGGATCCGCAGCAAGAGGTCGCACCTCAGTCTCATCGCGCTCCCGGAAGCGAGCAGGTGGGATAGGTGGAGTAGAAACGGGAGCGGGAGAAGGAGCAGTGGAAGTTGGTGTAGTGGAGGTGGTGGATGGCGCAACAGGGGTGACAGGAGCAGGCAAAGTGGGTGGTGGAGTGGAAGCAGTGGTGTGAGTGGAGGAGCGAGGCCGGGAGGCGAGGCGACGAACACGGTACGCAATCTGATCTGAAGGAGTCTGAGGCTGATCTCCTAGCTCGGCCTGCTCAACGGCTGCTACTGCCGTTGCTCGGGCTGCTCTATCCATACGCCGCTTCTTGCGGCCTTCCTGCTGCTCCAAGTATACGGTCTTGCCCTTGACCTGCCTGAAGGGGCGACGAGGATCCTCATCATCGCCTCCCCCTGGCGCCGACACATTCTTCGTGCGCGGCATCCTGACCTGACGACTGCAAATGAGAGAGAGAAGCTAAGCACAAGTCGATAATAGCCGATAGAATATCAAAAGAGGAAATGTCTACTTGGAAAGCTCACACGAGAGGTGGAAATCCAGGCAGGACAGGAGACGGCTCATGGGCAAGCAAGGTCACTGAAATGATAGAAGAGGTGAGCACGTATTAGTCACATAGTCATAAGTATATGAAATGTGAATAAATACATACACACAGAATTATGGCACAGAAAACAAAAGTCATGGCGATCGAGAGGTCAAACGACGCGAAAACGACGTTTGAACGAGAAATAGTGCCATAGGAGGTTTGAAATTGAAAATGAGGCATGAAATGATTTGGAATTGAGCCGATACTTCACAAATAGGTTTATATGGGTAAATATGAGTGAAGTGTGTGCTTGGTGTGAATTTAGGCGAAGAAAATGAAATTTGGGCACTCGGCTTGGAAACGATCGCTCGAAACGGGGAATTTAGTGAAAATGAAGCCTGGAATATCGGATGGGCGTGAAATTTGGCGAATATGTTACTGGAGGTGTTGTGAAGGTGCCTGAAAAATTTGGGTTCAATCGGAGCATTTTTGGCTGGTTTGGGCATTTCACCGAACACGTGACGTGCGGAATTCTAGGGTTTTGGAGAAATGGCTATTAGAGGCTGTGAAACCCTCCCTAAGGAGCTAGAAACCTGCAGGAGTACTCAAGGAACACATAGGAACACTTCCTACCAGTAGGATTCACGGGAATTCACAAGAATTGGAAAATGGAACTTAAGGGGAGGAAGAGTGTTCACTGCCCAGAGAAATGGAGAGAGAGAGGGAAGACAGAGGAGGGAAGTGCTCACCAGAGTAGAGTGAGGAGCACAGCCGAGGGGAATAGCAGACGCCGGAGGATCGCCGGAGGGGAACAACAGACGCCGGTGATGGGGTGGAAACCGCCAGAGCACAAAGACAGAAACTGAGAACAGAGAAGAAAGTCCCTGGCCTCGGGCGCGAGCAGGGGAAAGGATTTTTTTATAACGAGTTATGGGCGCACCGGACAGTCTACCGTGCCTGTCCGGTGCACACCGGACAACGCACAGTAGCTGTCCGGTGAACCACCAGACAGCGCACAGGAAAATGGATTTTGAGCGCGCGGCTGCCGGTGCACCGGACATTGCACAGTGTAGTGTCCGGTGCACACCGGACTGTCCGGTGAGCCCAAACAGAGGGAAGATTTGAAATTTTTGAATATTTCTATCTAATTTCCAACCAAACCAAATCCCAACTTATAATCACACAAAATAACACTTGTTGGGACAGGTATTGGCACCCTCATATATTTTCTCATCATTTTCAAAATATTTTGCCATAGGCTAGATAGTTTTTTTAGAGAAAATAGGCAAATGATGAAATTTGCATTTTGGCCTTGCACTAGGGGTTTTCATGAGTGATTTGAGTTTTGAATACTCCCCTAAGTGCAGTACCTCATGCATATTTCAAGAACCAACAATTGCATAAAAAGTAAGAATTCAAGTGCTAACAGCTTAAAACTAAGACTTGTCAAGTTTGATCCGAGTTAAGCTTTTTCACTCGCTTTGTTGGCGGTTATCTCAACTAGGTTAGACAAGCCCTAGATGCAATACAAGAAATTTAAACATGCAATGCAAGCTTGACAACACCATTTGACATCTTACATAAAATTTCTAAGATCAAGAATATTTAGTTCATTCCTCAACATGCAAAAGCGGGTCTTATCAAGTGGCTTAGTGAAAATATCTGCTAATTGATCTTCCGACCTCACTCCTTCTAAAATGATATCTCCTTTAGCAACATGATCTCTAAGGAAGTGATGACGGATATCAATGTGCTTGGTGCGAGAGTGTTGTACAGGATTATTAGCAATTTTAACAGCACTCTCATTATCACACAACAAAGGTACCTTTTCTAGAACTACGCCATAGTCTAGAAGAGTTTATTTCATATATAAAATTTGTGTGCAACAAGCACTCGCGGCTATGTATTCTGCTTCGGCGGTTGACAAGGCAAGACTATTTTGCTTTTGGATGTCCATGATACTAGTGATCTACCAAGCAGATGGCATCCCCCAGAAGTACTTTTCCTATCAATTTTGCAATCGGCATAATCCGAATCGGAATAGCCAATTAAATCAAAAGTAGCTCCTTTGGGATACCATAGACCAACGCTTGTGGTGTGCCTGAGATACCTAAGAATTCTTTTAACAGCGCGAAGATGAGCTTTCTTAGGATTAGATTGAAATCTAGCACACATGCTGACACTAAACATGATATCGGGCCTAGATGCGGTTGTTGGGGACTTGTTCTCAAATGCTTCGGATTAAGAACAAGGCAACATAAAAAGTGTTAAATGTTAAAGCCCTTCGTCCTACCAAACATTATTCCCCTTTGGGAATAATGAGTCCCGGACGAAGGTCACAAGAGACATACCTTCGTAAATTCAACAAGTAATAACGAAGGATTCATATAAAACATGAAATGTAAATCATAGAATCATTTCTATTTTATTAACATAGAGAAATAGAAATGATTACAAATTACAAATGTACCTTCGGTCTTGAGAGAAGGTAAAAAGTACAAGCGTGACGCAAATGCCAATGCCAAGTCAGCGTGAACAGTACAGGAGTACTGTTCATCTATTTATAGGCGCGGGACGCAGCCCACGTAAAATTACATCCATGTCCATTACATTTGTTAATGGCTTATGGAAATTTGTCAAGGCCCACGCAGTCTTTTCATCTTTAAGTCGGTTCCCCCCTCTGCTGTCGCGACGAAGCTTCCCTGCGCACAGCTTCGGCTGCGCTCGTCCTTCGTCTGGTTCAGGCTTCGTCCTGGCCGTGCTTCATATTCATAGTTCTGAGTCCAAAAATACCTGTTCACATAATCCACTTGGAAAACATTGTCAAATCATGTTTTTGAGGACCTTCGGAGGACGAAGGCCCCCAACAGTAGCCCCTCGCAATATTAATTTGTTAATAATAAATTCAGATTGCGATATGGACGAAGGCCTTGAGCCGAAGGTCCGAAAAAACACCTTCCCTTTGCTAGAATAGCAACATTCACTGACAAGCGGGGCCTTTCAATTTTCAACGCCCTGGGCGTATAAATAAGATCGCACCGCAAACTCATTTGGTACGCACACTTGCCTTCTGCTTCGGCCCACTAAAATTTTTAGCTCTTGTGCACTAAGATTTGCTGGTCTTTTTGATTTTGAAGCTTCGGCCTCGGGAACAATTTTTTAGCGTTTCCGAAGATGTCTGAAGGCAAGAAGATTCCTGCTGAGATGAAGCTGAGTCTCGAGGAGGAGAAGAATCTGGGGTTCCTGATAGCGATGGCAGAGACCAATACAGAGAAAATCACCAAGGAGATTCTCGAAGGTTTGTCCGAAGATACTGGTGACAGCGACAGCTATGATGTAGAGAGTGGTGGGGAAGAGGCCGAAGATCGTCCATGGCGGCCAAGTCACACGGTTTTCGGGAAAACCACTATCAAGCAGAGCCATATTGATAATATGAGGGGGCGGTATTTTCGAGATATATCTATTGTGAGGGCTGACGCTGGAGAAAAGACTTCTCCCACTCCCGAAGAAGATGAAGTTGTAATCTTCCGAAGCTTTCTCAAGGCTGGGCTTCGATTTCCCCTGAGCAACTTTGTTGTTGAGGTACTGAAAACATTTCAAGTCTACCTTCATCAACTTACTCCCGAAGCTATCGTAAGAATGGGGATATTTGTCTGGGCTGTGAGGAGCCAAGGTTTGGAACCAAACGCTAAAAGCTTCTGCAACATTCATGAGTTATTATACGAGACGAAGCCCTGGGGAAAAGAACAATACCACAACAATTTTGGGTGTTATAGCTTCGGTGCCCGCTCCGGGTCAAGCTGCCCTGTGCCGACCTTTCAGAAAAGGTGGCCCGGAACCTGGATGACAGAGTGGTTTTATGTGAAGAATGACTTAACAGCGCAAGAAAATGTTAAGAGTATTATTATGTGCCCCATCTGGCAACGCTTCGGACTACGAAGGCCGAAGGTTGAAATGGACGAAGCAGCCGAGGAGTGCCAAAGAGCCTTCGGCGTAGTCTGCTCCTTCGTTGGAACAAGGGACTTGGTCCAAGAGCACATTGCCTTCAGGATATGGCCACTTGCAGAAAAGTGGGAAATGCCGAAGGAAACCATTAAAGAGTCCGACGAAGGCGGACTAATTAGACTAAAATACACATTCAAGTATGCAGATAAATTTGTTGAACCTGATGATGACTGGTTGAAAAGTATTGAGACATTAAGTGATGAACTGCTTGGCACATATTCGAAGGCTGAGAACACTGCATTATCAGCAGCCTTCGGAGGCCGAAAGAAGAAAAGACTCAATCGTGTGTTCGACGCAGTCGGGTTTGTCTATCCCGACTACCACTATCCAGTACTGGGTCGCAAAAGGAAAAATACTTCTCCTGCGACAGAAGCTACCCCGAGTGTCACTAGTGAGCCAGCGCCTCAAAGGAAAAAGATGAAGGTGCTCACCCATCGAACGCGCTTTATTGAGCCGGCCACAGTGCCAGAATTTATTGGTGAAACTTCTTTGGCCTCTGAAGCTACGGAACCAGCTCCAGTGCCGAAGACAGAAGAAAAAACCGAAGCGCCTTTAGCATTAGAAAGACCGAAGACTGAAGGGCCAAAAACATCAGAAATCTTAAGTCCTTCAGCAAACGTTGAATCAACAAAAAATCAAAAGGGCCCATTGGTGACTCCAAGAAGAAAGAGAATGGTTAACGTACTGGATGTCTTGGAGACAATTAAGTCTTCAAGCACAACCACAAAGGAGTCTGTTGAACTCGCCGAAGCATCTACTGAAGCTTCGAAACAACAAGCTGAAGCTGAAGCCGAAGCCGAAGCCGAAGCTGGGCCTTCAGAGCCCCACAAGGAGCAACCTTTGGAAGCCGAAGCAATAAAAATATCAGAACCAGTTGTAGCTGAAGAAATTGACACTGCCATCCCCGAAGCTCCTGCCAGCATATGCGATTACATTATACGACACGCTTCGGGGAAGAAACTATCTGCAGAAGAAACTTATGAAGCCAACCATTATGCAAAAGAGCTAAAATATCCGAAGGGGGCAGTAATATTCAATGGGACAAATGAAGATGATTTCCTATACTGCCTACCTGATAATAAAGAACTAACTGTCTGCCGAGAGATGGCCAGGAGTATAGGCTTCCCGAAGCTCGAATCTGGACTAAGCGCCATGACGAAAGAGGATCTCGCAGACAGTCTTGCATACAATAGCCTAAAGGTTTGGGAATTAAGCGTTTGAAAAAACTTTTTTAATTCGTAATTCATTCCTATATTCTTATATGGATTCTTTTCCGTACAGGGCTTAATTCTAAGCAACGCATTAAGAGCTCAAAAAAGCGCCGAAGATGAAAGCTATGAGATTGCGTTCAACAATTTGCGCTCCGAAGTTATAAAGCTGAGGAACGAAGCTCTAGAAAAAGACAAAATTCTGGTTACTCTAGTAGACAAGATAAAAAAGGACGAAGCTGCTGCAAAGATTCAGGCCGAAGCTCAGAAACACGAGATCAAAGATCTTCAGAAACAACTAGCCCGGGCGAAAGAAGAACGTGTGCTTGAGGAAACAAAACGAGAACTTAGTGATCATATGGTGGATAAGTTGGAGTTAAGGGTTAAGGAGCTTCGGGCCTCTCAAAGAAAATGCTATGTTAAATCTGTAGAATGCGTGAACAAAATTAAAAACAGCTTCGCCAGCGTGGGCGCCTTTTCCAGCGAGGAGAATTTCTCTCGAGGTAATCCCGAAGGTCCACTGGAATGGATTAGTCACGAAGCAGAGGCCTTCGAGGAGATCCTGAGCAGTCGTGGCGACATCTGCGCTTTTTCGGGCGCCAGAGGAATTGCTTCTGTCTTAGAGAAGAAAGGTTGCGGGCATGTAAAATTTTTAGCTCAGTCCGAAGCTGCCTTATCTTCCGAAGACATCAAGGACCCCTCGGCCGAAGCAAGCGTTGTTGGTGGCAAATTTTTTACTGATATCTGGAACGACGGCGGCCGAGGAATGGCACAAGAAATCATCCAAAGGAGCGAAAAAGGCATCCATGATGCTAGGAAAGTGGCAGAAGCTACCGAAAGAAGTACAGAGCCCGAAAGGCAATTAGGTATTAATTAGCCGTTCTTATTGTGTTGTAATTTTTATTTCAAACTTTGCTCACGGTTTGTAATAGTAATGAAGAAATATTCTTTTGCCTTAGAAGCTGCTGAATCGACTGCCGACCCGCACGCAAAAGGTGATGATGAAATTAAACAAATGGCCGAAGCTATCATGGACAAAGTTGTTGATCAGCTTCTAAATGAAGCCGCCGAAGCAGTATTAAGAGAAGACTAGATGCTATTTAGAAAAAACATTTAAATTGTGATCTATGTAACATTTTGTACATTTGAATGTAATATACAAGTTTCTTTTCATTATTCAATTCTTTACGATGCATGAAACTCTACATACATACCATTTTTGAGCCTTCGGCGAAAAAACACCTTCCCTTCTTTTCATGCTTCGTGAAGAAAATATTCTCCGTTAAAACTGTTCTGATAAGTCACATCCATGCTTCGTGAAAGCATTCTCCGAAGCTATACAATTTCGATATTGCTCTGACGAAGCTTGTCCATGCTTTGTAAAAATATTCTCCGAAGCTGTATTCCGAATTTATACAATTTCGATATTGCTTTCTCAAAGCATTCTTCCGAAGGTCGATACTGTGTACCCTTCTCTTGCAAAATGCAATATGATGTATGATGCTTATGCTATGCAAGGTGATGTGATGATGTTATGTTATGCAAATGACCTTTGTTCCGAAGATACACACAAAATTTATTCGTAAGCTCTGCATTCCCTTAGGAACGTCTTTGGAGCTTCTTCGTCTTTTACTTAGACGGTATCAGCGTTGACTTTTCGCTGTAAGCCTCCCTTAGGAGCTTCTTCGTCTTTTACTTAGACGGTATCAGCGTTGACTTTTCGCTGTAAGCTCTGCATTCCTTTAGGAACGACTTTTGAGCAGAAAACTTACACTGCGCTCCCTTTGGAACGGCTTTTTATGACTTCATGAACTTACTCTGCGTTCCTTAGAACGACTTTCTGTTAATCCGAAGGATTTTTAATATTTCGAAGGTCCTCCTTGCTAACACAAAAACTTCATCAACTTAATCCTGTGGAGAAAATAGATTTTCCACGTCGGAAACAGCGAAATCATTACATGGAAACGATCAATGTTTTTTGCTACAGGGAATAGAACCGAATAGAAAAGACTGCTATCAAAGGTAGGATATGTGTCAATAAATGTGCTTCGACTCTGGCACAGTGCTGTTGACTGTGCGAGCTTCGGATTGTTCTCTGAAGTCCCTTTGATGTGGAGCATATTGACTCCCTTCTGGCTGTTGACCCTGTTGCAATGGAGGTGGAGGCGGGGGCTGTTGCCAGGAAGCTTGAGGTTGACTTGCCGAAGCTACAGAAGCTGCAGGGTGGTTGTCTATGTACTGTGGGATGTAAGGCGGATGATACGAAGCAGTATGCATGACCTGCTTCGGCTGAACTTGTTGAGATGTAGCTTCAGCTATCTCCTTTTGCTTCTGGATTGTAATATGGCACGTCCTGGTGGTATGGCCCTTGCCTTCTCCACAGAATAAGCAAAACAATTTCCTTGGTTGATCTCCGAATCTTCCGCCGAAGCCCCTGGCGCCTCTGCCTCTCGGAGCTGGTGGCCGGAAGAAAGCTTGTTGTTGCCCCGAAGCCTGTGAGGAGCACTGCGGTCTGCTCTGCTGACTCCCCTTATCATCATTCTGAGTGGAGCTGTGGATGGACCGGACATGCCTCGGGTAGTATCTTCCTCCGAAGCCCCTGGTCATTTCAGAAAATCTGAAGGCCTCCTCCCTTCTTTGGCGAAAGTCATTGTCAGCACGAATGTACTCATCCATCTTTTGGAGCAGTTTCTCCAGGGTCTGAGGCGGCTTTCTAGCAAAGTATTGAGCTGCAGGCCCAGGACGAAGCCCCTTGATCATGGCTTCAATAACAATTTCATTGGGCACCGTTGGTGCCTGCGCCCTCAAACGTAAGAACCTTCGGACATAAGCCTGAAGGTATTCTTCATGATCCTGAATGCACTGGAACAAGGCTTGAGCTGTGACCGGCTTCGTCTGAAATCCTTGAAAGCTGGTCAGTAACATATCCTTCAGCTTTTGCCATGAAGTAATCGTTCCTGGCCGAAGGGAGGAATACCAGGTCTGAGCAACACTCCTGACGGCCATAACGAAAGACTTCGCCATGACTGCAGCATTGCCCCCCATACGAAGACACTGTTGCTTCGTAGCTCATCAGGAACTGCTTCGGGTCTGAGTGGCCGTCGAACATGGGGAGCTGGGGTGGCTTATAGGATGGAGGCCAAGGTGTAGCCTGCAGCTCAGCGGACAAAGGAGAAGCATCATCGAAAACAAAATTTCCCTGATGGAAATTGTCATACCAGTCATCTTCGTTGACGAAGCCCTCCTGATGAAGGTCTTTCTGCTGAGGCCTTCTGTTTTGCTCATCATGGGTAAGATGGCGGACTTCCTCAGAGGCTTCGTCTATCTGCCGTTGCAACTCAGCTAGCCGGGCCATCTTCTCCTTCTTCCTTTGCACCTGTTGATGTAGGATCTCCATATCCCTGATTTCTTGGTCTAGCTCTTCCTCCTGAAGCGTCGGGCTTACGGCCTTTCTCTTCTGGCTTCGGGCCTCCCGAAGAGAGACGGTCTCCTGGTTGTGGTCCAGCGGTTGCAGTGCTGCAGCCCCAGCCGCTGAAGCTTTCTTCGGTGCCATAGCGAAGATCTACAGCTTCCGAAGGTGTTCAAAAAAGCTCGAAGTGGAAGTGAGTTCACCGGAGGTGGGCGCCAATGTTGGGGACTTGTTCTCAAATGCTTCGGATTAAGAACAAGGCAACATAAAAAGTGTTAAATGTTAAAGCCCTTCGTCCTACCAAACATTATTCCCCTTTGGGAATAATGAGTCCCGGACGAAGGTCACAAGAGACATACCTTCGTAAATTCAACAAGTAATAACGAAGGATTCATATAAAACATGAAATGTAAATCATAGAATCATTTCTATTTTATTAACATAGAGAAATAGAAATGATTACAAATTACAAATGTACCTTCGGTCTTGAGAGAAGGTAAAAAGTACAAGCGTGACGCAAATGCCAATGCCAAGTCAGCGTGAACAGTACAGGAGTACTGTTCATCTATTTATAGGCGCGGGACGCAGCCCACGTAAAATTACATCCATGTCCATTACATTTGTTAATGGCTTATGGAAATTTGTCAAGGCCCACGCAGTCTTTTCATCTTTAAGTCGGTTCCCCCCTCTGCTGTCGCGACGAAGCTTCCCTGCGCACAGCTTCGGCTGCGCTCGTCCTTCGTCTGGTTCAGGCTTCGTCCTGGCCGTGCTTCATATTCATAGTTCTGAGTCCAAAAATACCTGTTCACATAATCCACTTGGAAAACATTGTCAAATCATGTTTTTGAGGACCTTCGGAGGACGAAGGCCCCCAACAGCGGTAAGGTACAATAAACTACCAATCATAGAACGGTAGAGAGTTTGATTAACCGGGTTACCTCCCTCATCTAGGTCGAGATGTCCATTTGTTGGCATAGGTGTCTTGATTGGTTTGCACTTCTCCATGTTGAACCTTTTCAACAAGTCTTTGGTATACTTCTCTTGAGAGAGAAAGTTACCATCTTTCATTTGCTTGACTTGAAAGCCGAGGAAGTACGTCAGCTCACCAATCATTGACATCTCGAACTCCTTCGACATCAACTCACCAAATTCCTTGCAATGATAGTCATTTGTCGAGCCAAAGATTATATCATCAACATATACTTGACAAATGAAAATATCACCGTTATGTTTCTTTGTGAATAGAGTTGTGTCGACGGTCTCGATCTTGAAGCCCTTTTCGATGAGGAAGTCGCGAAGACGCTCATACCAAGCCCTTGGAGCTTGCTTTAGCCCATATAGCGCCTTGGACAACCTGTAAGCATGGTTAGGATATCTAGGGTCTTCAAATCCAGGTGGTTGCTCAACATATACAAGTTCATTTATGAAGCCATTTAAAAATGCACTTTTTACATCCATTTAATAAAGTTTTATATCATAGCATGATGCATATTCCAGTAGGATACGGATGGCTTCCAGTCGAGCAACCGGTGCAAAGGTCTCTCCAAAATCTAAGCCTTCAACTTGAGAGAATCCCTTTGCAACAAGTCTTGCCTTGTTCCTTACAATCACACCTTGATCATCTTGTTTGTTTCTGAACACCCACTTTGTTCCAATGATTCTTGCATCTTGTGGGGGCTTCTCCAGGGTCCAAACTTGGTTACGGGTGAAGTTGTTAAGTTCTTCATGCATAGCGTTCACCCAGTCCGGATCCTGTAGCGCCTCATCTATACAAGTAGGCTCAACAGAAGAAACAAAAGAGTGATGTTCAATAAAAGAAGCATGTCTATGGGATCGAGTAATAACCCCTTGTGAAGGACTCCCAATGATTTGGTTTTGAGGATGAGCTTTAAGTAGTGATGAGTTTCTCCTATTAACCACTTGGGAAGAAGATCCTGGAGCATCAACATTTTCGGCTTGTACCCTTGCTTGTTCGTGAGAGACAAATGTATCTTCATTTGCATGCCTCTCATCTTTTTCATCATCTTGTGGTACATTTGATGAAGAAGGCCTATCAATGTTTTGCACCTCTTCTTCATCTTCTTTTGGTTTGATAGCTCCAATTGGCATGTTCTTCATTGCTTCCCTAAGTGGCTCATCACCTACATCATCAAAATTCTCAAGTGCTCCTTGGGAGCCATTAGTCTCATCAAATTCTACATCATATGTTTCTTCTACCACGCCAGTGGCATGATTGAATACTCGATATGCTTTGGACTTTAATGAATAACCCAAAAGAAAACCAATATCACAACGTCTTTGAAACTTTTCTAGGTGATGGCGTTTCTTGTAGATGTAGCATTTACATCCAAACACCCGGAAGAAGGAGACGTCTGGCTTTTTCCCATTTAGCAGTTCATAGGGAGTCTTCGCAAGTAGCCGGTGAGGAAATAGCCTGTTTGATGCATAACATGCAGTGTTGACAGCTTCGGCCCAAAACCTCTCCGGTGTGTTATACTCATCAATCATTGTTCTTGCAAGTGTGATCAAGGTCCTGTTTTTCCTTTCAACAACTCCATTTTGTTGAGGTGTATATGTTGCAGACACTTCATGCTTGATCCCAGTATCATCACAGTACTCATGAATGTTGGTGTTGTCAAATTCTTTACCATTATCACTTCTAATCTTCTTGATCTTGCAATCAAATAAATTTTGAGCTTTCTTGGCAAACTTCTTGAATATAGATGCAACTTCAGATTTGTCATGAAGGAAGAACACCCAAGTGTATCTTGAGAAATCATCAACAATCACCAGACAGTAGAGGTTGTCACCAGCACTTACATAATTTGTAGGTCCAAATAAATCCATATGAAGTAGTTCCAGTGGCCTTGATGTTGACATGAAAGCTTTAGTAGGATGTGTATTAGCAACTTGCTTTCCAGCTTGACATGCACTACATGGCTTGTCTTTTTCAAACACCACATCCTTTAATCCTCTAACCATGTCCCTTTTTAATACCTTCTTGAGTGTGCTCATCCCAACATGTGCAAGCCTCCTATGCCAGAGCCATCCAAGTGAAGCTTTGGTGAAGAGGCAAGTTCTTAAGTCTGCATCTTCTGAAGTGAAATCCACTAAGTAGAGGTTGTTGTATCTAAATCCCTTGAATACCATTGATTCATCATCCATCTTTGTTACAATAACCTCTGTTGGAGTGAATAAGCATTGAAGTCCAAGATCACAGAGTTGACCCACTGATAATAAATTGAAGCTCAAAGGTGCAACTAAGAGAACATTTGATATTGATAAATTATTTGAGATTGCCACCTTGCCAAGTCCTTGCACTTTTCCTTTTGAATTGTCTCCAAATGTGATTTTATCTTGTCCATCAACATTCTCATCAAGTGAGGTGAACATCCGTGGGTTGCCTGTCATATGTTGTGTGCATCCACTGTCAATAACCCAATGGCTCCCACCGGTCTTGTAGTTCACCTACATCCACAGACAAATCAAGCTTGAGTTTTGAGGGCCCTATATTGCATAGGACCAGTGACTCTCTCAATCAAGGACTTTGCAACCCAAATTTGTCTAGGTCTACTCTTGCTTGGTGGACCTAGGAATGTAACTTTGACCTTTCCATTTGCTACTTTTCTTAGAACATAATGAGCATTGAAAGCAAATGGTCTTGAGTGCTTAGGCAAGGGAGTTGGTGGTTTGGCTTTGCAGTTGTGGGCAAAGTGACCTTCTTTTCCACATTCAAAGCATTTGATGGGCTTGTGAGTCTGCTTTGGCTTGTATTGAGTGGTAGCTTTCTTTTGCACAAAAGCATTGTATCCAATACCACTCTTGTTGTTTTTCATGACAGTGTTCATAAGCAACTCATTTTGGAGGTATTGGCCCTTGTTGAACTTTTGCACACTTGTTGCAAGATGTTCATTTTCACTCTTAAGTTTCTTGACCTCATTTTTAAGCATTTCATTATCCACTGCCAACTCTTTGTTGAAATAATTGTTCTCAATGGCAACCTTTCCTCTAGTAGTTGCATCAGTCAGGTATCTCTTCAATTTTTGGTTGTCTAAAGTCAAGACTTCAACTTTTTCAGTCAATTCATCATGTAGACTAGTTTGCTCTCCTTGACTCAAATCATCACATGGGGTTGCTACATCAATCTTAACAACAGGGTTAATAGCCTCATGTGTTTTGCAAGATAAAAGTTCATTCTCAACAAGAAGATTATCATGATCAAATTTAATCTTAGTATAATCTTCCTTGATTTTTACTAATCTATCTTGAAACTCCCTATTAGCTTCATTTAACTTGTCACATTTATTCTTAGCATCTTTTAGGGAGGTTGTGAGCTCATTTACAGTTGATGACATAGTTTTGTTCTCTTCTTTCAGTTCATCACTAGCTTTCATAACTATGTCATATTTGGCATTTAAAGATTCATTTTCATTTTTCAACCTATCACATTTAGCTTTTGACTTCCTAATGATTTGAGTATATTCTTTAAGCAAGTCAGCTAGTTCATCATATGAAGGTGAAGCAAATTCCTCATCACAATCACTATCACTATCATCAGTAATATCAATATCATTTTGTACCTTCCGTTCACCTCTAGCCATGAGGCATAGGTGAGAAGTCGATGATGGCGATGGTGGTGGTGAAGAGAAGTCCCCGGCGATGGTGGCAACCTTTTCATCATCCTCCTCTTCACTTGAAGAAGATCCACTTGATGACTCAATGTCAGTGAGCCAGTCAGCAACAATATATGCCTTTCCATTTTTCTTTTTGTGGAACCTCTTTTGCTTCCCATCCTTTCTCTTGAAGAATTTCTTTTCCTTTTTCTCATCATCGCTGTCATCTTCTTTCTCGCCATTGAACTTGTTCTTCTTGGGCTTGGTACATTGATGAGCAAGATGACCAAGCTCTCCACAGTTGTAGCAATCCATCTCAGAAATGGGCTTTCTTTTGCTGGAAAAGAATTTCTTCTTTCTTGAATCAAATTTGATGCCTTCTCTGTTGAGCTTTTTTAACATCTTGGTGGTCTTCCTCACCATCAAGGCAATGTTAGCATCAAGGTCATCATCACTTGAGGATTCTTCCTCAATTTGAGATTTTCCTTTTCTTTCTTGATTTGCTTTGAGAGCCAAATCCTTTCTCTTGGAAGATGACTCATCTTTGTCATTGATGTGCATGTACATCTCATGAGCATTGATCTTTCCTAATATTTGTGTAGGTGTAGTAACTGAAAGATTCATTTGATGTAGCACAGTGACAATGTGTCCATATTTGTCTATTGGGAGGACATTGAGAATCTTCCTCACAACATCCGGTTGTGAGATTTGAGTAAGCCCCAATCCATTTACTTCCTCTACAAGAATATTGAGACGTGAGTACATAGCATTGGCATTTTCATTAGCAAGCATTTCAAAAGAATTTAACTTTCTCATAGCAATGTGATATCTCTCCTCACGCTCACTTCTAGTTCCTTCATGTAGAGCACAAATGTCCATCCACAAATCATGAGCATTTTTATGATTTCTTACTCTATTGAACACATCTTTGCAAAGGCCTCTAAAAAGGGTGTTTTTGGCCTTAGCGTTCCATTTCTCATAATTAAACTCATCACCAACAAGATTTGTGGGATCTCTAGGTTCGGGGAATCCTTGTGTGGCAGCTTTATAGACACCAATGTCTATAGCCTCTAAGTATGCTTCCATACGAATTTTCCAATATGGAAAATCGTCACCATCAAAAACGGGAGGAGGTCCATCCCCATCGGACATCGTAACTCTAGCGGTTAAGCTAATCTAAGAGCAACAAGGCTCTGATACCAATTGAAAGGATCACGATGCCCAAGAGGGGGTGAATTGGGCTTTTCTAAAAATCAACACTAATTAAAACCTAAGCAAGAGCTAAGCAAGAGCCCAACTTCACCCCAACAACTAGCACTAAGAAAATAATACTAGAAATACAACAATGCTAAGACAATACTTCAATTACTTGCTAAACAAATACACAATGTAAAGTGCTTGAATTAAGTGCAGAATGTAAAGCAAGGTTTAGAAGACTCCTCCAATTTTTCCCGAGGTATCAAAGAGTCGACACTCTCCACTAGTCCTCGTTGGAGCACCCGCGCAAGGGTATCGCTCCCCCTTGGTCCTCGCAAGAACCAAGTGCTCACTACGAGATGATCCTTTGCCACTCTAGCGCGGTGGATCCCTCGAGACCGCTTACAAACTTGAGTCGAGTCACCAACAAGATCTTCACGGTGATCATCGAGCTCCCAATGCCACCAAGCCGTCTAGGTGATGCCGATCACCAAGAGTAACAAGCCGTAGACTTTCGCTTGACCAAGATAAGCCTAATGCAAGTGGTGTGTGCTCTAGGTGGCTCTCGCTAGCGCTAATGAGGAACAAATGCGGGATTAAGATTCTCTAATCTCCTCACTAGGCTTTTGGTGCTTGCAATGCTCTAGCAATGTGCTGGAATTAATGTGGGCAGCAAGACATTGAATATGGTGGGTGGAGGGGGTATAAATAGCCATCACCCACCAACTAGCCGTTACCAGCAATCTTCTGCGCATGGGCGCACCGGACAGTCCGGTGCGCCACTGGTGCGCCAACGGTCGTTTCCAACGGCTAGTTCTGACAGGTAGCCGTTGGACTGATGGCACACCGGACAGTGAACAGTCACTGTCCGGTGCACACCGGACAGTCCGGTGCACTGTCCGGTGCGCCACTAAAATTCATTTTCGAAACAGGCGCTCTCGGGTTTCTGGGGGAACAAACTCTTCCCCAGGGCCACCTGGGCCCCTGAAAGGGAATTAGGCTTACACCTAGTTCCTAAATAATTTTGGTGGTTGAATTGCCCAACACAAATATTGGACTAACTAGTTTGCTCTAGTGCATAAGTTATACAGGTGCAAAAGGTTCACACTTAGCCAATAAAACGATCAAGTTTTGGATTCGACAAAGGAGCATGAGGCAACCGAAGGCACCTCTGGTCTGGGGGCACCGGACTGTCCGGTGTGCACCGGACAGTGTCCGGTGCGCCACCAGTGCACCAGAGGACTCCGACTTCAAACTCCTCGCCTTCGGGAATTCTCGGAAGCTGGCGCGCTATAATTCACCGGACTGTCCGGTGTGCACCGGACATGTCCGGTGCTCCAAGGAAGCGCGGTCTCCGGAACTCGCCAGCCTCGGGTTCGCGCGACAGCCGCTCCGCTAAAATTCACCGGACTGTCCGGTGTGCACCGGACTGTCCGGTGTGCCAGCGGAGCAACGGCTCTCTGCGGCGCCAACGGCTCCCTGCGGTGCATTTAATGCGCGCGCAGCGCGCGCAGACGTCAGGCTCGCCCATACCGGTGCACCGGACATCAAACAGTACATGTCCGGTGTGCACCGGACACCCAGGAGGGCCCAGAAGTCAGAAGCTCCAACGGTCAGAATCCAACGGCAATGGTGACGTGGCAGGGGCACCGGACTGTCCGGTGTGCACCGGACTGTCCGGTGCGCCATCGAACAGACAGCTTCCAGCAACGGTCACTTTTGGTGGTTAGGGCTATAAATACCCCAACCACCCCACATTCATGGCTATCCAAGTTTTCCAACTCTCAACCACTTACAAGAGCTAGGCATTCAATTCTAGACACATACCAAGAGATCAAATCCTCTCCAATTCCACTCAAGCCTTTAGTGACTAGCGAGAGAGATTTGCCGTGTTCTTTTGAGCTCTTGCGCTTGGATCGCTTTCTTTCTTTCTCACTTGTTCTTGCAATCAAAAACTCAATTGTAACCAAGGCAAGAGGCACCAATTGTGTGGTGGCCCTTGCGGGGAAGCTTTGTTCCCGTTTGATTGAGAAGAAGAGAAAGCTCACTTGATCCGTGGGATCGTTTGAGAGAGGGAAGGGTTGAAAGAGACCCGGCCTTTGTGGCCTCCTCAACGGGGAGTAGGTTTGCGAGAACCGAACCTCGGTAAAACAAATCCGCGTGTCACACTTTTATTTGCTTGCGATTTGTTTTGCGCCCTCTCTCGCGGACTCGTTTATATTTCTAACGCTAACCCGGCTTGTAGTTGTGATTATTTTTGTAAGTTTCAGTTTCGCCCTATTCACCCCCCCCCTCTAGGCGACTATCAATTGGTATCAGAGCCCGGTGCTTCATTAGAGCCTAACCGCTCGAAGTGATGTCGGGAGATCACACCAAGAGGGAGATGGAGACCGGCGATAACAAGCCCACTACAAGCCAAGGGAGCACTTCATCGGAAGAGTCCCACACCAAGAGAAGGGAGAAGAAGAACTCCTCCAAGAGGAAGGAGAAAAGATCTTCCTCTTCTCACCACAAGGAGAAGAAGGAAAAGTCTTCTTCTCACAAGCCGCATCGGAGTGGGGACAAGCACAAGAGGATGAGGAAGGTGGTCTACTATGAGACCGACACTTCATCGACATCCACCTCCGGCTCCGACGCGGCATCCGTCACTTCTAAACGCCAAGAGCGTAAGAAGTATAGTAAGATTCCCCTACGCTACCCTCGCAATCCTAAACATACACCTTTACTTTCCGTCCCATTAGGCAAACCACCAACTTTTAATGGTGAAGATTATGCTATGTGGAGTAATTTAATGAGATTTCATCTAACCTCTCTCCACAAAAGTATATGGGATGTTGTTGAGTATGGTGTACAGGTACCATCTATAGGGGATGAGGACTACGACACGGACGAAGTAGCCCAAATCGAGCACTTCAACTCCCAAGCCGCAACCATTCTCCTTGCCTCTCTAAGCAAGGAGGAATACAACAAAGTGCAAGGGTTGAAGAACGCAAAGGAGATTTGGGACCTACTCAAGACGGCGCACAAGGGTGATGAACTCACCAAAATCACCAAGCGGGAAACGATCGAGGGGGAGCTCGGTCGCTTCCGTCTTCGCCAAGGGGAGGAGCCTCAAGATATGTACAACCGGCTCAAGACCTTGGTGAACCAAGTGCGCAACCTCGGGAGCGCAAAATGGGATGACCACGAGGTGGTTAAGGTTATTCTAAGAGCCCTTATTTTCCTTAACCCCACACAAGTTCAATTAATTCGTGGTAATCCTAGATACCCACTAATGACCCCCGAGGAAGTTATCGGGAATTTTGTAAGCTTTGAATGCATGATTAAGGGCTCGAAGAAGATCAACGAGCTTGACGAGCCTTCCACATCCGAGGCGCAACCGGTGGCCTTCAAGGCAACGGAGGAGAAGAAGGAGGAGTCTACATCAAGTAGACAACCGATTGACGCCTCCAAGCTCGACAATGAGGAGATGGCCCTAATCATCAAAAGCTTTCGGCAAATCCTCAAGCAACGGAAGGGGAAGGATTACAAATCCCGTTCCAAGAAGGTTTGCTACAAGTGTGGTAAGCCCGGTCACTTTATTGCAAAGTGTCCTATGTCTAGTGACAGTGACAGGGGCGACGACAAGAAGGGAAGAAGAAAGGAGAAGAAGAAGTATTACAAGAAGAAGGGCGGCGATGCCCATGTTTGTCGGGAGTGGGACTCCGACGAAAGCTCAAGCGACTCCTCCGACGACGAGGACGCCGCCAACATCGCCGTCACCAAAGGCCTTCTCTTCCCCAACGTCGGCCACAAGTGTCTCATGGCCAAGGACGGCAAAAAGAAGGTAAAATCAAGGTCCTCCACTAAATATGAAACATCTAGTGATGAGGATGATGATAAAAATGAGGAGGATCACTTGCGCATTCTTTTTGCTAACCTTAACATGGAACAAAAGGAAAAATTGAATGAGCTAATTAGTGCCATCCATGAAAAGGATGATCTCTTGGACTCCCAAGAGGACTTCCTAATCAAGGAAAACAAGAAACATGTTAAGGTTAAAAATGCTTACGCTCTAGAGGTAGAAAAATGTAACAAATTATCTAGTGAGCTAAGCACCTGCCATGACACTATTGCCAACCTTAGAAAAGAGAATGAGAAATTAAATGCTAAGGTTGACTCTCATGTTTGTATTGATTCAACTTCCAATTCTAAAGATGATAATATTAATTTACTTGCTAGAATTGATGAGTTGAATGTTTCTCTTGCTAGCCTTAGAGATGAGAAAGAAAAGTTGCTTGCTAAGGCTAGAGATTTTGACATTTGCATTTCTAACCTTAGAGATGAGAATGAAATATTACATGCTAAGGTTATTGAACTAAAATCTTGCAAACCCTCTACATCTAATGTTGAACATGTTTCTATTTGTACTAGATGTAGAGATATTAATGTTGATGCTATTCATGATCACCTAGCTTTAATTAAAAAACAAAATGATCACATAGCACAACTTAATGCTAAGATCAGTGAGCATGACTTAGAAAATGAAAAATTTAAATTTGCTAGAAGCATGCTCTTTAATGGGAGACGCCCTGGCATTAAGGACAGCATTGGCTTCCAAAAGGGAGACAATGTCAAAATTAATGCCCCTCCAAAGAACTTATCTAACTTTGTTAAGGGCAAGGCTCCCATGCCTCAGGATAACGAGGGTTACATTTTGTACCCTGCCGGCTATCCTGAGAGCAAGATCAGAAAAATTCATTCTAGGAAGTCTCACTCTGGCCCTAACCATGCTTTTATGTATAAGGGTGAGACATCTAGTTCTAGGCAACCAACCCGTGCCAAGTTGCCTAGAAAGAAAATTCCTAATGCATCAAATGATCATGCCATTTCATTTAAAACTTTTGATGCATCTTATGTTTTGACTAACAAATCCGGCAAGATAGTTGCCAAAATTGTTGGGGGCAAACACAAGGGCTCCAAGACTTGTGTTTGGGTACCCAAAGTTCTCGTTTCTAATGCCAAAGGACCCAAAACCGTTTGGGTACCTAAAATCAAGAACTAAATTTGTTTTGTAGGTTTATGCATCCGGGGGCTCAAGTTGGATACTCGACAGCGGGTGCACTAACCACATGACAGGGGAGAAAAGGATGTTCTCCTCATATGAGAAAAACCAAGATCCCCATCAAGCTATCACATTCGGGGATGGAAATCAAGGTTTGGTCAAAGGTTTGGGTAAAATTGCTATATCACCTGACCATACTATTTCCAATGTTTTCCTTGTAGATTCTTTAGATTACAATTTGCTTTCCGTATCCCAATTATGTCAAATGGGCTACAACTGTCTTTTTACTGATACAGGTGTTACTGTCTTTAGAAGAAGTGATGATTCAGTAGCATTTAAGGGAGTGTTAGAGGGTCAGCTATACTTGGTAGATTTTGATAGAGCTGAACTCGACACTTGCTTAGTTACTAAGACTAACTTGGGTTGGCTCTGGCACCGCCGACTAGCCCATGTTGGAATGAAGAATCTTCACAAGCTTCTAAAGGGAGAACACATTTTAGGACTAACCAATGTTCATTTTGAGAAAGACAAGATTTGTAGCGCGTGCCAAGCCGGAAAGCAAGTTGGTGTCCATCATCCACACAAAAACATCATGACTACCGACAGGCCACTGGAGCTCCTACACATGGATTTGTTCGGCCCGATCGCTTACATAAGCATCGGCGGTAGTAAGTATTGTCTTGTAATTGTGGATGATTATTCTCGCTTCACTTGGGTGTTCTTTTTGCAGGACAAATCTCATACCCAAGAGACCTTAAAAGGATTCTTGAGACGAGCTCAAAATGAGTTCGGCTTAAGGATCAAGAAAATTAGAAGCGACAACGGAACGGAGTTCAAGAACTCTCAAATTGAAGGCTTCCTTGAGGAGGAGGGCATCAAGCATGAGTTCTCTTCTCCCTACACTCCACAACAAAATGGTGTAGTGGAGAGGAAGAATCGAACTCTCTTGGACATGGCAAGAACAGGCTCCATGCATAGCGCTAAGGAACATGTCCATTGGGGATGTGTGTCCTAAGGAATCCGAAGAGCCTCCAAATGCACAAGATCAACCATCCTCCTCCATGCAAGTATCTCCACCAACACAAATTGAGGATGAGGCTCAAGATGTTGAAGAAGATGAGGCACCTCAAAATGACGGCAACGATCAAGGGGGAGATACAAATGATGAAGACAAGGAGGATGAACAACCAAGACCGCCACACCCAAGAGTCCATCAAGCAATACAACGAGATCACCCCGTCGACACCATCCTCGGCGACATTCATAAGGGGGTAACTACTCGATCTCGTGTTGCACATTTTTGTGAACATTACTCTTTTGTTTCCTCTATTGAGCCACACAGGGTAGAGGAAGCACTTCAAGATTCGGATTGGGTGATGGCGATGCAAGAGGAGCTCAACAATTTCATGAGGAACGAGGTATGGCACTTAGTTCCACGTCCTAACCAAAATGTTGTAGGAACCAAGTGGGTTTTCCGCAACAAGCAAGACGAGCATGGTGTGGTGACTAGGAACAAAGCTCGACTCGTGGCCAAGGGGTATTCACAAGTCAAAGGTTTGGATTTTGGTGAAACCTATGCACCCGTAGCTAGGCTTGAGTCAATTCGTATATTATTAGCCTATGCTACTTACCATGGCTTCAAGCTCTACCAAATGGACGTGAAGAGTGCCTTCCTCAATGGACCAATCAAGGAGGAGGTCTATGTTGAGCAACCTCCCGGCTTTGAAGATAGTGAGTACCCTAACCATGTTTATAGGCTCTCTAAGGCGCTTTATGGGCTCAAGCAAGCCCCAAGAGCATGGTATGAATGCCTTAGAGATTTCCTTATTGCTAATGGCTTCAAAGTCGGCAAGGCCGATCCTACTTTATTCACTAAGACTCTTGACAATGATTTGTTTGTATGCCAAATTTATGTTGATGATATCATATTTGGGTCTACTAACAAATCTACATGTGAAGAATTTAGTAGGATCATGACACAAAAATTCGAGATGTCGATGATGGGGGAGTTGAAGTATTTTCTAGGATTCCAAGTCAAGCAACTCCAAGAGGGCACCTTCATTAGCCAAACGAAGTATACTCAAGACGTTCTAAGCAAGTTTGGAATGAAGGATGCCAAGCCTATCAAGACACCCATGGGAACAAATGGGCATCTCGACCTAGACACGGGAGGTAAGTCCGTGGATCAAAAGGTATACCGGTCGATGATTGGTTCATTGCTTTATTTATGTGCATCTCGACCGGACATTATGCTTTCCGTATGCATGTGTGCAAGATTCCAAGCCGACCCTAAGGAATCACACCTTACGGCCGTAAAACGAATCTTGAGATATTTAGCTTATACTCCTAAGTTTGGGCTTTGGTACCCTCGGGGATCCACTTTTGATTTGATTGGATATTCGGATGCCGATTGGGCGGGGTGTAAGATTAATAGGAAGAGCACATCGGGAACTTGCCAGTTCTTGGGAAGATCCTTGGTGTCATGGGCTTCAAAGAAGCAAAATTCGGTCGCTCTTTCTACCGCTGAAGCCGAGTACATTGCCGCAGGCCATTGTTGCGCGCAATTGCTTTGGATGAGGCAAACCCTGCGGGACTACGGTTACAAATTAACCAAAGTCCCTTTGCTATGTGACAATGAGAGTGCAATCAAAATGGCCGACAATCCCGTCGAGCATAGCCGCACTAAGCACATAGCCATTCGGTATCATTTTCTTCGGGATCACCAACAAAAGGGGGATATCGAGATTTCATACATTAACACCAAAGATCAATTAGCCGATATCTTTACCAAGCCTCTTGATGAGCAATCTTTTACCAGACTCAGGCATGAGCTCAATATTCTTGATTCTAGGAATTTCTTTTGCTAAGTCTTGCACACATGGCTCTTAAATCTGCCTTTGATCATGTCTCTTTTATATATGCTATGACTAATGTGTTTTCAAGTGTATCTCAAACCAAGTCATAGGTATATTGAAAGGGAATTGGAGTCTTCGGCGAAGACAAAGGCTTCCACTCCACTCCACTACTCATTCTTCGCCGTCGCTCCGCATCATCTCTTCAACTTTGGTATAATCTTCACTCATTCATTTCATGACCAAAGGGGGAGAAAGTACTTCATTAGGCTCTAATGATTCCGTTTTTGGCGATTCCTGCCAAAGGGGGAGAAAATATGAGCCCAAAGCAAAAGGACCGCACCACCACCTAATTTTATAAATTTGATGATTTTAAATTGGTAAATTTCAAAATTGGTATCTCTTTGTGTTCTAAAGGGGGAGCAACTAGTATTTTCAAAATTGATGTCTTAAAACCCTCTTGAACACTAAGAGGAGACCTTATTTGAGGGGGAGTTTTGTTTAGTCAAAGGAAAAGCATTTGAACAAAGGAAGAAAATTTCAAAACTTGAAAATGCTTTGCAAATCTTATTCATTTACCTTTGACTATCTTGCAAAATGACTTTGAAAAGAATTTACAAAAGAATTTGCAAAAACAAAACTTATGGTGCAAGTGTGGTCCAATATGTCAAAAACAAAGAAAACAATCCATGCGCATCATATAAGTATATATTGGCTCAATTCCAAGCAACCTTTGCACTTACTTTATGTAAACTAGTTCAATTATGCACTTCTATATTTGCTTTGGTTTGTGTTGGCATCAATCACCAAAAAGGGGGAGATTGAAAGGGAATTAGGCTTACACCTAGTTCCTAAATAATTTTGGTGGTTGAATTGCCCAACACAAATATTGGACTAACTAGTTTGCTCTAGTGCATAAGTTATACAGGTGCAAAAGGTTCACACTTAGCCAATAAAACGATCAAGTTTTGGATTCGACAAAGGAGCATGAGGCAACCGAAGGCACCTCTGGTCTGGGGGCACCGGACTGTCCGGTGTGCACCGGACAGTGTCCGGTGCGCCACCAGTGCACCAGAGGACTCCGACTTCAAACTCCTCGCCTTCGGGAATTCTCGGAAGCTGGCGCGCTATAATTCACCGGATTGTCCGGTGCTCCAAGGAAGCGCGGTCTCCGGAACTCGCCAGCCTCGGGTTCACGCGGCAGCCGCTCCGCTAAAATTCACCGGACTGTCCGGTGTGCACCGGACTGTCCGGTGTGCCAGCGGAGCAACGGCTCTCTGCGGCGCCAACGGCTCCCTGCGGTGCATTTAATGCGCGCGCAGCGCGCGCAGACGTCAGGCTCGCCCATACCGGTGCACCGGACATCAAACAGTACATGTCCGGTGTGCACCGGACACCCAGGAGGGCCCAGAAGTCAGAAGCTCCAACGGTCAGAATCCAACGGCAATGGTGACGTGGCAGGGGCACCGGACTGTCCGGTGTGCACCGGACTGTCCGGTGCGCCATCGAACAGACAGCTTCCAGCAACGGTCACTTTTGGTGGTTGGGGCTATAAATACCCCAACCACCCCACATTCATGGCTATCCAAGTTTTCCAACTCTCAACCACTTACAAGAGCTAGGCATTCAATTCTAGACACATACCAAGAGATCAAATCCTCTCCAATTCCACTCAAGCCTTTAGTGACTAGCGAGAGAGATTTGCCGTGTTCTTTTGAGCTCTTGCGCTTGGATCGCTTTCTTTCTTTCTCACTTGTTCTTGCAATCAAAAACTCAATTGTAACCAAGGCAAGAGGCACCAATTGTGTGGTGGCCCTTGCGGGGAAGCTTTGTTCTCGTTTGATTGAGAAGAAGAGAAAGCTCACTCGATCCGTGGGATCGTTTGAGAGAGGGAAGGGTTGAAAGAGACCCGGCCTTTGTGGCCTCCTCAACGGGGAGTAGGTTTGCGAGAACCGAACCTCGGTAAAACAAATCCGCGTGTCACACTTTTATTTGCTTGCGATTTGTTTTGCGCCCTCTCTCGCGGACTCGTTTATATTTCTAACGCTAACCCGGCTTGTAGTTGTGATTATTTTTGTAAGTTTCAGTTTCGCCCTATTCACCCCCCCCTCTAGGCGACTATCAGCCCCACCTGGCATAGGGTGCACCGGACAGTCCGGTGCACACCGGACAGTCCGGTGCCCCAAGGCCAGAAACCCTATTTCTTGTTTTTCAGCTGATTTTTAAATCAGTTTTCGTTCTAACTTGTGAGTGAGTTCTAGAGTGACACCTAGCACTATATGTGAGTGTGAATGTGCACCAACACTACACTAGAACTCTCTTGGTCAAACTACTCATCGACAACCCCTCTTTATAGTACGGCTAAAAGAGAATAAAAGACCTAACTAAATCACGAGTGTCCACATCTCCTTGACACTCGGACTCCGTAGTCCTTCACTTTCCGTCTCGTCGTTTTAGCCGTCGCTTCGAGTTCTTATCTCCGGGATTGTTTTCACCGTTGTAGTGCTTCTACCTGTAATGTGACCTAACTTACCATTTGTCTCTGCAAAACACACGTTAGTCACATATAACATCATGTTGTCATTAATCACTAAAACCAACCAGGGGCCTAGATGCTTTCAGGTACGGACCGCCCGCTTGGCCCAAAACCCGACACGATTTTGACCTGGTACCAACCCGACCCGACCCGCTCTCCACCGTGCCCGGGCCGGCCAGACGACTGGCCGTGTTTGGGCCGCCCCCTCGGCACGCCGTGTTTGGCACGGCCCAACCCGTTTAAACGGTCGGCACGGTCGCGACCCGTGAAGCTATGGGAAGCAAAAATACACGGCCACGACCCACTGCCCCTATCCGCTCCCCAGTCCGCACTCCGCAACGCTGTTCCCCTAACCCTAATCCCCTTCTTCCTTCGCTCGCTTCGCACGACGCCGGTGCTCCCCACGCAGCCATGCCCTAGATCTGAAATCCCCTCCGGCGGTCCGGCCTCTCGTGCTCGATCTGCCCTGCTCACTGGTAAGTCGTCGACGTGGGCCACCGCCTCACCGGTAAGTCTCGTGCTTGATCCGCCCTGCTCACTAGTCTCCTTCCCCTTCTGCGCTTCTTCCTTCGCTCGCTTCTCGGACCTCCGGAACTCGCTCTGTGTTGGTTACTTGGTTGCGTTGCGCCGTGGCGGTGCTCCCACTCCCCATATCTGAAATCCGGTAAGTCCTCAGATCTGCTCTGTGTTGGTTACTTGGCTTCCCGTGCTCGATCCACTCCTCGGTTGCGCGACTCCGGTGCTCCCTACTCTGGTATTCCTAATCCTACATTCCTACCTAACCCTAAATCCTTAATACTCCCTGCTCTGGTGTTCCTCAATCTTCATATGCTCTGGTGTTCCTCATCCTCGGCTGGCGACCAGTAGGTGACTCCGGTGCTTCGATTGCGTTAGGTAGGTAAATAAATCTATGTTCTGTTGATTGATGTTAGTATGTTGAGGTCATTCTCATTGCGTATAAACTTTGAATGGAGGTATCGGTCTTGTTCGGGTGCCGCGCAGTTGTTGAGGAGCCGTGGTCGCCACCGAACTGGATCCGGCCGCTGAGGAGGAGTATCGACTTGAGGCACATAACGAGGAGGCACCTGCCATGCATGAACGCACGCGCTAAAACTTTGAAAGACACAGGCGGCTAATGATACTTCACTCTACTGCTAGCTACTCAAAACGTGCGGTGAGCAGGACTGCTCATTTGGTCTGCGGTTATCCTCCAATTCAATTTGATTTGGGATCTTGCGGGACCATGCATGCCTCCTACTAGGGGTGGTAACGGGCTATTTAATTTAGTCTAATAAATTTAATAATCGAATCAAGTTAGAGCCGGATCATAAAACAATACAATTTTGAACTAATAAAATTAAGAGTCTTGTTGGTTTGTGAAGCAAGTATGATCCATTATCACCCCTACCTCCTCCCTTATCTTCTTCCCCTTCTCGTTCTTCAAGAGGGTCTCTTACGCTATTTCGGGCACGTGAGATTTTGGGTTTTGAAAGACTTTGCTGTGTCCCGTGAGTTTTCGTTATGATGATTTTTTTAGAACTGTTGTTGTTTGATGAACCTTTTACGTGTCCACATCAATGCATAACCCTGTTAAAATATAATATAAGTGAATTGTATACCCTTCCTACCAACTTAATTTTTTAGGTTGAATTGGTTGATATATGTAACTTAATATCGTTGCTAATTTGCTATTCTCGACTGCGGCATTTCTGCACAGATGATTTAAAACTGTGGCTGTTTGACATGTACCGTAGTTTGCTGAATCATGTGTCTGCAGCAAGCATTTACACCTGTCATTTGTACGTCTGTGGATCGTTGTGGCGGCCATGGAACGCCTTGAGCTCATATACCAGCCGTGCCCAGTCACCGGAAGACGAGCCACCCTCCGCCACGGCAGCGCGCGCCGCGGCCCCGAGCTCCCGAGATCTGGCTTTCCTCGCCGCTAACACCTCCTCGTCCTGCTGGTCATCACCCATGAGCCTCCCCACGGCGCGCGCCACCGCATCAGCCGGCACCACAGCCTCCAAGTCCGACTCGCGTACCCGCACGCCCACGCGGAGCACCTCCACGAGGAACAGCTCGTTCAGGAACTGCTCCGCGCGGAGCGGCCACGTCGCGAGCGGGACTCCGGCGGACACGGCCTCCAGCACCGAGTTCCAGCCGCAGTGGGTGACGAAGCCTCCCACCGCGCGGTGCGCCAGGATCTCCGCCTGTGGCGCCCACCGCCCGGCCACCACCATGCCGCCGTTGCTGGACGCGCGCGCCTCCCGCTCCGCGCAGCCGCCGTCCCCGCGAGGCGTCGTCGAGACCACCCAGACGAACGGCCGGCCCGACGCGCGCAGCCCGGTGGCCAGCTCACGAAGCTGGGTCTCCCCCAGCGAGCACGTGCTCCCGAAGCACACGTACACCACCGACCCCTCGTCCCGGCCGTCGAGCCACTGCAGAATCGGGTCCCGCTCCGTACCGCCGCTGGCGACGGCGCGTGGAGATGGAGAGACCGTCGGGCCGACGAGGAACACTTCCTTGGGCGTCCCCGGGAGCTGCCTACGGTAGTACGCGGCGAAGTCGGCGTCGAGCGCAGCGACGCTGTTGAACACGACGGCGCAGCTCTGGGCCTCCGCGGCACGGAAGAGAGGGAGGTGCGCCAGCGCCTCCTCGTTGACCTGCGCTCTGTGGATCGTCACGGGGCGCGGGAAGCCCCCGGGGACGGCGAACCGGTCCGTGTGCACCTCGGGGCGGTAGAGATGGAGCGCGACCATGGCCGCCGCGGCGAAGGCGCCGATGGTGTGGAAGGTGACGTGCGGCACGCCGCAGTCGCGCGCGACGCGCGGGGCCCAGTAGAGCACGGCGTCCGAGACGACCGCCACGGGGCCGCCGCCGCCGTGGTGGGCGCGGATGGCGGCGGTGAGCGCCGGCGCAAGGGCGGCCTCGGCGGCGGCGAAGAAGGTCGGCGCGGCGGAGGCGTCGTCCGGGAGGAGGGAGAAGTCCTCGTACCCGCCGGGGCAGCGGAGCGGCGCCGCGTGGACTGGCACGGACGCCGGTGCGAGGGCCGCGAAGTGTGCCGTGGTGACGATGGCGGCCGTGGTGGTGGCGGCGACCTCGTGCTCTGCACCGGCGGCTGCGGAGGAGGCCGCTTTGGCCGCGAGCGGGGCGAAGTGGCTGCGCTCGAGGAATGGCACGAAGACGAGGTGGAGAGGCGAGTCCGCGTGCGATCGCTCGGGCTCCGACTGCGACATGTCGAGGTCTGGTGTCGTGGGACGTGGCGCAGCTGGGCGGCTTGGTGAGTTGGTGTCGTTTCGCTTTCGCGGGGGTGGCCGGGTGGAACTTGGCTAGTCTTCTTTTGCGAGGCTGGGGCGCTGGGCGTTGGGATAAAGGCTAGACGGATGGCGTCATGCGTGTTCCCCCAAGCCGCATTGGCGGAGGCCGCTACAACCGCCGGTCATTCGAAATGTGCCTGGAATGGATTGGGAGTTGGGACGGTGGTGTAGTGTGAAATGCGTGTTCCCCAGGCTTCGTGTACAGTATGTGTGACGTTCGTTTGGGTCTCCGCGATGTTTTGGGTCAAGCAAACATACATTCTTCCAAGTCAGATTAAACATACATTCTTCTGCGGCACACCAGACAGTAACATTGTGGTATGTGCCTTGCTTGCATTTTATTTTTGTCTCTTTTTCATTTCGGCATGTAAGGGCATGTACAACCTAGATACTGCTGCACGCAGGGGCGGACCCAGGAAACAATGGGACCGAGGGCATACTTGCAAAGATGAGCGCTAAAATACGAAAGAAGGGGCCTCTAAGTTAGTCTGAGCAGGGGACCTCATAGTAAAAATCTAGACACTACTACTTACAACAGAGAAATGAGCGGGGGCCTGTGCCCCCACTCGCATCAACGTAGGTCCGCCCCTGGCTGCACGGTACTCGAAGTACAAGATACAACTAAAATACAACATAGTACAGTGGTCATGTCTAAAACATGTGTCTTACGATATTCATTGTACCAATCAGAGCATTCAATAAATTAAAGTGACCAATCAGCTAGTCTTCTGTCTCGAACATAGAGCTAAGACACTGTGTCTTCGTCAAGATACGTGTCTTGAGTTTTTTTACATTCACCCCCTAGACACACTCTAAGACACAACTTAAGACACCCATTGTACATGCCCTAATAGTGTGGTTGTGGCATTCTTTTTATCATAGAGACACTACTCCTCATAGAGTTTCTCGTGTCTTTCTTTCTATCTCTTAGGCAGCATAGTCACCCTTCTCTTTCTGTTTAGGCATTCTTTCATGTTACACATCATTCATTATGTTTTACTGATTCTTGAAATAAAGGAGTAGAGAAGATAAATGAATTCCACATTAATTTCGTCGTATAAAATTCACCACAATTGTCTAATCCAACGTTCTTTTGTTTTGTGTTTGATCTGTATGTGCTTGAGTTAACTAATCCGGACATCTGGATAACTAAAACAACCGAAGTTGAAACAAAACCCCCCAGATACTCCAACACATTCTGAAAACTGACCAACTGAACGTAGGAAGTGATTATCCAAATTGTCTGTCACACCTAGATTTAAGGGTAAATCCAGACGCGAATCAAGTGTGTGCTAGGATCAAGTCTCACACATATGATGACTCATGATACAGAAACGAATGTCACATTTTTACTATATAATAGGAGTTCTGTACAAAATAACTAAATAAATTACATCATACGAAGACAACGATCCAGCAACCATAGTTGACTGAGAGACGATGACCTAGACCTCACGAACTCATTGTATCAACCTTCATACTCATTATTCTGCGGTACCTATTCTAGACCTGTGGGATATGAGTACAATAAGAGTGAGCTCACATACATTCATCGCTCAACAAATTGTGGAGAATAATGTGCATGAGCTCACTTACAGTGATCTCATGTGAAGTGTAAGGCTTACCAAAGGAGATGGTTAAAGCCGAGTATTGTTTTTAAAGTTGGTCAAAGTTTTATTAGTAGTTACTAAGTATAAGTAGATACCAACCCAATTAAATAAGATATCACAATTAATAATAACACCCACAATGCAATGCATATGACAAATTAAATTTAATTTCATAATTTAATCACGTGAGTGTCCGAGCCGCTCATGACCGTGAGCACGACTGATATACCAGTTTTATACTCTGCAGAGGTTGCTCATCTTTACCCACAAGACGTGTTTCCTGATTAGCTAAGGTTAGCTAGACCCTTAGACACTTTCAAGGTGAATGGCTAGAGATCCACTGCGAGGCCTTTCCAAAGTTCCACTAGTTCGAGAAAACCCGCTACGGATTCAGAAAGAAGAAAGCATAGAAATCCCTCGTCTGAAATGCCATCGCAGCAGTTCAACCCGAGAACCTCCCTATACTTTGCAGCGATGCCTCCCTGCTAGCCCTTTCGGGTAAAGTAATCTCTCTAGCTTTCCTAATTACTTGGCCAAGGGAGTCGCATTCCACCTTTGTGGTAGCACTATTTTTTCGGGTGGTTCTCCATGTTCCAATTAACATAATGATCTGTAAAGCCCAAAATTGGGATAAAAAAAAATGAATAAATAAATAAATTTATAAGTAGGTGTTTTGGGGATTCCTTGAATTCCTTCTTATCTTTCTTTGCATACTTAACTAATGGCATTAAATTGTGCAAATAACAAATAAATAAAGAAAGAAAGTGTGCATCTCATGCTGATGTTATTTCTGTGATGCATTTTATTTGAATCAAGGAATCATAATTTAAATTGACCTCAACCTATAAATGAAAATATATAAAAGGGGGTTTAATAAAGTCATTCCTTTCTTCCCTAACTAAGCAATAGGGAGAATAATAAATAATAATAACAATAAATAAATAATGTCATTGCAGGCTGTAGGAGTATGATTCACATCATAATTTGTTGATCATTGAAATCTGAAATTTAAAATAAGAAATTAGACATAGTTTGAATCCTTGAATTTGGAACATGAAAATAAAAAAAAAGAAAACTCTACCTAGCTGGGCCTCCTACTCCATTTCGGCCCAGCTATGCCTCAAATCACCGCGCGCTGGATGATGCCCGGTGCTGCTATGCGGGCCCGCGCTTCAATCCTTGCCTGCGCACACGTTTGCTTTCGAACAGCGGATGACAGGTGGGACCCTCGTGTTGGTATCTTCTTCCTCTTTTTGCCTCCGTTCGTGGCCGCCGTTATCGGGTTTGTTCGGTGGAGATTTCCCCGCAACCATCGCACGACCTAGTTAGCTAGTCCCCTCGACCGGTATCCGCGCGTGCGTCCACCGGCCTGTGAACCCGCGCCGACCTTCCCTGTTGCCTCAACCATGCCGGGTCTTGTGCGGCCGTCCCTAGTTCATCGCCGCCGTATGCGGGATCGACAACAACTGCGCACGCGCCAGCCCCACTTCCGCCGATCAACAACGCCATCGAGCTCGGATCCGTGAGGTTCGGATCAGGCTGTTCAACAGAATCCGTGGATCCCGCATGAACCTCGCCTGCGTGGATAACTTGCCACATGACCGGCTATATAAACCAAGCATCTGTGTCTTGGTCGTCATACCGCGGGCACCGGCAACTGGGCGCGTCGTCATTTTGCCATGGCCTCCTGCGCATAGCCCATCCATGGAGGTCGTATCCCTGCGCGGACCACGCTCGGCCTCATCCCCAGTCGAGTCGTCGTCTCCAGTGGGCGCACAGCAACCACGCCGGCCACCGCCCTCCAAGCCACGCGACCGGCCCCGCTCTCCTCACGTCGATCCATCCACATCGGCGCCGCTTCTTCACTAGGCTTGGCCGCCGCTGGGCAGGCCAGCGCCGCCGTGGTCGGCCAGCTGCTTGGGGAAGAAGGTCGTTCGGTCCGTCTGATTTTAATGGACGGGTGCGATTTGATGGAGAGAGAAGCTAGCGTCTGCCGTTGGATGCGCCATCAAGGATTGAGGTAAGAGGATTGTTTTCGGCCGTGGATCAGAAATCGGAAGGCTAGAACGATTTAATGCGGGAGAGAGATTTTGGACCGCAGATCTCGGATCCAACGGCTGTTGACGCGTACCGGTTCACTCAAGGGATGATTTAATCTGGATCGTCGGGCTCTGATCCGACGGCCCAGATATCACGATACCCCTTCATCGTTACAAACTTACATAAGAGACCCCAGAAAATGTGTTAATCAACCCGCCGTCCTTGTCTGGGATTTTCTGAGCCTTAGGTATTTTTACGCGCCAGCCCCTGCGCTTTCTATTATTTGAGGCCCAGTCCAGAACATAATAAAATCAGGGAAAATGATTATTAAATAGATTTTTAATATGAAAATAATTGCTAGAACTTAGATAATTCATAGAAAATTCATACTTGCTCCAAATTAATCCATTCCACTTTCTAAAATTTTGTAATTTTATTCTCCACCACCTAGAACCTCTATTTTGTCATGAAAACAGTTAGAAATTTAATCTCTCACTTAATCCATTTTAAACACATAAAACCTTTGAAAATTCATAACTTAAAATCTACAACTCCAAAATTAATAATTCTTTTTCCTGTGATCTTATTCTAATATGTAGATTATTACTATGTATTTTGTTTTTATGTTTGGTGTAATGTTAATTTTGCCTATACCATGTTTGTTTGAATTGCTACGACTAGCAGTGAGGTCACGTGTCACCTGAAGATCATCCTGGTACCTGGATTCTCAAGGCCCAGGCAAGTTGTGCCCTTGATCACTTCTTTTTACCCAGCCATGTTCTGATTAATCATAATGATCTGCATAGGTTAATTTTGATGGGACCCAATAGGTTACCCTAGTTTGTCTATCTTTATACCTTGTTTACCACTGAACTTTCGGGGTAGTACTTGCTAGTGCTATATGTGGTTTTGGGTATGAAGATTACACTATTCATGATTATACTTTTGTTATCAGTTGTTATTTATGGTTCATGTTAAGATCATTATGTTAATTGGAACATGGAGAACCACCCGGGAAAACAGTGCTACCACGAGGGTGGAATGGGACGCCCTTGGCTGATTAATTAGGAAAGCTAGTGGAAGACTACCTTACCCGAAAGGGGCAAGGGCAGTAGGGGAGAGGTCAGTGTAGGGAGGCCCTCGGGAGGATTTTGCTGCGATGGCGGTCCTGCAAGGGATTCCTGCACTGGATCTTCCTATAAACTGTAGCGGGTTTTCGGAAGCTAGTGGAACTTTGTAAAGGCCTCGTAGTGGATCCCTAGCCATTCACCTCGGAAGTGTCTAAGGGCTTTGCAAACCCTGGCGACATGGGATACACAACTTGTGGGTAAAGATGCGCAACCTCTGCAGAGTGTAAAACTGGTATACTAGCCGTGCTCACGGTCAAGAGCAGCTCGGACACTCACATGATTAATTTATGGAACTAAATTCAATTTGTCATATGCATTGCATTGCAGGTGATGTTGTTATTACTTCTGTTCTACTATTTAATTGGGTTGGTATTTACTTATACTTAGTAATTGCTAATAAAATTTTGACCAACTTTAAAAGCAATGCTCAGCTCTAACCATCTTCTTTGGTAAGCCTTACACTTCACGTGGACTCCCACCTTTGGCGAGTTCATGCACATTATTCCCCACAACTTGTTGAGCGATGAACGTATGTGAGCTCACTCTTGCTGTCTCACATACACCACAGGTCAAGATCAGGTACCGCAGGATGATGCTCATGGAGGATGCTGCGATGAGTTCGTGAGAGGTCTAGGTCGTCGTCTCCCAGTCAACTTTTGGGTTGCTGGACCGTTGTCTCCTTATAATGTAATTATTTATTTTGTATAGAACTCCTGTTATATATAAAGATGTGACATTCGATCCTGTGCCACTATACATCATATGTATGAGACTTGGTCCCAGCATACCTGGTGTTTATGTTAACCCCGGGTTTTGGACCCCTAAAATCCGGGTGTTACAGAAGTGGTATCAGAGGAATGTTGACTGTAGGACGAAACCTAGATAGAACTGGACAACCAATACTTACTTACCTTTGCTATTCTAAACTTATCTCAATCTTTTCTCATCTATTTCCGCTTTACTCTGATTACTCTTACCTTTTCATTCTAAAGACAAATGTGGATTTCACACTTTGAAATCCTGTACCTAAAGTGACCTTTAGGAAAAGGAGACCTACTCTCAGGAAAAAAAAATCATAAAAAAAAAAATTTTTATAAATATTTATACACTTGAGTGTTTGTTCTTATGATACTTGCCTGATTTGGATCTTTGATTGAGTGCGATGGGTTGTGGAGTAATATCCATAATTGCATCTATATTTACACCAAGACAAAAGGGAGAATATTTATAAAATAGACAACATAGATTATCCCCCATTAAACATATATCAAGTTTAATAGATCCATCTCATCTTAAAAGATACTCATCTTATCTTGAAAAGATTTTATCCTTATCCTAATAGATCTAACTGGTCTCAAAAGATTCTATCTTATCTTTATGGATCCATCTTATCCTAATAAGCATACTGATCCACCCTAGTTTAAACAACCATGATCTAATGCAAATTAATTAGATCTTACCTAGTCAAACTAGTCATACCAATCTAATCTAGATCCCACCTAATCTAATATGATCCAATCTAAAGTAAGTTATTTAATAAATTAGTTAGTACTAGTGAAATGGAATAGACCTCACTCATATAAAAATGATTTAAGCTAAAGTGCTGCCCTAAATTAACTTGACCATATACATATGCAACTACCTTACCCATCCGATAGTTGCATAATCCCTCTGTGTTAACCTAATAGAGCTTCTGACCTACCTACACCGTATACCCCATCCTATCTCAAAAGATTTTAACATATCCTAACAAGATATATCTTACCCTGATAAATTTATCTAACTTAAACTAGTCTAATCTAGATCATATCTAACCTAAATATGTTCTAATCTAGTGTGAGTTACTTAATGCTGGTACAAGGATTAAGCCATACTCTTAAGTCACTTAAGCCTAAGTTAGTGTCATAGATCAACTCAACCATACACTCTCAATAAATTGCACAATCCATTTATGTGAACCTATTGATTAAAAAAAAATGTGTCCTGCTCATAGACCCAACTATCTTAACTATATCTCCCTAGCTCAGATAAAGACACCAAGATTGGAGACCGAAGATGATCAACCTCATTAAGAAAGGAATAAACACCAACTCAAGTCTTCAAGGATCAAACGGGACCACCAGATGAGTCAAAAGCCACAATCTTGGATAGAGTCTTTCCTCACCCTACCCTTTCTTAACCAAACCTATCTATGCTCTAAAGGCATCTTCTATCCTACATAATAAAGTGGACATACATATATACACCCATGCTTTCCTAACCACCAGTTCCACCAAGCTACACAAACATATATATAGATTACGACTATTTGTAAGCTCTAAGTGTTACTTTAGTTAGTGGTTGATAAGATACTATCTTAGTTGGAATAATAAGGTCTAATTGACCCCATGTGTTGCTAATAAATTATGCATCATGCTGAGATTTTGTCTGTGCATATGTTTGAGATAACATGATTATGCACCCTCTTACAAATCTCGAGGACGAGATTATTTTTAAGGGGGGTAGGATTTGTAAAGCCCAAAATTGGGATAAAAAAAAATGAATAAATAAATAAATTTATAAGTAGGTGTTTTGGGGATTCCTTGAATTCCTTCTTATCTTTCTTTGCATACTTAACTAATGGCATTAAATTGTGCAAATAACAAATAAATAAAGAAAGAAAGTGTGCATCTCATGCTGATGTTATTTCTGTGATGCATTTTATTTGAATCAAGGAATCATAATTTAAATTGACCTCAACCTATAAATGAAAATATATAAAAGGGGGTTTAATAAAGTCATTCCTTTCTTCCCTAACTAAGCAATAGGGAGAATAATAAATAATAATAACAATAAATAAATAATGTCATTGCAGGCTGTAGGAGTATGATTCACATCATAATTTGTTGATCATTGAAATCTGAAATTTAAAATAAGAAATTAGACATAGTTTGAATCCTTGAATTTGGAACATGAAAATAAAAAAAAAAAGAAAACTCTACCTAGCTGGGCCTCCTACTCCATTTCGGCCCAGCTATGCCTCAAATCACCGCGCGCTGGATGGTGCCTAGTGCTGCTATGCGGGCCCGCGCTTCAATCCTTGCCTACGCACACGTTTGCTTTCGAACAGCGGATGACAGGTGGGACCCTCGTGTCGGTATCTTCTTCCTCTTTTTGCCTCCGTTCGTGGCCGCCGTTATCGGGTTTGTTCGGTGGAGATTTCCCCGCAACCATCGCACGACCTAGTTAGCTAGTCCCCTCGACCGGTATCCGCGCGTGCGTCCACCGGCCTGTGAACCCGCGCCGACCTTCCCTGTTGCCTCAACCATGCCGGGTCTTGTGCGGCCGTCCCTAGTTCATCGCCGCCGTATGCGGGATCGACAACAACTGCGCACGCGCCAGCCCCACTTCCGCCGATCAACAACGCCATCGAGCTCGGATCCGTGAGGTTCGGATCAGGCTGTTCAACAGAATCCGTGGATCCCGCATGAACCTCGCCTGCGTGGATAACTTGCCACATGACCGGCTATATAAACCAAGCATCTGTGTCTTGGTCGTCATACCGCGGGCACCGGCAACTGGGCGCGTCGTCATTTTGCCATGGCCTCCTGCGCATAGCCCATCCATGGAGGTCGTATCCCTGCGCGGACCACGCTCGGCCTCATCCCCAGTCGAGTCGTCGTCTCCAGTGGGCGCACAGCAACCACGCCGGCCACCGCCCTCCAAGCCACGCGACCGGCCCCGCTCTCCTCACGTCGATCCATCCACATCGGCGCTGCTTCTTCACTAGGCTTGGCCGCCGCTGGGCAGGCCAGCGCCGCCGTGGTCGGCCAGCTGCTTGGGGAAGAAGGCCGTTCGGTCCGTCTGATTTTAATGGACGGGTGCGATTTGATGGAGAGAGAAGCTAGCGTCTGCCGTTGGATGCGCCATCAAGGATTGAGGTAAGAGGATTGTTTTCGGCCGTGGATCAGAAATCGGAAGGCTAGAACAATTTAATGCGGGAGAGAGATTTTGGACCGCAGATCTCGGATCCAACGGCTGTTGACGCGTACCGGTTCACTCAAGGGATGATTTAATCTGGATCGTCGGGCTCTGATCCGACGGCCCAGATATCACGATACCCCTTCATCGTTACAAACTTACATAAGAGACCCCAGAAAATGTGTTAATCAACCCGCCGTCCTTGTCTGGGATTTTCTGAGCCTTAGGTATTTTTACGCGCCAGCCCCTGCGCTTTCTATTATTTGAGGCCCAGTCCAGAACATAATAAAATCAGGGAAAATGATTATTAAATAGATTTTTAATATGAAAATAATTGCTAGAACTTAGATAATTCATAGAAAATTCATACTTGCTCCAAATTAATCCATTCCACTTTCTAAAATTTTGTAATTTTATTCTCCACCACCTAGAACCTCTATTTTGTCATGAAAACAGTTAGAAATTTAATCTCTCACTTAATCCATTTTAAACACATAAAACCTTTGAAAATTCATAACTTAAAATCTACAACTCCAAAATTAATAATTCTTTTTCCTGTGATCTTATTCTAATATGTAGATTATTACTATGTATTTTGTTTTTATGTTTGGTGTAATGTTAATTTTGCCTATACCATGTTTGTTTGAATTGCTACGACTAGCAGTGAGGTCACGTGTCACCTGAAGATCATCCTGGTACCTGGATTCTCAAGGCCCAGGCAAGTTGTGCCCTTGATCACTTCTTTTTACCCAGCCATGTTCTGATTAATCATAATGATCTGCATAGGTTAATTTTGATGGGACCCAATAGGTTACCCTAGTTTGTCTATCTTTATACCTTGTTTACCACTGAACTTTCGGGGTAGTACTTGCTAGTGCTATATGTGGTTTTGGGTATGAAGATTACACTATTCATGATTATACTTTTGTTATCAGTTGTTATTTATGGTTCATGTTAAGATCATTATGTTAATTGGAACATGGAGAACCACCCGGGAAAACAGTGCTACCACGAGGGTGGAATGGGACGCCCTTGGCTGATTAATTAGGAAAGCTAGTGGAAGACTACCTTACCCGAAAGGGGCAAGGGCAGTAGGGGAGAGGTCAGTGTAGGGAGGCCCTCGGGAGGATTTTGCTGCGATGGCGGTCCTGCAAGGGATTCCTGCACTGGATCTTCCTATAAACTGTAGCGGGTTTTCGGAAGCTAGTGGAACTTTGTAAAGGCCTCGTAGTGGATCCCTAGCCATTCACCTCGGAAGTGTCTAAGGGCTTTGCAAACCCTGGCGACATGGGATACACGACTTGTGGGTAAAGATGCGCAACCTCTGCAGAGTGTAAAACTGGTATACTAGCCGTGCTCACGGTCAAGAGCAGCTCGGACACTCACATGATTAATTTATGGAACTAAATTCAATTTGTCATATGCATTGCATTGCAGGTGATGTTGTTATTACTTCTGTTCTACTATTTAATTGGGTTGGTATTTACTTATACTTAGTAATTGCTAATAAAATTTTGACCAACTTTAAAAGCAATGCTCAGCTCTAACCATCTTCTTTGGTAAGCCTTACACTTCACGTGGACTCCCACCTTTGGCGAGTTCATGCACATTATTCCCCACAACTTGTTGAGCGATGAACGTATGTGAGCTCACTCTTGCTGTCTCACATACACCACAGGTCAAGATCAGGTACCGCAGGATGATGCTCATGGAGGATGCTGCGATGAGTTCGTGAGAGGTCTAGGTCGTCGTCTCCCAGTCAACTTTTGGGTTGCTGGACCGTTGTCTCCTTATAATGTAATTATTTATTTTGTATAGAACTCCTGTTATATATAAAGATGTGACATTCGATCCTGTGCCACTATACATCATATGTATGAGACTTGGTCCCAGCATACCTGGTGTTTATGTTAACCCCGGGTTTTGGACCCCTAAAATCCGGGTGTTACATGATCTTATCATGAACAATAATTAAAACAACAGTAGAATTGAAACATGATCATAATATAACATTAATTTCTCAAAACCAGGTAGAGCAATAGCAAATCTACCCAATAGTTCATTTGTTTGCAAGGTGTGGGATAAAAAATGCTATGTAAATCTATTGGGTCCCATCAAATTAACCTGAGCATGTCAGAGTATGTAACAGGAACAATATTAAGTAAAGAAGAGTGATCAAGGGCACAACTTGCCTTAGACTTGAGATCCTAGGTACCATGTTGGTCTTCAGATTCTTGTGACCTCACTGCTACTCGTAGCAATACATAAAATAAACAAGAAGTACATAAAAATAACAGTACACCAAACATGAGAACAAACAACATAAGAATATTCTACGCGCTGCTACGAGATCGTAGGTTCACGAATCACTAAAATCGGAGTTATGGTTGAAGAGAGATAGTTTTCAGTAGATCTATGTGATTAACCAATTAGATCTAGGTCTTTATGTTGATTTTATAAATCATGTGATAAAGATATTTGAAAGTCGCCTAGAGGGGGGGTGAATAGGCGAAACCTGAAATTTATAACTTTTAAACACACACTACAAGCTGGAGTTAGCGTTAGAGTTAAATTTAAGTCTGAAAGAGAGGGAAAACAAATCAACTAAGAATCAAGGCGAGTGAACACGGTGATATGTTTTACCGAGGTTCGGTTCCAAAGAACCTAGTCCCCGTTGAGGAGGTCACAAAGACCGGTTCTATTTCAACCCTTTCCCTCTCTTAAACGGTCACTTAGACCGAGTGAGCCTTCTCCTTAATCAATCGGGTCACTAAGACCCCGCAAGGAGCACCACACACTTAGGTGTCTCTTGCTTTGATTATAAGTCACTTGAGAACAAGAATGAGAAAGAAGAAATACAATCCAAGAAACAAGAGCGCAAAAGAACACGAACACACTCTCTCACAAGTCACTAAATGTTTGAGTTAAATTCTAGGCTTGGAGAGGGTTTGATCTTTGGAAATGTGTCTTCGAGTGAATGCACTAGCTCTTTATTGAATATGATCTCTGAAAAACTTGGATGCCAAAGGTTGTGGTGGTTGGGGGTATTTATAGCCCCCAACCACTTTGGTAGCCATTGGGGAGGCTGCTGGCGATGGGCGCACCGGACAATCCGGTGCGCCACCGGACAGACACTGTTCCTTGTCCGGTGCGCTGCCACGTCACCCAACCGTTAGGGTTCGGAGCTCGGTCGACCGTTGGAGCTTTGTCTTCTTGCGGCACCGGACAGTCCGATGCCACACCGGATAGTCCGGTGGCCCTCTGACTTCGCTGCTCTGACTTCTGCATGGTACTGTGTCGCACTGTTCCTGCTGTCAGAGTCGACCGTTGGCGCAGATAGCCGTTGCTCCGCTGGCACACCGGACAGTCCGGTGAATTATAGCGGAGCGTGCCCTGGAATTCCCGAGAGTGGCTGGTTTGGAGTTGTACGGCCTGGTGCATCGGACACTGTCCGGTGCCACATCGGATAGTCCGGTACGCCAATTCTCATCACACTCAAGTTCTTTGCTCCATTTCAAATTGAGCCCCTAACTTGAATCTTTTATTGGTTTGTGTTGAACTTTATTCACCTGTAATACATGAATTCTAGACAAACTAGTTAGTCCATGTATTTGTGTTGATTATCAACCACCAAAATTAATTATATTAAATGGTTAACCCGATTTCCCTTTCAATCTCCCCCTTTTTGTGATTGATGCCAACACAAACCAAAGCAAATATAAAGTGCATAAATGTAACTAGTTTGCATTTAGAATGTGCATAGGTTGCTTGAAGTTAGACCAATTGAAATCTCATTGAATATGAATGGATTGCTCCTTCTTTTTATTTTAACATTTTGGACCACTTTTGCACCACTTGTTTTGTTTTTGCAAATCTTTTTCGAAAATTTTTTCAAAGACTTTTTGCAAATAGCCAAAGGTATATAAATAAGATTGCAAGAAGCATTTTCAATATTTGAAATTTCTCCCCCCTGTTTCAAATGCTTTTCCTTTGACTAAATAAAACTCCCCCTGAATGAAATCTCCCCTTAGCTTTCAAGAGGGTTTTGAGATAGATACCAATTTGAAAATTTGACTTTTAAAGATACCAATTGAAGGATCAATTATAAAATAGATACCAATTGAAATTTTACTTTCATAAGTCAAGTGAAACAAAGATACCAGTTGATATCAATCGAGAATACTTCAATTGAAATAAATACCAATTAAAAAAATACCAATTAGAACTTCATTTCGAAATTTTTTGAAATGGTGGTGCGGTCCTTTTGCTTTGGGCTTAATACTTTCTCCCCCTTTGGGGCCTAATAATTTCTCCCAAATGGTAATATAAATATGAGTGAAAGGGTCATACCATTGAGAGTTTGTGAGAGTAACGGCAAAGGGTAAATGATACCGTTAGAGTTGGAGTGGAAGCCTTGTCTTTGCCGAATACTCCATTTTACTTTCAATCTATGACTTAGTATAGAAATACACTTGAAAACACATTAGTCGTAGCCTTGGTACAAGAATAATAAGAAATATGCATTTGCACCAAATGAAAGAGACATGATCAAAGGTATATAAATGAGCTATGTGTGCAATGTTTCAATCAAAGTTCCGATAATCAAGTATATTTAGCTCATTCCTAAGTTTGCTAAAGGTTTTCTCATCTAGTGGTTTGGTAAAGATATCGGCTAATTGGTTGATGGTGTTCACATAAGCTACAAACCGGATATCTATGTGCTTAGTGCGTCTGTGTTCAATGGAATTATCCGCCATGCAGATTACACTCTCATTATCACATAGGAGAGGGACTTTGCTCAATTTGTAGCCATAGTCACTAAGGGTTTGCCTCATCCAAAGTAATTGCGCACCATAATGTCCTGCAGCAATATACTCGGCCTCGGCGGTGGAAAGAGCTACTGAGTTTTGTTTCTTTGAAGCCCACGACACCAGGGATCTTCCCAGAAACTGACAAGTCCCTGATGTGCTCTTTCTATCAATTTTACACCCTGCCCAATCGGCATCAGAATATCCTATTAAATCAAAAGTAGATCCCTTGGGATACCAAAGCCCAAACTTAGGAGTGTAAACTAAATACCTTATGATTCTCTTCATGGCCCTAAGGTGAACTTCTTTAGGATTTGCTTGGAACCTTGCACACATACATACATAAAGCATAATATCCAATCGAGATGCGCATAGATAGAGTAAAGATCCTATCATCAACCGGTATACCTTTTGATCTACGGATTTACCTCCCGTGTCGAGGTCGAGATGCCCATTAGTTCCCATGGGTGTCTTGATGGGTTTGCCATCCTTCATTCCAAACTTCTTAAATATGTCTTGAATATATTTTGTTTGGCTGATGTCACACCCGATTTTGGAAGGCAAACTGAGTGTGAACCATGTACGTGCCAGGATCAGAACTCACGTACACAGCGATTACATAATTGGACATCATCACACAATGCTTAAATTAAATAGTGGAAAGGGTACTTAGTTACATCAAGATGTCTGAGACATACACAGAGTCTAATACATATCCATAGTGTTCAACAATAATATCAAAGTGCAGAGTAACGAAACGTAGAATATAAGCCTACACAGGCAGCTGACTGGGGGTTTGCCACTAAAGTAAACTAGAACTCGTCGTAGTACTGGAACTCCTCAAAGTCCTCCATGTTACCAACATCTCCTCCTGAGCACTGAGTACAGTGGGGACAACCTGGGGTGAGGTGGTTTGTAAAGCAAGGGTGAGTACACATCAACGTACTCAGCAAATGTCCCGTTTGGCTAAAAGTGGACTAGCTGTATGTGGAGTTATGGTTTAGCAATTGCTTTTAGTTGGTCAAGTTTTATTAATATAAGTAGAGCCAGATTTTAGTAATAAACCCAGTTATTACCCAGAAGTACTCCCTTCAAGAGGAAATACCATAGATAAGAATTATAAACAACATTATTAACCATCATCATAAAAGTAACCCAATGTAACACCCTGATTTTGGGGGTATAAAATTTCTTTCTAATGATTGTTGGCACTTGCTCTCCTGAGCTAGTGGATCCAACAGGGGAGTGAAAGTGGTGTCAACGGGGCTACAACACGAGATGGCAATAGCTCTGTTAACCTAGCCTCTCAAGGGCACTGTGCAGGGGTATTTATAGGTATCTGAGTGCCTAGCTTCCAGTGTTAAGGACGCATGTGCCCTCAGGCACCTATGTTATCCCCAGAATATTCCCATAAAGCAGGGTTACAGACCGTAATTACAGGGAGACCTTTACAAATTAGGCCCGTAATGCGCAGCGGCCACGCAAGGCCTGTTACAATGGGCCGGATCATACGTGGGCCCCCATGTTGAGCGAGGTCGCAAGATGAGACGACCTCGTCACAAGCTTTCGTCCGGCGACGTGTGGGACGAAGGGTAGGTCTGCCCGTCGTCTTGCCTTCGTTGGTGCAGCGAGGTCGGCGAAGACTTCGAGCGAAGGGTGGCGTCTTCGCCTTCGCCCCAACATTTGCCCTTCGAGGGACCAGTTCAACTAAGTCATCTGGTGCCGAAGACGTCGCTAGATGGTGGAGTCGCTGTCCTCGCTCGAAGTGGTTCTGCGGGAGGTTTTGACATGACCGTTGATTGACGCCGTACTGTTGGATTGCGGGTTTCCCGAAGCGCCGCGCTCTGTGTATAAAAGGGGGTGGGGGGCGGCGCGTTTTGAACTTTATCTTTCCGCGCTCCGCGAAAACCCTAGCCGCCTTTTCAAACCGCTCGCTGCTCGTCTGCCCTCCTTGCTCTTGCTCGTCGGAGATCTGGCCCATGTGAAGCAGACCGACCGCCGCCGTCGACGGTACGTAGCGATGCCGTCCTCTTCTTCTTCTGCTGCCGCTACGCCGCCGGCTGGCGCGCCGTCCGGGGAGACACTGAGCGATGTGGCGGCGGAGTAGTTGCGCGCCGGTGATACAGTGGAGTTCGGCGTGTCGCGGATGTCCTCGGTCCGCGTGCAAGACATGCAACAGCTTGGTTATTTCGGCGGCGGAGTGGCACGTGTCCCGAGGACGGAGGAGGTCCCCGAGCCAGAAGGCGAGTTGGTTGTGTTCGAGGCTTTTTTCACTGCTGGCCTTCGTCTGCCCGCACATCGATTTGTGGGAGAAGTCCTGCATAGGTTCAACGTCTAGGTCCACCAGCTGACGCCAAATGCCGTGGTGGCTCTGGCGAAGTATGTGTGGGCGACGACCTCGTACGGCGGGCAGCCCTCGGTCGAAGTCTTCGCGAAGTATTATTGTCTGCACTGGCAGAAAAGGAAAATCGGAAATAAGATTGCCCAATTTGGATCTTGCACGTTTACGCCGAAGACGGGCAAGCTTCGATGGAAGTCGTTGAGTTGGTTCCCTGTGCCCGCAATAAACGGGGCAACTGGTGGGAATTTTGGTTCTATGTTGCCGAAGGGACAGTCGAAGACCATCTGGGGCTCCCTGTGGCCGAGATGTGCTCGCATTATTATTCAGCATACCCGCGGTTTGAAGTAGCGGAGGAGGATGCAGACGAAGGGGCCCTATAGTGCGCGGCCGACCTGAGTAGCGGGCGCGATCTGGTTAAGGAGTTTGTCGCGTACGGGGTGTGGCCCTTGGCGCATGGCTGGGCGCTGGGCAAAGTATGCCCTCGCCAGATGCCTTCCCGTGGTGGGATGCTGGTACGGAGTCCCGCCTTCACACTGGATTTGCATGGACGAGATCCCGCCACATTCGTGCGTGAGGCGGAGGATGGGGCGGCGCGGATAATTGGTCGCTACGTGCCAAAGACGGAGGGCTAGTGTAGTTGGGATATACGTGGATCCAACGATCGCTTGAATAGGGTCTTTGAGTTGAACCGTCTGCCGTATGGCGGTTATCCCGGGCAAGACGATGTCGATCGCCGCAGGAAGAAACCGGCGACAGAGACTGAAGACGACCCCGCGTCGGCGGCCGCCCCATCCACTAAGAAGAGGAAGATAGGTACTGTGATGGGAGGACTGGGGGTCTCCGATAGTTTTGCTGTGGAGCTGATGGGGACATGCGCGGCCCCCGGGGGAAGGATGTCTTCGCCCGAGCTCCGGGAGTCTTTGGCGCGGATGCTGAAGGTTACCGGGGGTTGGTGGCCTAAGAACGTTCCTGTCCCCCGTGTGGCCGGCGAAGACTTTTTTACATCTCGCATGGTTCGTGACTTGAAAGTGTTTCCTTATGGACGGAATATTGCTGCTGTTGTGTCGGCAGTGATGGACAAGGATCGTCAGGAGGCTGCGCAAAAGCGCCGGGCGGTCATCAGGCTGCCCGAGGCTAGGCCGAAGAGGGCGCGGGGGACTGCGAAGGCTACCGCCTCCGGCGGTAGCCAGCCGACGCTGGCGGCGAAGTCGGCCGCCCCTGGGTCCAGCAAGGTGCGGATGTGGTGAAGGCAGCTGGCGCCGGCGTAGCCAAGTCTGCTTCGGCCGGAGCCGCGAAGGCCCAAGACTTGCCTTCGCCGGCGAAGCGCGTTGCCGATTTCGGCACTGATATTAGTGTGGAAGATTATCTCATTGGTAAGTCGTTGGCCCGTTTTTTTTGACTGTTGATACTTTGCAGGATCGGGCGAGGGGCAACTTGTTGTTGTTCCGCCTGTGGTGGCGACCATGGTGTCTGCCACGGTGCCTGGGGCGAAGGGTAGCGCTCTCAGCGCTAGCGGTGAGATTTCGGCGCTCACCACCGTCAAAGACGAAGCGGGCACTGTGTCCCGCCGGCTGAGGGAGGCGTCGCAGCGGCTGAGTCAGGTAGTTGGGCTAGACTTTGGTTTTTACCGCTTTCGCTGGGATTGTGGACTTATGTTTGTCTTCTAGGCGGCTGACTTCACCGACCGCGTGGCGTCGGGGACCTTTACGGCAGTTGTGTCTACCGAAGTTGAGAGACTTCGGGCGTAGCATGCTGACGCTGTCCGGGAAAAGTCGGCCGCCGATAGCAAGTGCCGCAAGCTGACGGAGAAGGTGGCCGCGCTGGAGGGCGAGAGGACTGACCTCCGGCGCCAGCTGGCGGACGAAAGAAGGGAGGCTAATCAGGCCCTCGCCAAGGCGCAGACGGCGCAGGCGGAGGCCAATCTGGCGCGGGTGGAGGGTAGCCTCGCCAGCCAGCGCGCCGAGGAATGGGAGACACAGTTCAACGCTCTGCAGGCCCGCATGGAGAGGGCCGAGGCCTCGATGCGCTCGGAAGTTGAGCGGACGCGCAAACAGCTCATGGACTCATACCGTGAGCTGGGCGCGTGGACTGCTGACTTCGAAGTGCCCGACCGAGAGTCAGGCCTTCGCTGCCTCGAGTGGCTGCAAGAGGAGTTGTTGGCGCTCCCGACCATTGTGGAGGGATTTATGTCCTTTGCCTCCATGGTCACTTGCGAAGGGGCGATGAACGCGCTGTCCCGCGAAGGGTGCAGCCACTATGAGGTCTTCGACCGATCTGATGAGGATTTCGAGCGTGAAATTTACAAGGTCGAGGACCCTGTGGTGAAGGAATCCGCGGGAGCCCTCTTTGACCGGATGTGGGGCCCCCACGGTCGGGAGGTGGTGAGGGAGCGGTCTGACCGGGCGAGGGATCAGGTAATGTTTATCTTTTGTTTGGTGTTGTTGGATGTGGGTTATACGTGGGCTTGCTGAATCGGTGTGCTGTGTTACAGGCGGCACGTGATGAGACAGTGGAGGACTTCGGAGCTTTGAACAGCGCGCAGTCCGAAGCGGAGTCGAGCTCGGTGGCACCGCCCTCGGAAACCGCTGAAGGCTCCCTCGCTGCCCCTGCGGCTACTGTGTCCGGTGGTGGCTCGTCGCCAACCGCAGTGCCGAGGGCTGAGGATCCCCCGAAGACGGCAACGGAGCCGACAGCGGAGGACCCTACGGCGGCTGGGCCTTCGCAGGTGGCTTAGTGGGTGTGGGTAGTTAGGGAATTTTGTATATGTTGCTGAACCTTGGTTGCTGCGCAGGTTCAAGGTTTTGGGCCTGCGCACGCAACCGCCACTGCTAATTTTTTAGCGGCTTCGACCGTGGATGCTGGGAATGAATCGAATGAGTCTGCTTCTAAGTTTTCTGATTTTGGTGGCTCTGGGAGTTCGGTTGAGTGGACGGAGGAGTCGTTGGATGAGGACTTGGATTACTTTGCGGCCTTGGATGTGGCAGCGGCGGAGTCTTCGCCGTGCGCTGCGGATGCTGAAGTTGTGCCTGGTCCGAGCGCTGGGCGCAGGCGGCGAAGGGCGGTTGCGAAGCGTAGAGTGAGTGAGGTGGACGGCAGTCGGCTTCGTGTGGACAGGGCTGGCAAGCAGGAATTGTTGTCCTCGCCGGCCATTGCGAGTGTAGGTGAGGGGGAGTTGCGAAGTCTTTTTGAGGGTGAGGAGCTTAGGATAATGCTATTTAACTATAGGGAGATGGGGATCATTCCGAAGGTTGAACCGATGTAAGGTGTGATGCCCTCACTGTACATATGTAACTATAATTTGTATGATGAGGTTATGCGCCTGCGCTATGCTTGTAAAGGCGTTGTGCGCTTGGTCTAGTATGTTTATTATGTCGGTCCGGCGCGCCTGTGGTCAGTCCTGGCGCGGACAGTTTGGTGTAGGGTTTAGCACGTGTATTCTTTTGAGGAAGACTTCGAATTTGCGCACTTGTCGTGCTAGTCCGGCTGCACCCTTAGGCGACTTTTGCACGGATAGTCTTTTTGAGAAGACTTCGAATTTGGGCACTTGTTGTGCTAGTCCGGCTGCACCCTTAGGCGACTTTTGCACGGATAGTCTTTTCGAGAAGACTTCGAATTTACGCACTTGTTGTGCTAGTCCGGCTGCACCCTTAGGCGACTTTCACATGGATAGTCTTTTTGAGAAGACTTCGAATTTACGCACTTGTTGTGCTAGTCCGGCTGCACCCTTAGGCGACTTTCGCACGGATAGTCTTTTCGAGAAGACTTCGAATTTACGCACTTGTTGTGCTAGTCCGGCTGCACCCTTAGGCGACTTTCGCACGGATTGTCGCACGCGAGGGGTAGCCATCGCTGCCCCTCATGGTGACTTTTGTGTCGGTCGAATGTCGAAGACCGTTTAGTTGGTCTTTTTCGACGTAGTTTTTGCGGGGGATTTTTCGCGTGTATATTACATGGCTCCGCCTCGTTAACAACCTCACCCCCCGGGAGGAAAAGAGTGCGGGCCGGCTGAAAACTGTTCTGTGGATTACAAGGGCGAATTGGCCCTGAGGAGTTAAACAAAAAATTTGCGAAGATTATCAATGTTCCAAGAATGTTCTAAGTCTTCGCCGGATGGAGTTGTGAGTCTGTACGCACTAGGGGACGCCTTCGTCTTGACGATGAAGGGGCCCTCCCACTTCGGCTCCAACTTGCCCCGGGACTCTGTCCGAGCTGTCCGGACGAGTACGAGGTCTCCTTCGTTGAACTCCCTCAGGATGACTGTGTGATCGCGCCATGCTTTTGTCTGGGCTTGGTATTTGTCCAGAGCCTATAGGGCGAAGACGCGGTCTCCGTCGATGAGGTCCTTCGAAGTCGGCTCGTCTACGTCGGGGACGGGCGACGCGGTTGTCCGAGGCGACCCATGTTTTATTTCTTGCGGAGTCATAGCCTCCGATCCGTATAGAAGGTGGAAAGGGGTGAACCCAGTCGCCCTGCACTCAGTTGTGTTCAGCGCCCAGACCACTTCGGGTAACAGGTCGGGCCACTTGCCTTTTTTGTCATCGAGGAGCATTTTCTTGACGGCTGTGAAAATTTTGCCGTTGGCGCGCTCCATGACTCCGTTGGACTGGGGGTGGTACACGGAGGCGAAGGCAAGCTTGGTGCCGATGGAGAAGCAGAAATCTTTGAAGTCTTGGTTGTCGAACTGCTTGCCGTTGTCGACCGTGAGCTCGGACGGGACTCCGAAGCGGCAAACAATATTTTGCTAGAAGAATCTCTGGGCTGTCTTCGATGTGATAGTGGATACTGCCCTCGCTTCAATCCATTTGGTGAAGTATTCAACGGCGACGAAGGTGAACTTGAGGTTCCCCTGAGCCGTGGGCAGGGGCCCGACAATGTCTAGGCCCCAGCGCTGAAGGGGCCACGTGTGGGCGATCAGCTTTGTGAATGCCTCGAAATAATGGCGCAATTTGCGCGAGGCCATCACGACTGCATAGACGATCTTTTCCAGCTCTGTCATGTTGCATTTTGATGTTGTGAGCACTTCAGAGACATAATAAACTGGACGCTGCTTGGTTGTGCCCTCTCTGGTCTGCTCTTGAACCAGTGCTGCGCTGACCGCATGTGGCGAAGCCGCTACATAGAGCAATAGGGGTAGCGAAGGGTCGGGGCTCATAAGAATCGCCAGCTCTGACAAGTACTGTTTTAGTGCGGCGAAGGCCGCCGCCTGCTCTGGCCCCCATGTGAAGTCTTTGGCGCCGCAGAGTGTTTTGAGGAACGAGAGACTCCGCTCCGTGGACTTGGAGATAAATCTATTGAGGGTGGCCAACCTGCCTGTCAGTCGCTGCACTTCTCTGGCTGACTGCGGGGGCGTCATATTGATGATTGCCTAGATTTTGGTTGGATTGGCCTCAATTCCGCGGTGTGATACTAGGTAGCCCAAGATCTTTCCCTGGCGGACCCCGAAAACGCACTTCTCAGGGTTGAGGCGAAGTCGTGCGGCTCGCATGCTTGCGAACGTTTCGGCGAGGTCGGCCAGGTGGTCTGCCTTGCTTCTGCTGACAACGACGATGTCGTCCACATATGTGAAGATATTTCTGCCGATCTGGCTCTCGAGCACCATTTTGGTGAGTCGAGAGAAAGTGGACCCGGCATTCTTGAGTCCCTCCGGCATTCTGATGAAACAATACGTGCCGAAGGGTGTTATGAAGCTGGTGCTTGCCTTGTCCTCCTCCTTCATATGTATTTGGTGGTAGCCGGAGAAGCAGTCGAGGAGTGACATGACTTCGCACCCGGCTGCGCTATCGACAATTTTGTCGATTCGGGGCAGCGGGAAATTGTCCTTGGGGCAGGCCTTGTTAAGACTGGTGAAGTCTATGCACATCCGCCATTTGCCGCTCTTTTTCTGCACCATCACCACATTGGCGAGCCATGTGGGGTAGGCGATCGGCTCGATGAACTTGGCTTCGAGCAGGCGATGCACCTCGGCCTTGGCGGCTTCTGTCTTTTCATCAGACATCTTGCGCAGCCGTTGTTTCTTCGGCCTCACCGAAGGGTCAATTCCTAGGCCGTGCTCGATGATGGAGCGACTGACTCCGACCAGGTCGAGAGCGGACCAGGCGAAGACGTCTTTATTCTTGGATAGACAGCAGAGGAGCCGCTCTTCGTCGTGCGAAGTGAGGTCTTCGCTGATGGTAACCATCTGCTTGGGCGTTGCCTGGTCGAGGGGGACAGTCTTGGTCCCATCATTGCTCTGTAGTTGTGCCTTTTCATGCCCCTTGGCGGTTGGATTGGCAGGCTCGGGGACTTCGCGCTGGGCCGTGAGGCAGTGCACGTTTCTTTGTCCGGGGACGAAGTCTCTTTCTATGTTATGTGCAACCTGCTGGTTGCCGTAAACTGTGATGGCGCCTCCAGGACCCGGGATCTTCATGCACAGGTAAAGTCCGTGGATAGCTGCCTCAAACTTATTGTTGGAGCCCCGACCCATTATGGCGTTGTACGGGTACACCATGTCGATGATGTCGAACGTGATCTGCTCACTTCGGGCATTGGGTGCTACACCGAAGGAGAGGGGCAACTATATTTTACCGACGGGAAAGGTGCCCTTGGCGCCGAAGCCGTACAGGGGGTTGTCCGAGGGCTTGAGCAGGCTGTGGCTTATGCCCATGCGATCGAAGGCATGGAGGAAGATGATGTCCGCCTGGCTGCCATTGTTGACCAAGACTTTGTGCAAGTCCCAGCCTGCCACGCTACAATTGATGACCATGGCGTCGATGTGGGGGGCGCTGCGCAGATCGACGTCTCGGGCGTCGAAGGTCAATGGCACGTGGGACCACTTTGTCTGCACGACCGGGCCGGTGACGGCAACGTGGTTGATGCTGCGGTAGTGCTCCCTCTTCTGCCGCTTTGTGTCGAAGTCGGCGCTGGACCCCCTGGTAATCATATGGATGACTCCGCGATACGGTTGATCGGCGAAGTCCTCTTGCTTTGGTGCTTGAGGGTGGTTGGGGTGGTGGATGTTTGCTGTTGATGGTGTGGGGGTGGGGGTGGGGGAGGTACGATTTGTACCTCTTGGTGGTGTTGGTATGCGTGGTGCGGCGGAGGCGAAGCGGGGCCGTGGTTGTATGGTTGAGGGGGTTGCTGGTATGCGTGCGCGACAATTCTAGGGTTGTCGGCTAGCTGTGCCCGTGCCATTCTGTCTCTGGTGGCCTTCGTTCCTAGGTAGTTCTTTGTGGGATGCGCGCAGTCTTCGCCGTGGAACAGGCAGTAAAATCTTCATGGCTGCTGCGCACGCCCCCGTCCTCGACCGCGAGTTCCATTTCCTCGGCCCTGGGGGGATACTCCTGGTGGCGAGGGGCCTCACCAGCGGGGGGCTGGTTGGCGATGTTGTGCACCTGCTGCTGATTACGGCCGTCCCGGCCGGAGTCTGTCTGCGAGGGCCTCGTCCAAGTGCGGCTGGACTGCGGAGGGTCTTTGGGCTTCCTCTGAGACTCGACTTTGCACTGGTGGAGCTCTTCGGATCTAGCATATTTTTCGAACAGCGGATACAGCTCCTGGAGGTTCCTGGGCGGGTCCCTGATGCAGTGGCTGTAGAGGACGCCGGCCCGAAGGCCACTGATGGCGTAGTGGATGGCGATCTGGTCATCGACCGAAGGCAGTTGTGACTTGAGGGTCAGGAACTTGCGGTAATATTCCCGCAGAGTCTCTCGTTCCAGCTACATGTAGAGTGAGAGTTCAGCCAAGGCGTCGGTGTCTGGGCGGTACCCTTGGAAGTTGAGCAAGAATTTGTCCCGGAGACTTCTCCAGGAGTCGATAGACAGTGGGGGCAACCTGGTGTACCAGGTGAGGGCTGGGCCTTCGAGGGCAATGATGAATGACTTGGCCATCATGGCGTCGTCCCCTCTGGATGATGCAACGGCGACTTGATAGCTCATGATGTACTGCGCTGGATCAGTGCTGCCGTTGTATTTGGGTAAGTCCCTGCCCTAAAGTTGGCGGGCCACGGTGTCACTTGCAGGTGAGGTGCCAGGGGACTTCGCTCGTCAAGGTAGTTGACGCCTTGGAAAGCTGTGGCGCGAGGGATGGTGTGTCCGTGCTGAGGGATGAACAGGTCTTCGATTTGTGCGCGCTGTTGGTGGGGTGGGCCGTGATGCGGGTCGAGTTGGCCTTCGCTCTGCATGAGCGCAATCTCTTGCTTGAGCTCCTGTGCCTTCTGCTCTTCGTCACGTATCATCTGTCGCACCTTGGCTTGTGCAGACACACGTTGGCGCTTGGCCTCGAGGATCTCTTTTTGCTTTTGGAGGTTGCGGTTCTTGATGCGCAGGGCACGCAACTGTAGCTGCTCTTCGGCCGAGACGCCGATGACTTCGCCGTCCTCGGTGGCATCCGCGCCCTCTGGTGGGGCGAAGCCTGGGGGAGGCTGCTGTGGTCCTCTGGAGCTGCAGGTGCGGAGGCTACCTTCGGTGGTGGGTTGTTCATTGCGCTGCTTCTTGCTGTTTGCGTCGTCTTCACAGGGCCCTTGGAGAGTGTTGTCGACAAGGGCCTTGCCCTTTTTCTCGGCCAGCAGTGCCGCCTTCGCGGCTTCGTCAGCCTTCGACGAGGTTCTCTTGGGTGCCATCGAGGGTGGAGTTTTCGTAGCACGAACGGTGGGCGCCAAATGTTGGCACTTGCTCTCCTGAGCGAGTGGATCCAACAGGGGAGTGAAAGTGGTGTCAACGGGGCTACAACACGAGATGGCAATAGCTCTGTTAACCTAGCCTCTCAAGGGCACTGTGCGGGGGTATTTATAGGTATCTGAGTGCCCAGCGTCCAGTGTTAAGGACGCATGTGCCCTCAGGCACCTATGTTATCCCCGGAATATTCCCATAAAGCAGGGTTACAGACCGTAATTATAGGGAGACCTTTACAAATTAGGCCCGTAATGCGCAGCGGCCACGCAGGGCTTGTTACAATGGGCCGGATCATACGTGGGCCCCCATGTTGAGCGAGGTCGCAAGATGAGACGACCTCATCACAAGCCTTCGTCCGGCGACGTGTGGGACGAAGGGCAGTCTGCCCGTCGTCTTGCCTTCGTTGGTGCAGCGAGGTCGGCGAAGACTTCGAGCGAAGGGTGGCGTCTTCGCCTTCGCCCCAACAATGATCACCCAAAATCATGTGTTACTCTTCTCTCTCTCACCCTAGGTTCTATCTCTTTCTAGATTTTCCCTCCCTTTTTCCTTTTTAAGTAGACTTAGCTTAAGTTAGGGAGATTTAATTATTTATTTTTGCCAAACACTATGGGTCATGATATGTTGCATCATGGTGAGCTTAAAATACTCTTTAAAGTGTTGCACATGTGTGAATTTATTTAAATTTGAAACCTAGATTGAATTTGGAATTGAAAACCCTAGAGAAAAGAAATAGAAAAGGAATTAGAAAATTCAGAGAAAAAGAAAAAGAGAAAGCAGCCCAGCCGGCCTAGCTCGGCCTAGCCAGGCCGCGCGCCCGCGCCGCCTGACAAGCGGACCCCGCCTGTCAGCGGCAGTTCCCCTCTCCCGCGCGCTCTCTCTCTCTCTCGCTCTCTGCCCGCTGGGGCCAACCTGTCGACGCCAGTTCCCTTTGCACGCACGCTCCCTCTCTCTCTGTCTCGCGGGCCCAATTCGCCAGTCACCAAGTCATTGCCCCGCGCGCCCCTTTCCTCTCTCCCTACGCTGTGGGCGAGCCCTGTCAACTCCGCCCCCTCCGCGCTCGTCGTAGACCGGTGCGTGCGCACTCGCGCACGTCGCTGGATTTCTCGGCCACGACGTCACTCACGCACCCCAGCTCTCTTCTTAGAGCCCCGCCAGTGCCCCGCGCTCACCCATCGCCTCATTTCGCACACCCTCGCCCTCTCTCGCGCTCTGCCCTCGCCGCCAGACGTCGCTGGAGACCCGTGCCCACGTTCCTGGCCATCCAGCTCGCCGGAGACTGCTCCAAGCCTCCCCGAGCTCCGCCCCGATGTGAGACACTCGTCCCCGTGCCCAATTTCCCCTATTGTGCCCTGTGCTCGGCCAATTTCACAGTCGTCGGTGCTCGGTCGCGGCAGACCGCCGTGATCTCGCGGTGGCTGACCGATTTAGCCCGGTTTAGTTCCCCGGTGTTAGTCCCTAAGGTGCCTCTGCCTCTGCTGAAGCTAGCCCAGGCCTTAGCGCGCCTTAAGCCCCCTCCCCGTGGCCGGAATGCCTCATCAGAGTTACTCTGGCCCGCCCGAGACATTCTCACTGCCGTTCTCCTCTCTCTGCCCGTGGATTCATGGCTTCTTCCCCGCCATTGAGTTCGCCGTGGCGTTCTCTCCCTCTCTGCCCAACTCCGGTGACCCCGGAGCCACCCTAGCTCGTGCCAGCCTCAACTCCGGAGACCTCACCGCCGCAGAGAAGAGTAGCGCTGCCCGCAACTGTTCACCCCTCCCTAGTCTGATCCCCTCCGTCTGATCTCCATCGCACGGCTCAGATCACGGATAACGCCCTGGCCCGCCTGTCAGCGCCCAGGTCCCCTAGTGCTAGGCCCGCTTGGTCAGTGCGTCCTCCCCCTCTGTCGCTGATGCCCCTGGCCCGCTTGTCAGTACTCGCCCGCCCACGCACGCGCGCCCTCGGCCACAGATCTAATCTCGGTCGTTGGTTTTAGATCTGACGGTTAGAATAGCCCGATACCCCTTCGCGCGGTAGTTTTAATAAAGAGACCCTCGGTTTATTGGAAATCAACCCGCCATCCCTGGTTTTCATGCGCAGGCCCCTGTATTCTTGCAGATTGAACCCTGGACTTTTAAATATTCACAGAACTAGACCTAAATTCATATTTTGAATTCCCAAACTTGTTTATTTCATAACTTTTGCATATGAACTCCAAATTTAGTGGTTCAAATTGCAAAATGTTCATAGAATTATTCTCTGTGTAAATAAAATGGTTTCATTTACTCTCTGCACATTCTAATTTTTATGATTAAGTATGAACTACTATAGATGTAGTTTTATTCATTTAATAAAATAAATAAAAGGAGAATCTTAGAGATTTAATCATGTTTAATCTTGTAAGATTAATAATGCGTATTACATGAATTCATCCCTTTTCTAATTTTTAGGTCACAATAAAATGAATTGAACTATGATTATGTACTTGTTAGTAACACTTAGGGAAATAGTAATCTATGTCCAAATTAAAGTAGTTTATGTTATAGTTCATGTTATACTTTGATCTCAGTAATTCCTAATTGTATTTTAAGATGCAGTTCTATGTTTGTACATGTTTGGTGTGTTGTTCTTTTGTACTTTCTAAATGTATTTAGACAACGAGCAACCCGAGGTTCCCGAGAGTGTTGCTGGAGACCTCCCTGAGCCACAACCTGGTGAAGGCAAGTGTCCTTTGACCCAATATGTCCTACTAACTTTATAATTCACTATCCTGCATTACTTTATGAAACCTAAGAATTGACTAGTCTGTATTCACTTATCCTTGTGTACCTTTTGGGTTATCATGGTTAGCATTTTGCTATTGCCTTGACTTTAATCAATGAACATGATGTGAACATTTATGATACGATATTGTTATCCTGATTATGTTGATGAACTTGTGATACTCTAGGGGACTCAGGCCTTTTTCCTGAGCACCTCTCCGTAAGGACCTGTTCGTGGAGTGACCACCCGGGATAACAGTGCAACCATGAGGGTGGAATGAGACGCCCTTTGTGACGGAACCTCCCAAGTCATTAGGCCCACCTACAGTTGTCCTTGTCCAACGGACCTCAGACAACCCTGCAGGTGCCCCTGAATCACTTGACAAGTTCGGTATCTGCTTTCGTTTCCTTTCCCAAGAGCGTTTCACCCGTCACGCAGACATCACAAAGCATCGGAGGTACGAAAATGCGGAAGCAATTACAATAACTTACCTTATATTAAAAGTAAGAAAGAGTTATAATATTACAGACCAGAAACAAATATAGGAGTGCTGAGTATTATTATTACAAACATGGGAGGCAAAAACTCCTCCTGAATAAGTAGTAAAAAGTTTTTAACGGAGGAACCTTTCCTCCCAAAGCTTTACTCCTGGTTTTCCTCCTTGGGCACCACCTTTGAATAAAAGCAGCAAAAGTTTGCCGCTTCTTCACCTAAAACCACATGGGACAAAGCCCAGAGTACGAAGTGTACTTTCGCAAGACTTACCCGACAAAATAGAAGACTCTCAAGGATATGCTGGCTTTTAAGGGAGTCAAGGTAAGGCTTATCAATAATCAATGACGCTGTTTGCAGAAATGCTTACTAATAGTGGATCCTTAAAAATCCAATTTTAATTGTCAGGTTAAGTAAGATTACCTGCATCTAGAGTTCTTTCTACCCTAGTTCAATCACTTGACCTACACTAGCCAATTTCTTAACAACCCTTCATCTTCACTGGATTGCTACGTATAGGGCAGTGACCAAGTCTTCATATCCGCGAAGTTACGGCAATCCGAATCGATTATACTTAGCTGAGGATCTCTGATCACATGACATATGTAGCACTTAACCCTTGCATATGTCAACTCGCCACCGGGGTTCTTAAGACCAGATTAGGTTCACGCCAACCGAGAGCACAGATACACCACCGTCCAGCCTCTTGCCATGGAGGGTACACGCTACTCTCGCCATCTCTCCACTCCCATTGCGTGTTATCTTATTCTGGTATTAGTCTTCCCGAGGCAAAGCTTACCCATGATGAGGCATGTGACCAGTTAAAGGGTCCTCGGTCAGCAAGCCTACATCGGCACGGTCCTTAATCGACTCAGACGGAGACACTACACCGAGACTCTCTTCTCGTGCAAGTCACCCGCCCGGTCTCAGCTTTATCATTTCAAACCCAAAATTTGGTACCTGGCAGAGGTACATCTTTTCCGATGTTGAATCCATCATGGCCATGATGGATCCACCATCAAGTTTTATTTTTGAAAACATCCCACCCACTTTGCCACATCATCTTTTGAGGAAAATAAAACATTTTGTTTTTCTAAAGCAAAGCTAAGCATAAGAAAAACCTTTTGTAAAACAGGGATTTAAGAGGTAATCAAATCCAAGGAAGGAAATGCAGGAATTGGTTTAGCACACAACTCCTATCACCTAGTGCATCAAGCAAGTGAGAAAGATTTTTTTTAAAAAAACAAGGAGGTGGCAAATGCACCGGGGCTTGCCTTGTGTTACTAGTGAATCAGGCTTTGTCCCACAGATATCAAAATAGAAACAGTTGCCTGCCTGATGTTCCTCAGGTGGTGGTGGTGGTGAAGTCTTCGCTTCTTCGACTTCTACTTCTTTTTCGTTTTCTAAATATAACCATACATAATAATGAATGCCCATGTAATGCTCATGAGAATGCAAAGATAATAAAAGTTTATTGTCTAAAGTCTTGAATACAACTTTCCTTCACGGTTCTCTAAGAACTTAGGGTTTCCGGAGTCAATAGTGAAGTTCACAGGGCAGGGGGGCTAGGGTTTTAGGTTCTAAGTATCAAACATGGTCCAATTCATGTCAAACTTTACCCAAGGCTTCTAAATATTATTTAGAGTTTATCCTAAAAATTTAGTGAATTTTGGATTTATTATGTATTCTCTAAAAATCCAGAAACAAGGTTTTTGGCTATTTTAAATACTCTATAATTTTCTATTTGGACTAAAAATTAAGAAACTATTTTTATTAAATACTATAGAAAATTAGGAATCTAGGAAAATTAGTCTTGTATTTTTAGGATTTTTCTACAATTCTTTATAGATTTCTAAAGTCTGGTAGAAAAATAAAAAGGAAAACAATAAACAGTTCCGGGCCGAAACCAGCCCGAGCCGCCCCAACACAGGAAGAAAGCGCCCGCACACGCCAGCGCGTGTTGATTTTGCAGAAAGGGCCTTGTTTTATTGGATAACTTGAAGCGGGGTCGCAACGCTATTTAACTGAGTCACTTATATTTGCAGAAAAGTCCCTGCACTTCTATTCCTTTACCGCCTGAAGCCCACGACGACGAACGACGCCGGGCCGCGCTCCGGTGAACTCTCACCTGCTGATTTACTCAATGACTGGCGCCCTATTTCGGCAGAAACCACATTTGAGACCTAAGGATTGTTTTCCCCAAACTAATTTCATGAACGGTGATCTAACCTGCTCTATCCACGGTGACAGCGGGTATCGCGAACAACCGATCGCGTTCCCGGCGATCAATGGGGTTCTAGCTCAATTGGACGGGTCGGTGAGTATCAAGAGCAAGCAAGGGTGCTGAAACAAGAACGCAGAGGGCGAGATCGGACCTGAATTGGGCTGGCCACGACGAGGTCAACTGCTCGGTGTTCTTGAGGGATTTGGGGGAAATCCCGAATTGGGGAGTTCTAGGGGAGGATTTGAGGCATGAGTTGCTTCACTGGTTGCACAATTACCTAGAGGAGCGAACGGGGGCGACAATTTATAGCCTCCAACGGCGGTGGCGTCCAATTTCACCAGGGTGTGCTGGCGGCCGGAGGGAAAAAGGGGTACTAGCGCTCGGGATGAGTGGCTTTCACCGTGGCGGTCCTCCGGCGATCACCGGACATGCATACCATGATTCACCACGACATGGGCTAGCGCTTAAGCAAGTGGCGCGCAACAGGGAGTGATCAACGACGGCGAAGTCTATCCCGGCCGCACGACGAGCAAGTGGGTACGGTGAATCTCATCCGCGCCCGAGCCCGAGCTGATCCAGTGCCAAGATTTTTACTCCGGCGACGTTATCCCCTCCCCAGCGAGCACGAATCGTGACGACGGTGTAAATCACGGCGCAAAGATCACCGACGGCGAGGGGCTGAACTTGGGATCTTCTTCAGTTACTGTACTATGGCACTTCTATTCAGCGCGCCTGACAGCCTGATTTGCAGGGCTTGAATCTCCATTTTTCATGTGATGACTTGATAATCTACCTTTAGAGAAGTTGTTTCTCTACTATTCAGCTTCAATCTAGCTATAGCAATGACTCCCAAATCCTTACTGGATCATGCTTGAATCCTAGCTCAAAGTTTGCTCAATCACACTGTCATTCTGAATTCAGACCAAGGGTAGTCTGACAACTCAACTTTGGGCACATTTATCTCAAAATACTTCATGGTACCAAGGCATGATCTTTATAGCAAAGTTATTCTCCTTACATAGCTCTATAATTTGATGTGGTGACCTAGGACAAAATCCTTATGGTTTGGAAGTTACAAGGCCCCAAAGTTGAGCCAATCACACTGAAATTCAGACTTAGTCAAAAGAGTTCAAATAAGACTTTTTGCAAATAAGTCCAAATCTCAAGGTTTAACTTGTAAATCTACACACTTGTGAACTATATGACTTAAGGTGCCTTACTTTCATGGTTTTTGCACTTTAGTCCAAAAGTGCACTAATTTTGCACTTAGCCCCCTAGGGTTTAAGTTTAGGGTTTTCTAGGGTTCTTTTTAGAGTATTTGGAGATTCTAGGGTTTGAATACCATGTATGTCTATTCATGGTGACATTATATGGTTATTTCAATTGAGTTTTGAAGTTTTCTCCTATTTAAGCCTTGTTTATTCTATTATGCCCAATCTAGGGTTAAATACTGTACCCTGGGGTTTCACTAGTAACATGTCACTTCACTACAACTTATTTGAAATTTTTACCTAGTGAATGTGTTGGGGGCCTTCATCCTCCGAAGGTCCTCAAAAACATAATTTAACAATGTCTTCCAAGTATGGTTTATGGACAGATATCTTTGGATTTATGATAAAAGCATACACGATGAGGAGCTTGATCATGACGAAGGTTGCCGTCGCTCCGAAGCTGTGCGGAAGGGAGCTTCGACTAAATCGCAGAAAAGGGAACTGACTTAAAAGGGAGAAGGCTATTCAGTCCTCATAGATTTTTCTATAAGTCAATAGTAAATGTAAAGGGCATAATTGTAATTTCTCATAGGCTGTGTCCTGTGCCTATAAATAGATAAACAGTACCCCCGTACTGTTCACGCTGACTTGTATTCACTCGCGCGTCACGCTTCGACTTTTGCCTTCTGTCAAGCCGAAGGTATAAATGTAATTCAGTATTGTTCACGTTTGTTCATGATGATATAATTTAAAGATATTAATGATATCATATAATTATTTATATAAATTTTCATGTCTCATATGCTTCTTCTTTCGTTAATATATACACTATGATGACGAAGGTATGTCCTTCATGCCCTTCGTCTGAAGATCATTATATCCTAAGTGAGATAATGCTTCGAAGGACGAAGGGTACTAACCATTAACCTTTTTTATGTTGTCTTGTTCTCAACTCATAGTATTTGAGAACAAGTCCCCAACAGAATGCACTCTAGATGTGACAAACACATGAAATGCCAATGCTTATGATGTTATGCTCAAGTTTTAGTGATAGTAACACCAGGGGTGTTACACCCTTAGCTGATTAACTAGATGAACCAGGGGGTGTAGTTGGCTTTGCCGGAGGGCCGTCAATGGGCCCGGGGCGTAGTGCTCGCTCTACCAAGGTTGGGGATACAGAGGTTCATTCGATTTGGTTTTGTTAGTCACCCACCTTGGGGAGGTGTACTGCGTTTGTACGACTGGCGAAACCTAACGAGCAGCTATGCACCAGGGGAGTCTTTGTAAAGGCTACGTAGTGAAACCTTGCCAACTCACCTTGGTAGCGTTTGAGGGTTTGTTCGACCCGAGGCATAAAGGGATCACGACTTGTGGGTAAAGTGCGCAACCTCTGCAGAGTGTTAAAAACTGGTATATCAGCCGAGCTCACGGTTAAGAGCAGCCTTGGGATGCTCTTTGATTAGAAGAACTTTGGATACTTTTATGATGATGATTAAGAATGTTGGTTATAAAATCTGATCTCTAGTATTCCCTCGTTTGAGGAAGTACTTTTGGGTAATAACTGGGTTTATTACTAAAAGTTGGCTCTACTAATAATAATAAATACTTGACTAACCTAAAAGCAACTGCTTAACCTCAACCCCACATACAGCTAGTCCACTTTAGCCAAACGGGACATTTGCTGAGTACGTTGATGTGTACTCACCCTTGCTTTACAAACCCCCCACCCCAGGTTGTCCCCACTGTACTCAGTGTTCAGGAGGTGATGCTAGCAACATGGATGACTTCGAGGAGTTTCAGGACTACGACGAGTTCTAGTTCTTTCTTAGTGGCAACCCCCCATTCAGCTGCCTGTGTAGGCTTAGCATCTACGTTTCGTAAATTCCACACTTTGATATTTAAGTTGGACAATGGTTATGTATCAGACTCTGTGGATGTCTTGGACATCTTGATGTAATAAAGTACATTTCTGCTATTTATTTCGAGTATTGTGTGATGATGTCCAATTATGTAATCACTGTGTACGTGAGTTTCTGATCCTGGCACGTACATGGTTCGCATTCATTTTGCCTTCCGAAACTGGGTGTGACATAAGTGGTATCAAAGCCCTTGCTGACTGTAGGACCGCTAACCTAGACTAAAATGGTCGCCCTAAGGACTATAGACCCCTACTCTTACCTTGACCTCACTGTCTTTTCAAAAGTTGGTCATCTTGACAACCTCTATGTTTTTTACTTATCTCAAAAGTTTTATCTCACTTTTCTTTCTGTTTACTTTCTGGTCTCATAGTTCTACTCTTACTCTTGTGCTTACGATGTCTTTTGTAGATAGCTCGTCTTAGGTGCACTGCACATAAGTATGTGATCCCCTTTTTGCCTTCTCGCCTAGCGAAGTGTCCACTGCGTCGCACAGTGTCAGGTCAGTCCAGTCAACTGGAGAGACTGCATCGTCGCCTGCACGAGGAGTAGGAGTGCCGACACCAGGAGCAGGAGCAGCAGGACTCTTCCCCCTCGCCTCAGCGGGAGGTGGAGTCTGAGAGGCCGCCTTCCCCTGCACCTCAGCCAGAGATACCCCCTGTACCACCATAGGGCATCCCGACTGCTGGAGGAGACCCTGACGGAGACAGAGACAACGACGACGCTGGTGGCAGTTCAAGCCATGGCACGGAGCTCTCGGAGGAGCCGGAGCCAGAGGGATGGATCGCTAGACCCATCACTTGTGACACTGCTCGCGGGTGTCACTTCCATGACGCTCTCGATACCCTGTTGCGTCGGGCCTTCGATCGACACACCTGGTCTATCGAGTACCGTTGTGTAGTATACCAGCATCGTCGCGGGCTATACCCGGACCAGTGGGAGGCTACTTGTTTGGTGCGCCGTCCGGACGATGATCTTCGGGGTGCAGAGGCCTTCTCAGAGCGCTATTCTATTACTGAGAGGGACACTGCCGAGGCAGCCATGCAAAATGCAGCATGACGAGCACTTTCTCAGTATTGCTCGTTGTTCAGCATGGTAGCTAATGGCCTTGACCTGAAGTACTACCCTCGCCGTTCGACCGGCAGTGTTGGAGGTGTGATTGTCTCGCCAGTGGGTGAGGGCAATCCTAGGCTGAACAGCATGGTCAATCTGGTCGCCGTGCTCAACACAGAGTTGGACCACGCCCTTGACGAGTTGGGCAAGGTTTGGGCGGAAGTTGCGAAATTGCATGCTGAGTGCGCAGCACGCCACTATCTGGATGGTGGGTCTCCCGCCCGTGTCGGAATTCAGCACCCTTACCGTTCACCACCTCGTGGTCGCTTCGACTATGTTACCCTAGACTGCAGGACCCGGATAGATTTGGATCCTTAGATCGATAGAGTCGGAGTCTGTAATAATGCTTAGTTCAGTGTCTTAGTCTAGCCAGTCTTAGTCAGAGTTAGTTTGGTTATCTTTCGTTGGATGCTTGTTATGATGGACATGTAATGAAGTTGGATCTTTGTAATGATTGTCACCAAGGTGTGGGTATCCCCTGCAACTTGGTGTAGTTATTAATAAAGTCAATTATTTAGTTGGGTAATCCATTTATTTCCACTTTCCTCTTTATCTAAGAAGCTGTCAGTGAAGATGGTCATTTGTTCAGTGCTATGAAGATTCTCTATACATCTTTTCTTATGCTGAAAGACTGCAGAGTCAGATTTGATATATGTATGTGATTTATATAGATGTCTAAGAATAGGCGCAGAGGTGTGAGGCGTACTCAACCAGAACAGCAGGCACCCCAAGAGGAGGCAGCTCTGCAGCAGCATTTGCCACCGCCACCACCGATGACCATTGAGCAAATGTTCTTGATGCAGACCCAAGCAGTTCAGGCAATCAGACAGACCTTAGCAGCTATGTAGCAGGTGCAGCAGTAGCCACCACTGCCTCAACCTCCTGTGCAAGTCTAGATGCCACAAGTGCCCAGAGACAAGTGGGTAGAGTTCATGAGGGGCCATCCCCCAGTTTTTGCCCACTCTGCTGATCCCATGGACGCCGAAGATTGGCTACGTACCGTGGAGCGTGAGTTGCACACTGCCAAGTGCAACGATCATGAGAAGGTGTTGTATGGTCCCCGAGAGCTGAGGGGAGCAGCCCAGTCTTGGTGGGAGTCTTACCTCGCCACCCATGCCAACCCAAAAGCCATCACTTGGGAGGAGTTCAGGGACAACTTCCATCGCTACCATGTGCCCGAGGGACTGATGATAGTGAGGAAGGAGGAGTTTCTCGCTTTGAAGCAAGGTCCCCTATCCGTCAGTGAGTACAGGGATAAGTTTCTGCAGCTGTCACGTTATGCCCAGAAGATGTCAACACGGATGCCAAGAGGTAGTACCGCTTCTTGAGAGGATTGGTTGACCCTCTCCACTATCAACTGATGAACCACACCTTCCCTACCTTCCAGCATTTGATCGACAAAGCAATCATGACATAAAGGAAGCGTCGGGAGATGGAGGACAGCAAACGCAAGATTGGTGGACCTCAGGTTGGGAGTAGCAGTCGTCCTCGCTACTCAGGCAACCCACCTCAGCAATTCAAGCAAGGTCACCAGCACCAGCATCAGCGTCAGAACCACCAGTAGTAGTACCAGAGGCAGTTTCCTCAGCAGCAGCAGTACCGTCAGAATAACCAGCAGGGAGGAAATCAATACCAGCGTCAGAGCAACTAGGCAACCCGTCTTCCTGCCCCAGCAACTAACCAGAGCAACCAAACAACACCAGTGAAAGGAGGAAGTCATGCATGTTTCCACTGTGGGGAACAAGTCCATTGGGCGAATCATTGCCCAAAGAAAGCAGCTCAGCAGCAGCCAACTCCCAATGCCCCAGTTAGACAGAATGCAATGCAGCAAAAAAGCAACAACCATTGGCAACCTCATGCCCAGTATGAAAAGGTGAATCACTTGGAGGCCGACATAGTCTAGGAGACTCCAGGAGTGGCACTAGGTACGTTTTCAGTCAAGTACCATTCTACAGATGTCTTATTTGATACTGGAGCAACACATTCTTTCGTGACTGCATCATGGGTAGAATCACATAATATACTAGTAGCACCCATGTATCCACCTATGAGGGTTAGTTTAGTTGGTGGAAGAACCCAAACAGATAGATTTTGCCCTAGTGCAAGAGTCCAAATAAGGGGGATAGAGTTCCTCGCTGATTTAATAGTTATGGGTAACCAGGATACAACTATAGATGTCATCCTAGGGGTGAATTGGCTAACCAAGTATCAGGCCAATCTTAGTTGTGATAAGAGAACAATGAAGTTTGTGTCCCCATTAGGAGAGGAAGTGTTAGTAGAGTTGGTCTTGTCAGAACCTAGAAAAGGGAGTTGTCACCAAGTCACCGCTTGTGGGGGACAGATATCCCCGGGTCCATTAGAAGGATAAAAGACCTCACGAAAAGCCCAAGGGCCCGATAGATCGTAAGGTCACTCCTTCATGGGCCTGGGGAGGAGCAATCAGTAAAGCAGATCGATGTGAGGCCGGGTCGGTGCAAGCCCGGATGACTCCGCGACGTCGGGCAAGTGACCACAACAGGAGATCCGACTTTCCCGCGCTGGAGCCCCGCACAACGGAACCGGGCGAGGATAAGTCGGCCGAATCATAGGAAGATAAGCTCAAACAGTTCACTATCTTTTAGGTGCACGTTGTTATCATATCAGCTTGTATTGCCTCACGGTCAAATATATAAGGCCTAGGGGGCACCCCTTCAAGACAATCAATCCCAACTCTACTACTACTTAGCCATCTACCTCAACTCTCTACCTTGTAACCTATTACACAAAGCATATTCGCTAGGACGTAGGGTGTTACGCATCTCAAAGCGGCCCGAACCTGTAAACACTGTCCATTGTTCTGCGTGCATCTGGCACGAACCATTTAGCTACAGTCGGCGACACCATCCTACTCCTAAAACACCTTGAGGGGCAACCCCGGGTGTGCGGTCGGACCCAAAACACCGATAGCTGGCGCGCCAGGTAGGGGGTGTGTCGACGATCTAAGCTAGCTCAATGGCCGTCACCTTCCACAGCAAGATCACCCTCCATCCTGGATCCATGTTCTGCTTTGGAACGATCTCATCCATAGCAGACGAAGTGGGAACTCTACACCGCATTGCAGATCCGCCAAAAAAGAAGTCTCCTCCAACAAACTCCGAAAATACCGGAGAAGCGCAACCTCCAGCTCTCCGAAAGAAGATCACCACAACAGTCGCGCCATTCTACCCCGACGTTCTTTTCATCGGGAGAGTAGAGTCGCCTCCCGTCTCCGACGACGAGCCGATCGCGCCTGGGGAAGAACCACCTCAGCGGGAGTCCCGTCGACGAAGAAATCGGCACCGAAACATCCGGCGACATCACAAGGCCGGAGAACTGGACCCGGAGCAACCTGTCTCGTGAGACGAGGTCTCGGAGATGGGAGAAACTCCGGAGGAACGCGTCTTTAGGGAACGAAGGAACTTCCGACGGCGTGATCGCCGACGAGCTCAGGAACAAGCCGAGCAAGACGTAAGGCAGCGCCGGGAAAATCCACTCTTCGGTCGCAACCTAAACCCCGACTTCGCCCGAGCCATGAACATGCCGAGTGAAGTCAGAGGAGTACTAGCTCGGATAGCTGATGGACTCCCTCGGACTCCCGACGCCGAGGGCTATCGACGCCTGTTCACCTAGGCAGCCAACCATCTTCTACCTCTCGCTCGCCCGCCGAACGATCTGCGACACGCCATCAACAGTCGCCAGGACGCGCGAAGCTCCATCAACGCTTCGCGTGAACGACGGCATGAGAACGAGATCCGCCGCCGGGAGGAGTACGACAGGGATCATGGCATCCCAACTCGGAGTCAAGCCACCAGAACCGAGTCAACAACGGCCTCGACTGGCGATACTACCCAGGGACGGTCGAGAAACCTCAACAACTACTCCCCTCCCCGGGACAAACATCATCTCCGACGACAGGAGGACACATGTGGAGTGTCTGCCCTTACTCCGCGTCTTAGGGCCATTCAGTGGCCCCCTAACTTCAAGGTATCCAATGTCGACAAGTATGAACCTAAGCAGGATCCAGGAGGCTGGCTGGTCGTCTACACCACCGCCGCTCGAGCCGCCGGAGCATCCGAAGACGTGATGACTGCGTACTTACCCATTGTCCTCGGGCAAGATGCACTACAATGGCTACGACATCTACCCCGGCACTGCATCGACGACTGGAGCGATTTCAGCCGACGTTTCACCGCCAACTTTCAGTCCCTCTCCGACAAACCGGCGCAACCATGGGACCTCAAATCCATGAAGCGCCGGGGAGACGAAACTCTCCGGTCGTACCTCAAAAGGTTCCAGACCATGAGAAATCGTATCCCCGAGGTCATGGAGGCGGCTGTGATCGAGGACTTCTACAGAGGATCCAATGACTCGGCCTTCGTCCGAGCCATATTGCAGAAAGCGCTGACTACCTCTGAGCAGCTGTTCCGGGAAGCCGACCTCTACATCACCGCCGACGAGCGAGCTCAAGACCTCATCGGAGGAGCGAAGCCCGCACCGGCAGCACCACGGCGCGACGCGAACCAGCAACCCGACAAACGCTGGGAGAAGAGACCGCGCGAGGAGGTGCATGCCGCCAGACCACCTGCCTCTCGCGCTCGGGGAGGACCCCGCGGAGGCGAGCGTACGCTGGACGACATCCTCGATGCCCAGTGCCCATACCACAAGGACATGCGCCACACTCTTCGGAACTGCAGGGACTTCAAACACTCCGTCGGGCACGGCCGACCCTTCCAACCTCTACCTCCTCCTCCACCGCGGGGAGGACCAGAAGAACCACGACAACCCCAGCAGCAGGAGGAGGGAGGAGGAGGAGCCTTCCTGCGCGTTGACAGGGAGGTCAACGTCATCTTCGGCGGACACAGATCGCAGGAGAACAGAAGACAACAAAAGCTCAACGATCGCCAGATACTGGTGGCAACCACCGGTCCTCCCGCTCCGTACCGATGGTCGGAGCACCCGATCACCTTCACTCGAGCAGACCAATGGCTCAACTTCGACCACCCAGGCAAATACCCGCTCCTCGTCGATCCAGTGATCCGAGAGAGCAGGGTGAAGAAGGTGTTAGTGGACGGGGGGAGCAGCATCAACGTCACCTTCCCCCGGACACTCCGAGGCTTGGGAGTTCACCTCAAAGAGCTCCACGAGTCAGACACTCCTTTCTTCGGCATCGTGCCGACTAAAGGGGAATACCCGCTGGGCCACATCTACATGCCCGTCACCTTCGGAACTCCGGAGAACTACAGAACCGAGTTCCTGAGGTTCGAAGTGGCGAACTTCGCTGTGGGTACAACGCCATCATCGGGAGGCCGGGATTGGCAAAATTCATGGCCATTCCGCATTACACGTACATGATATTGAAGATGCCGGGACCGCAAGGAATCATAACTGTGCGTGCTGACCTCCAAGGCGCCGCAGAATGTTTCCGAGTGGCCATCCAGGCGGCCCTCACCACCAAACCGTCGGCGACTTCTTCGATCCAGGAAAAGTCTAAGCCTGAAGAAGACCTTACCACGCCAGCGAATGAAGCTCAAGTCGCGACCTCTATGCGGCCGTCTGAAGAAACCAAAAGAATCAACCTTGGATTCGCTGATGAGCGCAAGATTGCCATCATCAGCTCCAGCCTGGACGATAAATAGGAAGGCGCGTTCGTCCGGTTCCTACAAGATAACTGAGACGTATTCGCATGGCAACCTGCGGATATGCCGGGAGTCCCGAGAGAACTGGCCGAGCACAAACTGAAGGTCTATCCCTAGGCAAGGCTGATCCAGCAAAAACTACGTCGTTTCACGCCCGACAAGAGAGAGGCCATTCGCGCTGAGCTGGCCCGCTTGGTCGCGGCCGGGTTTATTAGAGAGGTGTTACATCCCGAGTGGTTAGCCAACCCTGTTCTTGTACTCAAAAAGAATAAGGTGGATTGGCGCATGTGCGTCGACTATACGGATCTCAACAAACATTGTCCAAAGGATCCCTTCGGGCTCCCTAGGATAGATCAGGTGGTAGACTCCACCGCTGGATGTTCTGTGCTGTCTTTCCTGGACTGCTATTCCGGGTACCATCAGATTAGTTTGGCAAAGGAAGACGAGGAAAAGACAGCGTTCATCATTCCCTTTGGTGCTTTCTGCTATACCTCCATGCCGTTTGGCCTCAAAAACGCTAGAGCGACTTATCAGAGAGCCATTCAAACATGCCTAGCCGATCACTGGGGCAAGCGTGTGGAAGCCTACGTAGATGATGTGGTAATCAAAACGGAGAACTCGGAAAACTTCATCGAAGACTTACAACTGGTTTTCAACAGTCTACGGTGGTATCGATGGAAGCTTAATCCCGAAAAATATGTCTTTGGGGTACCAGCCGGAAAGCTACTCGGATTTATTGTCAGCCACCGGGGAATTGAAGCTAATCCAGATAAGATTAAAGCTATCATGAAAATGGAAGCACCACGATCACAAAAAAAGGTTCGACGACTTACTGGATGTATGGCAGCTCTGAGCCGATTTATATCCAGACTGGGAGAAAAAGGTTTACCATTTTATAAACTACTCAAGAAAATGGATAAGTTTCAATGGACTCCAGAAGCGCAGGAAGCTCTAGATACATTGAGGAGATTAAACCATCAGAGGCTATCAGTGTAGTATCAGATTTCCCAGATGTGTTTCCCGAAAAGTTAACAGGTATGCCACCTGAAAGGAAGGTTGAATTCGCCATAGAGCTTATACCAGGCACCGCCCCTATTTCCAAGAGAGCCTATCGAGTGTCCGGACAAGAGTTGGTGGAACTCAAGAAGTAGATTGATGAGTTGTCGGAGAAAGGCTACATCAGACCAAGTACCTCGCCTTGGGCAGCCCCAGTGCTATTTGTGGAGAAGAAGGATGGCACAAAGAGGATGTGCATTGACTACAGATCCTTGAATGAAGTTACTATCAAGAACAAGTACCCCCTGCCCAGAATTGAAGATTTATTTGATCAGTTGAGATGAGCCAGTGTGTTCTTGAAGATAGATCTAAGGTTAGGCTACCATCAGCTTTGAATCCGACCTTCGGATATACCAAAGATAGCATTCATCACCAAGTACGGACTATATGAGTTCACGGTCATGTCATTCGGTTTGACGAATGCACCAGCTTATTTCATGTACTTAATGAACAGCGTTTTCATGGACTACCTCGACAAGTTCGTGGTGGCGTTCATTGATGATATCCTTATGTATTCCTAGAATGAGCAAGTGCATGAGGAGCATTTGAGGAAGGTACTTCAGAGGCTACGAGATTGTCAGCTGTATGCCAAGCTTAGCAAGTGCGAGTTCTAGATCAGTGAAGTCCTATTCTTGGGTCACATTATAAACCGAGAGGGATTGGCTATAGATCCGAAGAAGGTAACAACTATCTTGGACTGGAAAGCACCAAAAGATGTCTGAGGAATCAAGAGTTTTATCAGAATGGTCGGTTATTATCGGCGTTTCATTGAAGGTTTCTCCAAGATCGCCAGGCCAATGACAGCCTTGTTGGCAAAGATGGTTGAGTTCAAGTGGACCCCAGCATGCCAGAAGTCCTTTGAGACATTGAAGGAGAAGTTGACAACAGTGCCAGTACTGATTCTGCTAGACATTCACAAGTCGTTCTCAGTATATTGCGATGCTTCATACACCGGACTGGGATGTGTGTTGATGCAGGAAGGGAGAGTAGTAGCATACTCGTCCCGCCATTTGAAGATTCATGAGAAGAATTATCCTACTCATGATCTGGGATTAGTAGCTGTGGTTCGTGAATTGAAGACCTGGAGGCATTATCTGTACGGGTAGAAGTGTGATATCTACGCGGATCACAAGAATCTCAAGTACATATTCACTCAGTCAGAACTGAACATGAGGCAGCGAAGATGGCTAGAGTTGATCAAAGACTATGAGCTGGAAATTCATTATCACCTAGACAAAGCAAATGTGGTTGCAGATGCTCTTAGCCGGAAGAGTCAAGTCAATATGTTGGCCGCTCACCCGATGTCGTATGAGCTAGCGAAGGAATTCGACAGATTGAGCCTCGAATTTCTGAACAACACCCAAGGAGTGACAATTGAGTTGGAGCCTACTCTAGAGTAAGACATCAGGAAAGGTCAGAAGGATGATGAGAAGATCAACGAGATTCGGCAGCTGATCATAGATGGAAAAGGCAAAGATTTCCGCGAAGATGCAAGAGGGGTGGTATGGTTCAAGGACAGACTATGTGTTCCCGATATCAAAACAATCCGGGAACTGATTCTCAAGGAAGCTCATGAGACAACATACTCTATACACCCTGGTAGTGAGAAGATGTACCAAGACCTGAAGAAAAGATTTTGGTGGTACGGTATGAAAAGGGAGATAGCAGAGTATGTGGTTGTATGTGACAGTTGTCAGAGGATTAAAGTAGAACATCAGAGACCTACAGGTTTGTTGCAACCGTTGTAGATTCCTCAGTGGAAATGGGATGAGATCGGAATGGACTTTATAGTTGGTTTGCCCCGCACTCGTACTGGTTATGACTCCATCTGGGTAGTAGTGGACCGTTTGAATAAAGCGGTCCATTTCATACCAGTCAAGACCACTTACAACAGTGCAGTGTTGGTCGAACTATACATGGCTCGGATTGTGTGCTTGCATGGCGTTCCAAAGAAGATAGTATCAGATAGAGGCACCCAGTTCACCTCTCATTTTTTGCAGCTGTTACATGAAGCCTTGGGCACACACTTGAAGTTCAGCTCAGCTTATCACCCACAGACAAATGGTCAAACAGAGAGAACTAATCAGATTCTGGAGGATATGTTAAGGGCTTGTGCTTTGCCAGACAAGATGGGTTGGGACAAGAGATTACCATATGCAGAATTCTCTTACAACAACAGCTATCAAGCCAGTCTGAAGATGTCACCATTCAAAGCGCTCTATGGGAGGAATTGCAAAACTCCATTGCATTGGGACCAACCTGGGGAAAGACAGGTGTTCGGTCCAAACATTTTGCTTGAAACCGAAGAGAACATCAGAATGGTCCGAGAGAATTTAAAGGCAGTACAGTCCAGACAACAAGGCTATGCTGACACCAGAAGAAGAGAACTCAGTTTTGAAGTGGGAGATTATGTCTACTTGAAAATGTCACCCATCAGAGGAACCTTAGTCAAAGGCAAGCTAGCACCTCGTTATATTGGACCGTATCAGATTCAAGCCAGACCTCGAGAAGTGGCTTATCAACTCAGCTTACCAGAAAATCTATCCGTTGTTCACGACATGTTCCATGTGTCTCAGTTGAAGAAATGCTTGAGAGTGCCGGAAGAGCAGTTGCCAGCAGAGGATCTTGAAGTTCAAGAAGATCTGACTTATATTGAGAAGCCAACTCAAATTCTAGAGACAGCGGATCGGGTCACCCGGAGAAGTACCATCAGGATGTGCAAAGTCAAATGGGGTCACCACTCAGAAGAAGAAGCCACCTAGGAAAGAGAGGATGATTTGAAAGCCAAGTACCCTGAGCTCTTTGCTAGCCAGCCCTGAATCTCGAGGGCGAGATTCTTTTAAGGGGGATAGGTCTGTAACCCCTGATTTTGGGGGTATAAAATTTCTTTCTAATGATCACCCAAAATCATGTGTTACTCTTCTCTCTCTCACCCTAGGTTCTATGCCTCTCTAGATTTTCCCTCCCTTTTTCCTTTTTAAGTAGACTTAGCTTAAGTTAGGGAGATTTAATTATTTATTTTTGCCAAACACTATGGGTCATGACATGTTGCATCATGCTGAGCTTAAAATACTCTTTGAAGTGTTGCACATGTGTGAATTTATTTGAATTTAAAACCTAGATTGAATTTGGAATTGAAAACCCTAGAGAAAAGAAATAGAAAAGGAATTAGAAAATTCAGAGAAAAAGAAAAAGAGAAAGCAGCCCAGCCGGCCCAGCTCGGCCCAGCCAGGCCGCGCGCCCGCGCGCCCGTGCCGCCTGACAAGCGGACCCTGCCCGTCAGCGGCAGTTCCCCTCTCCCGCGCTCTCTCTCTCTCTCTCTCTGCCCGCTAGGGCCAACCTATCGACACCAGTTCCCTTCACCCACGCGCTCCCTCTCTCTCTGTCTCGCGGGCCCGGTTCGCCTGTCACCAAGCCATTGCCCCGCATGCCCCTTTCCTCTCTCCCTACGCCGTGGGCCAGCCCTGTCAGCTCTACCCCCTTCGCGCTCGTCGTGGACCGGCGCATGCACACTCGCGCACGTCACCGGATTTCTTGGCCACGACGCCACTCACGCACCCTAGCTCTCTTCTTAGAGCCTCGCCAGTGCCCCGCGCTCACTCCTCGCCTCATTTCGCACACCCTCGCCCTCTCTCGCGCACTGCCCTCGCCGCTAGACGTCGCCGGAGACCTGTGACCGCATTCCCGGCCATCCAGCTCGCCTGAGACCGCTCCAAGCCTCCCCGAGCTCCGCCCTGAGGTGAGACACCCATCCCCGTGCCCAATTTCCCCTATTGCGCCCTGTGCTCGGCCAATTTCACCGTCGCCGGTGCTCGGTCGCGGCAGACCACCGTGCTCGCGCGGTGGCCGATCGGTTTAGCCCGGTTTAGTTCCCCGACGTTAGTCCCTAAGGTGCCTCTGCCTCTGCTGAAGCTAGCCCAGGCCTTAGCACGCCTTAAGCCCCCTCCCCATGGCCGGAATGCCTCACCGGAGTTACTCTAGCCCACTCGAGACATTCTCACCATCGTTCTCCCCTTTCTGCCCGTGGATTCATGGCTTCTTCCCCGCCATTGAGTTCGCTGTGGCGTTCTCTCCCTCTCTGCCCAACTCCGGCGACCCCGGAGCCACCCTAGCTCGCGCCAGCCTCAACTCCGGCAACCTCACCGCCGCGGAGAAGAGTATCGCTGCCCACAGCTGTTCACCCCTCCCTAGTCTGACCCCCTCCATCCGATCTCCATCGCATGGCTCAGATCACAGATAACGCTTCGCGCACTCGCGCCTGACGCCCTGGCCCACCTGTCAGCGCCCAGGTCTCCTGGCACTGGGCCCGCTTGGTCAGTGCGCCCCCCTCTATCGCTGATGCCCCTGGCCCACTTGTTAGTACTCGCCCGCCCCCGCGCGCGCGCCCTTGGCCGCAGATCTAATCTCGGCCGTTGGTTTTAGATCTGACGGTTAGAATAGCCTGATACCCCTTCGCGCGGTAGTTTTAATAAAGAGACCCTCGGTTTATTGGAAATCAACCCGCCGTCCCTGGTTTTCACGCGCAGGCCCCTATATTCTTGCAGATTGAACCCTGGACTTTTAAATATTCATAGAATTAGACCTAAATTCATATTTTTGAATTCCCAAACTTGTTTATTTCGTAACTTTTGCATATGAACTCCAAATTTAGTGGTTCAAATTGCAAAATGTTCATAGAACTATTCTCTGTCTAAATAAAATGGTTTCATTTACTGTCTGCACATTCTAATTTTTATGATTAAGTATGAACTAATGTAGATGTAGTTTTATTCATTTAATAAAATAAATAAAAGGAGAACCTTAGAGATTTAATCATGTTTAATCTTGTAAGATTAATAATGCATATTACATGAATTCATCCCTATTCTAATTTTTAGGTCACAATAAAATGAATTGAACTATGATTATGTACTTGTAAGTAACACTTAGGGAAATAGTAATCTATGTCCAAATTAAAGTAGTTTAGGTTATAGTTCATGTTATACTTTGATCTCAATAATTCCTAATTGTGTTTTAAGATGCAGTTCTATGTTTGTACATGTTTGGTGTGTTGTTCTTTTGTACTTTCCAAATGTATTGAATGCATGTTCGCTTTATTTACACAACGAGCAGCCCGAGGTTCCCGAGAGTGTTGTTGGAGACCTCCTTGAGCCACAACCTGGTGAAGGCAAGTGTCCTTTGACCCAATATGTCCTACTTACTTTATAATTCACTGTCCTGCATTACTTTATGAAACCTAAGGATTGACTAGTCTTTATTCACTTATCCTTGTGTACCTTCTGGGTTATCATGGTTAGCATTTTGCTATTGCCTTGACTTTAATCAATGAACATGATGTGAACATTTATGATACGATATTGTTATCCTGATTATGTTGATGAACTTGTGATACTCTAGGGGACTCAGGCCTTTTTCCTGAGCACCTCTCCGTAAGGACCTGTTCGTGGAGTGACCACCCGGGATAACAGTGCAGCCATGAGGGTGGAATGGGACGCCCTTAGCTGATTAACTAGATGAACCAGGGGGTGTAGTTGGCTTTGCTGGAGGGCCGTCAATGGGGGGCCGGGGCGTAGTGCTCGCTCTACCAAGGTTGGGGGTACAGAGGTTCATTTGATTTGGTTTTTTTAGTCACCCACCTTGGGGAGGTGTTCTGCGTTTGTACGACTGGTGAAACCTAACGAGCAGCTATGCACCAGGGGATTCTTTGTAAAGGCTACATAGTGAAACCTTGCCAACTCACCTTGGTAGTGTTTGAGGGTTTGATCGACCCGAGGCATAAAGGGATCATGACTTGTGGGTAAAGTGCACAACCTTTGCAGAGTGTTAAAAACTGGTATATCAGTCGAGCTCACGGTTAAGAGCAGCCTTGGGAACCTCTTTGATTAGAAGAACTTTGAATACTTTTATGATGATGATTAAGAACATTGGTTATAAAATCTGATCTCTGGTATTCCCTCGTTTGAGGAAGTACTTTTGGGTAATAACTGGGTTTATTACTAAAAGTTGGCTCTACTAATAATAATAAATACTTGACTAACCTAAAAGCAACTGCTTAACCTCAACCCCACATACAGCTAGTCCACTTTAGCGAAACGGGACATTTGCTGAGTACGTTGATGTGTACTCACCCTTGCTTTACAAACCCCCGCACCCCAGGTTGTCCCCACTATACTCGGTGTTCAGGAGGTGATGCTGGCAACATGGATGACTTCGAGGAGTTTCAGGACTATGACGAGTTCTAGTTCTTTCTTAGTGGCAACCCCCCAGTCAGCTGCCTGTGTAGGCTTAGCATCTACGTTTCGTAAATTCCGCACTTTAATATTTAAGTTGGACAATGGTTATGTATCAGACTCTGTGGATGTCTTGGACATCTTGATGTAATAAAGTACCTTTCAGCTATTTATTTCGAGCATTGTGTGATGACGTCCAATTATGTAATCACTGTGTACGTGAGTTTCTGATCCTGGCACATATATGGTTCGCATTCGGTTTGTCTTCCGAAACCGGGTGTGAGACCCAAGTTCTTCTAATCGAAGAGGATCCCAAGGCTGCTCTTAACCGTGAGCACGACTGATATACCAGTTTCTAACACTCTGCAGAGGTCGCACACTTTACCCACAAGTCGTGATTCCCATTCTGCCCGGGGTTCTAGCCTCCCCATTGATCACTACCAAGGTGACCTAGTAGGGTCTCACTACGTAGCCTTTACAAAGATTTCCTAGAGGCCATAGTCACCCGTTAGGTTTCTCCAGTTTGATAAACACAGTACATCTCCCCAAAGGAAGGGTGACTAACAAAACCAAATCAAAGAACCTCTGCAACCAGCCTCGGCAGAGCAAGTACTGTGCCCGGACCCCATTGACGGCCCTACGATGAAGCCAACTACTCTTTTGGTTCCTCTAATTAAACAGCTAAGGGTGTCCCATTCCACCCTCATGGTTGCACTGTTATCCCGGGTTGTCACTCCCCAAACAGGTCCTTACGGAGAGGCACTCGGAAAATAGCCTGAGCCCCCTAAAGTAATCACAAGAACCTCATCGTGATAACATCATCGTATCATAAATAGTCATATCATGTTCATTGATTAAGTTAAAGCAATAGCATAAGCTAAACATGATTAACCCAAAAAGGTAAACAAGGGTAAGGTAAATACAGACTAGTCAATCCTTAAGTTTCAGTAATGTAATGCGGGACAGTGAATTATAATGTAAAGTAGGACATGATAGGTCGGAGGACACTTGCCTTCACCAGGTTGTTGCTCAGAGGGATCTTCGGCAACACACTCAGGAACCACGAGCTGCTTGTTGTCTTGATAAAGCGAGCATACATTCAATACATTTGGAAAGTAAAAATGAACATCACACCAAACATGTACAAACATTGGAACACAACTCAAAAGAGGTAATACTAAATAAAGGAGAATAAGATCAAGTTGTAAAATGGACTAATCTTAATTGGGGATTGATTATTCTCTAAGTGTTGAAACATAGCTCAAAAAGGTTAAGTAGTAATTACACAAAGAAAAGATTAAATTATAAGATGAACTACTCTCATTTAGGAATTTGATTATCCTTTAAGTGTTATCCATAATTACATACCTAATTCCATTTATTTCATTAAGACCTAAAGGTTAAACCAAAAATGAATTCATGTAATGCATATCACTAATATCACAAGATTAAATATACTTTAACTCCTAGGATTCTCCTTTTATTTACTTCGTTAAATGAATAAATCAACTTATACTTTAATCATGTATTCTAAGTGTAAAATTAAAGTATACAAACTACAGTTGGTCATATTTTATTTGAACAGAGAATAATTTTATGAACATTTTGCGATTTGAACCACTAAATTTGGAGTTCATATGAAAAAGATATGAAATAAACAAGTTTTGAAGTTTGAAATATGAAATTAGGGCTAAATCTGTGATTAAATAAAAGTACAGGGGGCTATTCAAAATAAACCAGGTGCCTGAACAGAGGATGGCGGGTTGATTTCCTAAAACCAAGGGGGCTCTTAAGCAAAACTCACACGCAAAGGGGTACGGGGTAACCTTGGCCATTGGATGAGAGATCAGCGGCCCAGATTAGATCGCGCGGGCGCGCGTGCGGACGCGGCTGACAAGTGGGGCCAGGGCGTAAGTGGGCCCAGGCGGGCTGACCAGCCAGGCCCAGAGGCAGAGACGAGGGGGAGGGGGAAGAGAGAGAGGCGGTTGGATCTAGATCGGAGGGCTGGGATTAGATCCGCTCGGGTTAAGTCTAAACCGCCCGATCTCGGATGGACGCCCGAGATCTAATGGCCAGGGGCAGACATGGGCGCGGTGGCGCCGCTCGGTCCCCAGCGAGAGCTCGCCGGAGACGAGGAGGCTGGCCACAACGGGGCTCCAAAGGCTTGGGCGTTCAAGGCGGTCTAGTGGACTTGGCCATGGTCCTCACGCTGGCGCAGAGGCATCAGAGGGCGCAGACCACGGCGAGGCGGGCTAACGGCGGCGCGGGATGGCTCCGGCGAGCAATCGCGCGAGCAACAGAGCAGGGACAACCAAATTAAGGGTACGGGCGGGTTGCTCACCTTGAGGGGAAACAATGGAGTCTCGAAGCAACGGCGGAGGTGCAAGGACGCGACGAGGTGACGGCGGTGGGGCTCTGGCTACGCAAGGATCGCTCCGGTGAGCATGAACCGGACGAAACAGAGAGGGGAAGTGCACACCGAAGGGTGTCCCGAGCAGCTGACAGCGAGGCGGAACTCACCGTGGCACGGGACAGGGCGCGGACGCGACGGTGGCCGCAGAACAGGCAGCGGCCGATGGTGGGCGGTGGTAGAGCTCTCTGCACGCGCGGGCAGAGCGAGATAGAGGGCGAGAGGGTTTGGCATAGGGCGCAAATGAGCGAGGGGAGGTGGGTGATCAGGGCGCGGGGCTCAAAAGGGGCACGAGCGCAGGAACGTGGCCGAAGAACGCGCGGTCGTGGGCGCGTCCACGGCGGGGAGATCGTGTGCGAGAGGTTAGGGACGGCTGACAGGTGGGGACAGCAGGACAGAGAGAGAGAGAGCAGGCGCGGGTGAAAAGAACGGCGCCGACAGCTCGACCCCACAGAGCAGCAAGAGAGAGAGAGGGAGTGAGCGTGCTTGGGTTGGCGCCGACAGGCGGGGCCCGCCTATTAGGCACCGAGGGCCGCGTGCTGGGCTTAGTGGGTTGGTTTGGGCCGAATTGGCCTTTTCATTTTTCCTGGAATTTCTATTGCCTTTTCTATTTATTTTCTCTAGGGTTTTCTATTCAAATCAAGTTTCAAATTGAAACCAAATCAAATATGTGCAACAATTCAAAGAATATTTAGGCTCAATATGATGCAACATTTCATGACTCATGTTTTGGGCAAAATAAAATAAAAAATCCTTCACTAACTCAACTAACCCTAATTAAAAGAAAAAGAGAGGGAGAAAACTAGAGAGAGAGAGAGAGAGTGAAACTAGAGTGAGATAGAGAAGAGTAACACCTGAATTTGGATGATCATAAGAAAGAAATTTTATACCCCCAAATTCAGGGTGTTACAAACCTATCCCCCTTAAAAGAATCTCGCCCTCGAGATTCAGGGCTGGCTAGCAAAGAGTTCAGGGTACTTGGCTCTCAGATCATCTTCTCTTTCCCAGGTTGCTTCTTCTTCTGAGTGATGGCCCCATTTGACCTTGCACATCCTGATGGTGTTCCTCCGAGTGACCCGATTTGCTGTCTCCAGAATCCGCGTTGGCTTCTCAATGTACGTCAGATCCTCTTGAACTTCATGGTCTTCTGTTGGCAACTACTCTTCTGGTATACACAAGCATTTCTTCAACTGAGACACGTGAAACACATCATGCACCACGGATAGATTCTCTGGTAAGCTGAGTTGATAAGCCACTTCTCCACGTCTTGCTTGAATCTGATATGGTCCGATATAGCGAGGTGCTAGCTTGCCTTTGACTCCAAACCTTTTGGTTCCTCTGATGGGTGACACTTTCAAGTAAACGTAGTCTCCCACTTCAAAACTGAGTTCCCTTCTTCTGGTATCAGCATAGCTTCGCTGTCTGGACTATACTACCTTCAGATTTTCCAAGACCATCCTAATATTCTCTTCGGCTTCAAGCAAAATCTCTTGACCAAACACCTGTCTTTTGCTAGGTTGGTCCCAATGCAATGGGGTTCGTCAATTCCTTCCATTGAGCGCTTCAAACAGTGACATCTTCAGACTGGCTTGATAGTTGTTGTTGTAGGAGAATTCTGCATATGGTAGCCTCTTGTCCCAACCTAACTTGTCTTGCAAAGCACAAGCTCTCAACATATCCTCAAGAATCTGGTTGGTTCTCTCAGTCTGACCATCTGTCTGTGGGTGATAAGCTGAACTGAATTTCATGTATGTACCCAAAGCTTCATGTAGCTGCTGCCAAAAGTGAGAGGTAAACTGGGTGCCTCTATCTGATATTGTCTTCTTTGGAATACCATGCAAGCACACAATCCGAAACATGTATAATTCTACCAACACTGCACTGTTATAGGTGGTCTTGACTGGTATGAAATGGGCCGCCTTTGTTAAACGGTCCACTACTACCTAGATGGAGTCGTAACCAGCTCGAGTGCGGGGCAGACCGACTATAAAGTCCATCCCAATCTCATCCCATTTCCACTGCGGAATCTGCAACGGCTGCAACAAACTTGTGGGTCTCTGTTGTTCAGCCTTGATCCTTTGACAACTGTCACATCTAGCCACATACTCTGCTATCTCTCTTTTCATACCATCCCACCAGATTCTCTTCTTCAAGTCTTGGTACATTTTCTCGCTACCAGGGTGTATAGAATATGCTGTCTCATGAGCTTCCTTGAGAATCAGTTCTCGGATTGATTTGATGTCAGGAACGCACAGCCTATCATTGAACCTGTTGGGGGCCTTCATCTTCTGAAGGTCCTCAAAAACATGACTAACATGCTTTCCAAGTATAATATACTGTCATAGGAACCTTCGGCCTTGAGATGAAGGTGCACACGGTATGAAAGGCGCGGTCTGGGAGAAGGATGAACCAGATCGAAAGCTACGAATGAAGAAGCTTCGGCTTAACGCAAGGGCAGCGATGGAGAATGGAACCGACCTAAAGGGGAATATACTGCCCAGTCCTCGACAGATTACTCCTCAATCAATAGAAAGTGTCAAGGACATGGATGTAATTTTACCCAGGTTGCGTCATGTGCCTATAAATAGATGAAAAGTAACACCATACTGTTCACGCTGACTTGTAATCACTTGCGCGTCACTTCTGGATTCTTACCTTCTGTCAAACCGAAGGTACCAATGTAACTCAGTATCATTAATGTCTGTTCATGATTATATAATGATAATATTGATAATCTAATGGTTTAATACAACTATTTATGTCTTATATGTTCCTGCTTTTATTTTTACATATTGAGATGATGAAGGTGTGTCCTTCATAACCTTCATCTGGAGACCATTATATCCTAAAGGAGATAATGCTTTGAAGGACGAAGGTCTTTAATCATTAACATTTGTGTTGCCTTATTCTTGATTCGTAGCATTTGAGAACAAGTAAACAACATTGGCGCCCACCTCCGATGAACTCATTTGACCACCTTCGGCAAGTTTGACCTTCGTCATGCCGCCAAAGAAATCTTCAGCGCTGGGGGCTGCACTACAGCCACTGGACGTCAACCAAGAAACACTACGCGAAGCTAGAAGCCAAAAAAGGAAGGCTGCAAGTCCAACACCTCAGGAGGAGGAGTTGGACCAAGAAATCAGGGACCTCGAAGCCATTCATCAACATGTCCAGAGGAAGAAGGAGAAGATGCTTCATCTTGCTGATCTTCAGAAGAAGATTGACGAGGCCGCTGAGGAAATGCGTCATCTCACCCAAGATGACCAGGACCGAAGACCTCAACACAGAGAGCTTCGTCAAGACAATTCCTACAATGATGATGAATGGTATTGTCGGAGAGGAAATTCTCTGGCCAGGTGGCGGAATGCACCCGCCCTAAATCCTAAGATGAGGAGGGGCCTTAGCGGTTTGCCTGTTACGTGGATTGGTGGATGAACACATGAGGACACGAGGGTTTAGAGTGGTTCAGGCCGCCTGAGCGTAAAACCCTACTCCACTGTGTGTTGTATTGAGTGTCTGAGCACTTTGAGCTTGAGCCTAGGGAACTTGTGTGTGAGTCTGAGGGTGTTGTGAACCTGAGTTGTAACATTGTGTGTCTTCCCTTTTATAGCTCAAGGGAGGCACATACAAGGATGTTGAGCCCTGACATGTGGGCCCAGGAATAGAATGGAAGGAATACATGGAGTAACTAATGCAGGTGACGCCTGAGCAATCTCCAAGCGCCCTGATGTCCGCAGCCCGCACAGTATTGATATGCGACAGCTGCTTCCTTGGTACGTACGAGCAATGATGGGCGTAGTGCACGCGGCAGTATGGGTGTGCCGCCTGCCAGTGGAATGGACAGGCACGCCGCCTGTGGAATGGACAGGTCGCCGCCTGCCAGCGAAATGGACAGGTCGTCGCCTGTCCGCAGAATGGACAGGTCTCAATAAATGCGGAGGCAGCACACCGTCTGTCAATGGAATGGACAAGCGGCGCGCCTTATCCTCAATAAATGCAGAGGCCACGTAACCCGGAGGCCTTATGTCAGGCTCCGCCCGTTGGCTTACGTCACGTGCAGTAGGCCACATGGCAGCATCGGATCTCCTCCTGAATGGGGAGCAGAAATGTATGCGGACAGGTCCGCACTAGAATAGGTCTGGACACGTGTCGGTACCGGACCCCCGCCTAGGTCCTGTTTAGGGCCCGTGTATGTTCTGTCCTGGGACCTTGGGACCCCACTATGAGCGGTCCGGACCCCATACGGGGGGGTCCGGCTTGCACACGTGGAGGTCCGAGACCAACCTTGGGGGTCTGGACCATATATCTAGGGGTCCGGCGCTCTCCTGTGGGGGTCCGGACTCACTGTTGATGCTTTGGAGTACGCCACCTTCTTTGGGCACGTAGCGGCTTCGGACCTACCCATGTGGTGGAGTTGGGTGCTACTGTGGACCAGAATAACCGCCTGAGATTGGGGCGAGCCGTGGCTTGGTCCACACACAACACTTCTACCACGCGACTACAGGATAGCCGTGTGGGTTCTTTGTTTTTGTACAGTAGCAGGGAGTACCCTAGTTTCAGGGTACCGATAGTGGCCCCCAGGCCCACCTCAGGGGAGGATGCGAGCCTGCAGGTGGGGCCAAAACTTGTACTTCGCGTCAACATGGCATGACCGGTGATTGGGGCGCTATCTTAGCACGCCTCCTGACGCGCCGCATTAACTCAGCGCATCTGTCGACGCACGCGCTGTCAATCTGCCTTCGGTCACGTTAACTACCACATCTGTCCCCGCGGCTGACTGACCCACGGCCCCACGTCTGGTGGTTCCATCGGGCCACGCGTGGGGCGCCTCGTTGCCGCCGTCTTGGTTAATAAATATCTCTCCGCAGCGGACCCGAGGTGGTGCGCGATCGTGCACCGCAGTTCGCTCCCCGCGTGACGGTTCGCTTCTTCCGCACTCGGAGACCAGCGCTCCAGCTGCATGACTTGTGGGCCCAGGCCCCCGTGTCAGAGACTGGACTGCTTGGGCGCTAGGTGTGCGTCGGACGAGATTTACCGCAGTGTCTTGGGGCGCGAGCGGGAGAGTCTCCCTTGAAAAGGGATTCACCCCGCGTGCAGTAGTTACACTTTCGCATTCTCTCCCAATCGCTGCGCCCTTTCGCCTTCGAGCTCTCTACGCCCCTTTGCATTCGTGCTCTCCTGCTCTACACCCGCGCCGCCACCAACGCCATGACTTCGCTTGGCCCTCCCGACCGCTTCCAGTCTGAGGCGGCGCTCAATCTGGCGTGTGGCCTACTCAGGTGGACCGCGTCGGGGCTTGCCAGAAGAGTCCGCGTCGGCGCCGTCCCACTCGGTGGTCTCGCCGTCGGGGAGTTCGTCTTGTTCGTCTCCTATATCTCCTGTGAGTTGGCGCTACCGATCTCGCCCTTCTTCCTGCTACTATTGGAGGAGTTCGGGCTCCAGCTTCAGCACCTCACGCCCCACTCCATCCTCCAAGTGGCCATCTTCATCCACCTCTGCGAGATGTTCGTGGGGGTGGCCCCCTGTACCTCCCTCTTTTGCCACTTCTTCGTGCTGGTCAAATCTGGGAAGGCCAAGGACCACCTTGGTGCTTACTACTTCCAGACGAGGCCGGACTCAGCCGGCGCCTACATCTCCTCCCTCGGCGGCGCGAGGTGGGAAAACTAGCGTGCTGACTGGGTGATCGTCAGCGCCGAGGCCAACGACCGCCTCGCGCTGCCGAGCGACAGACCAACGCTTGACCGGAAGCAATGGAGGGCCAAGTCGTCCCTTGCGCCAGAGTTCCTGCCCGTGTTGGATAGGATCAATGCCTTGGCAGCCGGCAGCCTGACCTTGATGCACGTGGTCAGCGATTTCCAAAAGCGTCGGATCATGCCGCTACAGAGGAGGCCGCGTCTGTGTTGCTGGTTCACCGGCTCAAATGACATTGGCAGGATCTAGCGTGGGCCAGGGACCAACCTGTCCTGGAAGGAGTTAGAACTCCTAGTGAGTCCTTTATCCCCGAATCCTTGATACTGCCCCAGGACATCCCGGCGCTCTGTGATGATTCAGGGCTGCGAACGGCGGTGCTGGCCACACTGCCGACCCTCGATGAGAGCGGCGTGGCGGTTCATAAGACCGGCGGTTGGGACCCCCTTCACGGGATCCAGATCCCCAATGTACCGGCTGGGGGTCCCCAGTCTACCAGTGCGGCCCCCAGTGCCCCCGTAGCGGCCCTCAGCCCCTTAGACAAGGGCAAGGGTCCTGCAAGCGGCTCCTCCGCCCCAAGTGGCACCGGGGGGTCGGAGGAAGAGAGGCAACGCCGGCTGCGTCGCGCCGACGGGTGGCTTGTTTCGGATCCTCCCCTTGTTTCGGACCCCCCCAGAAGCGTCAGAGGACAGCTGATGGGGCCGAGGAGGCCGGCTCCTAGGCCTAGGGCGCGCAGAGGCGCGCCAGTCCCCCAGTGCCGCCGTCACCACAACCACCACAGCAGCAACCGCCGCCAGCACAGCAACAGCAGCGGACTCCCGCTTCTAGGGTCGCTGGAAGGTCCAGGGCCCCAAGTAAGTGTAGCCCCCCTTTTTTTTGCGAGTGTAGTTATCATGCCGATGAGTCTTAACCCATCCTTGTTTGCCAGGGCTTCCTCCCCCTCTGCTCCCAAGGCCGCGCCTCCTCCGCCAGATACCATGTCCAGCGGGTCTGGCTCTCAGCAGCAGGCGTCTGCTGGGAGTGGTGCCGGCGGTCCGCCCCTGGCTGCTGCAACTGCGCCGACAGCTACCGCAGCCTCAACGACGGCGATGTCGTCGAGTACACCGTCAACAGCAGCGGAGGAGGTCCCAACTGCACCCACCCCCACCATCGAGGGTGACGCGGGGGGCGCGTCCAGCTCCAACCCGCCGCCCACTCTGGAGGAGCCGAAGGTGGTTTTTAGGCGGCAGCTCCAGTCCGGCACCGAGCTAGAAGCAGCGCCAGTTCCTCTCCCTCGGGTGCTGTCTCGTGCCCATCAGGCTCTTCATGAGACTGAGGCGACGATCCTGTGGGAGTGGGAAGCGCTTGAGGTTGAGCACCAGCGCCTCAGCGACTAGTGTACCCAGCTGGAGGAGCGCACCAAGGCGGCGTCCTGCCAGTTCGCCTCCAAGTGGTCCGAGCTCGAGCGGGACCGCAAGGATTACAAAAAGGACCTCCAGAGGGTGTACGCCCGGGAGCTGGAGGCGAGCTGGAAGAAGAAGAGGTTGTCCAAGAGGGAGGAGGCCTTGAACCAGAGGGAGGAGGTCGTCACGGAGCTTCGGGCCAAGCTGAGTGCCATGAACGAAATCTTAGAAGAGCAGCGGATCCAGTAGACTGCGGCTGTGGAGAGGATTCAAAAATGGGAGCGGGAGCTAGAGGACAAGGCCAGCAACATTTCCCTGGCCAAGGAGAACCTCAAGGAGAAGGATGCGTCCCTGGATAAGCGGGCGACGGATCTCGCCTGGCGGGAGAAGGACCTCGCCTTCAGGGAGGAAATGTTTGAAAGGCGGGATAAGTTGCTGGCCGAGCATGAGCTCAAGGCGGAGGAGAAGGAGAAAAAGCTGGAAGGGCGGGTCCGCCAGTTCCAGGCAGCGTAGGCTGCACCGGGCCCCCAGGCGGTGGAGGCGACGAAGAAAGCACTTGAAGATCTCTAGGTGGAGCATCGCGCTGGGGTCCAGCGCATCGCTGCATGGGCCGGTGAGGCGAGCACGACGCTGGGGCCGCTAGGGATGAGTCCCATCTTGGTGTCGGAGCTGCCGACTTCTATCTTCGACGCGCTCCTGGCGCTGGACTCCGCCTCCGACGCCTAGACCAGATTCTTGGCGCCCGCCTGGAGGCTGAGGGCGGCAGGCTCTACCGGGCGGTAATCGAGTATATCCTGACGTGCTTCCGGAGCCACGACCCGGCCATCTCCTTGGAGCTGGTGATCACTGGTCCGGTGGCCGACACCAAAGACGCCGCCCGGGAGGGCGTACAACACGCCGTGGAGGTGGTGGCCGAGCGCTTCCAGCGGGATCCTGCCGATGATGAGTAGTCCATTCTACAGAGACAGAACAAGGGTTCCGCTAGGGTGCGGCTTGTAACAGCTTTGGTTTTGTAAGATACTTTTGAGAATTATTAATCAAACAACACTTATTTGTATGCTATTTGTCCTTGCTGTGTGCATCATTACCAACTTCTCCCTGGTACTTGGCCCCCCTGGGATGTAGGCTCGACGTGTCGAGGCTAGATCCTAGTATACCTAAGAAATAATTGGTGACCCGGCCCCCATGAGGTAGTCTCAACTGGGGCCTGGACCTGCACACAGCTTTGGCTAGGAAGTCTTAGTAGCACACCCATAGGACCCACCAACTGGTATCTTTTATCCTTTGATTCATGCAATAGGACCTACAGGATTTAGCCTGGGAAGCCAAGCCATATGCCCGGACCCCCCTGGATCGTAGCTCCAAATACTAGGACACCCATCGCAGAGTGGTGGAGCATGTAGGCTTAGGGTACGAGACCAGGCTAAGCGGCTACACAGGTCCGGACCACCCCAGGAGACGTGTGCCCATTCTCTAGAACCAGACCCTAGGTTGTCGGACCCACAGGACTATAGTTCCAAATACTAGGATACCCATCACAGAGTGGTGGAGCGTGCAAGCTTAGAGTACGGAACGAAGCTAAGCGGCTACTGTAATACCCACTTTGTAAGAAAGATCTAAAAGGGAGAAATTATATTTCTTCATAGACATGTGTGTTATCCCTATGCATCATTTCATGTGGACACCTCACTTAACCAAATAAATAACTAACAAAGGACACCACTAAATTGTGCATCATGATGGAGTTTTGCTTGTTTGTGCAATTGATAATAAAATAATAATAATAGAAGTACAATAATGAGATGGAGATTTGAATTTAACCCAAAGTTGCACTTTAGGGTTTTAGAAATAATATGTAAAAGAGAAAAGAGAAGGAAGAAATTACTATGTGAATAAAAATAATCATAATATATATATTATTCTTGTACAGATTTGAGTTTGTATATTTGACTCAAAGGTGAAGTTCATAACAGGATTCAAATTCAAATTAGAGATTCAAATGAAAAGAAAATAAATCAAAAAGGAAAAGGAGAATAAAAGAAAAGAATAAAAATACCCAACTGGGCCAAGTCGTGCATTTCGGCCCACTAGGCCTTCTCCACGCGCGCGCCCTTTGTCACTGACTCTGCGGGCCCCGCACCAGACCTCGTCGCGCTCGCGTGCTCGCATCTTGGGCCACTGGTGGGTGGGACCCACTGGTCAGCTTCTCTCACCGCGGCATTCAACCGGTTAGCGTTGGCACTCGGGTCCCGCCCGTCGGTCTCTCCCTCTCGTCCGCACGCGCGCCCGATTTTCCTCTCGCCGCCCGGTGGGGCCGCGTTGTCATCTATCTCCCTCGCAACCGAGCGCGAGGTCTTCGCCGCAACAACCGTCGCGTGAACGCCGGAGCTACTGGTGGCCGAACCCTCCGAACCGCGCGGCGTATGACCCGGTGCTGCCCCTGCTCACCATTTAATAGCCGGGTCTTTCCCCTCCTCGCGACACCAGCCAGATAACCGCCACCGCCGTGCCGCGGAGGTAAACCAGCCGCCGTTGGTGATTCTCGTCACTGTGTGGTTTCCGTCCTCGGCGGGGGGGGCCGAGTAGGATCGTAATCATCCAGGGAAGCCGGTCGCGCATTCAATTGGAGTTTTGCGTCGTTGTGGTATGCGAATTTCTCGCCACCGTGACCACTGCAGGCGAATTCTGCCCCTCCCCGTGGACGAGCGTCTCCGTACCTCGGCCGACCATTGGTGAGTCTCCACCGTGTCCGTTCCTCCTTCCTCCGAGTTATGCCCTAGCGAATTGCAGAATGGTGTAGCTAAGCTTCTATGTCCGATGCCCGTCCATGGTGCCACCGCTGCGCGCCATGTACCGTGTCCAGCGCTTGCCGCCGACCAAAATTCGTTGGGGGATTAAGTTTAGGGTGGCATCAATCGTGTGTGGTGCGAGTTAATTGGCCAAATGGCGCTCGGGTTGGCCGAATTCGAAACTCCGGCGATGGCTCCGCCGTAGTTGTGGGTAGCGCCGCCACGGTTTGGTTCCTGGGTGGAAGAACGGTTCCTGGCCGTCCGATCCCTATCGGGTGGCCACGATTGGAACCGGCTTATTCCCCGTTCGGATTATAGCAAATCTAATCACAGCCGTTGATCCAGCGATGGACGGTTCCGTGTGATCGCGCCGTTCATCAAATCTGAGCCATCTATCGTAGATCCCACGGTTCTGTATGCTTGATGAATATTAGGGGTTCACGATCTAATCTGGATCGTTGGGCTCTGATCCAACGGCCCAGATATCGCGATACCCCTTCGCGGATACGTTTTGCTAAAGAGCCCCTCTACTTTACTGAAATCAACCCGCCGTCCACCTTGGGGTTATTCTGAGTCTCGGGAAAACTTGCAAGCTAGCCCCTACGCTTTTCGATAAATGAGGCCCAGTCCAGAGACGTTTAAAAACAGAGAAATAATATTAGAAATTCATTTTTAATACAAAAACAAATCTAGAAACTTGTAAAATTCATAGAAATTCCGTTTTTGGTCCAAATTGAACCATTCCAGTTTCTAAAATTTTATAATAATATTCTTTATCATTTAGTATCACTGTTTTGACATGAACTCAGTTAGAAAATTAATTTATCATCTAATCCTATTTTAATCACATTAAACCTTAGGAAATCCATAACTTAAAATCTAAACCTCCAAATTTGATGAATCCAGTTCCTGTGATCTTATTTTAATGTCTAGTTTATTACTGAATATTCTCTTTGCATGTTTGATGTGATGTTAATTTATGCTATGCTATGTATGTATTGTGTTGATGCGAGTAGACGAGCAAGCCACTGTGGAACCTGAGGTTCAACAAGTAGAGATAGCTGAGCAGGAGCTCATTGAAGGCAAGTTGTGCCCTTGATCACTTCTTTTACCCATTCATGTTCTTATTATTCATAATGATCTGCATAGGATAATTTTGCTGGGACCCTATAGGATGCCCTAGATTTTGACTATCTTTATACCTTGCTTCACCACTGGTTTTACTACTAAAGTTTTGGGTAGTACATGCTATTGCTTTATGTGGATTTGGGTATAGAAATATTCATCACTCATTGTTATACTATTTATTGTTATCTGTTTTATTCTTCCTTGTTCATGTTAAGATCATTATGTTAATGGGAACATGGAGAACCACCCGGGAAAACAGTGCTACCACAAGGGTTTAATGGGACGCCCTTGGCTGATTAACTAGGAAAGCTAGGGGAGGGCTACCTTACCCGAAAGGGGCAAGGGCAGTAGGGGAGTGGTCAGTGTAGGGAGGTCCCTGGTTGATTTTGCTGCGATGGCGGTCAGCCAGGAACCCTGCACTGGAACTTCCTATAAACTGTAGCGGGTAGTCTGAAGCTAGTGGAACTTTGTAAAGGCCTCGTAGTGTTACCCTGCCTCGCCTCCTCGGTAGAGGTGTATGGGATTGGCCATCTCTTGGCAGATGGGTAACATGACTTGTGGGTAAAGATGCGCAACCTCTGCAGAGTGTAAAACTAGTATACTAGCCGTGCTCACGGTCATGAGCGGCTCGGACACTCACATGATTAAATTATGGAACTTAAACTTAACCTGTCATTTCATTGCACTTGGGATTATTTTATTATTACTCTTACTTATTATTACTATGGTTTGGTATTTACTTACACTTAGTAATTGCTAATAAAATTTTGACCAACTTATAAAAGCAATGCTCAGCTTCAGCCTTTATGTCATTGATCAGCCTTACACTTCATGAACTCCCACCTTTGGTGAGTTCATGCCACACTATTCCCCACGACTTGTTGAGCTATGAACGTATGTGAGCTCACTCTTGCTGTCTCACACCCCCCACAGGAGAAGAACAGGTGGTTCACGAGGAGCCACAAGGCGAGGAGTATGATCTGATCTAGGTGGCGTTTCTCAGTCGACATTGGCGCCGACGATCCTTAGTTCGTTTTATGGTTATACTTTTATTTTGTAATAAGTCTTCCGCTATGTAATAAATACTCTGATGTTATTGTGACATTTATCTCTATACACTCTGTTATTATATATGTTGTCTTCTTGGCGCATGTATGAGATGCACCCGGCTTTGTCCTTTAAAACCGGGTGTTACAGAAGTGGTATCAGAGGAAATGTTGACTGTAGGACGAAACCTAGATAGAAATGGACAAAACCCTTACCTACTTACCTTACTCTGGGTCATTCTATACTTATCTTATCTTGATCCTGTCTCACCTTTTGCTGTCATACTCTGATCATTCTTGCCTTTTCTACTCTGAGACAAGATGGATTTCACACCTTGGAATCCCTACCCCTATGACATTTTTAGGAGATAGGAGACCTAAGACAAAAAAAAACTATTTTCTCTATTAAAAAATATTGGTTGATTGTTCTGATGATCAATGCCTGATTTGCTTCTTTGATTGATTGAAATATTATATATGGACATTTTAGCATGTACCACTATAAGGTACTGTATTAGCTTTAGTAGGTGACACACTAATCTACTTAGTTAATAAGTCCCCCAAAGTAACATGATTGTAATTACTGCCTTGTCTACTGCTCTTTCTTACCTTATGTATCTAACTCAGATGGTCAATACCAGGGAAGGAAAGATTATCACGCAACAGCAAACAGAAATGAATCCTCCAAATCCTCCACCTGTTGAAACCGAGCAAGTGATCGCAACCCAAAGGCTGGTAATACAACAATTGACAGACATGGTGACCGAAATGCAAAACCAGATAAGACAAGAACGCGAGGAAATACGTCAGGCCCGTCTGGAGATACATCAAGAAATAAGGCAATCACAGTTGGAGAGACAACGGCAACAGCAACCACCATCTCCACCACCACCAGCTCCACCAAGCTACATAAAAATATATGTAAATTACTACTATTTGTAGGATCTACATGTTCCTTTAGTTAGTATTCGGTATGATACTATTTTAGGAGGAATAAAAAGGTCTATCTGTCCCCGTGTGTTGCTAATAAAATTATGCGTCATGCTGAGATTTTGGTTTGTGCAAATGTGTTGGACAATATGAGAAAACCCATGAGAGTAATTACGCCTAAAGGACCTGTTGAGGCGAATCAAATGACCCGTAGATTGACATTAAACATTATGGGTAGAGAATTTGGAGCTACTGCTATAATATTAGAGTCAAGCACTATAGATGTGATCCTTGGTATGTCGTGGTTAAGAAAGACAAAGGCAGTATATACGCTGTGCTAAGGGAACCGTAGAACTCACCCGTTCCAAAGAAGAAAGATTTGAAGTTGAAGTTGCAGTAACTACCACCATCAGACTAGCGGCATTCTTAGTAGATGGGAAGTTTGTTGGTGACAACATCCGGGTGGTTAGAGATTTTCCGGATGTCTTTCCAGAGGAGTTACCAGGGATATCACCTGATAGAGAAGTTGAGTTTGTTATTGATCTCTTACCTGGAACCGCCCCTATTTCTAAACAGCCATATAGGACGTTTGTAGAAGAGTTAAAAGAACTCAAGAAGCACTTAACGGAGTTGCAAGAGGTTGAGTACATTCGTCCGAGTCTTCACCTTGGAGAGCACCAGTTTTGTTTGTATAGAAGAAGGATGGATCACAAAGAATGTGTGTGGATTATAGATCTCTTGATGATGTTACGGTGAAGAACAAGTATCCATTACCCCGTATTGAGGATTTGTTTGATCAGATGAGAGGAGCTAGGGTATTCTCGAAGATTGACCTCCGATCGGGATACCATCAGATGAAGATTGGACCATCAGATATTCCTAAGACGGCTTTCTCGACTCGATATGGATTATATGAGTTCATCGTTATGTCGTTTGGATTAACTAATGCACCAGCTTATTTTATGGATTTGAAGAATAAGATGTTTTTGGAATATTTGGACAGATTCGTCGTGGTGTTCATCGACGATATTCTTATCTATTCTAAGAATGAGAGTGACCATGAAGAACATCTAAGGTTGGTGCTATAGAAACTACGAGATAATCAACTCTACGCCAAGCTTAGCAAACGCGAGTTTTGGATTGGCGAGGTGCCATTTCTTGGACATATCATTTCTAATGGAGGGATATCAGTGGATCCTGCTAAAGTCAAGGAGATAGAGGTGTGGAGCATACCCACTATAGTTACGGAGATTCGGAGTTCTAGGGACATGCAGGATATTATCGGATATTTATTAAAGGATTTTCTAAGATTGCTAAGCCTATGACCTCGCTTCTAGAGAAAGGAAAAGAATTTAAGTGGGACTAAGTGCCAAGTATACACGGATCATAAGAGTTTGAAGTACATATTCATTCAGAAGGATCTCAACCTTAGGCAACGCCGTTGGTTGGAGCTTATTAAGGATTATGATTTGGAGATTCACTATCACCCGGGCAAGGCAAATTTGGTTGCAGATGCCTTGAGTCGAAAGGAGTATGTTATTTAGCTGTTGTTGCCCAGCTACCCGATGAGATTGTTGAGGATTTCAGGAGACTTAACCTGGGGATAGTTGCTCGCACTGAAGGAGATACTATTGATGTGGAACCTACTTTGGAGCAAGAGATCCGCAAAGGACAAATTGGTGATGCTAAGATACAAGAGATTAAGGATCTGATTACTGAAGGTCGAGTTCCGGAATTTACGAAAGATGAGCAAGGCACCGTATGGTTCAAGGACAAGAGATGTGTTCCGGAGATTGAAAGCCTTCGTGAGACTATATTGAAGGAAGCCCATGACTTGGATTATTCTATTCATCCTGGTAGTACCAAGATGTATCAGGATTTAAAGCAGAAGTTCTGGTGGTATGGACTGAAGAGAGATGTGGCTGCACATGTGGCTATGTGCGATGTGTGCCAAAGAGTTAAGACCGATCACCAAAGACTAGCTGGACTATTACACCCACCAAAGATGTCCAAGTGGAAGTAAGAAGAAGATTGATATGGATTTCATTACTGGATTGCCTCGCACCCAGAAAGGATATGATGCTATATGGGTTATTGCGGATAGACTGACCAAAGTGGCTCATTTTATTTCGGTCAAGACTACTTATAAAGGATCTTAGCTAGCAGAGTTATATACGGCTCGAATTGTGTCTCCACATGGAGTACCAAAGAAGATCGTTTTGGATAAGAGGATCATAGTTTACCCTCCAGATTTTGGAAAAGTTTTCATGAGAATATGGGTACGAAGTTGAATGTTAGTTCGGCCTACCATCCCCAGACTGATGGACAGACTGAAAGGACTAATCAAGTATTATAAGACATGTTGGGAGCTTGTACCCTTCAGCATGGTAGTAGTTGGGACAAGAGTCTACCTTATGCTGAGTTCTCATAATAATAGATACCAGGCCAGTCTGAAGATGTCACTGTTCGAGAATCTATATGATAGGAAATGCAGGACTCCTCTATTTTGGACCAGACTAGAGGAAGACAGTTCTTTGGGCCTGAACTGATACAGGAAACAGAAGAACAAGTTCAGCAAATAAGGGAGAATTTGAGAACTGCACAGTCCAGACAGAAAAGCTATGCTGACACCCGGAGAAGACTGCTTGAGTTTAAGGAGGGAGATTATGCCTATTTGAAGGTGTCACCACTCCGGGGTATGAGAAGATTCAAAGTCAAAGGAAAGTTGTCCCCTCGCTTTATTGGACCCTTTTTAACCTTAAAGCGAGTGGGAGAGGTTGCATATCAATTGGAGTTACCGGATCATCTCGCGGATATTCATGATGTATTTCATGTATCTCAGCTGAAGAAATGTCTCAGGGTACCTGAAGAACAGTTACCAATGGAAGACCTTAGTGCTCAAGAGGACTTGACTTATGCTGAGTACCCCATCAAGATTTTGGATACTTTGACTCGAGTTACGAGAAATAAGGTGATAAAGATGTGCAAAGTACAATGGAGTCACCACGGTGAAGATGAAGCAACTTGGGAAAGAGAAGAAGAGCTTCGCATAGATTTTCCCCACCTTTTCCCTCGTTCTTCTTAAATCTCGAGGACGAGATTATTTTTTTAGGGGGGTAGGATTTGTAATACCCACTTTGTAAGAAAGATCTAAAAGGGAGAAATTATATTTCTTCATAGACATGTGTGTTATCCCTATGCATCATTTCATGTGGACACCTCACTTAACCAAATAAATAACTAACAAAGGACACCACTAAATTGTGCATCATGATGGAGTTTTGCTTGTTTGTGCAATTGATAATAAAATAATAATAATAGAAGTACAATAATGAGATGGAGATTTGAATTTAACCCAAAGTTGCACTTTAGGGTTTTAGAAATAATATGTAAAAGAGAAAAGAGAAGGAAGAAATTACTATGTGAATAAAAATAATCATAATATATATATTATTCTTGTACAGATTTGAGTTTGTATATTTGACTCAAAGGTGAAGTTCATAACAGGATTCAAATTCAAATTAGAGATTCAAATGAAAAGAAAATAAATCAAAAAGGAAAAGGAGAATAAAAGAAAAGAATAAAAATACCCAACTGGGCCAAGTCGTGCATTTCGGCCCACTAGGCCTTCTCCACGCGCGCGCCCTTTGTCACTGACTCTGCGGGCCCCGCACCAGACCTCGTCGCGCTCGCGTGCTCGCATCTTGGGCCACTGGTGGGTGGGACCCACTGGTCAGCTTCTCTCACCGCGGCATTCAACCGGTTAGCGCTGGCACTCGGGTCCCGCCCGTCGGTCTCTCCCTCTCGTCCGCACGCGCGCCCGATTTTCCTCTCGCCGCCTGGTGGGGCCGCGTTGTCATCTATCTCCCTCGCAACCGAGCGCGAGGTCTTCGCCGCAACAACCGTCGCGTGAACGCCGGAGCTACTGGTGGCCGAACCCTCTGAACCGCGCGGCGTATGACCCGGTGCTGCCCCTGCTCACCATTTAATAGCCGGGTCTTTCCCCTCCTCGCGACACCAGCCAGATAACCGCCACCGCCGTGCCGCGGAGGTAAACCAGCCGCCGTTGGTGATTCTCGTCACTGTGTGGTTTCCGTCCTCGGCGGGGGGGGGGGGGGCGAGTAGGATCGTAATCATCCAGGGAAGCCGGTCGCGCATTCAATTGGAGTTTTGCGTCGTTGTGGTGTGCGAATTTCTCGCCGCCGTGACCACTGCAGGCGAATTCTGCCCCTCCCCGTGGACGAGCGTCTCCGTACCTCGGCCGACCATTGGTGAGTCTCCACCGTGTCCGTTCCTCCTTCCTCCGAGTTATGCCCTAGCGAATTGCAGAATGGTGTAGCTAAGCTTCTATGTCCGATGCCCGTCCATGGTGCCACCGCTGCGCGCCATGTACCGTGTCCAGCGCTTGCCGCCGACCAAAATTCGTTGGGGGATTAAGTTTAGGGTGGCATCAATCGTGTGTGGTGCGAGTTAATTGGCCAAATGGCGCTCGGGTTGGCCGAATTCGAAACTCCGGCGATGGCTCCGCCGTAGTTGTGGGTAGCGCCGCCACAGTTTGGTTCCTGGGTGGAAGAACGGTTCCTGGCCGTCCGATCCCTATCGGGTGGCCACGATTGGAACCGGCTTATTCCCCGTTCGGATTATAGCAAATCTAATCACAGCCGTCGATCCAGCGATGGACGGTTCCGTGTGATCGCGCCGTTCATCAAATCTGAGCCATCTATCGTAGATCCCACGGTTCTGTATGCTTGATGAATATTAGGGGTTCACGATCTAATCTGGATCGTTGGGCTCTGATCCAACGGCCCAGATATCGCGATACCCCTTCGCGGATACGTTTTGCTAAAGAGCCCCTCTACTTTACTGAAATCAACCCGCCGTCCACCTTGGGGTTATTCTGAGTCTCGGGAAAACTTGCAAGCTAGCCCCTACGCTTTTCGATAAATGAGGCCCAGTCCAGAGACGTTTAAAAACAGAGAAATAATATTAGAAATTCATTTTTAATACAAAAACAAATCTAGAAACTTGTAAAATTCATAGAAATTCCATTTTTGGTCCAAATTGAACCATTCCAGTTTCTAAAATTTTATAATAATATTCTTTATCATTTAGTATCACTGTTTTGACATGAACTCAGTTAGAAAATTAATTTATCATCTAATCCTATTTTAATCACATTAAACCTTAGGAAATCCATAACTTAAAATCTAAACCTCCAAATTTGATGAATCCAGTTCCTGTGATCTTATTTTAATGTCTAGTTTATTACTGAATATTCTCTTTGCATGTTTGATGTGATGTTAATTTATGCTATGCTATGTATGTATTGTGTTGATGCGAGTAGACGAGCAAGCCACTGTGGAACCTGAGGTTCAACAAGTAGAGATAGCTGAGCAGGAGCTCATTGAAGGCAAGTTGTGCCCTTGATCACTTCTTTTACCCATTCATGTTCTTATTATTCATAATGATCTGCATAGGATAATTTTGCTGGGACCCTATAGGATGCCCTAGATTTTGACTATCTTTATACCTTGCTTCACCACTGGTTTTACTACTAAAGTTTTGGGTAGTACATGCTATTGCTTTATGTGGATTTGGGTATAGAAATATTCATCACTCATTGTTATACTATTTATTGTTATCTGTTTTATTCTTCCTTGTTCATGTTAAGATCATTATGTTAATGGGAACATGGAGAACCACCCGGGAAAACAGTGCTACCACAAGGGTTTAATGGGACGCCCTTGGCTGATTAACTAGGAAAGCTAGGGGAGGGCTACCTTACCCGAAAGGGGCAAGGGCAGTAGGGGAGTGGTCAGTGTAGGGAGGTCCCTGGTTGATTTTGCTGCGATGGCGGTCAGCCAGGAACCCTGCACTGGAACTTCCTATAAACTGTAGCGGGTAGTCTGAAGCTAGTGGAACTTTGTAAAGGCCTCGTAGTGTTACCCTGCCTCGCCTCCTCGGTAGAGGTGTATGGGATTGGCCATCTCTTGGCAGATGGGTAACATGACTTGTGGGTAAAGATGCGTAACCTCTGCAGAGTGTAAAACTAGTATACTAGCCGTGCTCACGGTCATGAGCGGCTCGGACACTCACATGATTAAATTATGGAACTTAAACTTAACCTGTCATTTCATTGCACTTGGGATTATTTTATTATTACTCTTACTTATTATTACTATGGTTTGGTATTTACTTACACTTAGTAATTGCTAATAAAATTTTGACCAACTTATAAAAGCAATGCTCAGCTTCAGCCTTTATGTCATTGATCAGCCTTACACTTCATGAACTCCCACCTTTGGTGAGTTCATGCCACACTATTCCCCACGACTTGTTGAGCTATGAACGTATGTGAGCTCACTCTTGCTGTCTCACACCCCCCCCACAGGAGAAGAACAGGTGGTTCACGAGGAGCCACAAGGCGAGGAGTATGATCTGATCTAGGTGGCGTTTCTCAGTCGACATTGGCGCCGACGATCCTTAGTTCGTTTTATGGTTATACTTTTATTTTGTAATAAGTCTTCCGCTATGTAATAAATACTCTGATGTTATTGTGACATTTATCTCTATACACTCTGTTATTATATATGTTGTCTTCTTGGCGCATGTATGAGATGCACCCGGCTTTGTCCTTTAAAACCGGGTGTTACAGCTACACGGCTTCGGACCACCCTAGGAGACAAGTACTCATTCTCTAGAACTAGCCCCCAGGCTGCTGGACCCCCTGCTGAGGGGTCCTAAGCTGCAAGCCTGGCTATTCAATTCGGACGTTATTATACCAGCAAGGGTGGAAACTATATGGGTGGGTTAGATAAAAAATAATGTTCGTAAATTGAAGCAGAACGAAACCATCACAAAAACAAATCTGGGGGTGAATCTTTTCTTTATAACTTGATATACATGAGTGTAGGCCAACAGACCGGGTTTATGTGGGCGGACCTCACCGGGTTGACGTACATATATGCGCAATCTAGTTACAAAGGAAGAAAACTGAATCCCCAGGTTTGTTTTTATGGGTAAAACTTACGGAGATGCTCTATGTTCCTAGGATTGGGAAGAGGCTCTCCTTCAGTTGTAGCAAGGCGGACACACCCGGGTCGGCATATTTCCATCACTTTGAAGGGCCCTTCCTAGCTAGGGGAGAGTTTGTGGAGCCCTTCTCGGTTCAGTACTCGCCTTAGGACCAGGTCCCCAACCCTGAGCTCCCTACTATGCACGAACCGTTGCTGGTAGCGCCTGAGCGCCTGGTTGTACCGTGCATTTCGAACCGCGGCTCGCCATCTGCGCTCGTCGATGAAGTCCACCTCCTCACGCCATAGCTGTTCCTGCATAGATTCATCGAAAGCTTGGACCTGTGGGGAGCCCATAATGATTTCTGGGGGAAGGCAGGCTTCGGCCCCGTAGACCAGGAAGAACGGGGTCTTTCCGGTAGCTCGGCTGGGTGTGGTCCGTTTCCCCACAGCACAGACAGAAGCTCGTTGACCCAATTTGCACCATGCTTTTTCAAGCAGTCGTAGGTGCATGTCTTGAGTCCCCTGAGGATTTCTGCATTTGCCCTCTCCGCCTAGCCGTTGCTCCTGGGATGAGCCACAGACGCAAAGCAGAGCTGGGTGCCGATGCCCTCGCAATACTCTTGGAAGAGCCAACTTGTAAATTGGGTCCCATTGTCCGTAATGACACGGCTTGGGACCCTAAATCTACAGACAATCAAACTGAGGAAAGCAACAGCAGCACCCTGGGTGATGTTGACCACAGGGGTGGCCTCTGGCCACTTTGTGAACTTGTTGATGGCGATGAAGAGGAATCGGTACCCACCGACAGCCCTGGGGAATGGTCCCAGGATATCCACCCCCCATACGGCGAATGGCCAGGAGGGCGGAATCATCGACAGAGCCTGAGCTGGTGCGTGTATCTGCTTTGCGTGGAATTGACACGCCTTGCAGGACTTTACCATCTTAGTTGCATCCTAGAGGGTGGTTGGCCAGTAAAAGCCATGCCGGAAGGCCTTACCGACCAGCGTATGGGATGAGGAATGACTTCCGCACTCACCTCCATGGATCTCCTTGAGCAAATCACGGCCCTCCTCCTGGGTGATGCACCACATAAGAATACCGTTGGTGCCACGGCGATAGAGATCCCCTTCCACCATCGCGTATCGCTTAGCCAACCGCACTATGCGCTCTGCGGATACATGATCTTCAGGAAGGATGTTTTCCTTCAGATAGTCCCGGATCTCGGAGATCCATGCATCGGGACCACTCTGAGACACTTGCTATGGTACTAAGGGGTAGGCAGGACCCCTTGTAGCACACACAACCTTTGGTGGGTTCTGCAGATGTAATGCCACCGGGACCGCTAGCTTCGAGGTGCTAGTCTCGCCCCCTTCGCCCAGTTTGGCAGGCTGGGCGATGGGTCTCAGCAGCCGTCTTTCGAAGACGCCCTCAGGCACGGGTGCCCAAGTTGATGCCCTTGTGGAGAGTTCATCTGCCGCCGAGTTGTCAGCCCGAGGAACATGTTGCAGTTCCAGGGCCGTGAGGTCCTTCTCCAGCTTCCTTATGTGGAGGAGGTAAGCTGCGAGCCTGGGCTCGTTGCAGCTACATTCCCCACGGACTTGCTTGATGATCAGCTGGGAGTCCCCCTTCACGAGGAGCTGGCGGATCCCCAGGGATAGGGCAGCCGACAAGCCGAAGATCAATGCTTCGTACTCTACCATATTGTTGGTGGCCTTGAACTCAAGGTGCACCATGTACCTCACTTGATCTCTGCTTGGGTCGATGAGGACCACCCCAGCCCCGCCAACTTGCTAACGGGCGGATCCATCAAAGAAGAGCGTCCAGTGAGGCTCAGTGAATACCAGACCCCTGGGCTCCGTAGGTGTGGGGTCCGAATCGGGATCTAGACCCCCAAGAGCACTCGGGGGAGGTGTCCACTCCACGATGAAGTCAGCCAGGACCTGGCTCTTGACGGCGTGGAGAGGCTGGAAGTCTAGCTGGAACTCAGCGAGCTCCGCGACCCACTTGGTGATGTTGCCTGTGGCGTTAGAGTTGTGGAGGATGGCCCTTAACGGAAAAGAGGTCATCACCACGACCCTATGTGCCTGGAAGTAGTGGCGCAGCTTCCTGGATGCAACAAGTACAGCATACAGAAGCTTGTGTGTCTCAAGGTACCTAGTCTTTGCTTCATGGAGGACCTCGCTGACGTAGTAGACCGGCCTCTGAACGGTCCAGACCCTTGTAGCTGGTCCCGAGCCCTCAGGCTCTTGGCCTTCTTGCACCATCCTTTCCACGACCAGCACCATGCTCACCGCTTCTATGATCGCCGCGATGTATAAATACAACGGCTCCCCAGGTTCTGGAGCTACCAGTACTGGTAGGGACACCATGTGCTGCTTCAACTCTTGAAAGGCTTGTTCCGCCTCTTCAGTCCAAGAGAATGGACCGGACTTCCACAGGAGCTTGAAGAAGGGTAGCGCCCTCTCAGCCAGCCGTGAGATGAAGCGGCTAAGGGGGCTAGGGACCCCGTAAGCTTCTGGACGTCCTTGATACGGGCCAGAGGCCTCATCGCCTCAATTGCCCTGATTTTCTCCGGGTTTGCTTCAATGCCCCTGTGTGAAACCAGGAATCCCAGCAACTTCCCAGCGGAGACACCAAAGACGCACTTGTCCGGGTTCAGCTTCGTGCGCGTCACCCAAAGCTTGTCAAAGACCAGGGTCAGGTCTTCCACCAGAGTCGACCCCCTCCTAGTCTTGACCATGATGCCATCGACATATATCTCTACCCTATCCCTAATCAGGTCCCCGAAGGTCTTACTCATCGCCCGTACAAATGTTGGTAAGGCGTTCTTCAGACTGTAGGGCATTACAACATAGCAGTAAAGCCCATCCACTGTTACAAAAGCGGTATGCTTCCTATCTTCCCTAGACTTCTGGATTTGATGGAAACCAGAGTAGGCATCTAGAAAGGACAAGAGGTCGCACCCGGAGGTAGAGTCTAAGATTTGATCTATGCGTGGAAGTGGATACGGGTCCTTGGGACAAGCCTTATTCAGGTTGGTGTAGTCGATGCACATTCGAAGCTTCCCATTTGCCTTTGGAACGATGACTAGGTTGGCCAGCCACACTGGGTGATGAACCTCTTCGATGAAGACAGCGTCAAGCAGCTTTCGAACCTCCTGGTGAATGAAGTCCTGCCGCTCAACGGACTGTCTCCGAGGCTTCTGACTCATCGGTTTGGCGTCAGGGTGCATCTTTAGATGGTGCTCAATCACCTCCCTAGGGATCCCAGGCATCTGTGAAGGTTCCCATGCGCAAACGTCGACATTTGCTCGGAGAAAAGCGATGAGCGCGAGTTCCTATTTCTCTCCAAGATTGCCCGCGATGCGGGTGGTCTAGGAGGAGTCCGCGCCGACCTGGATGGTCTTGACGGGTCCGGCGCCTGCTCCGGATGGCTGCACCTTGGCAGGACCCCAGCAGGGGACGACATCTTGAGGACCAAACACCCGTAATGGACAATGGCCATGAACCGGTATAGGGTCGGCCTGCCAATGATGGCGTTGAAGGGGAGGTTAACCTCCACGACGTCGAACTGGACGTTCTCCGTGCGAAAGTTTTCCTCGGTCCCGAATGTTACCGGGAGGGCGATGCTCCCAAGGGGATACACCGGCTGTGGGCCCACTCCAGAGAATGGGTGAGAGGGTCCCAGTTGGGACCCCAGGATCTACAACTGCTTGAACGCGGTGTGGCTGATGATGTTGAACCCAACCCCACCGTCGATCAGGACATGATGCAGCCGCATGTTGGCGATGACAGGGGCGGTGATCAGCGGTAGTATACCAGCCCCTGCCATGTTGTCGGGGCAGTCGGATGCCCCAAAGGAGATAGTGGTGCTCCTCCACCGCTAATGTGGAGCAACCTTCGGGACCCTTGGGGTCGCTGATAGGACCTCTCGGCGCAGGGACTTGACGTTCCTGCGGGAGGTGAGCTCCCAGCTCCCGCCGTACATAATGTACATCTTCTTGCGGTGGTCTCTCTCGCCACCGGAGTCGAAGTCTCCAGTGAAGACGTCCTTGAGGACCCCCTCGGGTGACTGATACCCGAGGTCCCATTTTCCCACGGCCACATCACCATCGTCGGCCCTCTCCTTGCCAGGCCGGCGACGAGGTGGGGAGCCATCCTTGGAAGTCTGCTCGCGCCTCTCGCTGACACACTTCGCGAGCTTGATGATCTCGCAGCACTCCGCGGCGCTGTGGCGACTGTTGGGGTGCATAAGGCATAAGCCGCTATTGCCCCCCTATGGTCGTGGGCGCTTGTTGCGCTCGTTTCGGCCTCCAGTCGCAGCTGCGACGACTATAGCAGCAGGTTGCGGCCTCTCGTGGCCGTGGTTCTTCTTCTTTTTCTTTTTGTCGTCTTGGGTGATGGCACCCGGGCCACCCATCTGGGCAACCCTGGTCTGTGGTGCCGAGTGCCATGTGCGGCCCTCGGCAGCTCTGGCACACTTGTCGGCCAGAGCGAAGAGTGTGGTGATAGTTTCCACATCATGTGTGGCCAACTTCTCCAGCATCTTTTCATCACGTACCGCCTGGCAGAAAGCAGTGATGGTGGAAGCATCGGAGATACGAGGTATAGTCCCCCGTACCTTAGTGAAGCGGGAGATGAAGGCCTGGAGAGTTTCACCGGGTTCCTATCTCACTGCATGGAGGTGAGCCTCCACGCCATGCTGCTGATAAGCACTGGCGAAGTTCGCTGTGAACCGCGCACAGAGCTCTTCCCAGGAGTAGATTGATCCCGGGGCGAGGTTCATGAGCCAGGTCCAGGCCGGCTCGGACAAGGCTACATGGAAGTAAGTTGCCATTACTGCAGTGTCTCCACCTGCTGCCGTAATGGCGGTGACGTATACCTGCAAGAATTCCGACGGGTTTGACGTATCGTCATACTTTTTTGGCAGGTGTGGCCGAAACTTGGATGGCCAAGTCACCGCGCAGAGATGATCCGCCAGTGCGGCGCAGTCCACGCCGGCCAATGGGACACCCGCCTGAATTCGGGTACCCCTTGGGGTTTGCGGCGCTACTGCGGTGAAGTCTAGGTCGAGGTTGCGACCCTCGATGTTCTACCGGCGCTCACGCGCCCTCTCCAAAGAAACACGGGCATCCTCACCCGCACGCCTACGGTTGAGTTCTGCCCGCAGGTCATCAGGCCTCTCTAGAGAGACTAGAGCGTCCTCTCCCGCACACCTGCGGTTGAGCTCCACTCGCAGATCCTCAGTCGGTGCGGCCTTCATCGAGGGTGAGCGCACTGACACCGACGCCTCATGTTGACACCGGGATGACCGAGGCCTAGGCCTGGCTGAGCCAGAATGCGCCATGCCGAGCAGACGATCGACATCGTCACGCCACTGCTTCATGGCCCCCGGCGAGGCCGTGGAGCTAGGAGGGTGGCGTAGCAACTCCCTGGCTGCAGACAAGGCCCCAGGCACAGCCCTTGACGCTCTGGATATCTGCGCGGGAGTGTGCTGTCGCACAGAGCGCACAACATCAGCACCAGGCGTAGGGCGGTTGGAGGCCCGTGGCGTGGAAGATGCAGCCTCTTCCTCCATTGGGAAGTCCTCAGGAATAAAGTCATGGTGCTCGACGATCTGGACCATGGTGTCAAGCAGAAAAATAGGCGAAAAACCTAAAGCCAAGCCCCCTACCTGGCGCGCCAAATGTCGGAGAGGAAATTCTCCGGCCGGGTGACGGAATGCACCTGCCCTAAATCCTAAGATGAGGAGGGGCCTTAGCGGTTTGCCTGTTACATGGATTGGTGGATGAACACACGAGGACACGAGGGTTTAGAGTGGTTCAGGCCGCCAGAGCTTAAAACCCTACTCCACTATGTGTTGTATTGAGTGTCTAAGCACTTTGAGCTTGAGCCTAGGGAACTTGTGTGTGAGTCTGAGGGTGTTGTGAACCTGAGTTGTAACGTTATGTGCCTTCCCTTTTATAGCTCAAGGGAGGCACATACAAGGATGCTGAGCCCCGACATGTGGGCTCAGGAATAGAATGGAAGGAATACATGGAGTAACTAATGCAGGTGACACCTGAGCAATCTCTAGGCACCCTGATGTCCGCAGCCCGCACAGTATTGATATGCGGCAGCTGCTTCCTTGGTATGTATGAGCAATGATGGGCGTAGTGCACGCGGCAGTATGGGCATGCTGCCTACCAGTGGAATGGACAGGCACGCCGCCTGCCGAATGGACAGGTCGCCGCCTGTCCACGGAATGGACAGGTCTTTATAAATGCAGAGGCGGCACACCGTCTGTCAGTGGAATGGACAGGCGGCGCGTCTTAATAAATGCAGAGGCCGCGTAACCCTGAGGCCTTACGTCAGGCTCCGCCCGTTGGCTTACGTCACGTGCAGTAGGCCACGTGGCAGCATCGGGTCTCCGCCTAGACGGGGAGCAGAAATGTATGCAGACAGGTCCGCACCAGACTAGGTCTGGACACGTGTCGGTACCGGATCCCCGCCTGGGTCCTGTTCAGGGCCCGTGTATGTTCTGTCCTGGGACCTTGGGACCCCACTGTGAGCGGTTTGGACCCCATACGGGGGGGTCCGGATCCCATTCCAGGGGTCTGGCTTGCACACGTGGAGGTCTGGGACCAACCTTAGGGGTCCGGACATTATATCCGAGGGTCCGACGCTCTCCTGTGGGGGTCCGGACTCACTGTTGATGCTTTGGAGTATGCCACCTTCTCTGGACACGTAGCAGCTTCGGACCTGCCCATGCGGTGGAGTTGGGCGCTGCTGTGGACCCAGAATAGCCGCCTAAGATTGGGGCGAGCCATGGCTTGGTCCCACACACAGCACTTCTACCACACGACTACGGGATAGTCGCGTGAGTTCTTTGTTTTTGTACAGTAGCAGGGGGTACCCTAGTTTCAGGGTACCGACAGGTATGATGATTTCCATCATGGAAAATTTGCTTTTGATGATGCTTCTCCTCTGCCATCAGAACTGCAGGCTACTCCATGGCCCCCATCATACAAGCCACCCCAGCTCCCTACGTATGATGGGCACTTAGACCCGAAGCAGTTTCTAATGAGCTACGAAGCAACCATATCTTCATATGGGGGCAACACAGCAGGCATGGCGAAATCCTTTGTCATGGCAGTCAAAAATATCTCACAAACTTGGTACTCTTCTCTCTGGCCAGGAACAATCACATCATGGCAGAAGATGAAGGACCTACTGATCACTAGTTTCCAAGGATTTCAGACGAAGCCGATCACTGCTCAGGCTCTGTTCTAGTGCACACAAGACCACGAAGAATACCTCCAGGCATATGTCCGAAGGTTCTTGCGTCTGAGAGCACAAGCGCCCACAGTGCCCAATGAAATTGTCATTGAGGCCATGATCAAAGGGTTTCAGCCAGGCCCTACGACCTAATATTTTGCCAGGAAACCCCCTCAGACCGTGGAGAAGCTCCTTCAGAAGATGGATGAATACATCCGGGCTGATAATGATTTCCGCCAAAGAAGGGAAGAAGCCTACAGATTTTCTGAAATGACTAGGGGCTTTAGAGGAAGAATCCACCCTAGGCATATCAGATCAATCCATAACTCTAGCTGAAGTGATGACAGAGGAATCCAGCTTCAAAGGCCACAACATAGCTCTCAATCCTCAGGGCAACAACAAAGTTCTTTCAGGCCACCAATCCCAAGGGGCAGAGGCGGCAGGGGCTTCGAAGGAAGGTACAAGGATTAGCCTAGAAAACTTTATTGCTTATTCTGTGGTGAAGACAAGGGCCACACTACAAGAACATGCTAGGTCACCATTTAGAAAAAAGGAGATTGCCGAAGCTGAGGCGCGACAGAATCAGCCAAAGCAGGGTCTACATACTGCTTCATGCTACTCTCCCTACGTACCAGAATATGTAGGTAATCAATAACCTGCGACTTCTGCTGCTTCGGCAAGTCCTTCTCAAGCTTCTGGGGCTCAGCTCCCGTTACCACCACCATTACCACCCACTCACACCCGAAGCCATCAGCCAGAAGGGCACTCACGCACACAGCAGCAGCGCAATTATCGGGAGGAATCCGAAGCTTGTACAGTCAACAGCATTGTACCAGAATCGAAGCATATCTATTGAAGAATATCCTACTCTTAATGTACCTTTTATCTTTTGTCATTTTATTTTCTGTATGAGAAACGAATAACGAAGGATTAAATTTCGATTTCTTGTAAAAATGGTCTACATCAATGAGTAAAATCTGCCTTCCTCACAGACTTCTGAAGCTCAAAAGTCGTTTCAAAGGGAATGCAGAGCCAAAAATTAGGTTCCAAAGCTGCAAAAAGTCGTTCCTAAGGGAGCGCAGTGTAAGTTTTCTGCTCAAAAGTCGTTCCAAAGGGAATGCAGAGCCAAAAATTAGGTTCTGAAGCTGCAAAAGTCGTTCCTAAGGGGGCACAACATAAGTTTTCTGCTCAAAAGTCGTTCCAAAGGGAATGCAGAGCCAAATACCACCGAAATAGAAGATGAAGAAGCTCAAAAGTCGTTCCTAACGGGATGCAGAGCTTGATGCCACCAAAATAGAAGGTGAAGAAGCTCAAAAGTCGTTCCTAAGGGGATGCAGAGCTTAAAGACTCAAAAGTCGTTCCTAAGGGGATGCAGAGTCTTGTGTGTTCCACTGTGGGCGTGCGCGTGTGTATGGTCGACATCATCATCATTTTGCATCATATCATCATATCATTTTGCATAACATTACATCATACATTATATCGCATCAACAGCAAAAAGATTGGATACGAAGCAAATCTTCGACAATACTTTGTTAAAAGAAAATGTGCTGAGGCACGAAGCAAATTTCGGAAAAAACGATTTTATCAAACTTCCTAGAGGGGATTTCTTTCTTTACGAAGCATGAAAAGAAGGAAAGGTGTTTTTTCACCCAAAGCTCAAAAACGGTATGTGTAAATTTCATGCATTGTAAAGAAATATATTACAATAATTTACATGTCTGATTAATTGTTTCATTCATCAAAAGTTACATAGAATCATTACAATAAATTCTAATTTTCCCTAAGTATTTTTCTCTGCGGCTTCGTTCAACAGCTTGTCAATGACCTCGTCGATAATAGAGTTAGCAACGCTCATTACATCCAGTGCTTCCTTCATGACCGGATCAGCTAGGGGATTGTATGGCTCCGGCAGCGGTGACAGTTCAGCTGTAGTAGACAAACAATTAGTTCGAAGCCTCAAACTAAGTGCCGAAACTAAAAACTCAAAAACAATACCTATGCGCCTTTCGCGTCCAGCAGCTTCTTTAGCTCGCCTAGCTTCTTCTCGGGCTTCATGGGTCTCTTTTTTATTCCTCTTTATTATTTCATTGGCCAATTCTTGGTCACCATTCACCCAGATATCAGAATAAAATTATCCGCCCACCGAAGTAGCTTCGGCCAAGGGGTCTTTTATGTCGTCTATGGAGAAGGCCACTTCAGCTTCGGCCACAGCCTTAACATGATCGCATCTGGTCTTCTCCAGAATAGTCGCAATTCCCCGAGTGCCGGAGAAAGCACAGATATCCCCACGATCGCTTAGGATCTCCTCGAAAGCTTTGGCTTCCCCGCTTATCCACTCAATAACGCCCTCGGGGTCACCTCGAATAAAATTCTCCTCGAAAGAATAAGCACCCACTTTGGAAAAGCTAGTTTTCAATTTATTCACGCAATCCAAGGATTTTTCAAAACATCTTTCCTTGGATTCGTGAAGCTCCTCAACATTTTTCTCTAGCTTAGTCTTCCAATATTCACTAATTTCTTGGCTAACCTTTGCAAGCGCACAATTTTCAATGGCTTTGGCACGTTTTTTACGAAGATCTTCAACTTCGGCTTTATAAGCTTCAGATTGAGTATTAAATTTTGCTTCATCTTCCTTTGCTTTATCCACCAATGAAAGTAGAATTTTGTCTTTCTCCATGGCTTCGTTTCTTAGCCTGATGACCTCTGATCGAAGGTTGCTGAGAGCTATAGTGCAGCTCTCATCTTCGGTGTTCTTTTGTGCCCTCAGGGTGTTGCTAAGGATTAAGCCCTGTAAGAAAGAATAAAGGATTAGCATGAGAATAAAAGACTTCATTCCCAAGTCCATAAGCTTCAAAGTTTACTTTTGTACCTTCAGACTGTTGTATGCGAGGCTGTCCACGAGGTCAGCCTTCGTCATGGCGCAGAGGCCAGCTTCGAGCTTCGGAAATCCCATACTTTTGGCCATCTCCCGGTAGACGGATAACTCTTTGTTGTCCGAGAGATAGTACAGGAAAACATCTTCGTCCGTGCTGTTAAACACTAAGGCCCCCTTCGGATACTTCAGTTCTTAGGCATAGTGCTTGGCTTCAAAAACTTCTACTTCAAATAATCTTTTTCCCGAAGCATGTCGAATAATATAGTCAAGGTCTTCGGATGGTGCTTCAGGTGCAGGGGATTTGGTTTCTTTGGCCACATTTTTCTCAAGAGCTACACTAGTGTCTGGAGATTCTTCTTCGGCCTTCTGCTCAGTTGCGGCAAGCTTCGTCTCAGTAGGCACTGAGGGCCTAGCTTCGGTTTCCGTATGAGCTATAACAGCTTCGGCAACCTTCTTCACAGGAGCAAGAGTCTGCGTTCTTGTTGTCTCCACAACGGCGTCCAGCACGCTAGCCATTCTTCTTCTCTTGGGAGTGGTGGCGGGAGCTTTTGCAACCTTTGGTAGCTTTGTTTCTACTGGCTGGCCCAAAATTTCTGGCAGATCTGTTGCCTTTTCTAATTCTGTTTTTTGGTTGTCTCATCTTCAGCTTTGACTGAATCAACTATAGGCACCTTCGGTACTATAGTTGATTCCTCAGCACTTCGAGTGATGGGAGTAGCTTGTTTCGCTTCGGCAGCGGAATGTGTTTCTTCACCAAATTTTGGCACTGTGGTCGTTTCAATATATCTTGGTCGGTGGGTCAAAACCTTGATCTTCTTGCCGTTCGACACAGCAGTAATGGCCAAAGTGATAGATTTCCTCTTTTTTCCTTGCTTCTGTGAGGGATAGCAGCAATCAGGATATACAAAGCCAATCGCATCGAAAACTCTGTTTAGTCTTTTCTTGTTCTGACCCCCGAAGGCTGAGGACAAAGCATCATCTTCGGCTTTGGTATATGCCCCAAGTAACTCGTCGCTAGTAGCATCAATACATTTTAGCCAATCGTCATTTGGTTTGTCAAATCGGTCCCTGTATCTGAAGGTATATTTCAACCGAACTAATCCACCTTCGATGGACCCGGCAGCAGTCTCCTTCGGCATCTCCTAGTTATCCACAAGTGGCCACACCCTGTAGGCTATGTGCTCTTGGATTATGTCTCTTGTGCCAATAAAAGCACAGACATTGCTGAAGGCCTTTTGACATGCTTCGTCATCATTTTCAATCGCCACCCTCGGCCTCTGAAGGCCGAAGCGAGACCAGATCGAACGCTGGATAGTTTCCTTAATGTCCTCCCTCTCAATTAGATTATTCTTGACATAAAACCATTCCACCATCCAGGCTCTGGGCCACCTTTTCCAAAATGTTGGAACTGAGTAGCTTGCATTGGGACGGGCAATGAATCCATAACAATCGAAGTTGTTGTGATACTGTTCTTTGCCAGTGGCCTTCGTTTCGTACAATAGTTTGTGCATATTGCAAAAACACTTTGTGCTCGGTTCTAGCCCTTGGCTTCTCATAGCCCAAACCTACATCCCCATTCTGGTTATAGCTTCGGGGGTAATTTGATGTAGAAAGATCTGAAATATTTTCAGCACTTCAACCATAAACTAGGTTAGTACCCGTGCGTTGCAACGGGAACATATAATATCATGATAACTTATATATAAATGTGTTATATTGTTATGAGAAAAGATTTTGTAATTCATTGGTGATCCTGTCTATACATATAAATTTTGTTATTTTAATCTACCTGTTTTACCACTCCATTGCAACCATCAATATCATGCAGACCTATATATATGATAGTTAGGTGTCTCTGCGTTGCGACGACTCACAAATTATTAATAAAACACGAGTGCATTTACATGAAAACAAACAATATATCGACAATCGTACACTAAACTATTCCAACTCATGAAACCATAACTTCAAGTACACTCACAAATTAATCCAAACAGTCCCGCACGGCGGCGCCGCCGGTGGGCAGTGCGCCCGGTGCCCAGGAGTCCTATCCCCAATGTTGGTAGGTTCTATGCGATGCGGATACGATGGCAAATTCAATAGGAGTGGTGTTACCGTTGATTGGGTTGCGACGAGGCTAATCCGTAGTGGAGGAAGGCCGGTCAGCGGAGCGAGAAGTGCGGCGAGAAATTGCCACCAGATCTTGGCCACCAGAGCTCAACAGTAACCGCAGACACGTTCCTCAAGAGAAAGCGAAGCTCTCTGACTCCAAGTTCCAACCCGAGCAGCGATGCTGCCCAACTTTACCGGTGGCAGCGCTTCTTCTCGATTTCCTACGTGCTTGGTGGCTCATGCTGTGTGGCTCACGAAATTGGGTGAGCAGAAGGGCAATGGGATCGGTCCTTTATATACCCGGCACTACAGGTCAAAGGTCGACAGATGCTCCCTGATTTCCCCGGTGAAGTCGGCGTAGATTGTTGGGCAGCGGCAGTGTACGCGTGGAGTAAGGGGGAGGGGTAGAGCGCCGACACTCCAGGCTCACAGCCAGCGAGGCACGCACACAGCAGGGCCAATGGCCGAGTCGCTGACCAAGCGGCCCCACCAGTCGGCGTAAAGGATCACACGACCCGGGAGTCTAGGCTAAGCGCGCGGAAGGGGGAAGTGGGCCGACAGAGCGCATTGGGCCCAGACGCATGTTTGACCTTTCCTTTTCTTTTCTTTCCCATTTTCTTTTCTTTTTTTTAATTTCAATATTCAAACCAAATTCTAACTTCTGTTTTGAATTTCAGATGCACAAAATAAAACTTTAGTCCGATGTGCACTTATTTGTTTATTTATTAGGCTATTTTATTTAGGTAATGACACCACATTTTCATAAGTATGAGATGTCTACTCTTTTATGTGACTTTTTAGTATCTTTAATAGGTGAGTGCTCGTGCGATACAACGGAAACATAATACTATAATAATGTATGTACAAATGTGTGTTATACTGTTAAGATGGAGGACGATGTCCGCGACCCGTCTGAGATGATATTGAAGTGAAACTCGGGTTGCGGTCGAGCGCATCGGCGCCGCGACATGGGGCCACCTGTCTGTGAGGAGCTCAGACTTTCATTTCTCATAATTTCGAGAAAAAAGTCATTTCATAAATACCTAACCTGTGCTTGTTTACAACAAGGCGCTGCATGACAATAGCAGTAGCAGTGTGCTGTTACTATACAACTACAGTGAATCGAGCCCTTTCTTTCTACGAGAGATTTTTCAGTACTCGAAAACGAAGAACCATTTTCAAGTTTTTGTTTCAACTATTCTTTACTCGAAATTATTTTTGTAAAAAAATATCACAAGAAAAACACAACTAAGTCCAAAAATAGCTATACAAGAATTTTGGTGACACTTCTTTTGTGTTCTACACAGATATTAGAGATATTTCAATTATACTCCGTTCAACGATACAAAGCAGGTTCCTCGAAACAAAAAGTGAACAAGCTAGAAAATTTCAGTCAATGCTAACTAATGACTAGTTCCAGTTTGCATTGCCAGCACGGGAAATGAGTGCTGAAATAGCAGCACATGGAACATGTTGAATGTCATTTGAACTTTGAAGCATTTCTATAACTTTCAAGGAAGATGTGATTCGTACTGGTTCAACGTGGACAAAATTTGAGGTACCCAGGACCTTCATATACATTATATTAAGCGAAACTTAACATCTTTCATCAGCATACCACTGGATAAACCATGTTCTATAACCGATACAAAATATATATAAAGGAAAAACGGGGGAAGCAACAACAGGAACTACAAGTTTGTTGGCTGAAACCACGGTTTCACCCCTGATCACGATACACACGAAAACTTTTGAAAATGAACATGCGGTAGCCTAGTTATCACTTCACAACCAGAGCACACTCCTCGATTCTTGGTGGTCTAATTTTTCTAGTAAGAAAGCACAAGGTTTCATAAACAAGAAAAGTTCTAGAGATATACTCCATCTGATTGTACATATAGTCGTCTCAGGATTCTTGGCGATCTAATTTTTTTAGTATGATGCATAAAGAGTTAGGTAGATTGAGAACATAAGGTCGATGTTTGTAGATTTAACATGAAACTAGTTTCATAATATACAACTCTCTTATTTTAAATATATGAAATTTTTATGAAAATTGCTAGTCAAAGCTCAACATAGTAGGTTGTATCAATGTACAAATGACATATATTCACAATTGGAGGGAGTACTTATTAGTTATTACAAAAATGAACCAGAAACTATCTTGAGCAGTTATATCAATACTTGTCCAGGATCAGGATGAGACCATGGCAAAAAGGAGATAAAAAGGTTTTGTTCCAATGTGCACACAAAATTATATAATGAAAAAGGAGCCCCGTGGGACACTCATCTTATAGAAATTCCAGCAATGCATAGACAAATTGAAGTACCTAGACCAGTTCAGTGTTAGTTCTGAGTAGTGATCGAAAATCCTTAGCAATAGAGGGGTTAAGAAAGAAAGACCTACTTTGCCTTCAATGTGTTCTCAATGAGTTGATGCAGGTCATTAACATGCGCTGAAACCGCTTTAGTGAAAGATGAAACCATAACTTCAAGTACACTGTAAATTCCTGCCAACTGTGTGGCAAACTTTTGTAGTTGGGATAACTTAGATCTCATCATTTCTAATCCAAACTTATCTAAGGCATCGTTAAGGTTAGTTACTTAAGACTGTCTCCAGCGGGTCGCCTAAAATAGGGGACGCGAACTGTAGATAATACTGTTTGACACTGTTTGCAAAGTGGAGTTTGAAATAGGGGATAGAGTAGGGGATCTGTCCCTCAACATGTGTGGCCTTGAACACATGAAAAGCAAAACGTAATAAAAATGTATATAAACCACGTAACTAAATCTAGAGTTTTCGGATACAGATCACGCTAATCTCAGTAATGAGCGCATTAACAGCCTTCTTGCACCTGTCCTTGATGACCACCTCATCCAAAAGAAAAGCCAGAAGTGGATCACTTGACACAGCATTCTCATCCAAACAAACATCTGTGATATCTGGTCAAAATGTTAAGAAACCAACAGAAAGAAGATGTGGTATGCAAATGCATAAGCAGCCTCCTGAGGAGGATACAGTGGCAAATAAGGGAAGTAAGATTGTTCTGGACTGCAACATCAAACAATGAATGCAGCCGCTGGACATCCATGCTAACAGGATTGCCATGGTCTTCCTTTTCTTGAAACATGTCATCGTGCTGCTTAGAAATAAGGCCCGCTTCCAGGCACTTGTAGTAAAGATGTAGGTGAACCCTATTTCCATTGTCCGATATTGGACTCCTACAGATTGGGCAGACGTCACACCTTTGGCTGCACTCAGCACATAATGAGGCATGGCCACATGAGTTAAGCACATGGTGCACATTGCGACCATAGCTACTCAAGTCTCTAGTTGCACGGCAGCGCTCAATTCTGGCCTCCTTTTATAGCTCGATGAGATCAATGGATGCCAACTGCTCCAAAGCATTCTGTCAAAAGAAATCATTCTTTCAGCAACTACCACCAAAATTTTACTCCATATAAAGTACATTTTATCATTTGATTTGAGGCCACATAGGGCTCACTCAAAAAACAAAAAAGGCCTTGTACTTCTTGGCCACTAAGCTAATTGACTCCATGAAAATGCTAGATGGGAATACTAAAAGAAAACAAAATGCTACAGTTACTTAAGCTCGCAGACAGGACGTGGATGTAAACGACTAAATGCACATGCACACAAAGGTTTGTCATGATTGGAATCTCATACAGAGAGTCCTCTACTTTCAAGTATGGGCTCTTATGTGAGTATTTCTATGGGATTGTGGAATAAGGGACATCTGTGTTATGTGCCTTGCCCTCCAAAACATAAAGTAGCCCCTTGAAACAGAGCTTTATGCTCCCAAAAGAGAATGAAATGCAGGAACAAAAGGACCTGTTGCATTGAAAAAAATCCATCCCTCCATAAATTATTTACTCAAAAAAGCAGTGAGAGAATGAATAGTATCTTAATATCCAGGGTACTGTAAAGCAATTCTACCCTAGCTATCAGAGTTTCACAGGTTAAATTAATGTTCACTCGTTCTGTGGTAGGAACAGAACATTTTTCTCTGAACCAAATTGGTTCAACCAATTAAATGCCCTAAAATGTGCCTAAATAAAACCCAGACTTCCTGCAGCCAGCAAGCAGCTCATGAGTTTTGGAGGCACAAAGAATCGAAGCTAGTAGGCATAATTCGTGTATACGCTTGCAATTAGATCAGGTCCCATTACAAATAACCAGGTAAGGCTTTGCCTTTCGCTCGGTTTTGCATGGCAGGAAGTGAATAGAAGGGGCATGCCAGATAGTTGGGTGGCCTCGGGTAGGGGCGGGGGCGGGGCTCGCGCCCGGGCTGGCGCGGGTTCCGGCGGACAGCCGGAGAGGCGACGAGGAGACCGAAGGGTCCATGGTGCCCACTGCGTACGGGGGAAGCGGAGACCGGAAGCCAGGCGGCGGGATTCGCGGGGATGTGGCGAAAGAAGACGAGCGAACGATGTCGTGGGATCGGACGACTTAGATCACAGAACGATAGAACGGGCGGCTGAGATTGTCTAACGGCAGAACGCAATGGAGGCAGGCTACCCCTTGCAGCCTTAATAAGTAGTAGAGATTTGCTCAATGGGAACCGAAGGCCTGCCTTCATAAAGCTCCGGTAAATGACAACTTCATTTTCTTCAGGTGCAGGGGCGGTGCTGTCTCCACCAACCCTCATAATAGACATGTCACAAAAGTATCTTCCCTTCATGGCGTCAATATGACTTTGTTTAATGGTCGACTTTCCGAAGATGGTATGGCTTGGCCGCCAGGGCCGATCTTCGAAATCTTCATCTCCACTTTCCTCATCAAAGTCGTCACTATCATCAAAATCCTCAGATAAATCCGCCATTATCTCCTTTGTGATCTTCTCTGTATTTGTTTTTGCCATGGATTCGTAAAACCCAGCAATAAAAGGGTCCACAACCTTCTTCTCCTCCACCACCTTCGTCACCTCAGACACCTTCTTCTCCTCAGACATTTCTTCAAAACTTCACTATTTCATGAAGGTCGAAAATCAAGCAAGAACTGACAGCAAGAGAATTAAAATTTGAGAAAACAGCGCAAGCAACAGAAATAGCGTAGCAAATGCCACTTTTGTGGGTTTCTATTTATACGCCTAGTGCATTGCAACTTGGTGGGCCCCATCTGTCATTGACTTTCACTATTTCTAGCGACGGGAAGGTGTTTTCGGACCTTCGGCTTAAGGCCTTCGTTCATGTTGCAGTCTGAATTCGTTGTTACAAGAATAAATTAATACTGCGAGGGGCTACTATTGGGGGCCTTCGTCTTCTGAAGGTCCTCAAAAACACGACTAACATGCTTTTCAAGTATAATATACTATCACAGGAACCTTTGGCCTTGAGATGAAGGTGCGCACGATATGAAAGGCGCGGTCTGGGAGAAGGATGAACCAGATCCGAAGCTACGAATGAAGAAGCTTCGGCTTAGCGCAAGGGCAGTGATGGAGAATAGAACCAACCTAAAGGGGAATATACTGCCCAGTCCTCGATAGATTACTCCTCAGTCAGTAGAAAGTGTCGAGGACATGGATGTAATTTTATCCAGGATGTGTCCTGTGCCTATAAATAGATGAACAGTAACACCGTACTGTTCACGCTGACTTGTAATCACTTGCGCATCACTTCTGGATTCTTACCTTCTGTCAAACTGAAGGTACCAATGTAACTCAATATCATTAATGTCTCTTCATGATTATATAATGATAATATTGATAATCTAATGGTTTAATACAACTATTTATGTCTTATATGTTCCTGCTTTTATTTTTACATATTGAGATGACGAAGGTGTGTCCTTCACAACCTTCATCTGGAGACCATTATATCCTAAAGGATATAATGCTTCGAAGGACGAAGGTCTTTAATCATTAACATTTGTGTTGCCTTGTTCTTGATTCATAGCATTTGAGAACAAGTAAACAACAGAACTATACCACTCCTTCTGCATCTTCACGGAAATCTGGACCTTTCCCATCGATGATTAGCTACCGGATTTCGTTGATCTTCTCATCATCCTTCTGACCTTTCCTGATGTCTTGCTCTAGAGTGGGCTCTACCTCAATTGCCACTCCTTGAGTGTTGTTCAGAAATCCGAGACTCAACCTATTGAATTCCTTTGCTAGCTCGAACGGCATCGGGTGAGCGGCCAACATATTGACTTGACTCTTCCTGCTAAGAGCATCTGCAACCACATTTGCTTTGCCTGGGTGATAATGGATCTCCACCTCATAGTATTTGATCAATTCTAGTCATCTTCGCTGCCTCATGTTTAACTCTAAATGAGTGAATATGTACTTGAGGCTCTTGTGGTCCGTGTAGATATCACACTTCTGCCCATAAAGATAATGTCTCCAGGTCTTCAGTGCATGAACCACTGCTGGTAGCTCCAAATCATGAGTGGGGTAGTTCCTCTCATGAACTTTCAACTACCGGGACGAGTATTCCACTACTTTCCCTTCCTGCATTAACACACATCCTAGTCCGGTGTACGAGGCATCACAATATACTGAGAATGGCATGTGAACATCTGGCACAACCAACACCTGTGCTGTTGTTAACTTCTGCTTGAACATCTCAAATGATTCTTGGCACGCTGGGGTCCACTTGAACTCAACCTTCTTTGCTAGCAAGGCTGTCATTGGTCTGGCAATCTTGGAGAAACCTTCAATGAAACGCCGATAGTAACCGGCCATTCCAATAAAACTCTTGATTCCTTGGACATCTTTTGGTGCTTTCCAGTCTAGAATCGCTGCTACCTTCTTTGGATCTACAGCTAGTCCATCTCGGTTTATAATATGACCCAAGAATAGAACTTCGCTGATCTAGAACTCGCACTTGCTAAGCTTGGCATACAATTGGCAATCTCGTAGCCTCTGAAGTACCTTCATCAAATGTTCCTCATGCTCTTGCTCATTCTAGGAATATACAAGAATATCATCAATGAACACCACTACGACTTGTCCAGGTAGTCCATGAACACATTGTTCATCAGATACATGAAGTAAGCTGGTGCATTCGTCAATCCAAATGACATAACCATGAACTCATATTATCCATACTTGGTGATGAATGCTGTCTTCGGTATATATGCGGGTCAAATTCTGAGCTGGTGGTAGCCTGACCTCAGATCTATCTTTGAGAACACACTGGCTCCTCTCAACTGATCAAATAGGTCTTTGATTCAAGGCAAAGGGTACTTGTTCTTGACAGTGACTTCATTCAAAGCTCTGTAATCAATGCACATCCTCTTTGTGCCATCCTTCTTCTCCATAAATAGTACTGGGGCTGCCCAAGGCAAGGTACTTGGTCTGATATAACCTTTCTCCAACAACTCATCAATCTGCTTCTTGAGTTCCACCAACTCTGGTCCAGACACTCGATAAGCTCTCTTGGAAATAGGGGCGGTGCCTGGGATAAGCTCTATAGCAAATTCGACTTTCCTTTCAGGTGGCATGCCTGATAACTCCTTAGGGAATACATCGGGGAATTCTGACACAATCCTAATTGCCTCAATTGGATTGGACTCCTTGTCATCTACTAATAAATGATGACAGGCTCCTTCTTCTAGTTCAGGTAAGTACAGCTTAGTTATGACTTCCTTTCTAGATGGGGACACCAACTTAACTATTCTCTTGTCGCAACTGACAGTGCCTTGATTTCTGTGTGGCCAATTCATCCCTAGGATGACATCTAACCCTTGAGTTCCCATTACTACTAGGCTAGCGGGGAAGTCTATCCCCCTTATTTCAATCCTTAGATTCGAACAAATCCTATCAGACTGAACTTTCCCCCAACTGAATTAACTCTTAAAGGTGGGATCATTGGTTCTATGGGGATGTTATGTGATTCTACCCAAGATGTAGAAACAAAAGAATGTGTGGCACCAGTATCAAATAGTACTTTTGCTGGATAGGATTCGACTGGAAACATACCTATTGCCATGTCCTGAGCATCCTGGATTGCTTCGGCCTCCAGGTGATTCACCTTTCCACGGTTATAGGCCTGACCACGGACTCCTGGTGCTTGTTGTGGTGCTCCTTGTCTTGCTGGGGCATTGACTACTAGCGGCTGCTGAGCTGCTTTCTTGGGACAGTTCTTCACCTAGTGATTTTGTTCTCCACAGTAGAAGCATGCACGACCTCCTACTTGTGCTGGGGCTGCTTAGCCATTCTGGTTGGTTGCTGGGGCAGGAAGATGAGCTGCCTAGTTGTTCTGATGCTGGTACTAATTTCCTCCAGGTTGGGTGTTCTGATGGTACTGCTGCTGCTGAGGAAACTGCCTCTGGTACTGGTGCTGGTGCTGACACTGATGCTAGTGCTAGTGACCTTGCTTGAATTACTGTGGTGGGTTGCCTGAGTAGCGGGGACGATTGCTACTCCCGGCCTGAGATCCTCTGATCTTGCGCTTCCTATCCTCCATCTTCCGACACTTCCTTTCAGTCATGATTGCCCTGTCAATCAAATGCTAGAAGGTGGGGAAAGTGTGATTCATCAGCTGATAATGGAGGGGATCAACCAGTCCTCTCAGAAACCGGTACTGCCCTTAGCATCCATGTTAACGTCTTCTGGGGCATAGCGTAACAACTACAAAAACTTATCCTTGTACTCGCTAATAGACAGGGGACCTTGCTTCAGGGCGAGAAACTCCTCCTTACTCACTACCATCAGTCCCTCGGGCACATGGTAGCGATGGAAGTTGTCCTTAAACTCCTCCCAAGTAATGGCTTCAGGGCTGGCATGGGTGGCGAGGTAAGACTCCCACCAAGACTGTGCTGCTCCCCTCAGTTGTCGGGGACCATACAACACCTTCTCATGATCGTTGCACTGAGCAGTGTGCAACTCATGCTCCACGGTATGTAGCCAATCTTTCGTGTCCATGGGATCAGTAGAGTGGGCAAAGATAGGGGGATGGCCCCTCATAAACTCTGCCTGCTTGTCTCTGGGCACTTGTGGCATCTGGACTTGCACTGGAGGCTGTGGTGGGGGTGGTTGCTGCTGCACCTGCTGCATCACTGCTAAGGTCTGATCAATTGCCTGAACTGCCTGAGTTTGCATCATGAACATCTGCTCGACTGTCATCTGGGGTGGTGAAAGGGAAATGTGCCCTTGGGCAATTTCTATTATGTTTTGGTGATTAAGTGCCCAACACATTTAATTAAGTTCTTATGTGCTAAATGAAGAGAAAAGTGCAAATCAAGACATGAGGTATGTTTCTAGACTTAGTACATTATTTTGAGTACTAACATATTTTGTCTAAGTGCTAGAAACAGGAAAAGAAAGAATTGCAAATGACTTGGTTGTGTGCAGCCAAAGTCCAGCTCGGCCTGGCACACCAGACTGTCCGGTGGTGCACCGGACAGTGTCCGGTGCACCAGGCTGGTTACCGGTGAACAGGCCGCTCTCGGAAAAGTTTGGCGGCGTACGGCTATAATTCACCGGACTGTCCGGTGGTTCACTGGACTGTTCGGTGAGCCAACGGTCGCCAGCGCAACGGTCGGCCGCGCAATCCACGGGCGACGCGTGGCCTGCGCCAACGGTCGGCAGGGGGCACCGAACTGTCCGGTGTGCACCGAACAGTGTCCGGTGCGCCAACTGGCCCGGAGCTGCAATGGTTATCTGCGCCAGAAAAGGAAGGAGATCGGCACCAGACCATCTACAGTGACTGTCCGGTGGCGCACCGGACTGTCCGGTGCGCCACTCGACAGAAGGCAAGGATAGCCTTCCTTGTTGATCTTCAACGGCTCCTAGCTGCCTTGGGGCTATAAAAAGGGGCCCCTAGGCGCATGGAGGAGTTACCCAAGATTACAATAAACACTCTAAGACTCCAATACTCCAACTTCACGCATTCGATTCTTTGAGATAGTGACTTGAGCTCCATTTGAGTTGTGAACTCCGTGCTTTGTGTTTTGAGCTCGAGTTGTGACTTGTGTGTATGATTGTACTGTGGATTTGAGTCTTGTGTGTGTTGATGTCCCCTCCCTTACTTCTGTGCTTCTTTTGTGATCATCATTGTAAGGGCGAGAAGCTCCAAGTTGTGGAGATTCCTCGCAAATGGGAGAAAGACTAAGAAAGGAAAAACCGTGGTATTCAAGTTGATCATCGGATCACTTGAAAGGGGTTGAGTGCAACCCTCGTCCATTGGGATGCCACAACGTGGAAGTAGGCAAGTGTTACTTGGCTGAACCATGGGATAAAATTGCGTGTCTCTTGTGTGCTTTCTCTTTGATTGTCTGTGTTCACAAGAGCTTGTTTCAAGCTACTTAGCTATTCTAACTTTCATAACTAAGTTTTGTGGCTATTAGTGTTGAATTTTACAGGATCACCTATTCACCCCCCCTCTAGGTGCTCTCAATTGGTACCGGAGCCGTTCTCTTCACTTAAAGGACTAACCGCCCGAAGAGATGGATCCTAAGGGAAAGGGGATGGTGGTCAACGACAAGGAGAAGGAGTCCCTCTTCAACGAGCCAAGAGACGACAAGCCCACTGAATCTGGCTCGAGTCACAAGAAGAAGGATGGGAAGAAGAAGAGGCGCATCAAGAAGATCATCTACTACGACAGTGATGCCTCGTCTTCTTCACCACACGACGACAACGATGACTCCTCGTCAAAGAGGAAACCTGTGACGGAACCTCCCAAGTCATTAGGCCCACCTACAGTTGTCCTTGTCCAACGGACCACAGACAACCCTGTAGATGCCCCTGAATCACTTAGCTTGATAAGTTCGGTATCTGCTTTTCTTACCTTTCCCAAGAGCGTTTCACCCGTCACGCAGACATTACAGATCATCGGAGATACGAAAATGCGGAAGTGATTACATAAACTTACATTTATTTAAAAGTAAGACAAAGTTATATATTACAGACCAGGATATACTTAGCTGAGTGCAGAGTATTATTATTACAGAACCAAGGGAGGCAAAAACTCCTCCTGATAAGTATCAAACAAAAGTTCTTATGGAGGAAACCTTCCTCCCGCAGCTCTATTCTTGGTTTTCTTCTTTTGAGACCACCTTGGAACAGAAACGACAAAAAATTGTCGCTTCTTCACCTAAAAACAATAGGGAATAAAACCCTGAGTATGGAAGTACTCAGCAAGACTTATCCGACTAAAGAAAAGACTCTCAAGGGTATGCGGGTTATAAGGGGGTCAAGGTAAGGTTTCTCAATGATCAAAGACTCTGTTTGCAGAAATGCTTACTAAGAGTGGATCCTTAAAAATCCAGTTTTATTGTCAAGTTTATTAGGATTACCTGTAACTAGAGTTCTTTCTACCCTAGTTCAATCACTTGACCTGCACTAGCCAATTTCTTAACAACCTTTTATCTTTACTGGAGTTCTACGTATAGGGCAGTGACCAAGTCTTCATAACCGCGAAGGTACGGCGATCCGAATCGATTATACTCAACTGAGGATCTCCGATCACACGACATATGTAGCACTTAACCCTTGCATATGTCAACCCGCCATCGGGGTTCTTAAGACCAGATCAGGTTCACGCCAACCGAGAGCACAGATACACCACCGTCCAGCCTCTTGCCACGGAGGGTACACACTACTCTCGCCATCTCTCCACTCCCATTGCGTGGTATCTTATTCTGGCCTTAGTCTGCCCGAGGCAAGGCTTACCCATGACGAGGCATGTGACCAGTTAAAGGGTCCTCGGTCAGCAAGCCTACATCGACACGGTCCTTAATAGACTCAGACGGAGACACTACACCGAGACTCTCTTCTCGTGCAAGTCAACCGCCCGATCTCAGCTTTATTACTTAAACCCAAAGTCTGGTACCTGGCAGAGGTACATCTTTTCCGATGTTGAACCCATCATGGCCATGATGGATCCACCATCAACTTTTATTTTCAAAATCATCCCTCCCACTTTGCCACATCATCTTTTGTAAAAACAAAATCTTTTCTCTGCTAAAGCAAGACTAAGCATAGTAAAAACTTTTTTATAAAACAGGGATCCAAAGGAAGGTAACCAAATTCAAGGAAGGTAATGCAGGAATTGTTTTATCAATCAACTCCTATCACCTAATGCATCAAGCAAGTGAAAAAAAAATTTAAAAGAGTCAAGGAGGTGGCAAATGCACCGGGGCTTGCCTTGGTTTATAGGTGAGTCAGGCTCGGATCCGCAGATGTCAAAGTAAAAACAATTTCCTGCCCGATGTTCCGCATGTGGTGGTGGTGAAGTCTTTTCTTCTTCTACTTCAACTTCTTCCTCGTTTTCTAAATATAACCATTTATATATATAAGCATGAATGCCATGTAATGCTCATGAGAGTGCAAAGATAATAAGAATTTATTATCTAAGGTCTTGAATACAATTTTCCTTCACGGTCCTCCGAGAAACTAGGGTTTTTGGAGTCAACAGTGAAGTTCAAAGAGCAGGGGGGTGGGGGTTTTGGGTTCTAATTATCAAACAAGGTCCAAATCAAACCAAAATCTACCCAAGGCTTCTAAATAATGTTTTAAGCTCATATAAAAAGTTTGGGCATTTTTGGAATTATCATTGTTTTTCTAAAAATCTAAAAGCAATACTTTAGGCCATTTTAAATGTCCCAAAATTCCCTATTTGTTCTAAAATCATAAAACTATTTTTTATTAAATACTAGGGAAAATAAGGAATCTAGGAAAATTGGTTTGACATTTTTAGGATTTTTCTACAATTTCTTACAGATTTCTAAAGCTTGCTAGAAAAAGAAAAAGAAAAATAATGAACAGTCTCGGGCCGAATCCAGCCCAAGCCGGCCCAGCTAGGGCAGAAACGCGCCCGCGCGCGCCCACGGCGACTTTGCGAATAAGGCCCTACAGTTTTGAATAACCCGAAGGAGCCTAAACACTATTCAAAACAGTCGCTGACACTTTGCAGAAATGCCCTGTACTTCTATTTCTTCTCCACAAACGTCCCTGGCCACGGCGCGCTCGCCGTTCATCTCTAACACGGCCCGTACTGGCCCTCGCCGGCGACGACTGCTATGGCTAACTATTGGGGAGGCATAACCGACCTAGGACGACCTAGGAACACCCATTTATTCGCCATAAATCCCACTGGGGACTGTCTGTCCATGACCACGGCGGAAACTGAGTTCATGAACATACGTTCCCGCCAAACCATGGTCGAATTGAGCAAACGGGCGCCACAGTGAGCTTCGCAAGCATGCAGAGGCATGAAAACAATACGTGGATTGGACAGTGTCTTACCAGAGTAAGCTGGCCACGGGCGGACTGTTCTTGGTGGCGCGGCGGACCGATTTGGGGGAAAATGGCACCATGGCGTGCACGGGTGGAATTGAGGGCGAGGCCTGCGGCTATACGGCCACAAGGGGTTCTAGATTTACTGTGCACAATCAATTTGGGAGGAGGGGGCAGAGGCAGCGCGAATTTTGCTTCGGTTTACTCACGGTGTGTGTGATGATCGGGCCTCGTCGTGAACCATAGGGCTATTTATAGCCGCGGGGTCCGGCGATCACCTCACGGCCACGGATAGCATCACAAGCGCATGCCAACCACATCGGTAGGAGACACAGTGAGAGAAATCATGGCATGAGTGCCACCGCGGCAAGATTTACTGATCACGGTGGCCGTAGGTGAGGTCTCCGGCTGGACTCGGGGAATGGTGCCACGTATGCGTTATCTAACTCCGGCGTTATCCGTTCCTTACCGAGCCCAAATTGGAACGCCGGCGGCACGAATTGCGGCGCCGAGTCACCGGTGGGGAACGGCTGGTAATCACCCTGATGCAGATACTGTACCATGGAATACTTCTTCTGTGGGCCTGACAGTCATAATTTAGGGCCAAATTTCTCTCAGATTTCTATAGCAACTTGCCCAAATCTCTGCAGCAAAGTTGTAGAGCTACACACCAGCTACAATATTGTCATAGCAATCCTAAGCAAATTCTTGCTTGTTCATGCCTGAATTCATGCCCAAAATCTCTGTGGTTGCACTGTCAGTCTGAAATTCAGACTTTAACAGCCTGACAGCCTGACTTTGGGTGTGATTTTCTCCAAATTCTTCATAACAACTATGCTTACACTCTTAAGCAAAATTGTTCTCCTTTGATAGGTCTACAAATTTGATGTGGTGACCTAGGGCAAAAACCCTAGAATTTGAAAGCTACAGAGCTCCAAAGTTGAGCCCATAACACTGATTTCAGACTTAGCATAGAACCCAAATGGGGTCCTTTTTGCAATTAGGTCCAAAACCCAGGGTTTAGCTTACAAATCCACATATTTGTGAACCAAATGACTTAGGATACTTATTTATCCTGGTTTTTGCACTTTAGTCAACAAGTGCACTATTTTTGCACATAGGCCCCTAGGGTTTGGATTTAGGGTTTTCCAGGGTTCCAATTAGGGTTTCTGGTAACCCAGGGGTGTAAATGTAACTTAGACCCATCCTTAGTAATATTTTATGATTATTACTCTTAAACTTTAAGGTTTTCTCTATTTGGGTCCTGTTTTACCCCTCAGATCCCTATTTAAAGTTAAGCACCCTACACTAGGGTCTTATTTGCAAAATGCCATAACAATACAACTTGCTTGAAATTTTTGCCTAGTGAATGCATTCTAGGTGTATCAAACATATGAAATGCTGATGCTTATGATGTTATGCTCAAGTTTAGTAACAGTAACACCAGGGGTGTTACAAAACCGGTGAATCAAAACTATTCATTTGATTATTCTCGTATTCCATTTAATTCTAATGCTCATTTGTTATCAATTCCACTTGGGAAACCTCCACGCTTTGATGGAGAAGACTACTCTTTTTGGAGTCACAAAATGCATAGTCACTTATTTTCTCTCCATCCTAGTATTTAGGAGATTGTTGAAAACGGAATGCATTTTGATAGTACTGACAATCCCGTTTTCATAAATGAGCAAATTCACAAGAATGCACAAGCTACTACTGTTTTGCTAGCATCCTTGTGCAGGGATGAATACAACAAGGTGAGCGGCTTGGACAACGCCAAGCAAATATGGGACACCCTCAAGATATTGCATGAGGGAAATGACGCCACCATGATCACCAAAATGGAGTTGGTGTAAGGCGAACTGGGAAGATTTGCGATGATCAAGGGAGAGGAGCCAACACAAACCTACAACAGGCTCAAGACCCTCATCAACAAGATTAGAAGCTATGGAAGCACAAGATGGACGGACCACGACGTCGTCCGACTTATGCTAAGGTCATTCACGGTAATTGACCCCCATCTTATCAATCTCATTCGTGAAAACCCCAGGTACACCAAGATGACGCCCGAGGAGATACTCGGAAAATTCGTGAGCGGGCGTATGATGGTAAAGTAAGCGTGATACATGGATGATGCTCTTAATGGCCCTCTACCCATCTACGAGCCTCAACCCGTTACTCTCAAAGCAACAAGCAGCAGGGAGGCACTACCAAGCAAAGTGGCACAATTTGAGGCTGTCGGGCTAAACGAAGATGAGATGGCCCTAATCATCAAGCGCTTCAAGACCACACTGAAAGGACGCAAGGAGTACCCCAACAAGAACAAAGCAAAGGGAAAGCGCTCCTATTTCAAATGCGGTAAGACTGGTCATTTCATAGCACAATGCCCCGATAATGATGATGACCAGGAACAAGAAAAGCATGGGAAGAGGGAGAAGAAGAAGGTTTACAAGAAGGCAAAGGGCAAGGCGCACCTTGGCAAAGAATGGGACTCGGACTACTCTTCATCCGACTCCGACGATGAAGGACTGGCAGCCTCGGCCTTCAACAAATCTTCACTCTTCCCCAATGAACGCCACACTTGCCTCATGGCCAAGGAAAAGAAGGTAAGTGTTTGAGATACCCCTAAGTACACTACTTCTAGCGATGATTATTCTTCCGATGATGAAGTAGAATACTCTAGCTTATTCAAAGGTTTAGATAGAGCTAAGGTAGAAAAGATCAATGAATTAATTGATGCTCTAAATGAAAAAGGATAGATTGTTAGAAAAACAAGAGGATATTTTATATGAGGAGCATGATAAATTTGTTAGCGTGCAAAAATCTCTTGCTTTAGAGATTAAAAGGAATGAAATGCTATCTTTTGAGTTATCTGCTTGTCATGAAACTATATCTAGTTTAAAGAGTTTAAATGATGATTTAAATGCTAAGCTAGAGGAAGCCAATAAATCTAGTTCATGTGTAGAGCATGTTAGTATTTGTAATAGATGTAAGGACTTTGATGTTAATGCTTGTAATGAACATCTTATTGCTATTCTAAAATTGAATGATGAAGTGCCAAGTCTTAATACTTAACTTAATACTTGCAAAAATGATTTTGATAAATTAAAATTTGCTAGGGATGCCTACACAATTGGTAGACACCCCTCTATTAAGGATGGACTTGGTTTTCAAAAGGAAACCAAGAACTTAACAAGCCAAAAGGCTCCCGTTCTCAACAAAGAGAAAGGGAAGGCTCCTATGGCTAGTAATTCTCAAAAGTGTCATGCCTACATTTACGATAGAAAATATTCTAGGAATGCTCATAGAAGTTATGATCATAATGCTTTTGATTCACATACTATGTTTGCCTCTAGCTCTACTTTTGTGCATGGTAGAAGTAGGCCTAGAAGAAATCATGTTATGCATCATGTGCCTAGGAGAGTGTGTAATGAACCTTCCACTATTTACCATGCTTGCAATACTTCATTTGCGCTTGTATGTAAGAATGAAAAAGTAGTTGCTAGAAAGTTTGGATCCAAATGCAAGGGAGACAAGACTTGTATTTGGGTTCCAAAGGCTATTGTAACTAACCTTGTAGGACCCAACAAGAGTTGGGTACCTAAAACCCAAGCATAAATTGTCTTGCAGGTTTATGCATCCGGGGGCTCAAGCTGGATTATCGACAGCGGATGCACAAACCACATGACGGGGGAGAAGAAGATGTTCACCTCCTACGTCAAGAATAAGGATTCCCAGGATACGATTATTTTTGGAGATGGGAACCAAGGCAAGGTCAAAGGTTTGGGAAAGATAGCCATCACAAGCGAACACTCTATTTCAAATGTATTTTTAGTAGAGTCATTAGGATACAACCTTCTGTCTGCAAGTCAATTGTGCCATATGGGCTATAATTGTTTGTTTACAAATGTTGATGTTTCTGTCTTTAGAAGGAGTGATGGTTCATTAGTGTAAACAGGTACATTCGGACATAAATCAAAACCACAGCGTGAAGAGTATGAATGGTGGCGCAGAGCCGAAGCTGTGCGCAAAGGAGCTTCGGCATGATGATAGGAAAAAAGAAACCGACTTAAAGAGGAAAAGGCTATCTAGACCCTGATAAATTACTATAGAGTTATTATCAAATGTAAAGGGCCTGAATGTAATTTTGCATGGGCTGCGACCCGTGCCTATAAATAGATGAGCAGTACTCCCGTACTAGACACGTTGACTTGGCGTTTGCTCTCACGTCACGCTTGTACCCTTTGCTTTTCTTCGAGCCAAAGGTACATTCATAATTTGTCATTGTAAATACAGCAATGTAATTTAAAATAAGTTAATAGTGACCATTAAAGTGTTTATATTATTTTTTCATATCTTGTGTATGAATCCTTCTTTGTCAATTATTGTACCCATAAAGGTTTGTCCTTCATGACCTTCGTCCGAAATTCATTATATCCGAAGGGAGATAATGCTTCGAAGGACGAAGGACCTTAACATTTAATACTTTTATGTTGCCTTGTTCCTAACTCTTAGCGTTTAAGAACAAGTCCCCAACAACGACAAACTCTATTTAGTTGATTTTTCGAAAGAGGAGGCCGATCTAGATGCATGCTTAATAACTAAGACTAGTATGGGCTAGCTGTGGCATCGCCGTCTAGCACATGTTGGGATGAAGAACCTTCATAAACTTTTAAAGGGAGAACATGTGTTAGGACTAACCAATGTATATTTCAAAAAAGATAGACCTTATGTAGCTTGTTAGGCAGGGAAACAGGTGGGAAGCACTCATCACAACAAGAATGTGATGACAACATCAAGACCACTGGAGCTTCTTCACATGGACCTCTTCGGACCCATCGCCTACCTTAGCATCGGGGGAAGTAAGTATTGTCTAGTAATTGTTGATGATTTTTCCCGCTTCACTTGGGTGTTCTTTTTGCAGGATAAATCAGAAACCTAAGGAACCCTAAAGCGCTTTCTAAGGAGGGCTCAAAACGAATTTGAGCTCAAGGTGAAAAAGATAAGAAGCGACAACGGGTCCGAGTTCAAGAATCTGCAAGTAGAGGAGTATCTTGAGGAGGAAGGCATCAAGCACGAGTTCTCCGCTCTCTACACACCACAGCAAAATGGTGTGGTAGAGAGGAAGAACAGGACGCTTATCAACATGGTGAGGACGATGCTTGGAGAGTTAAAAACACCCGAGCGGTTTTGGTCAAAAGCTGTGAACACAGCCTGCCACACCATAAACCGGCTATATCTGCATCGTCTCCTCAAGAAGACCTCCTACGAACTTCTTACCGGTAACAAACCCAATATCTCTTACTTTCGTGTATTTGGGAGCAAATGCTATATTTTGGTGAAGAAAGGTAGACATTCTAAATTTGCTCCCAAGGCAGTAGAAGGGTTTTTACTAGGGTATGACTCAAATACAAAGGCTTATAGAGTCTTCAATAAATCATCTAGTTTGGTTGAAGTCTCTAGCGACGTTGTATTTGATGAGACTAATGGCTCTCCAAGAGAGCAAGTTGATCTTGATGACATAGATGAAGATGATGTTCCAACGGCTGCAATGCGCATGATGGTGATTGGAGATGTGCGACCACAGAAACAACAGGAGCAAGATCAGCCTTCTTCCTCAACAATGGTGCATCCCCCAACTCAAGATGATGGACAGGTTCCTCAAGAAGAAGCGCGTGATCAAGGGGGAGCACAAGAAGAACAAGTTATGGAGGAAGAAGCACCACTGGCCCCTCCAACTCAAGTCCGAGCGAAATCCAAAGAAATCACCCCATCGATCAGATTCTGGGTGTCATAAGCAAGGGAGTAACAACTCGCTCACGTTTAGCTAATTTTGTGAGCATTACTCGTTTGTCTCTTCTATTGAGCCTTTCAGGGTAGAAGAGGCCTTGCAGGATCCGGACTGGGTGTTGTCCATGCAAGAAGAGCTCAACAACTTCAAGAGGAATGAAGTTTGGAGCCTGGTGCCACGTCCCAAGCAAAATGTTATGGGAACCAAGTGGGTGTTCCGTAATAAGCAAGACGAGCATGGAGTGGTGACAAGAAACAAGGCTCAACTTGTGGCAAAAGGTTATGCCCAAGTCACAGGTTTGGATTTCGAGGAGACTTTTGCTCCTGTGGCTAGGCTAGAGTCTATTCGAATATTATTAGCCTATCCTGCTCACCACTCTTTCAGGTTGTTTCAAATGAATGTGAAGAGCGCTTTCCTCAATGGGCCAATCAAGGAGGAGGTGTATGTGGAACAACCCCCTGGCTTTGAGGATGACAGGTACCCCGACCATGTGTTTAAGCTCTCTAAGGCGCTCTATGGACTTAAGCAAGCCCCAAGAGCATGGTATGAATGCCTTAGAGATTTCTTAATTGCTAATGCTTTCAAGGTTGGGAAAACTGATCCCACTCTTTACACTAAGACTTGTGATGGTGATCTTTTTGTGTGCCAAATTTATGTCGATGACATAATATTTGGTTCTACTAACCAAAAGTCTTGTGAAGAGTTTAGCAGGGTGATGACTCAAAAGTTTGAGATGTCGATGATGGGCAAGTTGACCTACTTTCTTGGGTTCCAAGTGAAGCAACTCAAGGATGGCACCTTCCTCTCCCAAACGAAGTACACTCAAGACCTTCTCAAGAGATTTGGAATGAAGGACACAAAGCCCGCAAAGACACCGATGGGAACCGACGGGCATGTCGACTTCAATAAAGGAGGTAAGTCCGTTGATCAAAAGGCATACCGATCTATGATAGGGTCATTACTTTATTTATGTGCTAGTAGACCGGACATTATGCTTAGTATGTGCATGTGTGCTAGATTTCAATCCGACCCCAAGCAATGTCACCTTGTGGCCGTTAAGCGAATTCTTATGTATTTAGTTGCTACGCCTTGCTTCGGGATCTGGTATCCAAAGGGGTCTACCTTTGACTTAATTGGATATTCAGACTCTGATTGTGCTGGATGCAAGGTTGATAGGAAGAGTACATCAGGGACATGCCAATTCCTAGGAAGATCCCTGGTGTCTTGGAGTTCAAAGAAACAAACATTCGTTGCCCTATCCACCACTAAGGCCGAGTATGTTGTCGCAGGATAGTGTTGCGCGCAACTACTTTGGATGAGGCAAACCCTCAAGGACTTTGGCTACAATCTAAGCAAAGTCCCACTCTTATGTGACAATGAGAGTGCAATCCGCATGGCGGATAATCCTGTTGAACACAGCCGCACTAAGCACATAGACATCCGGCATCACTTTCTGAGAAACCACTAGCAAAAGGGAGATATCGAGGTGTACCACATTAGCACCAAGAACCAGCTAGTCGATATCTTCACCAAGCCTTTAGATGATAAAAGGTTTTGCAGGTTGCGTAGTGAGCTAAATGTCTTAGATTCGCGTAACTTGGATTGATCTATAGCATACATGTGTTATATGCCTTTGATCATGTTACTTCATGCATTTATGTAATTTGTTGCTTGTTTATGGTGCTCTGTTTTGGTGCTCAAGTTGTGCAAGGGATCCCCGGACCTCACAAGTCTATGTGTGAATGATGCACATATTTAGGGGGAGATGTGCTAGAACTTGACCCTTTGAGACTAACATTTGTGTTTGAGTATACTTGATGTAGTCTCAAAGGTGCATTGAAAGGGAAAGGTGAACTTGGACCATGCAAAGACTTCCACTGCACTCCGGTATTAGTGTAATTAACTCTAAGTTCATATCTATGCTCCTCTTATTGCCTTTGTGCTCTTTATTGGCATTTTTGGTGAGGCAATGGGGTTAAAGGGCCAATAATGATCCCGTTTTGGTGCTTAATGCCAAAGGGGGAGAAATTAAGGCCAAAGCAAATGGATCAGCTACCACTTGTGAATTGTGAAAATAATAGAGTTAGAACTTTTGATTTATTCAAAACACTCTTATTGCAAAATTTGGTCTCTTGTGGGGGAGATTTCTTGAGAAAAAGGGGGAGTTTTTGGCACTTGATCAATTTCACTCTTGCATTATCTCCCTTTGTGCCTAAACAAGTGTGTTTGACTTAGAGATAGGAAAATGAATTTTATTTGCAAAAACAAACCAAGTGGTGGCCAAAAATGATCCAAATATGTCAAAACTTGTGCAAAGACAATTTTGTTCTCAATTGCATTGATGTTGCACTTCTTTTGGTTGCTTTTGGATGTGTTGGCATAAATCACCAAAAAGGGGGAGATTGAAAGGGAAATGTGCCCTTGGGCAATTTCTATTATGTTTTGGTGATTAAGTGCCGAACACATTTAATTAAGTTCTTATGTGCTAAATGAAGAGAAAAGTTCAAATCAAGACATGAGGTATGTTTCTAGACTTAGTACATTGTTTTGAGTACTAACATATTTTGTCTAAGTGCTAGAAACAGGAAAAGAAAGAATTGCAAATGACTTGGCTGTGTGCAGCCAAAGTCCAGCTCGGCCTGGCACACCGGACTGTCCGGTGGTGCACCGGACAGTGTCCGGTGCGCCAGGCTGGTTTCCGGTGAACAGGTCGCTCTCGGGAAAGTTTGGCGGTGTACGACTATAATTCACTGGACTGTCCGGTGGTTCACCGGACTGTCCGGTGAGCCAACGGTCACCAGCGCAATGGTCGGTCGCGCAATCTGCGGGCGACGCGTGGCCCATACCAACGGTCGGCAGGGGGCATCGGACTGTCCGGTGTGCACCAGACAGTGTCCAGTGCGCCAACTGCCCCGGAGCTGCAACGGTCGTCTGTGCCAGAAAAGGAAGGAGATCGGCACCGGACCATCTACAGTGACTGTCCGGTGGCGCACCGGACTATCCGGTGCGCCACTCGACAGAAGGCAAGGATAGTCTTCCTTGTTGATCTTCAACGACTCCTAGTTGCCTTGGGGCTATAAAAGGGACCCCTACGCGCATGGAGGAGTTACCCAAGCTTACAAGAAACATTCTAAGACTCCAATACTCCAACTTCACGCATTCGATTCTTTGAGATAGTGACTTGAGCTCCATTTGAGTTGTGAACTTCGTGCTTTGTGTTTTGCTCGAGTTGTGACTTGTGTGCTTGATTGTGCTGTGGATTTGAGTCTTGTGTGTGTTGCTCTCCCCTCCCTTACTTCTGTGCTTCTTTTGTGATCATCATTGTAAGGGCGAGAGGCTCCAAGTTGTGGAGATTCCTCGCAAACAGGAGAAAGACTAAGAAAGGAAAAACTGTGATATTCAAGTTGATCATCGGATCACTTGAAAGGGGTTGAGTGCAACCCTCGTCCATTGGGACGCCACAACGTGGAAGTAGGCAAGTGTTACTTGGCCGAACCATGGGATAAAATCGTGTGTCTCTTGTGTGCTTTCTCTTTGATTGTCTGTGTTCACAAGAGCTCGTTTCAAGCTACTTAGCCGTTCTAACTTTCATAACTAAGTTTTGTGGCTATTAGTGTTGAATTTTACAGGATCACCTATTCACACCCTCCCTCTAGGTGCTCTCAGGTGGCGGTGGCAACTGCTGCTATTGGGCTGCATCCTCCTGGGGTGCCTGTTGTTCCGACTGAGCACGCCTCGCACCTATGCGCCTATTCTCAGACATCTGTAGAAATCACACACATATCAGATCTGACTCTATAGTCTTTCAGGATAAGAAAAGATATACGGAAATCTTCATAGCACTGAACAATTGATCATCTTCACTGACATCTTCTCAGATAAAGAGGAAAGTAGAAATGAATGGATTACCCAACTAAATAACTGACTTTATTAATAACTACACCAAGTTGCAGGGGATACCCACACCTTGGTGACAATCATTACAAAGATCCAACTTCATCACATGTTCATCATAACAAGCATCCAACATAAGATAAGCAAACTAACTCTAATTAAGACTGACTAGACTAAGACACTAAATTAAGCATTATTACAGACTCCAACTCTGTCGATCTATGGATCTAAATCTATCCGGGTCCTGCAGTCTGGGGTACCGTAGTCGAAGCGACCACGGGGTGGTGAACGGTAAGGGTACTGAATCCCGACAGGGGTGGGAAAACCACCATCAAGATAGTGGCGTGCAGCACACTTAACACACAATTCTGCAACCTCCGCCCAAACCTTGCCCAACTCATCAAGGGCGTGGTCCAACTCCGTGTTGAGCACGGTGGCCAGGTTGACCATGCTGTTCAGCCTGGGATTGCCCTCACCGACGGGTGAGACAATCACACCACCAGCACTACCGGTAGAATGGCGAGGGTAGTACTTCAGGTCAAGGCCATCAGCTACCCCGCTGAACAACGAGCAATACTGAGAAAGTGCCTGTCGTGCTACATCCTGCATGGCTGCCTCGGTAGTGTCCCTCTCAGTGATAGAATAGTGCTCTGAGAAGGCCTCTGCACCCCGGAGATCATCGTCCGGATGTCACACCAAGCAAGTAGCCTCCCACTAGTCCGGGTATAACCCGCGACGATGCTGGTAGACTACACAACGGTACTCGATGGACCAAGTGTGTCGGTCGAGGGCCCGACGCAGCAGGGTGTCGAGAGCGTCGTGGAAGTGACACCCGCAAGCGATGTCACGAGTGATGGGTCTAGCGATCCACCCCTCTGGCTCCGGTTCCTCCGAGCGCTCTGTGCCGTGGCTTGAACTGCCACCGGCGTCGTCATCGTCTCCGTCTCCGTCAGGGTCTCCTCCAGCAGTCGGGATGCCCTATGGTGGTGTAGAGGGCATCTCTGGCTGAGGTGCAGGGGAAGGCGGCCTCTCAGACTCCACCTCCTGCTGAGGCGAGGGGGAAGAGTCATGCTGCTCCTGCTCCTGCTCCTGGCGTTGGCGCTCCTGCTCCTCGTGCAGGCGACGATGCAGTCTCTCCAGGTGACTGGACTGACCTGACACCGTGCGACGTAGTGGACGCTTCGCCAGACGAGAAGCCAAGAGGGAATCACAGACTTACGTGCAGTGCACCTGGTATGGGCCATCTACAAAAGACATCGTAAGCACAAGAGTAAGAGTAGAACTATGAGACCAGAAAGTAAACAGAAAGAAAAGTGAGACAAAACTTTTTGAGATAAGTAAATAACATAGAGTTGGTCAAGATAACCAACTTTTAAAAAGACACTAAGGTCAAGGTAAGAGTAGGGATCTATAGTCCTTAGGGAGACCATTCTAGTCTAGGTTGACGGTCCTACAGTCAACAAGGCTTTGATACCACTTATGTCACACCCGGTTTTGGAAGGCAAACCGAGTGCGAACCATGTACATGCCAGGATCAGAACTCGCGTACACAGCGATTACATAATTGGACATCATCACACAATGCTTAAAGTAAATAGCGGAAAGGGTACTTAGTTACATCAAGATGTCTGAGACATCCACAGAGTCTAATACATATCCATAGTGTTCAACAATAATATCAAGGTGCGGAGTAACGAAACATAGAAGATAAGCTTACACAGGCAGCTGACTGGGGGTTTGCCACTAAAGTAAACTAGAACTCGTCGTAGTCCTAGAACTCCTCAAAGTCCTCCATGTTACCAACATCTCCTCTTGAGCACTGAGTATAGTGGGCACAACCTGGGGCGGGGTGGTTTGTAAAGCAAGGGTGAGTACACATCAACGTACTCAGCAAATGTCCTGTTTGGCTAAAAGTGGACTAGCTGTATGTGGAGTTAAGGTTTAGCAATTTCTTTTAGTTGGTCAAGTTTTATTAATATAAGTAGAGCTAGATTTTAGTAATAAACCCAGTTATTACCCAGAAGTACTCCCTTCAAGAGGAAATACCATAGATCAGAATTATAAACAACATTATTAACCATCATCATAAAAGTAACCCAAGTTCTTCTAATCGAAGAGGATCCCAAGGCTGCTATTAACCGTGAGCATGGTTGATATACCAGTTTTTAACACTGTAGAGGTCGCACACTTTACCCACAAGCTGTGATTCCCATTCTGCCCGGGGTTCTAGCCTCCCCATTGATCACTACCAAGGTGACCTATCAGGGTCTCACTACGTAGCCTTTACAAAGATTTCCCAGAGGCCATAGTCGCCCGTTTGGTTTCTCCAGTTTAATAAACACAGTACATCTCCCTAAAGGAAGGATGACTAACAAAACCAAATCAAAAAACCTCTGCAACCAGCCTCGGCAGAGCAAGTACTGTGCCCGGACCCCATTGACGGCCCTACGGTGAAGCCAACTACTCCTCTGGTTCCTCTAATTAATCAGCTAAGGGCGTCCCATTCCACCCTCATGGTTGCACTGTTATCCCGGGTTGTCACTCCTCAAACAGGTCCTTACGGAGAGGCACTCAAGAAATAGCCTGAGCCCCCTAAAGTAATCACAAGAACCTCATCGAGATAACATCATCGTATCATAAATAATCATATCATGTTCATTGATTAAGTTAAAGCAATAGCATAAGCTAACCATGATTAACGCAAAAAGGTAAATAAGGGTAAGGTAAATATAGACTAGTCAATCCTTAAGTTTCAATAATGTAATGTGGAACAGTGAATTATAATGTAAAGTAGGACATGATAGGTCTGAGGACACTTGCCTTCACCAGGTTGTTGCTCAGAGGGTTCTTCGGTAACACACTCAAGAACCACGAGCTGCTCATTGTCTTGATAAAGCGAGCATACATCCAATACATTTGGAAAGTAAAAATGAACATCACACCAAACATGTACAAACATTGGAACACAACTCAAAAGAGGTAATACTAAATAAAGAAGAATAAGATCAAGTTGTAAAATGGACTAATCTTAATTGGTGATTGATTATTCTCTAAGTGTTGAAACATAGCTCAAAAAGGTTAAGTAGTAATTACACAAAGAAAATATTAAATTATAAGATGAACTACTCTCATTTAGGAATTTGATTATCCTTTAAGTGTTATCCATAATTACATACCTAATTCCATTCATTTCATTAAGACCTAAAGGTTAAACCAAAAATGAATTCATGTAATGCATATCACTAATCTCACAAGATTAAATATACTTTAACTCCTAGGATTCTCCTTTTATTTACTTCACTAAATGAATAAATCAACATATACTTTAATCCTATATTCTAAGTGTAAAATTAAAGTATACAGACTATAGTTGGTCATATTTTATTTGAACAGAGAATAATTTTATGAACATTTTGCAATTTGAACCACTAAATTTGGAGTTCATATGAAAAAGATATGAAATAAACAAGTTTTGAAGTTTGAAATATGAAATTATTGCTAAATCTGTGATTAAATAAAAGTATAGGGGGCTATTCAAAATAAACCAGGGGCCTGCGCGCTAAAACAGAGGATGGCGGGTTGATTTCCTAAAACCAGGGGGCTCTTAAGCAAAACTCACACGCGAAGGGGTATGGGGTAACCTTGGCCATCGAATCAGAGATCAGCGGCCTAGATTAGATTGCATGGGCGCGGGCACGCGAACGTGGATGACAAGCGGGGCCAGGGCGTCAGCGGGCCAAGGCGGGCCAAGGCGGGCTGACCAGCCGGGCCCAGAGGCAGAGACGTGGGGAGGGGGAAGAGAGAGAGGCAGTTGGATCTAGATCGGAGGGCTAGGATTAGATCCACTCGGGTTAAGTCTAAACCGCCCGATCTCGGACGGATGCCCGAGATCTAACGGCCAGGGGTGGACATGGGCGCGGTGACGCCGCTCGGTCCCATGGCGAGAGCTCGTCGGAGACGAGGAGGCTGGCCACGGTGGGGCTCCAGAGGCTTGGGGGCTAGCTCAGGCGCGTTTAGGGCGGTCTGGCGGACTCGGCCATGGCCCTCACGCTGGTGCAGGGGCACCAGAGGGCGCAGACCACAGCGAGGCGGGCTAACGGCGGCGCGGGATGGCTCTGGCGAGCAATTGCGCGAGCAACAGAGCAGGGACAACCAAATTAAGGGTACGGGCGGGTTGCTCACCTTCAGGGAAAAAGCTGGAGTCGCAAAGCAATGGCGGAGGCGCAAGGACACGACAGGGTGACGGCGGTGGGGCTCCGGCTGCGCAAGGATTGCTCCGGTGAGCGTGGATCGGACGAAACAGAGAGGGGAAGGGCACATCGAAGGGTGTCCCGAGCAGCTGACAGCGAGGCAGAACTCACCGTGGCACGGGACGGGGCGCGGACGCGATGGTGGCTGCAGATCAGGCAGCGGCCGACGGGGGGCGGAGCTCTCTGCACGTGTGGGCAGAGTGAGAGAGAGGGCGAGAGGGTTTGGCAGAGGGCACAAATGAGTGAGGGGAGGTGGGCGATCAGGGCGCGGGGCTCAAAAGGGGCACGGGCGCAGGGACGTGGCCGGAGAACGCACGGTCGTGGGCACGTCCACGGCGGGGAGATCGTGGGCGAGAGGTTAGAGATGACTGATAGGTGGGGACGGCGGGAGAGAGAGAGAGAGAGATAGATAGAGCAGGCGCGGGGGAAAAGAACGGCACCGACAGCTCGACCCCACAGAGCAGCGAGAGAGAAAGGGAGTGAGCGCGCTCGGTTTGGCGCCAACAGACGGGGCCCGCCTGTCAGGCACCAAGGGCACGCGGGCGGGCGCGCATGGGCTGGGCTTAGTGGGCTTGTTTGGGCCGAATTGGCCTTTTCCTTTTTCCTGGAATTTCTATTGCCATTTCTATTTATTTTCTCTAGGGTTTTCAATTCAAATTTGTCGGGGACCATAATTAGGGGTACCCTCAAGACGCCTAATTCTCAGCTGGTAACCCCCATCAGCATAAAGCTGCAGAGGCCTGATGGGTGCGATTAAGTCAGGGATCAGTCCATACGAGCGACTCAATCACGCCTCGCCCGAGCCTAGCCTCGGGCAAGGGCAGCCGACCCTGAGGTGTTTCCGTCTCGCCCGAGGCCCCCTTTTTACGGCAGACGCATCTCCGGCTCGCCCGAGGCCTTGCCTTCGTTAAGAAGCAACCCTGACTAAATCGCCGCGCCGACCGACCAAGTCACAGGGGCATTTAATGCAAAGGTAGCCTGGCACCTTTATCCTGACGCGCGCCCCCTGGCAGAGCCGAAGTGACCGCCGTCACTTCACCGCTCCACTGACCGGTCTGACAAAAGGACAGCACCGTCTGCGCCGTCCCGACTGCGGTGCCACTTGACAGAGTGAGACTAATAGGCAGCCAGGCCTTGCCAAAGGCGCCATAGGAAGCTCCGCCCGACCTAGGGCTCGGACTCGGGCTAAGGCCCCGGAAGACGGCGAACTCCGCTCTGCCCGACCCAGGGCTCGGACTCGGGCTAAGGCCCCGGAAGACGGCGAACTCCGCTCCGCCCGACCCAGGGCTCGGACTCGGGCTAAGGCCCCGGAAGACGGCGAACTCCGCTCCGCCCGACCCAGGGCTCGGACTCGGGCTAAGGCCCCAGAAGACGGCGAACTCCGCTCCGCCCGACCCAGGGCTCGAACTCGGGCTAAGGCCCCGGAAGACGGCGAACTCCGCTCCGCCCGACCCAGGGCTCGGACTCGGGCTAAGGCCCCGGAAGACGGCGAACTCCGCTTCGCCCGACCCAGGGCTCGGACTCGGGCTAAGGCCCCAGAAGACGGCGAACTCCGCTCCGCCTGACCCAGGGCTCGGACTCGGGCTAAGGCCCCGGAAGACGGTGAACTCCGCTCCGCCCGACCCAGGGCTCGGACTCGGGCTAAGGCCCCGGAAGACGGCGAACTCCGCTCCGCCCGACCCAGGGCTTGGACTCGGGCTAAGGCCCCGGAAGACGGCGAACTCCGCTTCGCCCGACCCCTGGGGTCGGACTCTGCCCTGGCCTCTGCCGAACGACCTCCGCCTCGCCCGACCCAGGAGCTCGGGCTCGGCCTCGGCCATGGAAGACAGACTCGACCTCGGCCTCGGAGGAGCCTCCACGTCGCCCGACCTAGGGCACAAGTCCGCTACGTCAACAGGAAGCGCCATCATCACCCTACCCCGAGCCGACTTGGGCCGCAGAGAACAAGACCGACGTCCCATCTGGCTAGCTCCGCCAGATAGGCAATAATGGCGCCCCGCTAGACCCATGACGACGGCGGCTCTCAGCTCCCTTACGGAAGCAGGGGGACGTCAGCAAGAGCCCAGCTGTTCCGACAGTTGTCCCTCCACCAGGCTCCGTTACTCCTCCGACAGCCACGACACCACACCAGCTGGGTGCCAGGTTCTCTCCGGCTGCCACATTGGCATGTACCTAGGGCGCTAGCTCTCCCCCGCTAGACACGTAGCACTCTGCTGCACCCCCATTGTACACCTGGATCCTCTCCTTACGTCTATAAAAGGAAGGACCAGGGCCTTCTTAGAGAAGGCTGGCCCCGCGGGAACGAGGGCAGGGGCAGGCGCTCTCTTGGGGCCGCTCGCTTCCCTCACCCGCGTGGACGCTTGTAACCCCCTACTGCAAGCGCACCCGACCTGGGCGCGGGACGAACACGAAGGCCGCGGGATCTCCACCTCCTTCACGACTCGGCTCCGGCCACCTCGCTTTCCCCCCTTCGCGCTCGCCCACGCGCTCGACCCATCTGGGCTGGGGCACGTGGCACACTCACTCGTCGGCTTAGGGACCCCCCGGTCTCGAAACGCCGACAGTTGGCACGCCAGGTAGGGGCCTGCTGCGTGTTGACGAGCAGTTTCCCGTCAAGCTCCAGATGGGCAGTCTCCAACGACCTCTCCAACCCGGGACGGTGCTCCGTTTCGGGAGTCTCGAGTTCATGTCTTTCGACGGCAGCTACGACATGATACTCCTTCCACCGTCGCGCGACGGCGACAATGGTGGCCGACAGCCCGCCCGCCGGCGGCGGAATCGACGACGTCTTCCCCGCGTGGGGGAAGAACAACATTCGAGCTCGCCCCATCCTCTCCCTCGCCATCGGAGGAGGAGGCGGGGCAACCAGGGCCGAGCGGGAGGCTGCGCTCCGTCGGCTGTCGAGCGAATCGACATCCCCAGCGCCCCAACGGAGGACGCATCGGGCGTCACTGTAACACCCGGATTTTAGGGGTCCAAAACCCGGGGTTAACATAAACACCAGGTATGCTGGGACCAAGTCTCACACATATGATGAATAGTGGCACAGGATCGAATGTCACAACTTTATATATAACAGGAGTTCTAATACAAAATAGATAATTACATTATAAGGAGACAACGGTCCAGCAACCCAAAGTTGACTGGGAGACAACGACCTAGACCACTCACGAACTCATCACAGCATCCTCCATGAGCATCATCCTGCAGTACCTGTTCTTGACCTGTGGTGTATGTGAGACAGCAAGAGTGAGCTCACATACGTTCATCGCTCAACAAGTTGTGGGGAATAATGTGCATGAACTCGCCAAAGATGGGAGCTCACGTGAAGTGTAAGGCTTACCAAAGAAGATGGTTAGAGCTGAGCATTGCTTTTAAAGTTGGTCAAAATTTTATTAGCAGTTACTATGTATAAGTAAATACCAGCCCAATTAAATAGTAGAACAAAAGTAACAACTTCACCTGCAATGCAATGCATATGACAAATTGAGTTTAAGTTCCATAATTTAATCATGTGAGTGTCCGAGCTGCTCATGACCGTGAGCACGGCTAGTATACCAGTTTTACACTCTGCAGAGGTTGCGCATCTTTACCCACAAGTCGTGTTACCCATTTGCCACGGAGTTGATCAGACTCCATACACCTCTACCTAGGAAGCGAGGCAGGGTACCACTACGAGGCCTTTACAAAGTTCCACTAGCTTCAGAAAACCCGCTACAGTTTATAGGAAGATCCAGTGCAGGAATCCCTTGCAGGACCGCCATCGCAGCAAAATCCTCCCGAGGGCCTCCCTACACTGACCTCTCCCCTACTGCCCTTGCCCCTTTCGGGTAAGGTAGTCTTCCACTAGCTTTCTTAATTAATCAGTCAAGGGCGTCCCATTCCACCCTTGTGGTAGCACTGTTTTCCCGGGTGGTTCTCCATGTTCCAATTAACATAATGATCTTAACATGAACCATAAATAACAAATGATAACAAAAGTATAATCATGAATGGTGTATCTCCATACCCAAAACCACATATAGCACTAGCAAGTACTACCCAGAAAGTTCAGTGGTAAACAAGGTATAAAGATAAACAAACTAGGGTAACCTATTGGGTCCCATCAAAATTAACCTATGCAGATCATTATGATTAATTAGAACATGAGTAGGTGAAAAGAAGTGATCAAGGGCACAACTTGCCTGGGCCTTGAGATTCCAGGTACCAGGATGATTCATCAGATCCTCGTGGCCTCACTGCTAAACGTAGCAATACAAACAAACATTGTATAGGCAAAATTTAACATTACACCAAACATAAGAACAAAATACACATTAATAATATACATATTAAAATAAGATCATAGGAACAGGAATCATTAATTTTGAAGTTTATAGATTTTAAGTTATGAGTTTCGGGAGTCATTTAGCGCCTAGCACAGATTAATTCAAAGGAACAATTTTAATTCAAGTTTTATGGCTAAACAATGTTACTAGTTGATAGATAATACTAAAACAAAATTGTTGCAATTGGAATGACTCAATTTGGAGTTAAAATAAATTAACTATTAATTTTACAAGTTTCTAGCATTTATTTTCACATTAAAATCATTTTCTAAATTTATTTTTCTGATTTTTTCCATCCCTCTGGACCGCGCATCAAATTACGTAAAGTATAGGGGCCCCTGCGCAAATGTTCTCATCACACAGAACCCCACCCGCATGGACGGCGGGTTCTAATCTAAAGAAGGGTGGGGTTTCTTTTGCAAAAAGGACGGCCGAAGGGGTATAAAGCAATCTAGGTCGTTTGATCTGAAATCTAAGGCCACGATTAAATCTGCCCTAATATAAACTGGTGAGCTATGGAGACCATTGGATCGAAGTCGAGGGGCCCAGATTTGGTACAACAAGCGCCAACTGCACCCTCATCTAAGCCCTCCACCATGAATCCAACGGTCAGGGCAGCCCCCAACACCTCAGCCGGACGCCGTGGGATGGACGGCAAGATGCCCATCTTCAACCTTCCGCACGCGAAGCTCCCGGGCGGCGGCATCCTCCCTGTCCCACATCTCTCTTTCCTGGATTAGTTCAGCCCGCACGCACGACGAGGCCCGGTGCTAAACGATCGGAAGAACATGGGGAACCAATAGCATAGCTTCTTACCAGATCGGACCGTACACAACACCGGCCACGGCGCGAAGCGGGTCGGCCGCGGGGTGTGGTCAGGCGAGCACTTCGCCCGGGCGCAGCGACCCCAAATGCACGCGACGACGGCGACCAATTCTCTGGTTCACCCACTGCTCTTGTGACTCCGGCGAGTCCGCGCGGTCTTTCAACGTGCGACGAAGTACTCCGGTCCGGCCAACACCGCACCCACAGGGAGATTTCTGGGCGTACAGCGTGCGGCCTCGCCGAACTCCTTCCCCGCGGCGGTGGATCAGGGCATGGTAGGCATCTTGACGGTCGAAGGGATAGGCCGTATATATACACCTGAGAGGATTCCGCGATGACCGAGGAAATCGGCGCCCACGCGAGGTTTGTTGCCAGAAATCTGATTCCATAGCCGGATGCAGAGTTGGGAGATGATCCTGCCGGTGGGGCCCACATGGCATTGAAGCGACGGAGCGCAGGCGCGCGGGAGTCACGCGAAGCAGCCGTGGAGGGGAAAATGGGCTGGGTTTGCGCTGAAGAGTGGAGTAGAGAAGGGGGAAATGGGCCATAAGCATGGGATTAGGCCCAGGTAGCGCATCAGTCCCCTTGTTATTTTATAATTCTTTCCAATTTCATATTAGATTCAAATTCAGGTCTCAAATTAAATTCAAACAAAGTTCAGATTTAAAGTATATTTTGGTGTTCAAACAAAAACTCCAACCTGTTATATTTGGTTTATTGTATTTTATATATCTATTATTTACTTAGCCAAATGAAATATTCCCATATTATTCCCTTGTTTAGTTAAAGGCTCAAAAATGTGCCATGCACACCATCATTTTATATTTTTTTTTTAGGGAAATAAAATTTATTTTGTAGATTATATATGTTAAGAAATAGTTTATTCCTAATTCTTTTATATATCCTAATCCAAAGGCAATTTAGTTTATCTAAGGATCTTTAATTATAAATATATTTTTTTTAACGTATTCATTTTGAGAGTAGAAACTTACAAATTATGATTATTTTTAAGGAAATGAGTTTTGATTTAAAACCTTTGGGAAATTTTCCTTGTCTTCACAAAATTGAACTTTAGGGTGTTACAAATCCTACCCCCCTTAAAAATAATCTCGTCCTCGAGATTTGTAAGGAACATGATACAACAAATTTAGCTTGTAGTCTAGATTTCAGTTTCTAGCTAGTTCAAAAATCAAGAGTTCTTTTTTTTATTAGTTAGTTATTAGGAGAGCATAGGTATATATGGTTATAGACACTTTATTATGCAGGATAAAAGATATCTTTTAAAGCCTATATAGGTTTGGGCAAGAAAGAGTGGGGTAAAGAAAGACTCCATCCAAGATTGTGGATCTTGACTCATCTTGGTGACCTCACTTGATCCTTGAAGACTTGAGTTGGTGTTTGTCCTTTCTTAACGAGGTTGATCTTCTTCGGTCTCCAATCTTGGTGTCTTCATTTATTCGAGATTAGTGTATATCACTGAGGTTGAGGAATATGGTAAAGAAAGATATGGATAAGATGGACTGCGTGATGTAGGTCAAAAGTTTGTTTACTGTTAGGTGAGAATAGACAGATTATGCAATCCATCATGACTATATTGGTTGAGTTAGATCTTATGCCCATGGTTGAATTGGTTTAAGGCACTAGTTTAGTTTTAAGTGCATGAGGGGTATGGTCTTATCTTTTGTACCATCATTAAATAACTTACACTAGATTAGATCATAATAGATTGGATACGACTGGATTAAACTTAGTTTAAGGCAGATAAATCTATCAGGGTAGAATATGTATTATTAAGATATGTTAGAATCCTTTGAGATATGATAGATTACATGGTGTAGGTAGGTCAGAATCTCTGTTAGGATAGAACAGATAGGTTATGCAACCATCGAGTGGTTGAGGTAGTTGCATATGGTTAGGTAGTTGTATGTGGTCTAGTTAATCTAGGGTACCAGTTTAGGTTAAAACATGCTTATAGAAGTAGGGTCCAATCTATTTTCCCAGTATTATCAACCATGTTTGTCCATTATATTAGACTAGATAAGATCTACTTAATTTATTTTAGAATAGATCATGTTTGTTCCTCTATTATGAGTTAAGCAAAGTGGTGGGGATCTGTATGCTTATTAGAACAAGAGGGGTCTCTAAGAATAAGATAGAATTTTTTTTTCAGATAGATTAGTTAGATCTATTAGGATATGATAAAATCTTTTGAGATAAGATGAACCTATTAAGGTAAGAAAGAGTTTTTTCAAGATAAGATAATTCAGTTGAGATAAGAAAGAATCTTTTAAGATAAGATGGATCTAGTAGGATAAGATAGATTCCTTTAGGTTAAGAGGGATCCATTATAGTAAGAGAGAGTCTTTTGAGATAGGAGGGATCTATATAAATTAGATTACACTTTAATGGAGGATAATCTAAGTTGTTTAGTTATCTTATGAATTCTATTTATGCCTATACATATATGCAGATGGAGTTGTGGACATGACTCCACGACTCATCACACTCAATCAAAGATCCAAATCATACAAGTATCATAAGAACAAACATTCAAGTTCATAGATATCTATAAAAATAGTTTTGTTTTTGTTCCTGAGAGTAGGTCTCCTATTCCTAAAGGTCACTTCAGTCACAGGATTTCAAAGTGTGAAATCCACATTTGTCTTTAGAAGGATAAGGTAAGAATAATCAGAGTAAGCGGAAATAGATAAGAAAAAAGATTAAGATGAGTTTAGAAAAGAATCAGAGTAGCGAATGCAAGTAGATAATGGTTGTCCAGTTCTATCTAGGTTTCGTCCTACAGTCAACATTCCTCTGATACCACTTCTGTAACACCCGGATTTTAGGGGTCCAAAACCCGGGGTTAACATAAACACCAGGTATGCTGGGACCAAGTCTCACACATATGATGAATAGTGGCACAGGATCGAATGTCACAACTTTATATATAACAGGAGTTCTAATACAAAATAGATAATTACATTATAAGGAGACAACGGTCCAGCAACCCAAAGTTGACTGGGAGACGACGACCTAGACCACTCACGAACTCATCACAGCATCCTCCATGAGCATCATCCTGCAGTACCTGTTCTTGACCTGTGGTGTATGTGAGACAGCAAGAGTGAGCTCACATACGTTCATCGCTCAACAAGTTGTGGGGAATAATGTGCATGAACTCGCCAAAGATGGGAGCTCACGTGAAGTGTAAGGCTTACCAAAGAAGATGGTTAGAGCTGAGCATTGCTTTTAAAGTTGGTCAAAATTTTATTAGCAGTTACTATGTATAAGTAAATACCAGCCCAATTAAATAGTAGAACAAAAGTAACAACTTCACCTGCGATGCAATGCATATGACAAATTGAGTTTAAGTTCCATAATTTAATCATGTGAGTGTCCGAGCTGCTCATGACCGTGAGCACGGCTAGTATACCAGTTTTACACTCTGCAGAGGTTGCGCATCTTTACCCACAAGTCGTGTTACCCATTTGCCACGGAGTTGATCAGACTCCATACACCTCTACCTAGGAAGCGAGGCAGGGTACCACTACGAGGCCTTTACAAAGTTCCACTAGCTTCAGAAAACCCGCTACAGTTTATAGGAAGATCCAGTGCAGGAATCCCTTGCAGGACCGCCATCGCAGCAAAATCCTCCCGAGGGCCTCCCTACACTGACCTCTCCCCTACTGCCCTTGCCCCTTTCGGGTAAGGTAGTCTTCCACTAGCTTTCCTAATTAATCAGCCAAGGGCGTCCCATTCCACCCTTGTGGTAGCACTGTTTTCCCGGGTGGTTCTCCATGTTCCAATTAACATAATGATCTTAACATGAACCATAAATAACAAATGATAACAAAAGTATAATCATGAATGGTGTATCTCCATACCCAAAACCACATATAGCACTAGCAAGTACTACCCAGAAAGTTCAGTGGTAAACAAGGTATAAAGATAAACAAACTAGGGTAACCTATTGGGTCCCATCAAAATTAACCTATGCAGATCATTATGATTAATTAGAACATGAGTAGGTGAAAAGAAGTGATCAAGGGCACAACTTGCCTGGGCCTTGAGATTCCAGGTACCAGGATGATTCATCAGATCCTCGTGGCCTCGCTGCTAAACGTAGCAATACAAACAAACATTGTATAGGCAAAATTTAACATTACACCAAACATAAGAACAAAATACACATTAATAATATACATATTAAAATAAGATCATAGGAACAGGAATCATTAATTTTGAAGTTTATAGATTTTAAGTTATGAGTTTCGGGAGTCATTTAGCGCCTAGCACAGATTAATTCAAAGGAACAATTTTAATTCAAGTTTTATGGCTAAACAATGTTACTAGTTGATAGATAATACTAAAACAAAATTGTTGCAATTGGAATGACTCAATTTGGAGTTAAAATAAATTAACTATTAATTTTACAAGTTTCTAGCATTTATTTTCACATTAAAATCATTTTCTAAATTTATTTTTCTGATTTTTCCATCCCTCTGGACCGCGCATCAAATTACGTAAAGTATAGGGGCCCCTGCGCAAATGTTCTCATCACACAGAACCCCACCCGCATGGACGGCGGGTTCTAATCTAAAGAAGGGTGGGGTTTCTTTTGCAAAAAGGACGGCCGAAGGGGTATAAAGCAATCTAGGTCGTTTGATCTGAAATCTAAGGCCACGATTAAATCTGCCCTAATATAAACTGGTGAGCTATGGAGACCATTGGATCGAAGTCGAGGGGCCCAGATTTGGTACAACAAGCGCCAACTGCACCCTCATCTAAGCCCTCCACCATGAATCCAACGGTCAGGGCAGCCCCCAACACCTCAGCCGGACGCCGTGGGATGGACGGCAAGATGCCCATCTTCAACCTTCCGCACGCGAAGCTCCCGGGCGGCGGCATCCTCCCTGTCCCACATCTCTCTTTCCTGGATTAGTTCAGCCCGCACGCACGACGAGGCCCGGTGCTAAACGATCGGAAGAACATGGGGAACCAATAGCATAGCTTCTTACCAGATCGGACCGTACACAACACCGGCCACGGCGCGAAGCAGGTCAGCCGCGGGGTGTGGTCAGGCGAGCACTTCGCCCGGGCGCAGCGACCCCAAATGCACGCGACGACGGCGACCAATTCTCTGGTTCACCCACTGCTCTTGTGACTCCGGCGAGTCCGCGCGGTCTTTCAACGTGCGACGAAGTACTCCGGTCCGGCCAACACCGCACCCACAGGGAGATTTCTGGGCGTACAGCGTGCGGCCTCGCCGAACTCCTTCCCCGCGGCGGTGGATCAGGGCATGGTAGGCATCTTGACGGTCGAAGGGATAGGCCGTATATATACACCTGAGAGGATTCCGCGATGACCGAGGAAATCGGCGCCCACGCGAGGTTTGTTGCCAGAAATCTGATTCCATAGCCGGATGCAGAGTTGGGAGATGATCCTGCCGGTGGGGCCCACATGGCATTGAAGCGACGGAGCGCAGGCGCGCGGGAGTCACGTGGAGCAGCCGTGGAGGGGAAAATGGGCTGGGTTTGCGCTGAAGAGTGGAGTAGAGAAGGGGGAAATGGGCCATAAGCATGGGATTAGGCCCAGGTAGCGCATCAGTCCCCTTGTTATTTTATAATTCTTTCCAATTTCATATTAGATTTAAATTCAGGTCTCAAATTAAATTCAAACAAAGTTCAGATTTAAAGTATATTTTGGTGTTCAAACAAAAACTCCAACCTGTTATATTTGGTTTATTGTATTTTATATATCTATTATTTACTTAGCCAAATGAAATATTCCCATATTATTCCCTTGTTTAGTTAAAGGCTCAAAAATGTGCCATGCACACCATCATTTTATATTTTTTTTAGGGAAATAAAATTTATTTTGTAGATTATATATGTTAAGGAATAGTTTATTCCTAATTCTTTTATATATCCTAATCCAAAGGCAATTTAGTTTATCTAAGGATCTTTAATTATAAATATATTTTTTTTAACGTATTCATTTTGAGAGTAGAAACTTACAAATTATGATTATTTTTAAGGAAATGAGTTTTGATTTAAAACCTTTGGGAAATTTTCCTTGTCTTCACAAAATTGAACTTTAGGGTGTTACAGTCACCCTCGCGTTTGAGGCGAAGGCGAGCGTCGTCCCCCTGCAACACGCCAACCCCGAGCAAGTGGACGACGCCAGCGCGCTCACGGAGGGCCTGCAGGACGTCGCCCTCGTACCCAAGACGACGGCGCGATCAGTCCCCGACGTGACTTCGTCGCTCCTCGTCGACCAAAAGGTACCGACTGATTCCCATCCTTCGTCATTTCGACTCGACCTCAACCCGCCTAGCGACCTCGCTCTGGCGGGCGCTCACGTTGAGGCGAGTGCAACCTCTCTTGGGTTTCGTGTGCGGTCGCCTTGGGACCGATTGACGGGCGTCTCGACCTACGGGCCCTCTGGGTCCGAGGAAGATGACGACCCCAGCATCTGCTGGGATTTCTCTGGATCTGGCAACCCCAGTGCCATGCAGGACTTCATGACCGCATGCAACTACTGCCTCTCCGACTGTTCCGACGGCAGCCGCAGCCTTGACGACAAGGACTGTGGCTCGAGCCGTGAATGTTTCCACGTCGAGCTAGGGGATCCCTCCGGAGGCAACCGTCTCGGCATGCCGGAGGATGGTGATCTCCCTAGGCCAGTGCCTCGCGCCGACATCCCGCGGGAGCTAGCTGTGGTCCCCGTTCCGGCGGGGGGTCACGACCCACAGCTCGAGCAAGTCCGCGGGGCGCAGGCCGGGCTCGACGAGGGGGCAGGAGCGCTCGAGTCGACCCACCGGGACGTCGGGCAGGTATGGGCGGGCCAGCCCCCGGCCGGAGAAATATGTCACCTGCCCCAGGGTCTCCAGCACCGCATCGCCAACAATGCCAGGGACAGGCCGCCACCCGCATCCAGCGGGACCGGTCAGGACCTGGCAGCCGCAGCGATGCTCCTCCGCGCGATGCCGGAGTCATCAACCACCGAGGGTCGGCGAATCCAGGGAGAGCTCAAGCATCTCCTGGAAGGCGCTGCGACCCGGCGGACCGAGAGCTCTGCCTCCCGAAGGCAGGGGTACCCCTCGGAACCTCGTGCCGCAACTTCCCGACTCATGCGGGAAGCCTCGGTCTACACCGAGCGCACGCGCAACACCGCGCCTGCGGCCCCGGGCCACCTCGGCGACGAGCACCCTCATCGCGACCGTCGGGCCCGCCTCGACGAAAGGGTGCGCCGAGGCTATCACCCCAGGCGTGGGGGACGCTACGATAGCGGGGAGGATCGGAGTCCCTCGCCCGAACCACCCGGTCCGCAGGTCTTCAGCCGGGCCATTCGGCGGGCGCCGTTTCCGGCCCGATTCCGACCCCCAACTACTATCACAAAGTACTCGGGGGAAACAAGACCGGAATTGTGGCTCGCGAACTACCGCCTGGCCTGTCAACTGGGTGGAATGGACGATGACAACCTCATCATCCGCAACCTCCCCCTGTTCCTCTCCGACACTGCTCGCGCTTGGTTGGAGCACCTGCCTCCGGGGCAGATTTCCAACTGGGAGGATTTGGTCCAAGCTTTCACCGGCAACTTCCAGGGCACGTACGTGCGCCCCGGGAATTCCTGGGACCTCCGAAGCTGCCGGCAACAGCCGGGAGAGTCTCTTCGGGACTACATCCGGCGGTTCTCGAAGCAGCACACCGAGCTGCCCAACATCACCGACTCAGATGTCATCGGCGCGTTCCTTGCCGGCACCACTTGCCGTGACCTGGTGAGCAAGTTGGGTCGCAAGACCCCCACCAGGGCGAGCGAGCTGATGGACATCGCCACCAAGTTCGCCTCTGGCCAGGAGGCGGTCGAGGCCATCTTCCGAAAGGACAAGCAGCCCCAGGGCCGCCCGTCGGAGGATGCTCCCGAGGCGTCTACTCCGCTCGGCGCCAAGAAGAAAGGCAGGAGGAAGTCGCAAGCGAAACGCGGCGCCGCCAACACGGACCTTGTCGCCGCCACCGAGTACAAGAACCCTCGGAAGCCCCCCGGAGGGGCTAACCTCTTCGACAAGATGCTCAAGGAGACGTGCCCTTACCATCAGGGGCCCGTCAAGCACACCCTCGAGAAGTGCGTCATGCTTCGGCGCCACTTCCACCGGGCCGGGCCACCCGCAGAGGGTGGCAGGGCCCGCGACGACGACAAAAAGGAAGATCACCAAGCAGGAGAGTTCCCTGAGGTCCGCGACTGCTTCATGATCTGCGGAGGGCATGCGGCGAATGCCTCGGCTCGGTATCGTAAGCAAGAGCGTCGGGAGGTCTGCTCGGTGAAGGTGGCGGCACCAGTCTACCTAGACTGGTCCGACAAGCCCATCACCTTCGACCAAGATGACCACCCCGACCACGTGCCGAGCCCGGGGAAGTACCCGCTCGTCGTCGACCCCATCATCGGCGACGTTAGGCTCACCAAGGTCCTGATGGATGGGGGCAGCTGCCTCAATATCATCTACGCCGAGACCCTCAGGCTCCTGCGCGTCGATCTGTCCTCCATCCGAGCAGGCGCTGCGCCCTTCCACGGGATCATTCCTGGGAAGCGCGTCCAGCCCCTCGGACGGCTCGACCTTCCTGTCTGCTTCGGAACACCCTCCAACTTCCGAAGGGAGACTTTGACGTTCGAGGTGGTCGGGTTCCGAGGAACCTACCACGCAGTATTGGGGAGGCCATGCTACGCGAAGTTCATGGCCATCCCCAACTACACCTACCTGAAGCTCAAGATGCCGGGCCCCAACGGGGTCATCACCGTCGGCCCCACGTACAAACACGCGTTCGAATGCGATGTGGAGTGCGTGGAGTACGCTGAGGCCCTCGCCGAGTCCGAGGCCCTCATCGCCGACCTGGAAAACCTCTCCCAAGAGGTGCCGAACGTGAAGCGACACGCCGGCAACTTCGAGCCAGCGGAGACGGTCAAGGCCGTCCCTCTCAACCCCAATGACGACACCTCCAAGCAGATCCGGATCAGTTCCGGGCTCGACCCCAAATAGGAAGCAGTGCTCGTCGACTTTCTCCGCGCAAACGCCGACATTTTTGCGTGGGGTCCCTCGGACATGCCCGGCATACCGAGGGATGTCACCGAGCACTCGCCGGATATTCGGGCAGGAGCCCGACTCGTCAAATGGCGTCTGCACGGATGACGCCCGGGGGCTGCGCCCTTCCCCCGCTCACACACGAGTATCAGTCATCAAAGAAGGGTCGGCCTCGCCTTGGCGGAGCCCGGCCCTCCCTCGGGGGCTAAAAAGGGGGAACCCCTCCGCGTCGAGATTGGATGCACTTTTTCGCGTCAAAAAATTTTCGATCAAGAAGGGGCTTTTGCGTTCTCCCGGATGTGTCAGAAGCAGGGTCCCGAGGAGCGAACGTGGGTACAAATAAGTGGCGAGACCGACTGAGCCGAGGAACACCTATGCCTCCGGGTTAGGGACACCTCACTCATCGCCTGCCACGAAAAAGGACCCAACTCGGGAAATCACCCTATTGTTGACAAGTCAGGCCAGACGCGCAAATTGAAAGAGAAGAGAGTACGACTTCACGCAAGAAAAGTAAAGTGTCCAGGCCTCGGCGGCCGCGGTAAAGCGCACATCCAACAGAAACTGCCCCAACAAAAGTCAGGCGCCGCCTTGGGAAGGCGCCGCGCCCTCAGTTCCGCCCCCGCCGTCGGTAAGGTCCACCTCCGCTTCCAGCGGCGGCGCAGGAGGAAGGATCTCCGCCTCAAAGGTGGTCGCCAGCGCCGCGCTCGGACCCGCGGCGACCGCGTCGAGCCGCTGAACTTCTGCCAGGGCGGCTTCGTCTTCTTCAGGAAGACAATACCCCTCACTGACCCGCTCCAGGTCCACAACGTAATGGGAAGCGAGCACGGCGAAGGCCCGCCTGACGCCGTGGTGTAGCGCCCCGCGGACTTTACCGCGCGCGTAATCACCTAAGGCTTGAAGACGGCTTTGAGGGGAGCTTCCTGAAGGGACGTCGCCGGGGCCAAGGATCCGATAAACATCCGAGATGGCCTCGGACATGGCCGCGAGGTCGGCCTCCCTCTGCTCGGCAGCTCCAGCAAGCGCCTCGGCGAGCGCCTTGGCAGACTCGTCAAGGGCAGACTCGAGCTCTGCGAACAACCAGGAGAAAGACCTCAAGCACAAGCAGAAGAAACGGACAAGAACAAGAACCGAGGACGGTCGAGGCATACCTCCGGCTCGGACGCACTGCTCCGAGGCTGCGACTTGGGCTGCGGCTAGATCGGTCACGAGGGCCTTAGCCCGGCTTTCGGCCTCGGCAGCCTGGCCCCGAGATTGGTCCCGCTCCTCGGCAACCTGGACGAACTCTGACCGCTGCCGTAGCGCCTCCGCGTGCGCCGCCGCCGCCTCGGCCCTCAGGTCAGCGCAGAGCAACTGGAGGTCCGCTATCTTAGCGTCCTGCTGAGAAAGGCGCACGGTAGCCCCGGCGAGCGAGGTCCTCAGGGATCGCAGCGAGCCCCAGACGTCGGCCTCGCGGCAGATGAACGACGACTTGGTGGCGCTCCGATCCGTCAGATCCTGGGAAAGGAAAACAAGGCGTCACGACGAACGCCTCACTCACAGAAAGGAAAAGGTATGCCTGAAACCGTTACCTGGAGGATTTTGGGGACGTCCCTGCAGAGAACCTCCAGCGACGATCGGAGCGACCCCACCGTTGCTTCCGCACGCTTGCGGAGCTCGTCCCAGGACTGGTCCTCCTGTTCATCGTCAAGAACGAAGATAGGGTCCGAGGCCTCGCGGGTCCGGAATCGGAGCAACTGGCGCCGGGCCTTGGGGCTCCGCCGCACAGCAACGAGGCTGCCGCCCGCCTGGATGAACTGCGCGTCCACGCCCACCTCTTCCGAGGCCCTGGGCACCGACGCTGCAGCCATCTCGACGCTGGCAGCAACCAGCTGCTCTCCGACTGGGACGGCGGCGACTGCGGTGGCGGCAGGCGCCGGCATGGCCGGCACGGCAGGCGGGCTCGGGACCGCGTCGGCGCCGGCCGCTTCCCCGATCACGATGGCCGCCTCGGCAGAAGAGCCCGCCTCGGGAACCTGCTCCCCCGAGACATGCGACGCCCGAGCCCCATGCGGCGAAACGCCCTGCGAAAGGGTCGGCTGAGCGGCAGGGCCCGGGGTGGCGCCAGCCGCCCGGACCGACGCCGCCTTAAGGGCTTTCCGGGGCGCCAGGTCGGGATGACCATGGCTTCGCTTGCTGGAAAAAAGAAGAAAGGGAAAATCACGGCCGGGACGTATGAATGAAGCGCCGGGACGAAGACATTCCAAGATACTTACCCGCTCTGGGCCATGATCAACCGTGCCTGGGGGGAGGTCTCTTGGCTCCAGCTCCCTGGAACCGCCGCCGAGGTCCGCTTCGCCGACAGCCTCGGCACCACCCTCGCTTTGGGCGCCCCTGACGCCCGGGAGGCGGACTGCCCAGGCGCCGCCGTGGCGACCTGAGGACCGCTCCCCCGCGCTGCCGGCGCGGGTGGCGGCTCTCGAGGGACGGGTACCTCGGCCCGGCTCCCTGGAGTCGCGTCAGCTCCTCCAGCCGAGGGGTCAAGTACCCTATCGGGTTGCCCCCGCCCCTCGGGTCGGGGATCCGGCGTCCCGGCTCCAGGAACCGACGGCATCGGCCCGCTCGGGGGCTGACTCAATGGCTCCTGGCCACACCCCAAGCTGGGGCTGAGGCCGAGACGGGCGGCCATGTCGTCCTCCTCCTCCTCACCATCGTCATCATCGTCATCGGATGTCTCCGGCGACGGCTCCCTTGGGAGCCCTTCCCTCTCCTGCTGGCGACGGCGTTTCTCCAAGGCGTCCCGAGCCTGCCTCCGCTTGCGGGCCCAGGCCTTCTCTGCATCCTTCTTCTTCTTCTCCTCCTCCGCGGCGACCCGCCGCGCTACCCGATCCACCGCGTCCTCCGGGACCCGCGGCAGGGAGGGTTTGTGCCACCCCACCTCCTAAAGAGGGGGGGAAAGAAACCCAGTCGTGAGAACCAGGAGCAACCTGGGGTACGAAGAAGGAAGGGGCGAACACTCACCAGAGTCACGCACCCCTGGTCGGGGCGCATCCGAGGCTAGGAGAAGGCGTGGGGGTCCGGCTTCCCCATCGCGGCCGACACCCACCATTGGAGGGCGTCGAGGGGAAGAGAATCAGGGGACATTCGCGACCCCTCCCAGTTGGCCTCCAGGGTCATCTCCCAAAGCGGCATCCGCCGCTCCGCCAAGGGGAGCACTCTCCGACGGTGGATGGCGGCAACCACTCCCGCGGTGGTGAGTCCTCCCTCCCGCAACGCCTTCAGGGCCTGGAGAAGAGGTTCGAGGTTCTTCTGCCTCTCGTGTGGAGTCCCGTGGCACCAGGCGTCGGTGGCGGCGGTGACGACCCGCTGAGAGAACGGTGGGAGCAACTCTTCGTCATTCCAGAGGTAGAACCACCGGCGCTGCCACCCCTTGTTCGAGGATGCGAGGACGGCAGGGATGTACTGCGACGACCGCGACTGCCTCAACAAAAGGGTGCAGCCGCCGGCCCGCACCGCTGCGCGGACCTTCCTCTCCCCCGTCGGCAAGGCAAAAAGCTCGGCGAAGAAGAGATGGGTCCACAAATCCCAATGGGGGGCGATCCCCAAATACCCTTCGCACACCGCTACGAAGATAGCGGCCTGCGAGATGGAGTTGGGGGTGAGGTTATGCAACTCCACCCCATAATGAAACAGGATAGCCCGCATAAAGCGGCTCGTCGGCACACCAAATCCCCGCTCATGGAAGGAGACGAAGCTCACGACGTACCCCGGCGGTGGGGATGGAGTGACTCCGCCCGTGGGAGGAATCCATTCCGGCCGCTGCTCATCGGTGAGAGGGCGGAGCAAACCCTCGCCGACGAGATCCTCCAGATCACTCGCCGTCACCGTGGAGAAGGGCCATGGGTCACGCGGCAAGATGATAGTCACCCGGTCAGCCATCGCCGAGCGGGAAGGGTGGCGGCGCGAAGGACAGGGAGGGCGGTTTTCTTTTCCCTGGCTAGATCTCTCAGGCTGCAAAAAACCTAAGAAGGAGACAAGAAGCGGAGTCAAGAACCGTCACCGGACCCTCTCCGGGGTATATAAAGACCAAGGCGAGGACGGTTCCAACGTTCCGCCTGGACCGGACGCGGGGTTCAAAAAACGCGAAGCGAAACAGCCGTTCCTCGAACGGCTCGCGCACGAAACGGTGGCCCCGCCAACTACTCGCCCCGTCGCATTAACTCCGCGGCTGGACAGGCGGCGCTTCTGGCAGGAGCAGCTGGCAACGCTTCGCCTTCGCCAAAACAACCGCGCCAAAAAAGGTACGCTGCGTCGTTCAATTTCGTATCCTTTTTCCTCTTTCTCTATCTCTTGCAACAGGGACCGGGAAAGGGGATACCCCTAAAGGGATCCTTCCCCGTGAAGGAACTAGGCTCCGAGCCTCCTTACTGATCAGGGGTTCGAAGGCTGGCCCCCCGAAGGGTTCAACAGCCGCCTCAGATCGCGTGGGCCCGACACCCACTACTGGTCAGAGGTTCGAAGGTCGGCCTCCCGAAAGGTTCCACGGCCGCCTCAGGCTACTCGGGCTCCGCGCCCATTACTGATCAGGGGTTCGAAGGCTGGCCCCCCGAAGGGTTCACAGTCGCCTCAGACACCGAGCGAGGGATGACCAGGGGTACGTTCGATACATAACCGAGGCTCGGGCTGCGCTCCCGAGGTACCCTAGGACATTTCCGAGACCAGCGGGAACGATCCTGTAACGGAATCCCATCGGAGGGAGGCATCGAGCCCTCGGACCCCGTCGCAAGGGGACCGGGTCCGGCAGATCACCCGCAGGTACTTTTGGGCGTGCCTCCGGGCCCCTAGCCGACCCCCAACGAACGGGGCACGGACGTCCACTCGGATTACCCGCTTGCAGCTCACCGGAGACACCATGTTCGGTGCCCATCGAGGGTAACATGGCGCTCTCCCCCCCTCCTCCTTGCGGAAAGGCGACGTAGGGGCGTATGTAAAAAAGCCAAGTCTGTCCCTGATCGCCCTCTCGCCCTGTGCGGAGGCTCGGGGGCTGCTCTCGCAAACCCGGCTCCGGCCAAACCGTTGACAGCGTCAACATACCAGCCCGAGAACTTGGGCCCCGACAGTGCACCCGGGCTACGGCCAGTTCGCATGAGGGAACCACCAGACCAGCCGAAGCATTACGCAAGGCATTAAGACCTCGAAGGAGTGAAACCACTCCTCCGAGGCCTCGGGGGCTACACCCGGCGGGTGCGCTCGCGCGCACCCACCGGAACAAAATGCAACCGAGAAAGGCTGATCCCCTTGCAAAAAAGTGCGACGAAAGCCTCCAAGCGAGTGCTAACACTCCCTTCGAGGCTCGGGGGCTACTGTCGGGGACCATAATTAGGGGTACCCTCAAGACGCCTAATTCTCAGCTGGTAACCCCCATCAGCATAAAGCTGCAGAGGCCTGATGGGTGCGATTAAGTCAGGGATCAGTCCATACGAGCGACTCGATCACGCCTCGCCCGAGCCTAGCCTCGGGCAAGGGCAGCCGACCCTGAGGTGTTTCCGTCTCGCCCGAGGCCCCCTTTTTATGGCAGACGCATCTCCGGCTCGCCCGAGGCCTTGCCTTCGTTAAGAAGCAACCCTGACTAAATCGCCGCGCCGACCGACCAAGTCACAGGGGCATTTAACGCAAAGGTAGCCTGGCACCTTTATCCTGATGCGTGCCCCCTGGCAGAGCCGAAGTGACTGCCGTCACTTCACCGCTCCACTGACCGGTCTGACAAAAGGACAGCGCCGCCTGCGCCGTCCCGACTGCGGTGCCACTTGACAGAGTGAGACTGACAGGCAGCCAGGCCTTGCCAAAGGCGCCATAGGAAGCTCCGCCCGACCCAGGGCTCGGACTCGGGCTAAGGCCCCGGAAGACGGCGAACTCCGCTCCGCCCGACCCAGGGCTCGGACTCGGGCTAAGGCCCCGGAAGACGGCGAACTCCGCTCCGCCCGACCCAGGGCTCGGACTCAGGCTAAGGCCCCGGAAGACGGCGAACTCCGCTCCGCCCGACCCAGGGCTCGGACTCGGGCTAAGGCCCCGGAAGACGGTGAACTCCGCTCTGCCCGACCCAGGGCTCGGACTCGGGCTAAGGCCCCGGAAGACGGCGAACTCCGCTCCGCCCGACCCAGGGCTCGGACTCGGGCTAAGGCCCCGAAAGACGGCGAACTCCGCTCCGCCCGACCCAGGGCTCGGACTCGGGCTAAGGCCCCGGAAGACGGTGAACTCCGCTCCGCCCGACCCAGGGCTCGGACTCGGGCTAAGGCCCCGGAAGACGGCGAACTCCGCTCCGCCCGACCCAGGGCTCGGACTCGGGCTAAGGCCCCGGAAGACGGCGAACTCCGCTTCGCTCGACCCCTGGGGTCGGACTCCGCCCTGGCCTCTGCCGAACGACCTCCGCCTCGCCCGACCCAGGAGCTCGGGCTTGGCCTCGGCCATGGAAGACAGACTCGACCTCGGCCTCGGAGGAGCCTCCACGTCGCCCGACCTAGGGCACAAGTCCGCTACGTCAACAGGAAGCGCCATCATCACCCTACCCCGAGCCGACTTGGGCCCAGAGAACAAGACCGACGTCCCATCTGGCTAGCTCCGCCAGATAGGCAATAATGGCGCCCCGCTAGACCCATGACGACGGCAGCTCTCAGCTCCCTTACGGAAGCAGGGGGACGTCAGCAAGAGCCCAGCTGTTCCGACAGCTGTCCCTCCACCAGGCTCTGTTACTCCTCCAACAGCCACGACACCACACCAGCTGGGTGCCAGGTTCTCTCCGGCTGCCACATTGGCATGTACCTAGGGCGCTAGCTCTCCCCCGCTAGACACGTAGCACTCTGCTGCACCCCCATTGTACACCTGGATCCTCTCCTTACGTCTATAAAAGGAAGGACCAGGGCCTTCTTAGAGAAGGCTGGCTGTAACGCCCCGAATTTTGCAGTTGAATTTTTTCTTTTCTTTACTCGCCAAAATTCAGGCGTTACCTTTTCCTTTTCTTTTTCCCCTCGCTAAACCTTGACCTTTTCCAAAAGTCTTAGCGGGATTCGGTTCGGATTTCCCGTGTAAAGAAAAACTCTGAAATACTTTATGATTTGATGCACCATGCTGAACCTTGCATTTTTGATTGCTTTGAAAGTGCAATTGCATTCATGTGGAAAGATCGGATTTCGAAAACAGGAAATAATCTTTCTCTCTCTTTCTCTCTCTTTCTCTCTCCTCTTTCTCTCTCTCTCCCGCGCCCTGGGCCGACCCCGGCCGGCCCAGCCGCCCCTGGCGCCCCCTCTTGGGCCCAAAGATGGCCCAGCCGCCCCCCCCCTCCCCCCCCCCTCTTTTTCTTTTTTCCCAAAATCCCCTCTCCCTCTCCCTCATTCTCTCCCTCTCTCTTCCCACCGCCGCCCCTGCCCTAAGCCGCCCCTACCCTAGGCCGCCGCCGTCCCTGGCCGCCCTCGTCGTCGGCCACCACCCCCCCCCCCCCCCCGCCGGTGAGCCCCCTCCCCCTCCTCCCTCTCCTCCCTCCCCTCTCCTCTCCCCACCCCCGCGCGCCCCCTGGCCACGCCGGCCACCGCCCCCCAGCCCGCCGTGGCCGCTGGCCGGCCCTCGGCCGCGCCCAGCCGGCCCCGGCCGCCGCTGGCCCGCCCCGGCCGCCCCCCAGCCCGCGCCCCGGCCGCCCGCCTGGCCCCCTGGCCGCGCCCCCCCGCGCGGGGCCGGTTCAGCCGCCTGGCCGCCGGTTCAACCGGCCGGCTCGGCCGGCCCCCGCCCCAGCTCGGCCGCCGCCCAGGGCCGGTTCAACCGCCCCTAGGGCCGGTTCAACCGCCCCCCCCCCCCTCTGTTTTTTTTTATTTTTTTTATTTTATTTTATTTACTTTCTGTGATCATAATTACTGTATTTTAAGTAGACTAATCATTGTTCATGCTATGGAAAATAGGAAGGTTAATTTAAAATTCCGTTATGCTATTGATTCACGTAGTTAATTGTTTATCCCGTGCAATGTTGATCAACTAAAAATGATTAGGTTCCCATTTGTACATATATATAACAGAATTCTTTTGCTAAGAACCAATTGTAACTAATCATTAGTGCATAAGATTTAAACCCCTGCGAGACCCTTTCCCATTTCTTTCTAACCATAACAAATGCGATGTCAAATATCATACTCGATGCATATTCGCTTTACTTGTTCCCTTGTATGGTGTACTGTTTTTGTATTAAATATGTGGATGTATGTATGTTTGCGCTCGCATAGAGAACGATCCGGTCGAAGAGCCCGAGGAATTCGCAGGAGAAGCCCCTGAGCAGCAGTCGGTTGGTGGAGGCAAGTGTCCTTTGACCTATCTCTGTCCTATTCATTCTTTAATTCACCTCCCGCATTACACATTTATACTTAAGGATTGACTAGCTTTTGTTATCCATGTCCTTGTTTACCTATTTGGGTCGGATTATTACTGCTTAGTCTGATGCTATTGCTCAACTCTAATCAATGAACATGATGTGATTATCTATGATACGCTGTTTTCCCTTCTTATTTATGATCATATTTGTGACCTTCAAGGGGACTCGAGCGGTTTCTCGAGTGCCTCTCCGTAAGGACCTGTTCAATGGATGACCGCCCGGGAAAACAGTGCAACCATGAGGGTGGAATGGGACGCCCTTAGCTGAATAATTGGAGGAACCGGGGTGTAGATCGCTTAGCCGTCGTGCCGTCAATGGGGCTCGGTGTATGCGGCTCGCTCTGCCAAGGTTGATTTGTCCCTTGGGGAGGAGTGCGGTACATTTAGGAAACCTAACGGGTGGCTACAGCCCCGGGGAATCTTTGTAAAGGCTACGTAGTGAGACCCTGCCTATTCACCTTGGTAGTGTTTAAGGGTTTGATCAGCCCGAGGCAAGTGGGAATCACGGCTTGTGGGTAAAGTGCGCAACCTCTGCAGAGTGTTATGAAACTGATATATCAGCCGTGCTCGCGGTTATGAGCGGCCAAGGGAGCTCCAGAGATTAGTGATACTTGATCAGAGACATTTTGGTACAGGTGGCAATGAGATTGATGATTCTGATTATGATTATGGTATTGGTAAGTGGTATTCTTTCCGTTTGGAAAGGATACATTGGGCTAATAACTTGGGTTAATGTTAAAACCTGGCTCTCTACTAGTAAGTAATAACCTGACCAACTAAAAACAACTGCTTGACTTATCCCCACATAAAGCTAGTCCACTGCAGCCAAACAGGATACTTGCTGAGTATGTTGATGTGTACTCACCCTTGCTCTACACACCAAACCCCCCCCCCCCAGGTTGTCAGCATTGCAACCACTGCTCAGGAGAAGATGAAGCTGTGGAAGGAGACTTCCAGGAGTTCCAAGACTACGACGAGTTCTAGGCGTGGGTTAGCGGCAACCCCCAGTCGGCTGCCTGTGAAGGCCGTGTTATCTACGTTTCTTTTCCGCACTTTGATTTATTGTAAGAACTATATGGACGTCTCAGACGTATGATGTAATCGACTATTATTTCCCTTTTAATACTATTTGAGCACTGTGTGATGATGTCCATGTTATGTAACTGCTGTGTACGTGAATAACTGATCCTGGCACGTACATGGTTCGCATTCGGTTTACCTTCTAAAAACCGGGTGTGACATAAGTGGTATCAAAGCCGTGCTGACTGTAGGACCGCTAACCTAGAGTAGAATGGTCGTTCTAAGGATTATAGACCTCTGTCCCTGCCTTGACTTTGGTATCCCTTCAAAAGTTGGTCCTACTGACCAAACCTATATTCTACTATATATTATACCTTGCTGAAAATTTTGTTTTATTCTGATCCTTCATTTATTTATGATTCATTATTATTCTGATCCTTCATTTATTTATGGTTCATTATTTGCTGGTCATATTAATTCTGTTCTCACCCTTTTGCTTGCGATGTCTTTTGTAGATGGCTCGACTTAGACACACTGCACGAAAGTCCGTCATCCCCTTCTTACCCTCCCGCCTTGCTGAGCGTCCGCTTCGTCGTCCCGTGGCCGGACAGTCCAGCCACTTGGAGAGACTGCACCACCGCCTGCATGAGGAGCAGGAACGTCGACGACAGGAGCAGCAGGGCTCTTCCTTCTCGCTCCAACAGGAGATAGAGTCTGTGAGGAGCTGCTCCCCTGTGCTTCCCCTGGAGGCGCCCCCTGCACCACCACTGGGCGTCCCAGCTTCTGGAGTAGCTGCTGGAGGAGACCCAGATGACGGAGGTGGCGACGACAGCTCGAGCCACGACACCGACCTCGACCTCTCTAGCCATGAGCCGGAAGGATGGGTTGCTCGACCCATCACTCGCGACGCTGCTCGCGGGTGTCACTTCCACGACGCGCTCGACACCCTGCTACGTCGGGCACTTGACCGGCGTACTTGGTCCATCGAGTATCGCTGTGTGGTCTACCAGCATAGTCGCGGGGTCTACCCGGACCGCTGGGAGGCGACCTGCTTGGTGCGCCGTCCGGAGAACAGTCTCCAGGGCGCGGAGGCTTGCTCAGAGCACTATTCTATCTCTGAGCGGGACTCAGCTGAGGCAGCCATGCAGGATGCTGCACGGCGTGCGCTTTCGCACTACTGCTCGGTTCTCGGTGGGGTAGCTGACGGTCTCGACCTGAAGTATTACCCTCGCCGTCCATCTGGCAGCACAGGAGGCGTGATTGTTTCACCTGCTGGTGAGGACAATCCTAGGTTGAGCAGCACAGTCAACCTAGCCGCCGTGCTAAACACGGAGCTGGACCATGCATTAGACGAGCTGAGTAGGGCTCGTGCTGAGATCGCCCTGCTGCGGGCTGAGCGCGCGGAGCGTCGTCACCTGGATGATGGTTCCCCCGCCCCCGTTGGGACTCAGCACCCGTACCGCTCACCTCGGCGTGGACTCCAGTCTTATGGCAATCCCGACTGCAAGACCAAGATAAATCTAGAACCATAGATCGTTAGAGTTGGATCTTGTAATTAATACGAAATATATACATAGAAGCTTCAGTCTTAGCGTTAGTCTCGCTGTTAGTTGGTCTTAGTTAGACAGGGTAGTTTGCTATATCCTGTGCATTTATGTTTGTCATGATGAACTACGTTTGGTTTGGATCTTTGTAATGATTGTCACCAGAGTGTGGGTATCCCCTGCATTTTGGCTTACATATTATGTTAATGGAGTTAGTTATATAGTTGGGAAACCCTTTATTCTACTTTCCTCTTTATCTGAGAAGCTGTGTGGTCTGTGTTGGAGATCAGTGAAGATGTTCATCTGTTCAGTGCTGTTGGAGAATTCTATACTCTTTTCTTATGCTGCAAGATTTGCCAGATCAGTTCTGATGTGTGGTTGCGTTCTGCAGATGTCAGAGAACAGGCGCAGAGGAGGAAGGCGTGCTCAGCAGGAGCAAGCCGCCCCGCAGGATGAGGTGCCCCAGCAGCAGCACCTGCCGCCCCCGCCCCCGATGTCGATCGAGCAGATGTTTCTGATGCAGACTCAGGCAGTTCAGGCCATCGGTCAGACTCTGGCCGCCATTCAGCAGCAGCAGCAGCAGCAGCAAGCACCACCCCAGCCTCAGATGCCTCAGATGCCTAGAGACAAGCGTGCTGAATTCATGAGAGGTCATCCACCAACGTTCGCTCACTCTTCTGACCCCATGGATGCTGAAGATTGGCTGCGCACTGTGGAGCGGGAGTTGCATACCGCTCAGTGTGATGACAGGGAGAAAGTCTTGTATGGTCCCCGTCTGTTGAGAGGAGCAGCCCAATCATGGTGGGAGTCTTACCTCGCCACCCATGCCAACCCCGACGCCATCACCTGGGAAGAGTTCAGAGGTAGCTTTCGTCAGTAACATGTGCCTGCAGGTCTGATGACAGTGAAGAAGGAGGAGTTCCTGGCCCTTAAGCAAGGGTCATCATCTGTCAGTGAGTATCGAGACAGGTTTCTGCAGTTGTCCCGCTATGCTCCCGAAGATGTCAACACTGACGCCAAGCGACAGTACCGTTTTCTGAGAGGCTTGGTTGACCCTCTGCAGTACCAACTGATGAATCATACCTTCCCGACATTCCAGCACCTGATTGACAGAGCAATCATGACAGAAAGGAAGCGTAAGGAGATGGAGGATCGTAAGCGCAAGATCAGTGGACCCCAGCCTGGAAGCAGCAGCCGTCCTCGTTTTTCAGGCAATCAACCTCAGCAGTTCAGGCAGAACCAGCGTCCACCTCAGCAGCATCAGCAGCGTCAGCAGCATCAGCAGTTCCAAAGGCAGTACCCTCAGAATCAGTATCAGAACCGTCAGAGCAATCAGTCAGGAGGTCAGTTTCAGAGGCAGAATCAGCAGACACCTCGTCTTCCTGCCCCAGCAAATCAGCAGAGCAATCAGGCAGCACCAGCTCAGGTGGGAAACAGGGCATGTTTCCACTGTGGAGAGCAAGGCCACTGGGTGATGCAATGTCCGAAGAAGGCAGCCCAGCAGCAGTCAGGCCCCAATGCCCCGGCAAAGCAGAATGTGCCCCAGCCTGGAGCAGGCAACCGCCCTCAGCAGCGCTATAATCATGGAAGACTGAACCACTTGGAGGCTGAAGCAGCTCAGGAGACCCCCGGCATGACAGTAGGTATGTTCCCAGTCGACTCCCATATTGCAGAAGTGTTATTTGATACTGGAGCAACGCATTCTTTTATTACTGCATCGTGGGTAGAAGCACATAATCTTCCAATTACTACCATGTCAACCCCCATTCAAATTGACTCAGCTGGTGGTAGAATTCGAGCTGATAGCATCTGTTTGGGTATAAGTGTGGAAATAAGGGGGATAGCGTTTCCCGCTAACCTTATAGTAATGGGTACTCAGGGAATAGATGTCATCCTAGGGATGAATTGGCTAGATAAGTATCAGGCAGTTATCAGTTGTGATAAAAGGACAATCAAGTTGGTGTCCCCACTAGGAGAGGAAGTGGTGACCGAGTTAGTCCCGCCTGAGCCAAAGAAAGGAAGTTGTTATCAGATGGCTGTCAATAGCAGTGAAGCAGACCCAATTGAGAGTATCAAGGTTGTGTCTGAATTCCCAGATGTGTTTCCAAAGGACTTACCGGGTATGCCACCAGAGCGGAAAGTTGAATTCGCCATAGAGCTTCTTCCTGGAACCGCCCCTATCTTTAAGAGAGCTTACAGAATATCTGGACCAGAGTTGGTTGAGCTTAAGAAGCAGATTGATGAGCTGTCAGAGAAAGGTTACATCCGGCCAAGCACCTCGCCTTGGGCCGCCCCTGTCTTGTTTGTGGAGAAGAAAGATGGCACCAAAAGGATGTGTATCGATTACCGAGCTTTGAATGAAGTCACGATCAAGAACAAGTATCCCTTGCCCAGAATAGAAGATCTGTTTGACCAGTTGAGAGGAGCCAGTGTGTTCTCCAAGATTGATCTGAGGTCAGGTTATCATCAGCTCAGGATCCGACCTTCGGACATTCCGAAGACGGCATTCATTACCAAGTATGGTTTGTATGAGTTCACAGTGATGTCTTTTGGTTTGACCAACGCACCAGCGTTCTTTATGAACTTGATGAACAGTGTATTCATGGATTATCTCGATAAGTTTGTGGTGGTATTCATTGATGACATTCTGATTTATTCTCAAAGTGAAGAGGAGCATGCAGATCATTTGAGGATGGTATTGCAGAGATTGCGAGAGCACCAGTTGTATGCAAAGTTGAGCAAGTGTGAGTTCTGGATCAGTGAAGTCCTGTTCCTGGGTCACATAATCAACAAAGAAGGATTGGCTGTGGATCCGAAGAAAGTGGCAGACATTCTGAACTGGAAAGCGCCAACGGATGCTCGAGGAATCAAGAGCTTCATTGGAATGGCCGGATATTATCGGCGATTCATTGAAGGGTTTTCGAAGATTGCGAAACCAATGACAGCGTTGCTAGGCAACAAGGTTGAGTTCAAGTGGACCCAGAAATGTCAAGAGGCCTTCGAAGCGCTGAAAGAGAAGTTGACAACAGCGCCTGTCCTAGTCTTGCCTGATGTGCACAAGCCCTTCTCTGTGTACTGTGATGCTTGTTACACAGGTTTGGGATGCGTGTTGATGCAAGAGGGAAGAGTTGTGGCTTACTCGTCCCGACAGCTGAAGGTTCATGAGAAGAATTACCCAATCCATGATCTAGAGTTGGCAGCAGTGGTTCACGCACTGAAGACATGGAGACACTATCTGTATGGACAGAAATGCGATGTTTACACAGACCACAAGAGTCTGAAGTACATATTCACTCAGTCAGAATTGAACATGAGGCAACGAAGATGGTTAGAGTTGATCAAAGACTATGAGTTGGAGATTCATTACCATCCAGGCAAAGCAAACGTAGTGGCAGATGCTTTGAGCAGAAAGAGTCAAGTCAATCTGATGGTCGCTCGTCCGATGCCTTATGAGTTGGCCAAGGAGTTTGACAGGTTGAGCCTTGGATTTCTGAACAATTCGCGAGGAGTCACAGTTGAATTGGAACCTACCTTGGAGCGAGAAATCAAAGAAGCGCAGAAGAATGATGAGAAGATCAGTGAGATTCGGCGACTGATTCTAGATGGCAGAGGGAAAGATTTTCGAGAAGATGCAGAAGGTGTGGTATGGTTCAAAGACCGCTTGTGTGTTCCCAATGTCCAATCCATTCGGGAGTTGATTCTCAAGGAAGCTCATGAGACAGCTTATTCGATTCACCCTGGTAGTGAGAAGATGTATCAGGATCTGAAGAAGAAATTCTGGTGGTATGGAATGAAGAGGGAAATCGCAGAGCATGTGGCTAAGTGCGATAGTTGTCGAAGAATTAAGGCAGAGCACCAGAGACCTGCTGGATTGTTGCAACCGTTGCAGATCCCTCAGTGGAAATGGGATGAAATCGGTATGGATTTCATAGTCGGATTGCCTCGCACTCGAGCCGGCTACGATTCTATTTGGGTAGTAGTGGACCGTTTGACCAAGTCAGCCCACTTCATACCTGTCAAGACCACCTACAGCAGTGCAGTATTGGCAGAGTTGTATATGTCTCGGATCGTTTGTCTTCATGGTGTGCCAAAGAAGATAGTGTCAGATAGAGGAACGCAGTTCACCTCTCATTTCTGGCAGCAGTTGCATGAAGCCTTGGGCACGCATCTGAATTTCAGTTCAGCTTATCATCCGCAGACAGATGGCCAGACTGAAAGAACCAATCAAATCCTTGAAGATATGTTGAGAGCCTGTGCGTTGCAAGATCAGTCCGGATGGGACAAGCGATTGCCTTATGCAGAGTTTTCCTATAACAATAGTTATCAGGCCAGTTTGAAGATGTCACCATTTCAAGCGCTTTACGGAAGGAGTTGTAGAACTCCGTTGCAATGGGATCAGCCTGGAGAGAAGCAAGTGTTTGGGCCAGATATTTTGCTTGAAGCCGAAGAGAACATCAAGATGGTCCGAGAGAATCTGAAGATAGCGCAATCGAGGCAGCGAAGCTATGCGGACACAAGAAGAAGAGAGCTGAGTTTTGAAGTCGGAGACTTTGTCTATCTGAAAGTGTCACCGATCAGAGGAGTCAGAAGGTTCGGAATCAAAGGCAAGCTAGCACCCCGCTACATTGGTCCGTACCAGATCCTCTCAAAGCGTGGAGAAGTGGCTTATCAGCTCAGTCTGCCAGAGAATTTGTCAGCTGTGCATGATGTCTTTCATGTGTCTCAGTTGAAGAAGTGCTTGCGTGTGCCGGAAGAGCAGTTGCCAGTGGAAGGTCTGGAAGTCCAGGAGGACTTGACCTATGTCGAGAAGCCAGCTCAGATTCTTGAGATTGCAGATAGAGTCACCCGAAGGAAGACCATCAGAATGTGCAAAGTCAGATGGAGTCACCACTCTGAGGAAGAAGCAACCTGGGAGCGTGAAGATGATTTGATGGCCAAGTACCCAGAGCTCTTTGCTAGCCAGCCCTGAATCTCGAGGGCGAGATTCTTTTAAGGGGGATAGGTTTGTAACGCCCCGAATTTTGCAGTTGAATTTTTTCTTTTCTTTACTCGCCAAAATTCGGGCGTTACCTTTTCCTTTTCTTTTTCCCCTCGCTAAACCTTGACCTTTTCCAAAAGTCTTAGCGGGATTCGGTTCGGATTTCCCGTGTAAAGAAAAACTCTGAAATACTTTATGATTTGATGCACCATGCTGAACCTTGCATTTTTGATTGCTTTGAAAGTGCAATTGCATTCATGTGGAAAGATCGGATTTCGAAAACAGGAAATAATCTTTCTCTCTCTTTCTCTCTCTTTCTCTCTCCTCTTTCTCTCTCTCTCCCGCGCCCTGGGCCGACCCCGGCCGGCCCAGCCGCCCCTGGCGCCCCCTCTTGGGCCCAAAGATGGCCCAGCCGCCCCCCCTCCCCCCCCCCTCTTTTTCTTTTTTCCCAAAATCCCCTCTCCCTCTCCCTCATTCTCTCCCTCTCTCTTCCCACCGCCGCCCCTGCCCTAAGCCGCCCCTACCCTAGGCCGCCGCCGTCCCTGGCCGCCCTCGCCGTCGGCCACCCCCCCCCCCCCCCCCCCCCGCCGGTGAGCCCCCTCCCCCTCCTCCCTCTCCTCCCTCCCCTCTCCTCTCCCCACCCCCGCGCGCCCCCTGGCCACGCCGGCCACCGCCCCCCAGCCCGCCGTGGCCGCTGGCCGGCCCTCGGCCGCGCCCAGCCGGCCCCGGCCGCCGCTGGCCCGCCCCGGCCGCCCCCCAGCCCGCGCCCCGGCCGCCCGCCTGGCCCCCTGGCCGCGCCCCCCTCGCGGGGCCGGTTCAGCCGCCTGGCCGCCGGTTCAACCGGCCGGCTCGGCCGGCCCCCGCCCCAGCTCGGCCGCCGCCCAGGGCCGGTTCAACCGCCCCTAGGGCCGGTTCAACCCCCCCCCCTCTGTTTTTTTTATTTTTTTTATTTTATTTTATTTACTTTCTGTGATCATAATTACTGTATTTTAAGTAGACTAATCATTGTTCATGCTATGGAAAATAGGAAGGTTAATTTAAAATTCCGTTATGCTATTGATTCACGTAGTTAATTGTTTATCCCGTGCAATGTTGATCAACTAAAAATGATTAGGTTCCCATTTGTACATATATATAACAGAATTCTTTTGCTAAGAACCAATTGTAACTAATCATTAGTGCATAAGATTTAAACCCCTGCGAGACCCTTTCCCATTTCTTTCTAACCATAACAAATGCGATGTCAAATATCATACTCGATGCATATTCGCTTTACTTGTTCCCTTGTATGGTGTACTGTTTTTGTATTAAATATGTGGATGTATGTATGTTTGCGCTCGCATAGAGAACGATCCGGTCGAAGAGCCCGAGGAATTCGCAGGAGAAGCCCCTGAGCAGCAGTCGGTTGGTGGAGGCAAGTGTCCTTTGACCTATCTCTGTCCTATTCATTCTTTAATTCACCTCCCGCATTACACATTTATACTTAAGGATTGACTAGCTTTTGTTATCCATGTCCTTGTTTACCTATTTGGGTCGGATTATTACTGCTTAGTCTGATGCTATTGCTCAACTCTAATCAATGAACATGATGTGATTATCTATGATACGCTGTTTTCCCTTCTTATTTATGATCATATTTGTGACCTTCAAGGGGACTCGAGCGGTTTCTCGAGTGCCTCTCCGTAAGGACCTGTTCAATGGATGACCGCCCGGGAAAACAGTGCAACCATGAGGGTGGAATGGGACGCCCTTAGCTGAATAATTGGAGGAACCGGGGTGTAGATCGCTTAGCCGTCGTGCCGTCAATGGGGCTCGGTGTATGCGGCTCGCTCTGCCAAGGTTGATTTGTCCCTTGGGGAGGAGTGCGGTACATTTAGGAAACCTAACGGGTGGCTACAGCCCCGGGGAATCTTTGTAAAGGCTACGTAGTGAGACCCTGCCTATTCACCTTGGTAGTGTTTAAGGGTTTGATCAGCCCGAGGCAAGTGGGAATCACGGCTTGTGGGTGAAGTGCGCAACCTCTGCAGAGTGTTATGAAACTGATATATCAGCCGTGCTCGCGGTTATGAGCGGCCAAGGGAGCTCCAGAGATTAGTGATACTTGATCAGAGACATTTTGGTACAGGTGGCAATGAGATTGATGATTCTGATTATGATTATGGTATTGGTAAGTGGTATTCTTTCCGTTTGGAAAGGATACATTGGGCTAATAACTTGGGTTAATGTTAAAACCTGGCTCTCTACTAGTAAGTAATAACCTGACCAACTAAAAACAACTGCTTGACTTATCCCCACATAAAGCTAGTCCACTGCAGCCAAACAGGATACTTGCTGAGTATGTTGATGTGTACTCACCCTTGCTCTACACACCAAACCCCCCCCCCCAGGTTGTCAGCATTGCAACCACTGCTCAGGAGAAGATGAAGCTGTGGAAGGAGACTTCCAGGAGTTCCAAGACTACGACGAGTTCTAGGCGTGGGTTAGCGGCAACCCCCAGTCGGCTGCCTGTGAAGGCCGTGTTATCTACGTTTCTTTTCCGCACTTTGATTTATTGTAAGAACTATATGGACGTCTCAGACGTATGATGTAATCGACTATTATTTCCCTTTTAATACTATTTGAGCACTGTGTGATGATGTCCATGTTATGTAACTGCTGTGTACGTGAATAACTGATCCTGGCACGTACATGGTTCGCATTCGGTTTACCTTCTAAAAACCGGGTGTGACACTGGCCCCGCAGGAACGAGGGCAGGGGCAGGCGCTCTCTTGGGGCCGCTCGCTTCCCTCACCCGCGTGGACGCTTGTAACCCCCTACTGCAAGCGCACCCGACCTGGGCGCGGGACGAACACGAAGGCCGCGGGATCTCCACCTCCCTCACGACTCGGCTCCGACCACCTCGCTTTCCCCCCTTCGCGCTCGCCCACGCGCTCGACCCATCTGGGCTGGGGCACGCGGCACACTCACTCGTCGGCTTAGGGACCCCCCGGTCTCGAAACGCCGACAAAATTCAAATCAAGTTTCAAATTCAAACCAAATCAAATATGTGCAACAATTCAAAGAATATTTAGGCTCAATATGATGCAACATTCCATGACTCATATGTTTTGGGCAAAATAAAATAAATAATCCTTCACTAACTCAACTAACCCTAATTAAAAGAAAAAGATAGGGAGAAAACTAGCGAGAGAGTGAAACTTGAGTGAGATAGAGAAGAGTAACACCTGAATTTGGATGATCATAAGAAAGAAATTTTATACCCCCAAATCCAGGGTGTTACAGCTGATGAAGGTGCCGTCTTGGAGTTGCTTGATTTGAAATCCTAGAAAATACTTCAACAGACATCTCGAATTTCTGTATCATGATCCTACTAAACTCTTCACAAGTTGACTTGTTAGTAGACCCAAATATAATATCATATAAATTTGGCATACAAACAAGTCTTTTGCAACAGTCTTAGTAAAGAGAGTAGGATCGGCTTTTCCGACTTTGAAGCCATTAGTGATAAGGAAATCTCGCAGGCATTCATACCATGCTCTTGGGGCTTGCTTGAGCCCATAAAGAGCCTTTGAGAGTTTATACACATGGTTAGGATACTCATTATCTTCAAAGCCGAGAGGTTGCTTAACATAGACCTCTTCCTTGATAGGTCCATTGAGGAAGGCACTTTTCACGTCCATTTGATAGAGTTTAAAGCCATGGTAAGTAGCATAGGCAAGTAATATACGAATTGACTGAAGCCTAGCTATGGGTGCATAAGTTTCATCAAAGTCCAAACCTTCGACTTGTGAATAACCTTTGGCCATAAGTCGGGCTTTGTTTCTTGTCACCACACCATGCTCATCTTGCTTGTTGCGGAATACCCACTTGGTACCTACAACATTTTGATTAGGACGTGGAACTAAATGCCATACCTCATTCCTCGTGAAGTTGTTGAGCTCTTCTTGCATAGCCAGCACCCAATCCGGATCTCTTAGTGCATCCTCCAACCTGTATGGCTCAATAGAGAACACAAAAGAGTAATGTTCACAGAAATGAGCAACTCGAGATCTAGTAGTTACCCCTTATGAATGTCACGAAGGATCAAGTTGACAGGGTGATCTCTTTGAATTGCTTGGTGGACTCTTGGGTGTGGCGGCCTTTGACCCTAAATTTCTTGATCATCTTCCTTGTCTTCATTATCTTCATCCCCCCTTGATCATTGTCCTCCTCTTGAGGTGGCTCATCCTCTTGATCTTCATCTTTAATATTTTGAGTCTGATCCTCATCTTGAGTTGGTGGAGATGCTTGGTTGGAAGATGGTGGTTGATCTTGTGTTTGTGGAGGCTCTTTAGATTCCTTGGGACACACATCCCCAATGGACATGTTCCTTAGCGCGACGCATGGAGCCTCTTCATCATCTAGCTCATCAAGATAAACTTGCTCCACGTGGGAGCCATTAGTCTCATCAAACACAATGTCACAAGAAACCTCAACCAATCTAGTGGATTTGTTGAAGACTCTATATGCCCTTGTATTTGAGTCATAACCAAGTAAAAAGCCTTCTACAGCCTTAGGAGTAAATTTAGATTTTCTACCTCTTTTAATAAGAATAAATCATTTACTCTCAAAGACTCTAAAATATGAAACATTGGGCTTTTTACCAGTGAGGAGTTCATATGATGTCTTCTTGAGGATTTGGTGAAGGTAGAGCCGGTTGATGGAGTAGCAGGCGGTGTTAATTGCCTCGGCCCAAAACCGGTCTGGTGTCTTGTACTCATCAAGCATGGTCCTCGCCATGTCCAGTAGTGTTCTATTCTTCCTCTCCACTACACCATTTTGTTGAGGTGTGTAAGGAGAAGAGAACTCATGCTTGATGCTCTCCTCCTCAAGAAATCCTTCAATTTGAGAATTCTTGAACTCCGTCCCATTATCACTTATTATCTTTTTGATCCTTAATCTGAACTCATTTTGAGCCCTTCTCAAGAATCCTTTTAAGGTCTCTTGGGTTTGAGCTTTTTCCTGCAAAAAGAACACCCAAGTGAAGCAAGAATAATCATCCACAATAACAAGACAGTACTTACTCCCGCCGATGCTTATATAAGCTATCGGGCCGAATAGGTCCATGTGGAGTAGCTCAAGCGGCCTGTCAGTTGTCATTATGTTCTTATGTGGATGATGAACTCTAACTTGCTTTCCTGCTTGACATGCGCTACAAATCCTTTCTTTCTCAAAATGAACATTTGTTAGTCCTAAAATGTGCTCTCCCTTTAGAAGTTTGTGAAGATTCTTCATCCCAACATGGGCAAGTCAGCGATGCCAGAGCCAACCCATATTAGTCCTAGTAATTAAGCAAGTGTTAAGTTCAGCTTTGTTCTCATTAAAATCAACTAAATATAGCTGACCCTCTAACACTCCCTTAAATGCTATTGAATCATCACTTCTTCTAAAGACAGTAACACATATATCTGAAAATAGACAGTTGTAGCCCATTTTACATAATTGAGAAATAGAAAGCAAATTGTAATCTAAAGAGTCTACAAGAAAAACATTGAAAACAGAATGGTCAGGTGATATAGCAATTTTACCCAAACCTTTGACCAAACCTTGATTTTCATCCCCGATTGTGATAGCTCTTTGGGAATCATCATTTTTCTCATAGGAGGAGAACATTCTTTTCTCCCCCGTCATGTGGTTTGTGCACCCGCTATCGATTATCCAACTTGAACCACTGAATGCATAAACCTACAAAACAATCTAGGCCTTGTTCTTAGGTACACAAATGGTCTTAGGTCCTTTCACATTAGAAACAAGCACCTTGGGTACCCAAACACAAGTTTTGGAGCTCTTGTGTTTGTCCCCAACATATTTGGCAACTACTTTGCCTGATTTGTTGGTTAAAACATAAAATGCATCAAAAGACTTAATGAAACATTATGGTCATTTGATGCAGCAGGAATTTTCTTTTTAGGCATTTTAATGTGAGTGGTATGCCTAGAACTAGAAGCCTCATTTTATACATAAATGCATGATGAGAAACAGAATGAGGTTTCCTAGCATGAATCTTTCTAATTTTGTGCTTAGGATAGTTAGTAGGATATAAAATGTAGCCTTCACTATCCTTAACCATGGGATCCTTTCCCTTAACAAAATTAGACAATTTCTTTGGGGCATTAAGCTTGAAATTGCTCCCCTGTTGGAAACCAATGTCATCCTTAATGCCAGGGCGTCTCCCATTATAAAGCATGCTACGAGCAAATTTAAATTTTTCATTTTCGAGCTCATACTCGGCAATTTTAACAGTTAATTTAGCTATGTGATCATTTTGTTATTTAATCATGGAAAGGTGATCGTCCATAGCTTCTACATTAACATCTCTACATCTAGTACAAATAGAAACATGCTCAACAGTAGATGTAGATGGTTTGCAAACATTTAATTCTTCTATCTTAGCATTTAATCTAACATTCTCATCTCTAAGACATGAAATAGAATCATTGCAAACATTCAATTCTTTAACCTTAGAAACTAAACTAGCATTTTCATTTCTAAGACTAGAAATTGAATCATGACAAATGCTAAGCTCCTTAGTTAAGTTTTCACGTTTTTCTACTTCCTGAGCATAAGTATTTTTCAATTTAATAGATTTTTTGTTTTCTTTAATAAGGAAGTCCTCTTGGCTATCCAAGAGTTCATCCTTCTCATTAATGGCTTCAATTAGTTCATTTAATTTTTTCTTTTGGTCCATGCTAAGGTTGGCAAAGAGAGATATTAAATTATCTTCACTATCACTAAAGCTACCCTCATCACTAGATGTTGTATATTTGGGGGTGGCTCTAGAGTGTACCTTCTTCTTCTTGCCATCCTTAGCCATGAGACACTTGTGGCCGATGTCGGGGAAGAGGAGTCCCTTGTTGACGGCGATGCTGGCGGCATCCTCGTCGGAGGAGGAGATGGTGGAGCTCTCGTCGGAGTCCCATTCCCGGCATATGTGGGCATCGCCGCCCTTCTTCTTGTAGTACCTCTTCTTCTCCTTCTTCCCCTTCTTGACTTCGTCCCTGCCACTTTCACTAGAGATTGAACATTTAGCAATAAAGTGACCGGACTTACCACACCGGTAGTACACCTTCTTGGAGCGGGACTTGTAGTCCTTTCCTCTCCTTTGCTTGAGGATTTGGCGGAAGCTCTTGATGATGAGTGTCATTTCCTCGTTGTTGAGCTTGGAGGCATCGATGGGAAGCCTACTTGGTGTAGACTCCTTCTTCTCTTCTTCCATTGCTTTGAATGCAACGGGTTGCACCTCGGGTGTAGAGGTGGCGCCTTTCTCCAAGTTGACAATGTGTTTGGAGTCTTTGATCATTAGTTCAAAGCTCACAAACTTGCCAATAACCTCCTCGGGAGACATTAGTGTATATTTAGGATCCCGACGAATTAATTATACTTGAGTAGGATTGCGAAAAACAAGGGATCTTAGATTAACCTTGACCATTTCATGGTCATTCCACTTGGTGCTCCCGAGGTTGCGCACTTGGTTCACCATGGTCTTGAGCCAGTTGTACATGGCTTGCGGCTCTTCTCCTTTGTTGAGGATGAATCGACCGAGCTCCCCCTCGATCGTTTCCCGCTTGGTGATCTTGGTTACCTCATCCCCTTCGTGCGCGGTTTTGAGGACGTCCCAAATTTATTTGGCGCTCTTTAATCCTTGCACCTTGTTATACTCCTCTCGACATAAGGAGGCAAGAAGTATAGACATGGCTTGGGAGTTAAAGTGCCTAATTTGGGCGGCCTCGTCCAAGTCGTAATCCTTGTCCCCCACCTTTGGTACCTGCACTCCATACTCAACAATATCCCAAATGCTTTCGTGGAGTGAGGTTAGATGGTGCCTCATTTTATCACTCCACATATAATAATCCTCACCATCAAAATATGGTGATTTTCCTAGGGGTACGGGAAGTAATGGAGCGTGCTTTGAAATATGGGGATAACGTAGGGGCATCTTACTATACTTCTTGCGCTCATGGCGCTTAGAAGCAGTGGACGACTCGGTGCTTGATGTGGAGGGTGATGAAGAGTCGGTCTCATAGTAGACGACCTTCTTCATCTTCTTCTTCTTGTCACCTCTCCGATGCGACTTGATGGAGAAAGAGGATTCCTCCTTGTTTTTGTTGCCGGACTCCCTTGAGAGAGTCCTCCCTGAGCTTGCGGCCTTTTCGCCGGTCATGATCTCCCTCTTAGCGTGATCACCAGACATCACTTTGAGTTGGTTAGGCTCTTAATGAAGCACTGGCTCTGATACCAATTGAAAGTCGCCTAGAGAGGGTGGGTGAATAGGCGAAACCTGAAATTTATAACTTTAAACACACACTACAAGCCGGGGTTAGCGTTAGAGTTAAATTCAAGTCCGAAAGAGAGAGAAAACAAATCAACTAAGAATTAAGGCGAGTGAACACGGTGATTTGTTTTACCGAGGTTTGGTTCCAAAGAACCTAGTCCTCGTTGAGGAGGTCACAAAGACCGGTCTATTTCAACCATTTCCCTCTCTCAAACGGTCACTTAGACCGAGTGAGCCTTCTCCTTAATCAATCGGGTCACTAAGACCTTGCAAGGACCACCACACACTTAGGTGTCTCTTGCTTTGATTATAAGTCACTTGAGAACAAGAATGAGAAAGAAGAAAGGCAATCTAAGAAACAAGAGCGCAAAAGAACACGAACACACTCTCTCACAAGTCACTAAATGTTTGAGTTGAATTCTAGGCTTGGAGAGGGTTTGATCTTTGGAAATGTGTCTTGGAGTGAATGCACTAGCTCTTGTATTGAATGTGATCCCTGAAAAACTTGGATGCCAAAGGTTGTGGTGGTTGGGGGTATTTATAGCCCCAACCACTTTGGTAGCCGTTGGGGAGGCTGCTGGCGATGGGCGCACCGGACAGTCCGGTGCGCCATCGGATAGGCACTGTTCCTTGTCCGGTGCGCTGCCACGTCACCCAACCGTTAGAGTTTGGAGCTCGGTCGACCGTTGGAATTTTGTCTTCTTGCGACACCGGACAGTCTAGTGCCCCTCTGACTTCGCTGCTCTGACTTCTGTGCGGTACTGTGCTGCACTGTTCCTGCTGTCAGAGTCGACCGTTGGCGCAGATAGTCGTTGCTCCGCTGGCACACCGGACAGTCCGGTGGCACACCGGGCAGTCCGATGAATTATAGCGGAGTGCGTCCTGGAATTCCCAAGAGTGGCTGGTTTGGAGTTGTACGGCCTGGTGCACCAGACACTGTCCGGTGCCACATCGGACAGTCCGGTGCGCCAATTTTCAACACACTCAAGTTCTTTACTCCGTTTCAAATTGAGTTCCTAACTTGAATCTTTTATTGGTTTGTGTTGAACCTTATACACCTGTAATACATGAATTCTAGACAAACTAGTTAGTCCATGTATTTGTGTTGACTATCAACCACCAAAATTAATTATATGAAATGGTTAACCCGATTTCTCTTTCAATATTAAAGAAATAACTTTAATCTATATCATACTAGAGTAGAAATAATATTTTAGTTACATCATAATCATAGACAGACTAATTTTGATTAGTAGGAATAATCAACTAAGCATATATTAAATGAATATTTATTTTTGAAAACATGTTATTTTCTAAAATAATGTTACGAAAGCGTAGACAATGTTATTGCTAAACTAACGCAACTTGAATGGGTTTAATCGGAGCAAACACATAGAAATTATGAGTTTTCTAAGGTATTGAATTTATTTTTTTATACTGAAAACCATTTTGGGATTTATTTTATAATTTTCTGGAATTTCCTGGCCAGCGGGCATAATTTATAAAAGCTTAGGGTTTCATTTATAACAGGCAAGGGACGACGGGTTAATTTGTTAAAACGACAAGGTCTCTTGTGCACATACGCTCGGCTGACACAGTACGTGCCCGACCCCGGCCGTTGGATCCATGATCGATGGCCCCGCATCGCCCAAACAAAGCGGTACCCGCTTGATCACATCCAAGCCGCAACATCTGAAATCGACGGCTACGCGTGCGGGCAGCCAGAGCCGTAGGACTGAGATCAGATCTTAGCCGTTCAGATCGAGATCGACGATCTACCCCTTTCTTCTTCCCACGATGGTTAGCCGGCGGCAGCGCTTCTATCCCCGCGGTGGAGGGCCCGCCGGAGTCGGCCAAGCTGACACCCTAGAGCCATACTCCCTAATTTGATTGGTTGTACACGGTCTACAGAGGGAGACGAATTAATTGAGAAGATCCCTACTGGGGTTCGTGAAGCACGTATGGGTGACCACGTCGATGTGCGAGGCCGCAATGATGTGTGTGCCTGCCGAGCAATTCTGGCACCCCACGGTTCCTCCCTCCCCCGTGACGCTAGAAAACCCTTCTTGGAGATCAGGTGAAGCACCCAGACCCAAAGACGAGCCCCTGAGGACGGCTCAGGCGCATATCCATGACGACGGTCTCATCTTCGACGACGACTCCTTCTTCCATGTCGGTGGTGGTCCTGGTGATTACTGATTAGCATGATTGGAGGAGGTAAAAGGAGCGTGGGGAATGGTATTTATTCACTGGGGCTGAGGGGTCTGCAGTGGCGTTCGTTCGGCGCACCCGAATCCTCCGCGCGGTTTGTTGCGGCGGCCACCGGATTCGGAGTAGGAGACGAATACCCCGACACCGCAACCCCATCTGTAAGCGACCCACGCAGCGACAGACAACCCGGTCCCACAAGCAGTGAGACGAAGTCTTGGGTGGGCGTGATTGGGCTGGTGGGGAGGGAGGGGACCTGGTGCTGAGGCTGCTGGGTCGGCCAGGGCGCGAGGGATGTAGCTGGGCCGAGCCCAGGAAACTTGGCTCCGAGCGGCCTACTTCGTTTTTCTTTCTTTTCTTTCTGGGTTATTTCCTAATTCATTTCAAATTACAATTTCAACTTTTTTAAAAAAATCTTCAAGCTTATTCAAATTACACAACCAAGAAACACTCGTCATGGATGCAAATTCATGGTTTTATTTATCGTTTATTTATTAATTTAATCACTTTTCATGGCGGCTTATAAATGTTAAATGAGCAAGAAAAATCACTGTTGAAAATTTATTTCTGATTTGTTTTAATAGAAAATACTTTATGATGTACAATCTCTATCCTGAAATACTTAATAGTAAAAAAAAATACTAAGCTTAAAATCAGGATTTTGGGGTGTTACATTTTCCTATTCACGTCAAGCTTGTGTGTGTTGTTGTTGGTCAATGCTTCGTTTCTCTAATTCCCTTGGATCAAATTGCAGCAGCAGCTCATGCTTTTCTTGTTATTTCTCTCTCTGTATTTCAGCAGTCACAAACTGCAGGTGGAGACAAACAACAACTACTGTTTTTCTTCAGTGGCAATAGCAGGTTCAACACTGTATTCTGGTATGTTCTTTTCAGTTCAACAATCTGGAGGAGTTCTCTATTGACGTTGGTATATCCATTTTCCACATTGTTTGATTAATTGTCAAGCTTTAAGCTTTCTCCAAGACAAATGATCCTGGTTCCTTATTGGACAATTTAAGAGATAAATTTTTTACATTAAGGTGCAAACTGAACCAACATAATCAACTAGATCTATTTTCATCATATTTACCAAGCTGCTTGGGCATGTAAATTTCTATCATTGCAGCACCCTTATACTTCTTAATGCCCCTGACAATTTTGATAGCCACTAATTGCAGCACGTCTGTACTTCTTAATGCCCCTGATGATTTTGATAGCCACCATTTCTTCTTTCCTTGTCCCAAGTGTCAACACTCCAACACATGACCTAAGGTACCTGATGTATTGCACACACATTCAGTTACAAACATGACCTGTTGCATGTATTGCACAACATTCCCAATGCAAGGTTAATCAATTATAGCAGGCGATACATTGAAGTGTGCATATCAATATGTGTGGCATCAAAGTACAGTGTATTAGCACACTATGTTTTTGTGCATGTTGTGCCGATAGTTTTCACAAAAACTGAAAAAGAGAAATCGGAACGAGTACCATTAAACATCAGATATTCTTCCTCAATCGATACTGTTTTTTATGCGTTCTTCAGTGATATAAAGGTGCAAGTTGAAGCAGAAGACACAACTATGATGTAGCAACTGAAGTTTGACGATTTTGTATGTTCTGGCTCATATGTGCTATGTCATTCATTTTTGTCCTTCCGAGCAGATAGCTAATATGATTGGGGATGCGCAACACAATATGCTCTAGAACTTGGTCCACCATAGCCGAGTTATTCTTTAACCGTTGCTTACTGTAAACGTAACTTCTGTTTGCTCCACCATAGTCAAGATATTCTTTAATTGTTGATTATTGTGAACGTAACTTCTATTATCTCATTTTTCTATCTAAAGTTTGAGGTCCTGCAAATTTTTAGAAATGTCAAGGTTCACATTCTTTATCGGTGGACCTTAAGGTTGGTGGCAACGCGGGCGGTAGCGCGGGCGAGAGAGAGCCGCTACCGCCCGCGCGTGGGCGAGAGGCGGGCGAGAGAGGTCGCCGGGCGACGGCGCTCGCGCCCGGCGAGAGCGGGCGGTATCGCCTCGCTCTCGCCCGCGCTGGAGCGCCTGCCCGGGCGAGAGGCGGGCGAGAGGGAGGCGAGAGCGAGGCGAGGCACTGGCGGGGCGAGAGCGCGGGCGAGAGCGACGTGGCGCGATCTGACTGGTCCACGTGTCACGATCTGATTGGTCCACGTGTGCTAGCCGTTGCAACTAGCCGTTTTTGACCGTTTGGAGTCCAAAAAATTCGAAAAAAAATTGCAAAAATTCACAAATTTCATCCCCAATCCCTCTATATATATCCCTACCCGGGTGGAGCTCATTCCACACGCCATTTCATCTCATTTCTCTCTTCCAAACTCGCCTTTTCTACTCATCTTCACGTCATGTCTTCCTCGAGCACAAACTCAAGTGAAGGAGCCGAAGGGGCAATGTGCAATGCATTGCAATCAGCCATGGAGGAGGCTATGCTCAACCTCAATGAAGAGTCGTCGAGCCAGCCCAAGCGTCGTCGACGCTACATCAATCGTGATCGTGAGTCTGCCCATGATCGGCTTCATCAAGACTACTTCGCCGATGACTGTGTGTATCCTCCAAATTACTTTCGGCGCAGGTATCACATGAGGCGACAACTTTTTTTGAGTATTATGCTTAGATTAGGTGAATACTCTCCGTATTTCACCCAAAGAGAAGATGCTCTAGGTCGACTCGGGCTCTCTCCCCTACAAAAGTGCACCGCAGCTCTGCGCTTGTTAGCCTATGGATCCGCTGCAGATTCGATAGATGAGTACTTAAAGCTAGCTAGATCAACTGCATTAGAGTGTCTAGAGAAGTTTTGTGAGGGTATCATTCATTGTTATGGGGAGGAGTTCTGTCGTCGACCAAATGTCGTGGATATTCAGCGTCTACTAGCAAAAGCAGAAGAGCGTGGCTTTCCAGGCATGCTACGAAGTATCGATTGTATGCATTGGCAATGGAGGAATTGTTCGGTCGCCCATGCCGGTCAATTCACAAGGGGGGATATCAAACATCCCACCATCATCTTAGAAGCTATTGCATCGTATGATCGGTGGATCTGGCATGCTTTTTTTGGGGTGGCCGGGTCCAACAATGACATTAACGTACTGAATCAGTCGCCATTATTCAAGGATGTCCTTCAAGGTCAAGCACCCATAGTGAACTTCATGGTTAATGGACATAAACACAATATGGGATACTATCTTGCTGACGGCATCTACCCTTCTTGGCCGGTGTTCATCAAGGGTATTCCGCTTCCATAAAGTGAGAAACATCAGTTATTCACAAATGCTCAAGCAGCATGGCGCAAAGATGTTGAGTGCGCTTTTGGAGTGTTGAAATCTCGGTTCAACATTATAGCAGTTCCTGGACGTTCTTACTCTCAACGTACTCTTGGTTTGATCATGCGTGCATGTGTCATTTTGCACAATATGATCATCGATGACGAGCGTGATGCCGATTTAGACGAGACATATGAGACAGTTGATTCTACAGTCGGCCCGTCGATCTACTACAATGCAACCCCGAGCCTAGCAGCTAGGATTCAAATAGACAACGAGATGACGGACACATCGATGTATACACAACTACTAAATGATTTGGTTGAACATGTATGAGGACATAATAATCATTAGATTTATGTAATTTTCTATTAATTATTATGTATTTTTAAATCGTCATGTAATTTTATTTTAATTATTACGCAATTTGTAATTTTTAATTCAATAAAAAATATTATGTTGTGTGTTTTCTGATCGTTGAAATAAATCCGCGTGAATTACTTAATTCTGAAATAGAAAAGCTGATATGGCTATAGCCTGAGGCTGTAGCCTGCTGCAGCCTGTGCACTGGAGCAGCAGAGGCGAGAGTGGAGGCGAGAGCTGACGTGGCAGGGGCGAGAGGGAGGCTGTGCACTGGACTCAGCCTAAGTGCGAGAACGTGCAGATGCAACATGGGGTTTGCATACTGCTAGCTTATGTTCCAATCCATCGAACAAGTACGAATCCATCGAACAAGTACGAATAGCTAATATAAAATTAGAGAGTAACACTGTATTGATTTGTTGACAAGAAATTTGTGAGACATTGATATATTGATGTCGATCATAATATATGTGTTGTATTCATGTGGTTGTTGTGCAATTTGTAGGGCGTCTCAACGAGGCACGTACCCAGGGGCGGAGCCAAGGGGGGGCCGGCAGGAGCCATGGCCCCTCCCAAGGCTGCAACACAGACAAGAATATATATATATATATTAGTCTAAATTTTGTGTATCTAAATATATATACTCTAAATTTTATACAGCACAATTAATCAAAAGTTTAATATAGTGGTTAGTAATACATGATCCATAACTCTGTTGTAGTATGCCAACCAAAGTCTAAAAAAGACAAAGAATATAAGATAAAATATTCATTGAATGATCAATCGATGCATAAAACGTCAAACCTAATTCGCTTCAGACGCTAATATCTAAACCTCACCCCTTTATGATTCATTATATCGTCTGGCTAGGCAGCTGCGATTGCTGCTGGCCACTTGACTTGCCTCTGCCATAGCCACACAACCAAAGTCCAAAGAAGGTAATCACGCGAAGCAACAGAATGAGCGCCAAAAACTTATATACATACTACATTAGATCTCGTGTATAATAAAATCTACAAATTTCAACTAAAGTTGTCACCTTATAATTGATATATACACGACAAATTTGATGTGTACCTGCGTAGTTTGACAAATTTTCATGAATCCTCGGGGCTAGTTGGGTTTTTGAATTCTCTCAAAAAATTGTTAGCTGCCTCATGAATATTAGAGTCATTATATAAAAGTTGAATCTCATTAGTCGGATATTCATCGTTATATCGTCTTTATTATTTTGTATTGTTCTTGCGTCACAACTTTAATTCAATATATCAATTAGCTAGAAAATGGACTCATCCACTAAAATAATTTATAAAGATCTAAAATTTTTATTCCATGTCAATTGCTTAAACTTGATAATATTATACAATATCTTTTATCAGATAGTATTGATGAATTGATCGGTCCCCTTTATCATAATCCTGGCTCCGCCCCTGCACGTACCTAGTACTCATATAAGGCACTAGTTTTTACAGTTCCACCGTTTTCACCTATGTCACTTTTGAAAAGAACCCTCTTATATTTTTTGTAATCAACCCATGGTGCAAGTCCTACACCGACACCACCAGCAACCTATCCCTTCACCACGTGTCCTCCCCCGATGCATGAAACTCAGCCTAAACCCCACCTTCATCCTCGAAATGAGGCAAAAGCGCTATCCTCCTCATACCTCCTCCCCGCGCTGCTCAGCAGTGCTAGAGGCAGCCGGCGCGCCACGAGGCCTCTGCTTCTCCCATCGCTTTGGTTCATCTTCATCTGCTTCATCTTCCATGACCATGACAACCTCTTCTTCACCGTCGAGGCTGCGCACGCACTCGACATAAGAGTCCTCATCTACGATCTCACTGCACCAAGGCGAAGACTGTGGTAGTTCATTTCTGCCTACTTCTTTGACACCCATTCCTGATCTATCACGATTTCCTATGTCATTGCCGATAGGGTCTAGAATTTTTATAGGGTTTGGCTGAAGCGCCCCAATCCTCTAGGACTCAAATGTGATACAATTACTAGACCCAGGAGACTAGTAACCACATTTCTTACTTCAAATAGTACAGAGTTTGAATACAAGTTATTACAATACCAGAGTACAAGCTCTAATGAGCCTGAAATACAAAGCGCAGTGGAAGATAAACTAGCCCAAGCCACAGGTAGAACTGGGTGCAGACACGGCCCCCTTCTAGTCGAGCATAGCAGAAAAAAGTCTTCAACTGCTCAAAAACATAAATAAATCTGGGTGAATACACTAGATATTCCGCAAGCCCATCCCGCCCGTAAAGAGAGAAGGACCTATAAATTACATGCTTTATATGGTGGAGTTGAAGTCACTCTTCTTTTTCAGAAAAAGGCAATTCTTTGATGGTTTTCCCCAAAGAAGGAAGTAGCACATTTTCACTTTCACACTCAACCACCACTGAGCTTCCTGCTCCCGTGGCATTGTTTTCATTTCCAAAAACACACCCACTCACACATTTCCCTGCTTGCGAATGTTATAAACACTAATTGTCATACCACACCAGACTCATCCATTCCAGTGGACACGGACTATTCGAATAGGTTTGAACTCTACGTAGAGGGGTACACTTTACCCACTAGTCCGGCTCTGCGATCTCATGGCCAATGAGATTCGAATCCGAATCTCTTTCTTTCCTCGCATGTCCATACCTTAGCGGTTATATCGAAAGGAGTCAGGCCACCGCCATGTCTAAACCGGACAAAACATTCTCCCTCCTTATCCTCCCGGTGCTCCCCAGCCATCACAACCCTGGGGTTTGGACCGTACGAGTTCAGATTGAGTGACTGCTCATATAGTCTCGAGTGGTTGTACTTGTCATGAGTACAGGTAGTGAAGGATGACAAACCGGTCCTTATAAGAGGGGACAATCTTTCTGCTCACGCTTAACCCGGTTGAGCCAACACCTGAGGCCCTCCCCTAAACCAGAGAGTCCCTGATTGTCCCACTCAAGAGGTGATAAGGGTGAATACCCTTCATCATACACTTTTTGAAAACATCGATTAGTAAAAATATTGCCCTTTTCCCATCCCACATTTTGTACTCAAAAGATATTCTTTAATGTGGGCTATATCTCCTCTCACAATGCAAAGGACCCAACCCTTATTCCCGGCTTAGGTAGTGGTAGAGAGAGCAGGTAATTTATGCATCAAGGGAAGAATGGACTTGCCTTCGTTGAAGCTTTCCTGGCACGAAAGATCTATTTCGGAGAGGTCGGGTTCCGGCCCTTCTTCCAGAGCCACAAATCCCGAAGGATCGGATCCCTCTCCTCCTAGCAAAAATAGGTAATGAACAATACATCAACAATGGTGACTTGATGGAGTGTGCCAACTTTTAGATATTATCATTTTATGCCCTATAATTTATTTAGACTATTTTTGGTCCATAAAATATCAATATATGCATAAATATAAGAAAAATAGGAAAAAGAAATGAAAAAGGAAAAAGAAAAGGGTTTTCTCTGCTAACTGGGCTAGGGGGATTTCGGCCCAGCCGGACCACGGAAGGGAGGAACCGCACGGTGGGCGCAGGCCCACGCGTCAGGGGGAGGAGGGGGGTAACAGCGTCGGGGGGGAGAGAAGGGGGGTTCGTGGCGGTGAGAACCGGCCGCCGGTGGCCCGGTTCCTGCGTCGACGGAGTGGTGGCAAGGCATGGGCGGAGGTAGGGGATTACGGAGGTGGGGCCAATTTGGCCGTTGGACGCTCGAGGTGGCCGGTCCACGGTGAGGTGGCGGGCATCCACGGTGGTGGGATCGCCGGCGAGGTTGCCGGGCGCAATAGGTGAAGGGAAGAGGTGTGTTGTGTTCGTGAGGAGTGGTGAAGCTCAAGAGCTACATTAATTGGATTAGAACTCAACAAAGAGAGGAGAGCGAAGCTCACCGGAGCGGAGGGAGGGCGCGGCGGTGCGGAGCTCGATTCGGCTCAGGGGAGGGGAGAGGGAGTGGCTGAGGCCGATGTGAAGGAGGGAGCTCGGGCGGTCCTTTTTATAGGCACCTGGGGCGGTGAAGGGGAGGAGAGGTGGCGAGCACCGGCGAGCTTGCCACGGCGACGATGATGGCGCATAGTGGTGGTGACGGAATGGCTCAGACAGACGGGGCGACGAGATGGCTTGGGCAGACGCAAGGCGCCAAACCGAGCTGGTGAGCACGATAATTGCGAGGCGACGGGGCGGGCGATGGCCAGCGGTGATCGCGTCGATAGCTTGGTCACGGGCGCGAGGGAGGGGCTGACAAGCGGGGCCTGCTTGCCAGAGAGAGGGCGGTTGCGAGGGAGCGAGGGCGGGCGCGACTGATGGGTGGGGTCGGGTCGTCAGCGGGGGGAGGGAGTGGCGCGGACGGGCGCGAGGGGGGGGTGGACCGCGTGGGCCGTGCGCAGCGCGCGGGGGAGAGGCGAGGAGGTTGGACCGGATTCGGCCCAGCTGAGGGGAGGGGAGGTTTTCCTTTTTCTTTTTCTATTTCTATTTCTATTTCTTTTATCTCCTTTTTCTTTTGAACAAATATTTAGCTATATTTCTTTAGGTGTCAAAAATATTCTATGTGATGTGCTACAAACAACCATGGTGTATGCATATGATGAATAAGATGTCTTATGAGGTGGGGTCTCAGGAGATAATCAAGGGGGGGTTTAGGAGTTTTAGGGTTTCTAACCTTGGGATCAAAATTGGGATGTTACAAACCTACCCCACTTAAAAGAATCTCGCCCTCGAGATTCAGACTGGGTTGAGAAAAGGTAAGGGTATTCCCTCCTCAAAGAGTCCTCACTCTCCTAGGTAGCTTCTTCTTCTACTTCTCTGCTCCACTGAACTTTACAGAGTCTCACTTCTGAGTTTTGGGTCTTTCGGATGGCTGAGTCAAGAATCTTTACTGGCTTCTCTCGGTACTGCAGATCCTTCTGAATCTAAATTGTCTCTTCTTCGATGTGACGCTCTGGCACTTCTAGGCATTTGCGGAGCTGGGATACATGGAACACATTGTGGATATCTGACATGGATTCTAGTAATTCAAGGCGGTAGGTTGCGGGTCCTATTCTGCCAATGATAGGATAGGGGCCAACGAATCGTGGAGCTAGCTTCCCTTTCACTTGAAACCTTTTGACTCCGCGCATCGGGGAGACCTTGAGGTAGACGAAGTCTCCTTCCTCGAACCTGAGTTCTCTTCGCCTATTGTCTGCGTAACTCTTCTGCCGACTCTGAGCCTTGAGTAGTCTTTTGCGGATTAGGGCAACTTTCTCTTCTGCCTCCTTAATGAAGGCAGGCCCTTCCAGAGTATTTTCCCCTACGTTGGACCACATTAGAGGGGTCTGGCACTTTCGTCCATACAAGGCTTCAAACGGTGACATCTTGATACTGGCCTGATAGCTGTTGTTATACAAGAACTTTGCATAAGGCAACTGGACTCCCAATTCCTGTCAAAAGTTAACACACAGGCTCTCAACAAATCCTCGAGGACTTTGTTGACCCTTTCTGTCTGACCATCTGACTGAGGGTGATAGGCGGTGCTGAAGTCTAGCTTGGTGCCCATAGCTTGCTGAAGGCTTATCCAGAATTTTGAGGTGAACTGTGTTCCCCTGTTTGACACTATCTTCCGTGGAATACCATGGAGTCTGACTATTTCTTTAAGATATATCTGGGCAAGGGTGGCTCCTCCAAAGGTAGTTTTTACTGGGATGAAATGAGCTACCTTGGTAAGACGGTCGATTATAACCTAGATAGAATTGTTCCCTTTTTGGGTTCGAGGTAGTCCAATTACAAAATCCATGCCTATTTCTTCCCACTTCCATTTGGGTACTGGAAGGGGTTGCAGTAGACCTGTAGGCTTCTAATGCTCTGCCTTAATTCGCTAGCAAGTGTCACATCGGGCCACATACTGTGCTATCTCCTTTTTCATTCCTCTCCACCAGTATCTGGTCTTGAGGTATAGGTGCATTTTGGTGGTTCCTGGGTGGATGGAGTAGGTTGAGTTGTGAGCTTCGTCAAGCAGGACTTCTCGTGCTTCTCCTTTCGGTACACACAGATGGTTTCTGAACCAAAGGATTCCTTCTTCATCTGTCTTGAGGTCCGGGAGTTGTTCCTTGCGAGTTCTCTCCGCAAGACTTGTCGTCTCAGTGTCTAGGCGCTGAGCTTTGCGTATGAGGTCTTCTAGCGTTGGTTTGACTTCCAGGCTGCCATTGTCTACCAGACAAGCATCTAGTTGAGCTGATTCTTTCTTCCAGTCTTCCAAGAAGTTGGTCTCTTTCTCCCCAAAAGGCTTTCGGCTGAGGGCGTCTGCGACCATGTTGGCTTTTCCAGGGTGGTAGTGGATCTCAATGTCATAATCTTTAATCAATTCCAGCCATCTTCGTTGACGGAGATTGAGGTCTGGCTGAGTGAAAATGTACCTCAGGCTCTTGTGATCTGTGAAGATGTGACATTTGTTCCCAATCAGGTAGTGCCTCCATATTTTTTAGGGCATGCACTATGGCTGCCAATTCCAAATCATGTGTTGGATAATTCTGCTCATGTGGCTTGAGTAGGCGTGATGCATAGGCGATGACTTTCTCATTTTGCATAAGCACGCATCCTAAACCCTGTATTGAAGCATCACATAAGATGACAAGATTCTGGTGGATGTCTGGTAGTGTCAACACTAGCGTGGTTGTGAGCTTCTTCTTTATGATTTGGAAGCTTTCCTCACACTTCGGGGTCCACACAAATTTATTGTCTTTCTTGAGGAGCTCGGTCATAGGTCTTGCTATGCTGGAGAACCCTTTGATGAAACGGCGGTAATATCCTGCCATTCCCAAAAAGCTTCGAACTTCACTAACGAGAGGTGCTACGCCTTTCATCAAAGATCGTTTGAAAGAGATAATATACACTACTGGGGAGTACCATTTTTATGTGATTGATCTATATCATTTAGATAAATATTATTTAAAGGAAGAGAATTTCCTCTATCAGTTAGTTACTATGGAAATGGAAATGGAAATGAAAGAAGATAGAGGGGTCTTAACCATAGAATGTGTGAACGGTGATGATTTACATGTCTATAAGTGTAGATTTGCATCTGATGCACTTCTAATGCACGCGTTAGCAAAAGTGTTATTAAACACCGTCTTAGTCTTAGTAGATGGATATGGATATTACACACCCCCGCAACTCACTAAGTTGAGGGATCTCAAGGAAGGCCACTATAAAGGCTTAGGTGAACAGAATAACGTTAAAGCACTTGTAAAGATACAATACAGTTGAGTGATAGTTTCTATCATACAAATCAAACTGATATATTAGCATATATTGATGGTATTATCCCCGATGGTCTTATAAAAGATCTAACCGGACAGGTTGTTAGTCTACCAATCTATTCTATTCAGAATCATAATATGATAAATTACCCATGGGTCTCTCCCGTAGGAGAACTAACTAAAGTTCTATTTCATCTTTACTATACTATACTATACTATATTGAAAATTGAAATTGAATTGATACAATGTTTGATAAATGGTATCCAGGAGTACTATATAGTCGTTGGTATAACAAAGTATTTATAGCCTTCAAGTACGATGATTTTGTATGTAACCTAGAAGGTCTTCAAAGTCTATTATCTACAAACCAACTAGAAGGATCTGTTGAATATATCGATTATATAAATAATCCGTACTCATAACGATAAAAAGTTTGTTTACCTGTATGACGGCCATGTTGAGGTAAGGACCCTCCATGGAGGCCGATCATTCTGGGAAAAAAAGGTAACACATAACAAAACATCTTGAAAGGGGTTAAGCAGGGAGATCTCAACTAAGATCATAAAGGAGGGAGAGACTAGAGCCGCTTACTCACCCTAAGGCAGCAAGGGACAACAGAATCGAGGAGAGAGTCGAGTAATCGCAGAGTCGAACCACGATGAAGTTGTGCCCGCAGTTGGATGGCTATTTCCATTTGGATACTGCTTCTACTTGGGAGGGGTCCACTTCTATTCCTTCTGCAGTTAAGATATGCCCGAGGAAGGCTATCTTCTCTAACCAGAATTCACATTTGCTGAGCTTAGCATAGAGTTGATGTGCTCTGAGTCTTCCGAGGACAATCCGGAGGTGATGCTCATGATCTTCGTGACTCTTGGAGTAGATAAGGATGTCGTTAATGAGGACTACGACAAACTTATCCAGCTCTTCCATAAATACCTTATTCTTGAGATTCATGAAAAAGGCGGGCGTGTTGGTTAGTCCGAAGGGCATTACTGTGAACTCATACTGTCCGTACCGGGTGACAAATGCAGTCTTCTGAACATCTGCTTCCTTGATTCTTAGCTGGTGATATCCTGACCTTAGATCTATCTTGGAGAAATACTTGGCCCCTTGAAGCTGGTCGAAGAAGTCATCGATTCGAGGTAGTGGGTACTTGTTTTTGATTGTAACCTCATCCAAGGATCAGTAATCAATACACATCCTCATACTTCCATCCTTTTGGTGACGAATAGGACTGGTGCTCCCCAAGGAGATGAGTTGGACGAATGTACCCTTTCTGTTGAAGTTCTACGATCTGGAGTTTTAGCTCTACCAATTCGGTGGGAGTCATGCGGTATGGTCTCTTTGCGATGGATGCAGTGCCGGGAATTAGATCAATGTAGAACTCTACTTCTCTTTTTGGTGGCATTCCTGGCAATTCTTCTGTGAATACATCCATGAATTCTTCTACTACAGATATGCTTTCTGTTGCTAGGTTAAACACCATTGGATCTTGGGCGGGTGGCTGAGCCTAACATGAGACTAACTTTCCTTGGTGGTTAGTGAGAAGAACGGTCTTATTTGCGCAACTTATGATGCCTTTGTGCTTGGTTAACCAATCCATTCCTAAGATCACATCAATCCCTTGGGATGGCAAGACATCTAAGTCTGCCAAGAACACTACCCACTTAAAAGAATCCTGACTTGGGAGCATTTGAGATGGCATAGAAGGTCTGACCCTGGGGTTCGGGTGACCAAAGGAATTTCTAGGTGTGCAGTGGGAATGCCATGTTTTTTCCACGAAACTGGTGGCTATGAATGAATGAGATGCTCCTGAATCAAAAAGTACAGCAGCGGGAGTAAATTCAACTATCAACTCACCGAGCACTGCTCCCGGGGCTTGCTGAGCTTCTTGCACGTCGATGTGGTTCACTCGTGCCCTGCCATGATACTAGGTCTTGCTCTGTTGGCTGTTGGAGAAAGGTGCCTTGGAGGTGGGTGCTAGGGCACTCTTGGGGCCATTCACCGAGTTGGAGTAAGTAGGCACGAATGCCTTCAATTAGGGACAATTATTCTTGTAATGACTGGGGTCTCTGCAGTGCCAACAAGCATTGGCTGGAGGTTGGTTGGTTGCAACGGAGGGGGCCTAAAAAGAGCTTTGACCTTGCTAACTGAAACGTGACGGAGTGGGTCCAGCTAGCTTGTTGAAGCTTGGTCCCTTGGGTGGAAACCCAAAGGTTCGAATTCTCTGGTGCCTATCCTATTACTGAGCTCGGAGGACTTGGAATTTCCTCTTGAGGTGACCCTTTTCTTCTTCCCTAGCCCTTTCTACTTGTATGGCCTTGTTAGAGAGATGCGAAAAGCTGAGGAAATCTTGGCTGGCAAGGATAGTCTTGAGTTCTGGTCTTAACCCCTTCAAGAAACGGGCCATCTTCTTGGCTTCTGTGCTGAAATCGTCAGGCGCATAGTGAGCCAATTCTGTGAATTTGTGCACATACTCACTGACAGATTTTCCACCTTGAGTTAATTCCCGAAATTCATCTTCCTTGAGCTGAATGATCCCTTGGGGCACATGATGTTCTCGAAAGGCGGCTTCAAATTCTGCCCAGGTAGCATATCTGACGGCAGCGCTGAAGGTATCCCACCAGGATAGGGCCATCCTAGAAAGTTGATGAGCAGCTAGATGAACATGATGGTTCTCAGGGCATCCAATGGCCTCTAACTTCCTTTTTATTATGCGCAGCCAGTCATCAGCGTCGAGCGGGTTGGTGGATCCAGCGAATGTGGGAGGCTTGAGCCTTAGAAAATCTCCCATCCTATCTTGAGGCCTTCCACCATTCGGGCGCTGGTTCTCAAAGCTTCTGGTGAGGACCTCAATGAGTCGGGTTTGGTTGGCCAGAACTTGGGCTAAATCTAATGGTAGCTCCGGAGGTGCCAGGAGGTGGGTTTCACTCCCTTCTCCACTGACTTCTCCTTCAGCAATTTGAGGAGACCTTGCTCCAATCCCAGAGGCGGTGAGAGCACCTAGAGGGGGGGTGAATAGGTGATCCTGGGAAACTTGAAAACTTAAGCCACAAAACTTGGTTAATCGTTAGCACAATAATTGCCAAGTGGCTAGAGAGGAATTCTCAACACAACACAATAACCAACAAGGATCAATCACAGAGATGGCACGGTGGTTATCCCGTGGTTCGGCCAAGACCAACGCTTGCCTACTCCACGTTGTGGCGTCCCAACGGACGAGGGTTGCAATCAACCCCTCTCAAGCGGTCCAAAGACCCACTTGAATACCACAGTGTTTTGCTTGCTTTTTCTCAATCCCATTTGCGAGGAATCTCCACAACTTGGAGCCTCTCGCCCTTACACTTGAAATTCACAAAGAAGCACAGAGCAAGGGAGGGATCAGCAACACACTCAAGACAAGAAATCACAGCAACACCACGCACACAAGTTGCAATGAGAGCTCACAACACAACTCAATGAGTTCACCACTCAACTAGAGCTCTAATTGCTATTGCAAAGAATCAAAGACGCAGAATCGATGTCTTGGTGCTTAGGAATATTGTAGGAATGCTTGGTGTGCTCCTCCATGCGCCTAGGGGTCCCTTTTATAGTCCCAAGGCAGCTAGGAGCCGTTGAGAGCAATCTAGGAAGGCTGATCGTGCCTTCAGTCGACTGGCGCACCGGACAGTCCGGTGCCCACCGGACACTGTCCGGTGCCCGATTTCCTTCCAAAAATGGCGCAGTCGACCGTTGGCAGCCTGAGAGCCGTTGGCGCACCGGACATGTCCGGTGCACACCGGACAGTCCGGTGCCTCCTTCTAGCCGTTGGCTCAGCCACGTGTCCCGCGCAGATCGTGCGGCCGACCGTTGGCTCGGCCGACCGTTGGCTCACCGGACAGTCCGGTGCACACCGGACAGTCCGGTGAATTTTAGTCGTACGTCGCCGGTGAATTCCCGAGAGCGGCCACTTCGCTCGAGCCAGCCTGGCGCACCGGACACTGTCCGGTGCACCACCGGATAGTCCGGTGATCCCAGACTGAGCAGGGTCTTGGCTGCTCGAGCCAAGACATTTTCAATTGGATTTTACCTGTTTCCAGCACTTAGACACAATACATTAGTCCATAAAACAATGTACTAAGTCTGAGAAACATACCTTTATCCTTGATTTGTACTTTGTCCACCTTTTTACACTTAGGCACTTGTGTTAGACACTAAATCACCAAAATACTTAGAAATGGCCCAAGGGCACATTTCCCTTTCAATCTCCCCCTTTTTGGTGATTTATGCCAACACAACATAAAGCAAGTAGAACAAGTACACAATTAATTCAAATAAGAACTCAAAATTATTTTGATTCAAATTTGACATATATGGATCACTCTTTGCCACCACTTGGTTTGTTTTTGCAAATCAAACTCAAATTTCTATCTCTAAGTCAAACACACATGTTAAGACATAAAGAGAGTCATTCCAAGAGAAGTTGATTCAAGATTTCAAAAAACTCCCCCTTTTTCCCATAATCAACACTTCTCCCCACAAGAAGCCAACTTTTGACAAGAGACAACAAAAGAGTTTTGACAAACCAAGAGCTCTATTCTACTATTTTCAAAATCTCTCAAGTGGTAGCTGATCCATTTATCGCTTTGGCCTTTATTTTCTCCCCCTTTGGCATCAAGCACCAAAACGGGATTAATCTTGGCCCTTTAACCCCATTGCCTCACCAAAATCTTCAAATAAGAGTACAAAGGCAATAAGAGTATAAAGATGAACTTGGAAAAGTTACTCTTTTCATCGGAGTGCAGTGGAAGTCTTGCATGGTCCAAGTCCACCTTTTCCCTTTCAATCCTCCTTTGAGACTAAAACAACCAAACTCAAGAATATGGTTAGTCTCAAAGGGTCAAGTTGTAGCACAGCTCCCCCTAAATATGTGCATCACTTGCAAAAAGGACTTGTGAGGTCCAGGGAATGTTTGTACAACTTGAGCACCACAATAAGCAACAAAATGAAGAATGAACATGATCAAAGGCATAAACACATGTATGCTACAATTCAATCCAAGTTCCGCGAATCTAGGACATTTAGCTCACTACGCAGCCTGCAAAAGGTCTTTTCATCTAAAGGCTTAGTGAAGATATCGGCTAGCTGGTTCTCGGTGCTAACATGAAACACTTCGATATCTCCCTTTTGCTGGTGGTCTCTCAAAAAGTGATGTCGGATGTCAATGTGCTTTGTGCGGCTGTGCTCAACAGGATTTTCCGCTATTCGGATAGCACTCTCATTATCATATAGGAGTGGGACTTTGCTCAGATTGTAGCCAAAGTCCCGGAGGGTTTGCCTCATCCAAAGTAGTTGTGCGCAACACTGTCCTGCGGCAACGTACTCGGCTTCAGCGGTGGATAGGGCAACAGAGGTTTGTTTCTTAGAGTTCCATGACACCATGGACCTTCCTAAGAATTGGCACGTCCCCGATGTGCTCTTCCTATCGACCTTACATCCAGCATAGTCGGAATCTGAATATCCAATCAAGTCAAAGTTAGACCCCTTTGGATACCAGATCCCGAAGCAAGGCGTAGTGACTAAATATCGAAGAATTCGCTTCATCGCCACTAAGTGACACTCCTTAGGATCGGATTGAAATCTAGCACACATGCTTACGCTAAGCATAATATCCGGTCTACTAGCACATAAATAAAGCAAAGAACCTATCATGGACCAGTATGCTTTTTGATCAACGGACTTACCTCCTTTGTTGAGGTCAGTGTGTCCGTCGGTTCCCATTGGCGTCTTTGCGGGCTTGGCGTCCTTCATCCCAAACCGCTTTAGCAAGTCTTGCGTGTACTTCATTTGGGAGATGAAAGTGCCATCCTTGAGTTGCTTCACTTGGAACCCAAGGAAGTAGTTCAACTCGCCCATCATCGACATCTCGAATTTCTGCGTCATCACCCTGCTGAACTCTTCACAAGACTTTTGGTTAGTAGAACCAAATATTATGTCATTGACATAAATTTGGCACACAAAAAGATCACTGTCGCAAGTCTTAGTGAAAAGAGTTGGATCAGCTTTCCCAACCTTGAAAGCATTAGCAATTAAAAAGTCTCTAAGGCATTCATACCATGCTCTTGGGGCTTGTTTGAGTCCATAGAGCGCCTTAGAGAGCTTACACACATGGTCGGGGTACCGTTCATCCTCGAAGCCAGGGGTTGCTCCACATACACCTCCTCCTTGATCGGCCCGTTGAGGAAAGCGCTCTTCACATCCATTTGGTACAACTTGAAAGAATGGTGAGCGACATATGCTAGCAAAATACGAATTGATTCTAGCCTAGCCATAGGAGCAAACGTCTCCTCAAAGTCCAAACCTGCGACTTGGGCATAACCTTTTGCCACAAGTCGAGCCTTGTTCCTTGTCACCACCCCGTGCTCGTCCTGTTTGTTGCGGAACACCCACTTGGTTCCCACAACATTTTGCTTGGGGCGAGGCACCAGTGTCCAAACTTCATTGCGCTTGAAGTTATTGAGTTCCTCCTGCATGGCCAACACCCAGTCCGGATCTAGCAAGGCCTCTTCTACCCTGAAAGGCTCAATAGAAGAGACAAAAGAGTAATGCTCACAAAAATTAACTAATCTTGAACGAGTAGTGACTCCCTTGCTAATATCACCTAATATTTGGTCGATGGGATGATCCCTTTGAATCGTCGCTCGAACTTGGGTTAGAGGTGCCTGAGGTGCTTCTTCCTTTTCAACTTGAACATCTTGTGCTCCCCCTTGAACATGCGCCTCCACTTGAGGTACCTGTTCGTCATCTTGGGTTGGGGAATGCACCATAGTTGAGGAAGACGGTTGATCTTGCTCCAATTGTTCCCGAGGCCGTACATCTCCAATCGTCATGGTGCGTATCACGGCCGTTGGAACGTCTTCTTCATCTACATCATCAAGATCAACAACTTGCTCTCTTGGAGAGCCATTAGTCTCATCAAATACAACGTCGCTAGAGGCTTCAACCAAACCTGATGATTTGTTGAAGACCCTATACGCCTTTGTATTTGAATCATAACCTAATAAAAACCCTTCTACAGCTTTGGGAGCAAATTTGGAATTCCTACCCTTCTTCACTAGAATGTAGCATTTACTCCCAAATACACGAAAGTACGATACATTGGGTTTGTTACCAGTTAGCAGCTCGTATGAGGTCTTCTTGAGGAGGCGGTGAAGATAGACCCTGTTGATGGCATGGCAAGCGGTGTTCACGGCTTCCGACCAAAAACACTCGGGGGTCTTGAACTCTCCAAGCATAGTCCTCGCCATATCAATGAGCGTCCTGTTCTTCCTCTCTACCACACCATTTTGCTGAGGTGTGTAGGGAGCGGAGAACTCATGCTTGATCCCCTCCTCCTCAAGGAACTCCTCCACTTGAAGGTTCTTGAATTTGGACCCATTGTCGCTTCTTATCTTCTTCACCTTGAGCTCAAACTCATTTTGAGCTCTCCTTAGGAAGCGCTTGAGGGTTCCTTGGGTTTCAGACTTATCCTGCAAAAAGAACACCCAAGTGAAGTGGGAAAAGTCATCAACAATAACTAGACCATACTTACTTCCTCCTATGCTCAGATAGGTGACGGGTCCGAAGAGGTCCATATGCAGCAGCTCCAGAGGTCTTGAAGTGGTCATCACATTCTTGCTGTGATGTGCTCCTCCTACCTGTTTCCCTGCTTGACAAGCTGCACAAGGTCTATCTTTTTCGAAATGAACATTGGTTAGACCTATCACGTGTTCTCCCTTTAGAAGCTTGTGGAGGTTCTTCATCCCCACATGTGCTAAGCGGCGATGCCACAACCAGCCCATGCAAGTCTTAGCCATTAAGCATGCATCTAGACCGGCCTCTTCTTTTGCAAAATCAACTAAGTAAAGTTTGCCGTCCAGTACACCCTTAAAAGCTAGTGAACCATCACATATTCTAAAGACAGACACATCTACATTTGTAAATAAACAATTATATCCCATATTACATAATTGACTGACAGATAGTAAATTATATCCAAGAGACTCAACTAAAAACACATTAGAGATAGAGTGCTCATTAGATATTGCAATCTTGCCTAAACCTTTCACCTTGCCTTGGTTCCCATCACCGAATATGATTGAATCTTGGGAATCCTTATTCTTGACGTAGGAGGTGAACATCTTCTTCTCCCCCGTCATATGGTTTGTGCATCCGCTGTCGATAATCCAGCTTGAGCCCCCAGATGCATAAACCTGCAAGGCAAATTTAGGCTTGGGTCTTAGGTACCCAACTCTTGTTGGGTCCTACAAGGTTAGTCACAATTTCCTTAGGAACCCAAATGCAAGTTTTATCACCCTTGCATTTTGCCCCTAACTTCCTAGCAACTATCTTCCTATCCTTTCTACAAATAGCAAAGGAAGCATTCAAAGCATGATAAACTGTAGAGGGACCATTCATAACTTTCCTAGGAGCATGAACAAAATTCTTTCTAGGCACATGATGAATATTTTACCTAGGCATATCTCTACAATGCATATAGGAAGAACTGGAAGCATACCTAGCATAAGAATCATAGGCATGTGAATCAAAAGCATTACAACTCCTATGAGGCTGTCTTCTATCATTGTACATAAAAGCATGGTTTTTTGTACTACTTGCCATAGGGGCCTTCCCTTTCTTCTTGGCGGAGATGGGAGCCTTATGGCTTGTTAAGTTCTTGGCTTCCCTCTTGAAGCCAAGCCCATCCTTAATGGAGGGGTGTCTACCAATCATGTAGGCATCCCTAGCAAATTTTAGTTTATCAAAATCACTTTTGCTAGCCTTAAGTTGGGCATTAAGACTAGCCATTTCATCATTTAATTTTGCAATAGAAGCTATGTGTTCACTACAAGCATCAATATCAAAATCTTTACATCTATTGCAAATAACAACATTTTCTACACAAGTTGTTGATTTACTAGCTATTTCTAACTTAGCATTCAAATCATCATTAATGCTCCTTAAGCTAGAAATTGTCTCATGGCAAGAAGATAATTCACAAGAAAGCATTTCATTTCTCTTAACTTCTAAGGCATGAGATTTTTGTGCTTCTACAAATTTGTCATGTTCTTCATACAACAAGTCCTCTTGTTTTTCTAAAAGCCTATTCTTTTCATTCAAGGCATCAATTAATTCATTAATTTTATCTACCTTGGTTCTATCTAGGCCTTTAAATAGACATGAACAATCTATTTCATCCTCATCACTAGATTCGTCCTCACTTGAAGAAGCATAAGTAGAGTTTCGAGTACAAACCTTCTTCTCCCTTGCCATAAGGCATGTGTGACGCTCGTTGGGGAAGAGGGATGACTTGTTGAAGGCGGTGGCGGCGAGTCCTTCATTATCGGAGTCGGAGGAGGAGCAATCCGAATCCCACTCCTTTCCTAGATGTGCCTCACCCTTTGCCTTCTTATAGTTCTTCTTCTTCTCCCTCTTGTTCCCTTGGTCCTGATCACTATCATTGTCGGGACAGTTAGCAATAAAATGACCAAGCTTACCGCATTTGAAGCATGAGCGCTTCCCCTTGGCTTTGGTCTTGCTTGGCTGTCCCTTGCGACCTTTAAGCGCCGTCTTGAATCTTTTGATGATGAGGGCCATCTCTTCATCATTAAGTCCGGCCGCCTCAATTTGTGCCACCTTGCTAGGTAGCGCCTCCTTGCTTCTTGTTGCCTTGAGAGCAAGGGGTTGCGGCCGTTGATCGGACCATTCAAGGCGTCGTCCACGTACCTTGCCTCCTTGATCATCATCCACCCGCTCACGAATTTTCCAAGGACTTCTTCGGGCGACATTTTGGTGTACCTGGGATTCTCACGAATATTATTCACCAAATGAGGATCAAGAACGGTAAAGGACCTTAGCATCAGTCGGACGATGTCGTGGTCCGTCCATCGCGTGCTTCCGTAGCTCCTTATTTTGTTTATAAGGGTCTTGAGCCGGTTGTATGTTTGAGTTGGCTCCTCGCCCCTTATCATCACGAACCGTCCAAGCTCGCCCTCCACCAACTCCATTTTGGTGAGCAAGGTGACGTCGTTCCCCTCATGAGAAATCTTGAGGGTGTCCCAGATCTGCTTGGCGTTATCCAAGCCGCTCACTTTGTGGTATTCATCCCTGCACAATGAAGCTAGAAGAACAGTAGTAGCTTGTGCATTCTTATGAATTTGTTCATTAATGAACATGGGACTATCCGAACTATCAAAGTGCATTCCACTCTCTACAATCTCCCATATACTAGGATGGAGAGAGAATAGGTGACTACGCATTTTGTGGCTCCAAAATCCGTAGTCCTCCCCATCAAAGTGTGGAGGCTTGCCGAGAGGAATGGAGAGCAAATGTGAATTTGAACTTTGCGGAATACGAGAGTAATCAAAAGAAAAGTTCGAATGAACCGGTTTCCTTCTCTCGTAGTCGTTGTGGTCGTCGTCCTTTTGGGAAGAAGTAGACTCATCGCTGTCGTCGTAGTAGACAATTTCCTTGATGCGCCTTGTCTTCCTCTTCTTCCCATCCTTTCGTCTATGGCCCGAGCCGGAGTCGGTAGGCTTGTCATCCTTTAGCTCGTTAACGAAGGATTCCTTCTCTTTGTCGTTGATCACGATTCCCTTCCCCTTAGGATCCATCTCTTCGGGCGGTTAGTCCCTTTGTGAAGAGAACGGCTCCGGTACCAATTGAGAGCACCTAGAGGGGGGGTGAATAGGTGATCCTGGGAAACTTGAAAACTTAAGCCACAAAACTTGGTTAATCGTTAGCACAATAATTGCCAAGTGGCTAGAGAGGAATTCTCAACACAACACAATAACCAACAAGGATCAATCACAGAGATGGCACGGTGGTTATCCCGTGGTTCGGCCAAGACCAACGCTTGCCTACTCCACATTGTGGCGTCCCAACGGACGAGGGTTGCAATCAACCCCTCTCAAGCGGTCCAAAGACCCACTTGAATACCACGGTGTTTTGCTTGCTTTTTCTCAATCCCATTTGCGAGGAATCTCCACAACTTGGAGCCTCTCGCCCTTACACTTGAAATTCACAAAGAAGCACAGAGCAAGGGAGGGATCAGCAACACACTCAAGACAAGAAATCACAGCAACACCACGCACACAAGTTGCAATGAGAGCTCACAACACAACTCAATGAGTTCACCACTCAACTAGAGCTCTAATTGCTATTGCAAAGAATCAAAGACGTGGAATCGATGTCTTGGTGCTTAGGAATATTGTAGGAATGCTTGGTGTGCTCCTCCATGCGCCTAGGGGTCCCTTTTATAGTCCCAAGGCAGCTAGGAGCCGTTGAGAGCAATCTAGGAAGGCTGATCGTGCCTTCAGTCGACTGGCGCACCGGACAGTCCGGTGCCCACCGGACACTGTCCGGTGCCCGATTTCCTTCCAAAAATGGCGCAGTCGACCATTGGCAGCCTGAGAGCCGTTGGCGCACCGGACATGTCCGGTGCACACCGGACAGTCCGGTGCCTCCTTCTAGCCATTGGCTCAGCCACGTGTCCCGCGCAGATCGTGCGGCCGACCGTTGGCCGGCCGACCGTTGGCTCACCGGACAGTCCGGTGCACACCGGATAGTCCGGTGAATTTTAGTCGTACGTCGCCGGTGAATTCCCGAGAGCGGCCACTTCGCTCGAGCCAGCCTGGCGCACCGGACACTGTCCGGTGCACCACCGGACAGTCCGGTGATCCCAGACTGAGCAGGGTCTTGGCTGCTCGAGCCAAGACATTTTCAATTGGATTTTACCTGTTTCCAGCACTTAGACACAATACATTAGTCCATAAAACAATGTACTAAGTCTGGGAAACATACCTTTATCCTTGATTTGTACTTTGTCCACCTTTTTACACTTAGGCACTTGTGTTAGACACTAAATCACCAAAATACTTAGAAATGGCCCAAGGGCACATTTCCCTTTCAGGCGGTAGGCGTGGTTTTATCCGAGGCCATCTACCAGGGGGAGAGGATTACTACTATGCTCATGCCAATTCTTTTTCAAACACGTTATTTTATTCATCACACAAGTTCATTACAAGCATAAGTTACCACCAATCACACTACGCATGAGCGCTTCCTAAGGTGCTTCCAAACTCCCTTTCTAAGGTGTCCCCAAATTCCCTGAGAAGGTCGTGAATGCTAGCTAGGGACATATCCTCAACGTCTGACATGTTTTCTATCCTGGAGGGAGGCAGTGTTGGTGGGGCTTCCTCTTTTTGTTCAGTCTGGCATCCTTGGCTCTTGGTCCTCTCTCGGATCTTCTTAGTGGGGGCGAGCTTCTTTAACTTCTTATCGCAATCCATCTTCAGGGTTCGGTAGGCTTCACAAGTGTTGGCCTCTTCACCTTCTGCTATATTGAGACTTTCTTGGAGGGATGCCTTCTCCTCTTTTAATTTCTTGATTTGTTGCTCTAGGCTCTCCACCCGGGAGTTTAGGCGGTTGTAGTGGGAGAAAAGGTCGTCATAGTGGTTGTCAAGAGTGTGGAGGTATCCGGCCATGTATACTATGGTGGGGTCATCCTCAGTAGGATCTCTTCCTGGCAGGGCCTGAAGTCTTTTCCTCCAGGTAGGGGTATTTTTGTTGCTAGGTGGAAAGTAACGAAGGGGTGTCTCGGAGACTTCCCTGCTGTAGTTTTGGCAAAGCTGGCAGAGGGCTTTTGGGCAACATTTTGGCAAGTGTCTGGGAAGCGGTGTCCAGTGAAGGTGACTTGGAAAGGAGGGTGATTTCGGTAGTTTCGGCTTTCTCCCAGGTAGACTGCCATAGAGCATTTCTCAATTCCATTCTTGCGGTATTCTTTCTAGACATACTCCGGCTTCTTGCGGATCCCCATGCGAAGCGCGCAACTCCGTAAAAGATGAGGGAATCCTTCCACCTCTGAGCAGTAGGATGTCCTAATGACAAAGGAGTCTTCCATCTGGCAGAAGAAAAGAAGGGTCTGTTAATATCGGGGAAAGGAGAGAGGATCCTTCTTAGAGGGTAAGAGGTCTTTTCTTTCTAAGACAAACTTTTAAGGTCGGGACTGCGATCTACGACTAGTCCTATGGCTCTGATACCACCTGAAGCGCCCCAATCCTCTGGGACTCAAATGTGATACAATTACTAGTCCCAGGAGGCTAGTAACCACATTCCTTACTTCAAATAGTACATAGTTCGAATACAAGTTATTACAATACCAGAGTATAAGCTCTAATGAGCCTGAAATACAAAGCGCAGTGGAAGATAAACTAGCCCAAGCCACAGGCAGAACTGGGTGCAGACACGGCCCCCTTCTAGTCGAGCATAGTAGAAAAGAAGTCTTCAGCTGCTGAAAAACATAAATATATCTGGGTGAATACACTAGGTATTCCGCAAGCCCATCTCGCCCGTAAAGAGAGAGGGACCTATAAATTACATGCTTTATATGGTGGAGTTGAAGTCACTCTTCTTTTTCAGAAAAAGACAATTCTTTGATGGTTTTCCCCAAAGAAGGAAGTAGCACATTTTCACAGTCAACCACCACTGAGCTTCCTGCTCCCGTGGCATTGTTTTCATTTCCAAAAACACACCCACTCACACATTTCCCTGCTTGCGAATGTTATAAACACTAATTGTCATACCACACCAGACTCGTCCATTCCAGTGGACACGGACTATTCGAATAGGTTTGAACTACGCGTAGAGGGGTACACTTTACCCACTAGTCCGGCTCTGCGATCTCATGGCCAATGAGATCCGAATCCGAATCTTTTTCTTTCCTCGCACGTCCATACCTTAGCGGTTATACCGGAAGGAGTCAGGCCACCGCCATGTCCAAACCGGACAAACACATTCCCCCTCCTTATCCTCCCGGTGCTCCCCAGTCATCACAACCCTGGGGTTTGGACCGTACGAGTTCAGATTGAGTGACTGCCCATACAGTCTCGAGTAGTTGTACTTGTCATGAGTACAGGTAGTGAAGAATGACAAACCGGTCCTTATAAGAGGGGACAATCCTTCTGCTCACGCCTAACCTGGCTGAGCCAACACTTGAGGCCCTCCCCTAAACTAGGGAGTCCCTGATTGTCCCACTCAAGAGGTGATAAAGGTGAATACCCTTCATCATACACTTTTTGAAAACATCGATTAGTAAAAATACTACCCTTTTCCCATCCCACATTTTGTACTCAAAAGATATTATTTAATGCGGGCTATCTCTCCTCTCACAATGCAAAGGACCCAACGCTTATTCCCGGCTTAGGTAGTGGTAGAGAGAGCAGGTAATTTATGCATCAATGGAAGAATGGACTTGCCTTCATCGAAGCTTTCCTGGCACGAAAGATCTATTTCGAAGAGGTCGGGTTCCGGCCCTTCTTCCAGAGCCACAAATTCTGGAGGATCGGATCCCTCTCCTCCTAGCAAAAATAGGTAATGAACAAAACATCAACCATGGTGACTTGATGGAGTGTGCCAACTTTTAGATATTATCATTTTGTGCCCTATAATTTATTTAGACTATTTTGGTGCATAAAATATCAATATATGCATAAATATAAGAAAAATAGGAAAAAGAAATGAAAAAGGAAAAATAAAAGGGTTTTCTCTGCTAACTGGGTCGGGGGGGGGATTTCGGCCCAGCCGGTCCACGGAAGGGAGGAACGGCGCGGGCGAACGCCGTGGGCGCGGGCCCACACGTCTGGGGGAGGAGGGGGGGTAACGACGTCGGGGGGGAGAGAAGGGCGGCTTGCGGCGGTGAGAACCGGCCGTTAGTGGCGGTTCTTCGTCGGTGGCCCGGTTCTGCGTCGACGGAGTGGTGGCAAGGCACGGGCGGAGGTAGGGGATTACAGAGGGCCAATTTGGCCGGTAGACGCTCGGGGTGGCCGGTCCACGGCGAGGTGGCGGGCGTCCGCGGCGGTGGGATCGCCGGCGAGGTTGCCGGGCGCAATAGGTGAAGGGAAGGGGTGTGTTGTGTTCGTGAGGGAGTGGTGAAGCTCAAGAGCTACATTAATTCAGGGGTGGAGCCAAGGGGGGGCCAGTAGGGGCCATGGCCCCGCCCAAGGCTGCGACGCGCGCGGATGTGTGTGTGTATATATATATACTCTAATTTTTGTATAGTCTAAATATATATAATTTAGATTTTATGTAGCATAATTAATTAAATGTTTAATATAGTGGTTGATAATATATAATTCATAACTCTATTGTAGTATGTCAATTAAAGTTTAAAAGAGACAGAATATAAGATACAATACTCGTTGAATGACCAATCGATGATATGAGACGTTAAACCTAATGCGCTTGCAGACGTTGATATCTAAACATTACTCCTTTATGATCCATCTTATCATCTGGCTAGGCAGCTATCGATTGCCGCTGACCACTTAACTTGCCTCTACCATAGCCCTACAACCAAAGTCTAGAGAAGGTAATCACGCGAAACAACAGAATGAGCGCCAACTGCCCAACAACGTCAATCACCTAAACCACATATTGTAGTCGGACGTCCGCATAGACTACAAAATTAGATCTAATTATGGTTAACTTTATTATTTTGGTATTGTTACTGCGACACAACTTTAGTTCAAAATATCAATTAGCTAGAAATAGATTCATGGACTAAGATAATTTATAAAGAATTAAAATTTTTATTTCATATCGAGTGCTTAATATTAATAACATCATACAATATTTTTTCACCATATGGTAGTGATGAATTGGTCGCCCCCCCTTATATTGTAGTCCTGGCTCCACCCCTGCATTAATTGGATTAGAACTCAACAGAGAGAGGAGAGCGGAGCTCACCGGAGCGGAGGGAGGGCGCGGCGGCGCGGAGCTCGATTCAGCTCAGGGGAGGGGAGAGGGAGTGGTCGAGGCCAGTGTGAAGAAGGAGGGAGCTCGGGCGGTCCTTTTTATAGGCGCTCGGGGCGGTGAATGGGAGGAGAGGTGGCGAGCACCGGCGAGTTTGCCACGGCGGCGATGATGACGCACAGTGGTGGTGACGAGATGGCTTAGGTAGACGGGGCGACAGGATGGCTCGGGCAGACGCAAGGCACCAAACTGAGCTGGTGAGCGCGATAATGGCGAGGCGACGGGGCGGGCGGCGGCCGGCGGTGATCGCGTCGATAGCTTGGTCACGGGCGCGAGGGAGGGGTTGACAAGCGGGGCCCGCTTGCTAGAGAGAGGGCGGTTGCGAGGGAGTGAGGGCGGGCGCGGCTGATGGGTGGGGTCGGGTCGTCAACGAGGGGGGGAGAGGGAGTGGCGTGGGCGGGCGCAAGGGGGGGTGGGCCGCGTGGGCTGTGCGCGATGCGCTGGGGAGAGGCGAGGAGGTTGGGCCGGATTCGGCCCAGCCGAGGGGAGGGGAGGTTTTCCTTTTTCTTTTTCTTTTTCTATTTCTATTTCTTTTATCTCCTTTTTCTTTTGAACAAATATTTAGCTATATTTCTTTAGGTGTAAAAAATATTCTATGTGGTGTGCTACAAACAACCATGGTGTATGCATATGATGAATAAGATGTCTTATGAGGTGGGGTCTCAGGAGATAATCAGGGGGGTTAGGAGTTTTAGGGTTTCTAACCTTGGGATCAAAATTAGGATGTTACATTGGCCTACCAATTTAGTGTTTCAAAACACAATTTTATCGGTTAGGTTTGCATTTTTATTTTATGAAGAATTTGTGGTTTACTACTGACACGCCGCCGCGGAGGCCGAGCGAGGCCACGACGTTAGACCATTTTGTGGCGGTAACTGCTTCGCCCGTGGCGTCCTCGTTGGCCTTCGCCAATAGGGCTGCTGCTCGCGTCAGCAGCCTTCATGGGGTCAGGCGGAAACTGGTAAGGCTTGTTCTCAATCCCTTGTTATGTTGGTTCTGCATCATCAAATTCGTGGGAATTATGATGAGATAGCTTTATTGCTTTGACATAATCAAATGCATGGGAATTATGAGGATGTAGCATGTTAGGGCTAGTTGGGGAGTCCAAAACCTAGAAGGATTAGAGGGGCTAAAATCAATTTCTTATTCAAAATTGAATAAGGAGGGAATTTTAGTCCCTCCAATCCCCTCCGGTTTTGTGGTTCCCAAACAAGCCCTTAGTGTGGTAGAATTCTCTTTTCTCTCGTATTGATGATCAATTGAAATCCACAGACTGATCATTTGACTATTACGTAAAGTTCTTGCTTGATTGGTTGCTTGTGGATAGGTTCTATTCAACCTTTTCTTAGTCTAACTGGTTTACAAGAGTGGAACAATATATCGTTCGTTGGTGGACTCGTGTATTGTTGTGGTTTCAAGTAAAATTATTGCACTGCTTACAATTGCTGGAAAGTTTTGAGAATGAAAGAACACTTGTATCCATGTTCTTTGATATTCAACCCATGTCAACTTATATCTGGTGGAAATAAACTTATGTCTTGGTATTTTATAAATTTAGATCAATTATTGTTCTTAGCCAATAATTAAGTTTCTCATACACATGTTGATGATATTGATTGCATTATCATCTCAATGTATAGTTAGAATACACTAAAGTTGGTTAGGTTAAGACCAAGGATGTGGGAGCTATACAGCTAGAATGCACATGATCTTTAAGATTGTTTATTGTTGAAACATTTTTAAATTCATGTTTCTGCTTTGTTAGTAGCTTATTTGTTCCTCTCTCTGTACTTTTAGGATTGGAAGTAATGCTTCTAATGATTTTGTGAATAAAATGCATTGAACTTGTGTTGTTTAATTTTACTTCTGCATCGGCTCCCCACGTAGTTTCCTGGACCGAACGTATGAGAGCTTTAGGGCTGGTTTGGTGGACAGAGAAATGGAGGAGATCCCCTAGGAAATGGAGTAGATCCATGGGGAAGGGGACCCCCATGGATCCACTCCATTTCCCTATCCACCAAATTAGCTTTTAGAGGGATTTTGTCTGCATTGGTCCCTCTATAGCTGAAATGAAAATGTGCCCTTAGACCATTTCTAGTTTGTTTTGATGATTAAATGTGCAACACACTGTGTTTGACTAACATCTTGATGTATGAGCATACACACATGTATTTGCGAGAAACATAGGAAAAGTGTATATGTGTGCACAATGCAAATCCTATTGAAAGTGCATGTGTGGTACACCGTGTAAAAATGTTTCCTATATCTGGTGGAAATGAACTTATGTCTTGATATTTTATAAATTTAGATCAATTATTGTTCTTAGCCAAGAATTAAGTTTCTCATACACATGTTGATGATATTGATCACATTATCATCTCAATGTTTAGTTAGAATACACTAAAGTTAGTTAGGTTAAGACCAAGGATGTGGGAGCTATACAACTAGGATGCACATCATCTTTTAGATCATTAATTGTTGAAACATTTTTAAATTCATGTCTCCGCTTTGTTAGTAGCTTATTTGTTAAGTTCCTCTCTCTGTACTTCTGGGATAGGAGGTAGTGCTTCTAATGATTTTGTGAACAAAATGTATTGAACTTGTGTTGTTTAATTTTACTTCTGCAATGGCTCCTCGCATAGTTTCCTAGACCAAACGTATGAGAGCTTTAGGGCTGGATTGGTGGACAGAGAAATGGAGGAGATCCCCCAGGAAATGGAGTAGATCCATGGGGAAGGGGACATGAAAATGGAGGATCCATGGGGACCCATGGATCCACTCCATTTCCCTGTCCACCAAATAAGCTCTTATAGGTATTTTGTTTGCATTGGTCCCTCTATAGCTGAAATGAAAATGTGCTCTTAGGTCATTTCTAGTTTGTTTTGTTGATTAAATGTGCAACACACTGTCTTTGACTAACATCTTGATGTATGATCATAAGCACATGTATTTGCTAGGCAAATTGAAAAACATAGGAAAAGTGTATATGCGTGTTGATTGCAAATCCTATGGAAAGTGCATATGTGGTACACCGCGTAAAAATTTTGTTAGGCTCGTTAGAACCTAACAGCCACACAGTTAGGCTCGTTAGAACTAGTTTATGATATATATATTGATACTAATTATGTTACACGTCGAATGTATTTATGCATTGCGGTACACTACGTAAAAATCAACTAACGTTTACATAAAATGTGAATAGATATATCATAAACATATAAAAGATGGAAGGAGAGCAATGATCTGACAATGTATCATAAAAATCTATTGACTTTGGCATAAATATGTATACAAAATAGCATAAAAACAAGGTTGTCGATCCGCCACCGCTAGCGCCTAGAGAAGTCTGTCGTCGTCGCTCTCGCCTAGGGAAGACAGGCATCGTCGCGGGAGGTGGGACGCCAGCATGTGCCACTCTAGAGCACGTGCCTCTGAGGATCATTGCGCCTCCAGATCAGAGAGCCGCTGTCGCTGCGTGTTGGGGCGAAGGCGAAGACGCCACCCTTCGCTCGAAGCCTTCTCCAGTCTCGCTGCATCAACGGAAACAAGACGACTGACAGACTTCACCCTTCGTCCCACGCGTCGCAGGACGAAGGTCTATGACGAGGTCGTCCTATCTCGCGGTCTCGTCCAACAGGGAGGCCCACTTGTGATCCGGCCCATTGTAACAGGCCCTGCGTGGCCACCGCGCATTACAAGTCTAATTTGTAAAGGTTTCCCTGTAATTACAGTCTGCAACCCTGCTTTATGGGAATATTCCGGGGATAACCTAGGCACCTGTGGGCACATGTGTCCTTAACTCGAGATGCTGGGCACTCAGGCACCTATAAATACCCCCACACAGTGCCCTTGAGAGGCGAGATTAAGAGAGCTATTGTCATCTCGAGTCAAAACTTTATTTACACGGCTTTTGCTCCCCCGTTGGATCAATTTGCCCAGGAGAGCAAGTTCCAACACTGCGCCTTCGGATCGAGGAACTACCGTCGTCGTGCAACCGGATTGGGGATCTACTGTCGTTCCGCCTTCGAATGGAGAAACCTTTGTGGTCGCGCCGCCACAGTGTCGTCGGATCAGGGAGCCACTGTCGTTGCGGCTCCGGATCAGAGAGCCGTGAAAGGGAATTAGGCTTACACCTATTTCCTAAATGATTTTGGTGGTTGAATTGCCCAACACAAATAATTGGACTAACTAGTTTGCTCTAGTCTATGAGTTATACAGGTGCCAAAGGTTCACACTTAGCCAATAAAAAGACCAAGAAATGGGTTCAACAAAAAGAGCAAGGGATAACCGAAGTCAGCCCTGGTCTGGCGCATCGGACTGTCCGGTGCACCAGGGGACTCCAAGCTAAACTTCGCACCTTCGAGAATTCTCAGAGGCGCTCCGCTATAATTCACCTGACTGTCCGGTGCTCCAAGGAAGAGCAACTCTGAACTCGCCAGCTTCGGGAATCCGCTCCGCTATATTTCACCGGACATGTCCGGTGCACACCGGACTGTCCGATGTAACGGCGGAGCAACGACTACTTCACGCCAACGGTCACCTGCAGCTGCATTTAATGCGCGCCAGCGCGCGCAGAGGAGCAGGGCACATGCGGGTGGCACACCGGACAGCCTACAGGGCATGTCCGGTGCACCACCAGACAGCCAGGCGGGCCCACACGTCAGAGCTCCAACGGTCGGAACCCAACGGCCTAGTGACATGGCCGGCGCACCGGACAGTGTCCAGTGGCGCACCGGACTGTCCAGTGCGCCATGCAACAGCAGCCTCCACCAGCGACTACTTTGGTGGTTGGGGTTATAAATACCCCCAACCATCCACATTCAAGTCATCCAAGTTTTCACACTTCTACACCTTACAATAGCTCTAGCATTCAATTCTAGACACACCCAAGTGATCAAATCCTCTCCAATTCCACACAAGGCTTTAGTGATTAGTGAGAGAGATTTGTTGTGTTCTTTTGAGCTCTTGCGCTTGGATTGCTTCTTTCTTTCTCATTTGTTTCTTGTGATCAAAACTCAATTGTAACCGAGGCAAGAGACACTAATTGTGTGGTGGTCCTTGCGGGAAAGTTTTATTCCCGGTTGATTTGAGAAGAGAAGCTCACTCGGTTCGAGGGACTGTTTGAGAGAGGGAAAGGGTTGAAAGAGACCCGGTCTTTGTGACCACCTCAATGGGGAGTAGGTTTGCAAGAACCGAACCTTGGTAAAACAAATCCGCGTGTCACACTCTTTATTCGCTTGTGATTTGTTTTGCACCCTCTCTCTCGGACTCGATTATATTTTTAACACTAACCCGGCTTGTAGTTGTGATTTAGTTTGTAAATTTCAGATTCGCCCTATTCACCCCCCTCTAGGCAACTTTCAATTGGTATCGGAGCCCGGTGCTTCATTAGAGCCTAACCGCTCGAAGTGATGTCGGGAGATCACGCCAAGAGAGAGATGGAGACCGGCAATAAGCCCACTACAAGCCACTGGAAGGCTTCATCGGAAGAGTCCCGCAACAAGGGGAAAGGGAAGGAGAAGAAAGCCTCCTCCCACAAGTCGCATCAGAGTGGCGACAAGAAAAAGAAGATGAGGAAGGTGGTCTACTACGAGACCGATACTTCATCACCTTCTACCTCCGGCTCCGACGCGCCTTCCATAACTTCTAAGCGCCATGAGCGCAAGAAGTTTAGTAAGATCCCCTTACGCTATCCTCGCATTCCTAAACATACACCTTTACTTTCCGTCCCATTAGGCAAACCACCAACTTTTGATGGTGAAGATTATGCAAGGTGGAGTGATTTAATGCGATTTCATCTAACCTCACTCCACAAAAGTATATGGGATGTCGTTGAGTTTGGTGTACAGGTACCATCTGTAGGGGATGAAGATTTTGATGAGGACGAGGTAGCCCAAATCGAGCACTTCAACTCCCAAGCCACAACTATACTCCTTGCTTCTCTAAGTCGAGAGGAGTATAACAAGGTGCAAGGATTAAAGAGCGCCAAGGAAGTTTGGGACGTGCTCAAAACCACGCACGAAGGAGATGAGTTAACCAAGATCACCAAGCGGGAGACGATCGAGGGGGAGCTCGGTTGCTTTTGGCTTCGCAAAGGGGAAGAGCCACAAGACATGTACAACCGGCTCAAAACCTTGGTGAACCAAGTGCGCAACCTCGGGAGCAAAAAGTGGGATGACCACGAGATGGTTAAGGTTATTCTTAGACACTTATTTTCCTTAACCCTACTCAAGTTCAATTAATTCGTGGTAATCCTAAATATACACTAATGACTCCCGAGGAAGTAATCGGGAATTTTGTGAGCTTTGAGTATATGATCAAGGGCTCAAAGAAAATCAATGAGCTAGATGATCCCTCCACATCCAAAGCACAACCGGTCGCATTTAAGGCGACGGAGGAGAAGAAGGAGGAGTCTACACCGAGTAGACAACCAATCGATGCCTCAAAGCTCGACAACGAGGAAATGGCGCTCGTCATCAAGAGCTTCCGCCAAATCCTCAAGCAAAGGAGGGGGAAAGATTACAAGCCCCGCTCCAAGAAGGTTTGCTACAAGTGTGGTAAGCCCGGTCACTTTATAGCAAAATGTCCTATTTCTAGTGACAGTGACAGGGGCGACGACAAGAAGGGGAGAAGAAAGGAGAAGAAGAAATACTACAAGAAGAAGGGTGGCGACACCCATGTATGCCACGAGTGGGACTCGGACGAGAGCTCCTCCGACGAGGACGCCGCCAACATCGCCATCAACAAAGGCCTTCTATTCCCCAACGTCGGCCACAAGTACCTCATGGCAAAGGACGGCAAAAAGAAAAAGGTTAAATCCAAATCCTCCGCTAGATATGAGTCCTCTAGTGATGATAATGCTAGTGATGAGGAAGATAATTTACGTACTCTTTTTGCCAACTTAAACATGCAACAAAAAGAGAAATTAAATGAATTGATTAGTGCTATCTATGAGAAGGATGATCTCTTGGACTCCCAAGAGGACTTCCTTATTAAAGAAAACAAGAAGCATGTTAAAGTTAAAAATGCTTACGCTCTAGAAGTAGAAAAATGTGAAAAACTATCTAGTGAGCTAAGCACTTGCCATGAGACTATAGACAACCTTAGAAATGAAAATGCTAATTTGTTAGCTAAGGTTGATTTAAATGTTTGTGATGTTTCAATTCTCAATCTTAGAAATGATAATGATAATTTGCTTGCTAAGATTGAAGAATTAAACATTACTCTTGCTAGCCTTAGAGATGAAAATGAAAAATTGCTTGCTAAGGCTAAAGAACTTGATGTTTGCAATATTACAATTTCCGATCTTAGAGATAAAAATGATATATTGCGTGCTAAGATTGTTGAACTTAATTCTTGCAAACCCTCTACATCCACCATTGAGCATGCCACTATTTGCACTAGATGTAGAGATGTTGATATTGATGCTATTCATGATCATATGGTATTAATTAAGCAACAAAATGATCATATAGCAAAATTAGATGCCAAAATTGCCGAGCATGAACTTGAAAATGAAAAATTTAAATTTGCTCGTAGTATGCTTTATAGTGGGAGACGCCCTAGCATTAAGGATGGCATTGGCTTCCAACAGGGAGGCAATGTCAAGCTTAATGCCCCTCCTAAGAAATTGTCTAATTTTGTTAAGGGCAAGGCTCCCATGCCTCAGGATAACGAGGGTTACATTTTGTAACCGGCCGACTATCCTGAGAGCAAGATTAGGAAAATTCACTCTAGGAAGTCTCACTCTGGCCCTAACCATGCTTTTATGTATAAGGGTGAGACATCTAGTTCTAGGCAACCAACCCATGCTAAGTTGCCTAAGAAGAAAACTCCTAGTGCATCAAATAATCATGACATTTCATTTAAAACTTTTGATGCATCATATGTCTTAACTAACAAATCTGGCAAGGTAGTTGCCAAGTATGTTGGGGGCAAGCACAAGGGGTCAAAGACTTGTGATTGGGTACCCAAAGTTCTTATGTCTAATGCCAAAGGACCCAAAACCATTTGAGTACCTAAAGTCAAGAACTAAAATTGTTTTGTAGGTTTATGCATCCGGGGGCTCAAGTTGGATCATCGATAGCGGGTGCACAAACCATATGACTGGGGAGAAGAAGATGTTCTCCTCCTACGAGAAAAACCAAGATCCCCAACGAGCTATCACATTCGGGGATGGAAACCAAGGTTTGGTCAAAGGTTTGGGTAAAATAGCTATATCTCCTAACCATTCCATTTCCAATGTTTTTCTTGTTGATTCATTAGATTACAATTTGCTTTCCGTATCCCAATTATGTCAAATGGGCTACAACTGTCTATTTACTGATGTAGGTGTCACTGTCTTTAGAAGAAGTGATGATTCAATAGCATTTAAGGGAGTGTTAGAGGGTCAGCTATACTTGGTAGATTTTGATAGAGCTGAACTCGACACTTGCTTAATTGTTAAGACTAACATGGGTTGACTCTGGCACCGCCGACTAGCCCATGTTGGGATGAAGAATCTTCATAAGCTTCTAAAGGGAGAACACATTTTAGGATTAACAAATGTTCATTTTGAGAAAGACAGGATTTGTAGCGCATGCCAAGCTGGGAAGCAAGTTGGTGTTCATCATCCACACAAGAACATCATGACAACTGACAGGCCACTGGAGCTCCTACACATGGATCTATTCGGCCCGATTGCTTACATAAGCATCGGCGGGAGTAAGTACTGTCTAGTTATTGTGAATGATTATTCTCGCTTCACTTGGGTGTTCTTTTTGCAGGAAAAATCACAAACCCAAGAGACTTTAAAGGGATTCTTGAGACGGGCTCAAAATGAGTTCGGCTTAAGGATCAATAAAATTAGAAGCGACAACGGAACGGAGTTCAAGAATTCACAAATTGAAGGCTTCCTTGAGGAGGAGGGCATCAAGCATGAGTTCTCTTCTCCCTACACGCCACAATAAAATGGTGTAGTGGAGAGGAAGAATAGAACTCTATTGGACATGGCGAGGACCATGCTTGATGAGTACAAGACTTCAGATCAGTTTTGGGCCGAGGTAGTCAACACCGCCTGCTACGCCATCAACAGGTTATATCTACACCGAATCCTCAAGAAGACATCCTATGAACTCCTAACCGGTAAAAAGCCCAATATTTCATATTTTAGAGTCTTTGGTAGCAAATGCTTTATTCTTGTTAAAAGAGGCAGAAAATCTAAATTTGCTCCTAAGACTGTAGAAGGCTTTTTACTAGGATACGATTCAAACACAAGGGCATATAGAGTCTTTAACAAGTCCTCTGGACAAGTTGAAGTTTCTTGTGACGTTGTGTTTGATGAGACTAACGGCTCTCTAGTAGAGCAAGTTGATCTTGATGAGATAGGTGATGAAGAGGCTCCGTGCATCGCGCTAAGGAATATGTCCATTGGGGATGTGTGTCCTAAGGAATCCGAAGAGCCTCCAAATGTACAAGATCAACCATCCTCCTCCACGCAAGCATCTCCACCAACTCAAAATGAGGATGAGGCTCAAATTGATGAAGGAGAAAATCAAAATGATGAGCCACCTCAAGATGACAGCAATAATCAAGGGAGAGATGCAAATGATCAAGACAAGGAGGATGAAGAACCAAGGCCGCCACACCTAAGAGTCCACCAAGCAATCCAACGAGATCACCCCGTCGACACCATCCTCGGCGACATTCATAAGGGGGTAACCACTAGATCTCGTGTTGCACATTTTTGTGAGCATTACTCTTTTGTTTCCTCTATTGAGCCACACAGGGTAGAGGAAGCACTACAAGATTCGGATTGGGTGATGGCGATGCAAGAGGAGCTCAACAATTTCACTAGGAACGAGGTATGACATTTAGTTCCACGTCCTAACCAAAATGTTGTAGGAACCAAATGGGTCTTCCGCAACAAGCAAGACGAGCATGGTGTGGTGACAAGGAACAAAGCTCGACTTGTGGCCAAGGGATACTCCCAAGTCGAAGGTTTGGATTTCGGTGAAACCTATGCACCCGTAGCTAGGCTTGAGTCAATTCGTATATTATTGCCCTATGCTACTTACCATGGCTTCAAGCTTTACCAAATGGACGTGAAGAGTGCCTTCCTCAATGGACCAATCAAGGAAGAGGTCTATGTTGAGCAACCTCCCGGCTTTGAAGACAGTGAGTACCCTAACCATGTCTATAGGCTCTCTAAGGCGCTTTATGGGCTCAAGCAAGCCCCAAGAGCATGGTATGAATGCCTAAGAGATTTCCTTATTGCTAATGGTTTCAAAGTCGGAAAGGTTGATCCTACTTTATTTACTAAAACTCTTGACAATGATTTGTTTGTATGCCAAATTTATGTTGATGATATTATATTTGGGTCTACTAACGAATCTACATGTGAGGAATTTAGTAGGATCATGACACAGAAGTTCGAGATGTCTATGATGGGGGAGTTGAAGTATTTTCTAGGATTTCAAGTCAAGCAACTCCAAGAGGGCACCTTCATCAGCCAAACGAAGTACAATCAAGACATTCTAAACAAGTTTGGGATGAAGGATGCCAAACCCATCAAGACACCCATGGGAACCAATGGGCATCTCGACCTTGACACGGAAGGTAAGTCCGTAGATCAAAAGGTATACCCGTCGATGATAGGTTCTTTACTCTATTTATGTGCATCTCGACCGGATATTATGCTTTTCGTATGCATGTGTGCAAGATTCCAAGCCTGACCCTAAGGAAGCTCACCTTACGGCCGTAAAACGAATCTTGAGATATTTGGCTTATACTCCTAAGTTTGGGCTTTGGTACCCTCGGGAATCCACATTTGATTTAATTGGTTATTCGGATGCCGATTGGGCGGGTTGTAAAATTAATATAAAGAGCACATCAGGGACTTGCCAGTTCTTGGGAAGATCCTTGGTGTCATGGGCTTCAAAGAAGCAAAATTCTGTGGCTCTTTCAACCGTCGAAGCCGAGTACATTGCCGCAGGCCATTGTTGCGCGCAACTACTTTGGATGAGGCAAACCCTTAGGGACTACGGTTACAAATTAACCAAAGTTCCTCTTCTATGTGATAATGAGAGTGCAATCCGCATGGCGGATAATCCCGTTGAGCATAGCCGCACTAAACACATAGCCATTCGGTATCATTTTCTTAGGGATCACCAATAAAAGGGGGATATCGAGATTGCATATATTAACACTAAAGATCAATTAGCCGATATCTTTACCAAGCCACTTGATGAACAAACTTTTAACAAACTTAGGCATGAGCTAAATATTCTTGATTCTAGGAACTTCTTTTGTTGATTTGCACACATAGCTCATAAATATACCTTTGATCATTTAAATATTCTTGATTCTAGGAACAATCCATGCATATTTTATAAGTATTTATATTGGCTCAATTCGAAGCAACCTTTGCACTTACATTATGCAAACTAGTTCAATTATGCACTTCTACATTTGCTTTGGTTTGTGTTGACATCAATCACCAAAAAGGGGGAGATTGAAAGGGAATTAGGCTTACACCTATTTCTAAATGATTTTGGTGGTTGAATTGCCCAACACAAATAATTGGACTAACTAGTTTGCTCTAGTCTATGAGTTATACAGGTGCCAAAGGTTCACACTTAGCCAATAAAAAGACCAAGAAATGGGTTCAACAAAAAGAGCAAGGGATAACCGAAGTCAGCCCTGGTCTGGCGCACCGGACTGTCCGGTGTGCCACCGGACAGTGTCCGGTGCACCAGGGGACTCCAAGCTAAACTTCGCACCTTCGGGAATTCTCAGAGGCGCTCCGCTATAGTTCACCGGACTGTCCAGGTGTACCACCGGACAGTGTCCGGTGCTCCAAGGAAGAGCAACTCTGAACTCGCCAGCTTCGGGAATCCGCTCCTGCTATATTTCACCGGACATGTCCGGTGCACACCGGACTGTCCAGTGTAACGGCGGAGCAACGGCTACTTCGCGCCAACGGCCATCTGCAGCTGCATTTAATGCGCGCCAGCGCGCGCAGAGGAACAGGGCACGCGCGGGTGGCACACCGGACTAGCCTACAGGGCATGTCCGGTGCACCACCGCACAGCCAGGCGGGCCCACACGTCAGAGCTCCAACGGTCAGAACCCAACGGCCTGGTGACGTGGCCGGCGCACCGGACAGTGTCCGGTGGCGCACCGGACTGTCCGGTGCGCCATGCGACAGCAGCCTCCACCAACGGCTACTTTGGTGGTTGGGGTTATAAATACCCCCAACCATCCCACATTCAAGTCATCCAAGTTTTCACACTTCTACACCTTACAAAAGCTCTAGCATTCAATTCTAGACACACCTAAGTGATCAAATCCTCTCCAATTCCACACAAGGCTTTAGTGATTAGTGAGAGAGATTTGTTGTGTTCTTTTGAGCTCTTGCACTTGGATTGCTTCTTTCTTTCTCATTTGTTTCTTGTGATCAAAACTCAATTGTAACCGAGGCAAGAGACACCAATTGTGTGGTGGTCCTTGCGGGGAAGTTTTATTCCCGGTTGATTTGAGAAGAGAAGCTCACTCGGTTCGAGGGACCGTTTGAGAGAGGGAAAGGGTTGAAGAGACCCGGTCTTTGTGACCACCTCAACGGGGAGTAGGTTTGCAAGAACCGAACCTCGGTAAAACAAATCCACGTGTCACACTCTTTATTCGCTTGTGATTTGTTTTGCACCCTCTCTCGCGGACTCGATTATATTTCTAACACTAACCCGGCTTGTAGTTGTGATTTAGTTTGTAAATTTCAGATTCGCCCTATTCACCCCCCCTCTAGGCGACTTTCAAGCCGCCACCGTCAAGCCTTCGGATTGGGGAGCCGCCACCTCCGCGCCTTCAAATTTGGGATCGACCATCGGCCGTGCGACCGGAAGCCGATGCACGCGCCAAGGTGGACGTCCGACACCCGTGCATCGTGGTGGAGCGTCAAAAACTAAACCCTGACGGTTTGAGGCTCTTTTTATAGACACCAGAACTTGGTTCGGCTGAACCGGATGACAACATTAGACCAGAGCTTCACTAGCCATTGGAAACTTAGTCTTCGTAATATACAAACTATATATATTAATATAATCATGCTGGACAGGTTCGACACTGCAGGTTGAATAGATATGGGCCTACTTTACCGGATCGGGCCACAACAATATTAAATAGGATTGTGTTTAAATAACTATCACATTTAATCAAGGTCTACATGTATAGTAATCTTATATAAATATAGAAACCATATCTATGCACGGACATCTAACTAGTATATCACTGTTATTTTAGTATTCCTCAAAATGAAACATTTTATTATATGCTCATAGTCATTTTTCTCAAAAAAAAACATTTTACAAACTGTGCAGCTCATGCATTAGCGCATTAGCGCCTTGTCTACTTGAGAGTGAGGACCGTTAATATATCCAGGAGGTGTTGATATGCACGTTTTCGACCATGTCACATTTTTGTTTAATCGTTTGAAAAGGATATTGAGACGGACACAGGATGACAAGATCTCATATGCTAGTTGATGACAGCTAATTAACAGTCCTCCTCTCCCTTTATCCCTGCAACATCCTCGCTGGCATCTGCCAAGTTCGAAGGCCCACCCCGGTATAAAAGGCGGATCCATTCCGTTAATTTCCCACGTCCAGGAAAAATATCGAAACAAGGACGAAAAACACGAAGAATTACGCCCCATCTTCGGTTTCTTTCCTCCGGACTTCGTCTTCCTGCTTGCGGCGTCCGCCAATTCCCTTCCCTACCCAAACCCTAGAGCAAAGCTGAATGGCCCTCGCCACGAGCTCGCGAGAGACTCTGCGCCGCCGCCGGTGACTGCTGATCCGCCCGCCGCCGCCGCGCCCGCTGCTCTGTCACGCAGGAGGCGACGGTATGGCGTCGAGGCAGCACAATGCACAGTTCCACAAATCCAAGACGCTCGACAACAAATACGTGAGGATTTCTGGCGCCTCTCGCCACGGATCCGGGGGAGAATTCTTGTTTCGTTGCTGCGAATTTTGGGGTTTTCTACTCACTCACTGCCCCTGCGCGGGCGCGTGTGCAGATGCTCGGAGATGAGATAGGGAAGGGGGCGTACGGCCGCGTATACAAGGGGCTTGACCTGGAGAATGGCGATTTCGTGGCCATCAAACAGGTCTCGCTGGAGAACATTCCGCAGGAGGATCTCAACATAATAATGGTGATATTTTTTTTTTCTTTTAACTTATCATGCACAGGAACTGACGACCAGCAGACGTGAGGAATTTCGTGAAATGTGGTTTCGGGCGGAGCTGTGTGCCTGTGTACACAGCGGCTGCAGTGCAGCTATAGTATGGAGTTTGAGCCATGCAGCTCGCCCTTTTGTAGTGTACTTTTTTTTGCTGTGAGATTACATCCCATGGATAGGTTCTGCTAGCTTACTCATGTGAGTTGTAAGCAAGCTCTCTGTTTGGTCAGATTGTTCAAAAAAAATTATAGTATGATTATATTGGGATTTCATAAAAACAATGTATCATTTCCAAATTTACTGCCAATAGACAGGTTTTGTTTTGTCACATTGTTCACGAGAAAAAAAATCTGCAGTTTCTACACCATGACTAATAGTGACTTCAGCCTTATATGCCTTTGCAAGCAACAATGAGATTTTGAACCTCTGCAACTTTTCTGCAATTGATGGATTAGTCTTTTGCCTACATAACTACATATAGGTGGTTTGACAGCAAATAAAAGCAATGTGTAGGCTGACACGTGGTTCTTCTAAATCTAAGCTACAGATGTATAGGTATCGTGTAAACTGATAATATCTAAAATAGAACTTCATGTGTTGGTGTTAATTTTGCGAGTTCGCTGAGTTTTTTTTCATCCTTTTGATATTGGTTTCATATATCACCTAACACTTGTAGATGATTTTGAAATCTGTGTGTATGCTTGTCTAAATGTTGTCCTTTGGAGTTTGGAGCATATCTGATGCATCTGTCCAGAGCTTGTGAAATAACAACTTTAGTTGTTTTGTTTGCTTATTTACCATACGGACATACGGTCGGACTTACTTGGCCACATACGCCATCAAGTACCACAGGATGCACTAGTGCGGTCACTGCTTGATTTTTTAGAACACTGGGTTTAAGGAAGTAATACATTTTTTTGCATTCTTCTTGTATAACCATTTCTACCACAGTACCACTTTGTTATACAGCTCTTGTTAAAACACTTCCACCTCTTTTTGGTGAATATTACTATTTCCTGCAATTGCTCTTGTATTCCTGCAGCCTAGGGTTCTAATTAATTGTCTTTGGTGCATGTTTAACGATTCTGCACAATGCTTTTCTGGTATGGTGTATGCAGCAAGAGATCGACCTTTTGAAAGTATGTTTTGTTGTTTTTATATTATGCAACTATAATCACATCTCTATTGTTTTTTCCTGTTAACTTACACAAATAGACATATGTTATTTCCTTTTAATCAGAACTTTTATTATATTTGCATGCTCTACCAGTGTGTAGGGAGTTTCTGTGGCTTATGAAAATTCATATAGATCGAACTAACTCCTTTATTTGAGTTGGAGAATACAACCTTAACCCTAATCTGGGTTGGGAGTGAATATATATAGCTGAGTGTTGTGGGCCAAGGCCCATTACAATGGAGGTATACACAGAGACGTAAACAATACTAACACTTTGGTCTAGTATATACTGTTATACACTTTGAGGTGCTTTTATTTCGTTTAAGAGGCAATAAAATTTGGAAATAGTAACTAGTCTGGTGGGAAAGCTAAAACTATTTATTCTTTCAGTTGATTTTAGTAGCTTCTATTGTTTTTGAAATTGAAAGCAGGAACTTGGTTGTTTTATGCACTTATGCAGAACTCCAAATCTTTTGTTTTTTGTACAGAATCTTAATCACAAAAATATTGTCAAGTATCTGGGATCACTGAAGACAAAGAGCCACCTCCATATTATTTTAGAGTAAGCAATCGTCGTTGAAAATGTCCTCATAGTTGATTCAAGGTAGAGGTATACAATATACATCTAGTGAATTTCGACATGGAAGTTCTAATACCATATCGATATCTGCAGGTATGTGGAGAATGGCTCACTTGCCAATATTATCAAGCCAAACAAATTCGGACCTATTCCTGAATCTTTGGTGGCTCTTTACATTGCTCAGGTGCTTGTGGTGGTTACTGTAATACTACTACTTTTCTCTTTTTCCCCTTATTTTTATCTGATTTCAGTTTTTATATGACCAGGTGTTGGAAGGTCTTGTTTATCTGCATGAACAAGGTGTCATTCATAGAGATATCAAGGGCGCAAATATACTGAGTACCAAAGAGGTTAATGGCTGTATATTATTTCCCTCCTTTTTTCTTTGTTTCAATCATTGAATTTGGTAAAAGAAATCTTGGAATGCCTAGAAATCTGAATGTTGTTAAACTTGTCTTGGAACTTGGAAGTAACCTTCTAATACCATAACTGGAAGCATAAAACCATGAAAACATGTAGTCACATGACTGATGCAGTAAAAAAGAAAGAAATAAAGGGGCATCCTAGAGATAAAACCATGGACAAATAGTGTGCTATGCTAGCGTAGATTTTGGGAGGATGAATTTTTATTATGAAGTGTGTATCCCCCTTAATTCTAAACTTGCAATAGAAACATAGCAGTAATATGTTTTCTCTACATATCTTCATTTGTTAACCCTGCTTGTTTAGGGTCTTGTCAAACTTGCTGATTTTGGAGTTGCCACTAAATTGACTGAAGCTGACATCAACACTCATTCTGTGGTCGGCACTCCATACTGGATGGCGCCTGAGGTCGGCTATTGACTAACCATTTGTTGAATATGATGTTTCTACTGCATTCTTGCCCTCTATGCCACTTAGCATACTGGAGTAGGTTATTATCTTAATTTTTTGCGTCTTACTATTAAATGTGTTGAAGGTTCCCTGGTTCCATTGTTTTGTGGATGTAAAATCTGTGGAATCAACAAATACTAAGGCAACCATTAATTTAACATTAGTTCATCAAGTTGAAAGCTCAACTCATAGAAAAAATAACAATGTCTGCTTATGTGGGGGACACATTGTTTAGAACTTGGGAAGATGATCATGAGGTCAGTAGAACTTATTTACACCAATGTGTTACATTGTTTCTGGAATCCTATATGTATTTTCAATATTTGGTGATCATGGTTTTGCAAATACATGCCAGTGGCACCACAAAAGTATAGGTTTCTAAAGGATGTCTGGACACAAGGTTGACTCAACATATCTAGTCTAGGCTGAAGAGTTTTACTTACATATTCAACTAGGACAAATGGACTGATTTAATTCGAAAATTCACATAACTGATTGTGTTTCTTACTCCGATAGATATATGGGATGATATTAATTGCTATGATGGCTACTATGGTCTTATGTCTGTCACCATAAAAATGTATATAATTGCATTTTAATGCAATCTAGGATTTGAGTTTCATTCATCATCTTATCAACGCATGACTAAAGAAGGGCATACCTAGTATCAGAGGCTCCCACATGAGTGGGTATAGGGAAGGGATAAACCGAAGCAAGCCTTCCCCCCCCTGCAAATGCAGATAGGCTGCTTCGAACCTGTGATCTGATGACTCAGTGAGAGCTCTCACCATTGCAATAGGCCTGCCCTTCCTTATCAATGCATGACTACATTAGGTTTTTAATACATTGTAGGATTTGAGTTTCATTCATCATCTTATCCACACATGACTACATTAGGTCATTGAAATGTCCGGCGTTTGCGCTGCTTCTGATATCTGGAGTGTGGGTTGCACTGTAATTGAGTTGCTGACATGTGCCCCGCCATATTATGATCTCCAACCTATGCCTGCACTGTTCCGTATTGTTCAGGTGTGTTGCATACAGCTGTTTCAATTTATGTTCATCTTTGCAAGTTACTCTTTATTGTGCTATGTGAGTATACTATTTTTTTGTATAGGATGTGCATCCACCAATACCAGAAGGACTGTCACCTGAGGTTACTGATTTTCTCCAACAGTGTTTCCAAAAGGTTCTCTATCTTAATGTTATTTGAGGACTTCAATTTGTATTTCTTTACTTACATGGCCTGACTTTTTTTAAATTACTTTAGGATGCGATGCAAAGGCCTGATGCAAAAGCATTATTGATGCATACATGGTTGCAAAACTTAAGACGAGCTTTGCCTGGTTCTCTTCGGCAACCTACTCCATTGAGGTATAAATAAGAGTTTCATGTGATAGCGAATAGTTTGATGAACATATATACAGTCTAGAAAAGTACAAACATCATTGACTTTTATTTTGCTTCATAATATATCACTAAATTGGATGTTCATTGATTATTTGAAGTTTTGAACCTTCTTCCATTGAGAAGACACTTACATTCTCCTCCTGTCGGTACAATCAGGAACATCGATGGTGATGATGAAGGCTCAAGAGGTGATAATAGCTTGGGTTTTTGCGACACACCAGGAGATATTCAAACAACTATTACTTCTAATGTTGACCAGGTAACACTATCAGGGTTTTTTACTCGTCATGTTTAGCTCAGGGTTATGATCCTCCCAAATCTTCTGCAGTGCACCCACTATATTCTTAGCCTCTGAGGTTTGCAAATTATAAATTATTTTTTATTTATGCTGCTCTAGGAGAATGGGAGTAAAGAACCAATTATGGACTGTACTGTACAAAGTAAATCTGAAGAGCTTCATGATGGAAATTTAAAACTTACTGAGGGCAGTAGTTCAAACAGTGTGGCGCTTATGAAAGATAATGTGGTCCTTAATAAAGATCCGACACTAGTTTTACATGAGAAGTTACCGGTGGAATCTTCATCTGGAGGTGCTGATTTGAATGGCAAAGTAATGGCACATGAACTATTGCAAGGTGGTCCGCCAGGTAAGGTAGAGCTGGAGAATAAAGAAAGTTCAAGTAGTGATGTGTTCTCCTTTCAGGCTGGAAGACAGAATATTGGCTTCCAAAAGGTGAGATCCTTGTGCATAGCATTTTGACTTGAAAAAATCTTCTATAGTTCCTTAATCAAGAACTGTAAGGAGTCACTATGATGCACATGTTTGTGTGTGTGTGTGTGTGTATAACTCTGACCTGCGGGGGGTAAGACAGTCCCCGGGCATTAAGAAGACCTCACGCACTCCGAGAAAACCCCTGCCCCACCCATACACAGCGACACCAGAGCCCATATTTTTATATGCACCCTACATACACTTTCTTAAACAACCATTTGTTGTACAAGTGGAAGTTGAAAAGGTTGAAGCAAAATATACGAGGAAATATACTTGGACTGGCTTGTGTGTATGAAGGAACATGCTGGGATTATGCACGTCTATTCAGTTCGAGTTAAGTTACAATTGACACCCTTTGATCGAATGATGCAACCCGCTATGCTGCCACTGGCAATTAATTTTCAAATTTAGCTGTTTACATGCAACTATTAAACCATCATAACGCACATCTCCGACCTTTCATTCATTAATCAATCGTGTTGATTACTTGTCAATTGATCTATAATACTTTCGCTAGGTGAATAGCTATCAATGTTTACTCATTATCAAGGTCTTGAACTGATTTTATTTTTATTGGAAGTTCTTTGAATTGCCCTTAAACATATCCATATCCTGTCTTGACAGGTGGTTGAACCTTCAGTTGTTGAGGGGCCAAAACAGCTTAGTAGATTTAGTGACAAACCTGAAGATGCCTCTTTGGAAGACTTATTTCCACCAAATGATAAATGGGGAGATAATGGGGCTGAACCTTCAACATCAACTACTGTCCAAGAACTTAAATATAATGGTGTACAAAATGCGTTCTTGAAGGGGCTCAATGCTAGGGTGGAGAAGCAAAAAGAAAATGATAACGAGTCTATGAATGGTGGAAAGCTAATTGAATTTGCCATGCAACTAGAAAATATTGACGCGTTGGTACTGCACAACACTACTCTATCTTTGTACCTTTTATATTTAAAATAGATGATTTCTGTTTATTCTAGCTCTGATTTCAATGGTATTGGCCAAATTTATAGGGTTTTGGTGAACATATTCCTGGAGAGAGTCTTTTCCCTGTGCAGGTGTGCCATATCTACTTCTATAGTTTATTAGCATGATGTGTTCTACAGCTTTGGTCTGTTTTTGTGTAAAATTGATGTCAATACGTTGGCATATACAATGATGTCCACTAGGCTGTAAGGTGTCTTCAGGGCTCAAGGCGTTGCTGATGTGTTGCCAAAAGCAGTGAGAGGGAAGGAACCAGCAGGAAGGCAACTGCTGGTTCCATTGCTTGTGGAGGGGGGACAGCATGCAGGCTGCTGGAACTATGGAAGAGCTTACTTTTGTGGCAGTCATGTTCGTTCCTGCTCCCCTCACTCTGCTCAGAATACCACTGGTAGTGTGCCTTTACGTTGCTGCTGCTGGCGCGTAATTATGGTGGGTACAATATGTTAGGTGTATAACAAGGCATGGACTATCTCTTTGAGAGGAGGATTGACTGAGTACCTAGAAATGGTGACAAGCTGGATAGTCTAGGAAGGCAGTCTCTTTTCTTGTTTTCCTTTTCCCTTGAGATGTGTATGGTGTCGTGTTACCTTACCACCTCAAGTGCCTTGTCAATATGAAGGGGTTTGGTTTGCCATGCCTTGCCTTGCAACCTAAGAACGATGCTTTGGCAATGTTCTTGGTGAACCTTTACAGTTCTATAAATATACATCTTTTATATGGGAATATATCAGGTGCAAACCAACTACTTGGTGCAAACCGTGCAAACCAATACGTTGGTGGAGGTGGGAGGGTGTATTTAAAAATATACTAGGGGTGGTGGAAGGGTCGTTTTGGAAGATGATGCACGGTGGGAGGGCTGTTTTGAAAAATTATCATGACTGCTTGCACGGTTTACACCTGATACATTTCCTTTTATATATGACTGTCAGTTGTTTAATTATGTAATATCATTTCATTAATAGATAAAGGAGATTAAAAAACCCCACTAAGGGTAACAGAAAAACCCACACACACCCCACTTCTCAACACCAAGGATAACACACCACTAAGAAAAAAGGAGACAAGACTAGACCAAAAACATGGACTAGGTACTATCCTGGTCATGGTTGTGAGCAAAAGGATACCCTTCTCTCGAGCCAAGCCCTAGAAGGTGAACTCCTCACCAGCCATTACCAACACAGAACCTAAGTTAGGCAAACTCTCATTGAAAACACAATCGTTCCGCTGTTTCCAGATGATCCATGCTGATTTGGTGACCAGGGATCTATGGAGAGGAATCCCCTTGCTATTCACCCATGGATCCCCTCGTGATCCCTGGTCACCAAACCAGCCCTAAAGGTTGGGGGCCAAAGCAGCCCTAAAGGTTGGGGACTTAAGGCAAGACCTGCTTCAGCATTTCTCCACCATTCGTCAAAAGTGAGGTCGTCTGGCTGAGGAGCAAAGGCAGCCAACCCCAACCTTTGGAGCATAACATACCAAAACTGTCTGGCAAAAACGCATCCCACCAAAAGATGATTGATTGTTTCCATGGCTTGGTCACAAATAACACAAAGAATGGGATGGGATAGATTTCGTCTGGCTAATTTATTTGCAGTCCAACATCTGTTATTAAGCGCCAGCCAGATGAAAAAAACACATTTTGGAGGAGCCCAGGCCTTCCATACTTGGTCATAGGCCTCAAAAACAGAAGATCCCTGCAGCAGTACCTCATAGGCAGATTTGGCTGAATACTTGCTATTAGCTGACAACCTCCAGATATGCTTATCAGGCTGCCCCTGCAACTGAAAGAAGGTTCCCAAGCTGGAATAATTCCTGTAGCAACTCCCATGACACTGCTCCATGAATATCCTGCACCCAGGACCAGTCGACCAAGGCTTCAGTCACCAATCGCCTGTTAACCAAGCGTCTTGGGATCATACTAAAGAAGTAAAGATCAATGGGGCCAAATCTTTAATCCTTTGACCATGCAGCCACCTGTCTTTCCAAAAAAGAGTTAATGATCCATTCTGAAGACACAGACACACAGCCATATCAAATAGACTTTGCAACTCAGGGCACACTGAACTTGAAGGCACCCCAAGGTCTACTGGTATCAGTCTTCTTGAGCCACAACCACCTTACTCTCAAGGCCCAACTCAGATTTTTAATGTCTGAAATCCTGAGCCTCTCCAAAGGTAACTCCTCCTAATTTTATCAATGGCTTTGTAAACCCAAGAGGGCAGATCAAGGGCCATAGCATGGTAAATAATAGTGGAAGTGATCACAGGCTGAACATGGACAGCCCTTCCAGCTCTGGTCATGAGATCAGCTTTCCACCCAGGAGGGAGGCCTTCAAGTTTGTCAATGAGTGTCTGCAACTGCATCTTAGTTAATCTCTTAATAGACAAAGGCAGTCCGCAGTCCTAATACTTAATAGGAAAATTATCCATACGACAGAGCAAAAGACCTTGTATGATGTCAACCTCAGCCTGTCCACATCTTATAGGAACCACACTGCTTTTTTGTATATTTGTCCTCAGCCCCGCAGCATCACCAAAAAGGTTCAAGATCCTCAATATCAGACCAATATCATTAGCACTAGGGCTAAGAAAAATTATAACATCATCAGCATATTAGGACACCCTATGCTGAATGAATCTAGAGGATAATGGCTGAAGCAGCCCCAACTAATTCCGAAAAATGAAGAGGTCTGACATGCTGGAGATTACAGACTAAGTCTGGTTCATAGTTTTGCAAAACTAGTTACAAAACTGCTGGCTAACAGGTTAGCTGGTTTTATGGATCAGTTTGTGGCCAAGAACCAAAGTGCTTTTATTAAAGGAAGGTTTATTCAAGAATCAAGATAATTTTATGATGGTCCAACAAACTGCTAGGTTTCTTCACGGCCAGAAGGTTCCCAGGATCCTTCTCAAATTGGACATCACCAAAGCTTTTGATACTGTCTCTGGCCCTTCCTTTTGGATATCTTGGAAGGTTTGGGTTTTTGGAAGAGTTTGGAGAGACTTAATCAGTTGTCTTCTTTCCACTTGCTCCACTCATTCTTTTGAATGGTGTTCCTGGTAGCTTTATCAGACATAAAAGGGGTAAGGGGTTTGAGGCAAGGGGACCCCCTTTCTCCTATGCTGTTCACACTAGTCATGGATGCTTTAAATCTGAATTTTGTAATATGGTTCTTGCAATTCTTATGCAAAAGAATGCCCCTGTTGGTTGATGGCATGATAAGTTTCCAGTTGAATTTTATGATACTTGCATTTGAAATAGACAGTATGTTGGATGGCTTATTGCTAATTAACTTAACTGTTAACTGTCCTAAAAGAGATCACCCTGAAACAATTATTTTTTCTTACTCAGTACAGTGTATTTTTGTCTGACATTAAGACTTGTCCTGCTAAGGGTGTGGAAATCATGGGCTCCACCGAAGTGTCGTTTTTTCATTTGGATTGTTGCCCATAATAGATGCTGGACGACTGATCGATTAGCTAAAAGAGGTCAAAACCACCCTGAAAAATGTCTTCTATGTGACCAAGCTGTAGAAACTTTTTTTTCTCGAACGCGCAGGAGAGCTGCGCATCGTTATATTAAGAGAGGAAAGGTCCAAAGTGGACCGAAATACAATACCCAGAGGGCGGAAAAGAAAAAACGAAAAAACAGACCAAGACCAAACCCTCAAGCTGCAGAAACTTTGGACCATCTTCTTGTGGCTTGCTCCTTCTCAAGAATCTTCTGGTATCAGCTTCTTCGGAAATTTGGGCTGCACTCCCTTGCCCCTCAGCCGGCTGCCACCTCCATGCTAATGTGGTGGGAGGAAGTGTCAGATGTGGTTTCGGGTCTTACCAGAAAAGGCCTTGACTCCCTTTTCATCCTGGGTGCTTGGATTATATGGACCCATCAGAATAGATGTGTCTTTGATGGAATGTCTCCAAGCCTCACCTCAATCCTTGCTTTGGCGGATGAGGAGAGAAGTCGTTGGGAAACAGCTGGGTCAAAGGGCTTATGTTCTCTGGCTGCCTATTCAGCTGTTCCCTTGGGTGGTTCTTTGGTTTTTGTTTGATGAATATTTTCTTGTATGCTATCTACTGGCATCCGTAAGGAGGCCTTCTGATGTATGGTCTGCTTTAGACCTTTTTTCTCTATCTTCTTAATATATAATTGCTAGGGTTTGGCCTTGACATACCTTTTGTTCTCTATTTTTGTAGTCTGTGGAATACAACAAAATAGTAGCACAACTGAGACCAGGGGAAAGTGAAGATGTAATACTGTTGGCATGCCAAAAGCTTCTATCAATTTTCAGTTACCGCCCTGAGCAAAAACATATTTATATGGCACAAAATGGTTTCCTCCCGCTGATGGAACTCCTTGAAATTCCCAGAAATCGTGTATGATGTTTCACTGTGGTTTTACAAACATTTTTCCTGCCCCTTTACACCATAGAAGTTGTTTATTTTGTTTTTTTATTTTTTATTTTGCAGATATTATGCTCTGTTCTGCAGCTTATCAACAACATTGTAAAAGATAGTACATGCTTCCTAGAAAATGCTTGCCTTGTTGGCCTTGTAAGACTAATGTTCCAGAGCAATTCACGACCTTCATGCTCTGTTGACTGTGGGATAGATAGTTGATATTTAAAAGTTATCTGCAGATTCCAGTGGTGATGAATTTTGCAGAGCCAAATCGTCCAAAGGATGTTCGGGTGCAAGCATCCTTGTTCCTTCAGCAGCTTTGTCAAGCCAGGTCTTTTTCTTTCTCCAACATAACAGCAACAACAAAGCTTTTTATGTCAAGCAAGTTGGGGGTAAGCTAGAGTTAAAAACCTAATAGAACCCACAAGTCATGGTCCGGTCACATGGATAGCTGTTCTCCATGCACTCCTATTCAAGGCTAAACCTTTGGGTATATCACATCCTTTCAAGTCCCCTTTTACTGTCTCTTCTCCAATCAACTTCGGTCTTCCTTTTCTCTCTTCTCATTACTGTTGCGCCTTAGGATTCCACTATGCACTGGCGTCTCTGGAGGTCTCCGTTGGATATGTCCAAACCATCTAAACCAATGTTGGACGAGCTTTCTTTCTCCAACATAGTTGATAATTTCTGATTTTTTTAATAAAAGAGTGGAAGGGACAAAAGCTTTGGTGTACTAATTTCTGGTTTCCATCTCCAGCACCCTGACATTGCAAATGTTTGTTGCATGCCAAGGGATCCCTGTTTTGGTAAGCTTTATGGAGCCTGACTATGCAAAATACAGGCAAGTCTGATGGTTGTTGGTACAATTATTCCTCCATATTTTTCTTGTGTGTTAATTTGTTTAAATGGTTGGATCTAACTAATATACTGAAAAAATATTTTAAATTAGCAGGGATATGGTTCATCTTGCAATTGACGGCATTTGGCAGGTCTTCAAGCTCCAGCATTCAACTCCAAGAAACAACTTCTGTCGTATAGCGGCAAAAAATGGGATGCTTCCTAGGCTGGTGAATACACTATATAGCCTGAACGAAGCAACAAGATTTGCTTCAGTCTCAGGGTCAGGTGCTTCAGTAACACAGAATGGCTCAACCCCCCGACGAAGATCTGGCCAATTAGACCCTTCAGTTCTTGAAAGTTGCAAGGCAAGGCTGGATCATCATCATTCATCTGGTTCTCTGCAATCTCTACAAACAGACGCAGATAAGCACCATATATTAATGGACTCGTCATCTCCTAGGTTTAGTGATAAAACCGGCAGTAACTTGGAGAGGAATGATAACGACTTGGTTATTCGGCCACAGAGGCTTAGTGTTTCTGCTGGAAGGACATCTACAGACAGATCACCAAAGCATGTAGAACTAGTTTCAAATGGTCATATTAGCGGTCAAAATGACCAGGTCCGACCTCTACTGAGTTTGTTGGAGAAAGAACCACCTTCTCGACATATATCTGGACAACTTGATTACGTTTGCCACATAACTGGATTGGAAAGGCATGAAACCATTTTGCCACTATTACATACATCGACAGAAAGGAAAACAAATGGTGAACTTGACTTAATGATGGATTTTGCTGGTACTTTATTCTGTGCCCATTATTCAGATGTTAGTCCTTAGCATATTGGTGCATCCTCCTATTGTGCGTTCTACTTTTCACCTAAGTAGTTTGCTTTATGTTCCACTTTTCCCTGTTGAATTTATACTCTTTATTAAATGCTAACGTTTTCAATTCTAGTTACACATGGACAAAGAAACCTAAAAATAGAATATAGATAGTGATTATAAGACATTTTGGCATTTCTAGATACATAACTCTGTTAGGCACTTAGATATACATTGTGTCTAGATACATAGTAAAAGGAATGTATCTGAAAAGCCTAAATGTCTTATAGTATGGAACACAGGGAGTAGTATTATAACCTTTCTTTACTCTTTATAAGCTCATGTGCCATCATATACCACATTTGGTATTCTAACGTTTAATTATTGAGATTTCTTTATGTTATATATTTGTCTATTTGGTCGGTTCTGGTTCCACTAAGTCCTTTTTCCCCAAATAAGGTAGCTCCCCTATAAAAAGGAAGGAGTTCCTGATTTCCGGTATTTGGATAAATCATAAAACCAAAGAGAGTTACGGTATGACTATCCAGCACACTTTTGCATAATGTAATGCACAAGTTAATTGAAAGCACCTATGCTCTAGTAATCTAGTTACAGACCAAGTAAAAAGGAGAAACTAAAGAGACATCAAAGAACCCTCCTGGGTTATAGACCTACATTAGATTATTAGTTAATTTCAGAATCAGATTTGACTGTTCACATCTCCTTAAAGTACTTGTGTACTGTCAAATGTAAGCCTATATGACCTTGTGGTCGGACTAGTATGTCACTCAAGTTGGGTTTTCCAATGTTTCAAGTGCAACATATGCTCTCTTTAGTGGTAAGGGAGTGTGTGGATGAGTTTGCACACTTCCTGTTGGAGGGGTTCTGTTTTCAAACCAGTGCTTCCTCTCGTAAATGAGGACGCACAGCTCTCGTGCATGTTTACTAAGTTTCTTTTGTGTAAATGACAAGTAATGTCATACTTTATTGTAACACTCTGACAGTCATTTGTGAACTGTAGAAACAATTTGGAGTACGGAAAGAACCATCCATTCCCTTTATGCAAAAGATGCGTAGCATGTATTTATTTATGTGCTAAACTGCTAAAATATTGGTTTTTAAATTTAATGCAGAGGTCTCTAGACATGGAAGAGAGAATGGCCATCTGGACTCGAGTATAAAAGTTTCAAATAGAGTTCATAGTATGAAATATGAACCTTCGACAAGTGCCTCTAATGAAGGAGCATCAACTTCTGGAGCTGCATCGCAAACAGCATCTGGTGTGTTATCTGGATCAGGAGTGCTCAATTTAAGACCAGGGAGTACAACATCATCAGGCCCATTAGCTCAGATGTTCTCTTCCATGAGCGCAGATGTGGCCCGCGAATATCTTGAAAAAGTAGCTGATCTTCTTTTGGAGTTTGCACAGGCAGACACTGTGGTAAGATCTCTGATGGCCAGCCAAAGCCTTCTTACAAGGCTTTTTCAGATGTTTAACAAGATAGAACCTCCTATTCTTCTTAAGGTAATAATCTAAAACATTTTTTTGGTTCTGCTATATACTTGTTTATGTGACTCCATTTTTTTGTGTGTGTTTGTTTGGTTATGGAACTATTTGATCTTTTGTGCAGATTCTTAGGTGCATTAATCATTTGTCGGGTGATCCTAATTGTCTCGAGACACTTCAACGCACGGATGCAATCAAACATCTGATACCGATTCTTGAGCTTTGTGATGGACCTCTGGTTTTTCAAATACATAGTGAGGTGCATAGTGTTTTTTGTTGAAGACTTGCAACCAAGCATGATTGCTAAGGAAGAAATCCTACTAACTAGTTTTTCAGGACTCATTTTCCTTTTTATATGGTGAAACATCCAGAGTCAATAGTTTTGAAGATTAAGTTATGACCCATGTTCTATATCTGCTGGAGTTGGTCTACTACATTTTTGTCCCACCATTTCAAATTTTAAGATGATTGGCTTTTCTAGATACATTGCTTCAACTATTGTATGTCGAAGTGCATAGCAAAATCAATGTATCTAGAAAAACTAAAACGTCTTATAATTTAAAATGGAGGGAGTATTATTATTCAGAGGGTGCCGTGGGGGAGTGGGACTATCCTAAACGAGTGAAATAACAATATTACATTTGATGCCTTGTTATAGCAGTATGCAATACATTAGTATACTCATAGTTGCAGTAGCCAACCATCTTAGAGTGAGAAAACTGTAGCCAGCAGAACAGCATTGTCTACAAAGATGACAATTTGTTTTAGCTGTGCTCCTTTTTTGTACCATTTAAGTTGAGACCTGATGCTATTAAATGCTAACAACCAATTTATCAGCAGATAATTTGACTTCTGTTGCACTATTTTCTGAGCACATAATTGACTGCCTCTGCCTTTGTCTCTAGGTCCTCAATGCTTTGTTCAACCTTTGCAAGATTAATAAAAGAAGACAGGAACAGGCAGCTGAAAATGGAATCATTCCTCACTTGATGAATTTTGTCATGTCAGACTCACCTCTGAGGCAGTATGCCCTGCCTTTGCTGTGTGATATGGCTCATGCTTCTCGCAACTCTAGAGAGCAGTTGAGGGCTCATGGAGGACTAGATGCGTACTTAAATCTGTTGGAGGATGATGTATGGGCGTGCACGGCATTAGATTCTATTGCTGTTTGTTTGGCTCACGATAATGATCATAGAAAAGTGGAGCAGGCACTGTTGAAAAAAGAGGCAATTCAAAAGTTAGTGAAGTTCTTCCAAGACTGCCCAGAACAGTATTTTGTCCATATATTGGACTCTTTCTTGAAGATAATAATGTAAGAGTATAAGGCATATTTCCTGATTAGTTGCAATCATGCTATAATACAGATTACTGATCTGTACATTGTATGCATGTTTCGGCAGGAAATCTTCTAGGCTAAACACAGCAATGGCCACCAATGGCTTGACAGCATTGCTCATTGCAAGGCTTAACCATCGAGACGCTATTGCCCGCCTGACTCTGCTGAAACTCATAAAGGTTTGCTGCCTAGCCTTAGCTGTTAGTCCTGAAGTTTTAGGACGCTCACTGTGATTGAAATGATTCTAGTAGTTTGTAGAGTCTCAAATTTCTTGTTTACATATTCTTCCAGGTTGTCTATGAGCATCATCCTCGACCAAAACAGGTCATAGTAGAGAATGACCTCCCTCAGAAGCTACAAAACCTCATTGAAGAGCGCAGGGGTGGACAACGGGGCGGCCATCAAGTGTTGGTCAAACAAATGGCCACCTCATTGCTGAAGGCGCTGCACATCAATACAGTATTGTGATTTTGATGGGTCATGCGTTTTCCTCTCAAGTTAGTGTCTACGTTTTCGCTAGAGGAAGAAAAGGGGCGTCCTTCTCTTTTTGCCTCCTTTTCTGCTGTGGTGGTTTCTCACGAGCACCAGACTCATTTGTTGTACCTGATCCCTCCTTTTTTGGGAGAAGGGTTCAACGTTTTGGTGCAGGATAAAATGGGCTTGCTATCCTCCAATGCTGTTTATATCTAGCGTATGTTAGTGAAGAAATTGCAAATTAGACAATCTAATTAAAAAAATTAAACCATATTGACATTTGGTTTCGTGTGTTAGTAGATTTTCCCTAGCCTGACCCACTTGTGTGCACCAAGCAAAATGGTTGATATCGTGGATCCACACAAAAGCACAGATTTTGATAGCGGCTGCCCCAACCTCTTTAACAGGATGCAAGAAAGCATCACATAGTTCTTTTGATGCATTACATTACATAATTCTTAAGCGTATACAATGAGATGCTCAACTATTCATGCCAAATTCACGGCGTGCATGCCTGTTGTTTATTTCAGCTTCATGAGTTCCACGGGGAGGATATAAAACTGAAAAACAAGTATTCCAAATGATTGTAGATGCTCTGTAGGAAACTCGCAAGGTCCAAGCTATGTTGGAGCGTGAACTTCTGCTTCTGCACTCCTAGCGGCTGCACGAGGCCACAGTGACAGGCTGACAGCAGCTGTAGCTAGCTGGACCCACTAGCCTCTCTCAGATTTTGGACCCGTGCCTGGGTCGACAGAATGCAAGGAGGAGACGGGCAGGTCAGGGCTGAATGGAATGGAATGGAATGGAATGGAACCGTGACACACCACCTGCAGCCACTCGCTCCCTGGCTGACCGGCAGCCTTGACCAAGTTGTCCGTCGTCCTTGGCAAGCTGGCCATGCAGTGCACGCATGTCGTCAACCCCATCCGTCGGAATAAGCATGGAGTAGTACTAGTGGAGACAGGCAGCACCCAGCAGGTCACCACCCACGCCGTCTGTGTGTGATCCCTAGGACTAGGAGCTGGAACATGCTTGCCACGGGTTCCATTCCATGTAGCTAGCGTTCCATGGTCACCAGGCGTTTCGTCACCATCATGGCGGCATAGCCCGCATGGCCGGGATTTGCAGCTAGCTGAGGGCGAGGACAAGTCTGATAGCAGCGGCAAATCCAGCCCGGACGGGATAGGGTGATGGAGAGTATAGTCTCAAAAGCCACAACGTCTCAACCACCGTACCACGCATGGAAATGGAAACGCGGCCCGGCGTCCGGTCCCAACGACTCTAACCGGCCGGCCGGCTATACATACTGCACCCTGTGCCTGCTGCTGCACGCATATGCCCGGCTATACGGGCATACGGCCGCATGGGGGGAACCGTACGGTTTGGGTCGTCGGAGTCGTACGTAGGGCACGTAGGGGCCGGCCGGCCGGGTGTTCGTGCGCCGTAGGTACACGACGGCACCCACCGTACCTAGCCAGGAGTACCAATAATTATGAATTGTGTCTAGCCGTCCGCGTACGTAGGGCATCGATGGCGATGATGACAGCGGCCGCCTACTAGTGCGCGGCGCGGCGCGGGGCGCAGGTGTGCACCAGTGGTGTGTGGTGGTTGGTTGGTAACGTGTCGCGCGCGCGGGAGGGGAGGTGTGCCAGCCACATGCATGCCGCCGCGGACCGCGGGCGCGGGGGACGGACGCCCGCCCGCGGCGCTGCCTGGGACCGCGCCCTCCCCCCTGCCGTTTTAGCCGCGTCGCCGTCTGGAAAACGAGCATGCACATGCACCTCGCCACACTTGCCACTTGCCAGTGCTGAAGCACAGAAGCAGCGCAGCGGGAATCCACACAGTTGTAGAATAGAACTGGCGGTGGCCGTCGCTCGGCTCAGCTCGTTTTTTTTTTTTTTGATGACCTGGGCTAAGCAATTTAGCGCGTAGGTCTGCGTTGGCGGCAGTTGCAGCGCTACATACGTCATGCACACACAGCAGTCGCAGCGGAGGCGTACGTACGTGCACCGGCATGGCGTAGCAAAGGCTAGCTCACGGATGCACCGATCGATTCGTGCCATTATGTCGATGCCAACTTATCATTAGCAAGCATAATGACAGGCACTATTAACCTAGTTAATTAGAGGACCCTAGCTTTGCTAGCTAAACTAGCCACGACGACACAAGATCACTAGTAGAAAAAAGATTTAAACCTGAGGTAAGGCCTAATTTTTACAGAAAGATTCAGTTATCATCCGACAATGCTATTTTTACAGACAGTTCCTTGAAAAAACCGTATCTAGAAATTATGGGTTTTTAAGCAAACCATAAAAAATCTATTTTACGTATGTCTCAGTTGGTTATAATATGTTCACAACAAAACTATAATTTAAGCACAAGACATGTTATAGGTGGAGTGCATGGTAGAGAAAGCTTCGTGCGGGGGGATGAGGTTACATGTTTGATTCCGAGCCGTCGTGTAGCCGCGACTTACGACTTCGACGGAGAGAGACGGGCTTGATCTCGACAAATTAAATTATTTTTTTTGCTATCTTAAAAACTCATTTTATGTTTTCTGAAAACTATTAGTACGGTGGAAATCGATTTCTACTGGTGGTTTATGAAAAACTACAATATAAATAGTTTCACAACCATAATATTATAAAACTTCTTTATGATAGTGGATGTAACAGTGGACACATAGATAGATATATAACATCTCCTCTCTTCCTGCAGCAGCAGATAGCAGCATTAGACATCCCAATCCGGTACTAAAAATAAACGTACGTACGTTCTGCAAGCTTGTCGGCTCTTTGCTGGCTACAGCTCTAGCCTCTATATGACCATGGCACTCATCTCCCTGCAGGGGTGAAGTGTCTTGTAAGGCATGTTACGTACAAGGTGGAATATAAAAAACTATATAGAGAGGTTTTGCTTGCTTTGCTTGGTTATGGATAAAGGTATATAAGTATCGAACACGAGCGTTTCATGATTACCCTCAATAATTAATTAAAGCCCATGCATACATATGATGAACATGTGCATGCATGGGCGTTTGATCACCCTTTTACTTTCAAACGGGCAAAGAGTCGAAGCATCAAACATCGTCCGCCACCCATGTGTGTCTCATGGTATTAAGACTAACTAGCGTTAAAGGGACTGAATAAAAGTAGATATTGCCCTCGTCGTGCCCCGTCTCCATGGCTACACACTACACTGCTTTATTTGCACGGCGTGCATGTGGATGTGGGCAAAGGCCCCAAATCATCAGTGAAATTAAAGTGGTTTATGAGATGTGAATTGACAAACAAGTCTGATGACCGGCTTGTTGTACTCGCAACCCATCCTTTTCGTTCCTGCTTCTTGGAATCTTCTAATAATCTACTGCTAATGGCTTCAGGATGAGATAAACAAAAGCTAGCAGGCGCTGATCTGTTCACCAGTCCATTGTATATATACACACACACACACATTCCAGTCATATCATCTGAATTTCCTGGATATCTAATATGTGTTGAGTTACAGTCGAGCTACATAGTTCTAGGAAAAAAAATAGATGCAGACCGGCTGCAAAGTTCCGCTGCTGCAGCCTGCAGCCCCTCGTGGATTTGTACAGCCGACTTAATTAGACATAACAACCAAGAAAAATGGTGAGAGAGACAAGTGGACAATCGATTAATAGTGAAGAGCTAACTACTGTATACACATGTGGATTTAGATGTTAGCTGCAAGGAGCTAGCTATATTATTAACCTTGCTCGGAGAAGATATGTGGTACATTATCCTAGCTATGCATGCCCCACAGTTGATGTTGAAAAGCTACCCTGACAGATTTGTTCCACTTTCAATTTAAAGCTGGTGTTGCAACTTAATTGCTCGTTTTTTTTTGTAAGGTACCTACTAAACGTGTAAATATTTTTTTCCATACAAGTGCACACGCATTAATCTCATTTTTTATATACATAGACACTTAAAAACAGCTGGTTTTAATTCTCTCGTTATTTCACAGTTTCCGTGTACTACTACATAAGAAGACACATACTGGACATTGAGCATGAGAATGATACATTAGAAGGTAAGGGGTATGCATCTGACAGTTACATCTCTCCACAGATCGATCTTATCAAAATAGAGAACGATGTTCTTGGATATATCCTAATTCAAAACTATTCGCAATTTCCTCTGATTCCTCTTTATTTCAAAAAAAATGCCAAAATAACATGCAAATACTTTTCTTTATGGTTTGGTATGTGTTGCAACTATTTGTTAACTAGCTAATTCTATTAGTATATTTTTAGCTAACTACTATTAGTTAGTGGCTAAAATTAGTTAAGACATTCAAACACTCTAGCTAATAGTTCAACTATTAGCTATTTTTGATAAATTAGTTAATAGTTATATAGTTATTTGTTAGCTAGCTAATTTCATCAACAATTTTTAACCAACTAACTATTAGTTTTAGTACATTTAAACCCAGTAACTTAATACGTACATTTGCATGCAAATGAAATCGGCAGCAAAACTATTAACACACATCATCACAGTATACGGGGCCCTTTGAAACAAAAGAAACATGAAGGATTTTTTTTTGAAGAATTCATTTCCTACATGAAAATTTCCTGTGCGTATGAGCCTTTGGAACAGTACAGGATTCAGGGGATGTTTGAATCCACTAAAACTAATAGTTAGTCAATAAAATTAATTGAGATATCCAAACACCCCTAACTAATAGATCAACTATAGCTATTTTTAGTAAATTAATTAATAGTTAGTTATTTATTTATTAGTTAGCTAATTCCACTAATAATTTTTAGCCAACTAACTATTATTTTTAGTGCATTCAAACACCCCATCAATACCATCAATTCCTTTTAAAATTCTTATGGATAGCTTTCCTCTCTATACAAGTTAATTTTGGAATTCTTATAGAAGTATCTTATTTTGATTTTGTCTTCTAGTAACAGAAAAATATGCCTATGTCGAAGGCTTATTTGGAGGCACCACCATTCCGATTTTTGTAAAAAAAAAATGAACGGGAGAATCACTTTGATTTATAGTAGTGTCGGCGTTTCGACCCCGGGGGCTCCCTGAACCGACGAGTAAATTGTCGCTGCGTGCCCCAGCCCAGATGGGTCGGCGCGAGACGGGACACAAAGGGGGGAGAACAGCGAGGGGAAACCGCGGTCTTCGTGTTGTCCTGCGCCCAGGGCGGCTGGATGCGCTTGCAGTAGGGGGTTACAAGCGTTCGCGCGGGAGCGGGAGTGAGGGAGAGTGAGGGCCTTATGCGCCAGCCCGTCCTCCCGCGCGGCCAACCTCCCCGTACGAGAGCCCTGTGTAAGGAAAATGGACCCCGGGCCATTTGGCTATTTGAGTTTTGGTGTTTGATGAACAACACAATATGTGAACTAATAAGTTTTCTAGTGTTTGTGTTTGTAGTTCACAGGATGCGAAGAGAATTGGACCAAGGCAATGAGGATGCAACACCTCAAAAGAAGACATAAAAAGATGCATAGGAGTCCAATACTCAAGAACAAAAGAAGCCCGAAGAAATCAGCGAAGAAATCCAAGATGAGGGCTGTCAGCCAGCGCCTGGTGGCGCACCGGACATTGATGTCCGGTGTGCACCGGACTGTTCGGTGAGGCACCGGACAGTCTGCGCAGAGAGGCCGCAGACAGGCGCTCTCTGGCTGTAGCACCGGACTGTCCGGTGTGCACCGGACTGTCCGGTGTGCCAACGGGCAGACGACAACGGTCGGATCCAACGGTCGACTGCTACAGGCGCCAACGTTCGGCTGACGTGGCGTGCACCGGACATCTACTGTGCAGTGTCCGGTGGTGCACCGGACTGTCCGGTGCACCCGACGACAGAAAGCTGCTGCTTTCTGTCCAACGGCTAGTTTGGGGTGTGGAGGCTATAAATACCACCCCAACCGGCCATTCTCAAGTGTGAGAGCCCAAGCAACATACCAAGGCATATAGTGCACATTTCCAAGAGCTCATACACCCAAGTGCTTAATAGAAACACTCGGTGATTAGCGTAGGTGCTTTGCGAAGTGCTTAGGTTAGTTAGACCGCTTTAGCGCTTGCTCTAGGTGAACCCTAGATTGTTGAGTGAGTTTAGATAAACCTCACAACCCCTCAGCTCTTGCGTGAGTCATTGTAATTGTACCGAGTGGGGCGAGAGTCTTGCGAGACCGTGACAACCGTGTTTGTGTCACGGCCGCCACCGTGTACCGGAGGGAACGAGGCCCGCAGCGTTTCGACCGGAAGCTCGATAGTGGAGACGGCGGGGAGCGTCCGAGAGGAGCCGGAAGCGGAGCACCACTTGCGCGTGGAGAAGGCCCGCGGCTCTCTACGGAGTTACTCGACCGTGGTGCTTGGCCCTCGCGTGGGCTTCCCTTTGCGTAGGGGCACCAACGAGGATTAGTCGGGACCTTGCGTGGTTCCGGATACCTCGGTAAAAATACCGGCGTCATCCACGAGAGTTTGCTTCTCTACTTAGCTCTTTACATTCCGCATTTATATTAAGCATTTAAGTTTCAATCTTGTAGTCATACTTATTTAGTATAAATTGAAACTTAGCCTTTGCGGTAGAGATAGCAACACTTAGACAAAACCTAGTTTGCATATTCTAGTTTTGATTATTTGCATAGGTTTTGCTCTAGGGATTTAATTGTGGCCTAGTTTAGTATAAGTTTTAGAAGTCCTAATTCACCCCCCCTCTTAGGCGTCACCCGTTTCCTACAAGTGGTATCAGAGCCCGGTTTGGCTCATTTGAAACGCTTTAGCTTCACCGCTAAAAGAGCCGACGCTTTTTTAGAGGAAGGGATGGATACCCATAGGCCACCACACTTCGATGGCACTAACTTCCCATATTATAGTGCTAGAATGGCTTGTTACCTAGAGGCCGTTGATCTAGGTGTTTGGAGAGTCACTCGTGACGGGATGAAACCCCTCAAGAATCCCGAGAAACCCACCACGAGTGAGGAAAAAGAAATCCATTTAAATGCTAGAGCCAAAAATTGCTTGTTTGAATCTCTTAGCATGGATGTTTTTAACCAAGTATTTACCTTGAAAACTGCTAATGAGATTTGGCTAAAATTGCATGAGCTCCATGACGGCACATCCAATGTCCGTGAGCAAAAACATTGCCTAGTCTTAAATGAGTACAATTCTTTTGCTATGAAAGATGATGAGCTTGTTAGAGACATGTACTCTCGTTTGAATCTAATAATCAATGAGCTCAACTCTATTGGCATTAATAAGCTAGGTGATGCGGACATTGTGAGGAAGATTATCTCCCTGCTACCACAACAAAGATATGGGAGCATCATCACCATCCTTCACAACATGGAGGACTTGAGCAACATGACCCCGACCATTGTGATTGGGAAAATCGCGGCCTTTGAGATGTCGCGAAAAATGAGTCAGGGAGAGGAGCCAACTTCCTCAAGGCCATATGCTTTTGCATGTGATGAAAGGAAGGGCAAAAAGAAGGCTCCCACTCCAAGTTCCTCAAGTGAAGAAGAGGAAGAAGAAGAAAGTGATGATGATGAAGATAATCAACCATGCACATCATCCTCCGAGGACGAAGAAACAATCCGACGCGTCGGAAATGTAATGAGGATGATCCGCAAGATTAATCTAATGGGTGTGCCCCTGCAGGTCGAGGATCTTCTCTTTAACATTGACAGGAAAAAGCAAAGGAAGAGAGGATGCTTCGCATGTGGGGAGAAGGGCCACTTCAGGGACATCTGTCCAAATATGGCCAAGCCCAAAAAGGAGAGGAGCAAAGGCAAGGCGCTAACAAGTGTTAGAACTTGGGATGATTCTTCAAGTGAAGATGAACCTCCAAGGACGCGCAGCCACCGGTCCTCGTCACGATCATCACGGTCATCACACAAATGCCTTATGGCAAGAGGTAACAAAAGCATTCCATCCTCTAGTGATGAAAGTAGTAGTGATGATGAAGGTGAGGGAAAGCCCTCTCTAGATGAGCTTGCGGAAGCCGTAAAATTTTTCCAGGATGTTTGCACTAAGCAAAAAGCTCAACTTAAAACTTTGAAAAATAAGTTGGTTAGCTCTCAAAATGATTACAAAGGTTTGCTAGAAAAATTTGAAACTTTTGCAAACTTAAATAGTGAGCTGTCAACTAAAATTGAGCTATTAGAATCTAGTGCTCTATCCACTGCTACCGATGATAGCCTCATTAAAAAGAATGAAAAACTTAAGGCTAAGTTAGCTAGCTCCCAAGAAGCTATTGAAAATTTGCTAGAGAAAATGGAAATTCTTAGCATACACAATAATGAGCTAACTACTAAGCTAGAAAACATTGGTAGCACCCCAGCAGCATCTTTAGTTGAAATACCTGAAATAATTAAGAAAGATGCTTCTACTTCCTGCTTTGATTTAATTGATGATTCTAACCCCTGCAACCAAGTCGGTGTTGAGAATATTGTTGTAGAGACATGTACGGATGAGGTTGCAAAGGAAAATGAACAATTAAAGCAAGAAGTGGCTCGCCTTGGCAAGGCTTTGTATGACAAGAAAGGCAAAGCCAAACAAATCCGACCTCCACAGGATAACACCACTGCGGGAGTGAACAAGCCTGTGGAGGGAGAAACTGTGATTTGTAGGCTATGCCACAAGGAAGGCCACAAGTCTTTCCAATGCAAGGCGATGACCGGGGATAAACAAAGGCAAAAGCTCAAGCAAAAGCCATCAAGCAAAATCTCCAACACCTACATCAAAAAGGTGAACAAAAAGGATGCTACACCATATTTGATCAAGAAGAAAAAGAACGGAAAGGTGATAGCAATCAATACCAACAAGCAAGCCAACAAAGGAAAGGGGGCCAAACGCATCTGGGTGCCAAAGGAGATAATTTCAACCATGAAAAGCACCAAGAAGGTTTGGATCCCGAAAGGGAAGTGAGTGGACCGAAGGTCTTCGGGAAATTTGGAGACTTGGCAAAGTTGGGATGTATATCATGGGGTACATCATATTGGATCAAGTTTATTGCCAAGTGGGTTAGTGAAAACTTTGGACCCAAATTTCCCACCCATGACTAAGGTAACTAGTTTTATTGTATTCTTCGTTTTTAGATATGCGTATCTATTTACCGTTTATCTAGTTTACCTTTCTTGCCTAGTATTACATTTGTTATGTACGTTTGTTTAAAATCATGCATACTAGGTAAATCATATGGTAGGATTGCTTGTTTTTAATTCATATACTTAAGCAAACCTACATGGCTTAAAATGTTTAGTTAAAGCACGACACATAGCTTTTATATCACTCCATAGTAAATGATGCATCAATTGAAAATTTTGATTTCTACAAAGTGTATCATTTAACTTATATGTGCCAAAGTTTGGATTATGGATAATTTGCCCCTCTTGATATCAAATCAAAGTGCATGTCTCCTACAAGTATTCAAAACTTGTATGCATACCTTTAGGGGGAGGTTACTCTATAATCTAACACTTTGAGACTAACACCTTTTCAAGTCTATTTCATGTGATAGTCTCATTGTAAGGAAAATGAAGTCCCCGGAGAAAGACAACAATCTTCCACTGCAAAATCTTCAAGAACTCTCATGTCTCTCAAGCTCACCATTGACTTTCAATTGGTATCTTTTGAGACTACTTTCAGTATTATTTACATGTCTTCTCCAAAATTTGATTAGACTATAATTCATATCATATGCTTCCATGTTGCTAAAAATGCATAAGTAGTTAACTCCTATTCTGTTACCTATGCATAAGGGAAGTTAGTCTTTTCAAATCATGTCTTGCACCTCTAATTTTTCACATGCTTTTTCCTAAGTAGAGGATCTCTGTTAGGGGGAGTATTTCTTCATCTCTAAAGGGGGAGAAAAACTCTTTCTAAAGGAGAATACTCATTTAGGGGGAGTAATCTTTTAAGGATTCCTACAAGTGGTATCATTCATGGCTTAACTTAATATCCTTCTAGCAATATCATTTGATTCAATTCTTGTTGAGGGCAAGCCTTTATTTACTTCCTACATGCTTTTAATGTCTTCCTTTTCGGTGGTTGATGCCAAATGGGGAGAAGTTTAGGGACCAAAGCAATGAAAACTATATCAAACACCAAACACCACCTATTTAAAACTTTATATCTACAAATGGCTTTTCAAGTGGTTTTGGTTATTTGGTCCAAAAATAGGAAGTAAGTGAATTATGGAGTTAGGGGGAGGCTTAAGTCCATAATATCACATTATGGGGACAATCATGCATCTTAGCAAGTAAATTGCATATTTTCATTCAAATACTTGTATTATTTGCTTGCTTTGGTTGTGTTGTCATCAATCACCAAAAAGGGGGAGATTGTAAGGAAAATGGACCCCGGGCCATTTGGCTATTTGAGTTTTGGTGTTTGATGAACAACACAATCTGTGAACTAATAAGTTTTCTAGTGTTTGTGTTTGTAGTTCACAGGATGCGAAGAGAATTGGACCAAGGCAATGAGGATGCAACACCTCAAAAGAAGACATAAAAAGATGCATAGGAGTCCAATACTCAAGAACAAAAGAAGCCCGAATAAATCAGCGAAGAAATCCAAGATGAGGGCTGTCAGCCAGCGCATGGTGGCGCACCGGACATTGATGTCCGGTGTGCACCGGACAGTCCGGTGAGGCACCGGACAGTCTGCGCAGAGAGGCCGCAGACAGGCGCTCTCTGGCTGTAGCACCGGACTGTCCGGTGTGCACCGGACTGTCCGGTGTGCCAACGGGCAGACGACAACGGTCGGATCCAATGGTCGACTGCTACAGGCGCCAACGGTCGGCTGACGTGGCGTGCACCGGACATCTACTGTGCAGTGTCCGGTGGTGCACCGGACTGTCCGGTGCACCCGACGACAGAAAGCTGCTGCTTTCTGTCCAACGGCTAGTTTGGGCTTTGGAGGCTATAAATACCACCCCAACCGGCCATTCTCAAGTGTGAGAGCCCAAGCAACATACCAAGGCATATAGTGCACATTTCCAAGAGCTCATACACCCAAGTGCTTAATAGAAACACTCGGTGATTAGCGTAGGTGCTTTGCGAAGTGCTTAGGTTAGTTAGACCGCTTTAGCGCTTGCTCTAGGTGAACCCTAGATTGTTGAGTGAGTTTAGATTAACCTCACAACCCCTCGGCTCTTGCGTGAGTCGTTGTAATTGTACCGAGTGGGGCGAGAGTCTTGCGAGACCGTGACAACCGTGTTTGTGTCACGGCCGCCACCGTGTACCGGAGGGAACGAGGCCCGCGGCGTTTCGACCGGAAGCTCGATAGTGGAGACGGCGGGGAGCGTCCGAGAGGAGCCGGAAGCGGAGCACCACTTGCGCGTGGAGAAGGCTCGCGGCTCTCTACGGAGTTACTCGACCGTGGTGCTTGGCCCTCGCGTGGGCTTCCCTTTGCGTAGGGGCACCAACGAGGATTAGTCGGGACCTTGCGTGGTTCCGGATACCTCGGTAAAAATACCGGCGTCATCCGCGAGAGTTTGCTTCTCTGCTTAGCTCTTTACATTCCGCATTTATATTAAGCATTTAAGTTTCAATCTTGTAGTCATACTTATTTAGTATAGATTGAAACTTAGCCTTTGCGGTAGAGATAGCAACACTTAGACAAAACCTAGTTTGCATATTCTAGTTTTGATTATTTGCATAGGTTTTGCTCTAGGGATTTAATTGTGGCCTAGTTTAGTATAAGTTTTAGAAGTCCTAATTCACCCCCCTCTTAGGCGTCACCCGTTTCCTACACCCTGGACCTTCCTTTTATAGACGTAAGGAGAGGGCCCGGGTGTACAATGGGGGGTGTAGCAATGTGCTAACGTGTCTAGCAGAGAGGAGCTAGAGCCCTAAGTACATGCCGTCGTGGCGGTCGGAGAGGTTGTGGCACCCTATTCATGTGATGTCGTGGCCATCGGAGGAGCGCTCGAGCCCTGTGGAAGTACAGCTGTCATGGGGCTGTCGAATCCTTGCTGACGTCTCCTTGCTTCCGTAAGGGGCTGAGAGCCGCCGTCGTCATGGAGCACGTAGGGCGTCATCATTACTTGTTTACCGGGGCGAGCCAGATGGGATGTCGGTCTTGTTCCCCGTATCCTGAGCTAGCTAGGGGTAGGGTAATGATGGCCCCCCCTGGCGACGTGGCCGGTCCGGACCCGAGTTGGGGCGAGGTGGCGGTTCCTCCGAGGTCGAGGTTGAGTCCGAGCCCTGGGGTCGGGCAAGGCGGAGTCCATCGTCTCCCGGAGCCGAGGCCGAGTCCGAGCCCTGGGGTCGGGCGAGGCGGAGTTCGTCGTCTCCTGGAGCCGAGGCCGAGTCCGAGCCCTGGGGTCGGGCGAGGCGGAGTTCGTCGTCTTCCGAGGCCGAGATGGGGGCCGAGTCCTAGGGTCGGGCGAGGCGGAGTTCGTCGTCTTCCGAGGCCGAGGCCGAGTCTGGGCCCTGGGGTCAGGCGAGGCGGAGTTCGTCGTCTTCTGAAGCCGAGACGGGGGCCGAGCCCTGGGGTTGGGCGAGGCGGAGCTTCCTGTGTCGCCCAAGGCTGGACTTAGCCGCTGTCGACCTCACTCTGGCGAATGGCACAGCAGTCGGAGCAGGGCGGGTGGCGTTGTATTCCTGTCAGGTCGGTCAGTGGAGCGGCGAAGTGACTGCGGTCACTTCGGCTCTATCGACTGAAGCGCGCGTCAGGATAAGATGTCAGGCGATCCTTGTATTAAATGCTCCTGCGATACGGTCGGTTGGCGTGGCGATCTGGCCAAGGTTGCTTCTCTGCGAAGACTGGGCCTCGGGCGAGCCAAAGGTGTGTCCGTTGCTTGAGGGGGCCCTCGGGCGAGGCGTGAATCCTCCGGGGTCGGCTGCCTTTGCCCGAGGCTGGGCTCGGGCGAGGCGAGATCGTGTCCCTTGAGTGGACCGAGCCTTGACCTTAATCGCGCCCATCAGGCCTTTGCAGCTTTGTGCTGATGGGGGTTACCAGCTGAGATTAGGAGTCTTGGGGGTACCCCTAATTATAGTCCCCGACAGTAGCCCCCGAGCCTCGAAGGGAGTGTTGGCACTCGCTTGGAGGCTTTTGTTGCACTTTTTTGCAAGGGGACCGGCCTTTCTCGGTTGCATTTTGTTCCGGTGGGTGCGCGCGAGCGCACCCGCCGGGTGTAGCCCCCGAGGCCTCGAAGGAGTGGTTTGACTCCTTTGAGGTCTTAATGCCTTTCGCGATGGCTCGGCCGATCTAGTTGTTCCCTCATGCGAACTGGCCGTAGCCCGGGTGCATAGTCGAGTCCCAAGTTCTCGGGCTGGTAAGTTGACGCTGTCAACGGTTTGGCCAGAGCCAGGTTCACGAGAGCAGCCCCCGAGCCTTTGCACGGAGCGAGAGGACGGTCAAGGACAGACTCGGCTTTTTTCATACGCCCCTACGTCGCCTTTCCGCAAGGAGGAGAGGGGGAAAGCATCATGCTGCCCTCGGAGGGCGCCGAACATGGTGTCTCCAGTGAGTTGCTAGCGGTTAATCCGAGTGGACGCCCGTGCCTTATTCGTTAGGGGTCGGCTAGTGGCCCGGAGGCGCGCTCCAAAAGTACCTGCGGGTGATTCACCGGACCCGGTCCCCTTTTGACGGGGTCCGAGGGCTCGATGTCTCCCTCTGGTGGGATTCCGTTACAAAAATCGCTTCCCGCTGGTCTCGGAAATGTCCTAGGGTACCTCGGGAGCGTAGCCCGAGCCTTGGTTATGTATCGAACGTACCCAGGGTCATCCCTCGCTCTGCGTGCTCTGAGGCGGCTGTCGAACCCTTCGGGGGCCAGCCTACGAACCCCTGATCAGTAGTGGGCACGGAGCCCGAGTGGCCTGAGGCGGCCGTTGAACCCTTCCAAGGGGCCAGCCTTTGAACCTCTGACCAGTAGTGGGCGCGGAGCCCGGGTGCTCTGAGGCGGCTGTCGAACCCTTTCGAGGGGCCAGCCTTCGAACCTCTGATCAGTAGGGGGGCTCGGGGCCCGTTTCCTTTGTGGAGAAGGATCCCTTTCGGAGTATCCCCTTTCCCGGTCCCTGTGGCAAGAGAGAGAAAGAGGAAGTGGAAAAGGATATGAAATCGAACGTCGTGGCGTACCTTTTTGACGTGGTCATTATGGCGGAGGTGAAGCGTCGCCCGCTTTGCCTACCAAAGGTGCCGCCTGCCCTGTCGCAGAGTTAATGAGTGGTTCGTGGGGCAGCCATTGTGCGTGTGCGAGCCGTTCGAGGAACGGGCGTCTCGCCTTTGAGTTTTGAATCTCGCGGCGGGTTTGGGCGAAGTGTTGAACCGGTCTCGCCTGGGCCTTTATATATTCGGGAGAGGGACCGATGACGGTTCTTTACTCTGCTGCTCGCCTCCCACTTAGGTTTTCGCAACCTGAGGGAATAGCCAGAGAAAGGAAACCGCGCACCTTGCCCTCTCCGCCGCCACCTCTTCTGCTTGGTGATGGCCGAGCGGGTGACCGTTGTTTCGCCGCGCGACCCATGGCCTTTCTCCACCGTCACGGCGGACGATCTGGAGGCCCTTGTTGCCGATGGTTTGCTTCGCCCTCTCTCCGGTGACTCGCAGCCAGAGTGGATGGCCCCTCCGAGCGGAGCCGCCCTGTCCCTGCCGCCAGGGTATGTGCTGAGCTTCGTCTCTTTTCATGAGCGGGGGTTCGAAGTGCCGGCAAGCCGTTTTATGCGGGCGATTCTGCACGTCTACGGGGTGGAGCTGCACAATCTCAGCCCCAACTCCATTTCGCAAGCAGCCATCTTCGCGGCGATTTGCGAAGGATATTTGGGGATTGCCCCCACTGGGACCTGTGGACCCATCTCTTCTCCGCGGAGCTTTTTGCCTCGACGACGGGGGAAAGAAGAGTTCGCATGGCGGTGCGGGCCGATGGCTGCATCCTCCAGCTGAGGCAGGCGCGGGCGCAACAGTACATCCCTGCCATCCTCGCGTCTTTGAACAAAGGGTGGCAGCGCTGGTGGTTTTATCTCCGAAATGACGATAGGAGGCTCCCATCGTTTTCTCAGCGAGTGGTGACCGCCGCCGGTGATAACTGGCGCTACGGGACCCAGCGCGAGAGATAGAAGAATCTCTAGCCCCTTTTGAAGGCCTTGGAGGAGCTACGAAAAGGAGGGCTCACCACCGCGGGGGTGGTTGCCGCCATTCATCGCTGGAGGGTGCTCCCCTTGACGGAGCGGCGGCTGCCGCTTTGGGAGATGACGCCGGGGGTCGACTTGGAGGGATTGCAGATGTCCTCGGACCCCCTTCCCGCCGACGACCTCCATAGGCGGGTAGCCGGCACGATGGGGAAGTTAGACCCCGGCGCCTTTTCCCAGCTCTCGATGCGTCCCGATCGCGGGTGCGTGTCCCTGGTGAGTGTCCGCTCCTTCTCCCTTCTCGTGTCGGATTGCCCTTGGTTCTCATAGCCGAGACTTTTCACCCGTCTCTACGAGGTGGGGTCTCACAAGCCTTCCCTGCCACCGATTCTGGAGGACGCGGTGGACTGAGCCGCGTGGAGGGTCGCCGCGGAGAAGAGGAAGGAGAAGAAGGACGCGAAGAAGGCTCAGGCCCGCGAGCGGATGCGGGCTCGGGATGCCTTGGAAAGGCTTCGTCGTCGGCAGGAGAGGGATGGGCTCCCGAGGGAGCCGTCGCCGGAGACGCCTGACGATGACGACAACGACGATGATTACGAAGACGACGATATGGCCGCCCGCCTTGGCCTCAGCCCGAACCTAAGGCTGGGTTAGGGGTCGTCGAGCCAGCCCCCGAGTGGGCTGGTGCTGTCGGTATCCGGGACGGGGGCATCAGGGTCCCGGCTCGAAGAACAGGGACAGGCCGAGGGGGGTTTTGACCCTTCGGCCCAGGTAGCTGAGGTGACCCCGAGGAGTCAGGCCGTCCCGCCTGTGCCCCTAGAGCCGTTGTCCGTGCCGGCGGCAGAGGAGGCCGATCCTCGGGGCACCGTGTTCGCGCATAGGCGGACCGTCCCTTCGGCGCCCCGGGCGCCCGAGGCAGGGATGGCGCTGAAGCCGGCAGCGGCGCAAGCCTCGGCAGTGCCCGCCGGGGCCGAGGCTCGAGGGGCCTCCCCACAGGCGCGATTGATCATGGCCCGGAGTGGGTAAGTATCTGAGGACACTCCCGTCCCGGCGCCTTCTTCGTGTGTCCTGATCCTGCTTTTTCCCTTTCTTCCCAGCAAGTGGAGGCATGGTTCGACCGGTCTGGCTCCCCGAAAAGCCCTTAAGACGACGCCAGCTTCTGCAGCTGGTGCCGCATTAGGCCTCGGCGGCTGGCTGGCCTCTGCACAAGGTGTCCTCGATCAGGAGGTTCAGTCGGCGCAAGCTGCAGTGGGGCGAGCTCCTGAGGCTGACTCCTCCATCGAGGCGGCCGTCGTGCCGGGGGAGACTGCTGGCGCGGCTGCGACCTCGAGCCCACCAGACGCGTTGCCGACGCTGGCACCGGCTTCTGCCGAGGTGGTTGCCGTTCTGGCCGTGGAGCCACCTGAAAGCTCTCTTGTGGGTTTTGGTGTTTGGATGACAACTCAATTAAAGAACTAACAAGTGTGCTAAGTGTTGAACAGGTGCTCAATGTAAAGCTAACAGGGTTCAACACAAGTGAACAAATGTGATGGTCCAAGAACTGGATTATGGATACATAATGGACATCACAAGTAAGATGGACATTGCATAAAGTGAGACTCGGGTGCGTAGCTCGGAGACAACTGATCAAGCCAAGGACGGAGGCAAGAAGAGCTTCGAGGTACCAAGTGCACGGGAGAAGGTCAAGGAGGCTGAGGAACCCAAAGCCAAGGGTGAAGAAGAAGGCTTGCAAAGTCAAGGGTGATCGAGTTGAAAACAGCTATGGCACATCAAGGATCACTACATAAGGACATGACCTACAACCAATGAGGAAATATCTATAGGTATGTGGTGTAAGTCATAAGGCTCAAGACCAAGCTCTAAGAAGGAGATCAATGTCACTAGAACGAGAACAAATGTCAAAAACAGAACTGGAAGCAGCCCAAAAGAGCTAAGTGCACCTTGACTTTTAGTTTGGGTTGTTCCTATGTTTGGAGATGTTTTATGTGACCTTTGCAGGATGTTGGAGCTAAGAAATGTCAATCTAGATCAAGTCAAGCTGACTTGAGGATTTACGAGTCCAACATCAAAGCTCAAGCATGTCAAATGCTATAGATGTAAAAATCAAGAGAAGGTATGTTTCTAGACTTAGTACATTGGTTTTGTGTACTAATATACTTGTCTAAGTGTTAGAAATAGAAGGAAGAAGAAAAGAAAAGAGATGCAAAATGCTTGGCTGTGTACAGCCAAGACTCAGCTCAGTCTGGCACACCGGACTGTCCGGTGGTGCACCGGACAGTGTCCGGTGCGCCAGGCTGAACTCTGGTGAACAGGCCACTCTCACGAAAAGTCGGCGGCGTACGACTATAATTCATCGGACTGTCCAGTGGCGCACCGGACTGTCCGGTGAGCCAACGGTCGGCTGGGCCAACGGTCGGCCACGCAATCCGCGCGTGACGCGTGGCCGAGCCAACGGTCAGATGGGGGCACCGGACTGTCCGGTGTGCACCGGACAGTGTCCGGTGCGCCAACGGCTCCAGAACTGCAACGGTCGACTGCTCCATTTCTGGAAGGAAATTGGGCACCGGACAGTGTCCGGTGGAGCACCGGACTGTCCGGTGCGCCACCCGACAGAAGGCAAGATTTGCCTTCCTGGATTGCTTCAAACGGCTCCTAGGCCCCTTGTGCCTATAAAAGGGACCCCTAGGCGCCTCAAGCTATGTACAAGCGCAGCCAACAAGTGTAGACATCACTCGAATCAATTCTCACTCTCCCTCTTGTGTGTAACTCTATAGTTTGTGTAGAAGGCACAGCTATAAGCCTTTAGAGAGAGAAGTGCTGCTAAGAGCTAGAGCAAGGTCTTGAGCGTATCGTTACTCTACCGAGGTGCTGCCGAGAAGTTGTAAGCAACCACGGTGTTGTTGTAACCCAACTCAATAGTGAAAGGCTCTATCTGTCATACTGACAGATCTGAGCAAACGGAGGAAGGAGTTGAAATAGACTCCAAGCCCAGGTGTGGCTAACTCCAACGAGGACTAGGCAAGCATTTCAGGCTTGGCCGAACCTCGGGATAAATCCTTGCGTCTGTGTGCTCTGTTCTGTATTGTATCCTGACTCTCTGTCTTACTCGATATTATATCTGCACTTCAATATTTATCCGTGGTATAAGCTTTATTTGAAGTGCAGGACATTTTGAGACAGGATCTCCGATTCCGCTGCAACCTACTCGAAGAGTCTTCTCACTCCACTGCGTATTAAGTCTTCGAGTAGAGTAAGAATTTAAGTTTTAAAGTAATAAGTTTTATTCGCCTATTCACCCCCCCTCTAGGCGACATCCAGATCCTGTTCCCGGGTCAAAGGGAACTTTCACCACCCGTCGCCGCCGATGCTGAGATGGCCGAGGCGTCGCTACTTGATGCCTCGGAGGAGGGGGGCGCAGAACCACGACCCGTCCTGGGGGGCGGCAACCTCGTCCCCGCGCGGCGCAGTCCCGACGGGCGGCGTCAGTCGCTCCGGTTCTGGACCAGTGGGGCTTCAGATCCCCTCTTCGTTCTTGACGATGAGCGAGAGGAGCAGTCTTGGGACGGGCTTCGTGAGTGCGCCGAGGCAACAGTGGGGTCGCTTCGGTCGACTTTGGAGGTCCTTTGCAGGGACGTTCCCAAGATCCTCCAGGTAATGATTTCAAGCATACCTTTCACGTGACCAAGGCATTCTTCGTGACGCCCCGCTTCCTTTCCTCAGGATCTAACGGATCTGAGCACCGCCAAGTCGTCGTTCATCCGCCGCGAGGCCGACGTCTGGGGTTCGCTGCGGTCCCTGAAGGCCACGCTTGCCGGGGCTACCGAGCGCCTCTCCCAACGGAGCGCCGAGGTGGTGGACCTTCGGTTGCTCTGTGTCGATCTGGGAGCAGAGGCAGCGGCGGCACGCGCAGAGGCGCAGCGGCAGCAGCTGGAGCTTGGCCAGGTCATCGGCGAGCGGGACCAATCTTGGGGCCAAGCCGCCGACGCTGAAAGCCGGGCTGAGGCTCTTGGAGTCCAGTTAGCCAAGGCGTCTGCTCGGGCCGGAGCCCTTGCGGCAGACCTAGCCGTGGCCCAAGCCACATCCTCGGAGCAGCGTGCCCGAGCCGAAGGTATGTCTTGGCTGTTTTAAGATTTTGATTCAGCTTCGTTTCTCGACTTGTGTTTGAAATCTTCTGCTTTGGCTGTTTTCATAGCTCGAGTCTGCCCTTGATGAGTCCACCAAGGCACTTGCCCAGGCGGCCGAGCAGAGGGAGGCCGACCACGCGGCCATGTCCAAGGCCATCTCGGCCTTCTGCCGGGTCTTTGGTTTCGACGACGTCCCCTCGGGAAGCTCCCTTCAGAGTCGCCTGCAGGCCTTGGGTGACCATGCGCGCGACAGACTCCGCGAGGCGCAGCATCACGGTGTCAGGCGGGCCTTCGCCGTGCTCGCTTCTCACTACGACGTAGATCTGGAGCGGGTCAGCGAGGGGTATTGTCTTCCCGATGAAGATGAAGCCGCCCTGGCCGAAGTCCAGAGGCTTGACGCGGCCGCCGCGGGCCCAAGCGCGGTGCTGGCGACCACCTTCGAAGCAGAGATCCTCCCGCTTGCGCCGTCGTCCGAGGCCAGGGCGGATCTCGCCGAGGGTGGAGGCGAAGCCGAGGGCGCGACTCCTTCTTCGGGCGACGCCTGATTCTACCGGAGCAGTTTATTTTGAATGCACATGTGTCTTTTGCGGCCGCCGAGGCCCAAATTCTTTGTCATCGTGATATAAGGTTGTGTCTCTTCTCCTCCTGTTTTGTGTATCCGGACTCGTTCGTCAGTAGCAGGATTGCTTACCCAAGTAAGAGTTATTTTTCGCGGTAGGCGACGAGTGAGGTATCCGTATCCCAGAGGCGTAGGAATCCCTTGACTCGGTCGGCCTTGCACTTACATGCGCTCTTATCTGTTTCTTGGGGTCCTGTTATTGATATAGCCGGGAGACGCGAAAGTCGTTTCGATGGAAGACTTTTTTCGAGGAAAATTTTGACGCAGAGGGGGTTCGCCCCTTCTAGCCCCCGAGGGAGGGTCGGGCTTTGCCGAGGCAAGGCCGACCCTTCCTTGATGGTTAGACTTCATATGTAAACAAGGTATATGAACGGCTTGAAAACATCTTAAGGGTAGAAGCGACGTAGCTGTCGGATGTTCCAGGCGTTGCTGTAGACCTCGCCTTGACTGTTGGCCAGCTTGTACGTCCTAGGCTTCAAAACCTTGGCGATAATGAATAGCCCTTCTCAAGGAGGCGTGAGCTTGTGCCGCCCTCGGGCGTCTTGTCATAGTTAAAGCACCAAGTCGCCCACCTGGAGGTCTCGGGACCGAACCCCTCGGGCGTGGTAGCGTCGCAGGGACTGCTGATACCATGCCGAGTGTAGTAAGGCCATGTCCCGAGCCTCTTCCAGCTGGTCCAGCGAGTCTTCTCGGTTGGTCTGGTTGCGTCGGTCGTCGTAGGCCCTCGTCCTTGGGGAACCATATTCTAAGTCCGTGGGCAAGATGGCCTCGGCCCCATAGACTAGAAAGAACGGTGTGAAACCCGTGGCTCGACTTGGCATCGTCCTCAGGCTCCAGATCACCAAGGGGAGTTCCTTCATCCATCGCCTGCTGAACTTGTGGAGGTCGTTGTAGATCCTCGGCTTGAGTCCTTGCAGAATCATGCCGTTAGCACGCTCTACCTGCCCATTCGTCATGGGGTGAGCCACGACGGCCCAGTCCACCCGGATGTGGTGATCCTCGCAGAAGTCCAGGAACTTTCTGCCGGTGAACTGGGTGTCATTGTCGGTGATGATGGAGTTCAGGACCCCAAAGCGATGGATGATGTTGGTGAAGAACGCCACCGCTTGCTCGGACCTGATGCTGTTTAGGGGTCGGACCTTGATCCACTTGGAGAATTTGTCGATGGCGACCAGTAGGTGCGTGTAGCCCCCGGGTGCCTTCTGCAAGGGACCAACGAGGTCCAGACCCCACACAGCAAACGGCCAGGTGATGGGTATTGTTTGTAGAGCCTGAGCGGGTAGGTGCGTCTGCCTTGCGTAGAACTGACACCCTTGGCAGGTGCGAACAATTCTAGTGGCGTCGGCTACCGCGGTCGGCCAGTAGAAACCTTATCGGAAAGCGTTTCCAACAAGGGCTCGGGGCGCCGCGTGATGACCGCAAGCCCCCTAGTGTATTTCTTGTAAGAGCTCCTGGCCTTCGGCGATGGATATGCATCGCTGGAGAATGCCGGAGGGGCTGCGGTGGTAGAGCTCCTTCCCTTCACCCAGCAAGACGAATGACTTGGCGCGCCGCGCCAGTCGCCGAGCCTCGGCTCGGTCGAGGGGCAGCTCTCCTCGGTGGAGATATTGCAGGTACGGGGCCTGCCAGTCTCGATCAGGCGGGACCTCATTCCGCTCTCCCTCGACGCGTAGTGCTGAAAGGGAAATGTGCCCTTGGGCCATTTCTAAGTATTTTTGTGACTGAGTGCCAACACAAGTGCTTAAGTGTTAAAGTATCCCAAGTGATGGACAAAGTGCAAATCAAAAGTAAAGGTATGTTTCTAGACTTAGTACATTGTTTTATGGACTAATGTATTGTGTCTAAGTGCTAGAAACAGGAAAAATCAAGTTGGAAAAGAGATGGCTTTGTTCAGCCAAAGTCTGCTCAATCTGGGTGCACCGGACTGTCCGGTGGTGCACCGGACAGTGTCCGGTGCACCAGGCTAGCTCTGGCGAACTTGCTGCTCTCGGGACTTCAACGGTGGTGTACGGCTATAAATCACCGGACTGTCCGGTGAGCCGTTCACAGGCAAAGTCGTCGCTCTCGGGAAGTGATTAACGGCGTACGGCTAAAAATCACCGGTCTGTCCGGTGGTGCACCGGACTGTCCGGTGAGCCAACGGTCAACCGGGCCAACGGTCGGCCGAGGATTCCGCGCGTGACGCGTGGCCGAGCCAACGGTCACATTGGAGCACCGGACTGTCCGGTGTGCACCGGTCAGTGTCCGGTGCGCCAACGGCTCTGAATCTTCAACGGTCGGCTTCGCCAAATAAGGAAAGAAATCCGCACCGGACAGTGTCCGGTGGTGCACCGGACTGTCCGGTGCGCCAGGCGACAGAAGGCAAAAATTGCCTTCCTAGAATGCTCTCAACGGCTCCTAGCTGCCTTGGGGCTATAAAAAGGACCCCTACGCGCATGGAGGAGTACACCAAGCATCCTTAGAGCATTGTTGATCACTCACACTTCATTCTTGCGCACTTGTTCGACATTCTTAGTGATTTGAGCTCCGTTCTAGTGAGAACCTCGTGATAGTCTTTTGAGCTCAAGTCTGGGTCTTGTGTGTCCGTATTTGCTGTGATTTTTGTGTCTTGTGTGAGTTGCTCATCCCTCCCTTACTCCGTGCTTCTTTCTGAACATCAAAGTGTAAGGGCGAGAGGCTCCAAGTTATGGAGATTCCTCGCGATCGGGATATTGTAAAGCAAAGCAAAACACCGTGGTATTCAAGTGGGTCTTTGGACCGCTTGAGAGGGGTTGATTGCAACCCTCGTCCGTTGGGACGCCACAACGTGGAGTAGGCAAGTTTTGTACTTGGCCGAACCATGGGATAAACCACTGTGTCTATTTGTGTTGATCTTCTTGTGGTTATCGTGTCTTGCTTAGACTCCTCTCTAGCCACTTGGCGATTATTGTGCTAACGCTTAATCAAGTTTTTGTGGCTTTAAGTTTAAGTTTTACAGGATCACCTATTCACCCCCCCTCTTGGTGCTCTCAATTGGTATCGGAGCCGTTCTCTTCACGAAGGGACTAATCGCCCGAAGAGATGGATCCTAAGGGCAAGGGGATTGTGATCAATGATAAGGAGAAGGAGTCTTTCGTCAACGAGCCGAAGGATGACAAGCCTACCGACTCGGGCTCGGGCCACAAACGAAAAGATGGGAAGAAGAAGAAGACGAGGCACATCAAGGAGATCGTCTACTACGACGACAGCGACGAGTCCACTTCTTCCCAAAAGGACGACGACAACGACTACGAGAAAAAGAAGACGGTTAACTCAAACTTCTCTTTCGATTATTCTCGTATTCCGTATAGTTCAAATGCACATTTGCTTTCCATTCCTCTTGTCAAGCCTCCACACTTTGATGGGGAGGACTACGGATTTTGGAGCCACAAAATGCGTAGTCACTTGTTCTCTCTCCATCCAAGCATATGAGAGATTGTAGAGAGTGGAATGAAATTTGATAGCTCGGATAGTCCCATGTTTATAAATGAACAAATCCATAAAAATGCACAAGCTGCTACTGTCCTTTTAGCATCTTTGTGCAGGGAAGAGTACAATAAGGTGAGCGGCTTGGATAATGCCAAGCAGATCTAGGACACCCTTAGGATCTCACATGAGGGGAACGACGTCACCATGCTCACCAAGATGGAGTTGGTGGAGGGCGAGCTTGGGAGATTTGCAATGATAAGGGGAGAAGAGCCAACCCAAACATACAACCGGCTCAAGACCCTCATCAACAAGATAAGGAGCTACGGAAGCACGCGATGGACGGACCACGACGTCGTTCGCCTAATGCTAAGGTCTTTTACTGTACTTGATCCACATCTGGTGAACAATATTCGTGAAAATCCTAGGTACACCAAGATGTCGCCCGAAGAAGTTCTTGGGAAGTTCGTAAGCGGGCGAATGATGATCAAGGAGGCGAGATACGTGGACGACGCGTTGAATGGTCCAATCAATGAGCCTCAACCCGTTGCTCTCAAGGCAACGAGTAGCAAGGAGGCGCTACCTAGCAAGGAGTGGGACTCGGATTGCTCTTCATCCGACGATGAAGGACTCGCCGCCACCGCCTTCAACAAATCGGCCCTCTTCCCCAACGAGCGTCACACATGCCTCATGGCGAAGGAGAAGAAGGTATGTACTCGAAATACTACTTATGCTTCTTCAAGTGAGGACGAGTCTAGTGATGATGATGAAATAGATTATTCATGTTTATTCAAGGGCCTAGATAGAACCAAGGTTGATAAAATTAATGAATTAATTGATGCCTTGAATGATAAGAATAGGTTATTAGAAAAGCAAGAGGATTTGTTGTATGAAGAACATGATAAGTTTGTAGAGGCACAAAAATCCCTTGCTTTAGAAATTAAAAGAAATGAAATGCTTTCTAGCGAATTATCTACATGCCATGACTCTATTTCTAGCTTAAAGAGCATAAATGGTGATTTGAATGCTAAGTTAGAAATAGCAAATAAATCAACATCTTGTGTAGAACATGTTACAATTTGTAATAGGTGTAAAGATTTTGATGTTGATGATTGTAGTAAACACCTAGTTTCAATTTCTAAATTGAATGATGAATTGGCTAGTCTTAATGCCCAACTTAAGACTAGCAAGAGTGAAATTGATAAAATAAAATTTGCAAGGGATGCCTACACGATTGGTAGACATCCCTCAATTAAGGATGGTCTTGGCTTCAAGAGAGAGGTCAAGAACTTAACAAGCCATAAGGTTTCCATCTCCGCCAAGGAGAAAGGGAAGGCCCCTATGGCTAGTAGTGCTCATAAGAACCATGCTTTCATGTATCATGATAGGAGACATTCTAGGAATGCTTTTAGAAGTTATGATGCTTTTGATTCTCATGCCATGGTTGCTTCTAGTTCTTCTATTATGCATGATAGAAATGCTGCTAGGAAAAATGCTATGCCTAGAAAAAATGTTGTTCATGTTCCTAGGAAAGTAATGAATGAACCTTCTACAATTTATTATGCTTGCAATGCTTCCTTTGCTATTTGTAGAAAGGGTAAGAAGGTAATTGCTAAGAAGTTAGGGGCCAAATGTAAGGGAGACAAAACTTGCATTTGGGTCCCTAAGACTATTGTAACTAACCTTCTAGGACCCAACATGAGTTGGGTACCTAAGACCCAAGCCTAAATTTGCCTTGCAGGTTTATGCATCCGGGGGCTCAAGCTGGATTATCGACAGCGGATGCACAAACCACATGACGGGGGAAAAGAGGATGTTCTCTTCCTACGTCAAGAACAAGGATCTCCAAGATTCAATAATATTCGGTGATGGGAACCAAGGCAAGGTAAAAGGGTTAGGAAAGATTGCTATTTCATCCGAGCACTCTATTTCTAATGTGTTTTTAGTTGAGTCGCTTGGATATAACTTGTTGTCTGTGAGTCAACTTTGCAATATGGGATATAATTGTTTATTCACAAATGTAGATGTGTCTGTCTTTAGAAGAAGTGATGGTTCATTAGCTTTTAAGGGTGTACTAGACGACAAACTTTATTTAGTTGACTTTGCAAAAGAGGAGGCCGGTCTAGATGCATGCCTAATTGCTAAGACTAGCATGGGCTGGCTGTGGCATCGCCGCTTAGCACATGTGGGGATGAAGAACCTTCACAAGCTTCTAAAGGGAGAACACGTGATAGGTCTAACTAATGTGCATTTCGAAAAAGATAGACCTTGTGCAGCTTGTCAAGCAGGCAAACAGGTGGGAAGCTCTCATCACACCAAAAATGTGATGACCACATCAAGACCTTTGGAGATGCTTCATATGGACCTCTTCGGTCCCGTCGCCTATCTAAGTATAGGAGGAAGTAAGTATGGTCTTGTTATAGTTGATGATTTTTCCCGCTTCACTTGGGTATTCTTTTTGCAGGATAAATCTGAAACCCAAGGGACCCTCAAGCGCTTCCTAAGGAGAGCTCAAAATGAGTGTGAGCTCAAGGTGAAAAAGATAAGGAGCGACAACGGGTCCGAGTTCAAGAACCTTCAAGTGGAGGAGTACCTTGAGGAGGAAGGGATCAAGCACGAATTCTCTGCTCCCTACACACCACAGCAAAATGGTGTGGTAGAGAGGAAGAACAGGACGCTCATCGATATGGCGAGGACGATGCTTGGAGAGTTCAAGACCCCCGAGCGCTTTTGGTCGGAAGCCGTGAACACGGCTTGCCACGCCATCAACCGGGTCTACCTTCACCGCCTCCTCAAGAAGACTTCGTATGAGCTTCTAACCGGTAACAAACCCAATGTGTCTTACTTTCGTGTATTTGGGAGCAAGTGTTATATTCTTGTGAAGAAAGGTAGAACTTCTAAATTTGCTCCCAAAGCTGTAGAAGGGTTTTTATTAGGTTATGACTCAAATACAAAGGCGTATAGGGTCTTCAACAAATCATCGGGTTTGGTTGAAGTCTCTAGCGACGTTGTATTTAATGAGACTAATGGCTCTCCAAGAGAGCAAGTTGTTGATCTTGATGATGTAGATGAAGAAGACGTTCCAACGGCCGCAATGCGCACCATGGCGATTGGCGATGTGCGACCACAGGAACAATTGGAGCAAGATCAACCTTCTTCCTCAACAATGGTGCATCCCCCAACTCAAGACGATGAACATGTTCATCAGGAGGAGGCGTGTGATCAAGGGGGAGCACAAGATGATCATGTGAGGGAGGAAGAAGCACAACCGGGACCTCCAACCCAAGTTCAAGCGACGATTCAAAGGAATCATCCCGTCGACCAAATTTTGGGTGACATTAGCAAGGGAGTAACTACTCATTCTAGATTAGTTAATTTTTGTGAGCATTACTCCTTTGTCTCTTCTATTGAGCCTTTCAGGGTAGAAGAGGCCTTGCTAGATCCGGACTGGGTGTTGGCCACGCAGGAAGAGCTCAACAACTTCAAGCGTAATGAAGTTTGGACACTGGTGCCTCGTCCCAAGCAAAACGTTGTGGGAACCAAGTGGGTGTTCTGCAACAAACAGGACGAGCACGGGGTGGTGACGAGGAACAAGGCTCGACTTGTGGCAAAAGGTTATGCCCAAGTCACAGGTTTGGACTTTGAGGAGACTTTTGCTCCTATGGCTAGGCTAGAGTCCATTCGTATTTTGCTAGCATATGCCGCTCACCATTCTTTCAGGTTGTTCCAAATGGATGTGAAGAGCGCTTTCCTCAACGGGCCAATCAAGGAGGAGGTGTACGTGGAGCAACCCCCTGGCTTCGAGGATGAACGGTACCCCGACCACGTGTGTAAGCTCTCTAAGGCGTTCTATGGACTTAAGCAAGCCCCAAGAGCATGGTATGAATGCCTTAGAGACTTTTTAATTGCTAATGCTTTCAAGGTTGGGAAAGCCGATCCAACTCTTTTCACTAAGACTTGCGATGGTGATCTTTTTGTGTGCCAAATTTATGTCGATGACCTAATATTTGGTTCTACTAATCAAAAGTCTTGTGAAGAGTTTAGCAGGGTGATGACGCAGAAATTCGAGATGTCGATGATGGGCGAGTTGAACTACTTCCTTGGGTTCCAAGTGAAGAAACTCAAGGACGGCACCTTCATCTCCCAAACAAAGTACACGCAAGACTTGCTAAAGCGGTTTGGGATGAAGGACGCCAAGCCTGCAAAGACTCTGATGGGAACCGACGGACACACCGACCTCAACAAAGGAGGTAAGTCCGTTGATCAAAAGGCATACCGGTCTATGATAGGGTCTTTACTTTATTTATGTGCTAGTAGACCGGATATTATGCTTAGCGTATGTGAAAGGGAAATGTGCCCTTGGGCCATTTCTAAGTATTTTGGTGATTGAGTGCCAACACATGTGGTTAATTGTGAATTTGTGTACATGGATGAACAAGGTGCAAATCATGAAGTAAAGGTATGTTTCTAAGCCTTAGTACATTGGTTTTGTGGACTAACATATTTGTCTAAGTGTTAGAAACAGAAAGAAGAAAAAGAGAAAAGGGGAGAGAATGACTTGGCTGTGTGCAGCCAAGTTCCAGCTCGGTCTGGAGCACCGGACTGTCCGGTGTGCACCGGACAGTGTCCGGTGCGACAGGCTGACTCGGCTCGAACTGGCCGCTCTCGGGAATTCGCCGACGGCGTACGGCTAAAATTCACCGGACTGTCCGGTGTGCACCGGACTGTCCGGTGAGCCAACGGTCGGCCAGGGCCAACGGTCGGCCGCGCAATCCGCGCGAGACACGTGGCCGAGCCAACGGTCGGAAGACGGCACCGGACTGTCCGGTGTGCACCGGACTGTCCGGTGCGCCAACGGCTCGCAGATCTCCAACGGGCTGCAACGGTCGGCAGCGCCAGATAAGGAAACAAATCGGGCACCGGACAGTGTCCGGTGTGCACCGGACTGTCCGGTGCCCCCGACGACAGAAGGCAAGGATGGCCTTCCGGATTTGCTCTCAACGGCTCCTAGCTGCCTTGGGGCTATAAAAGGAGCCCCTAGGCGCATGGAGGAGACATACAAGCAACTCTTGAGCATTCTTGATCATCCACACAAGTTCTTTGCGCATTCGTTTGTGATTCTAAGTGATTCGAGCTCTGTTCTAGTGTGAACTCTGAGATAGTCATTCGAGCTCGAGTCTTGGCCGTGTGTGTGCGCTTTTGTTGTGGATTTGTGTGTGTTGCTTCCCCCCCTTACTCTGTGCTTTCTTTGTGATCATATACTTGTAAGGGCAAGAGACTCCAATTTGTGGAGATTCCTTGCAAACGGGATAGTGAAAGGAACAACAAAACAACGTGGTATTCAAGTGGGTCTTTGGACCGCTTGAGAGGGGTTGATTGCAACCCTCGTCCGTTGGGACGCCACAACGTGGAAGTAGTCAAGCATTGGCTTGGCCGAACCACGGGATAAACCACTGTGTCCCTCTGTGCTTGATTCTTGTGGTATTGTGTTTTGTTGAGACTTCACCTTAGCCACTTGGCATTAATCGTGCTAACGCTTAACAAGTTTTTGTGGCTTAAGTTTGAAGTTTTTACAGGATCACCTATTCACCCCCCCCCCTCTAGGTGCTCTCAATTGGTATCGGAGCCGTTCTCTTCTCAAAGGGACTAACCGCCCGAAGAGATGGATCCTAAGGGGAAGAGTATAGTGATCAACGATAAAGAGAAGGAGACCTTCGTCAACGAGCCGAAGGATGACAGGCCTACCGACTCCGGCTCGGGCCAAAAACGGAAGGAAGGGAAGAAGAAGAAGACCAGGCGCATCAAGGAGATTGTCTACTACGACAGCGACGAGTCTACTTCTTCCCAAAAGGACGAGGACCACAACGACTACAAACAAAAGACGGTTAACTCAAACTTTTCTTTTGATTATTCGCGTATTCCGCATAGCTCAAATACTCATTTGCTTCCCATTCCACTTGGCAAACCTCCTCACTTTGATGGAGAGGATTACGGATTTTGGAGCCACAAAATGCGTACTCACCTGTTTTCTCTCCATCCAAGCATTTGGGAGATTGTGGAAAGTGGAATGAAATTTGATAGCTCGGATAGCCCTATGTTTATTAATGAACAGATTCATAAAAATGCACAAGCTACTACTGTGTTGCTAGCCTCTTTGTGCAGGGACGAGTATCACAAGGTGAGCGGCTTGGACAATGCCAAGCAGATCTGGGACACCCTCAAGATTTCTCATGAGGGGAACGACGTCACCTTGCTCACCAAGATGGAGTTGGTGGAAGGAGAGCTTGGACGGTTCGCCATGATAAGGGGCGAGGAGCCGACACAAACATACAACCGGCTCAAGACCCTCATCAACAAGATAAGGAGCTACGGGAGCACGCGATGGACGGACCACGACGTCGTCCGCCTAATGCTCAGGTCCTTTACCATACTTGATCCTCATCTCGTGAACAATATTCGTGAGAATCCCAGGTACACGATGATGACGCCCGAGGAAGTACTTGGAAAATTCGTGAGCGGGCGGATGATGATCAAGGAGGCAAGATACGTCGACGACGCGTTGAACGGACCACTCCACGAGCCTCAACCCATTGCTCTAAAAGCAACGAGGAGCAAGGAGTCGCTACCTAGCAAGGTGGCGCAAGTCGAGGCGGCCGGGCTCAATGATGAAGAGATGGCTCTCATCATCAAGAGATTCAAGACGGTGCTTAAAGGTCACAAGGGACAACCAAGCAAGACCAAAGCCAAGGGGAAGCGCTCATGCTTCAAATGCGGTAAGCTTGGTCATTTCATTGCTAACTGTCCCGATAATGAAAGTGACCAGGAAAAGGGGAACAAAAGAGAGAAGAAGAAGCAATACAAGAAGGCAAAGGGCGAGGCGCATCTAGGAAAGGAGTGGGACTCGGATTGCTCCTCCTCCGACTCCGACAACGAAGGACTCGCCGCCACTGCCTTCAACAAATCGGCTCTCTTCCCCAACGAGCGTCTCACTTGCCTTATGGCAAGGGAGAAGAAGGTGAGTACTCAAGACTCCACTTATACTTCTTCTAGTGATAGTGAGTCTAGTGACGATGATGACATAGATTATTCTTGCTTGTTCAAAGGCTTAGATAGATCTAAGATAAATAAAATCAATGAATTGATTGATGCTTTGAATGAAAAGGATAGGCTTTTAGAGAAGCAAGAGGATTTATTGTATGATGAACATGATAAGTTTATAGAGGCACAAAAATCATATGCTTTAGAAGTGAAAAGAAATGAAGTGCTTTCTAGTGAAATATCTTCTTGTCATGAAACCATTGCTACTTTACAAAGTGTTATCCATGATTTAAATGCTAAATTAGAAGTAACAAATAAATCTAAGTCTTGTGTTGAAAATGTTACAATTTGCACTAGGTGTAAAGATTTTGATGTTAACACTTGTAGCAAACACTTAGTTTCAATTTCAAAACTAAAAGATGAAGTGGCTAGTCTTAATGCTCAACTTAAGACTAGCAAGAGTGAAGTTGAAAAGAT